>HG993124.1:136595394-137963095 GCA_905231855.2 Eristalis tenax
ACAGACGACAATCAAATCTTGGCTGCAATTAGTTGCTGGTCTCAACATCACCCATAAACCTGTTTCGGGGAGACTGAAATCGGAATGCCTAAGATGGTGGATGGGTGTTTTTCATCATTCCAGCACCAGTTTACTTTTTCCTAATGTTGCCTTCCACGACTGCAGTTGAGACTGGCTTATCGTTGAAGACAAGTGATGATATCTCCAACCTTCATGCAAACGTAGCTTGAAATATTAAGCAAATGGATACAGTTTGCCTTTCGGCTGTCGCAATGCATTAATTAAATATTTTGACAAATTTATTACATGATGTCAGACACTCACTTAAAATCGTCTTGTTCGAAAACACGTAATATGCCCTAAAACCATCTGAAGCGCCGTAAAAAAAGAAACCATTCAAAGAGGCAACATTTTGTTTACAGAATTAGTTGCCCTTCCCTCCCCCTCACGACCGAACTAAGGTGACATCATTTGTTTACGAATAAATCAGAAAACAACAGTCCGTCCGCCTAACCCATTTTCACCCAGATATCTATGCAAATCCCACTAACTAACTCGCACAAGAACGCCACAAAAGCTCCTCCGAGTGTCGCATTGCAAATGATCCTCACTTTGATCTATAGACTTCCTACCACTAATGTCTAATTCAAAGGCGTTTATTGCCCACCTACGACTCAACTGGTTCCACAGATTATTCACAATTTATTTAACTGCCAGACCTTTCCCATGCCCGTATCCCTCACACCGTTCGCGCTCCCATCCCATGACCACACTGCGCGCATCTCACAAAAGAGTTGAGCAGCGATCTTGAACAAAAAAAAAAAAAAAAAAAAGCGAATCAAAAACAAAAATGCCTAATTTTCATGTCTTAAATCGAATCTAAAAGCCTTTAATTAAAGGCAATTTATTAACCTGAGAAAGAAAACAAAAAAAATCAGCGCCCACACAGCCAACTTCGTCGCTCATAACTTAGGCACCCAATCAGCAGCACAAATCCGAAGTCAGTGAGCTTTCTTGCTTTACGAGGGGACCTTGTCAGATCTGCATTCGCTGATCGATGGGATCGCAGCCGCAGGTTGCCATAAAATTAAATCACCTCGACTTCCGTGTAAGCCCATCTAGCTGACGCGACGACGCTAACCAAATCCTCGCTCTCTCTTATCGGCATCGGCCGACAACCACTTAAGGTCCCACCGTTCTGATTTGAATATTCACCGAGGGAACCAAAGTCGATTTCATGTTTTGTAACCAATTTGAAAATCCACCCAAATCAGGCCGAGACCAGACGTAAACCAGGCCAGGCCAATGGTGGAGGTGGCGGTGGCAGTGGCAGCGATCGCACTCAATCCAAACGCCAAATATTTCAATCAGCATTGATTTACATTGCCCATGTTTGGCGTCTGACTGGGGCTGGGTGTACCTTGAATGATCCCTCCGCTGCTGGACCCACTCTCCCCGTCCGTCATGGGGCTGTAATTAAATAAAAGCAAACGCACCCAATGCGGTCTCGGGCTTGTCATGGCCCGCGCGTATCTCACCGTCTCACTGTGCCTCTGCCTCTGCCGCCGTGGCCGGCAATTAATTTGAATACCTCGTGCGCGAGTGTTCTAAAGTAGTTCAATTTAGATTTTTATTTATTCACACGAACTTTGCGTTGCGTTTCACGTCGCACCACCGTCGCGGTGCAGACACTTGTGAAGAATGTGCACTAGCCAGCCAGCCGGGCAGTCGTCGAATATCTGCAACAAATTATCATGCAAATTGAAATGGACAGTAGTAAAAATGTCAATTTTATCGTTCGCTCGTTCGTTAATGAACGCACTTGCGTTCGCCGCGCCGCATCGCGCACTGAGCCGTGGTCTTTCTTCTTTCGCTCGGGTGAGTGCGATTATGGATGTTTGTTGACAGCTTGTAAATGACTATTAAAATATTGAAAAGCGGTAAGAAATTAGCTGGCAGCCAAGGTGATTATTTTAGCGGTTCTCTCTGGTTATGGCGAGGACTGGGCTAAGGCCGCGGACAGTGTCTGACGGTCGCGTGACACTGATCGGTGATTTGTGTCAGAAGGGTCATTCGGGTTATTGCTTCATTATAACAAATGCCAAAATTGCATTACTGGCCAACGGGAGTCCGGAGTCGAATGCTTCTGAAGTGGCTTAATTGACTGCGGTCTTGTGGACACAATGACTCCTTCGATTAACTAAATGGTCTGCGTATGGCATCGAATGGATGTTCAGATACAGCAAATGAGAGCGCTTGCTTGTAAATGTGGATCGTTGAGGGTGATCAAGACGTTTACATTACGGCGGCGTAAACAACTGACGGACGGGAGCAAAAGCTCATTTGAATATTTGAAGAACCCGAGTGTCGCTGTCGAGTCAAATGGTTAACACACATTTGGTGGTTAGTGGCAACGTGAATCTGCTTCAATGCCTGCATAATTAAATAATAATAAGCTCGTAGTTATTCAAATTGTGCACAATTATATCTTTCTCAATTAGGACCAACTCTCATTAATGCACTTCAATGGATTTTGCTCGCATTTAAGGGTAAGTAGTTGTGAAAAAAACTGAACGAAACTTAACGAAACTGATTGAAGTGGTTATAATGGTAACGGCATTGTTTATGCGCGCACAGAGTGATTAATTTCGTTCCAACTCAAGTTATCAAAACTGAACGAAACTTAACGAAATTGACATCAATACATCGAATCATCGTCGAAACCAAAAGTGCCTAAATTTGATCCCTTATAGCACGAAAGCACGTACATATATTGATTTCGCTACCACTTAAGAGTAAGCAAAATTGAACGAAACTGAACGAAATCATTGTTAGGTTGTTGAAGAGGAGCCAGACTCGGTGTAAAATTACAAAGCCTTTTAAATTAAACACCAACTTTCAGACGAGTTACTTTAACTCCCACTTAAGTAATCAAAAGTGACTGAAACTTAATGAAACTGTTTCGAAGTGGTTACTATGATCACAGTCTATTCTATTTTATTAGCGTTGCCTCCTTCTGACGTCCATAAGTTATACAGAACAAAAAATCTTGTGGAGCTTAAGTATAATAAATCATATGAGGTACTGGCCGGGAGACAACCATCCTTAACAGCCAAATTTTACAAATACGAGGCATGAAATACATGCCGACGAGTTCCATATTAATCTTCTTTCTGCGCTGCGTGCGTTTACTGACTGCCTGTCAGGATCGTGGACTGTGTCAAAGGGTTGCTCACGCACACGATCGACAAGAAGGGAAATAATGCGTAGGGAAATAATCGAAGAGATGCAGCAGCGTTGCGCATTTCCTACAGATTCATTTGTGGCTGCTCTGGCTACATAATACACGGAACGGAACTTGCTCCGGTTTCAGTTTGGCAGTATTCCTGCGCAAGTGCGTGGATTGAAGAATCGATGTGTTTGTGATTGGATCAGTTAGTGAAAGAGAGCGCTTAAACAAGAAGCTATGAGAGGTAGAGCTGTCATCTCTAAAGTACTTGACTTCTGATTCAAGCCAGCTTGCAACAGGGGATATTTTTGTTGTTGCCTAACTGAACTGAATTGAAGACTGTAACATGTGTTCACAGACGGCTTAACGACCTCGGTCTAGAATGATTAAAGCATGTGGGAAGTGGCCGCTCGGGGAAAAATAAATTGTGACAGATCACTTGACGGCTCTGGCAGTGGCAACTGATAGGGATTCATTTCTTCAGTTTCTTCAAGTCAGTCTAGTACTCGTGGTTAGGGCAGAGTTAGGTGAGGTAGATGGCTGTTGGAGGAATGCATCCTCTTTTTTTTCTCATTTTCCGTACTAGCCACGTTTATGCGTTGCGTTGAGTGTACTATTCGTCACCAATAAATGAAGACGACGAAGAAGAAGCCTTAGCTGGGTCTTGATTGATGATTGCCTGGTATTCGCTAGCAGTAAAGCAGTGGCTGTGGAGCTGAGCCCTGTATTGGTAGACGAACGTTTGTCTCGCAGTCGATGACCTGATCCAGCGTCTCGGGGACACTTTATTCAGTCAAAACGGCATCTCAAAACCTACATTTCATCTTAATTCCTCTATTTCCATTTTCAGCCGATCCCTAATAGCCCTTCCCACTTGTGAACGCCCTCCTCGCAGTGCTATGACACTCATCCACTTACTTATGTCGCTTCTGATCCCACTACCAAAGCCACCTCAGCATCGCACATCGTCCAATTAGCAGCAATTATCCAAAGACAACACACCTCTCATTAGTGACCATTAGCACCTCGACACCTATAACTCAGATCTCGAGTCCCTCGGCCCAACTCGCTGCCTCCAGCTCCAGCTCGGCAGATCGAACCAGTTGCTCCAAGCCACCTGCGCTCAATCATGAATTCAAAATTAGACCTCGTTTCAAGCAAAGCTCCCCTCACGAGAAAGCTAATAAAGAACAAACAATGCGTTAATGAAATATTGATCATAACACTTTTCGGATGCGTCGTACCAAGAGCCAAGATCCGAGCCCAATCCAGCAAATCGCCCCAGTTGAGTACACGCCCCTTTTGGCCTCCCTGATCGGTTTCCACAGCGCCGCCGCCAACACCTCCACAGCCGTGGCGATCCAAATCGACGCGTTGCCAGGAAAAAAGGTCACAAGCACCATAAATCACATTAACTAGCAAACACTAAACCTTACCCGTATGTGTGCGCAGTGTGTGTGTGGGTCTGAATCTAGTCACATTCTCAGTAGTCGAGGTGGTGGCGACCAACTGCCTCCTCGCGGAGTGGGAGAAAAGTGCGAATTTTGTTTGTCAACACCCAAAACGAGGAAAAAAAGCACACAACAAAACGAAAATTGAGTTATCGCAGACGGCTCCTCCCCTCACACGAGACCACAAGCACCACCGCCACACCAACACACGCACAGACGGCCGCGCAGCGCAGCCACGGCAGTCGTCATTAATTCGTCTCTCAAATCGTGTTAATCTCCATCAAAATAGCTTTGAACGGTACAAAAAATAGAACAAAACCCCGTCAGAGACAATTAAGGCATTTTTTCTTTTGGAAATCAATCCGCGCTGGGCTAAGAGAGTGTTGGGCCAAGATGCGACGAGACATCAGCTCGAGCAAGTGGCCCAGTTTTCGAAATGTTCACTCCACAGCAACGGTCACAGTGTGCCCGATCCAGCACCGACTGGGTGGCGGAAGACCCAACGGTCACCACGACCTGACGGACTGACAAGGGTTTCCCTAAGCTTCTCGTTCAATTCGGACTGGAAGCGGAAATGTATGCCCTGCCGCCGTGTTGTGTGTAGAGTGGTGTGTGTTGTTCTCTTTGACTGGTGGCTCTCTTCTCGCGCTGCGCGCGCTCTTTTGTCACAAGAGCGAGAGAGGCTCGAACACCTGACAGTGACAACGACGACGCACAAGCGCACACCTCGCCACACCACACCACAGCACACGGCTAAGCTGTGCAGATACAAATTAGATTCAATCAAACAAGACAAGAGCGCATAGGTAAGACAACGCTAAAAGAAGAGCTTGTCGTGGTCGTGTCTGGTCGTGTCTCATCGTTTCTCCGCCGAGGAGGAAGCAACGATCGTTGACTTCTTCTATTAGAGAAGAAAGACAGCACAGCACACACAGCCCAGCACCGAATGCCGCGATATTTCCAAGTCAGATTGGAGTGGTGTGGCCTGTGTATGTGCATGTGTCTCTATGGGGTCTTGGCTGGTTGACTGTGTCTTTTTGTTTTCCTTCTTTTCGGCACGCAAGAGGTTATATTTTTTTGGGGGAATTTTTTTCTACAATCCGATGAACTGCTTTAGTTATTATCGGGTTTTGTGCGTTAACGGACCGTGTTTTTGGTGGTATCGTGGACTCGTGGTGGCTATTGGATCGCCTTCGTCTCGCTCGCATCGACGTATTTTTTTCTGATTTCGGCGGGTGTCGGCCTCTGCTTTTTTTGGTTTTTCTGTCATTTTTTTTTTTTTTTTTGTGCTTCTTTCATTTGTTCTTTTGCAAATAGTGATCATGAAGTGCATGAGATTTTCTTGAATTTTTTGTGCCTTTCCCCCCTCGAAACCGAGTGTGTGTCCAACTAGGATGAAAGTGTGTTCCAACAACAAGTGATCTGAAGTGAAGCTCCACTGTGTGTACAGAGTGTGTGTGGGCATTGTGTTCTAGTCAATCTGCTGCCAAATCGAATCTCCGCTGTGGATACGGAGTTGCCCGCGCTGTTTACGTCTTCATCGCATTTCGCTGCTCAGGAATACGGAATATCCCCAAGGCGAATTGGTAAAATTTATTTCATTTCAATTTTGAATCCCTACGAATGCATTGTTTATGTTAATCCCCCGCGCATAACTCGTAATTATCAGATATTTTATTTTGGAATTTACATACCGCGACTTGTCTCTTGCGGGAAAACACAACAAATTGTTGTGTTGGATGTGACCGATGTGACGGAGGGCATGTGGATCAGAGTGGATCGATCTGGGTATGCGTCTTCATCGTGGACGAAACAGAAGTTCGATCGTGGTGGTTTATTGGTTTTTTACGTTAGGTTTTTCTGTGTTTTATTGCTGTTTTTCGGGATCCGACTGACCGATTTCACCGGAAAAATTCTTCGATGACGGCAAGTTTATGGGGTGCTTACAACTGTTTAATGGGAGTGATTATTGGATGGAAACGTGTTCTCAACTAGATGCTGTGGAATGTTAAAATGGAAATGTATGCATTTTGATATGGTTCAATGAGGTGCTTGACGTGCGGCCTACGGCGGGATTGTGAGTGCTTTTGTGTGCATAGAGGACTTGTGTATAAAGTTTACTCCGATTGGAAATCTAGTGAACATGTGTTGTGATCAAATTGGAAGGACGTTGGTGGTAAGGGAATGATTGATGGCTTCAAAGAGGACTTCTTGCTGATTTTCTGCATGTTCTCTAGCCATTCGAAGGAAGGCGAAACGTAGCTGTTAACAATCTGAAATCTTGTCCTTTTGGTTTAGTTTAAAAATTAACCCAGTATGAGCTTTAAAAAAAAAATAAAATAAATATAACATTCTTTACTGAACATCAACCGAACAGCCAACAATATTTTTTCTTTGTTAAATTTAAAATCAGTAAAATGTGTGCAGAGCTTAAATGTAATCAAACGGGTGGCGCCACAGCCTATAGAGGGTCAGAGCGTAGCTTCTCAGCAAGCACTCGTGTTGTGCTACTATTGCTCAGAGCTTAAATGTAATCAAACAGGTGGCGCTACAGCCTATAGAGGGTCAGAGCGTAGCTTCTCAGCAAGCACTCGTGTTGTGCTACTGTTCTCTCACGTGAGGGACCTACAGTTTTATGACCACTCCGAACGGCCCTTGACCATTGTCAGTAACTCGCCCAAAGAGGGCCAGAGCCTGGCTTCTCAGCCACCACTCGTGTTGTGCTACTGTTCTCTCACGAGTGACCATTGTCAGTGACTCGCAAGAGGTGGGGCCGTGAAAAGGATACAACAATTGAAAAAAAAAACGATCAAAGTTTTAATAACACTTAAATTTTATTTAAGATGTTTATGAAAAAAAGGGGATAACTGTAAGATTAGTCTTTTCTTATGTTTTTTTTTTTTTCGAATAGAGTGCTGCATCATTGATGTGTTAGAGAACATTCACCAATCTTTAATTTAATTGAATTTAACGTAAATTTAATTTAAAAAAAAAAATATTTTAACAGATGGGCTATAAAATATGACAGCCACCTTTAATTTGATTCCAGGCTCATTTTGCAAAACTTATAGCCTCTACATACAAGTCTCGTATTCGACTATAGATTGCAATAATATCCTCATCATATTCTGTCTTGGGAACCAAGGTCATTGGCCGTCAATATGAAACCTCCAAACCTGCATACAATTACACCTTGGGACCCGTCACTACCTGCGGTTCTCCAGATGTATCATATTGTTCACGTCGCTGCATGCGCGCGTTTTTGCTGATGTGGCGTATTGCCACAAATTGTTTCGGTGCTTGATCAACGCCAGGCAGTCTACTTGATCCATCTAAGGAGTCACGAGCATTCTTATTACAAGATGGGTGTCAGGCACCCCACGATAGTACGCATGTTTCTGCTTTGTAAGGAATAAGTCACGAATTATGACAAAAATCAAAAGAAGTTGCAAAATTGACTCCACAAAGGTTTGCGTACAGACAAACATAAATGGAAAGAACGTTGATTTAAGTCGATGAATTATGACTTCATCTTATTTCGTTCGTAGCCCCTCATCCTCATGACCATCATTTACCGGTCTTGATGCTACCAGCTTTTCAGAAATAGTGAATGACAGCTCTTGTCAAATTGCATCATTGTACGCAAACTTTTGTGGAGCACTGTATAAGGTTATAGAAAAATTCATTTCATAAGGCTTATTGAAGAAAGCTTAGAAAAAAAAACACAATCCATTCAATTCATATTTCTTCTAATAAAGAAAATCCAAGTGCCAAGAAGTGCCAAAGAAGTGCGCCGGCTTGGCAGCCAAGACTGAATCAAGCCAATTTTTGATATCCTGTTCTTATGTGAACCGTATTTCTGTAACGGCGTTCTGCATCGACCGGAACAAATGGTAGTCAGAAAGGGAAAGGTCTGGGCTATAAGGCGAGTTGGGTACAACTTCCCATCCACTGTTTTCCGAATAGTTCTTAACGTAGGGCCGAGCGTCGTTATGATGGAAAATTATTGCCTCGTGTCTGGTCGCAGATTCCTCTCTTGCTCTCTTCAAAAGGACTAATTGTGTTCGGTGACGTTATCCATCGATGGTTTTAACCGGTTTTAGCAGCTCATAATACAGCACACCCTTCTGATTCCATCAAATACAGAGCATTACCTTCGCGCCATAAATATTAGGCTTTGCCGTTGATTTGGCTGGTTGGCCAAGCCAAAATCACCGCTTTTGATACGTTCGCTCAGCTAGCGCATGTTCACCATAAGCTTCCACCGAAATACGATTATATTCGCCAGCAGTTTTCTTCATATTAAAGTTAAGAAGAAGAACTCCCGCAAAAACACTTTTTCAGGCAACTCTGGACATATTTGAGTGAAAAAGAAATTATTGTTGTTTGCGCATCAAATGAATGAAATGACGTACAATTACAGTAGCTTTCCAACGCATGTTCCAATGGAATAATACAAGTTACGCCATCTCTTAGCAAACCACACGAATTAAGTTATATACCCAATTTATTGATTTATAGCATACGTCACACATTTGAGGCCCATACAAAATACGTGATCTGCCTAGCATCTCTGCGGGCTGCTGCACTGCACCCGAGCAAGCACCATTTCATCATGTGATGCCATGGCTATAATTTCTGATTGCACGGACTACATTCATCACAAATATATTTAATGTCGATCTTTCGTAGTTTTTTGTGATCAAAGGCATAATTAACGAAATTTCTTGTGTTGGCACCCCAAGAAATTCCGACAAATTCTTACTTGGCAGCCAATGTGCTGAATGAAAACAATTTTTTTCTTTCATTAATTTTTATTTTTAAAAATCTTAGAAATGCCTAGTTATTATACTAAAATGCTTGAAGAATGCAAACATTAAAAAGGGAGTTATGACAGCTTGGCGATACTGTTGGAGGAATAACGATTGAATATCCATCCACTGGTACCAAACATGCTCTATTTTCAATCGGATATATGCTACACAATAAATCAATCCGAGATATAAATTCAGATGTTGCCAGCAGTGCATTTGTTGAAGGCAGAGTGAGTAGGTGATTTGTCTGATGCCACATCGTCTGGTGTCCATAAGAATTGGTGCCCTGACACTGTTGATGTGTCAAGCGTAAGAGACTTTTGCTGACTCCTGATTCGTTGCTGTTCCTGCATAAGCTCATTCGTAGCAGTGATTTTTAATTCTGAGTAATGAGATTGTTTTGTTTAATTTCGTTGGTGCCAAAGTTAGCTCATAATGATGGCTGAGGAGGATGTCGATTGGTAACTGCGATGACTTCCCATAAGGACAGCAGTTTCATGCCTTTAGATTCACTCATCCTCAAAGTGTTGATAACAACTCAACGCTCATGCATCCACCTTTTACCATCAATGCGACACATAATTTGAACCAGTGACGAATGACGATGACAGTCCACCAAAAAGTGTTCGTGTAGAGTACATGTTTGGTTGAGTAAATTCGAAGAATAAACATAATAACTAAACTCATCTCAACGTCAATCTGTGCCTTTAGACTGTGTTCTTTCTACTCACTTTTTGTGGCAAGCTGCAGCAAAAATGCGGGGTTTCTTAACTTTATTGTTTTGTTTTTGAGAGTTGACGTGGTACTCAGATAACGTAGTCTTAAGGAGTCACATCGCACGATCTAGCCACCCAAAGCACTGGATACCAAAAATATATTTCCCATCGAAAATATATTTCTCAATTGGTTGGTCTTACCTTGTGGCATGTCCTCCGGGAATGACATAATGACGTCGAAGTTCAACAAATCGCACACTCATCCTTTGAAAAAATACAGGTCATTTCGACGGCCAATTAACAGCACAGAACTTGTTGCATCAAAGCAGACGCTGTGGAAGATCCTGAAGTGGCAAATTGACCATATCTCGCTTTTACACTTTTCATGAATCTCGGGTGCTGACAAAGTTGGAACATTGTTAGACCGAATAACAAGAGAATATACTTCCCTAGATCGTTGTACGCAGACGCTGCACTGTCTAGAAAAAGCTTCTCAAACTGGCCGTGAGGAGTCGGCACAAAACTGGCGGTCCCATCCATTAGTGAAAGAATAGTAGCACGCAACAACACGAGTTCTTTTTGAGAACCTAGACCCTAGCCCTTAAACAGGCTGTGCGCCACCCATATTATCACATTATTATAATTATTATTAAGTTAGACGTTATTAAACGGACAATGGTTTATTTGCTTTTTAAATAAAAAAAATGGACAAGCATGGTCCAAGTCACGGTCAAATTGAGGAAACGATACGGAATGTTTTACAATATTTTAAAATGAGGTTCGGCGCAATATTTCAGATCGGAAAAGACTACCCACCGAGGAGACTCATTGTTCTGTGCTCATTGTTCGTTATAGTGAACAAAATTTCCCCTCTTGCCAAGGCTAACGTCGATGATAGCGGACACTGACGTCTTTGGAGATATGCCCCACTGTTAATGAGCTAACATCGCAAGAGAGTTTAGATTTTGCTAGTATATACCAGAAATGAGATATTATAGAGATACCCATCTACCTCTCTTGACCCTTAAGATGTGTGACAACCATTTTTTATAGCTGACCAATCAGGCAACGGCATTCACATTATTTCGTGAATAACTGCGAAAAAGCCTCTCAAATTCGTCGATCAGCTGTGAATTTGGCCATATCTATAAATCTTCATTTCTGCTATATACCATCCTGTCGTAAATACACTTGCTCACAAAATTATCCGCACAAGATGTTCCGGATGTTTCTCCCAAGCTGGGGCCATAGGTGTTTAATGGGATTGATGTCTGGTGATTGTGGGGGTGTTTTCAGTCGTGACAGGGTATTCAAAAGGAGCCGCATCCTAATATTACATGCAGTATGTTTAGGGTCATTGTCTTGTTGAAACACGTAATTTGACCCAATTTGTTGCAAACTTCTGTTTAGGATTGGAGTTTATTGATCCATTTTGTAGTCAATAAACTCCATTTGCCCGCTTGCAGCCATGCACCCCCACATCATAATGTTAGCTCCGCCGTGTTTTACGGTTGCCTGAAGATTAACTTTTTCCAGCTCGGCATTTGCTTTTCGCCAAACTTTTTGCCTTCCATCATTGCCAAACAAATTCAATTTGCTTTCGTCGCTAAAAATGACAGACTTCCAAATCTCTGAACTTTTGTTTACATATTCCTTAGCAAGTATTTTTTTTTCTTATTTATGTCTGATATAAAAGGTTTGCGCCGTGAAAGTCTGCCATGGAAGTCATTTCAACGTAAAACCTGTTTTACTGCTCCGACAGAGACTGACTTATTAATAATTTCTGACATCTCATGATTTGAGGGGTGTTTTCGGGTTGCTTAAAATATGCCTCTCATTAGCTGCCGATAATATATTTGCACGTCCTCTACCTGGCTTAATTTCCAAATTTCCTTCATGTCTGAACTTGTTGGCTATGTCTGCAACTACAGAGAACGATCTGCCAATAAGTTTGCCTGTCTCTCGGTATGTTTTACCGCATACGGATAAGCTTCCGTTCATACAATGAAGTTTCCTTTGTTTTCCCTTTGTTTTTCAATCTATATGCTGCGAATGATCTGCTCTCAATGCCTGCTATCCACACGAAATCCTTCTGCAGAATGACTTCAACTTACAAGACATCGGCATCGCTTGTGCGGACAATTGTGTGTCTGCCTTTTCGTGCCAATACACAAAGAAAGGGTGAAAGATCCCCGTTAACTCCAGCTCCTGGCAGTCTGTGGGCAAATACTGTTTCATAAGGTACAACACAAAGGAGGAACACAAGAATACATAATTTTTGTAAGGCAACACTGGTTTAAACAGCCGACGCACGTTTCGTGGTTTTGTTTCACTGCCAAACATCTTCAGTTTGGTCTATAATTTAACCATGAATCGCCTTACAAACAAACAACGCTTGCAAATGCGTGCTCTGTTAAGAAAGTTCAAATTTGTTCAAAATTTTAAAATTGTGTTCACCGACGAAGCTCATTTTTGGTACAATGGGTACGTAAATAAGCAGGCTTGTCGATTTTGGAGTGAATATCAGCCAGAAGCATTGTAAGAGCTACCAATGCATCCAGAAAAAGTCACAGTTTGGTGCGGTTTATGGGCTGGTGGCATCATTAGACCGTACTTCTTCAAAGATGATGCGAATCATAACGTAACTGTGAATGGTGAGCGCTACCGTGAGATGATATCCAACTTTTTTTTGCCGAAAATGCAAGAGCTTGACTTGCATGACATGTGGTTTCAACAAGACGGTGCCACAGGCCACACAGCACTCGCAACAATGGACTTATCGAGAGGCGACTTCGGTGAACATTTTATTTCACGTTCGGGACCGCCTAGATCGTGCGGTTTAACGCCTTTAGACTATTTTTTGTGGGGCTATGTTAAAGCTCATGTCTATACAGACATGTCCGCTTCAATTGACTCATTGGAAGACAACATTGAAGCATTTATTCGTGAGATACCGGCCGAAATGTTGGAAAGAGTATGCCAAAATTGGACTTAGCGGATGGACCATTTGAGGCGCAGTCAAGGTCAACATTTGCATGAAATAATCTTCAAACATTAAATTATATGTACCGTACTATCGATTCAAAAAATGATTTCATGCATTTTTCTAAATTTTATGTGTTTTTTTTTTTTTTGAAAAACGTTCCTATAGCTTTTAAAAAATCACCCTTTACAACACAAAGGATGAACACAAGAATACATAATTTTTGTATATTGTATATTAAACGAAAGAAGTCTATTCGCCTGGGAGTGCTTTGTGGTGTAGTGTTCCTCCTGTACACATTCACCATCTCCTTCCCCGAACACCGTTATTTCGGACAACTGCCATGCATAAAAAGGTCGATCGATGTAAAGAAAGCTACGCGAAAGGACGCGGTCAGTAAAGTGTTGTAGAGTTAAATAATTGGATATCATTACAATATATAAAACACAAAGAAAAATGTTTCTATGTCCGTTAAAGACTTTGAAACCATCTAACCGATATGCCCCAAACCAGTTTCATGCGAAAGGGAATAAGACGAAGATGACTTGACATATTGAAAGATTTGACACATTGCGTCTATTCACGATGTGGATTTTCGACTCGCTAAGTGTTGCTGATTTTAACTTAGGCCACATTAACATTTCCTGTTTTTCACGTGGTTTCAATTGTTGCTTGCTCCAGGGTTGGAAAGCTGAAAAATCCTTAAGAAAAACCCAAAATTTTAGCTATCCGCTAGCAATAAAATCAAGATGTTACCAAACGTTGTTCTTTTCACACTAGTAATTAATAGAATTAAATCTGAATACAAAGCCATTGTACGCCGCCCAGCTATTTGGCCCGAACTGCAGCCACCCAACGAAAGCCTGTCGTAAAGGCAGAATGTCTCTCTGCCTCTCTGCCATATGTAAATTTGCTTCTACGACAAGTTTCATTATATTCATTGGAAAATAGAATATGAAATATTTATTCGTGAAAAAAACAAAAACTAAAAAGTAGGTATTGCCTACAAAAAGAAGTCAAGATCTGAACATAGAACCTGCCCAAAGGGGTGAGCAACGCACCAACCCACTCCGCCAGTGGACCCGATGACTTCGGCATAGGTGTGACATACCTTCATACTTACATACATAGCTCTTTATATAAAGAGATATTTTATTTCTAATTACGTTCACGTGACTGTAACTAAGCGACGGATAAATGTAAAAATCTCCAAAAATGTATTTACTGAAGAACAAGGCTTTTTATGAGACCAAAATCTGATCGGACATTAGTAATATGAAAACAAAAAATAACGAAAAAAGTTAATTTGGATATTGATCGGAATTTGTCAGACATCGTTGCGATGATACAACGAATGGCGCGCCCAATTACAGAACCGGATAAACGAGCTCTGCGATCCTCCAATCTGGCGGCATCTAAAAGCTTACATGTTTCATTTAAAATGCGTCTCTGCTGAATACTCTTGTGAGGCTGATAAGAAATTTGGAAGACTTGGAGATCAGTTTTCAGTTTCAGTCTTCATCGTTATGGTTCAAGAAAAATAATCTTTGACATTTTGACATTTAGCGGCGTTTTTTTTTTTGTTTTTCTTGTCACGAGGGTTTTTCGAAATAGTATCTCGAATACATTATACGACTCACTGAGGAATTGAACTATCGACCAGACCGTATGCCTGTCTTTTTCTGCAGTCAGCACTACTGCTGGAGGTGTCTCCTCGTGAGAGAACAATAGCACTCTCAACATTTTCATTCGTAGCGCCGCTTGGATATGAGTGGCAAGTAGCACGACACAAATACATTCCATCGAATGTTTGACTAATCCGATGTTGACGACCATCCTCATATTTATCGTGTACATCCTTGAACTGTAGTTTAGAGTGCTTGCAACATAAAAACTCGATTGCAAGCAGGACGATGAAGGGAAAGTTGAACAAAAGATAATTTTGCTTTTATTGCTGACGAATCCTGCAGAAAATGTGGTCAAAATAGTGAGTTCGCTTCATCAAACTATTTACAGAGGCTCATTCAATGACGCCGGCCATTATTTTCCCACTTCAACAATCGCTCGGCGTGTGGCATTGAAGCATTCGAGAATCCGATTGGCCAACCCCTCTCCGAAGCGCCTTCAGAACTGATGTCCGCTGACCACGAACAGCAAGTAACACATTTCATCGATGAGAAGTTTACAACACAATGATGATGTCCGGAAAATCCGGCACTAAGAAATAAGGGCTGCCACAATGCATGACGGCTTGGTGCAAATTTTCAGTCATCAGTCCAATTACCAGACGAATGCGGCTGATTGACTAGACAGCGCCAATTAATGGTGCTCATTGTCGCGACATGGTAGTCCAGTTCCAGTGCACGACATGTGGTTCCATTCGGACGATGTCACACGTCGTGCAGCCCAACCACAAAAAAACAATCAAATTTCTGTGTGAGTCATTTCCCGACCAGGGGCATAAAGTGCCACCACCCATGCCTTGCAAGACCAGACTTGAGTACGGCTTGAAATCAAAATTGGCTTGTCCTCCTTTCATAAATCATTTTTAACGCTCTCAATTGTGCGTGAAGTTATCACAGCATCGCACTCAACTGGACACCTAAGGTCTTAGCTAATGACTCAACGCCAGTGCGAGGCTTGCCTTCGAAACGATTTGGAATTCTCACAAAATTCTTTGATTTCCTGCATAGATATGGATTTACGCATTCGATGGAGATCACATTTGATCGCAAGACCTTCCCACAAAGTCATCAACAGATCGCTGGGATCGATTGGTTGAGTTCGAGGTTGTGCTGGCAGGACATGAGTCAGTCTTTTCGGCGTTTTTTTTTTTAAGTGATGTAGCAGCTTAGCGGTGATCAGGGAACGATAATCGCGGCGGTTCGTGGTCAATATTATCTTTTTAATGAAGGATATGTCCGGGTTTGAATCCACGAGTCTGAATGGTCAAAAACTAGGAAACATTCCTCAGTTTGATGGTCGGGTTGGGGATGTAGAAATAAATGAAGGCTGGTTGGCAACCTGGGATTATTCAGTTTCGCACGACATCCTTGGCAGAGGTAAAAAGTGATAAGCTTGCTTAAGATAGTGAAGAGCATTTTATCAATGGCTGAAGATATTTTTTAAACATTCACAAATTAAATTAATTATTAAATTTAATAGTGGTGTTCCACAGGGCTCCATTTTGTCCCCGATACTTTTTTTCACTCCTTGTTTATTTTATGAACAATCTCCTGAATAAGACATTTTTTTTTTTTTTTGATTAATAATTAGCACTCAGTGAAAAATGTTTAACGCGCCCTTCAATTCGATTATGTCCGCTCTATCGAAACTGCTTAGGTCAGAACTCCTCACCTGAAGGACCAAAATCATGCTCGAAAAAAGAAAGTCTTACTCAGTCCAACCGAAAGCTGTTGTGGCTTCTAAAGAAAAATTCGCAGTATTGTCTGCGAGGAGATGACTAGAGGAGAAGAGGCAACCGATTTGGATGTGGTCTGGCATGGTATGGCTACCCTTGGCCACATCGAGGGCATACCCTGATTCGAGGCGGAGGTGTATACCGACGTAAGACAGGTTATTCTCTCACAGGTCGTGCTGAACAGAAAATTGGCGAGTTGATGGAAGTATGCAAGAAGTGTGAACAACTAAGCAATTACAGCTGCTGGCAGACTATTTGCCTTACATCTTGCGACATCAATTACTCGAACGCAACTGCAGTCATTTTCAGTCTTTACAAAAAAGTTGATGCCAATTGAAGAGTGATGTCAATCTCAAATACCATAATTTGTAGCTACATCTGACTCTACAGATGTCAATCAAGTTAGTCTCAAATGGCAAGCGACTTGACTCCAGGCAATCACCGGAATCTCCAGGTTCAATCAAAGCTTTGAAGAAGCGCCGCCAAGCCTTCTTAGTTTGCGACAAAACAAGCATCTTAGCAGAGATGAAGCAATCTTCCCAGACATCTACTCAACAAGAATGTCTTCTCCTTCGAAGAATGCAACCCATTCACCAGACGGCATTGAAACTGCAGATCAATCGAATAGACATCCCCAAAGTGGCACAGAAACAGGTGTTCCTCAGAGAACTTCTGAGCATCACACTTCCGCTTCAAGCTACTTTCTTGCAAAGCACCTTAGTCAAAGATGTACTGCGCACAGCACTTCTGGCAAAACAAGAGACATTTAACAAACATCCTTCATATATCTGATCCTACTCCAGTCAAACTGCTTTGAATTGACTCAGAATTTCCTGCACAGAAATTTAGAGCATCTGACTCGTCTAGAAACCACCCCATGTACCACCTCACACCTCCCTCGCCCAAGGGCATGTATGTCTTGTGCTGATTTCGGGGGGAGATCATTCGCCGATCGAATATGATCCCCGACCGATCGCGGAAATTCGAATCAGTCTTCGATGGGCTGGCAGGCCTCATAAAATCACCGCAATCTATGCCGGAAATACATCGAACAGACAAAATATAAACGCTGTTTCTGTTTCAAACGCAGCGGCTCATAAATGCCATTTAGGGGTCAAGAACTAGAGCAGTTCTTTCTCGCAGCCAGCTGGTGAACATTCCGCAGCGTCAGTGTCTCGCAGACTCGCAGACTGATTGACGTCAACGTATCGATTTAAACTCGCTTACTAATTAAAACGTTAATCACTTTTTTGTGATTTTTTCTTCTCGCTGTCGGTCCAGCGGCAGCCAGTTGGTGCTGCGATCAGTCGAGCCGATAAAGACTAGAGACAGCATCTCGAAATGGAGCACTTATTTGGCGTTTTTTCTTCCTTCTCGTCACCGCGCCACCGCCCCTCGGATAAAACTACGAAAAAATGTGGAAAAAAAAACATGTTTTCGACTACTGAAGGAGATTTCAATGTCAGGGAAACACACAAGCCCAGCTCCGTGGTTTTGTTAACTTTTCAAAAAAGTTAAGAGGAAAAGACACTAACACTCTGCGACTCTGGGTACTGGGCGGCCGAACAAGGCGTGGTGTGACATTGGAAGTGTTAATTACTTATTTTTTTGTCCCCGCTTTGTAACTTCTCCTGCTTGCCTTCCATTGGCGCTGTGTAAACGCCGATTGTCGAAAGGGTTGTGAGTGATAAAAGTGAATTTTTACTGTCGGCAGGGGCATAAATTTCGCATAAATATTTTGAACAAAAAACAATAAACAGTGTGAGAGGAAGCATTAAAATTGCGGCGCAATCTTAACACTTGCAGACACCTGGGGGGGAGGTCTGCGGAATATAAATCATATTTGATTCGTCGTTAGTCGGACGGGGAGGAGGCACCACTTGTCGGGGCTATAAGGAAGTCGAGGTGTGCTCTGGGTGGCTTGGCGGTACATCCTGATGGGTAATGGTTCTGCCTTTGAGTATGAGTAATATTCCCTCGACGTGAGATGTGATCATTTTCGTTATTTACTCTGACGGATATTGGTTGGAGGGAGAATTCCACGCTTGTGTGTGATCTGATTCGAGATAAACTTCAGAGTAATCCATCATTTTGATGGCTGCATGATGTGGCTGGCAAGCTAACAGGGTCATAACAGGGGCATCGGCGGTGTTCATAGTTTGCCGGATTTCGCTGCTCCACAACTAGCCTTAGCCACAGTGGCAGATTTCATACCCGGCTTAGTACTGACCGAATTTCTGGTAACAACCACGGGGGACTAGCATTCCACACCACTGGACATCCGTGTTCTGTAGAACGCGTCTGAGAAGAGAGCTTGATGAGTACGACCCCATATTCCGGATTTGGTGAGATGCTGAATGTTCCGATCGCCTCTAGCTGACTAATCGAAGTTTGCCTCGACTATGTCATTCGAATTCTCATGCCAGCAACTCAAGAGCGTTATACGTCGGATCATTAATATCAGAGGGTGCCGCGAACCATCAACGATGAACACTTTTCTTACATCTGGGAACAATTAACTCATTCGACGCGTTGGAAGAAAGCAAAGATCCACCAATTAAGCCCGCCTGAATAGACACCAATTGCTATTCTTTCGTGTTTGCAGAAAGTGTTCCGAAATGATGGAGCCATCGATGATGACATTTAAGGACACTATTTTTGAAAGTCTATTTCATGCTGGCATGTTAGCAATGGTGTACCCCAAGGTTCTATTCTCGGTCCGTTAATACTCACTTCTCATTGAAGATCTTCCAAATGTTTGCAATAAAACGATTTAAATCAGGTTTTGAGGTGAGCAACTTGGGATTTTGATCCACGGGAAACGATTTGGGAATCTTGGTCCCAAGTGCATACACTAGGCCTCGTCAATTTACCACAATTCAGCCACTCAAACATGACATTGTTGAAAAATGGACCGTGTCCTGTTTAAAAATTGAAGAAAGAGAAAGTTTTGTTTTTTTTTTTTAAAGGAAGGATGTTCCAAAATGTTGGCCTAGACTTACATTTGCTGCCATTTATGCAGAAAATTGCTGGAAACAATGGGGAACAAGCAAAATGGAGCCTCGCACGATACAACCACGTGTTTTCCTCATTGAAACACACACACGTCTCGGATTTCAATCAAACTTCACATAAACCATATATAGGCCAATACCAAGAACGTGTGAAAGTTTGGTTGAAATCTCTAATTGCGTTAAGGCGTGAATCGGCGACAAGCATGCGACTCTCGATAATTCGAAACTCCCTAATTCCAAATTCTCGAAAATTCGAAGTGATAGTTATGTCCCTTGGCAAAACATTGATAAATCGAACAGAACCTATATGTTTTGGAGCTCTCTTTAATTCGAAATGATTGCCCAATGATTGCAAACACGCTAGGTTCCTCTCAGTATTTTTGTTCTCTGTTCTTTGACAAGCAGTTGCTTCCAATGCTTTGATCAGGTTAGATTGTGACGTAGGTAAGCGACATAAACAACGTAAGTAAGAAAGTCCACCCCGCAGCATGGATGGAGCCTTTTTCTTCCAGTCTACGGTTCTCTATGTGACGACTAAATTTGTACAGCCTCCAATTCAAGCAACGCGAATGGAGACGTAGATGCAGAAGAATCAGAAGCAGAACCAATTACGCACATCAAAGGAGCCAAAGTCAACACTTGGGAACATTGTGTCAACATTTACTAAGAGCGGAAGTGACCGACGAGGTATTCCTGGTACCGGCTGTCATAGACAATGCTCTTGACGAAGCATGCTGAAAGTTAATAAAACTTAAAAATCACTGATTTCTTTCCAATGTGTGTGTTTGTAACAAAGTGTGTCAAATTATAGTTGTATGTAGGCAAGATCGGTGGGCGTTCATGGCTAGATGTGGTGGAGGCAATTAAGCTAATTTGTAAACCTTGCCTTAAGGGGTATATCTCCTTTAAGTCTCCCCGGGAAAGTCTACGCTAAGGTGTTCGAAGCGCGTTCTCGAGCTATGGTCGAGCCCAGTATGGGAGATGAAGAGTGCGGCTTTCGTCCCGGTAGAGGTACAATCGACCAGCTTTTCACTCTAAGACTGGTACTTGATGAGGCTTGGGAGTATGCCAAACCGATCTAGTTGTTTTGCGGATTTGGAAAAGGCATACGACGGAGTTTCTGGAGGTAAACTCTGGAGAGTTCTGCAGGAGTATGGAATTGAAGGCCCTCTTCTCAGGGTCTTTCGGTCTCTACACACAGTCTCTACTCACAAAGTTCGTGTTAACTTTGCTAAATCAACACCTTTCAATGTGGGCATTGGACTTCGCCAAGGGTGCGTCTTGTCACCTCTCCTTTTCATTGTTTATATGGACTGGATGTTACAGCGCAGCGGAGGCGAGGAATGTTTCACACTGGGAGAGTTGAGGGTCAGTCATCTTCTTTTTGCAGATGACTTAGTGATTCACTATAGCGCGCACTCGATAGGTTTGTGGCCGTATGGCTGGAATGAAGGTCAACGAGGACAAATCGAAGGTTATGGTCGTCTCCTGTTCAGTGCACTCTACATGTCAGTGGAGTCCCAATGAAGTAGGTGGAGAAGTTTAATTATCTCGGGGTCTTTTTCAAGAGTGATAGAAGGAGTAATGCTGAGCTTTCCTGTATGATTGGTCAGGCTGGGTCAATTTTGAAACACTTGGTAGATCTGTAATCAGGAAGGCCGAGACAAGGGGGCGGGTTTCAACTCAGTATTTGTTCCAACTCTCACCTATGGTCATGAATGGTGGTAATGACCGAAAGAATAAGATCACCAATACAAGCTGCTGAGATGAGATTTATCCGTGCTGTTCTGGAAATTATTCGCCGGTATAGAGTGAGACACACGGCAGTGCGAGAGGAGCTGAACATTGAGGAGCTGCTTCTTCGAACGGAGAGGGCTATGCTTCGGCACGAATGTCCCCCTTATCTCGACTTTAAGGCGAGCGATGAATGCAATTCCATCAAGTAGCGACCGCCTGGCAGACCCAGGACGAGGTGGTTGGACCAAGTCCAAAAACTCGCCAGGTCACGCTTGGGTATAACTCCTGATGAGTTAGAGTCGATGGCAGAGGATCGAGTTGTCTGGAGATCTCTTGTGCGTGGTTTATCCCGGCGACCCCGTTAGTGGAGCATGCGGATTATAAGATGATGATGACCTTGCCTTAAGATTTGATATGCATCTCAGAAACGCTCATTAAATTCGCAAGATTTCCATTCACTGGATTAGAGCAACAGGCAAGTCGGAAAAGAAATCGGGTCTATCTCCGTTTTTTGGTACGTCTACATTCTGTGTGGATTGTGCAGTGCAAAATGTTGGTCCTTCGAACCGGGTACTGTTTGGACTTACCAATTATATACCTCCACACAAGCAGTATATTCACGGACAGTCAACATTTGCCAATAGATTCCACACACCATTGAAAGCGAGATGCTTGTCGCCGAAACTCCCTTAAACTGCAAAACTGCTTTAAGATTGTTAAGATTTTGTAATGCAAAAACGGCCCAATCAACAGCTTTGACAATCAGAACAAGTTTGAGAAGCTTTTTTTTTTTTGCTAGACAGTTTTTGCTCTTTGAGAAGAGTCCGTGACTCAAAAGAGGTGGAGCCGTGAAAATTAGATTTGGTCGTACCGGCCCTGAGTCGAACCCAGGCAGCGAGTTCCAGTTGTGTCGGGGTCGACGCACATACCCACAGCTCCACTGCCGCAACGCCAAGAGAGACAGGTTACGATAGGAACTTTACGCGATCTTCATCAACCCTTTAACCGAACTGTCTGAACCGAACCGAACTGAAAATGACTTGCCCCGGCAGCCGCGGGTTTGCAGAAGCGTTTGATTAGTTCCTAGCCGCCATTTGTTTATGGAAATCCGTGCCAAGTTGGTTGCATCGCCGAGTTACACACATACTTCCATATAGTCTTAGGGGGTTTGTTTTCGTGGCGGTTTACATTGCTCGGTTTTCTGATTAGATCGATGTCTGATAGAAGGCTAATTTCGTGTTATTTTGTGGTAGTTGTTGTTTTAGCTGCCCTTTGTCATACTGTTCACAATGACGGAGATTTAGCTACAGTACACACCACGGTCCTACTGGGAGCAGCTTGAACAGATAGACTTCTAGCCAATGACATTTGATCATCCAGACATTCCCATCAGAAAAAGTCACGAAGTTTCTGACAGAATTTTGTTCACACATTGAAGCTTGTTCTCGATTAAACATTTACTGGAAAAGAAGAGATGATAAAGCCCCAGCCAGAAGCAATTTGAAACTCCATACACTCTCCCTGACTCCAGAAACCGTACACACCCTAGTTTGTGACCTCTAAAGGACTTCGAGTTAAGTTGTTGTCTATGCGAAACGAATCCCTTCCATTGCACACTCTCCGTACAGCAGCGCCGGAGCCGTTCCAATCTCATAATCGCTCGTTTTACACGCTTAACCTCATTAAACAGATGTCCGCAAGTGTCGGCAAGTCGCTGGTTCGTAAGAACAACCTCGCAACTGACTCATTTGAATGCGACCTCTCGTTCTCAGCTGGACAAATGCATGACTATGCATAAGATAATCGCAGCTATTCACAAAATTAAACAAAACAAAACCTGACCAAAGCCCCCTCCGGTCTCTGTCACCGAATGCAAACAATAACTTCCTCCTATTTATGTGTGTTTTCTGCTACAGCACTCACTCACAATGTTTTATTGTCTCGAGGTACGAGTGTAAGCCTTTTCGCTCGTGATTCATTGCGGTATCATCGTACCCTCGGCTAAATCACCAAACTTTATCGCCATCTCCGTGTACATCATCCGCCGCAGTATCGCTTTAATCTCTTCCAGTCTATTTGCCAAAGTAATAATCCCAGAGAAGATGGGAAAACAAAAGAAGGCGATTTTCAAGACTCACGCCCGTCATCTTCTCCTCTTCGTGTCGGGAATTCATGCCAAAAAAAAAACACATCGTCCCTAGAAGACAACACGAAAAAATCACGTATTGTTATTGGTAATTTATCTGATGGATATCTGACACATTTCCTCGTCGTGCCCCAGAGCACGTTGACCGCGAAACACCCTACGGTCAATGAACAAACTAAGGCGTCATTCATTTGTACTCGTTTCATTTGGTGTGTGTACCCAGCTCGCGAGTTTGGCTCCTTCTTCTTTTGAATCAAATGCTGCCGGGGGCGTTGGTCACAGATACACTGATCTGAGCGATCTTAAATCAAGCATTATGATGGTCCGCCCTACTCAGCTGCTGTGTAACGCAATTTGTCGACCAATTAGCCGATCGTATACATTTTGATGCATTTGCATGTGAATCCAGTTATTTATTCATCCATTCGAACAGCAATTTATCATGTAAATTGCCCATGTAAGACACTTGGCTCACGCGGATTACTGCACCTTCAGCAACATTGTTGAGGGCACTGCTGGCGAAAGAGTGAATCGATGTTGGAATGCAGGAAACTTGCAATTGCCTTTTGACCTTACCCAAGAAAATCAGAAAATCCGGAGGCGCCGAAGACGGCTTTTTTTTTGCGATCGATGAGTGGTAGCTCTTGATTTGTATTTAAATGGAGTTTAAGTGTTCAATCATTGGAACGCGCTGCCTAAGTGATTTGTCTTGGGTGAAACACTTAGCGAAGACAAAAGAGTTGGTGTGCGAACTCAATTGGATTCCCTAAACGATTGTGAGTCATACCTTGCTGCCGGCGGTACGATTTGGAAATGATGAATGGAATCCGGTATTATTAGGATGAATTATCACGAGGAAGTGATGAGTAAGAGGTGGAGCAATTATCTGACAAGCCCCTCCAACTGGCACCATTTTTAAATAGCTGTCGCCAATTATGCACAAGTCTGACGAGGTTCTTTTCCAACTTCTGTGGGCTCTCTGCGCATCGGTGGAGCAGTGTTGTCAATGTCTACATGATTTGAGCTTAGTCCATAGAAGCCTGACTAGACACATGTTGTTCTAGAGTCCCCACAATTCGTGGATGAATCTTCATCTCCAAATGCAAACATGACGAGAGACTCGGAACTTTGAAAAAACCAAGGGCTTCTTGTTTGCTCTTGAAATTGGCGATGTCTCATCGCTATAGAACAGGACATGGATGGTAGGAAGATAATTATGTAGCTGCCCTGTCAACCTTACCCGCCTTATTTTCAGCTCCAGTCGGGCAATCGCACATCAGATGGTGGACACAGTTTTCAGTCGCGTGTGTACCTGGTGCAAAGTCGCCGACAAGGACTCCTATTAACTTGTCCATTTCCTTGTGACTAAAACTGAGCATTGACAATAATCTTGCTTTAGCAGGGGGTTTATTTTTATATCATCTGAGAGAATGGTTAAGACAGAGATCAGAGGACCAAGAACTCTCGATGAGGCAACGAGGGGGTCGGGTGATGCGATGACATGAAACGGGGAAGGCGGTGTTAAGGACGCAGTAGTTGGCGCAGTCAAACGGGTCTCATTTCCTTGAATCGGCAAACGATGTTGAAGTTCCACTGATCGGAAATGCTTTCCTGTGTTAGTAGTTCTGCCGACAGTCCATTTGCATCAGCAGCTTCATTCGACTTTAGTCTCAACATCGCTATCTTGGCCTCATCTATGATGGGAGCACGGGATTCTCCTCTTTATCTTCACTGTTTTGAGCGGCACTATTTTGAGCCTGAGAGCGGCAGTAGTAAGTTCATCGCTCTGTAACAGTCTACAGAAGGTATTCGAGCATCAACTGCTACGCTTCTACGCGCTGTCTTTCTTTGTCCCGACAGGCATCTGTCCGATTGTTCTTTTATCCTTTAGACGTGGTATCCCTCGTAACAGCTCCCCATTTCCTCAATCGGGCGCCTCTCGTGTTGTCTTGTTGTCCATTTGAGCAGCTGATGCTCTTCCCGCCTATAAACCTCAAAAGCGCCCCTCCATCTATGCAACGTCGCCTTATATGCTGCTTGGCCGAATGGGCCTGCACTCGTCAAGGATTCAGGGAGTCAGAGATTTCTTTAGAGACAGCTTCTCTGATGGCATTTTGATGCACATTTCCCCTGTTCACCGATCTCTGACATAAAGAGTGGATCCTCTGACAGCTTTAGGGAGACTGGATCGGCAACATTCCTAGCGTGGCTTTTCGACGCCAAAAGTTCTGCTCTATCTCCGCCGTCCTATCATCCGTGTGATTGCCTTCACTGCTCGCAGGGAAATGATCCGAGTCAATGTTAGGCCATCTGGAGGTTAGGACGTCGTGAAGCCTGTGGCGGGGTCTGACGCCGCTGTCGATAAGGCTGAATGACGGTTGATTGATCACTGGCCCCTTTTGTGAACGCCGGGGAAAGGCGTACGCCATCAGAAATGGTACCCCTGGTGCGACAAGGAGCACAGGAAGCGCTGCCTAGAAGGACGAGAGCGGAACCAAGCTCGGGATTCAGAAAGGCTTTGCCTCGTCATAAAATGCACACGCCCGGCTCTGTTTTGGGCGAGTTGTCATGCAGTGGGTATAGGTTCCAGCTCAGAGGCACGTGGTTCCTTTTGGAGTTTGTAAGAGAGGAGACGGTCATTAGCCACATCTCACCTTCTTGATATGTCAGACCCTTCACAAAATGCAAACTATTTTTTGCAACATAAGCTCCATAACCTCGGCAGACTCTCTCCTCTCGAAAGCTGCCAGCATCATCGCACAACTATTTGCTTAAATTGATCACATTGAAAGGCGCCTCTGCTGACACAAATCGTATTCCATCGTCCGCAGCAGCCACAGCAGACCTTCTCTTGGTCTAGATCATTCATCACCGAAACTGTTGCCTTCGGCACACTGACACCAAGGTGATAGATGTTTTACCTTGAGCGACACATTCAAAATTCACTTGCAAGACCCATCGATTTCCCACTCATTCTGCAAGCATTAACATCATCGAGCATGTAAACGACAGCAGCACCAAAGTGTCACCTATCCAAACCGAACGGCGGAGGCATTTATTTTCGAAACCCAAACTCGAACTCATCAGCAACATCCCATGATCCATGATCGGAACGCGCGACCAAACAAATGCATCTAGATTCTGTGTTCCCGTTTGAAATGTGTGCAACGAGCATGGAGCATTGAGTATCTGCAACAGAACACTTGGTTTGGCTAAGTGATTACTACAAATCCGACAGAATGGGGTCAAATTTTATTCATGGACTCACCGGAATACTTGGCAGATTGGTCGTCGTCGTCGTTGTTGGCTGGTGGATGTTGTCCCCTACGGCCGGTCGGCGGTGTAATCTCTTGCAATTCGTTCAGATCTCCGCTTCGTCGTCGTCGACAACAACACCATCATCATCATCACCATCAGCATCAAGATCGCCATCGTGGTCGCGCTGGTCGTTGATGGTCTTCTTCCATTCAGCTGCCGGTTCGGATGCTGCCACTGCATCTCCGCTGATTCATCTGCGCGGGCATCCGTTCATTCACATGTTTACTTAATAATCCCATTCGGTGTATTACGAATGGGGGTCGTTAAAATAAATGTGCTCACTCTCGGCGTGTAATCTATTTCGGCACTGAACGTTCGAGTACACGGTGGGGACAACAAAGTGGTGAGGAAATAACATCTTAAAAATCGAACATCTCTTGTAGATGCTGACTGATGCCGGCTGGTTGGCTGGCTGGTTGGCTGGCTGGCTGGTTGGATGGTTGTCTGCTTGGTTGGCTGACTTGACTGTTTGACTGGAACTGAGCTGGCGCGAATCTATGGCTTTTCATCGAATCATCATGTATGGCAATAAAGATTCCACTCGATGCCAGGAGTCCATGTCCAATTGCTTCCCATGATGGTTTTGCAACTCAGTTTGCAACAGCGCTGCCGCTAACGACAACTACGACTGCGACTGCGACTGCGACAACACAAATATGTACGTCGACCACTCTGTGGGGAATTTCACAACAGTGCTCGCTAAAACGATCTGTTTCGGGATACAATCTCGACGGAATAACAATTCCACAAATCGAATTCGGATGCACAAATAGAACTCATCTGTCCCTCTGGCACAGCCTCTGTCTGTGCGAGTCGATTTTAAGGGCATCTCTCCGAAGACTTGGATTTATTGCCTCAATTTTCTGCGGCAAAGAGAAAGAGCGCCCGCTCCGCAGAAAGGTTAGATATATCAATTCTCTGCGAAGAAATTGAAGCAGATGTTTGTCGATTGCATAATCGAATGATGCACAAGGCACTGCTGGAGGAGTCACTTCCTGGTGAGGCGCTCGCTTGGCTTGGCTCTGTGATGAACGACGAGCATTTCTCATCCTGGGGGGCGTTCCACGGGACGATTATTTAATCAAAGATATCGTTATGACACTCGTGATTAAGACATGCCATCGCCTAGAGTCTCGGGCAATAAATCTCGCAAAACGAGCAGACGGGGCTAGCATTGGCACATGCTATGATTGGAGCCTGCAGCTCCCATGCGATGTACTTGGATCATCGATCGTGGCGGCAATAGCAATTGTTATCTCTGTCTTTGATTTGAAAACGAATGCACAATCGGACGGAGGGATAGATTGAGATGGGGCTTGGAATTGGACGAGGAACAGTGGCCACTGGAGGAGGCTTTTGAAAGCATACATGTCGGCGTAGTTGCTTTCAGGGCTTGGGTGACCTGTCCTCCAAGGATTTCAAGTTCAACCTCTCAACAATGTCCACAGATTCGACTGCCCGAGTTGGGGCCTATTTGAGAACGTTAGCTCTGATTGTACCAAGCTACATCAGAGTCCGAGCAACTGCTCGGTAGACAGAGCTCCACAAACAGCGGCTGAGAGTGGCGGCTGGTGGTGAGAAAATCTGGTGGAGAGAGGAATGAAACCTACAGAGACTGGATTATCTTTGAGGAATCTGCTTCCCGGGACCGGTACACTGAAGCTCGAGCAAAGGATCAGTCTTGGGCGGGAGTTCGGCGTGCGAAAAAGATGCTCTGACAAACCATTCGCCGACTCAGAGAAAGGCTCATATTGGGCAGATGGGGCGAGCACTTTTCGGAGCTGCTCAATCCCGAACTGGGCTCTGAAGAATCATCGAAACTCGGAAGGGTCTTACAGAACCTTTATGAAGGTACCAATGCAGCTGTTTGGAATGGTGAGACACTAAACAAGGGTGTTCGCTGAGCCCAAGTCTATTTGCTCTCTTTGTAGATGATTCAGTGGACTTTATCCCAGGAGACATAGAAATTCTCTCATTAAGGCCCTCCTATGCGCAGATGACATCGTACTGCTGGCAAGCTCGCTGAAATCCTTACAATTGATGATTAATAAATGGTATGAGTCTGAAGCCTATGGAGTCTGGTCGTGAATTTGAATAAATCAGAGAGAATGCTATTGTGGCAGATTGAGCAAGCACTTTAAAGGAGAAAGTTTAGAAGTTGTAAATGAATGCAGTTATCTGAACACCTGAAGGAGAAACTAGCGAAGTCTAAAACTGTCACCAATGTAGCTTGGAATGTAGCTTCTGTTTCAGCAAGACACAGCTTTCGCACAGCAGTAACTTCAAAGTATTTGAAGCAGCATCGGTGGCAGTAGTGCTCTACGCGGCGCAAGTATGGGATGATAAGCCAGATGAGAAAGTCCTCTAAAGGCTCCGAACTATATGCTCATGATGGAAGCAGGCATATCGCCGCTATCCATTGAATCACTTAAGATGCAGGTTAGCTACATACTAAGGATCATAAACATGGCAGACAACCGACTTCCAAAGATAAGGCCACTATCTTCGGAAGCAAATATCGTGGTTCGAAGAATGGCTGGAATTAGCTCGCGAATGTGGTGTAGAACTGAATGCGGATGCTAGGAACTGGGAGAACTCACTATACCGTTCGCGACGCGTTCACTACATCGTAGTACGTATAGCCGGCTAAATCACAGTCTGGACGATAAAAACTACTTCAAAGGCAGTCGCGAAATATCAACAATGTTTAACCCAACGTCGAGAACTCCTTAAACTCAATTATATCCCCCATAGAGAAGATCCTCCTATATTTCGTGGTATGTGCAATTTGGAAGAAAGAGAAGATACGCTGCATTTTCAAGGCAAGTGCCCAATCCTCAGGGAAACAAGGAGAAGGTTCCTTGGAAAAGGCAAGAGATGATATCCCTTCTCAACGAAGCAAACGTTGCTGAACTATACAGAGACTGCAAAATTGCATTAGACATAGTAAAGGGTGATTTTTTAAAAGCTATAGGAACGTTTTTCAAAAAAAAAAAAAAAACACATAAAATTCAGAAAAATGCATGAAATCTTTTTTTGAATCGATAGTACGGTCCATATAATCTAATGTTTGAAGATTATTTCATGCAAATGTTGACCTCGCCTCAAATGGTCCATCCGCTAAGTCCAATTTTGGCATACTCTTTCCAACATTTCGGCCGGTAACTCACGAATAAATGCTTCAATGTTGTCTTCCAATGCGTCAACTGAAGTCGGCTTGTCTGTATAGACATGAGCTTTAACATAGCCCCACAAAAAATAGTCTAAAATCGTTGAACCGCACGATCTAGGCGGTCCCGAACGTGAAATAAAATGTTCACCGAACTCGCCTCTCAATAAGTCCATTGTTGCGCGTGCTGTGTGGCATGTGGCACCGTCCTGTTGAAACCACATGTCATGCAAGTCAAGCTCTTGCATTTTGGGCAAAAAAAAGTTGGATATCATCTCACTGTAGCGATCATCGTTCACAGTTACGTTACGATTCGCATTATCTTTGAAGAAGTACGGCCCAATGATGCCACCAGCCCATAAGCCGCACCAAACTGTGACATTTTCTGGATGCATCGGTAGCTCTTGCAACAATTCTGCTTATTTACGTACCCATTGAGCCATTGACTGAGTACCCATTGAGTTCATTGACTTAAGAACTCACAATTGTTCTTAATACTAACCTGCTGATCCTATGCGGGTACTCTAAGCTAATCTATATATAGCCTACGCCTTTCGGCTTAATCTTTCCTGACAAACTTCATTCATTTATTATGTACCAAGAAAACTTGTAAAAAAAACTTGGCTGAACTTAACTCAATTACTTAACCTACCTTATACTAACTTAGCCTAACAACTAAACTTGAGACTATCTTAATTATGTCCGTAACAGTGCGGAAGCGTGCACCAGGGCGTATATGCTATGTACGAGGGGCGTTCAATATATTCTCGGTATCGATATGAAGGACAATGCGAATTCAATTTAAATTGTTTTTATTTTTCAATATAATCTGCATTTGTTACATCATGAGATAAGCTTTTTTAAACCCTCAAAAAAATAAATTTCCTCTTTCTCTGCAAAATACCCATTTATTGAAGACTTGAGTTCTTCATCATTCATTTCAAATCCGGAAACAGGAAATAATCACTAGGGGCAAGGTCTGGACTATAGGGTGGGTGTTGGATTTCTTCGAAACCACAATCTCGCGCAGCAGCCTTGGACACTCGCGCCGTGTGAACTGGAGCGTTGTCAAGAAGAAGCAACACACCCGCTGCGAGTTTACCCCGTCTTTTCTTTTTAATTTCCTCCCGCAGGATGTGGCGTTGATGGTATCACCTTTTTTGATTCCCTTTGAGACCCAAAAAACTGTGGCCATTAGCTTCCCGGCAGACGGAGTGACTTTGTACTTCTTCGGGGGGTCTGTTCCTTTTTCATGCCACTGCATGGACTCTTGTTTTCTTTCAGGGTCATAGTGGTGGACCCATGCTTCGTCACCAGTAACAATTCGATCCATCACACCGTCCGCGTTCCCACCACACATCTCCATCTCTCTACAGCATGCGATTCTCACTTTTTTCTGATGCGCTGTGAGCATTCGTGGCACCCACCCTGCACTGACCTTTGAAAGGTTAAGATGGTCATGAAGAATGGTGTGAATGGTACCAATTGAAGGCTTGGCGATCTCTGCCATCATTTTCACCTTTATTCGGGCATCCTCAAGAACAGGTTGTTCGACTTCTTCGATGCTTTCTCCCGTACAAGCAGTAGCCGTGGCGCCGGAGCGGGGGTGGTCTTCAATGCTCTCTCTGCCTCTCTTGAACTCACTTGACCACTTTTGCACAGTTGATAATGAAGGTGTGGAACCCTGGTAAACAGCCACCATCTCTACATGAATAGTTTTTTGACTTTTTCCTTGCTTAGTGAGAAATTTAATTACAGCGCGATGCTCAATTTTCACCATCATCGTCTCAAAACGCGAATTAATAATCACATTTATATGAAATTCTACATGAATGTACTAAAATAATAGTACTACTTGATAAATAAGTCGATTTTTATATACAAAATCAGCTTCACCCCGATAACGAATATAGAACATATTGAGAATATATTGAACGCCCCTCGTATATGCTGACCATATATAATTTATACGCCGCGGTACACCTTTTTTTATATTATTTTATTTTTATTTATTTATTTTTTCTTTTTTTTTTAATTTTTTTTTTTTATTTTTTCCTTACGACTACTTTAAATCTATTGGTTGGCCACCATGGTCAACTACCGCGTCAAAAGCTTGCGGCAGCGGAGACTGGTTTTGGTGTAACCACCAGTAAAATTGCCGTTCTTTGGCAGACTCTCTCCTATCTCGAGCAGAGATCGCTCTACTGAACCGGAGTAGATCCTCGTGACTGCGAGCGACATCCCGTTCATATTGAAGTCGCCTATCCACTGTTCGGCGTACGACATGGAAGATTACAGGACATCCGTGTGGATCCTGTATTAGGCCAGTTGTGTCGAGGTAGAGGAACGCCTCGGGAGGAATAAAGCCGTTAAGGCGCACTCTCCCATGATACATTACATTGGGGTAGTAAGCCCCAGAGATCAGACTGTTAGAAGAAGTCATAGCTCGTGCAATATGCCTTCTATTCAGCTTAATAATAAAATTATCCATCCTGTTCAAGTTTCCCTCGTTATACAGGACCTCGTTCGGATAGTACTTCTTGTACTTAGACTCGGTTGTGCGATACAACCGGAGACATGTCCGAGGACACTGTCTCTCGAACAACCTCATCTTTTCCATCTGGGAAGGACTCACGGTGAACCACAATGGACAACCGTATGCCATAATTGGCCGGATGAGGGCCATGTAGTAGATTACCTTCACCCTGGAATCAAGTTGGCTGCTGTAAACCCCCTTGCCACAGCAAAGGCATTTTTAGCCTTTTTAGTATCAGGGTTTGCTTATGTCTACCGCAGCACATGGAGAATCGTTGCGTCTCCGGCGGGGTATGTGAAGGGAATTTTAGAAATTTAGATATTTGCATGCGTGTCTGTACACATGCGTTATATGGTTTTTGTCTGGAATGGATGAACTGTTAAGGAGCTTCCTTTTTGGTTAAGATTTGCTCATTTAACATCCCTGACATTGAACTAAATGAACTAGAAAAGCGAACTAGTTCAGATTTGAACTAAAACGGAGCGCATATGTCCCGAGCCGTTCTCGACTGGAGGGCAGCGTCAACCTCTATTTTTCTTCTTCTTAATTTTATTATTATTATGGCGCGACGGTCTGGAGTGGAGCCTCACCCAACAGCCAAATCTCTCGTCAACTGTCTCCAGTGTCGTACACCAAGGCGGCTGAGGTCCCCCTTAACTTGTGTGGGCCGACTTATGCGTGGATGGCCACTGTTGCGAGCCTGTGGGACAGCCCAGAGTCGGGCCGGAGGTAAGTTGGTATGAACGCTTTCCATGGCCTAACCGTCTTTGGCGTTGGATCCACTCTACATATGCCACATGCCTCTGCGCCGTAGAGCATGACCATCTTAGGCGTTGGATCCACTTGACATATATTCCATGCCTCTGCGCCGTAGAGCAGGACGGGCATGATCAAGGTCTTCTACAGAGTCAACTTGGTCTTCCGAGAGATTACTCCATTGCCTTCTGAGCCCAAAAGAAAGCAGCGGTTGGCAAGAGTCATTGTGGGTTTGATTTCGGTACTGATATCGTTTGTACTGTTTAGCAAAAAGTCCTTCACTACCTCGAAGTAATAGCTGTCTACAGGGACGTTCTGGCCTTTCTTGATGACAGCTTGTACTTTGTTTTACCCTCTGACCCATTTTAGCCACTTCCGCTTCAATGGCAACAAACGCTTCTTTGACTGCTCGCTGTGTTCGACAAATGACGTCAATGTCGTCAGCGTTTGACAGCAATTGTGCAGCCTTTTGGACGATCGTGCCTCTTGTGTTGGCCAGTGAGTTTTGCAAAAAAAAAACTCGTCGCAGCTTGTATATCATCCATTTCTCCGTCAAAAATTGAGAATCTGAACAGAAATGCTAAGAAACCTGAAACTTGACACACTTGGTATGAACACAGAGCTTTACCTCGTGGTACCAAACTTATCGACTTGGTCTAGTCCCCACTGACGTGAAGAAGAACTGCGAGGAATTGGCAAAACCCTAGAACACTTTCTTTGTTTCCATCTGGCCCTGGACAAGACTATACAAACGTTAGGAAACCCTTCTTTCGAGGCATGAAACGGTTTGGCTGTCTTGTGAGGCTCAGCAGCTAGTTTACGTACCTCGAAAGCCCGGATGCACTTGCCAAGTCAACCAACAATTTCCCAAAAATTTGACATCATCTCACATTTGTTGTTCTCAACAGCTTAGCTCCGGGCCGATGAATATTCGATTTCCGGCCCATGGGACTAGGCAACAAAGGACGCTATCGTCTTAGACGGTGCAGTCAAATGGAGATGGACCTAATCACTCTCGTTGTGCCTTAAAACGACAAGGTGTCAAAGAGTATAACTTTAGATCCAAAGTTGCCATTCACTCGACATCTTCAATAAAACGAATAAGTTATGTAACCGATTACTGATTGAATTAATGCATCCTAGTCCCCTTCATAATCTTGCCGGCCTCCGCAACAGACAGTGATGTTCTAATCCGACGGCACAACGCACATCGATTGCGTGGCAAGCACAAAATATCTTATCGGCCACATGTGAGTTACGAGTACTTGAAAGCACACCGACAGCACTCAACGTCGTCTGCCTCTGCTCCGGTATCAGCAATTAACTTCAATTTACCTTGTCAACCGCCTCCAGGCCGCGTCTAATAACTAAATCACTCCAAAAGTACTCTGCCCCGTAAACTTTCGTAAGCAGGTCCATTAAATCAATTCAACTCAGTTAATAGTCAAACAAAACACAAACACTAAAAACTAGTACTCATTAAAAATGCCAATCAAACCCCCAGTTACAAATGACATCATGTGCAGCAGCTCCTGCAACACCAGTGCCTTGCGGTCGCCGCGCGGTTTCCCACATTTGTTGCCACATCCACGGCAGCTCCACTCGATGTGCATCGAAAATATATCGCACAACGTAATGCATGCCATCTCACAGCATCTAGATCTGCCAAAAAAAAAAAATAAGAAAGAAAAGAAACAGAGCCACCAGCCGCATCGTGTGTCGAGACGTTAGACCGGACCGTCTACAGATCATCATCGTCATCGAGTGTTGAGCGTTGAGCGTCGACCGACCAAACATGGCGATGGATATACACAAAAACAGACAGAAGAAGAAGTATCTTCTATCATAATATCAATTTTGCGTGCGTGCCAATAGATACGAGTATGAGTACTCTATCGGCGAACGACTGGCTGCATCTTTTCCAAACAAGATACTTCATTTTCATAGAGACGTGCTCTGGCAGTTTCCCCACACAGTGCCATCCACAGCGGCTTCTCCTGCATATTTCATGAATTTCTGTGTTTTTTTCTGTTCTTTTTTTTGCACTAAACTGCATCGCTCCGAAGGAATCCTCCTGACGCTTGCGTAATTATAACACACGGCGAGTTTCAGAGCCGTCCCGGAGCAACAAAAAAATATAACATCTCATGCAGACGCTGCACACAGAGGAGGTAGGTTCGCTTTGGAGAGATACCTTTTTATGCGGAGTAGATGAACATGCTGCGCATTTGATTGCCATCGCACGATTATCACAAGATGCTCGCCGGAGATGATGTTTGCTCCTGCATCTCGCGCCTCCGTCGCGTCGTCGCCGCCGCTGCTGCAGTGGATCTTGCACTTTGCTTAACCCGCACTCGAACCCTCTGCGCAGCAAAAATCACACAAATTAGACGCGACGAAAAAAACAAAACAAAAAAACAACTCAAAATTGGAAATAGAAAAAAACCTCGGGAGGGAACAGGGGGGGAATTCTCGTTGGTGCATCACGCGCGGCGCATCAGAGTTTGGCAATCGAGCGAGCTCTTAACAAGAGCTGCTCGAGTATGCAAGCGCGCGCTCCACTCGCGCTCCCCAGAAATTCCACTCGGAATCGGACATTGATGGGAATTCTAAGTGAGCCGCTGTGTGCTCGCTCGGCTGCAGTTGCCTCAAATGAGTAGCACACATAAAACATCGTTTTTAATGACAGTGCCGTAGGATCCGCATTGCACCACTTCATGTGCGGCGCGCCGGATTGTGGCCAGCTGCTGAGCCTCCTGGTATCTCCACTGGAGCCGGTCATAATCTTGAGACGATCGAGTTTTGTAATCAGGAGCAGTTATTACAGAGTCTTCGATACTTTATGTGCCTCTTAACCGACTGGGCAGAGGGATGGAACTGTGTGAGGAAATCCGGGTTTAAGAGTGGTGTACAGCTTGAGCGGAGAATGGTGATGTGGCCCGGCCAGGTGTTTATGCCTGCTTCGATGAAGGATGATCCGCATGGAAACGGCCGAAATAGTCTGAACTTGAGGTCACACAGTGTGCGCTCATAACTTTGAAGACTTCTTCTATGTGTACAAACGTTGTCGAGGCAGAGTTTTCAACGTTTTACGCTCGCAACAATCGGGGACAATCTGGATTGAAGTTCAAGCTTCATTTAGGGATAACTAGATTTTTGGGAATAGGGTTTAGGGATTTGTATACTCTCTTCTAAGGGCAAACAAACTAATTGAAAGTATTTGCTCATTTTCGATAAGTTGCGTTCATTAGATAAATTATCTTAAGTGGGAACGAAATAAATGCATTCCTAATGACAGAGTGGCCATAATAACCATTTCGGTCAGTTCTGTTAAGTTTCGTTGACTCTAGATAACATAAGTAGAATGAAGTTTACCGTTCTAAATTACATAGAGGCCATAAGCACCGCTTCGCTTAGCTTCGTTGAGTTTCGTTCACTTCTGCATTTTTAGGTAAGAACGAAATAAATGACTGTACACGCATGTAAATGACAAAATAACCATAGTAAGCACTTCGGTCAGTTTCGTTAAGTTTCGTTCACTTTACATACCCATAAGTAGAATGAAATTACATAGTGACCATAAGCACCGCTTCGATTAGCTTCGTTCAGTTTCGTTCACTTCTACATTTCTAAGTCAGAACGAAATAGATGACTGTACACACATGTAAATGACTAAATTACCATAATAACCACTTCGGTCAGTTTCGTTAAGTTTCGTTGACTTTAGATAACCATAAGTAGAATGAAATTACATAGTGGCCATAAGCACCGCTTCGCTGAACTTCGTTAACTTTCGTTCACTTCTACATTTCTAAGTGAGAACGAAATAGATGACTGTACACACATGTAAATGACAAAATTACCATAATAACCACTTCGGTCAGTTTCGTTAAGTTTCGTTGACTTTAGATAACCATAAGTAGAATGAAATTACATAGTGACCATAAGCACCGCTTCGCTGAACTTCGTTAACTTTCGTTCACTTCTACATTTCTAAGTGAGAACGAAATAGATGACTGTACACACATGTAAATGACAAAATTACCATAATAACCACTTCGGTCAGTTTCGTTAAGTTTCGTTGACTTTAGATAACCATAAGTAGAATGAAATTACATAGTGACCATAAGCACCGCTTCGCTTAGTTTCGTTAAGTTGCGTTCACTTCTGCATTTTCATGTACATGAAATGAATCGCTCCCTAAGTACCCAAAGGACACAGTGATCATTATAACCGCCTCAGTACATTTCGTTCAGTTTCGTTCACTTTTATTTACTTAAGCATGAACTTATTTACTAAGCATGAATTTAGCACAAAGAAAAAAGCTGACTTATACTTGGGCCCTTCAGACTTGTTTTATTTTTTGTGTAACTAGGGTTTCGCATAAATCCAGAGTTTCTTGAGAGATTTATGATGACCGTCACGGTTAAGTGCAGATACAGAGGGCATTTGTTATGCAGATATCACAGACCACATAGCAAATCACCATATCTCCATCTGCGATGAGAAAGTGGAAAATTTCAAGACTTCAGTTGTCAAGGAATGTTGCCTAAAATGTCTGGAGTATTTGCCACAAGCCAAAGATAAATCCGATCGAAGAGAAAATATCCCCCGATGCGTCGCAATTAGTCTTCAAGTGAAAACAAGCAAAAAAATTAACTAATTTCTTCCGCATCTATTCACCAAATCTAAGCGGTTTCACTCGTCCGTCCCCCCGGCCAAACGTCGTTGTCGGACAAATTTGCTGCTTTTGGCTAATCGACAGGTGTGAACTAGCCTCCGAACCCGTTAACTATCACCTTTATGGACTCGTTCGCTGTTACACTTTAATATTTATTCCTTAAATAAAATTTCTTGTTGATTTTTTTTCCATCTTGTCTCATTATATATTTTTTGTTCGTTTATTTTCAGACAACCACCAGCGGCTTGTTGTACGTAAGTTCAGCTCACCTCACAACACATATCGCGCATAGACTAATTTATCTAGAATATTCATACACCATATTGAAGTGTTATATATCTATCTCTGCTTATCGTATCAGCTGCATAATTTTACATTTATTATAGCGGCGCAATTTTATTGCCTTGTGTTTCTTGTTTCGGAACAATAAACCCCAGCCGACTGTCCACGGGGGACGGGCAGCACAGAGCAGCAAACAAAAAAATGCTGTGCCATGGCATACGTTCATCGTCAAATCTTTAGCTCCTTTTTTTGTACTTCGTCCATTTCAACATAAATCTACTCTGCATTAATCAATTTCGCATTAAATTAATCATGATACAAAACTGGTGCAAAACAACGTAAATTTGAGCTTCGTCTGGTGCCTGGCTGGGACGAGGAGGACGGTTTTTTGGCCGATCACCTTTCCACCCACCTTGACTTCAAAAAAACAGAACTTAAAGCCTGAGAACTGATTTAGGCAAATTTTTGTACACCAATAAACTGAAAAGATACCCAGAGCGAGAGAGAGAGAGACGCACTCACCAAGCTGCGCGTCATGACGCGCTTTATTCAGATCACTTAACCGCTCCGAGAGAGTTGATGGATGTGATGTTTTTCATTGTATGACACGTGATGTTGCTGGGGACCGAGTTTGTAAATCGTTTTCTGTGTCTGTCTGTCACTGTCTCGAATAGAGCGCTATAACGGTTTTCAACATCAACGTACATATATCGAGATGAAATGCCATTGTCTAGGATGATGAAATGCATAATGATGAGACACAGGTGAATGAAATGAGACAAATGGGATTCTTTGTTTTATCGACATTGTCCTACAATAAAAGTCCAAGTCAAGCTGTCATTCTGAGATTTTTATGAGGTGACAAGGTCCAAGTGTAGCACCCTGCGTTCCAACGAGGTTGTTAAGACCTGTTTTTTTTTTTTTTTCTCCAAATATTCATGCGGGTGATGTCAGCTATGACAGTCTGATTGATTTGGTTGTCAAATTTTGCGAGCTCCCAGAGCGGTGCAAAATGGACCAAATTGATGGTCATTATGCTCGGGGTGTCCGTTTGCCAGCGAGCTCAGTGGAATACGTAAATTGTGGTAATTTTAAGGACATCAGTTGAACGGTTGTGTGCCTTGGGAGTTTCTTCGTGGTTTTTCGAAAGTATTTCTGCGAACCCCATCGGAATTGCGATAATTTTTTATGACCAACGGTATATTAATCAGTGAGGGGAGCTTAAATAACGTCATCGTTGTTCGTTGCAAGCATGCCTATGACTTTTTTGACTCTCCGGACGTTTAAGATGGAGCTACCGCACACAAATGGAGCTAGGAGTAGCTGAGGGGTCACTTCGTTCTACACCTTCAGCCATGGAAGGAATGCTGCAGCTTCTTTCTCTGGATATCTATGGGAAGCTGACAGCAACTAAGGCGGCGGTAAGGCTGCGGGAAAGCGACAGTTGGAGTAGATCACATGACCTAGGACGTTCAAAAGTAATCAAAAATGAGAAGATAGAGCGCCCTCTTTAGACTTCGTATTTGGGTTTGTATCCCAGATAGAGAACACTGGGCAAAAGATTTAGTCAGGAAATCTGCCACCCAGGAAATTTACGCAGATCTATTTGCGAAATCGTCGGATACATTCTCCTCTCCGTCCCTCCGACAGACCAGTGTATTCCAGGCAGAAGTAAGAGGCTGCCCGCTTACTGTCAATGAACTCGATAGACAGGTTATCTATAGCGGCCATTAAGGCTCTGGATACCCCATCAATTGAATCGAAGATGGTAAAACTTTGCAGTCTATCTCTTAGCCAGATTAGATATACAAAAAGTCTTTGAAGGCATTAGACCACACAAGACTTGAAGAACAATTAAAACTTGTTTTCTCGGCTCGATGACTCGCTGTATATTCCACGTCTTTGTAATGGCACCCGGCTTGCGGTGAAGAAATTTATGAAAAACTTTGTCGACACAACACAATTTTGAAAGGGACGTACAAATGCGAGAGCGGCTCGATTTCACGCATCCGTATGACTCCGAAGTACATGAACTTTACACAGTTGCAAGCCCAAGTGCAGCTTTCATTTGCAACGTCGCAAGCGCAGTCGTTAAGTTATGAGACATAATCTGTTTACAACCGTTTACAACACGATCATATAATGATATAAAATTACAAATAAATAATTCGGTGCGATTTAAAGTCATGGCGATTTAACGGCTTCTTATGTCCAATACAGGTTTTTCCTTCTAGAGTTGAAACAAACAGCCGATGGTTTGCGCTTGCACACATTTCTGACGATCAGCCTTGCGAAACACCGATTTGCTGTTGCGAAAGAATCAAACTTTCATTTGTTTTATCATTATTGACAGAAACTCGATAATTGCAACCACCGCAGTTTCTGTTAGTTACGACAATCGAGAATGCGCTATAATTATTGGGTCTAAAACTTCAAAATTTGAACGTTTGTTTAAGAAAGACAAGTACAATAGTATTATTCAAAGTATTGCTTATCTGAAGCTATGACTTTTGCAATTTGTGGATCCCATCCCAAAAGAACTGCGCCGGCTTGGCCCAAGCCAATTTCTGATATCCTGCTCTGATGTGAACCGTATTTCAGTGAGGGCGCACTGTTTTCCAAATAGTTCGGAATAGCATGGTGGGCCGAGCATTGTCATGATTTAAAATTATTGCCTGGTGTCTGGTCGCATATTCCCGGCGTTTATCGGCGACTGCTCTCTTCAAGCGGATTAATTGTGTTCGGTAGCGTTGTCCATTAATGGTTTCACCCGATTTTAGCAGCTCATAATACAGCACAGACTTCTGATCCCACAAAATACAGAGCATTACCTTCGCGCCATGGATATTCGGCTTTGCCGTTGGTTTGGCTGATTGGCCAGGTTTCACATATGATTTTTTGCGCTTGGTGTTGTCGTAATGGATCCATTTTTCATCACCAGTAACAATCCGATGTGAAAATGACTTCTGACTGCCCAGGACGTTCACCGTCTCCCAAGCCAAAATCAAATCGTGCAAACCACTTTGGCACGTTCGCTCAGCTAGCGCATGTTCACCATAAACTTTCACTAAAATGCTATGACTTTCGGCAGCAGTTTTTTTCATATTATAGTAATGAAGAAGAACTCCCCGCAAAAACACTTTTTCAGGCACAAAGTTCGACATATTTGTGTGAAAAAGAAATTATTGTTGTTTACGCTTCAAATGAATGGCATATACTGAAATGACTTACAACGACAGGAACTTTCCAACGCGTGTTCCAATGGAATAATACAAGTTACGCCATCTCTTAGCAAACCGCACGAATTAATTCAAATTAAGTTATGTGGTTAAAGTTCTAGTCAGAAATGAAGTATGATAGAGATGCCCAACTTCACAGCTGATTGACTCTTAGTCCATCGACCAATTTCAGAGGTTTTTTGACAGATATTCACGAAATAACGTAAATGCCATGCTCTGGTGATTGGCTTTAGAAAACGATATAAAAATGGTTGGCAGAAATATTAAAGGGCAAGAGACTTTATTTCTGGTTCTGGTCTTGACAGTATCACGTTATGTACACCTAGTCGCAAAAGTCTGCATACGATGTGCATTTTCTTGATTATTCTCTTGACGTAAACCTTTTTTAATATCGGACATTTCCTATTTTTGCATTGTTATTCTTTTTTATAAGCAACCTGAAACTGTCTCATTGCTACCCTAACTTACTTAGTTCAATTTAATTTTATTTTAATTACACGAAAGGTTTGTGCAACTTTAATTGAATTAGCTAGTCTAGTTGCGCAAAAGTGACAGATGTGACTCGTGATCAGAGGAACGTCAACTTTCATATCGTTAAGTTCGGTTCCACATAGTCAGCTGGCGCTGTCGTCGCCCGCAGGGTTGTTAGTGGCACAATCGGTGCAGACAGGGATGTTACGACTTAAATTTGTTTACTATACTCCGCGTGTTTTATTGAGAACTCAGTACTCACTTCAGCGTTGATCCTCAATAAACCGCTCTTCTTCTCAATTTTTTTTTTTTTTGTTGTCAAAAGTTGTTGCTTGCCCTTACTTGCATGGCTTTAAATGTCAAGTTACGAATAGAGCGCCTCTATATTTCATTTTTTGTCAAATAATGGTCGTACAAATGAGGCTTTATTCACTAAAAACTAGATGGATTACAAATTGGGATACGTTATCCTATGTCGAACTATTTCAAACGCCAATACCGATAATTCTGCTGCACCTTCCATAAGTATTGTCAGCGCCACCTATGATAGAGATTCTTCAATGCGCTCCAAACAGTCAACCTTCTGACTGTTAAATATCACTGAGTGGATTCTGCTCAGTAAATTGTTTTGTTGTTGCTTCGCGTGTAAAAGTAATACTGAGCTGAGTACAGATTCTCAAAAAAAACACGCTCACTTACGAAGAAAAACTCAAAAGAAATGAAAAACATTATAATTTGAAATCGTATGTAGACTTTTGTGACTATGTGTATATCGGCGGCATTTTTAAAAGTTGGCACCCCAGCTGCCTTCTGTTGTATACACCAAGTTGGTTGAGGTCCTTCTCCACTTGTGTGCGCCATCTCGTTCGAGGACGTCCTCTGTGTCGTTGTCCCATTGGTTCGGAATCGAAGAGTCCTCCGGCCGGAGGTACGGTGTCCATCCACTCTGCATGACCTAGCCATCTTAAGCCTTACATCCGAAGACGCTTAACTAGGTGCTTGCTGTTGTACAGTCAGTTCATGGTTGAATCTTTCCCTCCAGACGCCATCAAGAGCAAAGATCGCACGCCGAACTTTTCTCTCAAAGAGCTTCTTCATTCGCTTACAATAGCATCCATAGAGCAGGACCGGGATGATCAGTGTGTTGTATAAAGTCAGCTTGGTGTTTCGAGAGATGGCTCTGTTACTCAATTGCCCCTTGAGACCGAAGAAACATCGATTGACAAGAGTAATTCTGCGCTTGACCTCGGTACTGGTGTTATTGCCCCTCTTTCTGCAGAGCCGAAGTAGACAAAGTCCTTGACTACCTCAAAGTTTTTACTGCCCATTATGACGCACTATCCGAAACGTCGATTTTGTGCGTCCTTGTCTGATGACAGCCTGTACTTTGCTTTGCACAAATTCACTGCCAGACCCATTTCAGCCGCTTCCGCTTAAATGCCAGCAGACGGCTTGCTGGGTTCGTCTAATCACGTCAATACTTTTTAATGATCATGCGTCTTGTGTTGACGTTTGAGCTTGGCACGATCTTCTCAAGTATGATATTGAAGAAATCACATGACAGAGTGTCTCCTTGACTAAAACCTTTTTTGACATTGAGGGTATCGGTGAGTTCGTTACCGACTTTGATGCAGCAGCGAAGGTTCTCCATAGCCATCATGCACAACCTGACGAGTTTGGCATGAATGTCAAAACTAGACATGGCGCTGTATGCTCGTTTCTATGCACGCTGTCATATGCGACCCTGAAATCGACGAATAGGTGGTGGGTGTCGATCTGCATCTCTTGTGTCAATGGCGCACTTTGCGAACGCGCTACGATGTCGATGTCATTGGCGTAACCCAGCAGTTGGACTAACTTGTAGAATATGGCGCTTTCCGTGTTTACAACTGCCCGCCGCACTATCTTCTCCAGTACCACGTTGAAGTCGAAATTCCGAAGCCTGAAATGCGGTGCAGGTTCCGAACAGATCGGAGGCCTCTGAATCGAACTGCACAAGGCATCGAACCCGTGTTAGCGTAGTGCGACACAACGGGAGAATCCCAGGATCATGGCTTCGATGAAAAGGTGCTGTGAATCGATTTGACTGTGAATATTTGGGCTATTCTCGATTCGACGGGTCGTGATTTTTGACGTCTACACAGTACGCTGAATGGGAATCAGCAAGGATCGCCTTTTGGTGGCTTTTTTGTGGATGGTGCACATACTCGTATGACTGTCATCATGCAAGCTTTCGTCTTCCCAAGTTCTGCAGTCTGATGCATGCTCTCTAACAGAACATCGCAATCAGCCTTCAAGAGCTCTGGCGAGAAGCCGTCTGATTATGCCGCTTTGTTCTTGTTCAACTTTTTCATGCCTGCCTCGACGTCTTTAACTTCTTCTTCAGATGAAGATAGTCCATTGAAATTGTAGAGAATGTTGGATAACAGTCTCGTCAACTGATGGGCATGTTTACTGCGCTCAGTCCCCAAGTGGACTGGGAGATACCGCTGTAATTTGGTTTCAAGCCAACGTTGCTTGGCGTATTGTAAAAGCAACTGTCGCCATTGCCATGGTGTTGAGTGGCGACTGGTTCTCACATAGAACAACGCACTTTCTAGAATTGAGGTGACATCATAAACATTAGGGAGAAGCTATGATTTCGCCAAGAAAAGAGCGACACAAATGCGTATTTCGACCACTTCCTGAACACATCGCTAACTTCTATCAAATGATTGATGTTAGCAATGTTTGCGATAGGTCGCTCCTTCCAACTCCGTTCAAAGAAACAACATCGTTCTCTCTGATATCTGAAGTCATAAATCATCGAGTGGAGTCCCTTTGCCTTTGAATCCCATCTTTCTGTGGCGCACAGCGAACCACAAAAACGCTCCCTCAATTGACTACTGTTTAATCTTCCGCCTGGCTACCACTTAAGTGCTCTCATTTCCAACCCAACACGCTTCCTCGTAGTTTCCATTGACACATATGACTCAATTAGCTTGCATCGTAAACCCAATAAAAAAACCCACACAAGAAACAGAAACAAAAATCGCATGAAAAGAAATACAAAAAGAGAGAGAGACCCGCCATGCATCACCACGATCCAGTCTTTAGGTTCATTAATACCAGAAGTCGCTCAATTATTCCGAATGCGTCCATCCAAGCACTGCTCATCTTTAATTTAGTGAAAATCGAAACCACTGCTGTGGCAGATTATCTGTCAATCTGCCGCCACCGCCGCCCCGGCGAGCCGTGCCCGGCCGTCGCCTCTGTCCACGCTCCGGTTCCCAGGTAGCGCTCCATAAACGTATTTATTCCTTTTTTATTTCACACAAAATCGGTAAACTGGACTTTAATTGAACACATCACGTACTAAATACGCAAAGAAATCGAATTGCAGATACATATTTACATTGTAATGATATTCACATGGCAGCACTCGAGTGACGGCGGAGACGCCACGGCGGGCAGGGATGGCGGTTGGTGGATGGTATGGATGGTGGATGGCCCCTTTTGCGAGAGTGCATATTTGTGATACATTTTGAGCAATTTTTTCTCTCTTTGTTCATTTTTCTAATTCGTTCCTCCTCCACCTCACCCTCGGCGTGGTAGATGCGATCTCGGCAATGTCCGCGCATGTGGCTTATTTATCGAGCCCGTGTTGCAGTGAAGACGGCACGGAAGAGGACCTGTTTGGACGCCTGGTGTGTTATTGCTAATGTGTATTGCAGCTAATGGATGGAAATTGTTGATTTCGCGGTTGAACTGTTGACCGCGGCATATTCTTTATTGCGCGTCTATAATGGACGTGCTGGTAAGGTAGTGACTTCTTGGCAATGCTGGGCAAACTTATGACAATCCTGCACGGTTGGCAGGGGGATGTGTTGTCATTTTCAGCGGGAAACACTGGTCGAGGAAGTCGGCTTTGGAACGAGCCAATTTTTATCGCTCGTTTGGAGGGCTCTGAGAATTTTGATCCAAAAACTGAATTTGTGACTATCTGAGTACAAGTGTCACGGTCCAACAAAGAGATGCAACAAAGAGTCTTTATTTCCCCGATCCCGCTTTACCCGCTTTAGACGACTAGATGCGGCTTCTTTTTGAAAATCCCACGATTATCGAATCTCCTGGCCTAGTCTTCCCTTCAATTTCCAGCACTTACTACCTCAAGATCCAATTCAAAGCACCCCGACACCAAGACTGATTTGCCCGACCGTTGCCCAAAAACTAGAAATGAAAAACTCTTGCTGTCCACACTCACTGGTTCCCCGTTCCAAATGTCAAAAGTCACCTCCATCAGCGGGTGAAATCAGGCTTGCCCAACTCCACGGCAACAAACTTATGCAATTAATTATACAAAATTTATTTAAATTTATACGATTGCACTAATTTGTGCGGCCAATGCAGCCAATGTAGCCAATGCACCCAGTGTGCCGGGGCAAAAGCCGGCCCAGATCTCTCCCCCTAGCTACACCATATGGTCATTAAAATAAATTTAATAAATAAATCATCACGACCCAACCTAAAAGCGACTACAGAAGTCGTTCCGACTCGCTCAAGTCATTCGAGCCGTTTTGTCGGTTGTGTTCGTTTTCATTTTTCCTTTTTGCCGTATTGCTCTGTTTCGTATTTAGCTTCAACTTGTTGCGAGAACGCATTTCCCTCCAGAGTTTTCCGGTAGACTACCCCCGCAAGTGCAGCAACAAAACATCGACCTGCACCGATCGACCGACCGATCGACCGACCGACGGGCGAGCAACCACCACATATGCTGGCAAAAATTCAACCAAGTGAACTAAAGCGGAATACGAACTTATTAATAAATCATAATTGAGATTGTGTGCAAATGAAATCGCTCGCCCATTGACTCAGGTGGCCTTTATCGGAATTTTTCTCAAGCTCGCATAATGCAGAGCAAGCTGGCGCAACGTGCACTTAATCATGTGGCAAGTTCATACAAGATTCAGTGTCGTGTACGTGTATCTATGCGGTTCAGCGGGGGTGTAGAGGAGTGTGTGTCACATGTTCGCCTGATAGGGAAGGCATACGCTACGATGAATCAATGACACACACAAAACGACCAACGACCGTCTCGAGATCTATGCCAACATTAGCCCGTTCGAAATGACTCCATTAATAAATGGATTGCCACTGCAGCGGCTTTGTCTCAGCGCAGATATGACTTATGGGAAATCTCCATCATTTGAGGAGATATGAGCCAAGTTACAGTTTTACAGTCCACTTATCCCTTGGGCGTGCACCAGAGCAGCCGTGCGGCGGCAGTGGTATGTTAATTAGGAACACGTTACGTGCTGCTTTCATGGCACTGCCCCGGGCAGCAGCCCCACCCGTCGAACTCTTGACTTGACCACTGTAACGTGGCCAGCTTCCTGTTAGCTGAACGCTGTAACTGTGCCGCAAATAAATAGTTCGCCTCGACGACATCCGGGCCCGTTCAGGTGGATGAAATACAAAAGAGTTGATCAGCGAACTTGATATTCATCTCTGAAGTCAAATCAGAAACAATCGTTTCGAAGGAGGATGTGTGCTCGTTAATTGACCGGCTACCGGACACTTGTTGTAGGCTGCCAATGGTTCTAGGCTTAAGTCAACATCGTAATTAATCCGCCAATTGATCAGTCAAGCGTTTTATTAGCCACTTAACATGGGCTCGGTGTGCAATGGCGACGACAACGACAGCGCGCGACGGCATTGCCGCTGGTAATCGGAGAACATGTTAAATAATTAAACGCGCTGCGGCTTTGCTTTGCTGTTGAGCTCTGAAAAGCTCTATACATTGTATTTGTGGTTGCATTCGGATGGTGGTTGGCAGGCTGGGGTGATAAGCAAAGTTGAGCTCGAAGGTGGCTGGAAGTGTAACGAAATCAATTGCGGAATTGCGAAATTGAATATTTGCATTTATAAATGGCCACAGATAAGTCCTCACCCACTTAGCACGGGTCTAAGCGATGATTGAGACCGGATTAGGGTCTCTTGTCAGAAATGGAAGAGATGCGGCAGATAAGCTGTTGTTGGTTTAATGATATGATTTTTGAGTAAGTTAAAAGTAGTTGAAAATTAAAAGAAAGACAAAAATCAGGTGTGATGACTGGTCAAATGCGTTCTAAAGCGATTCTTCAAGTGCTGTGCGTTCCTTATTCGTCTTCAATAGACGAGTGACATGAGCTAAAAACTAGCGTTCCGATGTTATGCAGTCGTGCGTAGCAAAAGTTTGATGTGACAATGGTAAGCTTAGCTTATTGTAAAGCTGGCTGCTGTCGTACATTTTCGAAGGAACACCCGAGAATGTGTATAGCTTAGGATGAACCCAGGTACCCAGGTTCAAACCCCGTATCCTGCAATGTCACTGCAGTCCATAGTTGATTTTCCTGTAATCCAGGTTTAGGAAGATTGGTCGGAGGCCACTAGTGTTGAAAACCTTCGAGAAATCTAGAAGTATCAAAAATGTTACTTCATCTTTATCTAAGCTAGTAAGGCGCGCTGGGTCTAGCTGCGTCCTTGGTTAGAACTTCCATCGATGGTTGGACACAATCGGAGGTGGCATGACTCTAAAGGATGCAGACGGACCAAACGCATGCTCCCAAATGTCTGTAAGACATCCGCGGCATTCTTGTTATCCCCTGGCAGAAAAGACAGCAGACGATTGAGAGGCGTACAAACGAGACACTACATCTTCGCCAAACATCTAAGTGTGCTTAGCCTAAGCAACGAAACTCTCTGCGACGCCTGTGCAGAAGTAGACGACGCACGTCCCGCCTTTGCTCGGATCAGGTGGCAGGTTGTTTGGTGCTGAAGTGGTGAGAGCTGATGACGAAGACTTCTCCTTACAGAAGCGTATGCTGGTCTTCCGAAGGAAAGACTACAGCAAAAGTAGGTTGCTGCCTGGCAGTACAATGGATCAGTTTTTGAGGCTGAGTGCTCCATTGTGGTGTTAGAAATCTTCGTCAAAAAGCAAAGCTAGAACGAACATCTTTAACGACTTTTACATCATCATTATCATCACCATCACCATCATCATCATCATCATCATCATCATCATCATCATCATCATCATCATCATCATCATCATCATCATCATCATCATCATCCTCATCCTCATCATCATCATCATCATCATCATCATCCTCATCTTCATCCTCATCATCATCATCATCCTCATCTTCATCCTCATCATCATCATCATCATCATCATCATCCTCATTATCATCATCATCATCCTCATCATCATCCTCATCATCATCATCATCCTCATCATCATCATCATCATTATCATCATCATCATCATCATCATCATCATCATCATCCTCATCCTCATCATCATCATCATCATCATCATCATCATCATCATCATCATCATCATCATCATCATCATCATCATCATCCTCATCCTCATCATCATCATCATCATCATCATCATCCTCATCTTCATCCTCATCATCATCATCATCATCATCATCATCCTCATTATCATCATCATCATCCTCATCATCATCCTCATCATCATCATCATCATCATCATCATCATCATCATCATCATCATCATCATCATCATCATCCTCATCATCCTCATCAACATCATCATCATCATCCTCATCATCATCCTCATCATCATCATCATCATTATCATCATCATCGTCATCATCATCGTCATCTTTTGACCCTGATCTTCTGACATGATTCGCTAACAGGGTCGCGCTCTGTAAAGCACGCACGAGATAACTCAGGCAACTCCGCCATCAACTCTAACTCACGGGTTATGCCCAAACGTCCCGGTTCTGCCAAGCGGTCGCCTACCTGTATCAATCGCATTCAACGCCCGCCTCGCAGGTCGCTATGGTGTAGACATTCGTGCCATGTGACCAAACCCACCAAGCATTGCCCTCTCCTTTCGAAGAATCACCTGCTCAAGGTTGAGTTCCTCACGCACAGCCGTGTTTCTAACCCTATCGCGGCGACTAATCTCCACAACAGCACCTTATCCACTACATCACTAACCAATATAAGTCATATAGCCTCGAGCAAACGAGGAGCTTAATCAGTGCAACTTTTACGGACACCCCTCCACAAGGGACACCTGTCTGTACGGACAATTCGTCATTGAGCTGGCACGAAGATATTCCTGTATTTCAATCCCGCCAGACATGGCACCCCTAGCTAACGGACAGTCACGTTGACCCGGTGGGTGTCCGCTATAGAGAAGTTTCACTGGCTTGCAACCCAAGACGGGGGAGTAAATGTTTCTTTGTGGTTTTGAACTTGACTTGCTTGTTGAACAGTATCTTGAGAAGACCTTGAAAGTAAGGTACTTGGTCATTCACAGGAGCCAAGCCTACGATCGTGATCTGCGAGTATTTTCGATGTGAGAGTGCTTTGAGAATATGAGTCAAGAGTCAGAGTAAAAAAAATGCGTGTTTTGAGAAGCCAGGAGCAAGACGTTTTAGTGAGGTTATAGAGAAGAACTATGCCCAAGTCGCTAGTAAAGGACAGGCCAGGCTATGATTGCTGGAGTGATGGGTCGCTGCGGTATTATTTATTACGGTGTGGCCCTTGAAATCAGTTATATTCGCAGATTCGAGGAAAGAAAGTTGCAACTAAACTCGCCATAAATCGCCTAACTTGCTCAGGAAAAAGCGAGTGCAACCAGGTTTCTCGAAACTCGAAATACAACACACTGCATAAATTCCACTGGCATTCCTGCCACCACCCATCGCAACTCTCTCGTGTGTCAGACCTGCTTGTCTGGTGTGTCAGAGTGATTGACTGCTTCACCAGGGGAAGGTGAACTTTATTTGAAGTCGGAGAAGCTAGGACCCTGGTCCACTCTCGTTAGCAGCGTCACCCACCACATGCTTGACATCCTTGCCCCAGGCGGTCTCCAGTTTGTAAACAAAAATTCGATCCTTCCGTCACATTTTCATACGCCACAGGAAACAAAATAGACCCCGAACACCATAACATGTGCCCAGTCACCACTCGATTTATGCACACCGTCGACACAAATTGCTCGCTGCTCGGGCGAAGAATTCCATTCGCTGGCTCCTGCTCAATATGTCGTCTCGGATCTCGTCCGCAGCACCATCATCAGCCATGCCGTGGTATAATTTAATTTCTTTCGACGGGCGCGCGTGCATCTTCAGCAATAAACGTTCCTCACTGATGAATGAAATTCATTTCAGCATCGAGCGCTGATTGTGCAATCCCGCCGCTGCTGCTACTGCTGCCGCAGCCGCCGCCAACAGTGCAGACATATGATTTCGACTTCGAGATGAGATCAGCGCTGTCGTCTTCATCTTGTAATCTATTCACTGACGTTGTCGTTGTTCCTCGTCCAAAAAGGACTTAACCACTTTTCCTGGATCTCATCTCAGCGACGGCAGCAGCAGCGAACGCGCAACAGTTTGAGTCCAAATAGATTGAACAAGCACAAACTACTGTCACTCGGCGAGGAGTTGTTACCGGGTCGTAACCATCAAATCTTTCTCCGTTTTTGGGGAGCTGCACAGTCGACGACGGCGCGGTTTTGCTGAGAGTTGAGAGCACAAAAATGCCAAATGGAAGGTGCTGCAGTGCAGGGAGTCCCTGTTGTGGTGCTGCTAGGTGTGCGGTTGGAACCTTAATCGCGCGCACACCGAAAGCAGCGTGCTGGCACGAAGCCAGCCGCAGTGTTTCGACTGTTTCTTTTTTTATGGAGTCTTCGTGTTAAGAAGCTGTTGCGCTTGGTACTTGTTTATTGGACGAATTTGGAATCGGTACATTGGTGTTGGGCTGATTCGTGTTCCGTTGACGTTCGGATACGTATCCAATGCAGCTGGAAGGTGCGACGGTACACGTGTTCCGTTGACACTTTCAGCGGTCATTGCGGGCTCGAGATCGGAGAGTTTCGAATCAGGAGTTGGAATTGGAATTGGAATCGAATTCCGGTGGTGGTCGTCGTGGTGAGCTGGACATGGAAAGTTGGAATTTAATTAGCGGTGGAGCAAGGGGGTGGAGTACAGTAGACGCTTATAAATACCCCCCCCCCCCCCCCCACCCCCCCATCGGACTCGACTCGAAATGACACAGAAAGCCAGCATCGAAGCACTGTATTGGTAATTTACAAGAAAATTGATGGCCACACGACCGTCCGATGATGATGCGGCTGCTGCCACTGCTGCTGGTGGTGGTGCTGATGTGGTAGCTCATCCTGATGCCGGACCGGTACGGGCTAGCTCCGAACCGTCAGCCGGCAGCAAAAGCAAGTGCAGTTCATCCTGCTAAATCTGGTGGATCGCGGTGGGTACTGCGGGTGCCGTGGTGTCCCCTCTCACTCCGGCTGGTGGCGCGGAAAGTAAGTTATTACCTTTTCGTGATCAAATTAGCTATTATTGTGCAAATATTCGACATAAATATTACAACTACCCGCAGTCGGAATACAAATATTTGTTTTCGGGATGGCGGTGGTGGATGTGCCGGTACTGGCGGAGGTGGCTCCATCGGGAGAGAAATAACTGCGCGCCTCATACGTGAGCACTGTTTCGTGGATTTTTCGGCTGAAACAAGAGAAGTCAATTATTTCTGTTTGTTTGTCTGTCTTTTAAGTTGTTGGCTTGTCTTGTCCCCCGGGGAAGGGGGCTAGATGGGATCTACTGATAATGTCCGTGTTCCTTAATTGTTTAGGGTTACGGAGAGATGAGATTGGCGGCTTGGATCGTAACGGATTGAGACGAGTTTGGAATGCCATCTGTGTTTTGTGGCGTGATTGTCAGGAATTGAGAGATGTTCTACACACGACCTCGAACAGGAAGTCACTTGTGACTTGATTGGAGACGAGTCACATCGACTTTTGACACTTATCGTGGACGGCTGCTCTGTGCACAGCATGGCACGTACGGAGTATGTGTGTCGTTGGGGAATTTAAGCCAATCGTGGTCGTGAATACCGTGTGGTGTCGGAAATGAGGAGCATTTCTTGTTTGCTTTGTTCAGATGCCTTTGGGCCAAGCGGGTCAGATGCTTGATGAATAACAGTTGCAGGTCGTTGTTAAACTGGCACTTCGGTGATCAGTGCTGCCAAATTTTTGTTTAAATTTTGTGTGAATTCATCTCAATTGAATGGAAATTAATTTTATCTCAATTCGATAGCAATTAAACCAAAGAGTAAAAAGGGAGCTACATTCCATAGCACATAATAGTTTGTGAAGAATATTATTCAGGGCAGGTGACGTAAGCGTCTTACTCTAACAGCATTTTCAGACATACGCTCATTCTTCGTTCCATGATGTTGCAAGTTTAACGAGCAGATCGGGCCTATAACAAGGGCGACGCGACAGTCCGAGGCAGACCTGAGCCTAGCTTCTACAGCAACCACTCGTGTTGTTCGTGCTATTGTTCTACCTCGAGTGGATGGGATCTGCAGCTTTAAGCCGATTCCTAACGGTGGAGTTTGAGAATTATTTTCTAGACAGGAATACTGCTTGAGCATTGTCAGTGACTCGAAAGAAGTGGAGCCGGGGATTAGAATTGATGGCAACCTCTGCGTAGGGTCGACGCACTAAACCTCTACGTCGCGGCGACACACTGACTCCCAGCATCGGCCCTGTCAACCTCTGTGTAGGAGTCGAAGCACTAACCCACTAAGTCGCGGCGACCCGCTGACCCCCAGCATCGAACCTGGCAACCTCTGCGTAGTAGTCGAAGCACTAACCCACTACTTCGCGGCGACACATAGACTTCCAGCATCGAACCTGGCAAGCTCTGTGCAGGAGTCGACGCACTAACCCACTACATCGCGGCGACACACTGACTCCCAGCATCGAACCTGGCAACCTCGTAGCGTCGACGCACTAACCCACTACATCCCGGCGACACACTGACTCCCAGTAACTGACTTAACCTAACTAAGCTCTAATTACTTAAATTGTGCTCTTGCTTATGTTGGATAATGAATTAGTTGGCATTCTGGTATGGGATCCTAAAATAATGGTCCAAAATTTGTTCCATGTTTTTAAATCCAAGCATAAACTTAGATATTACAAATCGCCTGCAGTGTACTTCATTTTTAAATTTTGCCGTTGGATGCGTGCAGTTCTGGTAAGGAAACCTAAGAAATTATCCAAAATTTGAATAAAACTCCGTAAAAGAAGATAACTAAAGTAAGCCGGGTGTCACATTAAAAAGCAAGCCCCTTGACTTGATGCCAACTTAGCGCTGGCATCTGGTAAAGCTTAGACATAACATGGCCCCTGAACTTCGTAGCGTATTACCGTTGCTTTCACTAGGATCGAAACAGCCTGCGCCATCCAGTCGTCTATACCAGAATTTCCACCGCTCGTCCAGGCTCCGTATGAAACTATGTCCATCTCAGCTGAGTTCAGCTCTATGCCTCTTCGTTTTGAAATGAAAAGCAATAAACTTGTTCGTTTGTTAAGTCAGTTCGTTTGTTAAGAAAGTCAGGAGAAGCGATCCACACAGTGATCCATTTTGAATACTGTCCTTTGCACGCTTAAGACATGACGTCAAGGAGATCATGCGATGTTGTCCATTTAAGAAATTCAGTTTTGTCTACTTTTTATTTTCTTAAATCATTTAACTTGGCAGCACTGCTCCTAGTGACAGCCAATTTACCCCTCACGGGTTAATCTGTTCTCAGTTCAGTGCACTTACTTGGATGCCGAAAAGAAAAAAGGCGTGAATGAATTTCGCCTCAATCTCAATTCTCGGCAGCACTCTACAGTTCACCGGCCATTCATTCCGCCACTCAACAGAGGCCAGTCTGAAAAGCCTCCGAAAAGCGGCTCCCTTGCGAGTCATTTACAGCGCTCCACAGCAGTAGCGGTCGTCGGACCGACCTAGAAACAATCACTGTCAGTGAAAGCAGGTCCAGCAGGTGAAAGGCAACTATGCACCACTAACTGACTTAAGCCACATGATCTGCGGCCGAAAAACCATCAATCAGTGGCATCGACGGTGTTTCGATATTTCTCAGCGCGCAGCCCCTGCAGCTAGAGCAGCAAAAAATAATCGACCACGAGAGGTCATTACTGCTCGATCTGTCACACCTAATCGATCCCTTGCCGCCAACACCCGGAGCGCCGTAACCCACTTCCCCAGTTCGACAGACAGGCACAGGACACACAGTCCCCGTTTCGGGTGATTGATACGTCGCCGCACAGCCGAACTCAACAGCGGGACTGAAACAAATGACTAAATCATCTTTTAATTGCACACTAAACATTGTATGCCGCACGTATCATCATCATCACCGGATCCACTCGCGTTCAATTACGCTCAAAGTATCTCCCCTAAGTACCTCGAAACGAGATGATAAATATCCGAACGATCCTAACTACCACCTCTAGGGCTTGCGCTTGAGAAGAAAAATCATTTCGTACCTACCGCTCTGCACTGCGAAACATTCTCAAAGTCCGCCAGCCAGGGGCCGCGAAACTACTTCATGCCGCTGACGGTCGCGGTGTTGCGAAAAGACATTGCCAACCAGTAGAACAGTGCAGTCATTAATAATCGCGCACAAATGCTCTTGCTGGCTGGAAAGGTATCTAAGCACGCACCACACTGCTCAGCAGCACTGCCGCAGGAGCGGAGGAGACCGCGCAAAACGTCAACCACCACGGAACCCATCGTCGTGCATGTCAAATTGATAGGAATTATCCGTCAAACGAATGGACGCGGACTTGCTTGTTTGTGCCCGTGTGTTGCAAAACAGCGAACACGATGACTGACAGCTTGGCAAACAATCTGCAAGTCGGCTGTCAAAAATGGCACACAAAAGATAGATTCAACAGCAAATAACCGTAACCGATCGCGGCAAGCATAAATCTCTATCTATCTCTCCCGAGTTGAACCCCGAATAAACAAAACTCCAAAAACTGTCCACCAAAGGCCGACCAGAGTGGGAGGGCTGAGCCCGACTCCAGCAACGCCGGCGACTCCAGCCAACCGCGACTGCTGTGAACTGCTCGAAGTCACCTCTGTGACTGTGACTGTGGCTGTGTCTGTGGGCCAGGATAAACGTTCGGATGCATACCCAAAGGGTGTCACGTTCTCTGGAGAACTCTGGCTCGGTGCTCTGCGCAGCATACTCCTCACGATTTTCAATGTTGTTGTGTGTCGTTGTCGTTGCTGCAGGAGCCCGCGTGCTGCATGAAAGTAAGACCAACATTGCCGCTCTGCCACTGACTCCCACAAAAAAAAAACAAAAAACCGAAAAAAATCTCAAAAAAATGTAAGTCATGTTGTGGGTGATCGCTGGGGGTTTTTACTTTCCATTGTGATCTCAAACAGAAAATCCGCAAAAAAAAGCAACCAGAATTTGGGTTAGCGTAACACCGGTGCATAGCGGCGGCACAGCAAGCGCTCATGCTGATGACGCAAATAATGCCCCGAAAGCTGGTTCGATCCAACTGGCGGCAGTGGCTGTGGTGGATTTGGGGTGAAACGTGGCTGTCTTGTCTTGTTGTCATGTGATCATGTGCTACTGTCCCGGGGGACGGAATTATCTCGTTCGTTTTGTGCGGAATTGGTAATGCTCCGCTGGCCGGACGGGTCCCGAGATACGGATACACGCAGTTACTAGGTGAGTTTAATTGGAAAATTGATGTAGATACTGCTTCGAGAGTGCGGTTGGTCGGCTGCGCTTGTTTCGGTTTCGCAAATTTAAAATTTAAATGATTGTGGTTTGGTAACACTTTAGATGCCTTGTCAGAATTATGTATCTGAGTGCAGTGGTTGTGTCAAAGTGTCGGGCATTTATTTTTCTTTCAAACAAGTGTTATTAGGGGTGTTGCTGCTGGTGGCAAGACAGTGATTACTTTTGGACCGGTGTTCATTTTTGACATCCGAAGGATTCCTTGATGTTGGTGGCCGCCTAGACGGGGGACAGTTACTCAACATTTCCTTGAAGTAATATAGTAATAAAATGGGTACCGCTGCAGCCAGTAGAGAGTCAGGGAATAGCTAGGCGGCAACCACTCACGCGTGCTATTGTTCTCTGACGAGTGGGCGGGACCCACAGTTTTATGCCGACTTCGAATTGCCAATTTGAGAAGCTTTTTCTTGACAGTAACTACTCTTTGAGCACTGTCAGTGACTCGAAAGAGGTGGGCCTGTGGAAAGTATTTTGCTCGTACCGGGTATCGAACCTGGGCTGCGGGGGCTCAAGTGCGTAGGAGTCGACGCACCAACCCACAATGCCACGGCCGCCACTTGAAATACTCCACATTTGGTGGATCTTATTTATCCTGTTCTTCGTCTTCTTTAAAGGGTTCCTCATTGCCTCAGCACTTGAACCCTTTTCAGATGGAAACACCGTCTCTCACGCATTTGCTATTGCACCAATGTTTGACTGCACTGATCATAGATTGACAGATCTTTTACATCGTAAAGTACGCTTTTCCTTTATCATTTGGTGCTCCTTTAACCCCGTCGCACCTAATGGGACCCACAGGTCCACACACAATGTTCGCAATCGCATAGAGCCAACAGCTGTTGCTAGAAATGTACTAGAGGTAAGTCCTTTCGAACTAGAGTTACTTATGAACTAACCTCCGCCTTCATTCATAGATTACCGACATCCAAATGGCATTTTTTGCTGCTGAGCAGAATAACATAGCAAAGTGTAAATCCGGTTCTATAACCTCCACACGAGCCCAACTCAACAGTTTCTTGATCAATCAATAGGCAATAAGGTACATCGGTGATAGCTAATCTTCACGAAGAGGCACCATTTGAACAGATCTTTTTGTGAGCCGATGCTGAAACGAAGGCAGTTTTAATGGACAAACTTCAAATACTTGACGACTTTAATAGTCGTGCTCAGCTTGAAGTTGGAGTTTACTCACGGATGAGTAAATCAGTCTTGGGCAAGTATGTATGGCACAGTCGAATCCGGATAATTGCGCATCAACCGGTCAACGAAATATTGTGACATTAAGCGGGTTGTGATGTTATCCCATCTTTCATACAAACGGTTTCAACATGCGCGAAATACAAAAAAAAAGGATTGACTTCCTAAATTTTATGGAATGATAGCATACATATGCGCAAGCAAAAAAAAGTCTGCAACTTCCAGGATATGTAGAAAGTCAATTGCAACCCATTACAACAACATTTCGCTGGCAAAATGAAGTGAATTATGAATCTGTGTAGGATGTGCCCAGGAATGACAGACAACAAGATTGCGCCTTTATTTTTCACGCCGTGACTGCGTGATTTGACAGCTGACTGGTTTTTGATATTTGTTTACGTACAATTTGCGGAAAGGAAAATTGAAGTTTTCAGTTTTTTGTTCAATAAATTAAGTTTTTTAAATAATATTTCTATTATTCAGTATAATAGTAGTTTAGAATAGAACTTCAAGTGGAGTGTAATGTGAGACTCGTCTTATATCATAACATATTACTATTTATGCCTTTATAGTGTCTATAACTTACAACATCGTATTTATTATTAATTTTATCAGTTATTTGTACCTTTTCATCTCGATATCCACAAAGGAACATGGCGATCTTTTGATCAATCAACCGTCAATCAGATTGATCATATTGCGATCGACGCAAGGCACTCCTCCAGTATTACAGATGTTCGAACGTTCCGAGGCGCCAACATTGACTCGGACCACCACCTTGTTGTAGCCAAGATAAGGTTGCGGATATCCCGAACACCGCCAAGACAAAGAAATACTGTGAGGAAGTTTAACGTCAGCCGGCTACAATCGCAAGAGATTGCCAAATCCTTTTCCGATCGTGTCTCCCTTAACCTCTACGCCGCCAACATCAAGTATTGAAGATCAGTGGCAGCATTGCCAGAAAGCCATCAGAGATACCGCCTCTGATGTGCTGGGTTTCCACCACCACAACGAAACCCCTGGTTTGACAACGAGTGTCGGCAGGCGAATGCAGCCAAGCAAGAGGAGAGACGAACACCGGCTTCTCAGGAGAAAAAAGAAGGAGCATGAGAAGCGCGCGATCGGCAAACTAGAGGGATATTACTGCAGGAATGAGGTAAGGAAGTTTTACCAAAGGGTAAAGTTAACCAGTCAAGGTTATAAAGTCCGAACCGAAGCCTGTAAGGATGATCAAGGGAACATCGTAGTAGAGTCACAGTCGATGCTGAGGATATGGAGAAACCATTTCTGCAGACTGTATAAGACTGAACGAACCATTCAACCCCAATGAAAGGGACGATGAAGATCAACAATTCCGTCCACCCGACCGAGATGAAGTGAGGATTGCCATATCCAAACTAAAATCCAACAAGGCTGCGGGAGCTGACGGCCTACCCGCCGAGCTTTTTAAGGCCGCAGGCGATGATTTGGTAAGGAGCATGCACCAACTCGTCTGTAAAATATGGTCGGAGGAAAACATGCCCGATGAATGGAACCTCAGCATAGTCTGCCCGATCCATAAAAAAGGAGACCCTTTGAACTGCGCCAACTACAGAGGCATCAGTCTCCTAAGTATCGCATATAAAATCTTATCTGCCGTACTGTGTGAACGCCTAAATCCATTCGTCAACAACCAGTGTGGCTTTAGGCCAGGAAAATCCACCATCGACCAAATATTCTTGCTACTTTTTCAACATCGTTCTTGAAAGAATTGTTCAAAACTCGAACGACAACACCAGAGGAACAATCTTTCAGAAGTCCGTCCAACTACTCGCATATGCCGACCGGAAGAACACAGCGTGATGTCAATGGCGCTTTTGTGCGTATTGCAACGGAGGCCGCTAAGATGGGTTTAGCGGTAAACGAGGGTAAGACCAAGTATATGCTGTCAACGAGAAAGGACACCCAACACCGACGTCTCGGTCAGAACGTCACAGCAGACAGATATAACTTCGAGGTAGTCAAAAACTATGTCTACCTAGGCACCGCTATCAATTCAGACAACGACACCAGCGCTGAAATCAAACGAAGAATAACTCTTGCCAATCGCTGCTTCTTTGGGCTAAGAAAGCAATTGGTAAACAAAGCCCTCTCTCGAACAACCAAGCTAACGCTTTACAAGACCTTAATCGTCCCAGTCCTGCTATATGGCGCGGAGGCATGGACTTTATCAAAAGCGGATGAAGCTGCTCTTGGTTGCTTCGAGAGGAAAATTCTTCGTGTGATTTTCGGTCCCGTCTGCATAGATGGTGAGTGGAGGAGGAGATATAATGATGAACTATACGGGCTGTTTAGCGACATCGACTTAGCCAGAAGAGTGAAGATCCAACGATTGAGGTGGCTAGGTCATGTAGAGCGGATGGAAACCAATGCTCCGGCCCGAAAAGTCTTCGAATCCACCCCCGAGGGACGGCGCAGTAGAGGAAGACCGCGACTCAGGTGGCGCACGCAAGTGGAAAGGGACCTCAACCAACTATGCGTGCGAAACTGGAGACAGCTAGCTAAAGATCGAGCTGGCTGGAGACGCTTGTTGGTTGAGGCCAAAGTCCACCTCGGACTGTAGCGCCACCTTAAGTAAGTAAGTAATTTGTACCTTTTGAAGTGAATACAAAAATGTGGAATGAAAGATATGTCTTCTTTTTCTTTTGTGTTGATGGTCAACTATTTCCTTACTCTGAAATACATTCCTGCTCTAAAAAACATGTTGTTCTTTCCTATGACCCTCTTTTTCAGAATGAGCTCAGTCATGTCATTATCGTTCGCCTTCTGGAATCTGAATATGGTGCTCTGATGTTTATAACATCGAACCAGTCATTGGTCTGAAAAGTAGTAAAAACTTTAGTGTTTCAACTTTATACGCAAATATGCTTAATAAGTATTACAGTTTTAAATAATTTGGAGCATTCTTTAAAATTGTGATCACATAGGTGGCCTAAAGTTCCAGCCCTTGCTAGAGCCTGTGCAATAGTGTGGGAGATTGAGCTATGTCCGCTTCAGACCACTTCAGACGTTCTAAGTCGTTCTTCAGTTTATTTACCTGACCTGAAGTCTTAATAATATACATTCATACATCTTCTACTCACATACTTAATCAAATATATTACCTGTAGTACTGGTTACATGGGTACTGGCACTGGTTTCTCTTCCAATAGGCTTGCAGTCATTTGTTTTTTTTTTTTCCTTTGATTGCATCCTGAAATCTCGATACGAAGTGGAATCTGTTGACTGTGGTTGTATCGTTGGAACCGTTCCCATCTTAAGCTTGAATCCATTATTTTTGCAAAGTCCTGCCATCAATTGCGATTAACAATTATGTGTAAATGGAACAACGAATACATTATTATACCCATTTCAAACTGTAAGTTCCTTTCGAAGTCATCTGGAGTAAAATGTGCAGAGCAAGTCCAAGACGTATTTGGATTTAAATTGTCCTTCCGTCTGCAAAAGTGAATCTATTCCTTCCGAAAGAGGTTATCGTTTGGAAAGTCAAAAAACCGTAGATTCGTATTTCCTTTGCTATTGTTTGCATTGCAATTAAATACTGCACACCTCATTTCTGAAAAAGACTTCTTTTATTTAGCTCTTCAAAAACTTTTATATAATAAATTTTAAATTTTAAATTTTTCGCGCCGAAATCAACACCATTTTTCACATCCCTGCGCCATACGTGAACTGTTTGTTTTGTCATATTTTCTATGTGACATTAGGCGAGTTGCGCGAGTTAAGCGATGTACAATTATAGGGTTATGCGCCAGGGCAACTTGTACAAAAACGACAAATTCCTTCACGATAGTGTACCATTAAACGGATGTCATGTGAATGCTGTCCACGACATAAGTCAGTTGTAAGTGAGTTTTACGCAAAGTCAAATTAAACTCTTTAATTTATTAATTTGTTCGTGCCTATTGGATGTTACCTCACTATGTAAATAACTCTAGCAATAAATCTAAATTATAAGTGTACGAAAACCGATCATCTTAGCAGCACCTACGATATTAACGCCATCTGCATCAGTCAAAGGCGAAATTGTGTAAAGTGGTGGTTGATCGTTAATGGTCACTTTAAATTCATATATCCCGGGTAAATTTAGGTATCTTAAGCGTGGATAGGATTTGTTGTTAGTGTATTTTATTTGCAAATTCAAATTTAAGCGTAAATAGGCTTGCAAAAAAACACGCATGTTATCTTCAAAGGTTGCAGTTGACGCTGCCTTATCGACATGAGTGATTTGACTTGATGTGTGTATGGCGGCATGGCCTAAAGATTACCATCAAATCACCGGTCCAAAATAGAGACCGACCTGATTTCTTAATGCCTCCATCAATTTGATTCCAATGTGTAATGTAGCGACATCTTGGGCCAGGTTCTGCTCGTGGATTTTGGGCAGCAAAAGATGTTCGAAATCATTGACGACAACGTTGTTCTCACGGGTTCAACACGATTAATGGGAGCCATTGATTCCAACGGACCATAAGCCGCACTATAATATACCAGGTGCAGTGGCAGCAATTGTTAAAATTTTCCCATTCAACCACAAATGAGCTTTTTCGCTTTAGAAAAAAAAAAACGAATCATCCTCCAGCTTTTCTTAGGCCAACACAAATGTCCACAATATTTGTTTATTTCAGGTTGTAAGTCAGTCAAAGTGGACGACAACATTTTTTCACAAAGCACGAATTCTAACAAAGAAAAACAAGCTTAATCCGTAATTAGTGTGCGTAATTTAGGAGTAGTCTTTCCATGATGGCAAAACTGAGCATGTTTGACTTTGGCACATTTCACAAATGCTACAAAACTGCAATGTGGACACTTCTAATCATAGACGTACATAGAAGAGTTGTATCAAATCGAAGGTGATACCAAGGTAACACGCGCCTTCTTTGTTTCAACATTACTTTCTACGGCGGCTTTGGCAATTTCGACGAGCCTCTATGGGAAACGCAACAGCTGTCTGTCAGAATCCTGTGTTCAAGGATCCACTGCTGCTTACTAAAGGCTTATTTTTTTTAAAGCTATAGGAAAGATTTTCAAAAAAAACACATAAAATATAGAATAATGCATGAATTCTTTATTTGAATCGATAGTACGGTACATATAATTTAATGTTTGAAGATTATTTCATGCAAATGTTGACCTGGACTGCGCCTCAAATGGTCCATCCGCTTAGTCCAATTTTGGCATACTCTTTCCAACATTTCGGCCGGTATCTCACGAATAAATGCTTCAGTGTTGTCTTTCAATGCGTCAATTGAAGAATTGTCTGTATAGACATGAGCTTTAACATAGCCCCACAAAAAATAGTCTAAAGGCGTTAAATCGCACGATCTAGGCGGCCAATTGACCGGTCCCGAACGTGAAATAAAATGTTCACCGAACTCGCCTCTCAATAAGTCCATTGTTGCGCGTGCTGTGTGGCATGTGGCACCGTCTTGTTGAAACCACATGTCATGCAAGTCAAGCTCTTGCATTTTGGGCAAAAAAAAGTTGGATATCATCTCACTGTAGCGATCATCATTCACAGTTACGTTACGATTCGCATCATCTTTGAAGAAGTACGGTCCAATGATGCCACCAGCCCATAAGCCGCACCAAACTGTGACTTTTTCTGGATGCATTGGTAGCTCTTGCAATGCTTCTGGCTGATATTCACTCCAAAATCGACAATTCTGCTTATTTACGTACCCATTGAGCCAAAAATGAGCTTCGTCGCTGAACACACCATAGAATGGAAGAAGCGCGCGAGGAACTTTCTGAACAGAGCACGCATTTTGATAATAAAATTCAATAATTTGCAAGCGCTGTTCGTTTGTAAGACGATTCATGGTTAAATTATAGACCAAACTGAAGATGTTTGAATGAAATTTTGCTCTCTCTCTCTCTATCTCTATCTCTCTCTTTCTCTTTCTCTCTCTCTTACTCTCTCCCTCTCTCTTCTCTCTTCTTCCATTGGCGTAGTTGCCTGCTCTCATCTGTATGCAAGATGGAATGATTGTGTGTGTCGTTTATCGTTTTCGTCTCTCAAAGCGGACTAAAATAATCCTGCTCGATTCACTGCAGTGAAACTAGAGAAGATACTAACCCTTTGATTTGAAATAATGAAGTTTTTGATAGACTCTGACCAATTGTCAATATTATTCGGTCGGATCAATAGGCGAATGCAGACTGTAACCATTACAAAAATACATAGTCGCTTGTGCTATTCTCCATAACTTGCCAGCAGCAACTGATCACCAGACATAATGGAGGATAAAAATATGAAACCCTTATCTCAGCTGAAAACGTTCGCTCGAAATTCTCTTTACACGAACAGCACACACCGTAAATTGAAATTAGACAATGTCATTGTATGTGTGAATTGTCAAAAATATCCCAGGGGAAATTTGAAAAGAGTAAGTTAGACAACTTCTGGATTTTAAATTTCAGACTATGAGTTGAGATAGTGAACAAAATCAATTTTCAACTCGAGCTGGGACCTCCCCCGACGTTGATCAACTCACAATTTTTCGAGAACTTGAGCAATAGAAGAGGTTCGGTTTTACCGTGTTCACTGTGCGGAATTTCCCTAAAGAAAGAAGGGAAACCATGAGAAGACTGTCAAAAACGTACTTTTACTGCATTTCACACTTGAAAGCGACAATCTGCCTTCAAAAGCCTTAGCAAATTACACATCAGTTTGAAAAATGCCCACTTTTGTGCATTCATTACCCACCACAAAAGCAAATCATTCTCCTCTTTCAGAAAAAAACATGTGTTCTTCAGAAAAAAACCAAGCTTAAGCATGTAAACTTCCGTCGTAATCTCCGCGAGAAACCCACGATACTCACTTACCAAAGACAGTTACTAATGATCGCCTTAAACACGTCCCAGGCACTATCTCCAGGGACGTGGGTTGCCATCGTTAATTCCGAAACCACTATCGCCACCCAGGTCCCCAATCGATTTGCTCACCAATAATATTTATCTGCAAGGCTTGTCATCATAAATACCCACTAACCACCAAGGAATGTCTGCGAAAAGAAGCAAAAGCAAAAAAAGCGGCTAGCGACCAGCAAAGCGGTTATGCAACACACGCACACCGCACATCAGATCTCCAGAGGAATTATGTCCACACACACACACACACACGAGCGCGCAAGAGGCAGCATCTCTCCCTAGGCCATGCGGCCTGTGAGAGAAAAGTAATTACAATCAGTCTCGCAATGACTTGTCACCTGTCCCGTAAAACCACTTGAGATTGAAATTGTGCAACACGTGCTGCTGCCCGGCTTAAATATGCGATCATAAAACCGTCACATCAGTCATTAGGTTTTCTAAATCTCCTGCTTCGCTAATTAACCGACGAAATATTCTCCACACTCCGCACGAGGCGCGCACTGATACTTTGAGAACGATCAAAAAAGCGGCATAAACTTACACATTTCCATCCCCGTGTCGCGGACACACTGCCTGCCAGCAGAGGGCGAACAGATATATCTTAATTATTTGATCATGAGTGACAACGCACAAGCCATTAATTAAGGCGATCAGGCGATCCGGCGATCAGGCGATCAGGCACTCAGGCGATCCGGCGGTGAAGCCTTCAAGCGCTCAGGCGATCGCTAAGAAAGTAGCAACCAGAAGTATACTACACAGCGCCATGCCGGATTTTCTAGATTTCTGTTTCTCTAATTCAGGCCTACCTTCCGAGTTGAATCAATTATTTCCACCAGGTAACAGCAAGTAACAGCAGTGGCAGCAGCGGCACACGACGAGGCGACGCTTGATTAAGCCAAGCCCGACTTAGATACACCATCGCACTGCACTACTGTAAAATCCGTGCAGCGTGCATTTTTTTGCTTGCCACTTATCGGCCAGCAAATATCAATAATTTTTCGTTCGCTCCTAGTGGTGGCTACCAATCAAGTCGAGATCTTGATAAGTCCGACAAATACTTGTTTACGACTAGGATACATGTGCTGTTAGGGTAACCCCGACTAGTCCTAATAATGTAAGTGGCCCGCAACTACTGTATTTGATCGTGGAACATGACTAGATATATCATTATTACAAGTAGCGAGAACAAGAGCCGAGACTCTCGGATAGGTGCTCATTTGGAGGGATCATCAATCGTCGATGGCAGATGGGATCGCCGGATCTCGTATGCTGTGTCCTTTTGCATGTGTGCCTGTGTAGAGTGTTGTTGGGTTTGTTTGTTACTTTGTATCTTGTTGGCTGAGTCTCCTTCTTTCTGTACAGCGACGCTCTTGTAACGACATGGGTCGTCAACTTCTGCAGCAACAGCCGTTGTATGCTATTAAAAGCGGAGAGAACATGTAGTTTAATACCCACTCACGACCCTCTGGGCTGTCTCAACCGTCCCGGGAATGATGGTGGCAAGAGTATGACAATTCATGTGTCCAGAGGGAAATGCATGCCTTCAAGATTAAAGCAGATGCAGTCCCCCTTCGCTACGGCAACGAAAAAGATTGGCTAATAGTTTACTTAATCCCAAGTGGCTCCAACCATTTGCAGTCCAATGTTGTCTCAATTGCGAAAGTGTCCTCACACGTAATCACTAAACTGCATAGTATGATCCTAAGCTAGAGAACCCTTCCAGCCTCGTCAATCAAGGTCATGCTTCTACAGGTTGGCATGGCCATGCTCCACCTCCGCAGTCGTATCATATTTACAGACTGCTTCTTGAACTTGGAGGCTCTATTCGGATTCGAAGACCCTCTTAGCCCGAGCATTGACTTTCTGATCTCGATTCTGCCGTAACAGTCGATGCTTTATTAGCTTCTGAACCATGTCCACTCTCCCTTTTCGTAGACGTGACTACAAATTCTACGTCGAAATCGCACCCGAAATCGTCCTTGTGCTCAAGAGGGAACTGAGCATTAATTTATTTCGTGCTCTACGGGCATGGACAATTTCAAAAGGGGATCGAGAGAAAAGTTCTCCGTACGGTCTGTGGACCTGTTTGCATTAAGGACATTTGGAGAAAAGGACTCAATCACGTTTTGTACAGCGACATAAATCTAGGTAGGCGTCAATGAAGTCAACTGAAGGGCTGGTTCTAAGATCTCTGTTAAAACATATCCCTCGAAGGAAATGGTTTTTCCTTGAAAATTTGACTGCGAATAAGTCTGGTCTTACAATCGTCGATTTATCGTAGTAACAATTGGGGATGTAACGGGGTGATAAATGTATATGAAGTCAGCCTTAAGGGGAAGCGATTCTTCGTTAAGTTTTGCTGAGTCGTAGCAAATAGCAATCTCTTTATGTGCATAACCGTAGAGTAAACGAAAGCTTATATCAGAACCTAACGAAAAGTGTCAAAATCATCGTCAAACTTCTTACATTTTCACACCAGCTGTCAGTTAGATCGATTTCGATCCAGCTTAAATAAGTATAATTTAACAAAACTGATAATAATCAGAATTATAACAAAGATCACGGCGCTACAGCCCGTAGAGGGACAGGGGCTAGCTTCTACAGTAACCACTCATATTCTGCGTAGTGTTGTCCTTTCACCAGTGGAAGGGACTAGAAGTTGAATGCCCAGTCCAAACGGCCTAGGAGTTGTCACACAGACCTGTAACGAAACTTGACGAAACTTAACGAAACTTAACGAAACTAAACGATACTGACCGAGGCGGTTATTACTGTCATGTTACTCTCCCGAAGTTGTTTAAATCATCCTAGTTTAAGTATTCACCGCTCAGAGTGAGCTGTCATTGAAAGTATCATAAACTCAACATAAAGTATCTATGAGAGCCGTATGACTGATTGATTATCTTATTAACTCAAAAATATGAGTGCCTCTGAAAATTTCTAAATAACACCGCGATCAGTTGACACCAAAAAACCATTGGAGCCTGCCAATCTATGTAAATATCACACTCAGCTCCGATCGATCTCCAATCGATAGCACAAAATGCACGAGAGAAAGTTGTGAGTTATGAGATGGCAAAGTGCGACTACTCTCGATTTGAATCAAAATGCTCGCCTCATTAGTCAGGGAACATGTCAATAGATTAGGTTAACATAAATTCCCATCGACCGCGAGAGACGGCGCTTGGGCGAAAACGAGTGTTACAAGTTCTTTTATAAGCTCGCGATTGAAATGAGATGTCTCAATACGATCGGGTGTTAAAGGTCGCTCGGAAATTGAAAATTTTCCACTCTGACTTAATGAACAGATGCAGCTGTGATAACTGTGGGTTATTAAATTGTTAAAAAATGTTCGTTACAACGGAGCGCGCGCTGCCGCTCCGGCTGTGGGGGCATTTTAAATGGAGATTTTATGAATGTGTCCGTCAAGGGTGATATGGTGGATATTGAACGGTTTGTTTCTTCTGTACGATGAATTGAGTGGTGATCTTCAGTGATCTTCACAAATGATATTATCAGCATTCATAACTTGGCTTGCCGAAACAATTCCTCGTTGGGGGAACCAACCATTATCCTCTCAGTAAGCAGTCGATCGGGGTGGAGAATGTGCAGAATTTCAGTGATGACTCAGCTACAGTCTGAGGGGTATTTTGACAGCACAACAGTGGACGCTGCGTCTATGATGGGGTCCAAAAGCGGAGAAGAACTCCACAAACAACTGTGGTGAAACTTGTGGTACTTCTTCTTCAGGATCTGCAGCGGTGCCTCTGGAGAGATGTAGAAGACGAGCTTATCGAAGAGTACGCTAGAGTGGCGCTTGTTGTTCTCCATGCTCGGCCGAGTTTGTACGTACCCCGTGGTGTTAGGTAATGAAAAGTGAGCCTAAGTTGCTGTTACAAGCCAAGTACAATAGATTAGGCGGAATTCAAATATGGTAGGTATAGAAAATGCCAGTGTTGAAGGAAGAATCAAACCGACGTCATGTATGCTAATACAGGGTGAATGCTCAGATAAGAACAATAGGTAACTTATTAACTACTAACTTATTAAACAAAACAACCACAAGAACAAAAAAAAACGAAAGGTATCGCTGGCAGTGCTTAAAGAGGTCGGACCATTTTGAATGATGATGAATCAATCGAGTATGTGCGACATGATTCCAGTAAAAGCATCCCGAGTGTCAGTCTCGAACCCGTTGAAAACGGTTGACATTTTTTTTTATAATTTGCACGCGCAAATTGTTAGTACCCTTAAGTGTCCGGGTTCAAGACACGGTTAGCGATAAAATACGGATAGAGACAAGACGGTACGTCGATGTTCGAGCGAGTCAAGTGACTCTGGAATATTGTTGTCTCCTATAAGTTTTATCGCTCGCTTTTGTATTCCATCTAATAGGTGCAGGGACATGTTTGTATAGACCAAGGACTTGACGTAAATGATGTAGACGTTCGCCGTGAGATGGCCCAGTCGTCGATTTACTGATTCACAACTTCGAGCGTCTTGTTGAAACCACAGATCATATACATCGATACATCGTCGTTGGGCTCTGGCCACATACCGACGGTTATCGTCGCTCTATAGCTTTGACCACTGAGTTGTGTTCGCTCGATTTTTTTTGTTGACAGCCATTAGAATCGTTTTGGGGAAAATACAAATTTTCGACCAACATTTCCAGGGCCCAATTATCAAATTTATGTCTATGGTCTTCCGAGTTCAAATCTTGCATCAGCACAAGCCTATACCCAAATCTAACCGCCGAATGAATAAACTCTCTCAATATGCCCAATTCAGTTCATCGGAGCGAAATCGACTTTTCTGGGTAATCTTCGTCATGGCTTCGACTTGATAAATTTGACCGCTGCAGAAACATGACAATTGAAAGAACTATAATTGCAAATCTGGTCACCCTTTATCAAGACGTTCATTCCTGAAAAGCGCCCGGCTTATAAACGCCGATGGATCACAATGATAAGCATCCCCTCTCCCTCCCCAATAGGATTCATGTTTATTCGCTCAACACGACAGCTCAGTCAGTGAACAATCATGGATGCAACACGTTGGCTTAAGAGAGCTACGGCCGTCAGGACGCCCGCATATCCACCTACCAGTGAACAACTTCAGAAAATCTAGGAGCTAGTGAAATTTATGATGTCTGCCGTACTGCTTAATTCTCTAGGACGACGTAATCGCAGACTTTACTACACATCACAGCATTTTCTTTGCAAGATGCACGTCGACCTTCGACACACTTAAAAAGATTTCACAATAATGAATGACATAAGTGGCTCTAATGACATAAGTGGCTCTACACCCTATAGACATCCGGGACCTATCTTCAGCAGCACCCACTTGTGTTGTATTGTTCTCACAGGAGTTGTATGCTGTTTCATAACGGCCAAGCACTTCTAGAAGCACTTTCTAGGCAAGAATACTCTTTTAGCATTGTCAGTGGACTCGATAGAGTTGCGCCATGAAAATTGTTTTGTTGTCCAGGGGATTGAACTTGCTGTATCCTCTTTCTTCACTTAATGGAAAATCCCACTTAAAAACTTAGTTTGAAGGCTCACTAAGTCCAATGCCAATCCATTACGTCCCATTTCGATGAATGAACCACAGACTTAAGCTACGAGGCTCTCATTCGAATTCACATGCAAATGAAAATCCAAAACTTGGTGCGAAAGGAAGTATGAAAAAGCCCACAATAAAAAGAAATCAAGTCTTTCAAATCGCCTCTTTTTCCAGTGTGTCAGCTTGTAAGCATCAATAAACCGTATGGTGATCGGCCAATCCCTTTTACAAACGCATAACTAAAGTGCTGACGTAGTAATGCTCAGTGTGGGAATTGATGATGCGTTCGTAGCACAGCCAACCATGTTCCGGCATGCATTGCAGTATAACGCAATTAGAGAATTATGTTCTTATATGTACCTGTTGGAAAACACACTTTGGATAATCATGTTCCGATGCGCAGCATGTCTCGATTCGCGCTCCTGTTAATTATTAGCACAAGTGAATTGATCAGCACGATTCACGGTGACATTTCCCCTCGCCACAATTCGGGCTTGCATCGTGTTAACTTGCATTTGCAATCGGACATATCTTACACTGCGACTTAATAATGAGAAAATTAATAAGAAATCTGCTACAAGCCACCGCAGCGGTATCACACATTCTGGACAACCTGTAGATTTCCATAAAACACTGAGAAGTCATCCTGATTTATGAAGGAGTGAAGTAACTTCGGAGAAAAGAATAAAGAAAATACAAGTTCCCGTCTGAAGAAAGCAAAGTAGGCATAGCGGCCCGTATTATCGTCGAACATATTGTCGTCGAAAAGGCGCCATGTTTGCAAATGTTTTCGTTAGAAGATTCTCAAGCATGCAATTTAAGACGTGACCAACAAAATATTTCTGGTGTAGTCGCGGACTTCACTCTGCACGTATGCTTCTGCCATAGCTTCTTAGCAAGGACTCGTGTAGTGGGTGCTATTGTTCTTTCACACGTTTGAGGGACTTACAGTTTTGTGCCGACTCCGAACGAACAAGATTTGAAAAGACTTTTCCAGACAGTTATACTGTGTGAACACTATCAGTGACTCGAAAGAGGTGGAACCGTTGATTTCATTTAGCTTGTACCAGAAATCGAACACCGGCAATGTAGACTCAAGTGTGTGTGGGTCAACGCACCAACCCACAATGCCACGGCCGCCACTTAATTGGCACACATGGACCACAATAAATTCTGTATACAGTTTCGTTAAGTTCCATTAATTTCTACTTACTTAAGTAGGATCGAATTCAAACGACACAGCGACCATGAGAAAACTCGTTCAGTTCCGTTCAGATTTTCTAAGATGACACAGCTCTCATGAAAACATCTTCTTTCACCTTCGTTAAGTTTCGTTCACTTTTTCTTACTTAGTTCAAAAAAAGTTCCATTCACTTTTACTTTTTTAAGTGAGATCGATTACAAAAGAAACAGCGAGCATGAGCAAACTCTTCGTTCAGTTCCGTTCAGTTTTTTGTTTATTCCTGGGGGAACGAAATGAATCGATCACTACGTCTTTAGATGACACAGAGAGCATAAAAACATCTTCTTTCACCTTCGTTCAATTTCGTTCACTTTCACTTACTTAAGTGAGATCGAATTCAAAGCCAAAATTTAATTGTCACACATTGGTCGCAATAAAAACATTATTCAGTTTCGTTAAGTTCCATTCACTTTTACTTACTTAAGTGGGATCGAATTCAAGAGAAACAGCGATAATGAGAAAACTCTTCGTTCAGTTTCGTTCAGTTTTTTTTTATTCATGGGGGAACAAAATGCATCGATCACTACGTCTTAAGATGACACTGCGATCATGAAAACATCTTCTTTCACCTTCGTTAAGTTTCGTTAACTTTTTCTTACTTAGGGAAATGAATTGCTTCCGACGTACGTAAATGACAGCTGATGTTGGAATTAAGCAAATATTCCCAAATTGTTAGCGCTTTGAAATTCGCCTTGAATGTTCCGTTCAGTTCGGACCACTCCCGTGATAGTGCCGTTAATTTGATCGCAACGTCAAATGGTGACATGCCCATAAATTTCGAACCGGCGACCCTACTAATCAAGGGCATGCACTTAACCAACTGCTATCCATATGCAATCGTTTGCAGTTCCGCCATACATAAGCTTAAGTTTACTTGAGGCTGGGCGGGCATTCGCCTTTAGACTTTGAGGAATCGAAATACCGCTAAATTAGGATGTATTATGGGTTTTCATCAGCCATTTCATGTTTCCTTCCCGCTATTTGTACGCACTATTTGTGCCATTCCGGCCTTTTGCTGTGGCACACGGTACACTTCAATGTGCCCCGCCTTTAGGGACTGCCCATTCATCCTATCACCCACCTGCATTTTAAATACCAGGTTCCATAAGAGCACGCAACCGTGTGAATATTATCATATTCCGATCCTCGAGCTACTGAACAAAACAAACGAATGCACCTCAAACCAACGTCGTCTTCGAAAAATGCAGCAGCCCTAGAGCAGCATTTCACCGTACATCGCATTCTGTGAGTTGTGACACTTTTGGAAAGCCAACAACAATCTTCACATCATTCTCTCGATTTCACTTCTTCGTCCCATTTCGGAACACGTGTATCCCTTTCTGGCCAAGAATGTCTCTCAGATTGTCAACAAGTACAGGCACATTCCATTTGATGGATAACATCCTCAACTGCCATTAAACCGACCAACCAAGCAACAGCCAACCAATTTGCAAGAAGATTTATCTTGTGATTTTCAAATCCTTGACCCTCGTTGTATGTATGTTACCTGCCCGTGAGGAATGGTAAGCACTACGAAATGAGGAATAATGAATCAGCGTCAAGAATATCTAACCACCGTTAGCCCAAAAACAAGAACGATAAGACTTTCATATCAAGAGGAACTGTTCAAGGAATAGAAATCTCTCTAATGAAGATGGTAATTCAAGTTTAACGGAACGGAAGAACTAGAAGCAGTGCTCAGAAGCAGTTTAGAATCAAAGAAATAATCAATTTTGAGGAAAGAAATGAACGAGAATACTAACAAGGTACGGGAAAATGTCAAAAACTTGAAGAAAACAAACACCATAGAACGTTCATTGGCTCCGCAGGGGGATTATGTAACCGTGAGGTCTAGACCACTAAAATATTCAGATAATTCAAATCACATAAAGCCACGAGCTGATAGAAAACAATACAACTGAACTGAAGATAATGGTAATGAGATCTATCAGGTGGCTTGGTTTCCTTAAACATTCTCACTTACTTTAGGTTTTCTGTCTGTGTTTTTGCTCTTTCAGTTTTTGTATGAAAATAACTTACGCTCGTGTACATCTCGGTTTCATTGGAGTTCACAGCACACCAATGCGTGCTTCTGTCAATTGGAGGACATACCGTTTTCTTTATGTTGTATGCTCTGCATGCATGGCACTGAGAGAGAGACAAAATTGAGAGAAATCATTGTTATGTGAAATAATAAATAAATTGTCCTTTTTATTGTAGAAGGACTTCTACAAATGTGTCCGTTTTCGATAAAAGTGCAACCATTGTGACTGTGTTCATCGAACTGCATTTGACAGTTGACATTTTTGACAACCTTTTCAAAAAACGGTCTATCACTATATATGACACACTTAAATCTATTAAATCTACTTCATAGCCAAGTTACACTTAAATCTCATAATCATTACAGAATGCGTTCGCGCATCGGACTTTGACATTTTAAGTAGGATACATGTAAATCTATTAATCAAGTCACAATGCAGCGGTCGTGCTTTGACAGTTCACAGACCGTAATATCGTAAGCGGGTGCACAAATTTTTAGGTAGAGCTACTTCTACAAACTCGGGCTTTTGACAGTTGTGAAACAATTTTCTTTTTTCTGGATCTTTCACATTTGGCAGTCTGAGGCAACTATTTATCTACGTTATTCATTATTTGTAGAGATTTTATGTGAAATTGCATTTATTTTTTCTGGTAAAATGAATTTTAGACCGTTTTACTTGTGCAACGCCTGCCTTTCATTGTGATTTGGAAAATTGAGCGAGCCACGCTTTGACATAACATTCTCGTAAACTCGATGCAACGCATGCCGACGCCTATCATCGCCCGAAACCTCGAACGCGACTTGGCTCATTTTCAGTTGCTCGTAAATATTTAAGTCAGACTTAGCTATGACACGGTTTTCATCCAAATGCCAAAACCAACTTCACTCCGATTTTAAATGTCAAATTCGGTATTTAGTGTGCAAATGAGAATTTTATTGTGGGATCCATAGATGGCATGGCGCCAGTCAATGATGGAAACGAGGCCATTTCGAAAAGGGTATTTTTTGGCATTTGCCACAGCTGTCTTCGGTAATTTTTTGTGTTTATATCCGATTTCCTCCGAAATGAAATCCTCCGTAAAAAATGTCTTTCCCCATAAAATATCAATGAGACAATAGCTGATTGCAATCGAATTATTTCTTGAAGATGCTCCTTGCCTTGTTCACATGTTTCTTAAAAATATGCTCTAGGAAATGAATATAGAAACCCATACCCGTTGAAAATATCACCAAAACCATAAAAATATTAATTTTGAAAAAATATCACTTCAACATTATCTTCAAATAGTTCGTAACCCGTACTATAATAACCGTAACTATAATTTTCAAATTCAGTATGCCTTTCATATTCACAAATGTCTCCAAGATCTCATGTCACTGTCAGAATTAAAGTACAACTTGAAGTCTTATGAGCCACTATTTCTTCCACTTATTGTAAATTATACTTAACCGAATTTATGATCGACTTTTCCACTCGTGCAAACCGATTAGTCCACCTTACCTTGTTAAGTGAAACTTAAATTGCTAAATTAAGTATCAGTAAACAGCCCTAAGAGGCTATGGAACACTCTTTTTAAATATTTTTAAAAATTTATTCTACTTCGAGAAATATGTGTCTACAGAAGTGCAGTGAACAGTAGGAGGGAATTTATCATATTGCTGCATCTTTTAAATAATACAAACTTCTCGAGAAATAATAAGAGAACTTAGCAGGCACAACTTGTGGTGTAGCTTTTGTTGAACATTTTCATTGAATAACTTAAATGAGACTTCCAGCGTACCAGAATTTGGCAGCACTGTTATACCAACCGATGGCCGAAAACAGTGCCTTGTCTCACAGTGCCTTGTGAGCATTTTCTACCAAGGAATATTGTTCTATATTAACAGCAGAAATGAATTCCAACGAGATACTCAGCTTCCTCGCTGATATCAACGCTCGTTCTCTAATCATTTGACAGATCTATAATACTCCCATTTTGTCAGGCTCACTGTTTGCACTCATTCAACCACGAGACTGGTATTCTCTGACTGGTACGCGAATATGTTTGGAAATAATCTGTCAACATGAAATCTTAAGGTTGGCACTGTCTGAAAATGAAATAGGGTTTGTATCTCTGGTGCCGTAAATGATGAGTAGAGTGCAAAGAAAAAAGAGAACAGTAGAGGTTAGCGCCGGTGCGGAATGTGCGGACTCTCACATCCAATTAGCGGTTTCATTTCTAAAATATCAGTGCCTCAAATGAGACGCAAAAAACTCTCACTTTGTAACAGAAGAGTGAACAGAGCAATGGACTATCGCGCAAATGTTTCAACATTCTGAATGATTGTGTATTTAGATGAGATTACTGTGCCTTTGTTGTTATAATTTGGTGAGCCGGAGTGCCTGTGTATTGCTTCGGTTGGAAGTGAAACGTCACTCGCCGATATCACCAACACAAAATTGTGAATAATAAGTAAGGAGACACTCCGAGTGAACACTCATGAGTGAAGTGTTTTCCAGAGATAATGGAGGATAGAGATATCGAACTTCTCCATTTTCGAACATATCAAAGCGAAAGACAAATTGTGTTTCTTACTCTCATTTGACACTACGCGGGCCTTCATGTTTTCAATATTTTTTCATGACTTGTGAGCCGGCCAAATTAAGGTCATTTTTGAGTTGTTCGTCAATAACTTAAGTTACTCTTAACAATTATACTCTTTAAACATTGTCAGTGACTCGAAAGAGGTGGGGCCGTGCTTTGAATATTATTTTGCTCAATTCCCGAACCTAGGTAAAGTAGGTTCACGTGCGTAGGGGTTGTTGCAAAAGGCACGCATGCGCCAAAGCTTAATCCGTCAGAGTATTCCTCGTCCGAAACAGTACATATTCCCAATTTTTTACTTTCTTATCTCTTGAAGTTACTTCCAATACACACTCAATCTAGGCCCAGTTTCAGCTCGGACTGCAGCTCCTCGCATAACATTATTATTGTAAGAGGTCTACAAACAAAAGAAAGTTCAGATAAAAAAATTAGTTTTGAATACTACCAACATGACGCAAGCATCTCTTAGAAAACATTCCCTATACACTTCACCCCCGTCTCTCAGTGAAGCTATTGCGCCTTCCTTCAACTGCGGAATGAATTCTCTTGTGTCCACGTCGTATTCACAGCCGAAAACACAGTGAATAGATTCCCTCAATTATGTACGGGAGACTGATGTTTTGCGGAATCGGAACGTGTTCGTGCCAACATTTTTCCAACAGCCTACTTAACTCTGAGGAATTCGGGGGGTCATTATAAAAACACAAATATGAACCAATAATTTCCACATTAAGAATTCCAAACCGATTGACACAGTGCTGTGTGTCACCTCTCGCAATACTGCTGTTCCCATTTCAATCACTTAAAATGCAACAACTGTACTACTTGACATACCAGTCTAACCACAAATGAGGATCACGAGGAATCTCGTTTTCAGCCCATTCACCAAATTGTGGTTGCAAACGATGTCCGACCGGCACGTAAACAGCCAATTATCAAATTAGACTAAGGCAGCAAAAGTGTTGCCAAAAGAACAACAAATAAAGATGACAAGTGACAGCTGTTTGGTGTTTAAAGTGGTGCACTAAACGAATGAACACCGCGATATCTTTCTTGAGCGATATTTAATAGATAGTTAAAGTCGAAGTAAAATATGAGACAAGTAAGAATATTGAGAGATAAATTAATCCAATGTCCAGAAGAAACAGAACAAAAATCCTCGAATCAGTCACAGTTTATGGATGAATGAAGGCTGAAATTTTTCATGAATCAGTAGCCTAACAAATTAATGACAGACAGTCATGTAGAAACTTGGCGATTCAGTGGACATGGTAAAGACGAAGCTTCTGCCCCCGCACGAGTGGAGTTTGGGAAGCTTTTTCTAAACTGGAAAACTCTTGGAGCATTGCTATTGACTCAAGCATAATTCGCGGATCCAACCTGGTACCCCAGCATATGTTGGAGTCGACCCACCAACACACAAAGCCACGGCGGCGACACAGCACGAACTTGAGCTAGTGTATTATGTTAACGAAATGTTTCGTTGAACAGATGCTGCTTCGAATGAAAAGGGCTGTGTTCGGTCACGTGTCGGAAATGTCCATTCCATCAGGTATGTCACCGCTTGGCAGACACAGGACGAGGTGGTTAGACGAAGTCAAGTAACTCCTGATGAGTTAGAGTCGACGGAGGATTGGAGTTGGAGATCTCCCGTGCGTGCCTTCCTCGCGATCCCTTTAATGGATCAAACGGGTCAGAAGATAATGATGATGATACAAAAAATCTCACGACATTTTGCAATCTGTCAAATTTTAACAATCTGTCAGAATTGCTTCCCATTTTTGAATACGGCTTCAATTAGATTATGTACTAATTTCAGATACTTTGTTCATTGTTAATGTGACATCTGGCATCCGTTTCATACTTAACGAAACTGAACGAATCACTCGCGAGTTCCGTCTCTCACCCATGCGCGTCTAACATTAGCTCACGTTCGCTCATGCCTATTGAAGGTGGTGCTTAACCCTTAAAAGGCCAGATGTTTATTTTTGGCACAAACTTTTGAGCAAAAAGCCGAAGAAGAAGAGAAACTTTGTTCAGTATTGGCTTGAGCATTTAAGTGTTGAGAGGCAAAAGCAGAAATGACGTATGATGAAGATGTCCAACTTCTTCCTCTCTTGCACTTTAAAATTTTTGACTAGCATTTTTTATATCGTTTTCTAACGCCAAATTGACCAATCAGAGAATGACATTTACGTCATTTCGTGGTTAACTGTCAAAAATTCATGAGTAACTGTCAGAAAGCTTCTGAAATTCATCGATGGACTAGGGGTCAATCAGCTGTGAAGTTGGGCATCTCTATAATACTTCATTTCTGGTCAAAAACTTGTCAGCTAAGAAGACATGTCAGTCCCTTTGACAGATTTAAAAAAATAGCTTCATAAGAGAATTCTTATGTCGATTAGAACCGGTGGCGCTTTGTTTTTCTAAGCACGACGACAGATTTTAGGCTTAAGACCTTGTTTGACAATAACCTTCAAAGACACAGAGTAACTCTTCAGAAATATGGCGTCAGACTACATTTGGATAAACCTGTTATGCACACAAATTCACGCCTTAGTGAGTGGTTTAACACATAGCCCGTCAAAAGAGTTGCTGATTGCCTACATTATGCGCTCAAGACAATCATTTGAAGAAGTCGTTACGGCGTATTGTTGTCACTTCAAAGCACTTTTCTTTCCCTTTTTTCCCACTGAGCTTATGTGGGTATATTTTGTTCACTTGGATCAACGTGCTTGGTATGTTGTTTCCTCCCAGTGAGCTCACTTAAGTCTGTCATAGCCTTGTCTTTACGCACAACTTTCAAAAAATTATTACTCACTCGACCGAAGCTACGCCAAGAGTGCGTTCAATGCTTTGGGAAACCTTCTACAGATTTGATAAATACCCTCGATTAGCTAAAATATTTACCACCTTATCCTAGTTGCGAACTGCATTATCACACGCACTTCTGCAAAGCACATAGGGTAACCACTGCAACAGATTTCTCCAAGCAGTCAGTCCGTATCGCTCGCATGGAGATCCAAATCCGAATCTGATACACACTGATTTGGATAAGCACTATCTCAAGAATGCAATAATTTGCGAGGAAAAATGAAGAAATATTGATAAACGATATAATGGATGCCTTGAAGAGCACGAAACACCCAACTGAACGCACTTGCACAGCCCCCCAGTTAGCGAGCGCGAAAAGAGTTTCTCAAGATATCCATCCGCTTCGAGCCTGACTTGCCTCGGTTCAGATACATTTTGTACAAACGATCTATTGACGCAAACCACCGTTGATGGTAATCGGTAATCTCTTTAAGTGGTGGCTTATTTAGTCGTATCTTATTTAAGTTGATTTTTATTTATTCCCCGCGTGTATCTGCGTTTGTATCTTTTCCGTTTCTGTTGCTGCATGGTGGATTGATTGGAGTAAATTTGTGTAGTTTTTCCTAAGAATATGATAATCTTTTCCAACATAAATGGATATTTGTGGGAATGTCTCGACTGCCTGCTGGCCGTGCTGGTGCCTTGGTCGGCTAGAGGCTGCGGCACTCGGATGGGCCGATGGAGTTATAAGCCGATGGCTTGAGAAGCAAACCGTGTGTGCGAGTATTGGAAATGATTATGGATTGAATTAATTTAATCGAACTGATGAGGTGATACGCGGGATCGGTGACTGAGTGGATGTGGGGACAAGAAACTTGCCAGCATGCAATATGCGGCCAGTTTTAGTGGAGGGGGGGTATTTATAAAACACTTTGACACAGGCTTGGTGGGAATTCATGGGGTTGGTGAATGAAATGGGGGCTATTTCAATAAAATGACACATTTAATGGTAAGACGCGGACAACGGGAGTTTGGAAAAACCCTACGGATGATGGCAAACAGATAGTTTAAGCGGATATCTTAATAATGTTTGTGATGTTTTGTGGCGATGGTCAGGAACTTTTGTGTCTATTTTGTTAATAGTTTGTTTTCCAAGTCACCTATTGGGAGGAGAAATGAGAGAGTGCATGGAATTGATGTGGTCTTGCATGGCAAACAAACACGAAACAAGTCAGCATGACAAGATAACTTCCCAGGCAATCAGATCAGTAATTAAGAGAGAATGACAGGATTTACAAGAACTTTTGGTATGCTATTTAAATGAAAAATAAACGACAGAGGACAGAGAGGGGGACAGATGAGAGACCTGAAAACTGTCCACCCACAAAACTGCACGCATTTAACGTATTTCAACCGTCGAGTTTATTTCTTGGGAATGTTTCTTAACTCAAACTAAATCTAATAAATAAGGCAAAACTGTCACCATCTATGTGATAAAATTTGGCATCAAATTTTTGTCGCCGATTCACGCCTTAACGCGTTTACCGATTTCAACTAAACTTTCGCACATGGTTTGCGTCAAATTTGGTTAAAATCGGTTAACGTATGTGTGCACACCACACCGTGAAAAAACACATGAATTTACGTACATTTAGGGTTTTTTTTCCACCCATTAGCCGTGTTTTTTGCTTCGGTATATGCAGAAATGAAGTATTAGGGAGATGGTAAACTTCATAGCGGATTGACCTCTAAAGCGAAATAACGTGAATGCTCTTCTTAGATTAGTCAGTTTTGTTTTAGAAAACGATACAAAACATGGTTCTCAAAATTTTTAAGGGGCAAGAGCCTTCCTCCCATGTTGTTGGCTATCTCTATAACACTTCCTGTCTGGGTATATGTACAGATATGTCACAAGTTTTCAAAAAAGCGATTTGCTTTTTATTTTGTCAAGATATATGAAAATAAGTTTTTTTACACTTAATGTATCCGCCGAGCGAAACAGATACAGGGCCCGCCAGTATCATTACAAAAAAGCAACCGATGACAGAGACTAGTTCTGGTGTACACCAGGAAAATTCTTGCTTTCTTTGGTTGACATTTCCTGTCTCGTTCGGAAATTGTTTCGCTGAATCGGTGAATAACCTCGTAACGGAGTCACATTGCATGACATGGGCGATTTTAAGACATCCTTGCGGATTTTCTACTAACCAATGGTCTTGACGGAAATGAATGCTTCGAGTGAAATAAAAACCGTTAAGGCGCACTCCCTCATCGCACATTATATTGGCGTGTCAACTATGCTGGATATCTACCAGTTTCTGGTCATATCCCATGAGGACAGATACAGTGATCGTCTGAAAAATTTTCAATCGTTGAATTTCATAGAAGTTTCTGTATATCAACAAATTTACAGATGATATTGGGATCGGCTACACATCTGCTTGCAGCTTGCAGGACACATAAAATATAAGTAAATATAATAAAGTAATAATAAGTTCTACAGGAATTAATTCCAAGGATTAATCAACCTAAGAAGACTTAAGTCCACTAACACAATCAAGCGAATTCTCATAAATGATACCACATTGTGCAGTTTCGTTAAGTTTCGTTCAACAATAACCTAAGAAGACTTAAGTCCACTAAAACAATCATGTGAATTCTCATAAATGATACCATATTGTGCAGTTTCGTTAAGTTTCGTTAAGTTTCATTCAACAACAACCTAAGAAGCCTTAAGTCCACTAAAATAATCAAGCGAATTCTCACAAATGATACCACATTGTCCAGTTTCGTTAAGTTTCGTTCAATTTTGTTTAAGTACTTGACGTAAAGTTACTGCACGTAAACGAGAGTTTGCTTGACAGAAAGTACCGATGCCGATTCACGTGTGAATTTCGTTTGAGTTCCCAGAAGAAAGTATGGTCAAATTGAAGTTTGACGGTGTACCTGCTTTTCGCTCTGTTCCGATATTATCATAAATTTACTTCAAACCTTTACTGGTTTGTCCTTTAGGTGGGCAGGTAAATGAGGGTACTTGTGGTCGTGACTCACTTAGACCATCCTGTTGGGTCCATTGTTCCCATGATAGGGAGTGTTAAACTACCATGAGACCTACTCCACCACAGAAAGAAGCCTGATCATAATTTGTTCCAGAAATGAAGTATGGTAGAGATGCACAACTTCTACGCCTCTTGCCCTTTACAATTTTTGACAACCATTTTTTATATCGTTTCCTCAATTTAAATTGACCAATCAGAGAACGGCATTTACGTTATTTCGTGAGTAACTGTCAAAAATTCATGATTAACTGTCAAAGAGCCTTTCAAATTCGTCGATGGGCTAGGAGTCAATCAGTTGTGAAGTTGGGCATTTCTGGTTTGTTCTTTACTCCGACGTTAGTTCATGGCAAATTCTAATTGCTACAACTCTCTCTCATTTATCTGTCACTACGAACAGTGCTGCCAAGTTAAATATCTAAATACAGCTTATTGCCCGTATTTGCAAAACTCTCCGGCTCCTAATTGATTGTAATGGCTGCGAAAGAAACATCAACTTAAGAGCAGTTCCGCCTGAGTGCCGGCCGTCAACACCTGATACTCACTGACAGCCACTACATGGTTCGAGAAGACAGCGAAACGAAAACAAACTCATAATAAAATTAATTAAGTAAGCCATGATGGACCCAATGTTGGAAATCCTCTGCTTGGACTTATGTGAAAACATATTCCACTTGAGTAATTTTTTGGGTGGAGATCGATCCTCGTTACACAAGACCTTCATATGCTAGATGACACCCGTCCAAAATCATGGCTATCGCATATTCCAATAAGGATGTTCGTGCCAATGGAGTAATGGATACTGCTCGCAGTTTAATTGCCTCACGAAGCCTATTCCAATTAAGGAAACTTGCTGAGAATAAGCACGATGCCTTCACGCACACTCATATGTGCCTATAAGCAACCTTACACCGACGAGGATTAACATCCAATCGATGGACACAAAAAAATGTCACTCTCACATCCTCCAAGTCAAGAGTGTGATTTCCTTCCCACCCAACAGCCATCATCAGCCCCTGAAAACTTTGTAATACAATTTCGTCCCTCAGACATCAGATACTCCGACACGAAATCAATTAAAAAACGAATAAACTCACCAACGAGTTCCTGCCAACAGCCCCCGGGACCGACCCAATCATCATCATCATCAGCATCAGCATCGTCATCGTGTCTCCGTAAGGCTCAGTCACAGCGTGCGCCGTAAACAAGAAACTTTCACTAACAATTAAAATTCAGAGATAAATTTATACAGCCTCAATAAAGTCGGCATCCCTGTGCTGTGTGCCACCCCACCAGCCAGCCGTTCGACTATATCACTCAGCATTCGAGACCATCTGCAATCAACAAGTGCAGCCGCTGCAAGGCATGCTTTTCATTAGATTCCATTTTCCAACCGTCAATGGATTCCAAGATTTGCACAGATGAATTTTTCTCACGCAATAACCCCATCGGCCGTCGCGCTCGCCGCCCCTTACTCGGGTGCGATGTGCTCCCGCGCCGCCATCGCCGTCGAGCCGCAGTCCATCAAAGTCTAATCTGAAATCCACTGGAACTGGTACGGCCGTCCATATCCAAATGATCTAGTATGGTAGCATGCCTCGGTGGCCATCATCATCATCTCAACATCTTCTGCAAATACGCAGCTACACGAACGTGAACAAATCGTCGCTGCCACCGCCACCGCCACCGCGGCCATCTCGTCAGCGTGGCTCGAGGGAGCTAATTAAATGTCCACCGGACAGACCTGCTGAGAGAGAATTCAGCCAGCACTTGAAGCCGAATTCCGAATGTAACGCACATGCGTGGCCAGGTTTCCCATGACAGCCGCGAGACGCATCCCCGTCACCGATGAGCGGGTGCCACCACTTGGGGTCGGCAACATTCTAGTCCAGCGCTGAGCGTTTCGGTCTTGAAATGATTGCCATCACTTAGACATTAATGCAGTGACTATCAGGTGTTGATGGCCGGCACTCAGACGGACAGGCACCTCCACGGCCACGACGATGGATTCTTCTCACGATCGATGTTCGGTTCGCAGGCGATTCTTTTTCCGAGCCCCGAATCGGGCCGAATTCACGCGAATTAAACGGTTTTCATGTTTCCCGACCGTTGGGTGCCTGGTGCTCCTCTAATGGCGTGCACCGACTCCGCTGATAGGCGAAATTGTAGCTGGCCGCACGCAGATTAATCCCGGGCATTTAGCGAACCAAGCCGGATTAGCGCAACACGGGGCAGCCAATGAAGACGTGCGATCTACGCATGTTAGTTGGCCGCCTGATGGATTGATTGCATGTGTGGGTAATTAAGACGGAAACGCGCACCGGCCAGACCGGGAAGTGAGATGTTCCACGACGGCCGCTGGCCCCGGCACATATGCCGATTCCCCGTCGATGCACGACACACGCGGGGTCTTGTCATAATAGCCGCTCTCGTGTAATTAATCGATTTACGGTGCACCTGACGTCTTACCAGTGTTTCGTGTTCAATCTTATCACAATGCGCCAGGCCGGAGTGATGGATATTAAATCTGTGGGCTGTGTGGTCCGGCCCAAGATGCAAGCATGCGGGGCAATTATTTTTCGTGATAGGAGCCCGCGAGCCTGGCAGATCCGCTCAGCTTTGACTGGTGATTACTCAAGGTGTCACTTAATTTATGGCAAAGAGATTCATGTTGGATTAGTGCTAGTGCTAGTGCTGGCTTAAGTCGATTTCGTTTCGTATGAAGTGTGGTTGGGAAAGCTTGCTTGTCGGCTTGTGAGCGCGTAACATGGCTGAGTAGGCTTCTGGGCGCGTGACATGCGATTGAGAATAAGTGGTTGCTGGGACGGGAGGGAGTGAGGGGATGTGTCCGCGAATTAATGCTGGCGTGGTTTGTTGCTTGCTGGGCACATGACCCAGTCAAAATATGTCACAATGCAGTGGATGTTCCCATAGCACCAGGATTTCACTAGAAAGGCGTTGTGGAGAAGATGTTGGACCTAAATCCAAATGGGTTACTTTACAATGATGGAACTGGGAAAGTGGAGCAGTTCTACAAGATGGTGCAACTTTCAGCAACTCTTTGGAACACATTCCAAATCCCGCCACAAGTGCCACAGCTTCGAATTCCAGCCAGTAATCCCTCGTCAAGCAACTTTCCTCATTCCGTTCCATTCAAGATGGAATGCCAATCATTTCGACAAGAGGTAATTGCATCCATCTCGCGGCGCTTACCAACAAATGATGTGCAATCCGCAATGGTCGCCACGGAGGTGTGGAAATTTCCTTCTAGTTCAACCCATCACCCGGCCATCGCAGAGTGCAGCCAATCAAAATCCACATTCCGTGAACATTAACCCTCATCAAGCATCCGTTTTTCCTGAACAACACGGACACTGCCGCTGACACCCAACACCAATTCGGACATTTTCATTCGTCTCCGACAAATTTTAATAATTTTCATCTCAATCAACATTAACCTCAACTCCCCGGCCGGCTAACTACCAGCTGTGCTCGCTAGGCAAAGTCTCTCCAGCCGCCGGAGCCAAGCCGCGCGGACGCCGCCTTTTGATTTGAAATCGATCAAACACAATTCAGTTCAACTCCGTGCGCGCAACGTAACGAGTTGTAAATTCAAAATGAAAACTTCGTTAACCCCATGCACCCAGTGTTCCCGGTGCTGCTTCAGTTTCGGAGCCAATTTTCATTTATAGCAAAGTCACGGGCGCAGCCGTCACCGCCACCGCCACCGCCACTACCACCGCCACCGCTACCAAAACGCCAAAACGTCTCTTTTGCGAACACACCGAAACTAACATGGAGTGTAACTCCGGAATAACCTTAACATTGCACTCACGTCCACCCTTCAAAATTGTGGATATTCCTCGGCGAGGCCGTGCCGAGATGACAGCCGACATGCAGCATGACTCCGGTAACAAGTCCTTCAGTGGAGCCAAACTCTTGCGCACGTCCGCCAAGCACCGCCATCAACAGCGGTCAGCTTCTGCCGTGCCATGATGAGAAACTAAAACGAAACGAACACAACAACAGAGAACAGGACGAAGACGAAAGCAATAAAAATTAGAGGCCACTGCAGAGGAACATTATTAACCGTTCGAAGGTACATCACAGTTTTCTAGTTCCTCTTCTGTGGCAATGTGGCATCCACTCACCCGCCTTGGTACGAGTATTGCGCGCAGATGGACACGTCCAGATAAAAACAGTGCAAATTTGAAATTTATTACCTGAATGTGGGGTGCTCCCACAACATGGCCGGCAGCGGCTGGCCCAACCCGAATGCGCGCCAGCAACGTTTGGAGGTTGCCACTATTTGCTGTCGCACCCACTGCCGCCACCTCTTTGGTATTCCGTTGAAGTTGGTCCGGCTGCAGTCTGTAGTGGTATCTAAATTACCAATTTTCTGCTTTTACATGACCGGCTGTGTGGTCACTTGAATCAGCATACAGTGGCAGTTGCAAGATTGGACTACGATGGGGAGATCTAAGGGAATTCAGAAAACTACCCGATTTGGGACTTGATCGTAGGTCTGGACTCAAAAAAGTTGCTTCTTTTTACAGACAAAGGGGAGACCGTTAATAGGTCATTTATTCTGTGCTCGATTGCGAAGTAGATGCATATCCCACTAGAAGCAGTCAGTCCCTACGCACTTCTTTGAAATAGCGAACCTCAGTTGGACTAGACTGACAAGCTGAACCAAAACAAAAGATCTAATTCGGCGAACTAGGCACGATATCGCCAGATTAGTGACGGTTTGTACGGGATATTCGATGATAGGTTAAACTACGTAACGCACACAACACACACTGTCCCAGTTACAGCAACACAGCTGACAGAGAGCACTTCATTCTACCACTCCTTAGTGCCACCACACGATGTTAGTTCAGACATCAACCAATGTCTTCCAGCTAGCATGTCTCTGGCGGATTTCCTACCTTACCGACACAAGCTGGTTAAAGTTTTCCCACGCATTATACACACCCTTGATCATGGTCGAAGACGAGGATTATCTCTGAAATATTCGTGGAATTGTTCTCTTCCCTTCCTGTATCGGCACATCAGTTCCAACCGCTTTGGTCTTAACGCCCGCAACAAAAACTCTTGGACAGCTTGGAGAGTTTGTTGAGAGATCGGAGAGCATCTGATTCTTTCCTGTCATTGCTCATACTGGACGTTTTTACAGTCTTGTCGTCAGTCACTGTTATCGTGATGATTGCAGGAGCCACTGTCTTTTGCAGACGTTGTCAGACCTGGTGATGCCAAGAATGATGCGATTTGTACGGAATCGAACCGAAGACTCAATTTGCAACTGGACATGTTCAACTAAGAGCAAATTCGAGAGGGAGAAAGGAACCGAACGTCTTTTTTAAGGAACAAATCATCGTGGACGCAAGACAGTCTTGATGACAGGAAGCAGCATGGTCAGGTCAGTCAACTATGGAAGGCAGCTATTGCCCAGACTCTGACTCTCCATGGGTCCAAGGCCGACGACGTAAGACGTTGGCTTGGTTTCTAAGAGTACAGCAAGCAGTCGACTTTTACGTGATCTACGATTCTTCTCGGGACCGACGCTGGAAAGTTTGACTCTCTAAACATTCTCAGCGACTCGAGAGTTGTGCAGCTGTAAATCACGAAAGTGGTTCCTTTTCCTCTGTCTATTATCGGAATTTTGTCCCTGTCAGCTTGAATATATATTCGAAGATGTTACTCGCTCACTATCATCGACAAACTTTAAGAGATGTTGTTTATTTCTGATGACCCCAAGGACGGCGCGATGTGATGAATAGATCAGCATGGCATTGATGATTAAGAGACATTGTGTGCAACCATTTCAAGACCGCCGGACCAATCAGACCAACGAAGACACAGTCGAACTTCCGTCTAAGGATTGGAATTCGAATTGATTAAATTCCAAAATCTCGACATGCAGCCTTCCCAGTGTAGTGCCCGCATATTAGGGACTACATTATAAGATCAGACCTCTCATTTAATTTCAATTCATTCAAGTCATTTCCTCGTTAACACACTCTTCCACACTACGACACCTAGTCAGTGCCCAAGTGGCACTCGCCTACTGATCAACCATAAGCGCCTTCGTGAATACACTCAGAAAGGCACGTGTGACATGGAACTCCGTCGCATGCAATAAAATACCGACAAAGCGATACCCGAAAAATAGCATGACATGACACCAGAAGCACAAAAGAAAAGGCAATTCTGCCCCCAAACTTCAAATCGATCGTTAATTTTGACTAACTCCGAGAGTCAATGCGAGAAATGACTAGCTTGCAGATTCAATAACAAGTGTACCTTGATCTAGTCCTGATCTAGTCCTGTATCTTAATCTCAAGGCAGTACACAAATGTACGTTTCCAAATAAGTGTAGACTGCCTGACTTTGTAAAGACTTTGGGAAGGCCCACTAGCACTGCATTACCTGCAGAAATATTCCGAAAAAAAAAACAAGATTGCAGCAGAAATGGACCAAACCCATAGATTATGAATTGTGAATGACTCTGTAACTGATTTTTTTTTTTACTAGAAATCTAAGTCACTTCTAGACTCATTATTGTCCTTGCAATTAGCACGAACGTTCTGAAGGGAAACCAGTTTTAATGTCGGTAGGTCTCACAATACAAAAATGGGAACCGTTGCTGAGACTTTCCTTATCGCAACAAGCAGTGGGCAGACATCTACTTCAAGCGGTAGGCGCTAGAGATTTGTTAGACTGATTCCTTGTAGTCAGTCCATTCCATCGGTCAATGAACGCAAACCCACTGTATATAGGAATGCAGAAATAAACTTTGATTGAGTATAAAGCTGTTACAAGCTTAGGGTCGCACTTCTTGGACTTACTTTGAAGGATTGCTTTGAACGGATTTGCTGTTGCATTTCAGACTCATCCGACACACCAAGAACTCCGACAAAGTTGCGCAACCACAAGCGCCCCGACCGTATCTTCCTCGACACTGAATCTGTTCCGTTTAATCCTTTGCAACACAGCCCAATTATAGCTCAACAGAAGTTCAGAAATCTAGGAATTAAACAAGGATAAATTTGTTGTCAACATCGTTAGGAATCAGATATTCTTCAACAACAACTCGAACATAGTCACCTTCACATAGAACCTTCTAATAACAGTCTAAGAGCCTTGCGAGCTGCACAAAAGTTGAACTTGACAGCTAACGACATCCTCGCTCGAGACTAACGATGATAAAGTTGTCGGAAATCGTAAGTATCCCAAATATTACCTTGAACAGCAATGGCTGACATCTTTCATTTAAATTCTAACGTGACCTTATTTTTCATCGATGTCGCATTGAATTGATGATTTTCTGTCAAACCGATCGAACCTTCACGACCAACGATCGCCTCTGATTGGAGTCTCATGTGAAATTCGATGCCAATTAGAGGCGGCACAACGTGGCGTATGTCAGAAATTTCGGATATGACTTAATCTACAATTTTAACTCCTCGCATGTTTTCTTTCCGCTTAATGAATGAATGCGTTAAGTCTCTGTGTTCGAGGAAGATTAAGCGTAGATTGACGCATCAATCATAACTTCTTCACCATCTGTCATCTGTCATCTGCTATCTGACATCTGTCGATTATCATTTGAATCTTCGTTTTGGGTAGGCGTAAACTCTCACTTATCTCAGCCATAAGCTTGTGCAAACATCTTAAATGCTTGAATGATTGTTGTTTTTTTTTTCGATTAAAACATGCGTTCGGAGAGGTATCTGTTTTCCTTTTTGGCTGTTTTCCCACCTGTGGTTTGGCGTTCTCCCAATTTTGTTGAGCCATTGATGACCGAGCGTTTATATCGATGGCTCGGTTTGGGCTTTGATGTGATTTTTTTGTTGGTTATGAGCGAAAGGCTACACCACGTCTCCTTATTGATTTAATGGACTCATCATTAATTTAACCAGACTTATGAGTTTGCGTTTTTACGCAACAGGATGAGTTATCGGTACACCAAGTGGAATCCGAATGGCCACTAATCATTACAACCTGTGGACTCCATTTTGAGTGTGACAATCTCACGCTGTGTAAATTGCAAGATCAACAAGAAGTTTTTCTTCCAATTGAGACCAGAGCTAACCCTGGATTGTAGATCACAGATTGGACATGTAACATTTGTCGGGGTCGGTAATGTGGTGCAACGAAACTTGAAATTCAACTTAATGACGATGGTGCTTTAACAAAAAAATAATAACTCGAACATCCTATTTTTGTAACTCCATCCATCCTTCCGATAGATCGCCTTCCAGTCGTTTAACTTGTCAACCAAACTGTTCCACAACATTGATCAGAATTTTTCGCATAGCATAATCTGGTGTACAAACCCATCTCATCTCGATAAACTTCTCTCCTATGATCTTGGAAGCATCACAACACAATTGCTTCCACACAAGGTTAGGACAGCTCAAGTGAACAGCCAGTCAGTCAGCAACCACACACTTCCCCCATCGTGCCGTCGTCAGATAACTGTTTCAACTTAAAGACGGTCGGTCAAGCGCAAACACTGCCATGCAACGGGAACAAATCAAATTCCAAGTGAACCGTCAACATAGCCACCATTCTGGCCGTCGTCCTCTTCCTCATCACTGTGCCGACGCGGGTACGTTGCACGGAATGTGAGCTCAGATGCACGCGGATGAAGGAGCACCAAACCCGCCGACGACTAGATTATACATTAACATCATCTTCATCATCATTAAGCGGAAAATTTGAATACACACACACAACGGGCAGCCGTGTGAACTTCTAGCGGCGAAGAAAGCAGCCGCCTCCTTGGGTCGATCGCACTTCTGAAAGACGGCTTCCAAAGATGCACACTACTTTATCGATAATCGATTATCGGAAATATGACAAAGGCTTTGGCTATTTGTGGTGGAAGCCGATAATGAGCCATGAAGTGGAATCGGGATGTTTGTGATTTTTATTTCACCGCGTCGACGGTAATCGATTTTTCGTGTTCAAGTTAATAATGAACATTGCTTTGCATTCACATTGTCCGAGGAGGCATTCAGTCATGGCATTCTTGTCCAGTCTAAAGGAGCGGACTTACCGGGACAAATGAGACACACGGATTCGGGTCAGGATGTCAAGTCTGGATAGTGATGTGCCTAGGGATATGCAGCGACGTATGAAATACTGCGCTGATCCACTGAATTGACTGACCAAGTCCTCGTGGGTGAACAAGTGACGGTCGGGTTTGTGGGTCAAAGCAACCGGATTGAGTGGCAGTGCAGTTGACTTGGAGATGCCAGCTACTGCTTGATGTTAACTGAAAGAGGTGGCGACACTGATCCCACTTCAATCCAAAAAATAGAATCAATCATTGTCTCAAACTAAGCCACTGCTGGACAAGAGTGAACAAAAAAAACACATTGTATCCCACTAATTGAACCCACTTTTGTTGTTCATATCGAATCTTTGCTTTTAATTTCAGCGGCCCCGTCGACCTCATTCACTTTCTTCCAGCAATTCCATCTTCATCATTACCAGCAACATCAGCTTGAACACTGCGGCGGCGGCGGCGTGCGTTCATGTCTTACAATTCACTCTTTGACGTGACCATGTCCAGATTGATTTGCCGCATGGCAAAATGTGTGCCGCTGCTGAGACGTCGAGAGTCTTCGAAAAGCTCAAAAGAGAGCGTAAAGAATCAATGGAATTCGCGCTCGGACTCACCCATAATGTGGCGCAATCGAGAACCCCATCGGTGCGTCTTGAAGACGTCCCTCGTCTTTCTAATTAAATCGAGAAACCGAAGCATTAATTGGCCAAATCATAAATCAAATGGAACGATGCGAGTGCTGCTGCCTCATCACCCGTCCCAATTGGTGGCACCCTGGCTCCACGCCACGCATTCATTGTTGCCATTCTTGAACTCGATTTGGCATACGGAGGGGGGCAGTTCGTGCGCTAGACACTCATTCGACCATGCTTAGGGGAGAGACGGCTCTTTACATTTCAGTGTGACCGCAACCGAAAAGCTCAATCATTCTGCCCGTCTCATGGTGGTTGGCTGCTCGCGGAGTATCTCCACCACAAGACCCATGATGAGGTGAATGAAAGTGGCGGTCTCACGAACCAGGCCGACGACATCGAGCGACACATACGACAACGAAGGCGACAACGACAGAGTGCGAGCAATTACCACAAAATATCGTTGGCTAATCGGCGATTTGATAATTTAATTACCTGGCTAAAGCCTAAGTCAGCCTGGCAGATGGGGGCTAACAACTTGGTAATTAATTGAAAATGTTGGCAATTAAATTGCCGCCATTAACTCACCATGTTGTTAAAGCGGGCTGGAGCGGGGGCATGCAGGGTAACCAAAGAATCGGGCAAGTCAGGTGCGAAAGTTGGTGAATGTGATGTGGTCGGACGCGCTGGTGGGTTGCTGTTCTCTTAACCAGAGAGTAGAGGTGTTAAAGTGGGAAAATTGTCAACCGGCGATGTGATTAGCGTCAGGATTTGCTTTTTTGCCGTTAATTTGGCGATCGCTTTGCTGATAAGCTTGCATCACGTGCTTAATGGCAGGAATTAGCGTCTCGGACAGGCATAGCCGTTCGGATGATAATGGAAACTAGTTGAACAAGCGGATGACTATTGAGTGTTTGGACATGTTGTGACTTGTGAAACGGAGAGGGCTAAGTTTGGCAATTGCGGAAGACGAATGCGTTAACATTAAAGTCAACCATGGATTGTGTATGAAAAATGTACTGATGGCTGGTGACTATCATTTGGGGTATCATCGGGGTTGCAGGTGCTAAATAAAGGAGTGCCGACGTATTTGGAATGTTTACTTAATTTTCTCGTGTATAAACTCAGGATATACACAAACGGAGCTTAAGCGATGTAGAACAGCCTTGACCTCAATCTCAACATTCGTCCTCAATGTCTTTTTAACAGGCAACACATCTTTGATGGTCGTGACGCTCTTGGGAAGAGCCTGCATTCAAGGTCCATGACGACAAAGGACAACTAAAGGGTGACCCCATGGCAATGAAAGTGTGTCTAATTGTTATGTTTGTTTCAGCAGCTGTCAATGTAATGATGACATCTATCATTCAGCTGACAGTCGTGTGACACCCAGCTGTCAAAATATTCAGTAAACTAAAATATTCACTCGAAAAGCTTGAGCGGGAGGACCTTAAGCCCCAACCTGACAGAGAATGATAAAAATATAGCCAGCAGCCAGTATCGACAAAATTTCGATTCTCTAGAGAGTTTAAAGAGTCAACAAGCCTTAATCTTTGGTTGGCTTTGGGCCCACGTTCGCATAAGATTCTGATGACGCAAGAGTTAAGCCCGGACAACACATCTGTCCGGTATTGGCCAAGAAATCTTTCATATTCAGGAAAATTTAAGCGGTATGTTATGCAATTGAAGCGAAAACAATCCACGAGTGTCCGACGTTATCGGTCCTCTTTTAGGTCAGAAGATAGGGAGGGTGACATCATTAACGTGAATGGATTCAGGTATAGAGCGATGTTAGCTCCTATCCTAGTCGTGTTTTCAAGGAAACGGTACTCAAATTTGAGGAAGAGAGATCTGTGATCTGGAGAGCGATGTGGTTTCGCTAACAAGCCAACTACCAACATTTGAGACGCTGTCGCCAGACTACCTCACATACACAATGACAGTGGCTTCAAAATAGAACCAATTTGATATCTCGCCATATTTCCTTTCGTTATTGTATACCCTGTTTAAAATCGAACCCTTAAAGTGAACTCTCCCGGCTCGACACTAAACAGTTAATTTTAGAAGTCTCTGACTGCTCTCTTATCCACCGACGGATAACTTAAGGAATTTTTTGATAGTTAACTTTCCGATTGCAAGCGGTATCACCCATCACCCCACTTCTTGGGAAAACCATAATATCTTCGTTTCGATCGGACGATACAAGATTTAAAAAAATGTAAACTGAATTTTGTCATATTCCTATTCGTTCAAATAATAAATAAGAATTATTTCTCATTTGTTTTATTAAAACAATCCCAATTGCTATCCCAAAAACTTTGCCTTCGGATGGTTATTCACAAATTTTTAAGGCCAAGAGTGCTTCTCTTGGTCTTATGTCAAATGCCTCTAGTTGATCACTGGTTAAGTTAAATTGAAAACTTAACGAAAGTCAACGATACCCTAAGACCGACGGCACATTCATGCTGGGCTCATAGCCCACATACACATATTTTGTGCAAAGCAGAGTACACCTGTCAAATGATTTAATGCCGCTTGGATTACATTTCCTTGTCCTTTCCATCACTGTCTCAATCCCCAATAGAAGAGAGTCCTGGTACCTTGTTAGCCCACCAGTCACCTCAATCAAACCCATTCAGAACCTGACACAAGACATTTCATAATCTGACAGATCTCTTTCATTACAAAGGACCCTCATAGAGACATCCAAAGAAAACCGAATCGATGGCTGCCATTCACGTACGACAAACCAGGAGCCAAACCGACAATCGACATTCGACAGATCCCTTCAATCCAAAGTCGCTTTTTCCAATTTGAATACCGACCCAGAGCAACCTCCAGGAGCACAATAATTACACGAACATGTAACCTCCAGACAAGTCCCAGCATCAGCCAACGAAATCGATGCCAAAACGTGATACCTCAGTGGCCGCAGTATCCGCTGGCACAGCTGTCATAGCCGAGCGCAAAACAGAAACGTGTGCAAATCCATTGAGTCATTTCAATTATTCTATGCCGAATCGCGAATTGCACTTAACCCTCCTCTCTAACTCTAATCAATTGCCTCCGTTCGGGATCATTCCTATGTGCTCCCTCTCGGCTGCTTGTGGCTGCAGCTCCTGCCCGACCGACATCGCCTCTGGGTGCGGGCATTCTGTGTGTTCGGACGTCGTGTGCTCATGTCAAACCGAAAGAACTCACAGATAATTGTCAAATATGTCAGAATTCCTAGCCACTGCACATGCGGAGTGTGTGTGTGTGTCTTAAGTGTTCTGTCTATCACGTAGCCATCGGCAGCACACGACACAGCACCCCTGCGCCGGCTGAGTCACCGAGCGACTAATGAAAAAATCTGATCACCAAAACCATACTGAAATATTTCGTCTGGTGTAATTAAAACAGAGACGTGCTAAACGTTCCGATGCAATTGCTAAACATCTCTGCACACTCTGCACACCAACACCCGGCTGCGCACTGCGCAACTCCAGCGGATGCACCAAACGGCAAAAGACAGAGGCAAAGGCAAAGTCAGAGGAGAAAAAGGAAATAAATTAATTGCAGTTAAGTCGCATACCACATTTCACAAAATAACGTGAGCGCGATTCCTTTTTATAACAAAACTTCCAAACATGACACAAAAATCTTCGGCACCTCCAACTTTAGACACACTTTAAGCCACCACCATCGCCTCCTCCTCCTCCTCCTCCTCCCCCGACCAGCAGCGTCGTCACTATTACCGCTGCAGCCACTGCCATCATCGTTGTCGGCGTCGCGTTAATGTTAATGTCGCAGGCGTGTAATTAAAAATCCGTTTTCCTTTCCATGAGCACAGCCTAGAAGAGAGCACACAAATCCATTTTCCTGAATATTCATCGAACACAATTGGGCAATGTGCTTCACGCTTTGAGCGATCGAAACAAAAGACTTGTCAGCATCCATCGATCTTATTTTTCTTTTTTGTATTTTTAAATATATTTTTTACGTCGAAAATTCATTACTGCCATGGAATTTGAGAGAAATTTTAATTAGGCAGCCTCAGATCGATAGATTTTGCGAACCAGATGCAACGGATGCAACGGTATTTATGTAGCAAGATCGTGATTGAGGGGTTTTTTCTTGTTTTTTGTTTTTTATGAGTTGAGTAAGTTATTAGGGAAACGCTCGCCAGATGAGTGAACGAAATCGAAATTGTTAAACAGTTAATTAGAGAATATCTTAACGGCATACTGTTGCAGAATACTGGTTCACTTTTTATGGCTATGATTTGCTTTGAATTCTCGATTGCATGCCAAGGGAAAATACTCGTAACCTATGTTGAAAAAAGTTACATGTTATTTCAATTTATTGGCCGTCATGTTGTTAAGAATGCTGTTGATTTCATTTATTTCATTTTCGCAGTTCAGATTGGGTCTGTCGTGGTGGTGGGGATTGGGACGGGCGTATACGGATCGGTGCATAGTCTTCGGGTTTATATTGTTGCCGATTGTGGTCGTGCTTTTGGGTTACATTTTTGGCTAGCTTGTGTTTGATAACTTAAATAGTTTCGTCCATAGACCGACTTCTCAGACACTTCAGCTGCCATCAAATGCAAGTGGCGTACTGTTGAGACACAGGGTTTGATTGCCCCTCCGTTCTTAATCGAACATGCATCCGAGACAGTGACAGTCAAAGATGATATACTTAGTATGAAACTTACTACAGCCAGCTCAGTCGGTCACAAGATCTACTGGAGCCACCAGTTCGAAGGCGTCCATCGTTTCAACAAGTCGATAGTACTAAATTCCCTTGGATACCAACAAAAAAAACGAAAATGATAAGGGTCTAGCTACTGATGTCATACCTCGTGGTCACCGAGGTGTCAAGAACGACAAAGGGCTAATTATCCTTTTATGACGATGTGATAAAAACTTACTTACTTAAGGCAATTTAAATAATCGATCGATTTCACAGAAATGACACACTGTTAGCACAATAAACATGTTGCTCATGTTTCGTTAAGTTTCGTTAAGTTTCGTTAAGTTTCGGTAACTTTCCCTTACCAGCCAAATAAGTCAAATCAATGAGTTAAATAAGTTACCGGTAGCATTCAAGAATATATTAATAAAAATAATGAATAATCAAATAATAAAAAATTACGATGTGGTAACAACCGGTAAGAATGGACGAAAGGATACTTAAGCCAATTTAAATAATCGATTTCTAAACGGATTACTCGAGCCAAACTAAATCCCGGTCAACGATTCGTAGTCTATCGACAGTCGCTATTCGTTTTTTCTTGCTACCCCCACTTAAAGAGAATCGAATCAATGCGAAAACAAACATCCCTAACAGCTTTTCTTGTCTATCATTCAATCCCCTGGACACACCTATCTCGAACAAATTTTTGTTGTTTTGTTTCCGACTTATGAGATGAGCTCACGACCTCCATTCATTGCTATGCTTCATTACTAAACCATTAACCCAGTAACTTCAAACGTCATGTCAAGCCGAACTAATCTCCGCTCCAGCACAGACGCTGATCGCAAAGGCATCGCTCGTTCAGAATGAAACCTGTTGTGGAACAACAAAAACAGGAACTGGAAGTGAAACGCATGCGAAGACGGCTCAGCATTTTCGCAATACTCCCCGCTATCAGCGCACTCCATGCGGTCTCACGAGCCCTTACCCAGTTCCATTAATTATATCGACGACCGAGCCGAAAAACAAACACACAAAAACCCGAAAAGCAAACAATCTCACCTCCATAATCAATTTACACTCAAAACTTAATAGCAAATCATTAAGACTGATAATCATAATTAATCACAATCATCATCGCACGAAAATGATGTTCCCTACTTCTGGCTCTGGCCTCTCGCTGCCGTCGAAGCTGTTCGAGCTGTTGAAGCTGTCGAAGATGCTGCTGCTGGTGAAGCAACCCGGGGGAGTTGTGTGGAGCTGTAGACCTGCACATGACATTGCAATTTGTGCCATCAACGAGCAAACGAAAGCCAGCCACACACATGAAGAGGAGCTCTTCTCAAACTATCCGGGCATCGGACTCTTAACCAAATTACCACCGCCGTCAGCACATCCTCATTCGCAGCAGAGAAATTCCATGCCATTACGTTCTTTGTTTAATGTTGTCAGGAAGGCAAAAGGATCGACCGCGAGGTGCAGGTGGTGCTGGATGGAGGCGAATGAATGAGAATGACGATGGCAAATTTCATTAGAAATTACCAACGCACGCTTTTCAAATTTAGGAACTTGACGCGTCAAAAGTGACATGCACCATCAGTGCTCGAAGGTGCAGGTTCGCGGCCTGCACAACGGCACAACTCTTTTGTTTCGCCTGTGCCCAGCATGATGCGCGGTGCATGGTGGAACTTCTACAGCGCGTTGTTCTAGTGCATGACATGGCCTTCGTGAACATTTCTCTCTAAATTGCTCTATATGTTGACTTTTTGTCTCGAGCGAATCCTCCCGTCAGACGGGGGGCATTTGTGTGCAACGAAAGTCGTGCGATTGCCCTTCAGTACGAATGCAACTAACTAAGTTCTTCTCTCTTCGTTTCAGATGATCCGCATGACCTGCCCATATGTGTACCTGCAGAGGATCTTCCTTCGAGTTAATTTGAAATGACAGCCAGAGACACCGGAGACAGGTCCTAAGTGCACACACCGACCACCACTAGACTCAAGGAAGTGTAGTTTTTATTTAATTTTTTTGGAATCTGAAGACGACTCTCCCGCATGGATTGGCAACGTATTGATGTGGGTCATCATCGTTTTTATTGACACTGACTGGAAGTGAAGGAGAATCGTCATCGTCAACAAGAACGAGAAAAACAAAAACAAAACAGAGTTACAATTCGCAAGACACTCTGGAAGTCGCTGGATGCATGCTGTCCAACCTGCATGCACTGTGCACAGGGAAACGAGGATTTTGTTCAGCAAACGAGTGCGCGCCGCGAATGGTTACACAGCACCCTGGCATGATTGGCTCCGATGAGATGTCGTCAACCACGAGCATGGATATAAGTGAAACATTTCGGCCCGAGGATCTATCAAAAACGGATTTTTTTGATTTTGTCACAGCCCCCGACATGGGCATTGGTATTGGTGTTGGCCATGATCGGCCGCCTGGAACGAGCGACACTAATGGAGCGGCTAATGATCCAGCGCTACAGGGCTACGATCAGGTGAGTGGATCAACTGGAACATGTTCTGTTATTGATTTCTGTCTGTGACTGCGGGCTTTGAGAAATTGAGTGGCCTAAGAACTAACTCAGAGAGTAAACAAATTCCATCAGACAAGGCTAGTCTTTCTCGCGCTTGTGGAATCGAAACGGGCAGTGTACATACATTTGGGTTACAGTATCCCTTGGTCTGTCTCCCCCAACGAGGTAAAGGAGAATGCCGAACACCTCGCCAAATGTTCGTGCCCCCTGTTGATAAAGTCTGCACGGGGGCTTATGCTATGTCCACTAGGTGGCGCTATTTGTGCGACATTTTAGGCCCAAATTAGTCTCTGTGTAACAAGCCAAAGGGTGCAAGTTCACCGGACTGCTATTTGCTGCTTTGTTAAGTCATGGGATGTGAACAGTTTTGTGAGAGACGGGGAACCGTCCGGATGATGGGTTCGATGGGAATGGAAGTGGACAGGCTTTGATAGGTTAGCCATGCAAGTTGACGGGTATTTACCGCGTCTCACTTACATCCTGTTGGACGCATTGTGACGAGGATGTCACAATGAAGATAGTCTTCTTGGCTTTGATCGGTGTTCAGCCATCTTAAAGTCTTACCCAATCTTTGCTGTTCCTTGAAGGTTATGGCAGAAGTATTCTCCTCGTATTCTACATTTCAACTGGCAAAGACTGTGACTGTGACAGAGGTAGTGAGTATAGAATGCAATGGTTTTCGCACTTAAATCACGTCAGTGCTTATCACAATCTGGGCTGGAGGACAGAAAGGTTTTGCACGCTTTCGGTCGTCCTTCATCCGTGCATCTCCCAAAAAGCAGTATACATGGGCACATGGGCACAAATATGTATTTTTTTAGAGAGAGCAGCTTTTAAGAGCAGCCCTGATCTAATTTTCGTCGAATCAATTTGGAGACTTGGCATGAATTGCATGCCAGCCACCTCGTGTTGGTTATTTCGGTTAGTGGAGATCGCAGCATAAGTTTCTAGGATGCTAGGGATGACATATAGAGTTTAGTGCAGTGAATCGTGGGCTTCTGTCCGCTGATCACTCAGATCATTGTGCCCATGGTAGGGAGTGTTAAAATACAGTGAGACTATTGTAGTCCTAAAGCCAGCCAAATTTATGTGTGAATGTTATGACGTTTTGTAAATCAATACCGCATTGGTCCTTTAACTCTAAGAAGAAGGACTTTCCTAGCAAATTCTGGGCATTCGCACAGCAAATGCTGGATAGATTGTGGTTTCTCCTCATTTCTACAGCTTCTACAAAAGTCTTTGTGGGCTATGTTCAGTCGCTTTGTATTCGTTTTGACACAGTGTCCAGTAAAGTTCGTCCCTGGGACCAATGCCGATCAAGGATACCGAGGTTTATGTCTTCTTTTTTCAACTTCGCTATAGGCCACGGCTGTAGCTGCAGTATTCAGGCTAAGCCAGAGTGTACTGTCTGTATCCAAGGCTTCGCTTTCCAGCCTTTTTTTTTCATGGAGCTGAATGCGGTGTGAACGTATGGGATTCTTCCAGCTCCGAGCCCTTTTTCGCGAGAGTGTCTGGCCTTTGTTGCCTTGGACAACGGTGTGTCCCAGTACCCAGTAGAGGGTCACCGAGTACATAACGAATGTCTCGTTTTAGACAGAGTAAAGCCCAACAAGCTTGAATGTCCGGATGTCTAATGCTATGGCCGTTAGTTCTGGTTAAGGACTTTATGTAATTGGTTTGGTGATCATATTGTGTCTCTTTATATTTTCAGCAAAATCCATTTAAATCCAAACAAAAAGACTGCAAATATGCTGCTTATATAATTTCCATACATTTCTGCGTCACCTTTTTTAGTCGGTAAGGTAGTATCGAAATCGAAAAAAGTACTCAATGGAATGTTTGATATCAAGTAAACTAAGGATGTAGCAGTTTTGGTAGATCTACTTCAGCTTCCCGAAATTTGCTACAAAAATATCCATCTACCGCTCCTCAAAAACATTTTCTCATCACTCTTCGCAAGTCTTTTCAGTAGCGGTGTTTTCCATCGGCTATTCTCTGATCATATTTAGAACTGCCTTACCTTTCAACTTTGCTCCAGCTGTCAGATGAGAAAAGAACGCACTTTGTTAATCTGCCAGTACCGCAAATCATTTTTCTGCAAGGATGGTCTGTCTTTCTAAGACAATTTCAAGGTCAACCTGGTCCTCGACCAACAAACCTCGCCAGCTAAGGCGATCTTTTGCATTATTTACACAGTTGATTGAGGTCCTTCTCCACTTGTGTGTGTCTCCTTAGACCCGGTGGCGATGCGGCGGCGGCCGTCTACTGCGTTGGATTCCCAGGCGAAGCAACAATATTTGCACATTTGCCTACCCTTTCGACAATCAAAAGCAAAAATGAAAGATAATTGGTTGGTTTTCAGAAAAATACCGCTCATTTAAACAGGGAACGTGACTTGCTTGAAATTCCATGACACGAGATAAGCCCTTAACCACCTACCACCTACTTCAGTCACAAAACCACCTACCTGCGATTTAAATATTTATTTGAACAGAATTATTTTTTACAATTGAGTTTACAACTAGACTTACAAACTAAAGGTTAGGGTGTTGGCTCAACAATAGGGGCCCAACTGATGTACTTTGCTTAATTTAATGTCTATTATTATTGTCGGCTTATTTTTTATTGTTTATGTCCTACAATAGCTGGTGCTTACATCGGGTTGTTCAAGTCCGTGTGTCCATGGTGGTCCTTTTGGGATGGGACCACCTACCTACCTGCCGCACCTATGTACCTACCTCGCGTAATCACCTACGGTCTCTGAGACCGCTCGAAGGTGGTTAAGGGTTAGATCAAATTAGTTTTGCTTTATTGCTTTCGCTTGATTTGATATTTCCAAGGATTCATTCTATTCTAGAACAGAAAACAATTCTAACCTCAATCCCTCCATAAGCTAATTTCAAACAAACCAAATTCACACTCCTCCGAAACATTGGGAACTTTCAAATCACCCTATGATGCATGCCAGCTCCAACTCCATCGCTGTCACATTTTACAGTTTGAAATGCCGCATAAACCTATCACATAAAAACGTTCATCACCTACACGCTTATTTAAATTTCATCTTGTCCCAGACCCCAGCCGCATTCCGTTTCATTAGACACAATCGTGAAAAACTTAAAGGCGCCATAAATGCCATCGATTTTACGCCGCATAACTCTTGCCACTTTACCACTCCGTGACAGTGGAGCTCCAACAGTCAAAAGTGCCGAAAAAGTCCGCACATTTCCGCAATGAGACGTTGCGACGTCTAAAGTTGAAAAATGTAACCCCGACACTTGCGTCAAAACCGAGCACAGCAACCATCAGCTTAATCCGAAGACAAATTAAACTGAAATAAATAATGGACGGCATCTGCACACGATCCAGGCCCAAACACTAATGATGACCCCAAACCATCATCGCCAGCGAGTTCGTGCTCCGACAGATACATACGAATACGGGCACCACAGGCCGGGGCGGGCTTCATTAATCCAGTTGAAAGCTAGAGAAACCCCATTATCCGGGCGCGGACACCCTTGCGCTGGCTTCAGCCGAGCAGCCGCCGCACCGCAGGGCACACGGAAAAAGATAAATTATTTTATTGCTCGTATCTGCCAATTGAAAATTATTACAAATGTTCAATTTTATGCTTAATTTGAAAAGGTAAATAAATTCCCGTCAAGTGTTGTCGTCGGTGTCGTTGTGTCGTGGTCATGTCGCCGTCGCCACCTTCTCATGGACTCCGTCTCGCTCTCTCAGTCTCAGCCTCGGTCCCGGTGTCTATTGATTCCGAGCGGGACAGCTGATAGGGAAACGTCATTAGGTTTCATGATAATCAATAGATTAACACGATTTCCGATGATTTACGATATGACCTCAATGAGCGAGGCGAATCTCTGCCACCATGTCTGTAGATGGACGACGCCGTGTCTGGCCGGTGGTGGTGGTGTGGCGAGACCCTGGCAATTCTTCATTCATCATAATCACGCTGGCAGCTGGATGGGTCGGTCAATGGTCTGCCAGCGATCCTCCTTGCACTGCCATCTCTCACATCAAGTTCACGATTTCCTGCGTGGGTCAATTTCGTAAATTTCCCCAGCCATGCCGCCACCGCCACCGCTAGCTGTGTCCATTTCGTCAATTTACACGGCGCACTGTAAATCATTGTCAAATTATGACCGTCGGTGCTGGTGGTTGTAGGCTTTCGATTGTTTTACGTGATAATGTCAATTAGGTAGTCATCGTGGCCCGATCAAGCCGCCGCAAAACTGGACATGGTCCATTCTGTGGGAGGCGAGGAAGCAAATGGGTTTCGTAAGTTATCCGGAACGGAAAAGGTATCGGTTTTTTTTCGCACGCAGATCGAAGATGAGCTAGCATGATCATGATCAGTAGTTTATCGTCGGACGTAAGAGGCACACGTGTTGACCTTTGATGTGTTGCGGGAGATTCATGCCAGCATTGGCGCGAGGTCAGCGTGTGCATCTTGATGGATATCTTTTTTTATTTTTTGACGAAGGATTGGCAATTAGCACCTATAACATAAAGTACATGGTGTGGGATGATCGGACCGCAGCTGTGGAGTGTGTGAAGTATTAGCTAAGAGGTCTTGTATTTCACTCCTTTCTCTGGCAGTGGCTCCGAGAAGGCTTCGAAACGATCTCAGTTAAGTGAGAAGAGGCATGCAATTTACGAAAGTTAGGGCGGCTTAAAACCTAGTCGTTATTGAGTGTAATCACGACAAATGACTTCCCAATGATGCCAGGCGAATACGTGGTCATTGAATTGAACATGCACGCGGTTAATAATTTCCCATAGACGTATGATACGTACATTGAGGTCAGCTTGGGCTTGGGATTTCGAACTTAAGTCAGATTTTACGGTAAGGATGCTTTCCATCTGTTCATGTGTAGAAAGAGAGTGTATGGAAGTGTTTGTTGATTTCGTTGACTTGGAACACCTGGTCACACAGGCGCAACGACGATGGTTGCTTAAATTCGACAGTCAGTTGGAGGCCCGGGGAAGCATCGATTACGAAAAAAAATCTAAAAAAACAACTTCGTTTGCCACTTCCTTTCTTAAATCCGTTCCATCGATATCGAAAACGTCTCATTCTGTTCAGGTAAATAATTCAAATGTCGGTAATGCGAATTCTCAATAACTGCATTCTTAAATTTTAGCTGTTGGACCTCTTCATACGAAGTTCACATCTCAAATAAACAACAAATATTCTTTCTCTGAATATTCAGTTGGAGACCCAGTAATATTGACTTGAACTGCAGCATATATGAACGAGATCTTTAAAACACCCTGTTGCTAATGAAAACTGCCATGGAAATTATCCTCACTTATTTGATATACATCTGTCATATTTGTTTATCTGGTTAATCGGGATCGGGACTGTGATATTTACCAATTTGACGTGACCACCTTATCGACACGTCAAAGACGTATGTGTGATATTCGGTTTCAATTATGTTTTTTGTTCGCCCCATTCCATGACAAGGAACTTTGCTTTCGCTATAAAAAAATATCGTCGAAAGTCGTCAAATTTTGGTGGAATATAGCGCCGCTTATTGTTATATGTCATCTCATTGCAAGCCGAGCAAAAAATGGGTGTTGACGCTCCGAATACTTTACTTGCGTCAACGTCAGGCATACTTTGACAGAAACATAAAATACATGTGTTCCAATGGGAGGTGACACGTTTATACCAAAAACAAATTAAATCTACTGTGCGTTAAAGTGTTCATTGTGTCATCCCTTGCGACATGTACTTCACAGTGGTTTGCCGGAGCCTTTATGCATCAATGGATGACAAGTGTCACGACTCACGACCAAGCCTAGGCCACAGCGGTACCACTTTGAGTGGATGGTTCTATTGGCAAAAAGAAACTTAATCAGACTTCTATTTGCAAACTGCGTTTTATATTTGTTCAAAGAACTACTCCCGTAGGACGCTTTCACACCGTTCGAGTGCATTTCTTGGTTGTTGTCTGGGTTTACAGAGAAGTAGTTGCTGTTGAAGGTTTTCGGGAATGTTGCGGCGATAAGGTAGTGTCCACAGTGATATCGCGGATCATGAAAAGTGCTCAGAGGCAAATGTTCCGCTGTAAAACTAGATGAATTCAGATTGCGTGTGAAACCATTTACGTGAAGAAAGTACATATGTCCCATTTTATTTTCATGCATCGCCACAGGCCAATCTCCCATGAGTATTCACTCCATCCAGCTTATGTCCAGCACACCGATTCGTCTGTAGTGCATTATGTTAATGGCAAACGCTTCCAGCGATGACATAATAAGTGTCCATTTATAAGATTTCAATGCGCGACTATCGGCTAGATAGCCCATTACGAGCATATTCCATTCGATACACACGGAAGCGCATCCAAAAGGATATTAAAAGAGCGGCTCGCAAAACCGGCGATACGTCTACATACGTCTTCAGTCAGCCATCAGCAAAATGCAATAAACAAACTATGTACGTTCGGCTTAGGGTTTATGCGCAGCGGATGCAGTAGCCAAGTACCTACCCATGGAACACGAACCAACTGTATTTCCATAATGTTCGATTCTTTATCAAGACTCATGCCCGCTAGACGATTATGCAAATGAAATGGACACGCCGCCAGACGTAATGCTGGCATTAGGCCTAATCTCAAATAATCGTTATTAATTAGATGTGTTGAGTCGGATAAGATACCCGCATTGCTCTGTCGATTAACTAATTAAATATTCTGACACGTTTGGCAGATGCCTCAAGACGCAAAGACCGAGAGAGAGTGACAATGTCCTCGGACTCATACCATCCGTGAGTCTGAGAAGATTTATGATACGCGATTCTAATTAAATATCTACACTCTGCGGCGTGCCATGTCCATGTTGGGTTAATCGCGGATTTACGATCCGTATTTTAGTTCAGTCATTTATATCTTGAGCCTGAGTGTGGCCTACGTCTGTGTTTGTGATCCCATGGAGGATAGATTGTGCTAGGGGAGGACAGCACGTACGTTGTGGCTACCGAATTGTTGATGATCTTTTGCTCAGAGGAGGTATCACAGAATGACTGCTACTGGCTCGGTTGTGGATGTTCTGGACAAGAGGGGAGCATGGTTACAAGACTATGAGCAGTTTATGGATTGGTTAACATGGATTCAAAAACTCTTCTTCTCCAGTGATTGCTTTTACTAAACACCTTCACATATTTGTGATATTCCTGAATCAGTCGCATTGGTTACACTGCATTATCGATATCGCTTTTCTCGTTTTTAAGGTCACCGCATGTCATTTGACGCACGATGAACCATTACTTTAATAATTATTCACAACTTCCACCCATTCATCGACTGTTAACCGATCGATTTTGCAAAATTACGTTCAATAAAACAGGTTCACTCTCCAACGATACTTCAGTTGCAACAGGGTGGTCTAATGCGGACCACGAATTGGATGATTGTCTATTACAAAGATTAAATGGCTACAAGTACACCACAAGACAAACGAATTGAATTGCCAGACATGGTCACACATGCTGGTCACTGCCCCCAAATCTGTCGTAATTTTCGAATCATAAATTTCCCTACTGTTTCTCCGAGTGCACAATTATTCTGCGCTCTCTGTGGTCAATACACACCTTTTGGTACAAATCACCCTGTCATCCAGGTTAATTAAATGATTCGAAGGGAATTTATCTTTCAAACTGCCAACACGGGGGCATCGGTACTGTTCAGTTCACCATCGTTGGCGTCGTTACCATCGTTACCGTCACTGCCGGCATTGCAGTGTTCGCCATTTCAACGCCGCTGGGGGCATAATAAGCCCATAAACCGAAAACACCATCATCATCTAATGAACTAATAACACCGAGCCCAGGGAGTCCCCACCGCCGCCGCCACTCGGCTACCATAGAAGTCTATCCAAAAGCTACCGAAATGGAGCCCATCCACCACCACTGACCATCCGCCGGGGCACTGCATACGCAGCAGCACACCGCACAGCCGACTCTGGCTCTGCGTTCAACTTTGCCTCTCGAAAATAGATAAAAATCCCCGATAGCCATTGTTGTGCTATAAATTTAAATGGCAGCGCACTCCACATAGCCATTGCCGCACGGCCGCCAATTCATCTTAATAAATCATTGTAACGTGTTTACTGACATTGGTTTTGGAATCGCGCGAAACAGCAAGTACTGGGGGCCCATTTGGGGCTACGGCTGAACTGCTGTGCCATGTTCCGGGTTATGGCTCGAGAATAGGACGTCACAGAGCAGTGGTTCGTCGCCAACATCTGGACAGCGGCGAACAAATGTACCTGTCGTGTTGGATGTGTTCCTGCAGCTGGGGCCATCGAAAATCTAGCATGACGATGATGAAGTTTGACAGCGGGACACTTACGGAGACATTGGCCTAATTGAAGTTTCGGGCTTCGACCGACAACCATTCGGTGCGGAGTTTTCATGGCCCGAAGCAATCTTGGCGACGACGCCGGGACGGTGACTGTGCTTTGCATGGCAGTGAGACCTTTTCTTCTGGTGTGCTCACGTGACATATCTCTGGGGACATGTTCAACGACCTTTATTGGATTTGATGTGCACTGGATGTCGTGTGTATCAGATATGGCACGCAATTTCCTCCGTGGCAACGGTAGTGGAGTGTAGATCAAACATTTGCACAAGTTCAGGGGACCGTCGCGTGTCGGGTTTGGCCTGCAGTTGCATCCAGCAGAGCAGTGGATGTGCCTTCCGTGGTGCCTAGGAGTGCAGATGTTCGGGCTATGCCTATGACTGGGATGAGTGATTTAGGATTGGATTGCGTGAAATATACACGGATCACGGACCAGCCAGGGCGATGTGATTTGAGAGAGGTTGCGTATGAGGGCGAGAAGATTTGAAATTAATGGGCGACAGAGGGAAGGAATCATATGGCTCAGTCGGTACATTGTTCCGGGTCGGGTTTGTGCTTGAAATGAGGAAGAAACTGAAACTGTGACAACTAGTGGGCTGCGGCTGATGTATATTTGTGAGTGGTGTGATATTCTCACGAAGGCATGCGAAAGAGGAGAACCTTTTGATGCTTAGGATTGAATTATTGTCCTTACTGTTCTCGTGCGTGGCTATTCATATCTTCCATGATAATATGATGTGGGTAGTGCAATAGGCCAAGGTAGACCAGGGCATAGTTTTTACTGCGGTGCGTCTATTCCATGCACACACTCCATGGATTCTCTTCCTCCTGGCAGACACAAAGACAATAAAGCTTCTTACAACAAGGCGGGATAATTTGAATTGAAGCCAATTTCAGCACCAGAGCATTTATGCCCGGAACATATGTTATCGCGTTTACAGAGACGTCGTTTTGTCCTCCACAAACCATACCCTTTCCTCACAAAATCAAAATTGAGATCAAAAGTGAGATGAAAGCTACTTTTAATTTTGTCGGTAAGGAAGTCCATTTATTCGGTTGAAAAGTTCCTTCTTCTTATGGCGCTACAATCCGAAGTGGAGACTCACCCAAAATGCGTCCTTAGCCGTTCCGATCTCCGATCCCAGCTGCCTCCAGTTTCGCATACCAGACTGGCTAAAGTCCTCCTCAACTTGTGTGCGTCACCTTGCACATGCCTAACCATCTAAAGCGTTGGATCCGTAAAGGCCTGGCGAGAATCATGTCGCTGTACAGCCCGTACAGTTTCTGGCTGAAGATTCTTCTCCAAATGCCATCAACGCAAACAGGACCAACAATAGCGCGCAGAACTTTTCTCTGGAAGAGATCAAGAGCCTTTTTATCTGCTTCGGGTGCAGTAGATGCCTCTGCCCCGTAGTGGACTACGGGGATGATCAAGGTATTATACAAAGTCTACTCTGTCTTCCGAGAGAGGGCTCTGTTACCATTGGTCGAATATGTCGAACTTTGTGTCTGACAAAGTGTTTTTGCGGAGACACGACACACGACGCCACAAAAGGAAGTAATTTTTGCATCGGATTGTTACTGGTGATGAAATGGTGAATGGATCCATTACGACAACTCCAAGCGCAAAAATTCATAACCCGGCCAACCAGCCAAGTAAATGGCAAAACCGAATATCCATGGCGCGAATGTAATGCTGTGGGTGGGATCAGAAGGTTGTTCTGTATTATGAGCTGTTAAATGCGGGTGAAACCTAAGTCCGGAGCTTTACTCGAAATATGCGACCAGACGAAAAAAAACGCACAAATTAAGTTATAGACGCAATATTACTTTATTATTTTGCGTTTGATTTCGGTACTGATATTGTTTGTACAGTTTACCGCGGAGCCGAAGTAGGCGAAGTCCATCACTACCTCGAAGGTTATAGCTGCCTACAGTGACGTTCTGGCTGAGTCGTTAGAAAAGAGATTCCTGGTGACTCGATCATCGGCAAAGATCCTAGCAGTCGACAGGTCAGTGGAACAGTTTGCTGTTCCACAAATCAATTATAATCCTGTCAATCCTGTGTTCTGGTGAAGTAGGTGTCCTTTAGAATACGTTTTTTAACGGTTTTTAATGGTTCTTTAGTTTCCCTCGACTTACTGCTGTCATTTGGTTGCATATGGTGTTATAAGGTGAATTGCAGGGTTTCAATTCAAAGAAATATGGTCGAGTCGACGATGTAGGATGTACAGTGTGACTTTCGTCCCGGCAGTAAAGAACGACCAGCTTTCCTCTGTACGAATGGTACTCATGAAGGCTTGGAAGTAAGCCAAACTGAACTACAACTGTTTGTCACGTTTGGAAAAGACAAACTCAGAAGTGTTCTGCAGGAGTATGGAATTGATGGCCATCTTTTGAGGGCTATTCACAATACATACATCTATAATAATAATAATATGGGTCGCACTACAGCCCGTAGAGGGCCAGGGCATAGCATCTCAGCAACCACTAGTGTTGTGCGTGTTATTGTTCCCTCACGAGTGGAAGGGACCTACAGTTGTATGCCGACTCCGAACGGCCAAGTTTGAGAAGCTTTTTCCCAGACTAGTTTTTGCTCCATTGGTACATAGGTCGGGAATCGAACCCAGGCAGCGAGTTTCAGTTGTGTAGGAGTCGACGCATATACCCAAAACGCCACAACAAAATACAAAACTCCTTTATAAATCTGGACTGGAAGTTGCAGCAGAAGATCAACATGATCACAGAAGAAACTTCTGGACGCGCTTGATTGGTTTGTGGCCGTCTGTGCTGATTATGGGGTGAAGGTTACAGAACGTCTACTCAGTGCACTTCAAGTGGAGTCCGTGTGTGAGTTTTATGCTGAGCTTTCCTGGAGGATCTATACTCGGTGCCAAAGGCAAGCGGTTTTCAACTCAGTCCCAGTTCCCAATCTCTCCTATAGTCATACAAGTTAAGTAATAAAAGATAGAAAAAGATTGCGAATACTGGCCGTGATTGGGTGCGAAACACGGCAGTACGCGAGAAGCTCAATCTTGAGCAATCGCTTCTTCAAATAGAATGTACTATGAAAGTTTGGTCACGTGGCACGAATGCCTCCATCATCACGGCTGCCAAGGTGTGCCTTGAATGCGACTCCATCTAGCTTGACAGACCCAGGACATGGTGTTTGGATCGAGTCGATAAACTCGCCTCGTTGCGCTTGGTCATAGCGTCTTTGTTAGAGACGGAGGATCGAATGGCCCGGAGATCTCTCGTTTGTGGATCATGCCAGCCACTGCCAATGGGACAGGATGAGAGAAAAGTTTAATTTCATAATTTCACTGTATTACAAAATAATCGATTTTGACTAAGCTGTCACCATAACACTCAGTTTTCCACAGAAATCAGCAGAACTATGGTTTGTCCAACCTAGCCAACAGTTTCCTACAGTAATCGACGAAACTGTCGTTTATCAGACTTAGTCAAAACTGACAGAGGACATTTTCTCTTCTATAAGGACTCTGCTCCCTCACATGCTCTAATGCACAAGTGGTTCATTAAATTTCATTGAGGTCATGCGAGCACAAAGGATACCCAGCGACCAGGACGTCCAAATGAGAACGTACTCAACAAAACCCACGGCACTGTGTTCGACGATCTCCGGGGTAAAGGTTCGTGACATAGTTAAGATTGGGGCAATTTCAAATGACGCAGAATTCGAATACTGCATGACCATTTGACCATGAACAAATTATTTGAAGGATGGCTGCCGGATGAGGCTGGAGGATGAGAAGGCTTCGGATGAAGATTCCAAAACAGTAATGCAGTTCGCTGTAATTCTTAAAACCAATCTCGCACCTATAGCCGTACGTCATCCCAAAAAAGCTTGCTCCGTTTCCTTTCCACTCACAGCTTTGATTTATATTCGCAAGTGTTCATCTGAATGGCCCATTCAAACTCACTAGCGCATAGACGCCCAAAACGTGTAAAATATGCCGTACATTCAAACTCAAGTCTATTATGACAAGCAGTCGTACATGCATGCAGTTTATCGTGGCACTGATCTCTGTTGGCAATTCCTCTTCCATTGTGTTAATTACTAAGATTACAATAAAAGACCTATAAATGGCGTCTCACCCACCCATCTGTGCGGTTTCTGAATGCGCCTTCGGTTGGGCTGATTGGCCCTTGACTCCGCAGCCGTGTAATCTGCATAAAATTCCACTCAGACCTTCGCATAGAATACTCAATGAGCGCAAACAACAACACCTGGATGCACTTTCACGGTCGGTTAAATCATAAACATGAGTGGGCCGTACTTGTCAGTCACAACATGAAATCCTTTTCCACTTGGCTAGCTTCCCTAATGGTCACTAATTTGTTTGTACATTCTTCTTTTGTTTCAGTTCTGGAGTTCGGACAAAGACACGCACAGCCGTCTGGAGTCTACAATCTTCGAGGATCTCGATCGATACTGTTGGCAACAGCAACAACAGCAGCAGCAACATCACCATCAGCAGCCCCAAGCACACCATCAATCACAGTCATCGCAAGCTCCGCAGTCAGCCGCTCAACAGCAGCAGCAGCAGCAGCACCAACAGCAGCAACAGCAACAGCACCAGCAGCAGTCGCATCACCGGACACAGCAGCTTTCGTCGCCGGTAGTGACACCGTCAAGCAGTTCACAGAGTGCCAGCAGTCGAGCTGGCTCATTGGTTGGCGGCGGCGGTGGTGGTGCAGCCGTGGGCAATAGCAACGCCGACAACACTGACGGACAGATTTACACGTTGACAGTATTAAACGGCAACGAACCCTGGTTGAAGCGTGACCCAGACGCACAGCTCCCACCATCCCTGGATCTGGACTCGCTGTTGGGCAACTTTCCGGGATACATCAAGTCCGAATATCCCTACGATGACAGTGGATTCAGCACCGATGGAACCAAGGACGCAGAGCAGGTACATCAGTCACAGCAGTCACATCACCTGCACAGTGTGGCGACACAGGGTGCGATACCACCGGTCACAACAATTGCAACAACCAACAGTACAACCCAACTGGCCCAGTTCCAAAACAACAACAACGACTGGCACATGGCCGACAACAACAGCGAACAGGTGCAGTGCCGATACTCACATTTGCGTCTGCGAACACTTACTAATCACAGTTGTTTCTCTTCACAGAATTCAGCCGAGTCCCTGTTGCGCAGTGCTCTCCAAGGGAAGGGCTACTCCAAAGGTCTCCACTTACAAAACGGTATTACGTTACTCCCTCCATCGCCATCGGTCAAGGATGAAGAACTTCGCCGGGTTCTATTCCCCTCGGAAGCTGTAAGTTCAGCCCGCCTCACAGTTCCCATCCAACTTGCTAATGAGACATTCATTTTTAGGACTCACTCGCGTTCGCGGACTCCACGCTAACCGCACAAATGTTCGACGACAGTCAGGGCATCGGAAACTCCACAACTTCGTCTTCATCATCTCATTCGCATGTCCACGCAGTGGCGCAAGCCCAGCTGCAGCAGCAACAATCGACAAATCCGTCAAATTCTAGTTCCGCAAATCAGAGTACAAGTGCACAAACAACAGCAGCGACGGCTGGCATCATAGTCGACGACATGTTCCTATCCCTGGAGACCGCCTTCACCGATGACTTCGAGAAGATCAAACGCATCGCCAACGAGGTCCAGCAGTTCTGCACCGGAAGCGAATACCCCGAGGTCATAATGGAGATCACCGCCCAGCAAAACTGTGTCCAATTACAGTCGCCCCAGCCGCCGCAGCCACCGCCACCTCAGCCCCTTCAGCCGGAGGTCTCCACCTCGAGTACCAACAGGCCGTCGGGTAAGGGCGGAACAAAGAAATACAAACGTTCAAACATGAACGCAACTAATCACAACAACAGCAACAACAACAACAACTCGAGCCTAGCAAACAACAACAACACAAGCAACAACAGCAGTCCGACGCACTGCAATGGCCAACGAAAGGAACGATCTCTGCACTACTGCTCGATTTGCTCAAAGGGCTTCAAGGACAAGTACTCCGTGAACGTCCACATCCGTACGCACACCGGTGAGAAGCCGTTCTCATGTTCACTGTGCGGGAAGAGCTTCCGTCAGAAGGCCCACTTGGCCAAGCACTACCAAACGCATCTGGCGCAGAAGAGCAACGGCAACATTGTGAAGGGTGGCAGCAAGCATCAGCGCTCATCGGCGGCATCCGCTGCAGCAGTGGCGGCTCTAGCTGCCCAGCAGCGTCAGCTAAGTCCTAATACTCCACCCACGCCCACGTCAAATGGACCACAGCCTCCGCCATCCCTGCCACCAGCGAATGGCCTACTCGCGAACAGGTAGAGAACTCTTGGTTCGCCCCCATGGTCTTCGTCATGTTGCAATCGTTCCTAGTTAAATTGTATTTTTTTTTTTTTTCGTAACTTTGAGTCTACATGAGCGTGGACTGAGGGTTCTCTTCTTAAATGTTTTATTTCGAAATGTGATTATTATTAATTTTTTAGAAATTCCACTTGGAGCAGTCTTAAGCTTATCGAGGATAATCGGGATTTAGCAAAATTAAAGCGTGTTTCCGACGTAAGAACTAAGGCTCGAGAAAAACATGTCAGCCCTTTTTTGTGATCTTTTTAGTTTATCTTCTCAAAACTTAGCCTGCTCTTTTTTCTCTTCTTTGCTTATAAGTGTACCAAAAGCAGTTGTCCACTGCATTCTGCTCAAAAGAAATTTCCTATATTTTTTACAACTGTCAAGTTTACTGTGCTCCTCTCAACAACTGTCAACAGTTTACAACTCACCGTTATCGTGTTCTAAATACAGTTTTCAACAATTACCAATTTCGAGCTAAAATGACTGCCTTTTTTTAAATATTGTCCAAGAAACTAAAACGTGTGCAATTTTTACACAAGCAAAAAACTGGAAGAATTTTAACATGTACAACTGAACATACCCCAAAAAGATAGACTGCATTCTATTGACCCGAACAAAAACTTCTAGTAAACATTTCGGAAATGTGTTTGAACGCAAACGGTGCTTATTTAGAATTTTAAAGACTTTTGCTCTTGACAGCTCAAGACGTCAAGTTTCTACTCATTCTAAGAATCTGTACGGTTGTCAGTCTGGAAACCAGTGTTGCATCAGCAGACGCATTGTGGCTTTTGAGAAGAAATCCTAAGTCAAGCGGCGATGGATCTTTATAGAAAGGACTCCAATTACAATAAAGACTGGGTTCCAGTGGCACAGTTATATCTAGAAATGAAGTATTATAAGGAATGCCAACTTCACAGCTGATTGACCCCTAAGCCAAATGGCGAATTTGACAGGACTTTTTGACAGTTATTCATTAAATAACCTGAATGCCGTTCTCTGATCGGTTGATTGTTCATTTTGGTTTTAGAAAACGATAAAAAATGGTTGTCAAAAATGTTAAGAGGAGGGAAGAAAGGCAGAAGTTGGCTTTCTCTTTAATACTTCATTTCTGGTTATATGCCGGTTAATTGTGAAAGGACACTGAGATAAGGAATTTGCTGCCATTAGCAGCTAAAATCTCTAAGCCGTCTTTTATACAAGGAAACGAAAGATGACATAATTTGCAAAGCTGTAGCCACAACCTTAGCCAAATTGCCACAAATCGTAAAACAGAACCCATGCTCAGGATGTGTAGTTGTTGTGCAAGAAAAACAGTACTAATTTAGTGCTACCGGTCTTGCGTTGCATTTGCACTACATCAGGCATAGTTTGAATGGAGCTGTCAATTGTCAGAGGTCGACACATAAAAGGTGTGCATTTAGACACACTTGTCCATGTCATTCGGCAAGCAACACAGGATTCGGATCATTTCTACTCAGTAGGGTGACCTTGCACATATATATATGAATCCGGTTCGAAGATCCAACATCAAACCGAAACTCAGTCTTATTGTATGGAGCCTAACACTAGGGAACAAGGTGAACGGTTGTGGTGACTTTAATTCTTGTTGAGAAAACGTCCAGATATTTACTGCCTACTTACCTTTCAAAGTGTGTACAGACATATATAAAAAATACCCAAACTGGACTCAAATCGTGTGCATCATCAGGTTTCTTAAAACACCACGAATCATACGAGAGATGTTACTGCTTACATAGTTGTCAGTAAAGTTCACAACGCGAACTTTCAAAAACAATTATTTTCTGAATAAGAGAAAAGTTACACTTGTTATCCAAATAATGTGGATTGAATTAGTGAGTTCTTTCATCGACCAAAACTATCCACAAAAGTTAGCTTAAGTAGGTATGATCATTTAAATATTTCTCTCCAAAGCAATAAGTCTACTTGCGAACTGTCGAGCTGAGAACGCAATACACAAAGAGGCTGACGTGATCCACAAGTTCACGACCAAAATATGTGCGATGGAGAGTCAGTGTTGTCAAATTGTACCCAAATGTAGTAGTGCGCTCATATGAATGACACTTAAATGAGGTAAATACACCATACGATATGGAATGAAAGTGCCGTCCCCGATTTGGACTTAAGGCCTCCTCCTCTGATAATCCGGAGGCGTGTATGTGTGGGCACTTCAAGCTCATTTCATTTTATAAGGGAAGTGTAAAAAGAATATTCAATGCCTATTGTTTAGTTGACCACTGATTAATTTGAGGGATTTTTTGACAGTTACTCATGGATATTTGACATATTACGAGATCGTGTAAATCTGACAGGTACGATCCACTCAAAAAAATGTACTAGAAAAATGTCGAAAATATAAATATTTAGCGGAGCTTATCCAAGTCATTCGACAAGCAAGACTTTCTAGCGCGAATCCAGAAGTCGGCTGTCACTATGACACTTCATATCTCAATTTTTAACAAATGTAAGCAGTATTGCGGTTCATGCCTTTTTTGTAGTTTTCCATTTAAGAATTCAGAATTCAACGAAGCCAGATTGGACACTGGTCTTCCGTAAGAAATTGTTGGAAATTATTTTTAAAAAAATTTTTGAAACAAACAAGTTTGTCCAAATATCCTACACATTGCGTTTAATTTTCTCAATCATGGACTAGTGAAAATGTTCTTCAAAAACCTATATAAACAATGTTTAAATTTTGTTGAATCTACCGAACATACCCAAGTTAAAAATAAAGTCTGCTCCAGTAGGTTTCTTTGTTATTTCTAGACAATAATACACAAAGCTAAATGAACTATAAAAAATATAACTATTTATACCTTCTCAAATGAGGCTTCGGAAGTTGCAATTTTGTTCACGCAAAAACAATTTACATAAACGTTTATACAAATAAAGCACAAAAAGCAAACACATTTTCTTTCAAGCAAACATTCCAAATGTTTAAAATTCAATCAAAAATGTGCCAAAAATACTAAACGAAGCTTAAATGGTGATAATATAAATGTATATCTCTGATATTTAAACAAAAAAAAAAAATACAATTAATAATTGAAATAAATCAAACAGAAAAATAGACAAAAAAAACTTCAAGAATTTAATGATACTCCAAGTGACTTTTTCATCTGCTAGCTATAGTTTATCGTTTTGTAATTTGTGTAATGGTAAGATGCAAAGCAATAATAATATGTCCCTCCCCCTCTCCCTCGCTCCTCTTGTCATCTTCTTCGTTTCATGCTATTTATGTTGTATATTTTTTGTTTGTTTTTTTTTTCTTAGCTAGAGTAGAGTATATTGTTTCATAATTCACCCTTGCCATTAAAGAAAAAATCGAAAAACAGAAATGAAAATAAAAAAAAATGATAATTGAAAAAGAAATTTGAATTTCTCGTTGAATGTGAATTGAGTTTTGATGAGGAGTTTTTATTGTTAAATCTTTAGTTGAATGTAATTTTTAATATTTATTTTTTACAACAAACAATCGTTATAATTGGTTTGAAGTTAGTTAAATAAATAAATAAATATTCGATACGTCTTCCTTTTCACAAAAAAAAGCGAATAATATAAAAGCATTATCAACATACTGCCATTGTTTGTGTAATCTACTTTTAAAGTGTATTCCTTTTTTGTCTACTTAGCTTAGCATACGTTTTGTGTTTAACCATATTTATTGAATTTATTTCTTGTGAATAACTTTGTCCATACTTAAGTTTAGGTCAAGAGCAAGTCTAGGCAGTTTATTAAATGAGAAATTTGTAAAAAAAAAGGAAAGAAAAAACCTGTGTTTTAATTGTGGAAACACAACAAATAAACGCAACAAATGTGGCTGTTTAGAAAAAGGAAATAAAAAATTATATCATTTATGAAAAATTTAAGCAAAAAAAAAACAACGAACTTTAAGTGAATTTTAGTATAATTTGTTTTTACATATTTTTTTTTTGTATAGTATATTGTACTTCAAAGAAGACAATTCGTTTGTAATGTTCTCCTTATCTTAAATCTTAATATTTTTGTACTTGTTTTTTAAACTACCCATTCACAGATTATTGTATCTTAGTACGTGTTAAGTTACCTTAAAATATGTTTTATTATTTTTATTTTTTTTTTTTTTTTAATTTATATATACATACAGATATGTTTACTCATAGAATACTCATTGAATACACAAATCGTTATTCTGTCTATAAATTAAGACTAATTTAATATTGTTTATAGAACAAAGTGAGTATATTTTAGCTAAATAAAAAGATGTTTTTTTACAACGAAATTGAAAATAAACTCTCATATAACAAGACCTTGTAGTTTTAATTATTTGTTCGTTCTTAACTCTTAAATGAATTCATGCATACAGTGGCGAGCATATGTAAATGTTTGAATGTTTACTGTTTTCGTACTTACCTATCCAAAAAAAAAAACTTTATTATTAAAGGAAATACAACCATTTTGTTTAGGTTCTGTTCTTCATGTATTTGTTTAACATTTTGCGTATTCCAAATTAAATCAATAAGAGTAAAATGAAAAACCCACACTTCACTCTATTCGAACATTATTCTTTTGCACGAATTGTTTTACTTGCCCAAACCGCTATGAATTCCCCGTTATCCGCTGTTTTCTTTCGCTGATGATTGTTTGCTACTTTCATTGTTATTGACTTCATTCTGGTAAGCTGATTACTTTGAAATCGTTTGCAGTTTTGTTTTTGATTTTTAAAAATGCGTAAAATATCGGAAGAATTCGTTAACAGAAAATGGGAAGTCCACGCATCATCAGTAATTCAACTGTATATTGCACCCAAAAACACTAAATATAAGCAAACTGTAAAACAATTAAATGAAGAACAGAACCTGAAAAAAATGGTTTTATTTCTTTTAAAAATAAAGATTTTATGGATAGGCAAGTACGAAAACGGTAAAAATTTAAACATTTATGCTCGCCACTGTACATCTGTGGCCACAATCTATAACCGCTAAGGTCGTTTTTTCATACTTTTCTGGGGACGTGCTTCAAGTTTTCACTCGACTTTAGTTCTTATACCTTCTACAATTTCCACCCTAGCCAGGGCCGGATCGAGCCAAATGAGCGCCTTGCGCAAGCCCTACGTTCGGCGTCCCCTTCTTAATTTTTGTAGCTTCAGTCGTTTTCAGATTACACAAGAGATAAACTTCCAATGCGTGTCACAAATCTGTCAATTAGGCCATCATCTTAAAATAAACGAACTTTTTATGGCCCGAATTGGAAGATATGAATGTGGACGATATGTGGTTTCAACAGGACGGTGCAACTTGCCACACAGCTAACGAAACAATGGCTCTTTTGAGCGACAAATTCAATGGCCGTGTTATCTCACGTGGTGGCGATGTCAATTGGCCGCCAAGATCATGTGATTTGACACCGTTGGATTTTTTTCTTTAGGGTTATTTGAAAGAAAAGGTGTACGTCGATAAGCCAGCAACAATTCAAGAGCTAAAGGATGAGATAATTCGGCACATTAACGGCATAGAACCTTAATTATGCTTCAGCGTCATCGAAAATTTGGACCATCGGATGGAGGTGTGCCGCCGAGGTCGTGGCGGCCGTTTGGCCGATATTTTGTTCCATACATAATTGAACCATAACAATATTATCATAATAAAAAGAAATGACAATAATTTCCTAAATAATTTGTGTTTTATTCAAAATCAACATCGGCCCATACAATTTAACCACCATTTAATAAACTCAGTTCGCTACTGTAGTATTGACTCACACTCCGACCTTACTTGCCGGTGATCAGATTATAACCAGAGATAATGGATAGAGATGTCCATCGTCTACTTCATCTGACAGCGTTTTTATACGATTTTTGTCCCGTCTCTGTGAATATGTGTGAGCTCTTGAGATCAGCTGGGAGAGAACAGCTGATGCCCTTCCCCAACCTAGTAGAGGGTTGAATTAGAGTTCTTATTTGAAAATTTGCTCGTTAGTTGGACGTTATTTCAAATATTGGTGTTAAATTTCAACTCAGTATGGAGGGGTAAACGAACGAAGAAGGCTTATGTTCATGAAGTCGATTCCTTAAGCTCCACAAAATTAATGCACTACTAGAGTGCATTCACACGAATCATGCGTACAGATAACAAATAATCACAATACAGTCAAACCCTCTTAAATGAAATGACGAAAAATAGTAATGTTAGTTTCAATTAACCGGGTCTTGCATTAAAGCAGACCTCGGATAAGGGAAAAAAGATTTCATTAAATCGAAGAAAAGAATTCATTTAAGCAAACGTCAAGAATTTTGTCTATAAATACAGACAAATTGAATCAGTTAACAAAAGAAAATAATCCATTTATTAAAAAAAAACTAACAAAACATAAAAACAGAATTCATATACATATGTAAATACCTAGCATGTATAATAAAAAAAGGAACGATATTAAAGTAGGTTTATGTACAAAATTCAATTGCACATAGTTACTAATAAACTAGTCAGTCTATTTTGGCTTGAAAAAGTCTTAAATTTTTTTCGGCGACAAAGCTCTAATATGGTGATTTATCATTTTAAAATCGATGTCATCAAATACTTCGAGCTCATTGCGGTCTTTAAAAAAACGCTTTACAATACAAAGGGCATTGAATGCTTCAACGATTGTTGGTTTCTTCAATTCTATGTCGGTAACCAGACTTTCTACATCTGATTCATCTTCAAGTCCTTCAGTAGAATCGGCAAACTGTAATTCGACTTCGTTTATAATTTCCTCATCCGTCATATCCCCAAAACAAGGAAGATCTGCATCAACATCCGTTAGAAAAATGATTTCTTGTTCAAGTGTGCTTGCAAAAATTTGTTCATCCTCCTCAGCATCTAAAACAATTTCTTCTGTGAGGGTGTTCGAGGTAAAACCAGATTTACGGAAACAATTTCGTATGGTTGACGGGCTTACCATCCACCAGGCCCTTTTTATCATAAAGCCAGGCCCTTTTTATAATTTTTTGGAAAAATCTGATAAAGAATCTCCATTATCTAAATGAAGAAGTTGTTTCTTTGTAATGCGCCTTCTATAGTGTGCCTTGAAACACCGAATTATTCCTTAATCCATAGGTTGGATGAGGGAAGTGGTGTTGGGTGGTAGAAATTCAATCTTGGTGTTTTTTAACAGTACATCGCCATCAAGTTTGTGACAAGATGCATTGTCTACAAGAAGCAACACCTTTTTGTTCCGACATATTTTCAATATTAAAATTACAAAACGAAGGTTTGACGACTCTGCTCGTTTGAAATTCAAGAAATAAGAAATATGATGTCAGAACTGGCATTCAAAGCCTACTCATCCCATTTCTTTTGAGACACATTTTCATGTAAGCGATGTCTTTTCTATGAATAGTAATACATTTTTCAGATTTTTTTTCAATTAATAAAATAAAAAGTAATTCAATAAAGCATAGTAATTTGTATGAAATTTGTGAAAAAGTACATGGGGACAGAGTTAGTTTTTCATATAAGCGAGTTTTTCATTTAAACGAGTTTCAATTAAGCGGGCTCGACTGTATTATTGAAACCTTTCCATGAATGACTTGAAAAAAAAAATTCCCTGCTCATTTCGCTTTTTGCAAAAGAATTGATAGAAATTAACTTAAAATGTTGACAACCTTTTTCATTCATTTCTTATAATTGCAATATCTTGTCAGTGTATCAAAATGTAATTTGAATGTATGCAAATCAGAATTCATTAATTAAGCGTATAGAGTGGAACTAACTATTGGGACAGCTTGTCAGATAGGCTGTAGGTATGTAACCTAAGAATTAAATTGAGGACAAATAGTTCCAGTTCAGTGGACATTGCATTACGTTTTTATTCACGAAATTCCATACAACAATACAAATAAGCTCTTAAGAATACGAGTCAACTTTTGAACGCCCTCCATGGATCGTGGGCACATTCGGAAATCTGTCGCCATTTTTCCCACTAAAATCCACGAATCTGTGACATTCCCACTAAAATCCACGAATCGGCCGCCATTGCGTGGTGGATCCATGGTTTGTGTAAAAGTATGTGTGAAATACAAGGGAACACCACTGCATCTCCGGTGTGGTCTAGGGGCAAAAATGGCCGAAGATGGATATCTCTATCCCTGCATTATATATAACTGGCCTGAGACGAAATCGGACATGCCCACAAGACAACAACGATAAGAGCTAAGATGCATGTTATGAGCATTATGACTTATCGGAGAGGAGCTCCTATGCTCCCACGCTCTGCCGTAGTATTGCCAATACACTACACCTACTCATGTGGAATCATTTGTGCGGAATGCACAGAATTCACTTAACTCACTAAACACAGGCTCACAATATTTTTTGAGACAGAGAGATTTTTTATTTTGGCTTTTTTCGAACTATTTTGCTGTGTGTGAATGGTTCTTGGTGTAAACGAATGCAATTATGGAAGCGTTTGGGCTTAGGCTTCAGAATGCGTCCATGAGAGCTTGTCGCCCTGTGCATTTGCACATCCTGCACCTATGGCGGGTCCGACCCTGACCCTAGCGACATATAAAATTAGGCGCGTATTCTGTAGATTTAGACATCCTGAATCTTGAAATCTGTGAATAACTCAATTTTCGTCTAAAGCCGATTTAGCGGTCATAACTTGTGTCCACAGATGTATTCCTTGTTCCTGGATCAGGCTGGTAAACAGCTGATGCCTTTCCCAACCTAGTATTGGCGTGAATTAGAGTTCTTAGGTTCAAACATCAACTCGGACCATTTCCTCGTAGCAGCAAGATTCAGAGCTTGACTGTCCAAGAGAGAAGTTTTGCCATTAGACGCCTGACCACACCAAAGATTGTTAGAGCCTGCAAAGAGCAATTACGTGAGAGACTCTCACGCCAACAAGATGTGGTTGCATTGCCGCTCGGCCATCAAAGAGGTAGCCTACGAAGAACAATTACGTGGGAGACAATCCGGCCTTCGTCAAACACCAACACCAACGAGATGTGGTTGCATTGCCGGTCGGCCATCAGAGGTAGGCTGTTGACCACCTCGACAAGAAACCCGTTTTATGATGGCGAGTGTGATCAGAAGAAATGTGCAACTGACGAGGTATGCCAAAAGGCGCTGTAATGGAAAACAAGAACAGCGCAAGAAGTGTACCAAAACATTGGGTATTATGGAGAACCAATTTAGGAAACCGTAGGATATGAGGGGACGGATGAGCGTTTTATAGATCAAGAGTTTTGTTTTTTTCTCGACATTGCGTGAGTTGAGGAGGAGTTTTAGTTTGGCTGCTGCGGCTTTGCTGTTGTTTAGCGCTTTCCTAGCCTGCGGATTCATTTTTAGCCTTTCGTGCAGGTGGACCCCTAAGTATTTAATTGAGTTTGCCAGTGGGATTGGGTTCCCCTCGATAACAAGTTTGAGATTTCGGCTTTCCCGAACAGCTAGGTGATGTCCTCTCCCGGACGCATTCCTGAAACAGACCAATTTGCATTTTCTAATGTTTAAACCTATTCCCCATTTTTTGTAGAATGGGATGACTGTTGTGAGATGGGCTTTCACGTCACTCAGGGCTATATGAGGCCTTTCATTCGCGCTGAACAATATGGTATCATCTGCGTATAGTATTGCCTCTGAATTTTGATGAAAGATCGGGAGATCGTGCAGGAATAGGTTGAATAGATAGGGGCCAAGGATTGAACCTTGCGGAACACCTGCCAGGATGGGTATCGAGGAAGACTCTTCATTTTCGAAGTGAACGTAGAGGGAACGGTTCGAGAGAAAACTTTGCGTGATTTTTATGAAGGTTGGAGGGAAATTTAGGGAAATGAGTTTATGAATTAAGCCTGCATGCCAGACTGAGTCAAATGCTTTTGTTAAGTCTAGGGCACATGCGACGGTGCATTGCTTCCGCCTTAGATTTTTTAGAATTTTGTTTTGTAGGTGCAGTAGTGCATGTTCGGTAGAATGGCCTCGTTTGAACCCGAATTGTTGGGCCTGCGAGTGGTCTGAATAATTGAAGTAATCTAGTATTTTTGTTAGCAGGACTTTTTCAAGTATTTTGCCAAGGTTTGATAGCATGGAAATGGGACGGAAATTTTCTATGTTATTGGAGCTATTGTTCTTTTTCACTGGTATCAGCTTTGCTATCTTCCAGTTAGCTGGAAAGTAGCTGTTGTTGATGCAGTTATTTAATAGGGGGGTTAAAAATTTGGCTATTGTAGATTTTGCTTTTTTGATTATGTAATTTGGGATGAGATCGGGGCCTGAAGATTTTTTGTTGTTGAGTGAGGAAATGAGTGCCTCGACTGTGTCCGTTGAGACGAAGTATTCATTGCTCACTTCGTTGGATTTAAAATTGGAAGAAAAATTTATTATCAGCAGGTTTTGTTGCCAGGCGGAAAAGGAGCTATTGGATGTCAGAACTTCTTGGGTGTTTGCCATGTCTGAGGTGGGGGTTCTTTGCGAGTATAGGTCCAAGTAATATTTGCTGAATGCTTCTACTTTCTGCTCTGGGGAGGTTAGGAGTACATCCTCGTATATAAGGTACTCTTGTGCTGAGTTTATGTTTGATTTTTTTCTACCTGTGATTCGGTCTATTGTTTTGAATACGTTCGAATAGGGTTTTAGGCTGCTAAGTTATTTTCTGAACTGCTCATTTAGTTCCATTCTAACCTTGTCCCTGATAATCTTGCTGACAATATTAAAATTACAAAACGAAGGTTTGACGACTCTGCTCGTTTGAAATTCAAGAAATAAGAAATATGCTGTCAGATCTGTCATAAGAAACTGCAAATTAATGGAAGCATTCAAAGCCTACTCATCCCATTTCTTTTGAGACACATTTTCATTTAAGCGATGTCTTTTCTATGAATAGTAATACATTTTTCAGATTTTTTTTTTTCAAATGTCCTTACGCGGGTTTCAATAAAGCGGAGTAATTTGTATGAAATTTGTGAAAAAGTACATGGGGACAGAGTTAGTTTTTCACTTGAAAAAAAAAATTCCCTGCTCATTTCGCTTTTTGCAAAAGAATTGATAGAAATTAACTTAAAATGTTGACAACCTTTTTCATGCATTTCTTATAATTGCAATATCTTGTCATTGTTGTTATCAAAATGTAATTTGAATGTATGCAAATCAGAATTCATTCATTAAGCGTATAGAGTGGAACTAACTTTTGGGACAGTTTGTCAGATAGGCTGTAGGTATGAAACCTAAGAATTAAATTGAGGACAAATAGTTCCAGTTCAGTGGGCATTGCATTACGTTTTTATTCACGAAATTCCATACAACAATACAAATAAGCTCCTAAGAATACGAGTCAACTTTTGAACGCCCTCCATGGATCGTGGGCACATTCGGCAATCTGTCGCCATTTTTCCCACTAAAATCCACGAATCTGTGACGTTCCCACTAAAATCCACGAATCGGCCGCCATTGCGTGGTGGATCCATGGTTTGTGTAAAAGTATGTGTGAAATACAAGGGAACACCACTGCATCTCCGGTGTGGTCTAGGGGCAAAAATGGCCGAAGATGGATATCTCTATCCCTGCATTATATATAACTGGCCTGAGACGAAATCGGACATGCCCACAAGACAACAACGATAAGAGCTAAGATGCATGTTATGAGCATTATGACTTATCGGAGAGGAGCTCCTATGCTCCCACGCTCTGCCGTAGTATTGCCAATACACTACACCTACTCATGTGGAATCATTTGTGCGGAATGCACAGAATTCACTTAACTCACTAAACACAGGCTCACAATATTTTTTGAGACAGAGAGATTTTTTATTTTGGCTTTTTTCGAACTATTTTGCTGTGTGTGAATGGTTCTTGGTGTAAACGAATGCAATTATGGAAGCGTTTGGGCTTAGGCTTCAGAATGCGTCCATGAGAGCTTGTCGCCCTGTGCATTTGCACATCCTGCACCTATGGCGGGTCCGACCCTGACCCTAGCGACATATAAAATTAGGCGCGTATTCTGTAGATTTAGACATCCTGAATCTTGAAATCTGTGAATAACTCAATTTTCGTCTAAAGCCGATTTAGCGGTCATAACTTGTGTCCACAGATGTATTCCTTGTTCCTGGATCAGGCTGGTAAACAGCTGATGCCTTTCCCAACCTAGTATTGGCGTGAATTAGAGTTCTTAGGTTCAAACATCAACTCGGACCATTTCCTCGTAGCAGCAAGATTCAGAGCTTGACTCTCCAATGTTAGAAAGCTGCACTAGCCATTGGACGCCTGAGCACACCAGAGATTGCTGGAGCCTACGAAGAACAATTAGAGTCAAACACCAACACCAACGAGATGTGGTTGCATTGCCGCTCGCCCATCAGAGGTAGCGAAAACTACCTTAGGCTGTTGACCACCTCGACAAGAAACCCATTTTATGATGGCGAGTGTGATCAGAAGAAATGTGCAACTGACGAGGTATGCCAAAAGGCGCTGTAATGGAAAACAAGAACAGCGCAAGAGGTGTACCAAGCTAGATGACGGGAAGAGAAGAAACTTCTACGCCTGAAGAAAAGTTCTCTCGTAACATTCCAGCTCAAGGATATCAGTCTAGTGAAAGACAGAAAATAGGCTTTAGAAAAGGAAAAACACAGATCTTCGAAACCGTGAGGGACCTTGTTACTGACCCGCACGGAATAGTGGATGTGTTTAAGCAGCTCTTTCAACAGCTGTTGAACGGGCCTGATAGAAAATGAGAGAGTGATAGAGAATAAAGAAATCCCACCTCCAGTCGATGAAGTAGTACCCAGCTTTAAAGAAGTCGGCGCAGTCATTAAAAGGCTGCAGAACAACAAAGCCAGTTGACTTGCCGTCAGAGCCTTTGAAGGCCGATGGCGATGATCATGGAGATGATCATCTGTAGAATTTGGGAAGACGAAAGCATGCCGACGACTGGGATGTCAGTTCAGACGACTGGCCCTGCTCAAAGTCGCTTACAAGGTCCTGTCCAGCGTACCGTTGCACCGCACACCAGTGCGGCTTCCAGCTCGACAAATCGACTATAGACCAAATCATCACACTAAGGCAAATTCTGGAGATGACAGGCGAGTTTCAAACCGATACGCACCACCTCTTTAAGAGGCCGAGTTCGACTCAAGGCCGTTTAAAACCTGAACCCGCTTCCGGCAAGGAGGTGCACTGTCGTGTGATTTCTTCAATTTGGTATTGGAAGAGATAGAGCGGCGGGCGGCTGTAAACATAGAAGGCAATATGCTCTACAAGCCGGTCCAACTGTGGGGATATGCAGATGGCATCGACATGGTCGCGCGTTCCCGACGTACCGTATTGGAGGCTTTTACGGCGAAACGAACTAGTCTCCAGGTCAGTGAGGACAAAAAGAAATATATGCTGTCGACCTGAACATGTTCCGTCGGACACAAACTCGGGGCAAACGTAAACTCCACAAGCGACATCACAGTTGAGATCCGACGCAGAATCGCCCTGGCAACCGGTGCTACGTCGGTTTGTCAAAACAAATAGGCTCAAAACTCATGACTCGAAGGACCAAAATCACACAACTCTTATTTTGCCAGTTCTGCTCTATAGAGCCGAAAGCTGGACACAAAAAAAAACTGCAGAGCTGATTATTGCTACCTTCGGATATATGGACCCGTCTGCGAGGAAGGTGAAAAGAGAAGACACAACCGCGAATTCTACGAGCTGTACAAAGAAGTGGATGTAGTCCGGAAGACAGAAATCCATCGACTGCACTGGCTCGGCCACATTGACTGTACCAAGAAGTGGATGTAGTCTGGAAGTCAGAAATCCATCGACTGCACTGTCTCGGCCACATTGACCGAATGAACACCAGCTAAGAGGATAGCCTCATGGTTCGAGCAGGAGAGGATGACCGAATCTTCGGTATAAAGACGAAGTAATCGCGGATGCAAGACAGCTTGGTCTTGATGATTGTAAGCAGGGTACCCAGGATCGTGAACGATGGAAGGAAACAACTGGTAAGGTTCGGACCCTCCATGGGTGGCGAATAACCGTCACAAATTTATGAATAACTGTCAAAAGGTCTCTGAAATGCGTCTATGGACTAGGGGTCAATCGGCCGTGAAGTTGGCTAGCTCTGTAACACTTCATTTCTTGTTCATTAATATGATTCCTTTCAATGTCGAGGACGTATTCATGTGAAGAGAATATGGCAGCGTCGTCAGCAATACAGCAACTTCACAGTTGGGCAGTGATGGTCGATCAGATGTGAACTAGTTATAAAAGAAAGGTACACGGGCCGAGCCTTGCCGAACACCAGCACGAATGTGGACAATGTTAGAGACATCATTATAGATGTCCGACTTGGGAGTTCAACAAAAAGCTAAAGTAAAATCTACTGCCCGAGAATATAATGCTCACCTGGTTGGAGTTGATCTGATTGACAGCTTTTTGGGTCAATAAGGGTCGAAACATTGTCTTAAGGCTCATGTACATCATTAATAGGGAAAAGAGCTTTTCTGCTGCTGTTGTTTGGATGGAAAGAAAGGGAAAAGAACGTTTAGCTGGCAAAAATTGATTCTGGGGCTATCACCACGGGACACCATGAACAAGTATTGTGTTTTGTTAATAAAACTTAATCGATAAATACCTATCTCAATGATTTGTACATACAAACCTGAAAGACCGTCACGAGACTGGTCAGTATTCGCTAAAATGCATGTCCGTTGTAAAGTTGAACTACACGAATTGCCCGTAGAGAAGAATATCTGATTTGGACTGATTGCATAGAAGTGTCTTCAGGAAGTTTGTTGCACAGAAACGGAATGTCTCTAAAAACCTCGGTTGTGGCTCCGACTAACAATATCTGCTGATTAGAGATCAGTGAATAGGTTGTTATTACTTGCAATTAAGATGTTATAACCACTAAGCTTTGTATGCATTATCTCATGGGTATATCCTGGAAATTGACTTTTTCGTGCGAACATAACGTGGCCGATTCCACCATTCGACTAGCGATCAGCAACAGTATACGAAATATGATTTCGGGCATATGTGGTATCAGTAACCCCCTCGTAAAGCACCACGCGCCAGTCGAATGTTCTGCAATATATACAAGCAGAGTAACTTTTTGTGCTTCACGGTTTTTATAGTCTCTGGTCTGGTGTCTGTTTTACCGGAGTAGAAATCACAACCATAAATGTTTCACTCAAACGGTCAATTAAAGAGATCTTTGCGCGAAATCACATGCTTAATACCTAATGAACGTTTCGTGTGGCATATTGTTGAAACCCCAGCTTCGCAGAGAAGCAACATTGTAAACTTGAATCTATAGTTTGGATCACAGTTATTTACGTTCTCCAACTTCAAATCAACCAATAATTAGGCATGGTCGCTAAAAGGTTTATGAGGAAGAAATGAAGTAGAACATCAGGGTTTGAGCGTACAGCTACACAAAATCCATTCTCAAATTTAATTGCTTATTCACGCCTTTTTAGCACCATGAAGACACAGACTACGCTTTATTACATATTGCACAATTCGTATAAATTAAACTCTTTTAATTTATACCAATTGACGAGCAGTTAAGTTAATAACACGAATCAATGGGACAATGCAGTAAGACCTCAACAGTTTGGAACTCGTCAATCGGAAACTATGCCGATCGAGTCCCCGTGAAGCCCAAACCAATCGACAAAAAATTAAAACGTTGTCAAAGCGCTCTCCCTCTGATTTTGAAACGTACCCAAAAAAAAACCATGGTTTGACGAGTGCAAGCAGCCACATCAAACGACGCTGCACAGAAAGACGAGAGCAGTTAGTGTGACGTGAACTTAAGAGAAGGGACGTGTCCCGGTTTCTTAGAAGGAAAAGCACGAGACGCAGCCGATTTCCTCGATCTTAGCTTAAAGTGGACAACTTAACTTATTAATGGGTATAAACTTCGGACAGAAGCCTGTCGGATACCGAATGAAGCTCCCAGTGCAGACGGACTACCTACAGGCCCCTTTAAGGCAGCCGGAGCACATGCACCAACTCATCTATAAGATATCACCCGATCATTTGAATATTGTGTCAGTAGTACTTCAGTAAAATACTATCATTTCCATGAATGTATTGAATCGTGAATACAAAAAAAGGGACCTCATTGACTTTTATAGAGGGATTAGTCCTAACATCGCGTATAAAATCTTCTCGCTGTATTGTGCCTGAAGTCGTTCTATAAATTAACTGACAGATGCATATCAGAGATGCTTCAGGCCAGGGTAGTCCACCATCTGCCAAATCTTCACAAAACAATCTACAATCACAAAATGAAATTCGACCTTCACCCCTTATGCGTCTATTTCAAGGCCGCATATAACTGCGTGAATACAGGTGAGCCATACACTGCCATGTCTAGTTCTGACATTCTTGCCAAAATCGTTAGGTTGTGCAACATAAAAATTAAGAATCGCTGCTCCATCAAGGTCGTTAACGAACCCTCTTTAACGTTGACGTGATTGACAGAACCCTGCTAGGACTCAATGAGACGTCTGCTGGCATTGAGACCGAAGTGGCTCAACGCTGGATGATTATCCTTCGTCGAATCGACGATCACATGTTTTATTTGCTGTGTTTTCTCTGAAATTACACATCCGTCACGAGTTACGCATGACTTTTTGTACAACAATAGTAATTCTGACATTAAATTAAAAATCTATAGTTTAAGGAGAGAATGACTTGAAAGATGGGGATGAAGATCGTCGATTCGACGAAGCATAACTTTAGTCTGTGTAAAATATGCACAGCCATTTGGGGTTAAATGTGTCCAGCGGTGTATCCAGCCCTGCTGTACGGCGCAGAGGCATGGACAATCTCAAAAGCGGATGAAGAAGTCATTGGTCTCCTGGTAATAGAAGACAGCCATAAATTGTATGAACAGAACACCGACATGAACCTCGTCAGATGCCTCCGGATCCAACGCTTGTGGACAATTCAGCCCCATCCCGAAGAGTTTTCGACTCCGAACTTGTGGAACAACGCAACAGAGGACGTCGCATTAAAACTGCAGCACCCAGGAAACGATCTGATGTGTAGATCAAGTCATCAGTTGCGAGTCCTTTCCCAAAGAAGAGATATTCAACTGCAGGACCTTTACTTACTCTAGCTGCTCTTTAATGAATTGCCTTAATTCAAATGCAAACTTATGAATGCAAAATCCGTCAAAACTTGACGAAAAGAAGTAGATTCGGACAACGCCTTTCCCTGCAATACAAACAAATAAGCTGACAACGCCCAAGTTTTCTTGACTTGTTCTATATTGTAAATCTAGCCCAAAACAAAAAATTAGTACAACCGAAATGACGGTAATTAAACCTTGCTGCAACTCTTGACATAATCGTCGACTTCACAACATCCAACTCCCCTTCAATAACAATTGAAAGTAAACAAAGTCCAGTAAATTGGTTTTATATAAATTTTTTTATTAATTTTTTGAATAAAAATTAAAACTGCTCACATTTTATCTTAGAGGGCCTTTGGTGGCTCAACAACCTCCTCCAGTGGCTTAGTTGGTGGAGGGACTTTGTATTCTGTTTCGGGTGTCTCATAGATCTTCTCCTCCTTGGGTTCAGCAACGGAAACATTGTCTGGCAATGGTTTCTTGGGACCAATCTTGTTCTTGGGGTCGTATGGCAACATGATTTTGACCTTGATGCCCAACACTCCTTGACGCAACAACACATGACGGGTGGCAGTCTCAACGTAGTCATTGCATGGGTCACCAGAATGGATCATCAAGCCATCGACGAACTTCATTGACTTTGCACGCTGACCACGAAGTTTGCCAGAGACAACAACTTCGCAACCCTTGGCGCCAGATTCCATAATGAATCGGAGCACACCATAGCACGCACGACGGACGGCCAATCCTCCGGTGAGCTTGTAACGCAGAGATTCGGCCTGAGCAATGGCGCAGAGACCGCGAGTAGCAACCTTTTCGGCGTACAACTCAATGCGACCGGCATCGAAGTTGAAACGCTTCTGGACCATAGCGGTCAATTCACGAATGCGACGTCCCTTCTCTCCCAAGACCTGTTGGGTTTTTGTGGCCATAATGATGATTTCTGTACGGGATGGGGTGACACGGACCTCAACACCGGAGTAGCCATCTTCCGCGAGTTCACGAGTGAGGAACTCGTTAAGTTCAGCCCTGAACATGCCATCGGCAACAAACTACAAAAAGGAAAAAATATAAAAAAAAAATCTATTAAATTTAATCTGAAGCCACACACAATTGATATACGAAAGCACACTTTGAGGTTAACTTTGAAAACATGAAAAATAACTCAAATTCACGTGAATCTTTGCACAAATTCATATTCCCTGGATAGGTGAGACATTTGTTTATGGATTTTTGTAACACTTTTTGAGAAATATTTAATTTTACCTTGCGTTTTTTGGAAATATTCAAACTCATGTTTGCTAAATACGACTCTCACGGAACGTGGTCAAAAAGAAAGAGGGAACCCAGCGTTATCGACAATATGGCGTACACAAAATATCGACACTTGCAGACAGCCATCAATTTGGTAGTGATGCCAAATTCAATATTTTGTGTCGGTATGCTGGTTTTTTCGGATTTGCAAATGAAATTTATTTAAGAGTTTTTGTAAATGTTTTATTTGTCAATTTTAGTTAATATTCGCGGTATATTATGGATATAAGCAGATAGAGTGATATGAGATAACTCGTTAATCTTTTAAGCAACTCTACTTCATACATTCTTGACATGACTGTTTTCATAATAAGTCGCTCAATAATAAAAACAATTATTTTTTATTCGGGTGGATTAAATATTAACACATTTATCGCCTTGGCGTCAATCGCCGAGTTTACCAATACCCATAATTTACGGCTAAACCTCTTTCGAGTCACTGACATATCTCAAAGAATATGTCTAGAAAAACTTCTCAAACTTCGCCATTCAAGAGTGATAAAACACTAGTATGTACGACACGAGTGCTTACTGTTACAGCCAAGTCTAAGTCCTCGGACCTAAAATATAGAACAAATTGTTGGCACGCAAATTTTCATTGTTGACTATCATTTGCCATGCATTAATGTAATAACATGCCTGATGTATGAACTGCATTACCGACACATGATAATATACCCGGCTCATTTCAGTCAGAAAAGTTAATTCATTCTCAGCATCGCCTCGGCACACTTTTCATTGATTTGCTCGAGTGATAAGTTTATAGTCGGCACGCAAGTGTTCGATTACATTATTTTAATTCAAGATTAGACAGCTTAAAGTATTACTAAAAAAAATGTCCGATTCAGCTGGAAAAAAATTATCGGAGCTAAGAGTTGCAGATCTCAAAGATGAGCTCGAAAGACGTGATCTGGAAATAATAGGCTCCAAAGCAGCACTATTGGAGCGCTTAGAAAAGGTTCGTGTGATTATTTAAGACGCCATTTTGCTTTCAACAATACAAATGCATGTCTACTTATGCATATTTAATGAACTTACGAAATTCTAAAAGTCATTTTCAATTTGTTTAGGCATTAAAGGATGAAGGAAAAGATCCCAGCACTTATGTGTTCGAGAAGAAAAATGCAATCATCAAAAAGCCTACTGTTGTAATTAAGGAAGAACCCATCGAGGTGGAAGATGAGAAAAAGGACGATGATGATGTCGTTATTGATGAAGTGGGTGAAGTTGACGACGTCGAAATTGTTGAGGTAATTGACGGTAATATTGATACATATTTTACGTGTAGTGGGTGCATGTAGAATAGGGTCATGGTGTTTCTTTCCCTTTTTTTCAATTGACCACTTCTTCGGTCAATGAATTTGGTGGTTAATGATAATGAGAAAAAAACGAAATGGGTGGAAATAGTCACCATTACGCATGCTTCACGTGTCTATTCTTCGCGCTTGTACAGTACCATAGAAACCTTATCAAATAGTAGCTCGGGTTGACGCTAGACATTCTCTCCGTACATCACATAAGTGAAATGTCATGTTTTGTTTAATTATAGCACTTCTGTGGTGTATTTTCCACTTAAAAATGTATCGAGCCCTCTACGGAAGTGATGATTGTTTTTGTTTGTGTGACCACCTCGAACTGTGTGACTATTAGCTTTCTAAATGCATTTGCCCGGTTCCATTGTGGCTGATAAATATTTGTGTAGGCAATATTTGCACTTTTGAACTGTTTCACACTGTTGAACTGTTGTCTAGGAATATATGCTAATTGGATCATGAGCTTACACAAATGTGCAGTTGAGAGAGACGTATGACTAGTGCGAGTCTTTAGTATTCTAACTAATTCACTCCTGAACTAGTTCATATGTCTTTTACCCATGGACGGGTTCTCTTTTAAAATTATTTCACTGACAGAAAAAGTCTCCCTTCATGTTTCATCAATCAGGTTATAACACAAAGCACAGGCAAACGATATGTTGGTACAGACATTTGTTACCCTTACAAAACAGGACCAGCACAGCAAAAATATCGATTTATTCGTCAGGGTTATTCAGAAAATGGTAATTTTGTTGCCAAACTTGATCAAAAAAAAAAAAAACTTTTGTAGGTATATATCAATTCTGAACGTGGTTGGGTATATCCCTTTCTATTGTGTAGTGCTGTTCTTGATTCCTCCTAACCAACAGCATTTCGTCGGAACAATTAAAGGGAAAATAAAATTGATATGGTGTGCATGCAGTAGTTTTCCACGGGAATAATGTATGTATCGTTACCGCAATTTTTTCTAGCTAATTCTTCAAACCTTCATTAGTAAAAGAAGTTACGAATCATTTGTTCGAAGTGGTGGCGGGTAATTTGTGCATTGGTTTTTGTTAAAATCGAAGAAGGGTCAAGGTGTCATTCCAAAAATTGTAGAAACGCCTGCCACTATTCAGACAGTAGCACACAATTACGCATGACGCAGGATACGTCGCGAACAAACCCCCTCCATGCGTTGTGTTTTAAGATCCGAGGATTTTTATTACTTTATTAGTTCCCTACATTTATTTATACATTAAGAATGCAGACATGATAAAGAGCAAAGCTGCTAGCTCAAATTTTGGTTGCAAGATTAGCGTTGTTGAAATAAGAGAACATTTTTGAGATATCATGGTCGAATGTTCTATTGTGTAACAATAGACTGTTCAGTTTCTGTGAAGAAGCTTGTTAAATTGGGCACGGGTGTCGCAGGGGTACGTTGATGATTCACTCACATGACTAACACAATAAGGGATTATCTCTACGTCAGATGTGAGATGGTGAGTTGTGAAGATATGTCCCAATCTAGGGCAAGTGAAGATGGTGTTAAGGTTGATGGTGGAGTATTGTGTTGCGTAAATATATCACTCTTCCTGGCGTTTTGTTTTTTAGTTAGACTCAGTAAACCTAAGGAGCTATACTTTTGACTTGGTATTTATCATGATGAAGGTTCTTTACTGTCTCGCTTGCTGATAAGAAACCGAAGACTTGTTGCGCGAAAGGCCAAGGTGGGCATGGGCCTCGCTTCTTCAACACCCACTCGTGTTGCGCGTGATATTCTTCCATCACTGCTCGTAAAGAAAAACATCAGCCACACTTAGGCCAGCATAGGCACGTTATGCTACTATTGTGCAGTTAGTGCTTTTACTAAAGCGGAGATGACTCACTTTGATGGTAATTACTTCAGCCACGTTGTTGAGGTAGTTTAGAGGATATCTTGAGTCCTCTAAACTGGTTTCCTTTTAAAAATATGAGGATGAGAGCTGGTTCTAGTGACTTAATTTCTTCGTCTTTTGCGAGCCAGTACGTGTTCTGGAATTTCATAGATTCTCCCCAGAATCTGCGAAGACCTTGATATACCTTTCCTACGTAGGTATCTCCTGAGTTTGCAATGCCTTTTACACTTGCCTCGGGTCCTTTTTCATAGAAAAGATAAGCAGCATTGGTTTCGTTGGAGAGTAGCGCGCAGTTTTCTAAGGGATCAACGTGGCCATTAAGATTATTATGATTCATGAAACAAGCATGTAGAATACATGCTCATGATGCTGTCATCATCATCTTCTGTCCCGCTCGGAAGAGAGATCTCCAGGCAATCTCTATCTAACTCATCAGGAGTTATGCCCAAGCGTGACCTGACCAGTCCACTTTTTGGATTTGGTGCAACCATCTCACCCTGGGTCGGCCACGTGGTCGCCTACCTTCTTCTTCTTCTTCTTTGTTTGGCGCTACAGTCCGGGGTGGACCTGGGGCTCAACCAACAAGCCTCTCCAGCCAGCACGATCTTTCGCCAGCTGCCTCCAGTTGTGCACACCAAGTTGTTTGAGGTCCTTCTCCACTTGTGTGCGCCATCTTGTTCTAGGACGCCTTATGCGTTGTCCCAAAGGCACGGAATCGAAGACTCTTCGGGCCGGAGCTGTGGTGTCAATCCGCTCTACGTGACCTAGCCATCTTAAGCGTTGGATCCGAAGACGCTTAACTAGGTGCATGCCTCTGTACAGCCCGTACAGTTCGTGGTTGAATCTCCTTCTCCAGATGCCATCAATACAAACAGGACCAAAGATCGCACGCAGAACTTTTCTCTCAAAACGACCAAGAGCTTCTTCATCCGCTTTCAATAGCGTCCATGTCACCAGGTCGCCTACCTGGTGGAATCGTATTCAACGCCCGTAATGATGGAAGTCGGAAATCGTAATGATGGAGACATTCGTGCTACGTTATCAAACCATCGAGGCATAGCCCTTTCCTTTCGAAAAAACACCAGCTCAGTGTTGAGTTCTTCGTGCACTGCCGCCTTTCTTACCCTATCCCGGCGAGTAATTCCCACAACAGCAAGAAGAAATTTCGTCTCAGCAGCTTGTATTCGTGATCTTATTCTTTCTGTCATATACCATTATCGATACCAACTTCGGAACAAGATGGCTTAAATCATATACTTGCTTCAAATGAGAAGACATGCGTTTTCATCATAAGATAAATATTTAACATAAAGTTATAAAGGATACATACTATCAGATTTTGGGATGACACTCCTACAATATCGGTTGAGTTCAAAATTGAAACATTGTTGCCCCTGCACTGCACAAAATATTCTCGCAATACATTTATGAACACGAATTCTGCCGTAAGTTTGCAGCAGGTCAGCATTGTCAAAAGTATTCATAAATGCACTAATGTTGCACTCAAAATGTGTGTGGTTGACATTTGTATTGATAAAATGCAGAAATGAAGTATGATAGAGATGCCCAACTTCTACCTTTCCTACCCCTTAAAATTTTTGACAAGCATTTTTTATAAAGCCAAATTGACTAATAAAAGAACGGCATTTACGTTATTTCGTGAATAACTGTCCTTTTTCATGAATAACCGTCAAAATTTTCATGATTTATACGTCAAATTCGTGGATGGACTAGGTGTCAATCAGCTGTGAAGTTGGGTATCTCTATCATACTTCATTTCTGGATAAAATGAAAGTCTACATCATGTCTAAGAAGAGTATGACACTAGGTTTAATGTTTAATAAATATAATAAACTAACCAACTTTCAAAAATATTAAATAATGAAACCGTAACAAAATACGCAGTAAAAGGACCATGTTTTCAACTAAAAAGAATTGGAAGTCAAAACAAGTTCCAGAACAGAAATTTCTTAAAAAAAAAAGTAAGAGAATTTCCCCTATGATGTTCTTAGGAAGCATTTTCGCATGAAAAAGTCCACTTTTCGGTTTCCCTGCAATCCTGCAACAAAACAAAAATCACTGCCAATATGATCGCACTTTGACTGTCACATTGCTTTTATGAACGCATTTGCCGACTGCTCTCATGCACAATCACTCCAGTTTAATTACATTTATGAACGCAAATTTTGTAGGGCTGCCGCAGTGTGAGGTGTATGAGCGTGTGAGCAAGCTATACACTAGAAAAGAGATTTCTTAAAAAGTTTTCTCAGTATTTTCGTTTCATCTTCAAAATTACCTACAAATGTATCATTCTCGGTCATTCCAGCGAAATCCAAACCCCATCATTCCCATCATTAATTTCCATTGTCATTTTTCATTAAAAGCAACAGTCATTTCTGCATCATTCCTGCAAGAATGCCATTTGAACAATTATTGAGTGTGTGGCCTTATTAAATCAGTCGGACTATTCATTCCACAAGTCAGATGATGACATCATGTTTCTTTCTTTTTTAATAACCTCTAAATCGTCTCTAAATTTTTGAATGTTGTAGGCAAGGGTGTAGGATGTGCTAGCCGCCTTACTGTCAGCTTATCTGACAATAGGTCTGTTCCCGTACACAAAATAAACCTTTTAGAAAACCTTTTAGCTGAATTTTTTAAAGTTTCCATTTTAATTCAAACCAGTATGTGCCATTTCTTATTTGACATTTCACAAATGACATAATTTACACATTTGGTAAAAGTGCGTCAGAAATGAAGTATGATAGAGGTTCCCAACTTCACAGCTGATTGACCCCTAGTCCATCGACGAATTTGACGGATAATCATGAAAATGTTGACGGTTATTCATGCATTTTTGACAGTTATTCACGAAATAACGTAAATGGCGTTCTCTTATTGGTCAATTTGGCTTTAGAAAACAATATAAAAAATATCATACTTCATTTCTGAACTGCGTTCCCGTACTTTCGTGAGATTTTGCTTCCCTCTGAGAGATTTTTCCCCCACTCCTTAAAAAATGACAGTCTTCACAATTTTGTGCAGAAAGTACGGGAACAGACCTAATGTGAACTCCCCTTAACCAGCCGAATCTTTTATTTTTTAACTTTTTGACAGATTTCGTTTTTTTTTTCTTCTTTCGAAGCTCGTTTGAGTTTTATAACAAGTTGACATAAGTCATCCTTTTTACAGTTGGATTTTCCCCGTTGTAAAGTGCTTAAAAAGTAGGAAATGAAATCGGATGATTTTATAGATTATTAGATTTTACATCAATACTTGTAGATAATATGGATACCGACAACAGCGGGGATCAAGAATTACTGCATATCCTGTTAAATTTGTACAGAGAAGCAGCTTTGGAGGTAGTTGTAGGGATGAGAAGGAGTTGGGTTCCTATGATTTCCTTAACTAAGGGCTTAGATTTCTTCTAAACATATGGAAATGTTGAAATGATTTTGCGAGGATATCCAATTGCAGAATTTTTACAAGCCAGTAGCCACCCGCTCTTAAGAATATTCAAAAAGCCAGAGTGCCCCACCATACAATTTTTAGATCTGAAACTGAACATTATTTCATTCGTACTTCGTTACATTTACTTATCAAAATATTCTTCACAGAACTATGAGGCAAATGTAGGAGAAGAAGAAGAAGAAGAAGATACCCAGACAAATGACAACAATTTAAATGACAATGAGGAATCCATCAATTTGACTATTGAGGAAGATGAGCAAAAACTTTTACATGACGAGGTAAACAATTGAACAAACGTTCCCATTCAATGTGTATCTAAAAAATATGTTTATTTCCCTTAGGCCCAAGACGATAAGGATAAGACTCTAAGTAAGTACACCCTTTCATTGTATTCATCAAAGTTCATATTCCGTGCAGTAGCTACGATTGAGACCACACATACACGAGTTTCCCCGAACCCCATCCGCTATCATATTCCCATTTTTTATGAAATTGTGTGCAAAAGTGAAACAAACAAAAAAATCTGTGTAAAAACGCATTTTCTTCGAAGAGATCCGTTCTTTAGTCAAATAACTAAATAATCACTCAACTTTACCCATAAATAATTAACATAAAATCCTCACTACACTACATACAGCCGACGAGAACAATTCCGAATCGAAAAAGACAAAGAATGGTGATGCAGACGAATCCACTGATGAAAAGAAGAATAAATCTGATACCAAGAAAACCGATTCGGACAAGGACAAAAAGGCAGTATCGGGAAAGGAGGACGCCGCTAAAGACGAAAAACCCGGTGACAAGCAGCAGAAGGACGAAAGGTTGGTTGCAGACAAAAACTGAAAAAAAAAAAAAACTAAACAATCCGGAGAAAGCTGGCGCACTAAGGGTTTGTGTGTGTGAAACCTATGTGGTGGGGTATACTTACTTGGTCTGTGGTCTCGGATTCCTAATTACACTCAAACCATCTGCAGACAATTCGATTAAAAACGGACTTCTAAACATTTACTGACCACAGCGAAGAGTATACCTCAAGCTAGGTTCGCAAATGAACTCTTAGTGATGTGAAACAACAAAACTCTCTTGCATCTTTTCGAGAACAGATACTAATCTCTTAATTTTCTTTGGATATTACTTTTCATCAGCTCTGAACAAAAATCGTCATCGAAAACTGCATCGAAGGATGACAAAGGTAAATGTTTGCATTGAAATGTTAAATTTAAGTAAAAAAAAAAGATGTAGGCAGATAAAGTTTACTGACAATACGAATAATTATGCAACGGTGCGTTCCCAGTGTTGATCGTTTTGGAATCTGAAGCAGGTCAGGTGTGTCAATGAAACGAAAATGTCGGTAAATAAATTTCGGTAGATGTCGCCACATAACCTTAATGGAGGATGGGAGAAAGGCAGATGCAGTTGTACCTCTTAATATGCAGATTATTGATGGCGGAGGCGGCGACTCTGAATGGTTTATCTAGCTTATCCAGAACGTATTTGAGTGAAAAATGGACGACGACGACGACGGCGACATTGGAACAGAAGAAGAACATCAGAAGTTGGCGGAAATGGTTTGTAGTTTGTGTCAGCAATCCCGCTGAGTGACTTTGGAATACATGGACATCTTTCACCTGCCAACCGATTGTGAACTCACTCCGAGTGACCCTGCGAACTGGAATTCGTCAAACGATTATTTTCTATTTTCTCCTCTATAACTTCTCAGCTTGTTTCATCATTTAGGCGCGTTAGGTGTATGCCGGAGAGGATGGTTTACAAATTTCCGATCGCTTAACGATAAACCGTGTTTTATTATGTCAATGAGTGCGAATTTGTTCGATTATGACGCAGCAGAGATAGATTGAAGGGTTAAGATGGACGAACTTGAAGAGGGACAATCTAGGATAATCCTGGAACTCGGCTAAGGACAAAATGATAACCAGATGTATCGGTGCTGAGCCAAGATACGTACAAGAAGAAGGAGCTGAACATTCATCGCCACTTTGTGGGATCCTCTTAATTTTCCAGAATTTCACGGTTGGATTCCACTGAAATTTAATCGACAAGTACAACGCTTCAACAAGTTTCCTGTGTCAATAGCTGTCCTCACACAGCTCCACCACCACATCGGTCTAATCGAGCAGTTTGCACTCCTCTTTGACTTCACGGGTATTCGACCAACCGCGTGTGTGACTGTTTTCAGATTCCAAAATACGATAGGAGAGACAAAATTCAAATTTATCATAGTGTTACAGATTTACGAAATCACATGTAGGGCAAGAGAGTTCCCAAACTCGCGCAATAAATCCATTGTAGGCTTTTACTTTAAACAAAAAAAAAGAAATAAGTCCCAGTTTTTACCAAAAATTTATTGAGCTCACCCGACAACTATTGTTATTATGGAAATTCCAGAAAAATCATCAACGGCAACATCAGATACAAAAACGAAATCATCATCGTCCAGCCGCAATCTTTGGGTGTCCGGACTGTCGTCGCTAACTCGTGCCAGCGATCTGAAAACAATATTCTCGAAGTATGGCAAAGTAATTGGGGCTAAGGTTGTGACCAACACCCGAACACCAGGCACCAGATGTTACGGTTTCGTTACAATGTCATCTTCAGCCGATGCAAGTCGTTGCATTGATCATTTACATCGCACTGAGTTGCACGGTCGAATAATATCTGTGGAACGGACCAAAAACGAAATCGGCACTGGAAGTAATTCTGTAGCAAATGCTGGCAATGCTTCGGCAAAGAAGAAAGATGATGATACGTCGGTTTCCAAGAAGACAGCATCACCATCGAAGGATCCAAAGGCGAAGGCAACCGATATCGATGACAAAAAGTCTACCACCACCAAAGATGACAAAGATAAGGAAAAATCATTGAAGAGAGGCAATTCCAGGGCGGGCGCATACGATTCAGATGGCAGAAATCAGGATACAGAAAAGTCAAAGTCTGAAACTTCATCTATACGACGACGACGAGCAGGATCTCGTGGATTGGATCGTAGTCGTGGTGAACGACCACCGCGTCGGCCAAGCATTGATCGTGAGCGTGAACGTCGTGAACGGGAAAAGGAACGTGAACGCAGAGAACGTGAAATACTTTCATATCAGAAGATCCGTGAGGAACGAGAAAGGCAACGCTTAAGGGAACGTGAGCGTGAACTACGCGAAGAAGAGCGCCGTCGTCGTGAGATTCGTGAGCGTCAACGCGAGGAAGAACTACGTTTAGCTGAAGAACGCAGAAAATTAGCAGCCGAACGTGAACGTCTTGAACGGGAGAAAGCAGAGCTCTTACGCATGGAACGAGAACGTCAAAAACTGGAACGTGAAAAGATCGAACTGGAACGTCTCGAATTAAAGCGTCAACAAATGAAGTATGAAGCCCTTTCTGATATCAATAATCAGATATTCGATTATTGTATATTATTTGAACATTTATGTTATGTCTTTATAAGTATAATTGCGTTGTATTGTAAATTAAAACGGCGCTACCGGTGCTTCTCTCTTAACAATGTAGTGGCTAGTAGCGTCATTATGGTTGACATAAGCTGTGCAAAGGGGCATGTAAATCATTTGAAATAATCCCTAATTTTCTTTCTATTTTCAACTTGAATAGGATCATGCAAACCGCACGCATTGAAGAACCGCCAAAGAGGCCTGTAAAACGTACCAGCGATGATAGGTACACAGATACAACTGACCGCAAACGTAATCCCGGAGCAGAACGGCGTTTCGAAGCACCACCACCGCCAAGATTCGATGCGAGTATTGCTACAAGGTGAGTAGTAGTGGTATTTATATATGTATATTTATTTCACTTAATAACAGCGTTACGAGAGTTGATGGCCAATGTAAATCAATCAATTTTGTTTGCATGAACAACAAACAACTTGAGAGGGGCAAATATTTGCAAGACACTTAAGCGCTTATATAGGGCGTATTCAGACAATTTGTTGAGTATCGCAAGCGATGTGTTTGCGGCAATCCATCCATTAATCCATTTGAACAGCGGAGGTGGATAGTGTTTTTCATAACCCTAAATTCATAGAATTCAATTTTGCAACGAAATGCAATCAAGACACATATGATGTGCCGACTTGGGCCAATTGTTACGCATTACATGAATATTTAATCAAAGGAGGGTGAAATTGCCGCAACATCTTCTCTGACGTGAGTGTGATGGTAGGCTTTGAAAGTCAGTTTCAGTTATGAGATATGCAGTAGTTTGTGTCTGTTTAGTTCTAGGTTGGGTTTCTTTACTCCCTCCAAAGTGTATCCAATTATCTGTATTTCCTTTGGCCTATTTTGTGTAAATGGCAGCTACATGACGAGTGGCTAGTGTGTACTCCGATTAATCTATGAGCATGTTTATATAGTTTCAAGGATTTTCTGGGGATTGTTGTTGTGATTTATACAGTTTTTCGGAGTGTTAAGTGGTGGGTCCATACTTGGTTGAAACATTTGGTGGACCAGTTGCTGAGACATCTGCATTTGTGAACCCATAGGTTCCACACAGCTGGTACTTTTCTCAGTCAGGCCATTTAGTTTGCTGTGACACTCCCAGTTAGTGTTGAGTACGACACGTATTTGTAATGAGTTTGTGTGTGGTACTCATTTCAGAAAGGAAAGTGACGTGTAAGATTTGGCGCTGCAAGTGTTGTCACAAATGTGAATGAATGATTGAAAAATGTACGTAATTTGGGGTTTTTGCTTACACACACAAATTGCCACTTAAATGTGCAATACATTTTCCTTGCTCCCATTCCCAACGTCCCAAGGAAAATCCAATATGATAGTTGTAGTCAACGAACCAGCACACACTCTGTTGATACTTCCTCTATTCAAATACCTTGCGCTGAGAAGCACCCCCAAACCATCACGTTACTACCGCCATGTTTCACTGCCCCTTTAGTGTACTTTGAGTTAAGTCGCTCGCCTTTCGGTTTTCTCCCGTCATATCCATGCAAATTAAATTTAGATTCGTCGGAAAATAAGACTGTTTTCCATTGCTGAAGACTCCAGTCCAATTGAGCCCGGGCACAGTTCAAGCGGGCCTTGACATTCTTTTTTGGAATAAATTTTTTTTTTTAACATGTTTAAACTTCGGAGCCCAGCCTCTATCCAATTCCAGTTGTTTCTGAACAACATTTAATATTTTTCTATCTTCTCTTTCTGTTGTTTTGCCCGGAAGGGCCTCCTCTATGAAGCACGTGCTCATTTCCCTTCTGTATAGAGCGGCAAATTGTTGATTTGTGGATTTTATATTTTAATGAAATTTGATTTTGAGTCATTCCTTGGCTAGTCACTCAAGAACCATACTTGTTTCCGCCCATTTTGTTATAAAATATTAATTTGTCACAAATTCGCAGTTTCTCCACAGTTTGTTACCTTGTTATTCTAGTTGCAAATGTTTTGCACAGCACTGTACACTAAGCAGGTAGAACTCATAAGAGCCTTAAATACAACTCTACGGTCAATATACAAACATTTTAGTGTCGATTGTTTTGCATTTTCAGCCTATACTGCTTCGTATAGGGCATGAAAGTTAACATTGTGCAGAGGGATGTACGAGGGGCGTTCAATATATTCTCGGTATCGAAGGATGTGAAGGAAAATGCGAATTCAATTTAAATTGTTTTTATTTTTCAATATAATCTGCATTTGTTACATCTTGTGAGATAAGCTTTTTTAAACCCTCAAAAAAATAAATTTCGTCCTTCTCTGCAAAATACCCATTTATTGCCGACTTGAGTTCTTCATCATCCGAAAATCTTTTTCCACGAAGACATTTTTTCAAACCCGGAAACAGGAAATAATCACTAGGGGCAAGGTCTGGACTATAGGGTGGGTGTTGGATTTCTTCATTACCACAATCTCGTGCAGCAGCCTTGGAAACTCGCGCCGTGTGAACAGGAGCGTTGTCATAAACAAGCAACACACCCGCTGCGAGTTTACCCCGTCTTTTCTTTTTAATTTCCTCCCGCAAACTATGCAAAGTGGAAGCGTAGGATGTGGCGTTGATGGTTACTATTTTTGTACTCAAAACTGTGGCCATGAGCTTCCGGGCAGACGGAGTGACTTTGAACTTCTTCGGGGGGTCTGTTCCTTTTTTATGCCACTGCATGGACTCTTGTTTGCGAATTAATAATTTATATGAAATTTTACACGAATTCACTAAAATAATAGTATTACTTGATAAATAAGTCAATTTATATATACAATCACAGCTTCACCTCGATACCGAGAATATATTGAACGCCCCTCGTATATCTCAAAAATTGCAACCTCTGCTCTGAGCTCAATCGAATTCCTCTTCGTTGTATCTAGCATAATTTGTTTTCTTCGGGTGTGTATAAATTCGGCCATATCCTTACATTTACTGAGAGAACTCTTTACACACTGTCTCCGCAGGACATGATGCCTTGAAAAAATCCAGTAGAGATCAAAAATTCCATGTCCACTCCATACATCGTGTTGGAGAATCTCGATTTATAAACATGACATGAGCTCTGTTCAAATGTTGGTCATAAATCTCTGTTTTCCTATACATACGTGGGAGATTTTGTGCGGTAGATGATCAGACCAAAAGTAGCAGTGTTAATGACTGTCATTTTTGGGAACTATAGTTTCAGTGATGTTTGTTTATTAGTGGTTGGATGAGGAGAAACAAGCTATTTCCAAATTGCAATGACTACAAGACGTCGTTGACTTGTCGGTACAAAGAGACCAAGCTTGTACTGAAACATTGAACATTTAGGATTGGCTTTATTTTGTATTCGCAAGTCCGGATTGAGTAGTACATCAAGAACTATTTAATTGGGAGAGGGCACCCCTGCTTTCTACGTTAAAATGTTTCAACACAAGTATTCAGTATTTTCACCTCAACTACACGCATATATCATTTCTTTTATAAGATAGATTAACTATTGAAAAAGCAATAGGATTTATTCGTTAGTTCTTATCTATAACCACCTTATAGCGTTATAAAAGCAATAGACGATGTAAGACGTACCGGCGATGAAGTATCCTCAGAACGTGTCAAAGAAAAGGAAGAGTGGAATCGCTTGGAGCAGCGTCTTAAAGAAGAAGTAACACTCGCGCTCATAAAGCATCAAAAACTAAGTATTAAAAATCCATGGTACGACGAAGAATGTGCAAGGGTGAATGAAATCAAAAGAGCATCGCTAAGATTCTTCAGAGAACTCGGCACACCAGTATCAAAAAAGTTCTATGAACTTAAGCGAAAAGAAGAGCGTTTAACGATGCGAAGACTTAAACGGGCCTTTGAGCGCCAAGCGATCGAAGACCTAAAGAAAAACTATGATCCAGAGAAAGCACGGGCTTCGATCTATCAAGTGTAAAATAAAATTCAACCATTTATGTGGTTTATGTATTTAGATGTACATACTCAATGAACAAACTACAGAATCACAAATTCAAATTCAATAAACAACGAAAATTGAACAATACAATTTCATTTCGTAAACAGATGTAGCTTTACTGTCTGTCCATATAAAAAGTTGTTTCTGCGAGGGGAATGTAATCAGCTACTAGTGGTGATCACATAACTGAGTTCGGCAATGTTTAGCATTGATTATAGTGAAACTTCTCCTAGCGGGCAACTCTCTATAAGGGACATCTCTCTTTAAGGACAATTCTTCATGGTCCCGACATGAAGATATTCGTGTATTTCAAACCCTTCAGAATGGACATCCCTGAACAAACATGGGTGATCAATACGAAACACGTCAAACGGAATAAATGTTATTTCAATTGTTTGATTTGCGTTCATCAGGGTTCACATTGAACGATTTGATCCATCATGCAACACCTCACCCCATCAAACTCGTCAGATTAGAATGGAAGTTCAACTTTTTGAATCCCTTGACAGCTGACTTCATAGATCAGCATAGGTTTTCCCCAGTGCGTTGCCGTGGCATAGTGTCCCTGCAAATTATTATTCATTATTCCATCGAGTCGCTTCTCAAACTTCGCCGTTCGGAGTCGGCATAAATCTGTTCAATAGCACGCACAACACGAGTGGATAGTGTATAAGTTAGAACCAAGTCAGTCTCGGACTGTCGCGCCAACCACATAGGCTTCCCCTGTGCCACCAAGCGGATCAGTTGATAATTCAGAAAATCAGTTTGTGGTGTTCATACAACTTTTGAGATGGCTGACGATAACATTACAGCTCCTAACTAGCTTTTTCGTTGAGAGGAGCAGATGAAGGCGTGTAGTGGTTTCCTACTTCACCTTCTCTGCTACTTCTACAGGAACCTCGTTGTATGGAAGATCCATCTTGAAGGCGCGTATGCCAATGCCTGTCCCAGCGCCAATAATCAGGCTATTTGACCGATTAGAATTGAGTTTAGGCCTGATTGGGGCACTAAATGCTTGCAGGAAGTTCTAAGATGAAGAAGTTTAGCTGTAAAAATAGTCTGGGGATAGATATGAAGAATCTTCGCGTATTCGTCGTTTCGTGTTTTTTTTAACTCAGTTTTGGATTGTATCATGAATAGTCGCCTTTTTGAATTTCAACGATTTCTGGTAACAGTTTTTGCTAAACCTCCCCTCTATCGATTGTATATGTGCAATAGTTGAAATTAATCTCAGTGATGCCTTTCAAGTTTTGTGGTCACAACAAGTTTGTTCAACATTTCCATAATCGAATGTAAACTGTGAACTTGACTGAAGTTTCACTTGCACTATTTATGTGGACAGCTTGTAATGCACAATATATCATGAGAACATCATACGCGAGATGAGTTTCTTTTTTTATATTACCTAATGCATCTCACTCCTGAATCCTAAAGGATAATGCAGAAGCATTATTAAGTTTATTGAAACGAACACAAATAGGAGAATATGAGATACATAAATTAGTTTATCAAACAAAAACCAAAAACATGTTAATAAGAAGCTGTAATTACACCGTTACATCATAGCGGTAGTATAGCAGTACATAAAACCCCAAAACATGCAACTGTGCAACATTACAAAGTCAAGACCGTGGCACAATTTAATTCTGTAAGAACGAAATAAAAAACTCAAGGCCGTGGTACAATTAAATTCTGTAGCCGAAGGAGAGCAACGTAAGGAATATGAACAAATCATAAATAGGGAAACTAAAGGTAGAGCAAACACATGCTCAGATATCGGAAAGAGCCGTGATACAATAAAATGTGCGCAAGAAGAACGGGAGCAGTGCATGCAGCCTTAGCCATATATAAACAATTGAACACACCTGTAGCGCATAAAATGTACTTGCATCGTAAACAGTTAGAAGAACAATCTTGTACCGAACAACAAGAAGCATATTTCCAAAGATTGGAAGCAAAACAAGTAAAACGTCTCGCTAAACAAATGAAATGAATGTAAACCAAACATTAAACCTATTCCTTAAATAAATAAACCAAAAAAAAAACTTTAAATCAATCAGTGTTTGTTTACTGAATTTGTTGAAATGTGTTCTATAGTAGTGCTGCGTCGGAACGGAATGGTATGCGAATTGTTGTAGGCACTTTATGCGTTTTTTTCCTTTGTTCGATGGAACTTTTCCTATCTTGGTCAAAAAGAAACCACCTCCATTTGCATCCTCATGTCGCCTAAGAAGTGCAGACGTCAAGTGAAAGTATGGAATGAGCGTCGAATATCGAATGCACCATTTCTACTCGTGATTGAGACTGAAACAGCACACATGGTCGAAGCCCAAGCTTAACGGGGTGTAGTACCAAATCTAGGTAAGTTTAGAGAAATTTGAACAAAAATTAAATAGAAAATATACTTCGTTTATCCTTTGTTGTCTGTAAATGCTTGCCGATAATTGAAAAGAAAGTAACTTCTAAACCGCAGAGCAAACGTAACCTCTAAAAGTTTTAGGAAAATCTCCTTCACCCGCATTCTTAAATCTCTTTTATTTGTATTTTTACAATAAAATACCATCTCCTGCCTTGAATGTTTACAAATCCTTTAAAACGTATTTTTCTATTCTACTTTCAGTTACGAAAAGAAACGCGACGACTACAGCAGCTCATCGAAACGAGATGACTACACCAAACGTGACGATTATGTGCCTTCAAAACGTAGTGGCGATGACTATACAACTGGCTTAAAGCGCAGCGTAACAGACGATTATTCGACGGGTATAAAGCGAAGTGTGGTTGATGATTATACAAGTGGAGCCAAGCGAACAGTTGAAGATTACTCGTCCAAACGAGATGATTATATATCATCGAAACGTGCTGGTGGAGATGATTATACATCTAGCAAGCGTGGGGGCGGTGACGATTATACGTCTGGCAAACGTGACGAGTACAAACGTGAAGTTGAAGTTCGTCATGTGCCATCGTCGAGTTATCACTCGAATGGTATAAACACACCATTCTTTTCGCGTCATGGGCAAGCAGCAGGTGGAAGTGGTGGCGGTAGCAAACGCTATGAGAGCACCTACGGAGCTGACCGTCAGGGTGGTGCCAGCAACACTGGCAACTGGCAGATGGGTCATTCGAATCACGCTAGTCACTCGGGTCATGGCCACACTTCTCACTCCAGCGGACCAGCTGGAATTAAGTCCTTCACCAGCAATGGAATGTCGTCCAATGGTGGTTTGCCAAGCAGACAATCTAAATCTGACGATCACTGGAGACCGATGACATCGTCTGGTGATCGTTACGATAGAACATACAACGAACGGTCCGGTCCATACGGTAGCAGTGGCAGCAGCCGTCCAGTACCAGAGCGCTATGGCGGGCAAATATCGTCGCGTTATGAAACAAAGTATTAATCAAGAATCTATTGTAAACCAGTTTACAATAATACGCAATGATTTATCGTAGATATAACTTCTAATTCCTTTTCGACTTTGGTTAGTTTTTGTAACCCAAAAAAAAAACTTCGTATCTCAACTCTTTCTAATGAACGGTCTGTCATTGTCGCCTCGCCTGTCATTGTGTTTGAAAAATGTAGTGCTATGCGATTTTAGTTTGGTGACTTATCTGGGAAAGAACAATAAAAATATCAAAGAAAACTCAAAATGGCTTGTTTTTTTTCCGAAATTCGTGTCTCTAAACTTAAGGAAGGAGTTGGTTTTGAGTGGCAGCGGAGAGGTTTACATTGAATGCTGTTCTTATGTCACACTCTATGTGAGACGCCTTTGTTCATAGACCATAATATGGCGAATAGAGTGAGAACAACTAAAAATTTGCAATCCGGGTGTTATAGAACTGTACTTGAAGGTAAATTGTACACGGTCTTATAAACTCGTGCTGAAACGTCGATTCGAAGATCCTATAAGCTGTAGCATTGGTACGCAAGCGTTCGATGTGTCCAACCAGTGTAAACGAAGGATGTAAGTACTATCATTCTGTTTATAGAAAACGGTGAGCTGACTGCGGAGGGAATTCAACCAATTATGGAAGCCTGCGGATGAACGACATTATCGGTCTACAGTGGATGTCCAATATAACGAATTATATAATGCACAGCCTTTCGTTAAATCGATCGTTCTTTTTTTTCTATCTAATAATACAAGAATATGAAAGAATCAACGATTTATAAAAAAATTTAGGAGATGCGAAAGATCTTCTTCAATTCCCAACATATTAAAACTAGCCTGTCTATTGAGATTTTGCGCTCAAGGAAGTTACCAAAACTGTGTTGGTAATGACTACAACCTCGCACTTGGTCAGTCAACAGTTTCAATTATCTTAAGCGAGCTCATAGATATAGTTGAAGAACATGTTTGTCCTAAGAGGATTAAGTTTCACTACTCACAAGAGGAAGAAGAGGAAGCTAAATTATTCCTTGTTGCCTTCTGATATACTTTAATCGCAACGATTTCTTTTGACAACTCTTTGAAATCCTCTGAGTGCTCTTCCAAAAGTTCTAGGCGAGTATGGACAGCATTCTCCGATCTCTTTCCACCACAACTACGACTGGTGCCTGGCATTGGTTGGTCACTTTCTACTCTAGGTCCTCCCGGACTATGAGATTGGTTTAGATTGGTGACTGCATCTGCAACAATTTCATTCGCAGTCATCGATTCAATCGTCAGATCATATTCGTTTGTTTGCTCTTTGTGAATGCCTTCTCTGGATCTGTTGGTAATATCTAAACCAAACTCACGTCCAGGAGGATTAACACTTTTGTCCAAGCTTAGGAACTCCACAATTCGTTCCTCCAAAGGTGTTAAAACAAACACTGGCGGTGGACCGCCAGTGGCGTTCATTTCTTTTTTATTCAAAATTATTATTTTTTTTTTAACTTCGCCTTCAAATCCATCCAAACCTAAATTGATATGAAATGAGACACTTTTATATATAATAAAATGTTTGCTTTTACATTCACATACCTTGCTCCATTTGTCTTGTCTTTATAGGAGGACCCAGGCTATTGAGCTCTACAGCGAACGCTTTCAATGATTGTCTGCCTCCAGCTTTTTGTACACTAATTTTTCCATCTGCCGCTTGTTTTATAAATTGTCTCCTATTTTGTATAATAATTTATATGTCCAATTGAATATACATATGTATCTATTTCATACTTATTTCCGTTGCTTTCCATTTCACAGAACTTCACCGAATTGCACAGAATTTCAAATTTCTACCGTAATTTTCTGATAGAACTTTCAATGCTACCAAATAGAAAATTTTCGATAGCAATAGAAACTCGCAATACGCCGGTAATAGATTTTATTTCTATTCGAAAATAATTCTATTACGAATCGAATTTCGCAATACCGTCAATGGAATTTATTTCCATTCGATTTTGATTCTATTGGGAATAGACTCTCGCAATAAGCCCCATAAAAGTTTTTATGAAATTATTGTGACTCAAGTTTCAAAATTAACTTTTCATGAAGAACCGGCTTTAAAGTGTTTCTTCCATTTTGTGGAATGCAACCTTCTTCGTAGAATGTCTTGATTTTGAACCACTTTTATAGGTTTCCAATGGCTTTAATGGACTTTCCATTGTATTTCAAAGAAATTTCACTTAGCGACACTCCTTTTTTACTTTTTCTTCTTAGGGCGCTACAGTCCGGGGTGGATCTGGGCCTCACTCAACATGCCTTTTCAACCGGCCCGATCTCTAGCTAGATGTCTCCAGTTTCGCACACTCATCCGACTGAGGCCCCAATTGCCTTGTGTGCACCACCTTGTACGTGGGTTTCATCTGTTGCGTTGTCCCACAGGCTCAGGGTCGAAGGTCGTTCCGGAGCTAAGTTATCCATACGCTCTACATGGCCTTACATCTTGGGCGTTGGATCCAGCACTCCTCTAAAATGTTTACTTCTTCTCCCCAAAGGAAACCACGAAATTAAATAAAGGGTGATTTTTTAAAAGCTATAGGAAAGTTTTTTGAAAAAAAAAACACATAAAATTCAGAAAAACGCATGAAATCTTTATTTGAATCGATAGTACGGTCCATATAATTTAATGTTTGAGGATTATTTCATGCAAATGTTGACCTTGACTGCGCCTCAAATGGTCCATCCGCTTAGTCCAATTTTGGCATACTCTTTCCAACATTTCGGCCGGTATCTCACGAATACATGCTTCAATGTTGTCTACCAATGCGTCAATTGAAGCAGGCTTGTCTGTGTTGACATGAGCTTTAATTAAGCCCCACAAAATTAAATCGCACGATCTAGGCGGCCAATTGACCGGTCCCGAACGTGAAATAAAATGTTCACCGAACTCGCCTCTCAATAAGTCCATTGTTGCGCGTGCTGTGTGGCATGTGGCACCGTCTTGTTGAAACCACATGTCATGCAAATCAAGCTCTTGCATTTTGGGCAAAAAAAAGTTGGATATCATCTCACGCTCTTGCGCTCACCATTCACAGTTACGTTATGATTCGCATTATCTTTGAAGAAGTACGGTCCAATTGATGCATAAACCGCACCAAACTGTGACTTTTTCTGGATGCATTGGTAGCTCTTGCAATGCTTCTGGCTGATATTCACTCCAAAATCGACAATTCTACTTATTTACGTACTTATTGAGCCAAAAATGAGCTTCGTCGCTGAACACAATTTTTCGGTAAAAAAGTGGATCTTCGGCCAATCATTAACACAGGCCGATACAGCTGCGATATTTTCTTCAGTTCGCACTCCACGTAAGCGTGTTGGTGGTTTAATGTCCAACAATGTACATTTTTGGCGAAATTTAGTCACAATTCGGGCGAATAGTGGGTCGATTAAACTGACCATAAAATGGAAGAAGCGCGCGATGAACTTTCTGAACAGAGCACGCATTTTGATAATAAAATTCAATAATTTGCAAGCGTTGTTCGTTTGTAGGACGATTCATGGTTAAATTATAGACCAAACACACGGTACAGAAACTGACCCTTAAGACGGCCAACCTAGGCTTCCATCTCATCTATCCCTTGATGCGCAAGCAAATGCTGTTATACAAGCAGCTTATACCTCCGATCTTAACGTACGGCTTCCCAATATGGCACACCATCTGTAAGACCAGCATGACGAAGCTCGCAATTTTCGAAAGAAAAATACTGCGAATATGTACCGGACTCACCTTCGATAGGGACCACAGCAACAATAGGCTTTACGACCAAGCACGCATTATCCCCCTGGAACAGTACATGATGACACTGTTCAGAAAGCAGCTACTAAACATCAACAACCATCCTAACAGGAAATCAGGAACCTGAGAAACACAATCCCCGGACAACGCTACCTCAACGCGTTAAATCTGCTATAAATCTGCATAGATTCTACCAGAGCAGCGATAGCAATCACCATCGAGGCTTAGTCGGCTAACACATCACCACCCCATCCCAAAAGGACCACCATGGACACACGGACTTGAATAACCCGATGTAAGCACTAGTCATTGTAGGACATTAAAAAAAACAATAAACCGACAATTATAATAAACATTAAATTAAATAAAGGACATCAGTACCCTTAGTTTGTAAGTCTAGTTGTAAACTCAATTGTAAAAAAATAGTTCTGTTCCATCAAATTTTTAAATCACCTTTAAATCGGATTTGTGTCTTCAAGTCGGATCAATTTCCATTCGGTGGTTATATTTGCTAATTCTTGTAATTTCATGCAGAACTCGTTTGTATAGGATCGCGTCTTTACTACACTTCCCAGTCTGACTATATTCAATGACGGCTCACGAAAAAGGATAAAGCAAACGTTTATCTTTTCGTTTTCTTAAAAAAAATTCTGGGTGTGATGGCAACTATCCTCTATTAAAGCGACCAGGCAATCAAATTGGTGGTTCGTTGTTATTTTAACACCAAACGTGAACATATTAATCAACTTTCATTCCTATCAATACAAAATTTGGGTTGGAACTTACGCATTTATCCTACGTCGTTTGGCGTCACCCACAAAAATGCAAGCGACAAATCTCTTTCAGTCTATCTCACTTTCTCATGAAATGTGACTAAGTGTGTTCCACACACGATAGTCGTGCGAGTGAAAAATGTCACTTAAAGTGGCTAAGAGAATGCAAAATGTGTCAAAGTGACACATATTTTTGGATAACACGACTAAGAGAATAAGGGGGAATATCAAACATAATTCGTAGGCTGGCACACAGCGTGACCACAAATCACGAACCTGCAACCAATATGGGCTTAGCACATATTATATTAGAAAAATGTACTGTACTTACCCGTATTATTAAAAGCATATTTAAAGTCATTTCCATTTACGATACTCTAATATGGTCCATACACGACACATGCATGTCGCTGCATTTTGTTGTTGTGCACATGGCTGCGCAGACCGTCTGTCTGATGTATATTCATGTCGGTTGTTTGCAGAGCCGGTCTCCGTGAATTACAATTTTTTTGAATTGCGCATGAATTGCAATGACTTGCATGTGTCGTGTATGGTGAATATTGCACAGACCAGCAGAAAAATTTCTTTTTAATTGTCCAAGCAATGACCAAACCGACGAAAGTCTGTGAAGATTATCTGCACCGTGTGTGGAGGAAGGGTGTTTGCGGCGACGCGTCTGTATCGTGCCTTACCCCTATAAAATACTGACTAAAAGACAACACACAACAATCACAGGCATCTGCACTCTATCAACGAACTCCTACTCTCACCTCCACGTGGTGAAGTCTCTGAGCCGAGCACCTTCACTGGGTACCCAATCCCCGTTGGACGTCGTTGGCGGCTGCAGACGAGAACGGGGGGAGTGGTTGTGTACCAGGGCTCATCTCTCTTTATGAGTGGAGCTGTCTGGCCAACGGCGGTGACATCCAAAACTCCAGCCAGGAGGAGCTACCTGGTGCGCTCTCCTTCTAGAGCTAGTCCGAAGAGCTCTACAGCTTAGATGGCTCTCACAGCCTCAGCGAAGTTACCGGCATCGCATACACCTGGGACCTCGCCCGACGATAAAATAATAGGGCCTGGCCTCCCAGTTGGTTGTTGTGGGTGATGTTAACTTCGTCACCACGTAAAAAGAGTTCAAAGAACACCACATGCCTCGAATACGGACGGAATTTTTTTGACGAAGGCAGCAAACAAAACAAGGGCAACAATGTTCGGTTCTGCACGTGAAATGTTATGTCTCTTAACAGACCACGAAGTGCGGTGGAATGGTGCGGACAAAATGAGGATGAGAAACTGCGACAACTACTACGGTGACTACAACAGAGAGAGAGGCGCTTATTAGAATGGCGATTTGTTGTTCGAGGCAGACTTAGGCTTAATTCTTGAGCTTCGTTTGTGAAAGCGAACACCTCATAACAATCCGCATCAAGGCTAAACGCCCCGACAGAGGACAAAGATGACAACAGCAAGGATGACTACTGTGATTTCCTAGAAATAACACACGATCAATGCCCCGGCTTTGACACCAAGATCGTTCTAGGACCTTACCCAACGCAAAGCTGGATAAGGAAGACATCTTTGCTAGAGTCATCGGGAAACATAGCCAACACGACACCACATCACATAACGGGCTCAAGCTGGTGGACTTTGTCACGGGACGTAATCTCTCTGTAGCTCGCTCGCATCCATAATGGGACTTGGCGGTCCCCATATCCAATCAACCGTCAACCAGATTGAACACGTTGCGATCGACGTCAGGCACTCCTACAGCATTCTTGATGTCCGAACGAAGCGAACGAGGAGCCAACATTGACTCGGACCATTTCCTTGTTGTAGTCAAGGTCATCAAGAGTCAAGGATATCAAGAGAACAGCGGAATCGAGAAAGAATTCTAGTCTCCCGGAATATCTCTGTAAATAAATGTCAGCGCCTGCGCAGACAATCGAAGAAGATTGGAGGCGTTGTCAAGAAGCTGCCACTGATGTGCTGGGTTTTAGGATACCACCTAGGAAAAAACCCATTGTTTGACAACGAGTGCAGGCTGGCACATGCAGCAAAGCTCTTGGGTAATGCTACAAAAAATTACAAAGTGTGCGCCGAACGTAGGGCTTGTACAGGGCGCTCATTTGTTTCGGACCGGCCCTGTTGAGACCCACCGTGGGTCGCAGGCCTGTTAAATAAGAAATCTAAGTGAAATAGTAGGCATCACAGATCCGACACGAATTGTCATCGCCTGTGAACATATGAATCAACATAATCACAAAAACGACTATAATTAGGCACTACTTGTTGAATCAACAGTCTGAAACCACATAATGATAGGCGGCTCACCAACGTCACCTTATACCCAATTCGATTTAGCCGTTTGAGGAAGTGAATTAGTGTGGCTGCACAGAACCTTAATTTTAAATTCACGCAGGTTTTCCAATTCCAAGACATTGAACCGAACGGAAAAAGGCCAAGAGCTGCGCAAAACTTAATCAGTGAAATTCGAATTTGATTGCCTCCTTTCCACGAAATCACAAACAATTAAGTTCAAGGTTTATTACACGCATTCTTTGAATTCAAGGTAAACATTAAAGATCCACAAGTCGATTGGCGGAGAACTGCTAAACGCATGTCCTGCCACACTGTTGCATAGTGACGAATGGAAACCAACACAAAAAGCCAGTCAGTTTTACGTTTCCATTTGCCAAGAGTGTTCATTGTCAATTTGCCGGATATTCGTTGTGCCTTCACGATGAATATGTGGAAATCTCACACAGTTCCGTTGTTTTCTGGAAAAGTTGCAGACTCCAGCACTGCGAGAAAACGCAATGCAACATACAATGCCAAACTGCCGACCACAGTCCTGAGTCGAGTGAATGAGCACACTTGCAAGTCAACGGAGGAGCCTGTGTCCTTGACCATCGCTGGTCCTGAACTGAACAACTATGAGAAAATAAAAGTGGTCGGTCAAGGTGACGAATTGGAAACTTTATTGTTTGTCTACGACATTGCTAATCTTTATCTGCTTCGGGATTAGGTTCGTTCGGAGTTGCAGTTCTGTATCGTCGGAAATTCGACGGTCATCCGATTGTATTCAAGCAAATCAACTTGGTGGACTTGACTCCGTCGGAACGGGACTTAGCAATGAATGAAGTCGAGGTGTTTTCCAAGCTGCATCATCCCAACATTATCAGGTGAAACGTTGTTTAATTGGGGACGTGCGACGATTGTGATTGTGATTTTCTCTTATCAGTTACTTGGGCAGTTTCATTAAGGATAACACATTGCTCATTGAAATGGAGTACGCCGATGGGGGGACACTAGCTCAAGTGATTGGCGAAAGGGTTGCAAGGGAATACTTTCCCGAGCGATATGTCATCGCTGTATTTGAGCAAATCGCCAGCGCAATCAACTATATGCATTCTGAAAATATTTTGCACAGGTAAGGCGCATCCTCAAATGCTTGCCGCCGTCAAATGAAGTCATTTCCCTAGGGATCTCAAAACCGCCAACGTATTCCTCAACAAGAGGGGCATTGTGAAAATTGGAGACTTCGGTATTTCAAAAATAATGAATACAAAAATTCACGCACAGACCGTCTTGGGAACGCCTTACTACTTCAGTCCAGAAATGGTGGGTATTCGTGCACGACATGAACCCGAATTCGGCTCTTCAATCTTCCAATTTCAGTGCGAGGGAAAGGAGTACGATCATAAAAGTGACATTTGGGCATTGGGATGCATTTTGGGTGAGATGTGCTGTCTGCGGAAGACGTTCGCTGCCACAAATCTCTCTGAGCTGGTGTCCAAAATCATGGCAGTACGTCGTGCGACATGGAGTAGTAGTTTGCATACATATATTTGAAATCAATTTCAGGCCTCCTACACACCTCTGCCGCCAGGTTATTCGTCCGGTCTTCGAAGCCTGCTCAGCAATCTTCTGCAGGTTGATTCGGTGAAAAGGCCCAAAGCATCCGAGATTTTGGAATATTGGATCCCATTGATTTTTCGAAATCTTGGCAAGCAAAAAGGGTAAGAAACATGTGGATTATGAAGAGATAGATCGTGCATCGAAGGGGGAGCTTTGCAGGTACTGCTACGTAGATGACGTGGGCTTGTCGGATCTTTCAGCGGCAACAGAAAATCTATCGTTGGCACCAACTGCTCAGACACAAACTAAAGAGTTGATGAAAGCTGTGACGGTGCCACCGAATGAAAGCATAGAGAAGAGGTTCGATGGTTTCCGAAGTAATCAAACAGCTTACGAGCTCAATCCCTCCTTAGGTCTGTACTGTATCAGCTGAAATCATTTGGGACCAGCTTTAGCTTGAATCCCATTCAATTGCCACCAAAAGCGTCTATTTTGTCCGTTGCGACAAGCGATTCGCACTTTGTTGTAGTGAATGAAGGTGAGTTCTTATGAGAATTTGCTTCGCATGCTTAACCTTCATTCCCTTGAAGATGGTTCAGTGTATACCTGGGGTGAGGGATCTAATGGTCAACTGGGACTCAGTTCACTAGAGGCTTGGAAACACTACCCCAGCCGGATGGAGAGTGTGCGAAAATATCACATCGTCGGGTAAAGAGTAGGATCATTCCAAAAGAATCAGAAATTCATCTTTTCCCCCCTTTAGTGCATGCGCTGGGGATGGCTTCACAATTATGTGGACAAAATCTGGATCAGTGCTAAGCTGTGGAGACAATTCAAAGTACTCCCTAGGCCACGAGGAAATGAAATCATATCATACGCCCAAAGTTATTGGTAATCACGAAAAAACACTTTCCCTGCTCGCAGAAAGAAACTTCATTCGTTGCAGAGAAACTGGAAGACGTTCGAATTCAACAAGTGTCTGCTGGAGTGGATCATGTTCTGGCACTGAGTTCTGATGGCTCTGTATTCACGTGGGGTACCAGTTCGCACGGTGCACTCGGTCTGGGAAATGTCCACACTCAGCAGTAAGATGTCTGTGCTGACTGCAATCAAAATGAGTCAAAATTAATTTCCTTTAGAAAAACCCCACAAATGATTCTGCTCTCTCACATAAACAGCAGACCAGATAGAATCTTTTGTGGTCCCAACACGTCGGCGATCCTATTTCAAAACGGAGATGTTCACGTGTGTGGAAGCAACGACTACAATAAATTGGGTTTCAATAAGCCGGGAAAGATTATGGCATTTGTACGAGAATCTTCATCTCCATTCTCCCAAGCCTAACTCTTGGTTTTTGCAGAAAAAAATAATCCTTCCGCGGAAAGTGCTGGACTTAGATCTCTCCTCGACACATTCGGTCTTTCTGATCGAAGGCGGATACGTATTCACGATGGGACGCAACTCAGAGGGACAACGTGGCCTGGGACACTGCAATCCGGTGGATGTGCCCACAATAGTTCCGGGAATCAAGGGAAAATACATTTTAGTAGGCCAGCTTCAGAATTTCAAAAGTGGTGATTGTGAATGATTTTGTTTTTGTTGGCTTTCAGAAAGTGAAATGTAGCGACCAGTGCACAATTGTTTCATCCGATGACAATGTGATCACATTTTGGGGAACCAGAAATGGAATTCCAGAAATGCACCACAGCACAGGCAACCATCCAGTTAAACCAGAGGTTCTTATGCATGGACTCATTTGACTGTTGTTTGAATGGCGTATCCTTTTACAGAGTCACTTAACGGACATTGAATTAGGGAACAACACGGCAGCATTTACGAACTTCTTGGCGTCCGTTTACAAGTCGGAACTGATTTTGGATCCAATTGATATTTTAGCGTGAGTACACAAGCAAGTCTTTGGAGGAACTTCCATGTTAAAACAAATGGTTATCATGTGGGAATATAATACAGTCGACTTTCGGTAGGGGACCTTGCAAAAGATTCGAACTAACGAGAGTTCGAGTTGATGCGGGGGACGACAACGAAATAACTTATAGTACATGTCTGAAATTAAGGTACCTATGCAACATTATTTTGAAACACTTTACTACAAAACACACACTTAATGAACGTACATACTTACAATATTTCTAAGATTTTTTATTTTGTAAAAAAAAATCTGTGAGTTTGTCTAACCGTCACCATCTAACGGGATCAAAGTATTGGAAACATGTACACAGACGGACAAAGAACAGAGAAAGCAACGATAAAACAAAATTCGAATTACTGAGAGGAAACCAGCTAGTGATTTCGAATTACAGCGTGTTCACCAGAAATGAAGTATGATAGAGATGCCCAACTTCACAGCTGATTGGCTCGTAGTCCATCGACGAATTCTAGAGGCTTTTTGACAGTTTTTCATGAATTTTTGACAGTTATTCACGAAATAACGTCAATGCCATTCTATGATTGGTCAGTTTTGCTTTAGTAAACGATATAAAAAATGGTTGTCAAAAAATGTAATGGACAAGAGAGGTAGAAGTTGGGCATCTCTATCATACTTCATTTCTGATGTTCACTGGTAGCCCCACTGAGCAATGTCTTCGAATTAACGAGCGTACCAAAATACATAGGTTTTCGAGGGACTTAATAATGAGTTAGAATTATTTGTTTTATTATCGAGAGTCGACTGTAATAATAGGCTTGCTTTTTTGCAAGCGTATATTCGCTTAAATTCCCATTTGCATGAAAAATGCGCTAACAACACATCATATATCTTAAAGAAATTATTTCTAATAACCAGCATGACTTTATGCAGGGCAGGTGATGTACAACTAATTTATCATTATTTTCAAATTACATTTATACAAATTAAGAGAATCAATTACAAGTTGATGTACTTTGTACCGATTTCTCGAAAGCCTTCGATAAAGTACATCACACCTTGCTTTTAAACAAGCTAACGTCATTGGGATTCCATTCGTCAATGTTAGAGTGGTTTTCCAATAACTTAAATGACAGGAAGCAATTGGTAAAGATCGATGGTTTTAGATCACGAGTAATAAAAGTTACATCGGGCGTTCCACAAGGTAGCCATGTGGGGCCATTGCTCTTTCTTTTGTTCATAAACCAAGTTCACGAAATTTTCAAATATTCTGAAATTTTAACATTCGCAGACGACTTTAAATTGTATTCATCTATAAATAGTTTAACTGATTGTAATAATTTCCAATTGAATATCGATGCACTAGGGGAATGGTGCAAGCACAATGGACTAGAGCTGAATATTCAAAAATGTAATATTTTTACGGCATATCGAATTACATCCCCGATTGTCTATGATTATTTCATAAATGATCACACACTTAGTCGCCTAGAAGAGATTAAAAATCTGGGTGTAATTTTTCGGGATATAACTAACCTTATGTCCATCTATTGTTCGTTAGTCAGACCGTACTTAGAATACACTTTCATCATTTGGGATTCCCCATATGATACGCAAGAACTCAGATTCGAACGAGTACAAAAAAATTTCACGAGATATGCTGTCCGTAAATTATATTCCTTCGAAGTATTTTTTAAATACGACGATAGATGTAAAATAATGGGCTTGCAAGCCTTTCGTTTCAGGCGGAAGACAGCGTCAGCCATGTTCGTCCGCGACTTTATTAATTTCCGTGTAAATTCACCAGATTTACTTTTTCTCGTGAATATGTATGCTCCCCAAAGATCTCTTCGGGTGAGAAATTTACCTTAAGAGGCATAGAACCAACTATGGTTGTAATGAACCTATTACAAGGTGTATAAACACTTTGCAAAGAAATTGCTTCTAACTTGTCTCGATTGGAGTTTAAAAAATTTATCCATGCACTATTCTTTAATTAATACTGTATATTTGATGTATTCTATGAGATGCACAATCGGTAGATGATCCTAAGTCGCGCAACAAAAATCTGCTGTGTAAAGCGCTACGGAGAGTTAACACTTAAAGAACGTAGTGTTTTGTGTGCTCTGTGATGGATTGCACTTATATTCGCTTAATTTACCCGAGATATTTATCGCCGCTTATGAAATAACCGCGGATAAAAACAATGCTTCCAATCATTATTTCCTATGTGTTATAGATAGTTTGCTGAGAAACATCCAAAATTTATCCATGAATTCATTTACTTGACAACGAAAAAAAAATATTTGAAAAATGCAAGACATTGAAAATTACTGAGGAAAACATTTATTTGTACATTTAATGTCCTGTTCCTGTTCCGATTCCTCAGAACTAGAAGTTGAACTTAGGGCACATGGAGGATCATTTTGAGTTTTCGAATAAGGCCTCAATTTTGGGTGGTTGTGAAAAGAATATCTTACACTCTTCCAACATTGTACTTATTACTGATGCTGTCTCTTCTTTCATAATTTTCGGGATTTCATTATCTAACAAAAGTTTCTCGGCTTCTACCACCCATTTGCTGACTTTGCCTAAGTCTCCAGGAAGACTAGAGTCCAAAAGCCTCATTATTTGATCATCATCATCATCTTCCGACCAGCATGCTCCACTAAAGGGGTCGCGGGGGTAAACCACGCACGATTTCCAGGCAACTCGATCCTCTGCCATCGACAGGAGTTATGCCCAGGCGCAAACAGGCGAGTTTTTTGACTTGGTCCAACCATCTCGTCTTGGGTCTGCCAAGCGGTCGGCTACTGTTCAGAAGTCGTGATGAAGGGGACATTAGTGCCACGTGACCAAATCACCAAAGCATAGCCCTCTCCGTTCGAAGAAGCAGTTCCTCAATGTTGAGTTCCGTGTTTCTCACCCCATCTAGGCGATTAATTCTCACAATAATTTTGACGGTTTGACAATTGCGATGATATTCGCAACCTTCCATGACTGAGGTATAATGCCTTGTTCAAAGATATTATTGTACAGGTCGAGGATGCGCGTTTTAAATGAGTATGGGGTGTTGTAAACATGGGGTATGAGATGCGGTCGGAAGCAGGTGTTTTCCCCTTTAAGCACTTTAGACAGCTTAGAAGCTCAAGTGGGGTGATCTGCTCGTTTCGATGGATTTTGCTGTGGTGTTAATGTTATATGTTGGGGGATAATATGAATATCTGATTGCTTGGCTCCAAGGAAGGGTGGGGAGAAATTAACATCACTGCTGTAGTCAGACCAGATCTTGCCAAAGTGGGAAGCTATTACTTTACATGTAATAAATTCCCAGATACTCCTCACTTTAGTTCCGGATATACTCAGTAGTTCCGTTAGGAAATTAGGAAACACCCATAATTCGTTTTTTTAAGGTGGTTAGTGGTACCAGTTACGGAGATGGTCGAAGAGGGTTTCCTCCTCTTCCTCACTCATGCATCATCCGCTGAGTAATTTTAATAAAGATCAGTATCAGCGGCTCAAACTGAACACCAACCTTCGCAGAATACCAAAGAATCTAAACTTTTCTATTGAGTTTTTGGTGTAGAGTCGTTGAAGGGGCATATTGGATAATTGCGTCGACTGCAACACTAAGGGTCTGGCCCCAATCCGACTTTCATAATGGATGGTTCCACATCTTTCACTAGAAATGCTCAAAAATTAATCTCTTTAGAACAAGTTTCTCAAACATCATCGTTTACCTGCAGCGTTTAAGTACAGATTCTATTTCCTCTTCTCAAACATCATCGTTCATCTGTAGCGTTCAACTACAGATTCCATTTCCTCTTGAGGGAACAATCACCTTTATCGTCTTCGTCGTGTCACCAAAAAATATATGTCACTGTAACAAATTTGTATTTTCTTAGTCACCTTATGTGACATTTGTCAACATTATTCCCTTAGTTAAACTTCATGCAATAGTGAAATAAAATGTGAGAGATTTCGTTACTTACATTTGTGGCTATAAAGCACGCATAATACCACCTCGTTAACCACGTTTAACCCAAAATTGTTTCGAGTATTCAACAGCTTCCTCAAACGTTTCAGTCAAACGTCATCGTGGAATTATGACAAAATTTAAATCCTATCCTCTTCAGCAGAAATGAACTATAATGGAACTTCTACCTCTCTTGTCCCTTAACATTTTTGACAACCATTTCTTATATCGTTTCGTAAATTGACCAATCAGAGAACAGAACATTTACCTTATTTAGTGAATAACTGTCAAACATTCATGAATACCTGTCAAAAAGCCTCAGAAATTCATCGATGGACTAGGGGTCAATCAGCTATGAACTTGGGCATCTCTATCATACTTCATTTCTGCTCTTCAGTCTGGAAGTGAGAATGTTCCTATGCGAACCCATTTCCTAACCCAATTTTAATAAGCGTGCTTAGTTCTCCAAAATTGACAAAATTCACTCTCCACTATTTTCAGGTTATATTCCTCAAAGGACCAATTCGCGAAGGGATACTACGTCGAAGTGAACAATATCTACCCCCTGCCCCACAGTATACTCGTACTCGTGGATACAACTACACCTCTCATATCCTCATTCGATGATCTCTAAGTTCGTCGCACTCCACCCACCCACCGACCGGAATAAGTACAACCCTCACGTGTTATATAATGTAATTTATTACTTTTTCAATTAATGTATTTTAAAAAAAGAAAATCCATATAATTTCTCTTTAAATAAATTTTAGCATTTGAATTTTTAAATATTTATCCTATTTAAGTCCCCTGAACAAAACACTGTCATCCCCGAACAAAAACACGTACAAAAAAAGAATAAAACTCAATTTGCCATCTTCGGGTATTGTTTTTTTCTAATTGACGTAAACCTAAACCTTTCTTCATCTTCAGTGTCTCCATTGTGTTTATATTTGATTTTTATGTACATGCGTTACGTTATATTAATTTCATTTATGCTTTCGTTGGGAGTTAATGTGGTTAAAGTAAATTGGCAAAATTTTATTCAAACAAAGTAAGTAAACAATTGCACATTCGCCTCTGTAGAGATTAACAACATTTGATACATATATCCCATTTTGTTTTTTTTTTGTGTTTCGTCATTCTTTTGGTAAAAAGATAAATTTACATTTGTGCGAGCATCTGATGTTTTGTTGATGTTTCTGCTGTTTTGTTTTGTGTTTATTTTAAATTATATTAAATTAATACATTTTGTAGGATAAGTTGTTCATTTTGATAAATTTAAATTTTTCGTTTAAACAAGTACTCTATTATAAATTGTTTATATCTACATAAATATTTAAACGTTTGTCTCGCGTTTGGTTTTAAATTCTCTTAGTAATTACACCGTGGTCAAACCTATTCAAATCAGTGTTTTCTTGTTTAGTATAAAATTGTTTAAATTTATTAAATATTCTATTATAGAGGTTAAATGTAATAAAACGTTACTCCATCTTTGGTTTTTCTTTGTTGAATAAATGCTATGGAAAAGTAATTTCAATATATACGAGTATTTATGCTCGAAACATGCATATCTCATAGAAACTCATATTTCATAGAATCCGTTTTGCTATGAATTCGATGTTACACTTAGAGTTGGCTGCTGATGTGCGATAGTTGATGTTGATGAAGTGAATTTTGTGCCAAACAGAAATATGACGATGTTCGTGGCTTAAGGAAAACGTATACTTATATACGAGAGTATATGATTGATGTGTGAATGGAAGGGAAATAAGTTAATATTGTAACAAAATTACGATTCTGACTAATGCTAGGTTTGTCTCTATTTTAATATTTTTTTTTTTTAATATTTCAAAAAGAAAACCATTTTATCACATGCCGTGAGGCAAGGATTTGGAATTTTTCGATAAACACAAAAAAATAAATTAGCAGGAACAACGGCTACCTTCGGAGATGCTACCTAGAGTAAAAGTTCCGAGTCCATTGGAACCAGGTGACTTCTTCTCTTGAGTCTTGTCATCAGTGTCGAAGTTATCACCCTGCAGCAAGGAAAACAAAAGATTATCAGTTTGTGCGTAAGTTTGAGCGGAGATTTTGGTGTTACTCTGTGTTCTCGTTGTTCCCTGATTTTTCTGGCCAGAGACAGGAAGGCTTCTTCAATGTTTATGTTCTGTTTGCATGACACTTCAAAGAATGGCATTTCGAAATTTTCTGCAATCTGGAAATAAATAAAAAAAATATTAGGACAGAATCAACATGCAAACATGAGTTCCTCATCAATGGCAACGGAAGCTGATAACCCCTTGAACTAACCAGGATCAGAATTTGATTTGTTCTTTCATCCTTGCTGATTCCATGGAAAAGAATTTAGGCTTAAGGCTCATCTATAATGCGCAGGAGCGAGCAGGAGCTAGTGTCGAACACGCATGCGGGAATGAATACACGCAGCCCATGAGCCAACCTATAATCTACAAACGATTGGGAACATTTCGTTAAGCATGTGGGATGTTAAGCATGAGCTAGAGCGGTCTGAACCGCAGTTGACACGTGAAACATGTGAAAAAAGGACAAATCAGCAGAAATTGTTTATCTTTCACAAAAAATAAAACAAACATGGGGAGAATTCGTGACATATGGCTATGCGCACATATGCTCATTATGGCTAGTCATGTGTTTTCTGGATACATGACGAAACCTTTCGTTAACATTTGACACCAGCTCACGTAAATTATTGTGCATTAAAGTTGAGCCTTTAAGCTTAATAATACATCAGTTTATTAAACGGATTATTTTCGGATAAAGACATTTTCCTTTTCCCTGTACTTAGCACCTAGGATCTACGGCAGGGAATTAGGTACAAAACCTGCGCATATACAAATCGCTTTAAACCCTCTCATAAGGGCCAACCACAACGAACAAACGTGTCTTGATGCGCATTTAAGAAACTAAGTAAATCCACAGAAATGTACATTGTGACTATAAAGACCGAATCTGTCACTTTCGTTAAGTTCGTTCACTTTTAATTGCTAAAGTGGGAACGATTTGAATCTCTCTGAAAGTATTGGTTTAATTCATGCGGTTTTCTAAGAGATGGCGTAACTTGCATTATTCCATTGGAACATGCCTTGGAAAGCTACTGGCATTGTACGTCGTTTCAGTGTATGTTCACTCAAGTATGTCGAACTTTGTGCCTAAAAACGTGCTTTTGCGGGGACACGACACACACGACACACGACGCCACAAAAGGAAGTCATTTTTGCATCGGATTGTTACTGCTGATTAAAAATGGATCCATTACGTCAAGCCCAAGCGCAAAAAATCATATGTGAAACCCGGCCAACCAGCCAAATCAACGGCAAAGCCGAATAACCATGGCGCGAAGGTAATACTCTGTATTTGGTGGGATCAGAAGGGTGTGCTGTATTATGAGCTGTATTATGCTAATGATGGTGAAACCATCAATGGGCAACGCTATCGAACACAATTAATCCTGGAATATGCGACCAGACGAAAAAAAACCACACGAATCAAGTTATAGACCCAATATTTGGGAGTGTGACTTTTGGAATAAGAAAATTGCAATAAATTTACAGCAAAATCGTCTACCAAATTTGAATCGCGTATTCCATGGTCGTTTGCAATTTCCGTTTGAAAAGCACTGCAGTGAATTGGTACTCCACAAATTTGTCTTATTTTGAGTGACTTTAAGTACACACAACCGTTTACTTCATGCATCAGGGCGTATTTTCAAAGCGGTTATAATTCATAAGGAGCATCAAAAACAATTTCCAAACATGAACATTTTAATGGAGTATATATTTCAGCAGGTATGACGTTTACAGCTGTAAGCATTGAATAAATATAGTCAAACATAAACGTGGGCGATAAAATTCACGTGAAGTTCCACACGTTTGCTTCTCGCGTGCGGAAACTACACACACTCTCTCGTTACGAAACCACACTGTCACGCACATCACGCATGTTTTCATAGAAAGCAGACAGTCACATTGTTTATTCTTCAACTCTAGAATTTGTACACTAATTTGCGGAAACATGTTGTCTCCTTCCGCAGGTGTTTCATGTTTCATTCAAGATTGAGAATGTAAAAGTGGAACAAGGTATGTATATTCATTGTTTTTTCAACTAGGAATGTTATTGTCTTTCGGCTCTGTGTAAAATACAAGGCGCAAGGAATTTGACTTAACCCATAATCGTCTGCCGTGCCCAAACGGGGACACCTAAAGAAATGCCTTAAAATTCATAGTAATTCTAAATAATGACATTCGATTCTTAGGAAGCTATTTTCAGACAGAAGAGCAACCAGAAATAGATAGAAGTGATTTTGCATCGGATCATTTGGAGTTGTTTCAGTGATCAGTGAAAACTGTCTGCTAAGTCGGTTAATTTTCTTACAAAATTTACATAAATTTGTTGTAAAATAAAATTATATTATTTGATCAAGGTCGTTTGCAGAGGGCACCGTTTTATAATGGTGTCCAAAATTGGGACCAGTGGGACCATTCTTATTTTCGTTCAAAGGTAATTGTTGTACAATCAATGGCTAAACGAACATCAGCAGTCGTAACGAATACTGAGGGCTTCACGAAGCACTTGATGCTATAATGAAGAGAAGGATACAGAGATAATTCTAGTTGCACTTCCCCCCAGAACAGGGTGCGCTTACCGATGAAGACGAAGGTGATGAAGACCATATTCAGAGCAATCGACCAGGTACAGTCGAAAAAGGTAGACGTTGGACTTCCGCATGTTTTCCCAAGATACAACAAGGATATGGGTGTAGATCAAACTGATCAATCAACTTCGTTGTACCGCACTACGGTTTTGTTCACTATATGCCGGATCTATCCGTGGCATATTGTTGGATAAAGACAATTGGTGTCCCTCGCAGAGCCATCTACATTTCAATTCACAACTCATGTGTTGAACACCAACCCTTATAACATAAAGTTCATTTTGTTTCATTACCGACTTAAAAAAAATTCTTATATTTATCGATAATTGTACTTGTGTCAGCAAATTTGGAGCTTCCGCATGAATTTTGGCATCTGCATCCGCATCCGCTGCAAATGGAGGTACCACTTCAAAACTTCAACCCCTCGGCCAAGGCGTTATTCAAAGTTTCAAGATGCGCTATAGGAAGAATCTTGTCAGACAGTTTCTTGCTGATATAGGCCCAAAAAACAATTGACGTGGTGCAGGGCATGTGGATGATTGCAAAATGTTGAAATCGAGTCAGTGAAATAACCATCATAAGCAGCTTCAAGAAAAGTGTGTTTACAGTTCCTTGTGATCGTGAGTAGTTCGCAGATCGCAGAATTTGCTAAGGCCTCTCGAGGAGTTCGAGAAGATCCAATATTCAAGAGACTGAGTTCGAAGAGTTTGTTACATTTGATGATTATTTACATATCTGCGAAGAACTCGATGATGCTGAAATTGTCACATGAGTCTTGCCAGTTCCTAATGAAGAAGAATGCGAGGAGGAAGATAGTATGAATAACCAACGCGATTTTACAATAAAAGACGATCTCAACGATCTAGATGTAAGAACATATGAATTTCTCCAAATAGCTGGTTTGAAAGACGAAGTCGTAGTCAAATCCATCGCACTTTGGACATGATATGTAAAACGGCGGAGGTTAACAGACCGCAATCAATGAAGAATTCAGTGTTTTCATCAGAATACGCTGTGTATGGAGTATTTCCGACTAAACATTAGTTCGTTAGTCAGACCGTATTTAGAGTACTCTTCCATCGTTTGGGATTCCCCATATGATACACAAGAACACAGATTTGAAAGAGTAGACAAAAATGTCACGAGATATGCCGTAAATTATATTCCTTCGAAGGACTTCCTAAATACGACGATAGATGTAAAATAATAGGCTTGCAAAGCTTAAGTTTCAGGCGTTAGGCAGCGTCAGCCATGTTCATCCGCGACATTATTAATTTCCATGTAAATTCACCAGATTTACATTTTCTCATGAATATGTATGCTCCCCCAAAGATCTCTTCGGGTGAGAAATTTACGATAAGAGGCATTGACCCAACTATGGTTGTAATGAACCTATTGCAAGGTGTATAAACACATTTCATGAACTTTGCAACGAAACTGATTTTAGCTTGTCTCGATTGGAGTTTAAAAAATGTATCCATACAAGAATAATTAATATTGTTTATTTGATGTAATCTATGAGATGCAAACTCGGTAGATTATGCTTAGTCGCGCAGCAAAAATGTAGGGCTATACTGAGGCTATACTGAGAGTTAACACTTAGAGAACGTAGTGTTTGCATAAATTTTTCTTCGAGTCTCTGCCAATGGTCAACAAAATGTCTACAAAACAAACGTTTTTAAAACCTGGTAGCTCGGAGACCGCTCTTGGGACCACTCGGAGCACACTTGGTAGAACCTTAGCCCACCGTAGTGTGATACGATTCAAGGACAAAGAGCAAGCACAAGATTTATTTCAAGCACACAGTACGAATAACCATTACATCACATTGTATCGATCCAGATGCCCGAAAGTGTCAAGTGGCATTCGATCGGTTTCGACTGTGATTCGTGCACAGAGGACAGTTCAGAGATGATGGAGGAAGAGATACTCCTCTTTCCAGTGGAAAACCCCCAGTCCATCGCAGTTGTGCTCTTAAGTCACGCATACCACTTTATTTTCACGCACACTTGTTAGGTGTATAGAGCAACGCAATGGTGTTAGGCGGGAGTAATCAGCTTTGCTTAGCTCACACGTATTCACAGACGCATGGCTGTGAAGAGGTTATAAAAAACCCTGTCAGATGGGGCAAGAAAAGTAGAAGTGGCCCATCTCTTCCTCCATCATCTCTGGGACAGTTGACTGCCCTGACTTTCATTTGTTGCACTCTCCATTCGTACACTCCATACAGTGGGTCATATGGACATATTTCCATATGGAGTATATTGAATTGCATAGTTTAGTCATAAGAATTTCTGTATGAATGGAACGAGTTTAGGAAAATGAAATAATTCAGTGTTGGCATTTTTGCTTCTAATGAAGAGAGCTGCGCTTTATACATCTAAAGAAGAGTGGGCCGCGCTTTTTACGGCACAGGGCGGTAGGCTTCGACAGTAGAGATACCGTTGAACATTACAACGCTCAACAGAAGTTGTTTCTGTAGAAGCTAGGCCCTCTAAGGGCTGTAGCGCCACCCATATTTTTATTATTATTCTTGTCAGTTTTATATTAATGTAGTTTGGAACGATTAAGGTCTGTCACAGCGACTGGACCACTCAGCTTTGGCCGGAGAAATCTTCAATTACTTATCTGTGACGTAGGCTATTAAATAGAGGACTACCACTATGGTGACGGACATAAAGTCACACTTAGGCCAGTGATACCACGCGGCTTGACTTATTCCTATACCTGTCCTGGCTTGTAACAAAGCGGTATAGCTGGGTTATGCTAATGTTGTTCAGTTTAGTTCAAATAGGGGGTCTCTAGGTGTGAGTTCGACCATTAGCACGAGCAGTGCAGGTGCTGCATAGTCTCCTCTTCTGCTTCATCCACGCAGCTTCTGCAGATGTCATTATACGAGGCTCTCATCCTGAGGGCCAAATGGACGGTTCCCTATTCGATGAGACTCCCAAGCAGACGGAGTGACCGTTTTAAATTGAGTGCGGTGCTTTTAAGGCTAGATGTGTTCTAGCCATTTGGGGTTGATTGTTTTGTACGAATTTAGAAAATGATAGACTGTAGAGAAGCGCATAGAGAGTAAATCTATTCCTGCAGTGAAAGGAGAGGCTGTACCACACCTAACGAGTTCAACGGCTTTGCAGTTGCCTGGTATGTCACACTGTCACGCACCCACTGAAGGAGTATGCTGAACTGTCTTCGACCTCGTTAAGAGACAGCCGCCAGTGAAGGTTAAGGCTGATGCAGTTCCTTTTGTATATCATCCCCTTTAACTAAGGCTTCAGCATGAAAGATGCTATGGTAATTGGGGAGTCCCAAGCGATGAGGAATGTATACCAACCACTTCATCTGTCATCGATCCGTATAAATTCGCATAGGATGCTCCTTGCAAATATGTTAGCAGCAATTACACCCCCAACCATCAAGACTAACAAAAAATAGTAACTGGCGCCCAATGCTAGGAGTCGTATTTCCTAGCACTGGGCGCCAGTCAACTGAGTAACGACTCACAGTTCAAATGATAGGAACGAAAGACAAGATCAACTCGAAGATTAATTAAGTAAAATTAAATTTGATATGACGCATCTTACCGCTTCCACCACAAGATTATTCAAAAATTCCGCCGATTATACTGTTTGCGAGGAATATTCTATGCCCACAACAACTGCCCTAAAAACAAGCCTAAAGCCGTTCGCATTGGATACTTATGCATTCCAATCTCTCAGAGAAGGTCCGCATTAGTCATGCAGGCCTTGAACACATAATGTCTTTATCACTGCTCACACTCTTGCCAAGTCAATAACGTCAGAGAGACGAGAAAACAAATTTCTAACTTATGTGCACCAGGTTTTTTTTCTGTTCGTTCTTTTTCACTTACCTTCTCGCCTCGTTCCTTATCGACCATTCGCTGTGTGGACGAGCATTCACATTTATTGCCGGCAAGCACTTTCACAACATCCGGTGATGCATTCTACCAACAAAAATCCACAAAAAAACGGAACATCAAGGATAATATGAAAAGAAACAAAAAATCGAAACAACCAGGAAGACAGAGAGAGTGAGAGATAATTAAGCCAGGAAATTACCAATGAAGTATGTAATCAGTAAACTGAAGCCAATCTAAGTAAGGAACAATGACAAATTACCTCCTGTATATTACGAAGCCAGTATGATAAATTATTGTAGCTCTCCAAGTTCGTAACGTCGTACATTAAAAGGATACCCATTGCCCCGCGGTAATAGGCCGTTGTTAGTGTACGAAACCTCTCCTGCCCGGCTGTGTCCCATATCTGCAGCTTAATTGGAACTCCATCGAGATTTATTAGCTTTTGCTTAAAGTCAATACCTGTACATTGATGAGAGGAACAAGGAGAGGCGGGGAAATAAATCAATCAATTGGATGGAAATTATCAATATCTCAAACGTCGCACAGCTGAACACTCGAAGAAAACTCACCTATTGTCGAAATGTATGTGTCGTAATACTTCTCGTCGCAATATCTGTGCACAATGCAGGTTTTACCTACATTTGAATCGCCCAAAACAAGGACCTTGTATGTGGCTACAAAATCTAGAGCCATTTTAATTTTTCTTCACCCAAAATGCTGCGCTACCAGAGGATGGTGTTGTCCGTTAATCAGTCAATTCACGGAGGGGCTTAGGGTCAATTTGTATTTTCCAAACTAAAAGCACTTTCAATTGATATTCATTAATGAGTCCGTTGATGGTTCACTATTCACTAATCACTTTGGGAACGAGGAAAACTTTTCTATTCACAAGCAAACAAAACAAAGAACTGATGTTATGACGCTGTTTCTCTGCAAGGACCCCGTGTGCCCTTGAAAAGCCCAGAATATTAAATCTAAACTTCAATAATGATGCTGGCGACTTGAAGGGGAATTATTTTGCGAAATATTTCCACAAAATTCAGTCTGCGTGCGAGAAAAACAAAGAAATTCTGCCAGAGATGAACTATCAGCCGCACCAAGAAGGTATGATTCAACAAACACGAAAAATCGATATCCTTTGATTGGTGGGTTTCGCGTTAGTCGACGCAGGCGCAGTAACCCGACGGATTGGCTAACAAGAGATAAGGGCATTTATTTTCCTTGTGGATGCCTATGCCACCTGTAGCCGATATTTATAATGATTTTTTGTTCAAAGTGACATGACAAATGTTTTGCTGTAGCGTTGGTGAGTTTGTGGTGGATTTTAATTTGATGATTTAGACAAATGTTGTGTCGGTGTAAGACTTTGAATAGCGGTGTTGAATAGCCGACCATATGCAGTCCGTCCTCTCAACAAGAATGAGAGACAAGAATTTCGTGCATCGTATAGTCTTCGTGACAACTTGACAAAGACTCGGCACCTAGTTCAATTCCCTGGCTTAGTGTAAATATGTATGCGAAGGATTGTTTTAATGCTACTGACGGCAGATGCGTGTGCCATGTTGGTCCATTTGTGATGTGGTATTGGCCCTGAATCGATCTAACCTCTATGATGCCTTGGTAGAACTGTTGCAGCTCGTTGTTCGATGTCGCCTTCAGGTTCTGCTCGCTAAACAGATTTAACACGTTGCTGTGTTGCTTTCCGCTTACCAGATTTAACGCTTTGCCGTGGCGTTCGCTTCAATTCCCAACGTCCATGTCCAAGGTGAGACCGACACATATTTTTCGAAAAGTCTTAAACATGACATGCAAGCCATACTAGCTGCCTGTAAAGTATCAACTTTGTCGGTTGGATTAATTCATTTTGCTGGAGAAGCTATGGCTGGTCGTCTCAAGGATCACTTTCGAGTGGCTGTTGAACACTGATCTTGAAGCCAAGATACTTTATCTTATCATCTGTTGCGATTTCCCTATCGTTAGGGGGCATCTGGTGCTCTGCTCAATTAACTTGTTTCCTTCAACTTGGATGTAGTATGTTGTAGAATGCTGAAAGAGGATTGGATTGTATTCCAGTGGAAATCCGAAATATAGCCACAAAATTCAGATCAAGCAGAGTTAGATAGAGGCCAGATTTGATCTGCAATGAGGCACCCTCTTGCATTTGTACAAGGAGTTTGACTGTGCGAACTAAGTGGTCCGGTGTCCCACAGGGCCTTTTGTACTGATTGGTGACGAAGCATATCCGAAACGACCATATCCTCAAAGTAATTTTACGAAAGACAAAATAATATTTAACAACAATCTTTCAAGAGCAGAGACAACTATAGGGTGTTCTTTTTGGACATATAACCAGTAAATGGCGAATTTTTGGAAACTGTGGAAACTGGTAAAAGCGTGATGTGTCTGCCTTCATCATAATTAATTGTTCAGAATCCATTTTGCACTAAATTTATTGCACAACTAAGCAGAAAGCCCACATTCGACAAAAAACATATCTTGATTCATCGTTCATCATTAGTCATTTTACTTAGATTCACATTCATTTTGTGCACTCGAACCACACCAAATGCGTACTTTTGAACTAATTTAGTCAACTTTGGGACTTCTTAACAACTAAAATCGTCTTGATAGTTTTCCGACGTGAAGATATGTTTGACAGATTTATCTCATGCTAATAATAAAAATTGCATGACATGCCTGCGGTCAGAGCTTCTCAAATTCTCAAAATGAAATGTCAACTGTCATCCGCCTCGATGTCGGCGAAAGGAGTAAACGTTTTGTTTGCATAAATGTATTAATTCCAAAAGTTGTACCATGGCGGTTGTAATTGAAACAACAATTGGTGATGTTACAGTCGATTTGTTTGTAGAGGAACGACCTCGAGCGTGTCTGAACTTTATAAAGCTGTGCAAACTAAAATATTACAATTTCAATTTGTTTCACACAATTGAGCGGGATTTCATTGCACAGACGGGTGATCCAACCGGTGTCGGAGATGGAGGTGAATCGATTTGGGGTGTAGTTGAGGGCCCTCATAAGCGGTTTTTCGAGGCAGAATCTTTACCAAAAATAAAGCATACTGTGCCTGGACTGCTCTCCTTGGTTAGTGTTGGAAAGTTCATGGTCGGGTCACAATTCTTCTTCACCCTAGGTTCTGATTTGACTTCACTTGATGGAATACATTGTGTGATTGGAGAAGTTGTTGAAGGTGTGTAGGAAATGGACACTTGATTTGAATGATTTTCTAATTAGTTTATCTCTCCTTAGGACATGAGGTCTTGCGCCAACTGAATGAGGCTATAGTGGATGAGAACTTCCGCCCATTTCAGGACATTCGCGTAACGCACACAGTCATTCTAGATGATCCCTTTAGCGATCCTCGAGGTTTCCAAGTGCCTAGTCGATCTCCATCGCCTAGTGCTCAGCGGTTACAGAATGGCCGCATTGGTGCAGACGAGGATATCGACGACACCGAGGGTAAGACCATGGAAGAAATTCAGGAGATGCTGGCTGAGCGAGAAGCCAAGGCGAGAGCGACAATTCTTGAAATTGTTGGTGATTTGCCTGACGCCGATATAGCACCGCCAGAAAATGTGCTGTTTGTTTGCAAATTGAACCCAGTGACTACAGACGACGATCTGGAAATTATCTTCAGTCGCTTTGGGAAAGTCAAAAGTTGCGAGGTAATTAAAGACAAAGTCACTGGCGACTCCTTGCAGTACGCCTTCGTGGAGTTCGAGGAGCAAAAATCCTGCGAGGCAGCCTACTTCAAAATGGACAATGTACTCATAGATGATCGCAGAATCCACGTTGACTTCTCGCAGTCGGTTTCAAAAGTGCAATGGCGTGGGAAGGGCAGAGGAGTCGTTCATGCTGACGAGCGTGACAAGAAAATGGACTTTGATAATCTTAGAGGCAAGCGAGGTGGATATAGAGATGAGGGTAGACGTCGTCGCAGTCGTTCTCCTGATAAACGCAATGAAAGACAATCCGATTCAAGACGAGATAGGGATGTGAATAGACGAAGATATTCACCTAATAGAGGGCCAAGAGGTCGTGCTGGAGATGACGAAGGAGGCAATGGCAGACGTCCGCGGGATTCTGATAGTAGGTCGAACGTCTTTAGAAGACCATCGCCAAAGGATGACCGACGAACATTCGATGACAGGCGTCGAACGAACACCTATGACCGGCGGACATACTCGTCAAATAGAACGCGATCTCCAGATGAACGAAAGCGATCCCCCCACCAAAGATATCGGTCACCCGATAGACAAAGTAGGAATCAGAATACGAAAATGTCACAAGATAGTGGTTATGATCGACGGAACCAGGATTCTCAGGGCTACCGCAACACCCACCAGGAAATTTTAAATGACAGAAATTCCACATCGTCAAGATCACGTGCAGATAGAGGTGACCAGTCCAGGTCAAGGGACGAAGTAGTGAAGCCAAGAAAAGAAACGTCAACCTCGGAAGATCGTAATAGAAAGCAACAACCATCAAAAGAACTTGTCAAATCTAAGAAAGGAAGTAAAAACAAGAAAAGAAAGAAAGAAGTAACATCTTCCTCCTCGAGCTCTGAATCAGATTCTGATTCATCAAGTAGCACAGCATCCAGCTCCAGTTCTGAAGAGGAGCGCAGGAAAAAAACGAAAAAGTCAAAAAAGAAAGGTCAAAAAACTAAGAAACGCCCAAAAAAGAAATCAAAAAGAAGGAGTTCAAGCTCCAGCGACTGAGATATTTTGCGAAAGATTAGAAATATAATTTTACAGAATTAATCTTCTCTAATAAAGGGTGCATTTATTTATTAAGTTTTTTGTTCTTTCGGGGCACTGCCGCATTTTGCAGCTCCTCTTCGTGGCTTCTCAATGACGGCATTCGGATTGAAGGGTACATTATCCAGCTTTGGTATTTCTTCTCTTATCCTCGCCTCTGAAATGAATTGATTTGATGTGGTCCGGTGACTGTGTTCGAGAGTAGTACTCACCATAGACGCCGGGTTTCTTTTCAACCGCCTGTACCACATTTGTGCGCAGTTCTGTGTCTACATCTTTGGCTAATTGAATAAGCTATTTTAAGGTCTATATTTAAGTTACTGTACTCAAGTAATTGAAGAGATTTCTACCTTCTTTATTTCACCGGAGTCTGAGACTTCTCGATTCTTTCTGAAGTTCTTATTGATTTCAGCTCGAGCCTCAGTGAGTGCGTGTTGATCTCCTTGGAAAACATACTCTCGGGTTCGATGGAGAGTTTTAAAACTTTTTAAAACCTGAATTGTAACAATTTGGTGTTTAGAAAATGCATTTTACCACAAAGTTACGACGAAAACTTACTTCTCTTCGGAATTGCTGCGACATTATTGAATTCTGCGGGCATTTGACAGTGTGGAATCTAAATCAGCTGATTCTGTGGAACGATGTCAAATGAGTTCACACTGCACCATTGGCTCTAAAACTTCAAAGCAATTTTGAGAAAAAAAAAGTGTTTAAAATCAAATGTGAAATTTAAAATATACGACAGACGTAACTAAGACGAAAACAATTTCCGGAGAAAACCTTTCTCAAAAGCCCGCCTACATTAGGCGTACTCTACTAGTGAGAGGACTCGAGTTGTTTATGTAGAAACTGGTCTCTCTGTCACCTGGACTCTGAACATTGTCTAATTCAGATCAATTTTATAGATCTGTCATATTTTATTTTTTATCATATTCACACTTCTCGTAAGATAGATTAGAACATTTGTATGCAACAAGTAACTTCCCTTCTTTATCTAGCGTTACATTCCGGGAGACCTGGACCCCGAACCAGAAGCCTCTTCGACTACAGCGATTTCTACCTGCTACCTGTCTCCACTCCAAGTTGGTTGAGGACCTTCTCCAACTGTGTGCGCCACCGCAGCCGATGGGGTCCTTTATTATGTTCTCTTACAAGTTCGGAGTGGAAGACACTTCGGTCCGGAGCATGGTTGTCATACCCCCTACATGGTTCAACCACTGTAGGCCTTGAATTCGTAGACGCTTGGCTAGGTTCATGTCGCTGCATAGCAGTTCACAAACAACCAACGATCGCAAGCAGAGGTGACCACTTAAATGCCACACTGAAAGAAAACGAGGACCTTCCAGTGCAAATCGTTCATTCTCTTGCGTTCCCGTGCCATTTCCCAGCCAATGAGCACACGGTGTGAAAAGAAACGCAATCACATTTAATGAATTAAATGTATTTCAATAAATTTCTATTATCTTAACATTTCTCAAAGATTATATTCATTTAAAACTTTCAACGCGACGTATTAAGATTGCTTATCAAATTAATCACTAATGCTAAAGCTTGGGTTCTGAGATTTATCCAGCTGATCTGATAATCTCTTCTGTTCCGAAGTAAGGCGAAAAATCTCGTCCTGCTCCTCAGTAGTGAGAGGTCGACGCTTCTGTTTTGCTTGCACAGTTCGTTTGTACGCTTCCAGAATTTCCTGATCAATACTATCCAATTTCCTCTTGATTTCCAAACGGCGTATTTCACATTTTGCTGCATCTTGAAGCCGGCGCAGTTCATTGCCATTGTACTCAGCAATGGCTGAGAGCTCAGCTGTAACGCGCTTTATCTCCGAGTACACCTCATCCTCCTCTGGATTGGTAAAGTCTTCGGGTTCCAGTATGCCCTGCTCGATGAGTTCTTGCTTGACACGCTTTTCCAATTCGATACCATTTTTTAGCAGGGAGAGGGAGCAAAGTGTTGAATTCGTTGTGTTTGTGTTGTCCGAACTACTATTACTATCCACGTTTGACATGACATCGCCGATTATATTCTCCTCCAGAAATGCTGACACCAGTCGTTGGGTTAGTGGCCCGGTGACACCTTCGCCCATCAGTTGTTCTCCCTTTCGCAAGATCGACATCACCTCAGTGTTCGAGCTATTTTTTGACCTCGATTTGGAAGTCATGTTCTGATTTGAGTTGTGTTCCTCTTCTTTTAAGTCCTCTAGCGCCCAAGCTGTGGAGTAGTGTGGTCCGAGATCTGGTATTGGAGGAACCAATGGCCCCGTGTACTGCTCCAGCAAGTCATCCAAAAGTCTGAGATCTTCATTGGTTATGGGCATGCAATACGGCTCAACTGACAACCAGAACTTATTGGGAGTGTCATTCTTCAATGGAGTCACCTTCGCCTGATCCTTGTGCTGATGCGGGTAGTATGGCATTGCATCCATACTGTCGTCCGTGTTTTGCGATTGTGCGGGAGAATGGGCTGATGTGGTTTTCTGTTTGGTTAGCTTAAAGTATGGTATCTTTGGTTTGCGGTTTTCCTCTCGTTTTCTTTTGCCAGGCGAATTGGGTTGCTTTTCATTTGCTTTGCTTCGACGATCGAAACGGTTTTCATCTTTATCAATCGATTCATATTCTAGTTTAAGGACTCTGTATCGCAGAGCCACATTTGTCAAGAGAGTTTCCAACTCAAGCTGCACACTGTCCAAATCCTCCGCCGGCAAGTGGTCATCTTTGCTCCGCTCCAATGCTGCAGAGTATTTTGGCAACAAACGACTATTGTCTTTGATTTTGATGTGGGGAATGTTTATGGTTCCCTCGGTTTCAGGAGACTCTGGGGCCGGATTGTTTGGTACAACTTTTCCAGATACCTTGGACGTTGATGGTGACGGTTGATTAAAATTGCTGGTACGGCTCTTCGCTGATGTTGATACTGCTCGCTTATTGAACATTTTGTATTTATTTACCTTAAACCACAAATTATCATGAAAATGTCAAATAAAACTAAACGTCAAAATTCATCAGATGTTTACAAGGGCTATCAACAAATGCTTTTGCTGCTGAAATCTTAGCTTTTTGTTACATAAAAACAATGCATAATATGAGTCGATTAGTGGTAGATTTTGAAGCACTGAAATTGATTCCGAAATATACGTTTCTATAATTTTTTCACAGCAAAACAGAAAACTGAAAATTGATGGCGCTAATGTCAGATTTATCTCCCTCAAGCTGACTGAGTAATTTGGCAGTGGATGTGTTCAGTTGACAAGTAGCTTGACAAGTTATTTTTGGGTGAGTGAGTTCTAGGCTATATTGAATTTAGTGTTAAAAATTGTAGCTGTTAATATATGAAGCAACACATGTTGGAATACATTTTGAACATAAGGTTCTTAAATTAATTAAATTTTAATGACATTTGGTTGTATACAATTTCTGGTTGAAAGACGTATACACTCACTTATGCGAAAATTGGCCATCTATATACAATACATGTCGTTTGGGCATTTCTTTCAGTGAATAAACTATCCTAAGCATGACGTTGAGAATACTATAAATTCAAGAATATTTGCCAACAGATCTGTTCTCTGATGTTCATTTGCTCAATTGCGGTTTAAGAGTTTAATTTATGAACGCACCCGGTTTTTATTCACTCTGCTGTTCATTCAGCAAACGCTATTCTTTTGTTCTCCCTCTCACGTTCAAAAAGTAACAGAAAATGAAAAAACAAAAAAACGAACACACAACACACCCAAACAACCAATTGACAGCTGGCGAATTACTTGTTAATTTTTTTCAGTTCAGTTGATTTGTTGTGTTGCAAAACGGGTGATAGGACGGAGTGTTGTTGCTGATATAAATTTCCAAAAATTGTGCGTGTCTTCAAAAATATATATGCGTTCAAAAGATGCATAAGTAATTATGTCCACCGAATGAATTGAGGAATAAGTGAAGTGAAAAATTGTGTGTCAGTGCTGTAAAACGCCATTCAGTGAAAATTAGTGAATACATCCGAATAGGAAAAAGAAGAAGAAAAATTTCGTTCCTTTTCTCGTTTCATTGCCGAGAGCACTGTTGTTTGTGAATAGAAGAGTACATAAATTAATTGAAAAGTGTTTTTAACTGGCCACTATTAGCTTGATCAAGAACTTCGCTATCATGGATGACGAGGAGGAAGAAGTCACGGACCCCAAATTACAAGTTTTTCACAATACAGTTAGGGAACACATTGTAAGTAAAATTTATCTTTCCTCGGATACTAAAAAATACATTTCCCCTAGTAAATAAAAGTGGGTTTTCATTCAACGCGTGAAGAAAAAATGCATTATTACCAGGGACGACACAGTGGTGCCTTTTATTTTAATCAATAACCAACCCCACAGAGATGGCATCACCACTCGTTTGGGGTGTCACATACACTGCCGAATGGGGCCAAAGAAAGTTGCTATCAGTTATGAATATTATTAAGCCATTAGCACCATGCAAATCTGTTTATTAACAAACGAAAAACGATTCGCGTTTTCGTTTTCGTCTTGGTCAGCTATTAATGCTGAGTAGTGCAATCTCACGTGTACACTTCCGCATGATAACACCGTGAATACTTCTTGTTATCTATCTTCCTTCATTCGCTCTTGACCTTTTAGATTGATGCAAATCGATTTTGAACTTTCCCAGCGTATATTAAAAGAAAAAGTCGAGTGTGTATTTTTATGTGAGCTGTGTTTCATGTTGACATTTATCTCCGACTGAGGAGATCTTTGAAAATAAAGGAACCTGTGCGGGATAGATCTCTTCTCATTTTCCTTTGGCTTCAAAGAAATACCAAAACCATCCCAAATTACAAACAAAACAGGTTGCTGGTGAAGTCAGTTCGGGTGTTGAAAATGACTCGGTTGCCTATAAATGTAAAGACGTTCTTTATTCCTGCTGCAGCCACCCTTACCGTGTCTTTTTGTGATAATCAAGAATGCATTGTGTGTAGGTCAAAAGGCAAGGAATTTAATCTAATCACTTATCGATAATGTTTATCTTCTATTTTTAAATAAACACAACCCAAACCCCCTGTGAACATCTGACAATAGTTCAACGAATCGGTCGAGTGATACAAATGCGCACATGACTATTGACTATGAACGAAAGTTGCATCCTGTACAAGGTCTTTGTCTGGCAATTCATGTTTGTTAGTAAAGAGGATTTTGTTGTAAAGATACCATGAGAAATTGAAAGTTTTTCATGCATTTTTTTTAGCGTCGTTAATGGGAGTACAACAACATTATTGCGGCTAGTCCATTTATGTATTTTATCAACATGCCTGTAATCTTTTGATTCACAAATAATTTCTGTTGGTGTGGTGAAAATTAAATACAAAAAGTTTAAACATATTTCTATTCCTTTTGAAAGTCGGCTTCGTAATAAACCCAGTCAATAAAGGACAGTTTATGGGTTTATGGGTATGTACTCTGCATTTTTTTCTCTACACCCTATAATTCAATGACCAGCTGTGGTTCCGGGTAATAGATTACACGGAAACCTGGATAGCGGAAGAAAATATTTCGTTTTTGTGCTATTAGGGGTAGTCCTGTCCCATTTTTTATTGGCTGTGGAATTGTGAATCGGTTTCAAAGGGATGTGCTTAATTTTTGATGGAATATTGTGGATATTGTGTGTGACCCTTCTCTTTATAACTAGGGACACATCACGCTAAATCGCTCTGTTGTAAGTACCAATTGGTTTTGACTATTATTGTAAATTAATCCGCGTGATATCGCAACGGGCCTACTTTGCCCTAAGTGTGAATGCCTTCTGCTGTCACCCACTTCAACCTAACCTGAACTATGTTCACAAGGATGACTGCAACTTGAAAAAATCCCGGGGCACTGCATGTGATGATGCTAAAAAATGTCGGTCATTGTCTTTTAGTAACCTGTGTCCGAGCCCGAAAGGACTAAGCATATTGCTAAACTTCTCTTAACGGACATCCCTCTATAAGGGACACCCCACCCCTGCCAATTCGTCATGGTCCCGGTATGAAGATATATGTGTAGTTCAACAGCATCATAACGGACACCCCTACATAGCGGACAATTATGATGGTCCTGCTGCTGTCCGCTGTGGAGAAGTTTCACTGTATTTCCCTTTGGTGTCAAGGCTGCCTATTTGACGACCTGCTCCTGGAGGTGAAAAATACCGTTTATGGACGTTGAAGTCTTCCTAACCGAGATTTGTGGTACGAGTGTGAGAGTAATTAAATCATGTCATGTCGCTTTGTAATTTTGAGTTAATGGTGTCATGTTATTTTTCAATCGTTTACTCAGTACGCCACCTAATAAATACTCATTTGTGAATATATGTGATTCAAAGGTAAGAAGTGCTCTTCAAGCATTTTCTTTGGACTTGTTACAATTTCTGAAAATGCAAAAAATATGTGTCAAGTATATACGTTGTTTAAGAAGTCAGTTTTTTCTTAATCCTCACAACTTGTCCGCGGATTATCTGTTTATTGCCTTGCACGTGTTCAGTTTCATTTATCTAGAAACCCAACACCATTACTCTCTTTTATAAAACACTGCCGTTTAAAGATTTACGACGTTAATTGAAACCAGTGGACATAAAGTGAGCGGAAAGGGCCATTTCAATGACAGGAGGTTATACAAAATCGAGGACCGTAATGTAATGGAGGGAAAAGTGCAAGCGAAATTATTCACATTCGTGAAGTTATGCACGTGAAGTTAAGACGGTATTAAAGTCTGGTGTGTCCATCTGTGGTGGGTGTGCAGGACAGTAGCGTTTATTTTTTATTGGAATGAATATCGCCCTCACTACTTACACCACTGTCTGGCTTGTTCTTCTTTTCCCTTCAGTTTTGAGTAAGAGTAACACAATAAGCAATTAAGCGAGTAATTGCTGTTCCAGAACGAAATGTATGTCCACAACTAACCTTGTATGAAAGAAAATACGTTGGTTTCGCACAAATATCCACTGCAGCCCATGCTTACTGCCTTTGATTCAATTACAAGCAAACAATTTTATTAGTTGGTATTGTTTAAACAATTGGCTATAGTGGAGAGTGTGTGAGATTCGTAAATTATTTCAGTCAACTGTGCTTGTATTTTAATGCAGACCTACCTATTGGGAGTATATTTTCAACGAAAGTAACTAATAACGACATCTTTGTAAAGAGTAAAAAATTAGCTATGTCACTGGGCTACATTTTACAATTAAATACAAGACATGTTTTGTGACCACGCCCCAAAAAAAAAAAAACCTTTTTAATGTCATCTGTTTGTTCTAACGAGTAGATGCAAAGTGATCTGTGGTGCACCAGCCCACACGTGAGGGTTGAATTCTAGTTTTGAGCGCTTTTTCTTTTGATGGAGTAAACTATTTCTTACAATGCTCAAAGAATTTCCACCAACATTTTTTGTCAACGCGGTATGATGTTATTCGAGGACTAAAACCTTTCTAGGTTCAGTAGCAGCATTCATTGACAGTGACTGGAGGTTTCTCGATGCCGCTTGTAGGGCAGCTACCAAAAATTGGTTCTCACAAGAGTCGACTGTCCTCTTGAATATGGGAATTTGAATAAAATTATAGTTTGCTGATCTGTATTAAACAAAATTTATTTGTACTTTTTTTCAAACCGGTTGCTAGCGACACCGTCTGCTTACAAACTGAACTTACAATTGCCTAAATCTTACACTATTCTGCTGCTGCCACATCATCGTATAGCTGCAAGGCACTACCCAAAAATAAATCAGCTTGCTGCATGTGGCTGCTAGATGTGCACATTGGAATCCAATCTTCTCAGGTGTCTGCAAGGGTTGTTGTGTGTCGTCGGGCGTGGTGACGTATGCTGTTTGGGTTTTTTTTTATAAATGGAGGAAACGTGGACATAGTCTTAAAGAAAAATAAGTGATCCTCTTGTCAAAGCAACACCACCGCACATTCTGTCATAAAATAACCCAAGGCACTTGAATTCAAATGTACGACGTTCTTTGGCTACAGCTTAAATTTATCAATTTGCTGCTGATTTCAAAAATATGATAAATACAAAGATACGCATATCTGCAGTGATGCGTGAGCTTATCTAGGGAATTCAAAGAATTTTCACACTGGGTATTTTTTATACTCAAACACTGAGGCATCGACAAGTAATAATAATAATTCGGTGGCCGAGATGAGCCGAGATACCACGCGTGTTGTGCGTGCTATTGATCTTGCCTGATTGGAGGGCACCTGCTGTTAAATGCCGATACCTCGTGAGGATGGTTGAGGTAACTCTCTGTGCCTCCAGAAATACTAGCCATCATCCGAATGTATGGTTAGAGATCAAATGATGGCAGATGTAAGCAATCTTGAAGCTGCCCACATGCTCATTTTTGCATCTCTAGTCGATTTTCAATTGTATCAAGTCCAATTGGGGTTGTTAATGTTTCTTATTAAAAATTTCATCTTTTGAAAGCAAATCGAGATAATGTCGAACAGATGCCAAGGACTTATTTTCAAAAAAATAATCGAACAAAACTCGTGAAAAGGACGTCTCTAATAAAGATCCATGCAACTTATTGTTGGTTTAAGGGAGAAAAAATAACATGCTAACAAAAATAAAGCAAAGCGGCCACCTTTTAATGGTCTTGTGTAATGTTGCGCCTCTTCCTGTGCAATGCACGGTTTAGCGCGATCTTCTTAAACAGATGAACAGCTCAGCCAACCGAACACCGCTTTAAAATTTTATATCAGGGATGCCGCATTTAGTCCATTGAGTAACCTCAGGAATCACAAGAGTTGCCAATCCGCACGGGGAAATGTGCAGTTTATTGCCGGCGAATCACTGGCCCGTATTTTTTTTCAAAAATGATGGGGAAAATGTCAAATCATGAATGGCGTCCGTTTTCCTTCAGCAGCAGCGAATCGATGAACCAATTGAGAAATGTTCGGTGAGTAATCTATCTCTCGCCTTGACTCCTCGAATTGTGGTTTAAACGTCAGCAGACTTTTTTACGGGATACGTCATATCATTCGTCAATGTAGACAATCCTGCGACATTTGCAAGACTTACAAGACTTTACAAGATGAGTCTTGCGGTCAATGAGGGTAAGACAACGTATTTACTGTCTACGAAAAATGACCACGAACAGCAATGTCTTGGACAAAACGTTGCTAAACAAAATTACAACTTCGATGTAGTCAAAGACTTTTTCTACCTAGACTCCAATGTTAACTTATATTATAATATATTATAAAACGAAAGTTTACACCAGCAAACTCCCGAAGAACCAAGATAACCCCTATCAAGCCTCGATAGTCCTAGTCCTGCTATATGGCGCAGAAGCAGGGACCACGAGGAGACTCTTGGGCGCTTGGACATGGATTTGGGCAAAAGAGTTCGAGTCAAATTGCTAGGCAGTGTATAGGGAATTGACACCCGGAAAGTCGTCGAGTCGAATTGCGAAGGACAACGGGTTAAAAGAAGACCAAGCCTCTGGTGGAGTACACAGCTGGAAAGGGACTTTCGTTCGAGTCTTTCGTCTCAGATTGCTAGACCGTGTATATTGTCGAACTGCGAAGGACAACGGGGTAGAAGAAGGCCAACAAGGTAAAAGAAGGCCAAGCCTCTGGTGGAATACGCAGCTGGAAGGGGGCTTTCGTTCGAGTCTTTCGTCTCAGATTGCTTAGCCGTGTATGGCGAATTGACACCCGGAAAGTCATCAAGTCGAACTGCGAAGGACAACTGGGTTAAAGAAGGCCAATAAGGTAAAAGAAGACCAAGCCTCGTATTTCGTTTCAGATTCCTATGCCGTGTATAGCGAATTGACACCCGGAAAGTGGTCGAGTCGAATTGCGAAGGACAACGGGGTAAAAGAAGACCAAGCCTCTGGTGGAGTACACAGCTGGAAAGGAACTTTCGTTCGAGTGTTTCGTCTCAGATTGCTGGGTCGGAAAGTCGTCGAGTCGAACTGCGAAGGACAACGGGGTAAAAGAAGGCCAAGCCTACGGTGGAGTAAACAGCTGGAAAGGGAGTTAAATCAGCAGAACGTGCGGAGCATGATGATTGAGGCGCCAACTGCCATGTTTTTTCCGACTAAGATATACATATACATCCATGTAATTCATAATCCATGTTCTTACTTCGTTTTGCTCGATTTCGCTTTACACGAAACTTTTCATTCCCTTAACACCCGCGCAAAGCAAGGGTTGGGTGCATATATTTACAGATGGGTGGCGCTACAACTCGTAGAGGGCCAGAATCTAGCTTCTCAGCCACAAGAAGGGACCTAGTTTTATGTCACCTCCGACCGGCCATTTTGAGAAGCCTTTTCTAGACAGTTATACTCTTTGAACATTGCCAGTGGCTCGAAAGAGGTTGGTTCGTGAAAATAATTTTGCTCGCACCGCGAAACGAACCTAGGCAACGTAGGCTCAATATGCGTAGGGGTCGATGCACCAAGCCACAACGCCACGGCCGCCACATTTGTTTGTCATTTCTCTAAACTTTATAGCCCACATTCCCATCAGTTGACATTGAAAAAAAAAGAAACGCAAAAACCTGCAGAAATTATGCTAATCAATCAATTGGACGTTTCGAATTTCCTTGGCTGCGACCAGTCGTGGCTTTGCCAAAAAAAACAAACAACAAAACCCCCCACGAATTAGATCATTACATTCATTTACTTTTCATCAATTTGTTCCGTGAGAGTCGGTCCGAAGTTCAAATTCCTTTTGTTTTACCTAGAAACTGATTCTGTTGGCGCTTGCTTTTGAGACTCTTTCGTGTTTGGTGGTCACCTTAGATCACAAAATAAAAATGTAAATTTATTTATAAGTAGGAGCACACTTAGTCTAAAAATAAACAAAACATACACTTTCATTTATTGTTCACCCAGACCGAGAGAGAGAGAGAGAGAGAGTCGCTTTCTGACAAAACAAAAAAGGCCAAAAGAAGTTGAATGAATTGCATTTAATTTCTTCAAGTTCATTAGACAGACGAGACACTTGAGCAATGTTCAAAATGAAATTGACTTTATGGCTCAGCAGATGCAAGGCAATTAACGTCATGGACAATGGACATGGAATTGCTGGCTGTGCCAGAATTAAATGTAATTGCTGGCATTTGCTTATATTTCGCCCAGCTTTCTGTGTATGTACATATATCAATCTGCGGGGGAAAATGAGATGATTGGCGTAGAAGTGAGAAGTTAGTTCCCAATCTGGTGGAAAGGTCAAAGCTCAAGAGAAATCGGCTAAAGAATAGGTTGCACACTTCGGAAGTGCTTACCACAATTCGGTTTGTGTGGATTTCGCGCATTGTGTCCAACATTCACTTTGATTGTTATTCAAAGCAACAGACCGAAATTGCTTTCATCTTCCGAGCAGATAATGAGTTGTCAATGTTTCGCCGAACTAGATGCATTTAGTTTCACCAGCAAGTCACCTTCAGTCACCATTTGTTTTGAATGGCTTCCATGCCATGGGTTTTTTCACTTGAATGGCCGCGTGCTTTCAGTTTTGTTTACATTTTGCCAGCAAAAATATGCATACACATGAAATAATAAGTATCGAAGCAGTTTGTTGAATTGTTGTCCGAGGTTTTGTGCATTTAAATATAGATTTCTGTCTGTGCGTCCAAGCAGATGTCTGCTCGATATTTTTCGATGGTCAACAAGTGCTCAGCGATGAGCATAATATTTTGAATCTGTATTTGCACATGGGATACTGCCACGGCTATGCATTTTACCACGTATGGCATTTTGAACGGCATGGATGGCAATGAAATCGGATAAAGATATCGTGCCGGTAATTTGATAGCACGATAAGGCTCGAGAAAGTGATTTATTTCGCTGAGCGGGTGGCAAACGTACACAGGCATGGCCCTGGTGGCATAATTTTTTTGTGTATGTAAACAGAGCTTTATTTTTGTTTACTGATTGCATTGTGACCAACGAGCGGTTTTGATAATCTCATCAAGTGGACGACACCAGCTGGATGTAGATTGTTGGTTTAACTGCGAAATTTTTGTACTACACAACGCCACGCCACGCCACAACAGGTACAGAAACCTAACAATGCAGGGGCCTTGAGCGTCCTTTGTGTAGACCAATTTGTGATGTTCGTTCATGGATAAGCCTTAGGTAGCTTCCGCAGTAATCATTCCAATTCTGTGTTCTACTGATCTTCCGTCTGATAAACAATCACTCATTATCGAGTTTCGATAGGGGGTGTCGTTAAATTGAAATTTTTGAGCACAATGTGCCTATGCTCTTCTGATCTTTTAACCTAAATTGAAAAGTAATTCCCAACTGTGAAACCTGTGCCATTATTGAGACGTACCCACGGTACACGTCTCGCCTCTGCTAATTGCAACATTGCTGTAAAGGCAATAATAATGTGGTTGGCGCTACAGCTCGTAGAGGGCCTGGTCCCTTCTCAGTAATCACTCGTGTTGTGCGCTTAATGCCGACTCCGAACGGCGAATTTGAGAAGCTTTTTCTTGTGAAAAATTATGTTGGTGGTACCGGTAATCGAACCCCGGCGAAGTTCAGTTGCTTCTCGAAAAACAAGATTAGACATGCCATTAAATTGGCCACCCAGAAGATAAGCCAAAACCCAGAAAGAATGTAGGTCCGCTACTTAACAACTAAATTAAATTCTTTTCACGTAAAAAGGTTCACGATAAAACACTGCGTGCATTGAATATGGACTAGGTTACGCATGGGTGACGTGTTTTCGGGAGTGTTTGGTTTGGACTGATAATACCTGTGACAGCATGAATTGCACTATCTCCATGTGTCTTCATAGAATGACAGCAGGAAATCAAAATAAGGTGAATGGGCCTCGCTGGCTTATGGCGCTGCACCCATTTCTGTGTCCGTTGCGGTTATCTCACACTTGAAGTCGGAATAATTATCGCCATAAAAGTACTTTCCGATCTTAACCCATCTTCGCGCCGCAAGTCCACAGAACACTGAAACTTATTTTCTAATTTAAAATTGAATAAAATTTCCAAAATGTTCAATGATATTCCAACTACATTAAATCGTCCCCCTTATTCTTTTAGTCAAATTTGGATTCCATTAGTCACTTAAATGTGCTGTGTTTTTGTTGACTGAACACATTTATATCGTTTTCTTCAGAGGATTGCCTCTCATAACTCATATCGTGCCATTTGTTATTATAAAATCAAATTTGCTAACAATTCTTGTTTAGTCAGGGCAATTTTAAGCCGACAAATTCTATGTATTCATTCTGAGCGAGGTTCAAATTTGCCACAGTGACATGTGACACGACTAAGAGAATAAGGGGGAATATGACAGGCGAACGTCCCTGCTTGAATCACCTTCGCCTGCAGATGACCACAGTTTCCATTATTCCCGTCAGCAAACGCAGCACTCATCTTGCCGATAGCTGCTGCAGGATTCAAATCACGGTATTATTTGAATTTGCAACAATCTTAGCTATGTATCTCAACAACCTTTACCCGCCGATCGGCCAACGGACTAGGAGGACGTCCTAGCGAGCATAAGTTAGTCTTAAGAAAGATCTGAAAACGGACAGACATTTAAAGACATACTCGAATAAGTTTAGTGAAGTCAGAAAATGTTGCATTAAAGTTAAGATAAAAATTCAGTCAACTATAAAGATGGAACCGTTTATGTAAATACAACCGCAAGAGATTTGAGGCATGTATCAAACTGAGTAAGAACAACCTCCGTATCCTAAAAAGGTTTCTGCAAATTCTGTGGAGAATCAAATGACTATAAGAGGAAGATACTAATTCACTAGAATTATCTCTCATTCTAAGATTCCCACAGAAAGTGGCTTAGAGAGAATAAAACTAATGAATCACCAGTAACAATCGCATGACTTCCTTTTGTGGCGTCGTGTGTGTCGTGTCCCCGCAAAAACTGAATGACATATACTGAAATGACGTACAATGACAGTAGCTTTCCAACGCATGTTCCAATGGAATAATACAAGTTACGCCATCTCTTAGCAAACTAAGTTATGTACTATGATTGGTTTTAAATAAAATCATATTCCAACATTTTGTTATTTTGAAAGCAATACTCTACGTCAATTTAGAATTTAGATTTTTTTTCCATTAAGCGGACACACTCTTAAGCGACGAAAACTATCGGTCCCGAATTTTGTGGTACAGACTACAGTGAAATCTCTCATTAACGGACATTTATGAGAGAAAGTGAAATCTTCATAAGTCTTTAACACAAAATCCACTTACTATTGAGGACCACAGACGGATAATCTATGACTTGAGTCCTACTCGAGGCAAGTTCGTAAGTTCATAAATTATTGGATAATCCTTCGCACTCGGAAAAGTGCGAAGTCAATCAAAAACGTCATGCCGCTCTTGAAGTCGGAATACCTACCTAAGCTATTTACATCATGTATCAGTGTTGCACACGACCTTGATAGTTTAGTCGTCTCAAAGTAGATGACACGTTAGCATTAGTCTCAAACCCGAGCAAGTTTCGGGAAGATTTTTCCAGACAGAAATACTCTTTGAGCATTGTCAGTGACTCGAAAGAGGCGGAACCGTGAATTATGAAAGTTTTTTATTTCTGTCATCGAACCTGTGCACCCACCTGTTAACCCCAGAGAGAATATTCTAAACTAGAATAAATCACTTTCACCCATCACTTCCACAGGAGTCCATAACGCTCAATGCAACTCGGAAAAGAACTGTATCTAATGGGGCACAATAGATTTAAGGGTCGCCGTGCAATAGACAGGCTAAGGCTTCATTGCTCTAGATTTTACAGTTTTATATTACATTCGCGATCTCAATGCCAGTACCACTTTACATAAGAATCATAAAACAACATGAGATGACACCATCAGTTCTGGGCGTAAACCATTATTTCTAGTGGACCTTCCATTAAATATATTCTATTTACTTCCGATATTTGAAATGCGACCCAGGCTTCGAGGTCGTTAACATCAGCAAATTAAATGTAATACAATACAATTCACAGAGCATGACATTATTGCTGTGGCACTATTTTTCAGCGAATCACGTTTCAATACAATGCACTAACTCTAACACCTTTTCAGTATGCTTTGCAGTGTTGCAGTTGCTTCATTGTTGACAATGAACATTTTTTTTGTCACCTGGTACTAACTCGAAATTCAATGTCATCAAGCTGGCAGTTTTGTCATGGTTTGTGTGTACTTCTTCTATCAAAATAGGGCTTGTCTTCTCTCATGTCAGCTCTAATTGCATTTCTGACAGAAATGAAGTAGATAAAGATGCCCAACTTCACAGCTGATTGATCTCTAGTCCATCGGTGGATTTCAGAGGCGTTTTGACAGTTATTTATGATTTTTTGACAGTTATTCACGAAATAACGTAAATGCCGTTCTCTGGTTGGTCAATTAGGCTTTAGAAAAAGATATAAAAAATGGTTGTCAAAAATTTTAAGGGGCAAGAGAGGTAGAAGTTGGGCGTCTCTATCATACTTCATTTCTGATTTCTAAGATAGCGGTTATGTTTGGATTCCAGTAAGTCAAAAAAATACAAGCGACTGTGAATCGCCTTTAATCATGTTTTTATATAAGGACTGGATGTTGCAGCGCAGCCGAGGCGAGGAATGTCTCACATTGGGAGTGTTAAGAGCAGAAATTGTAGAGTTAGCCAACTTCTACCTGTCAACCATTTTGTATATCGTTTTTTAAACCAAATTGACAAATCAAAGAACGACATTCACATTATTTCCTGAATAACTGTCAAAAATGCATGAATAACTGTCAAAAACCATCCAAAATTCTTCGATTGGCTAGTGGCCAATCAGCTGTGAAGTTGGCCTATAGGTTGGTACTATAGAGATGTACTTCATTTCTGGTTGAAGGTTAGTTATCTTCATTTTGCAGATGACTTAGTTATCCTCCGATCTTCCCAGACCGAACTCCAGCGCTCTGACGCTGGGATAAGGGTTAACGTGGACACATCAGAGGTTATGATAATTTCGAGAACGCCAGTTCAATGCACTGTCAGTGGAGTCCCACTGAAGCAGGTGCAGAAGTAAGGAGGAGTAATGCTGAGCTTTCCTGTAGGATTGGTCAAGCTGGGTGAATTCTAAAACAGCTTGGAAGGTCTGAGATCAGGAAGGCCACGTTTGGAGTCAAAGCCAAGTTAGCGGTTTTCAACTAAGTATTTATTCCAACTCTCACCTATGGTTGTGCAATTTGGCTAATGACCGAATGAATAAGATCTCGAATACAAGCTGCTGAGATGAGATTTCTTCGTGCTGTGTTGTGAACTAGTCGCCGGGATGGGGTGGCGAACACGGCAGTACGCGGGGAACTCAATGTTAAGCAGCTGCTTCTTCGAACGAAACGGGTCTATGCTTCGATGGTTTGATCACGTGGCACGAATGACCACATCATTACGTCTTTCGAGGCGGGCGTTGAATGCGATTCCATTAAGAAGGCGGCCGCTTGGCAGACGCTGGAGGAAGTGGCTGGACCATGTCCAAAAACTCGCATGGTTACGCTTGGGCATAACTCCTGATGTGTTAGATGGCGAATCTCCCGTGCGTGGTTGCCCTTGCGACCCCTTTAGTGGATGCTACTACACAGTCGTGACCACAATAAATTGTTTTTGTATCTGAAGCATGTGGAAGCTTCAAATGCAGTCACTGGGTGACTCCATCTATTGTTAATTATTTAGAGCATTCGCAGAGCGGTGATGTATGGATGATGTTTCTTCCTCTTCCGTCAAGCCGCAGACGACTGGATGGGGCAATTGTTTACGGGCCTGAATCCCAGTAAAAACAAAGTCGAAATGTTTTTATCCGGTTTTCAAATCTGGTCCAGTTACATTGGAGTGGTCGATCAGGGGTAGTAGGGGTTAGCTGCCTGGCAGTACAATGGACACGGTAATTATGTCTGAGTGCTTCTGTGTCTGGCAAAAACAAAAACCTCTGCAGCTTTTGCAAAAGTCGCTGTGCGGTTCAGTCGCATTGCATGTATACCTTTGGCACAGTGCCCGATGAGGACACCTATTAGCGTGCGACTAAAGTCGAAATATGATATCGATCTCTTCTTGCTTAGCATCGATCATAACTTTCTGTAATTAGTTCTGTCCAGGGCTTCGTCTTCTAGCTGCTTCTTTATGGAGCTGAGTGGCGTGCGCTCGTAGGGGAGAGAAATTCTCCCAGCTCCAAACCTTTCTACGAGAGACCGTCCGTCTTATTGGACACCAGTATGTCCGGTGCCCAGCAAAGGGTCACCGGATTCACCAAGGATATCTCTGTCTGCAAATCATAATCAGCTTCGATGTCAGAATATCCGATGATATGGCCTTTACTTCTGCTTGGCTATCGGAACATATGGCAATCGCTTCGCCGGCAACGATTTTGTCTTTCAGCGTGAGTGCCGCCACATGTGTGGCCACTTCAGCGCTGCAGTCATCCCTTCACTGGGGATTTTCCGAGGTCACAGAAGATCCCTGTCCCTGTACCTTCGCTCGCCTTTGAGCCATCGGTGCATAGGATGATCTCGCCCATTCACGAACGAAACTTCATCATCAGTAGCTCACGTGGACATGAGTAGTAATACCAGCTTATGTGTCATTTACTCAATTGTTCTCTTCTCAATGCCACGCTCCACAGAATAACGGCATATACAACTGCAGTCGTTTAACAAGACAAAAACCTACAAAAGTGACAGCCGAGCTTATGACATTGCATAATGCAGAAGATATGTTCACAAAGTGGCTATGTTTGGTAGCAAAAGAAGTATTAAACTCGTACAACTCGTGAACAACACACAGCACCATTCTCAGATCGTTCGAATCACAAATCAGAAGCCCTTGCACACCGATAAACAAATTAAATTATTCAAGCTGTCTAAAATACAGTTAATTTTAGTGTATTTCGACTCCCCTAGAGCCAGTGCCGATAACAAAGCCCCTCACTTTCACTCATGTGCGCAAATAATAAGCATTCATCCCAAACGAAGGCCGAACGCCTTACTGTTTCATCAAATGTTCCATCTTCGTATCCAAATAGTGTTGATACAAGTGAAGCTTGAGTACACGAAGTGCTCGTATTCAACTAAAAACAATTCAAGTGGGTCCGCTTGCCAAGGCGAAAGGTTGACGTGGCCTTTGGTCGCGTGTGCCAAAGCTGATACTATCATACGCGTTTAGCGATATTGTCGATTCTACAAATAATTGTTATTGCATCAGGCTGTATCAGAAAACAAACAGAAATTAAAAGCTAATGTACAGGTCGCTGTCGTCAGAGAATTTCTGTGCAAAAGACATTCTTCTCTTGGAATGGCATTGAAAATTCAAGTTCAATTACTTGTGTGGCGAATGTATTAGTTGACAGTTTTATTTTCCTTCCAAACAATCGATGATCTTGAACATTTCCCCAAAACCCCTCAGCGATAGCGGCCGGCAGCGAGTGTATAGAGGGTCAAGCTGATAACTTCGTCACAGACGAAGCGACGTTTAAGTGTTGTTACAAACGAATTAATTCTCCCAGTTTAGAGGACAAAGGTTAATTGTTTCAGCGCTATCAACGGCGTCACCTGGAAATACTTAAATCGGAACCGTGTCATATATCAGTCGCACGTTGGTTACAGAAACTAGCCTACTGTCGATAGTCGGTGAAGCCCACGTCGACAGCAACAGTATTTGACGTTTGAGTACTTGAAATGTATTTATAATTTAAATTATCGCTGCGAATCGTAAAGCTTATCAATTTATTGAATGAAAGCTCTGTTAGGGGGAAACGATGGCATTCGTCTTCGGAGCTTATTGTACTCTTTGAAGAAAGAAACATGCTGCCACGCAAAATAACAATTTGTTTTGTTCTTTAAAATAACGTCAGAGTGTAGTAATCGACGACATGGCGGCCGTGCTCCGGGCATGTGGGTCGCTCACAAACTGGAAAGGAGGATCCCCACGAGTTATATACTCAAGCGAACAACTATTTATTTTTATGTTAAGCTAGGTTTTATTAAACAATTCCACTTTCCACTGAACTGCACTGGTATACACAAGGATAAATGGATCACGTGACATAAGACGTCACGTGACTTGTAAGACAACAAAGGATCAGGTGACAGGTTAGTGACGCCAGAAGACAAAAAACAGACATAATCAGGTGTCATTTTTGACGATAGGAGAGAGGATCGAGTGGCACATAAAATGTAAATATATAAGGCAAACAAACATCAGGTGACTGGATGACAAATCTACGAAGAGGGTTGCCATGTAACTCACGCAGTATATGCGAGATATTACTGCGATCAAGGCTAATAAACTGGAAACTATGATTTATGGTCCTGAGCTACGCATTAACTCTAAAGAAAAATAACTGAAGGAGTTTGTCTACCTCAAGGCAAACGATATCCAACGTAGAATTGCCCAACGGCGTTACCTCGGCTTTTCGAAACAGCCGTGGTCAAAACTCCGTACTCACTATAAAACTGTTCTTTTGCAACTATATCGGATATTTGGTCCTGTCTTCGAGGAGTTTGAGTGCAAAGACGACTTAACCGTGAACTATCGTCCACTAGCTCGGTCATCAAGAGCATTGCCACCAATTGTCATGATAAGAGGGTGTTCGAATACGAGAGTCCTGGGTCGAGAAGGAGACCGCGCAGCCCCTAATGGTACACAATGTAATTACATTACCAAGATGGAATGTAGTCCCAATTGAAGATGTTTCTTTGCGACAAAGTCCGTTCTAAGATGACGAAAAGTACAACACAATGAAACTTACTTTGTTTAAAAATCCCGATCCATAGAATATGTTGCACCATTCTATCTAACGTTCATAAAGTGCTGTACACATGTGCATCTATATGTATAAACAAAAATACGTACATATGTATGTACTTCTTGGAATTCCAACAGAGAAAAGAGTGGAAACACGACCCACAAATATACAGACGCAGTCCACCAGCTATCTGCGAACATAGAAAATTCTATGTGAATGAAATGTCGGAGTTTACGAAGTTCGCAATTCACAACACGCAGCTCATTTGCACACCACTTTATCCTTGCTTTGAAATTCATTAGGTAGGTTTTTATGTGTTTATTGTTTCGGAAATGGATTGCAAACGCATCTCACTCAATGAGTCAAGCTCATGTAGAAGATTCGCCACATTTAAGGTGACCGCAATGGGTTCTGGCAACTTAAGCTAGATTTCAATATTAACTGACATTTACTGACATAAAGAGTGATTCTTTTCGTCTTCTTCTGCTGGGTCTACAGTCCGGGATGGAGCGTGGACTCCACCAGCATGCCTCTTCATCTCGTTTTACAGGCCAAATTGCTTGAGGACATTTTCTACTTGTGTGTGTTATGGGTTTCGTGACTGTACTCTATTACGTCGTCCAATTGGCGTGGAGTCGATACTTCTTCGATTTGAAGCAATGTTGCCCATGGGCTCTACATTGTCTAGCCAGTAATTTATTTCGCTCTCACTTCAATAAACAAAAGTTAACGAACCCAACGAAGCAGTCATTGTGGTCATATGTCATTTGTGTGTACTCGTTCGATTGTTGATCATAAATTTAAGCCTTATTTCTCGGGGCATTAATTGCACTGACTGGCTTAATTTAACCCTACTAGCCATTCGCAGTTTCGTTGGGTTTTAGAGATTAAGGGCAGTGTATTGGCAATATAGTAGATTGCGTTGACTGACCTTTGGTTGCAGCGTTTTCTAATAAAATGATAAAATGTCTCTGAAGACGACTGGCTGCTACACACGAACTTAGACACTTATGCCGGTTTTCACAGTGCGAGCTCAAGTGTCGATCCATGGACAAACTTAGAATCTATACACATTTCGTTTCCACAGTGGACATTTAACGATAAATCCCACTTAAGTAGTGGTTTAACTAAGGCCACTGATTGCCTTGCCTTAAGGTCCAATCCAGAGAGAACATAATTGCCATTCTCGTATTAAAATAATATTAACGCCAAAATACATACCTAACCAAATATTTTGTCTGACAATGCTGCTGAAAAGAACAGAAGGCACAAATGTTTTTACATAAACACATATTTTAACAATTTCTTGATGAGTTGGTGTGATCTCTTTTCATCCCTTTAGTTGGGTGCTGTTCGTGTTCAGTCACGACCACTATTTGTTCATGGTTCACATGGTTGGTGGATTCAATAGTTCATCACATGCCACTCAGCCCATGACTTACCTAAACAACCCTTAAATATTAACTGTGAAAACGAAATCTTGTTGATGTCAGATCCTACACTTAGCAAATACTGCAGATAAGGTTGCACTGTAAAATCGGACATTAGGCATCTTCATATATTGGCCAAGCGGCGACTTCCAGCTCTGAAAAATCGACATAGCTTGCTTTATGATTTGTTCGACCTAAGATGTGTGTGTGGCGCCCTGTGACCGATTTCGTTTCCAGTCACTGGTTTCGTTTCGGCTTCTAATAAAAGTGCCGATCATATTCAATGAAAGTAAATTGTGTGTTTTCCTCTTCTTCATTCTCCTGAGCATCGACCAAACCATGGGACATTCTTTCCCCGAGCACTTCTTAGTCCTTCCACATCATTAAACAAGTCTTATGTGAATGAGTATTTTATTCGTTTTTTTTATTTTTTTGCACAGCAAATTCGTTGGAATTTTATTCTGTTACTAAGAGGAAGTTGGGAAAGATAAAGCTGAAACCGAAAACGAATTTTGACAGCATTTTGACACATTTCTTGCGTGTCACAGTTTTATGTAACTTTCGTACTCTTTATGACTGTTACACGTTCCAATCAGCGTCAATTATTTAAAACAGAATGGCTACTCGTGCCAGAATAAAATGCCTGCTCAAAGAGTATTTCGTTAAGTTCTTTGGCCTTCCACGGTACTGGTTGCAGCAAACACTCGTGTATGTTACAGGAAGTGTAACGAATGTAATTAACTTTCTCAAAAACCAGATGCTGACATAATCGTGGCGTGGTCCTACTCATTCGCGTCGTTAAATTCAGCAATAGAAAATGCACACACGACATTCATCACATGCACTTACAGTCTCCTTCACTTACTCCTTTTCGTTTTAAAAAAAGTATTTAATGCCCATAATGTTCTTACACGTGTTGCCTAACTGGGTGAGTAACGTAAACATAGATTTGAAAATATAGTACGTTTATGCATACGGTGGACTCATTAAGGTAATAAGATAAACATGAAACATTTTGTTGGGAATTTTGTAGACCCCTTGCCGCCATTTGAAATATGTAGATCAGAAATGAAGATGCCCAACTTCTACTTGTCGTACCCCTTAAAATTGTTGACAACAATTTTTTGTTTCGATTTCTAAAGCCAAATTGATCAATTAGCGAACGGCATTGGCGTTATTTTGTGCACAACAGTCAAAAATGCATGAATAACAGTCAAAAAGCCACTGCAATCGGTGGATGGGCTTGGAGGCAATTAGCTGTGAAATTGACCATCTCTATCATACTTCATGTATGATGATGTTCTATTTTCCAAAACATGCAGTCAACTTCCCCTAAGTCGAATTTTCACGGGATACCAAGATTTGCTCGAGTTAGAGAGAGTTTTGGAAAAATTCGAGTTTTTTTTCGAATTTTTTTTGGTTTTAAAAAGGTCAACATAAATTAAAAAGTCAACATAAAGTAATAAATAACAGCTTCTTGCGTGGTTTAAATTAAATAAAGACACAGTAGTTCATCAAAGTAAGAAAATAATAAAATAAATTAAATAAAAAGCATTTCTTGCTAAATTAAAAGTAAAATAAGGCGCGTACATTCATTGTTAAATCGTCAAAATAGGCGTGTAAATAACTTTACTTAAACAAATCTGTTATTTTTGATTGGCTCATCTGAGGAGGGTTTGTTTTGGTTTTTTTTTTTTATTTTTTAAATGCAGTTTTAAACTTCATCCGGTACTTTATCAGCAGATTGCAGAATTTCAGTAGCGTTTTCAATTTCTTTTTTTTTTCTGGTATATCAATACTAATTAACTCGGGTTCTTCATCATCATCACTATCGTTTGCGTTATTTTTTCGCATTTATTACTTCTTCGAAAACATACTGATTTTCAGGTACTTTTGTAGCCTCGATACCGTCATCGACTCCCATAAAATCCTTCCAAGTAACATCTGTAACATTATAACTCGCTTCTGTTAACTTGTTCCACATTTCCCCGATTTCATGGGCGCCCTCGTCCTCAGATCTTAGTAAATTGAGCGGAATGTCATAACCTTCATTCCACGTCTCGTCTCTAAAACCGGGCTTTTTAAAGCAATTTCCAATAGTTAATGGTGTTACATCTTCTATCCACGCTCTTGAGATTTCCCGTACACAGTCTAGGAGCCATATTTCGTACTCATCTTCTGTTGCTTTGAAATAGAAACCATTTTACATCCAAGGATGTAAATTCCTTGTTACACAAGGAAAGGGATAACATTGTTTTTTCTGCCTTGCAATATTTGTACAAATTATATCTTTTTATGTGGGTATGTCAAACTGGGGTGGAAAAATAAACCTAGAATAGAGAAAATGTGTACGAGTTAGAGGAAGTTTCGACTTAGGGAGAATTCGACTTAGAGAGAGGTGAGTGAGGGGAGTGCTAAAAAATGGCGAAAAACTTCGAGTTAAAAAGAGTTTCGACGGGAGAGTTCACTGTAATTCCAATGTCAATGTGGAAAATCTATTACTACATCTGTATTATATCATTATTCTACTACTAAAATATTATAATTCTAATCGTGTCAAAAATGTTTGGTTATTCTTTTTTCTTTCATGGAGAGCGCAACGTATGTTGCTTATTTTTTTTTAATTAAAACATTGTTTCGCATTAAACCGCCTTTTACTTATCCTCAACAGCTCAAGGGTGATCATTTTTGAAAGTCACGACTGGTTCTTCAATGACCACTCAGCATAATTTGGCAAGAGGTTACAGTACACAATTTGAATGCATTCTGATGTGTTCACGTGGCTCCCTTTTGCGAGTAATACAACTGCTAGTGTCTTTGGTATTTAATTTACTATACGTACGTGTACATTGGAGTCAAAAAATCTGCTGCCTTTAAAATCTTGACAGACTAAGGATCTCTCTTGCCCCGTGTTCACAGTGCGAGCTTAAGTGTCGAACCATGGATAAACTCAGAATCAATACAAATTTCGTTTTTACAGTGAAAGTTTAACGATCAATTTCACTTAAGGCAGTATTGGGACTTACAATTTTCAAAGTGTAGTAGATCCTGAAGAAAATTAGTAATAGATTTGAAAAAAAGCGTGACACATCTCGTTTCTACTAACCTACTCAATTTCTAAGAAGATTCACATACTACGTGAACGCTTTCATAAATGACATGAAATACCTACCTCCCTACTTTCGCAAGTGTTTTTCGAGCACAGTGGATGCTAATAAAACTTCTTTGTAATTTGTTGCATATCAGATAAGTGTCAGAAACAAAAAAAAAAAAACACAAATGACAAACAATCCACAAAAGGAAGAATTACAACGTGTACTGGATTTCGCACTTTGGGTTGGAGATGTAGTAGATTTTGCAAAATAGTGGCAGTTCTACTGCAATAAAGTCCCAACACTGTAACATAATGCCATTCGTGTACTAAAATAATATCAACCTCAAAATACATTCACAGAAATTAAGTATGATAGAGAGGCCCAATTTCTACTTCTCTTGTCTCTTAACATTTTTGACACTCATTTTGTAAAGCCAATTTGACAATCAGAGGACGGCATTCGCGATATTTCGTGAACAACTGTCAAAAATGCATGAATAGCTGTAAAAAAGCCAGTGAAATTCGTCAATGGGCTTGGGGGCAATCAGCTGTGAAGTTGGCCATCACTATAATACTTCATTTCTGAACATTCCCATGTTGAGCTGGTGCTTGTCCTCTCTTCAGTTGGGTGCTGCAGTTTGACTCTTCGTGTTCAATCACAGTCGCCATTTTTCTTAAATGATTCACAATGACACTCAATCCATGGCTTGCCTAAACCACCTCCAATTTTGGGTGTGAAGACGAAATCTTCTTGAGTGAAGTTTCGATCCTGCACTTAGATAAACAAGCAGAAGGAGCATGCACTGTGAAAACGGGCATCGCTTAACGGCAGACGCTTTAGCAAATCAAGAGAGTCCGTCTCTCGCTTACTGTCGTTGGGTTCGATATATGGCTATCGTTTGTTCTGTATGTAGACATTTAGGAGACTATAAGTGTTCTGGCTTCACCTTAAATTAAATAATGAAGATGTAATCTCACCCGTTGATGGGTCTTGGGAGATAAGAGTATTCCAGGCAATCAAATATTAATGGATTAAAATGACTATCCGTTGATCATGGATGTAATGAATCGGAGACTTGAAGAGCGGCGGGGATAAGTCCTACACTACGAAAATTTTGGCTAATTTGAAGTCCCCTTCAACGTCTTCTGCAGAGGATACTATCACGATCCAGGACGAATTCGAGTACTATCTGGAAGGAATGTTCCATGCTAACCCGTCCGAAGATACAGCTTAGTCCAACTGTCAAACGTTTAGAAATTCACAACATACATTTGGCTTATTCACAATAGTGAAGATAGTTTGTCGATTCAGTTATACGACACGAATTATGATAAAACGACTGACTGAACACAATAAGAGCTACACGATGATTTTCCTGGCATTTGAGAAATTGATGAAGCCACTGGTGTGGCCCTCGCACTTTCTTGTCTTTCCAACAATCTACTTCCGATCTTCAATGCAATTCATGCCAATCATTTCGAAAAACAGGTGCTACTCTCATTGAATGAAAGGATTGAACTGAAGTGCTCATCTATCAATGCACGCCATAAAGAAGACCCTCTCACACTTTCATACATCCAACAACCAATAAAATATTAAATTAAGCCCGAAATCAAATCTACCACATACACTGACGTCGTGACACACTTTAGCTGCTCACGTACAGTAACAGTAAACACCGGTCGAGAGGCACATTCGAGCCTCTAAATGTAAGTACCGCATACCGCATAGAAATCTGAATGCTTTGCATGGTTGTTACATGTGTAGTCAAGCCGGCGAATGGTGCCGGTGAAAACTGACGGCTCGTGGGCAACATATTTCTGTTTAATTTCGTTTTATTCAATAAAAGTTTAAAATTAGCCGACAGCATAAGCAGTGGGTGTGAGCTTGTGTGTAGTGTAAGGAACAACCGGCTAGATTGGGTAGTAGTTGGTCGTAGACGGCCATGTGAGGGGTTATTGACACACATTGAATTGGTCGTCGTCGACGACTACTGCCTATGGTGCAGGGCGACTAATGCTATGGCATGACTAATGCGGGCATACCCACATGGCGAATCTGCGAGGCGAGAATGTATGCTATTTTTGCATTGCACTTTGTGTCGGTGTGCTTATTTATACCCCAAGGGATCATTGGTCGCTGGGCAAGTGAATCTGTTTTCTTGATAGACATCGATAGGGGGAGAGGGCAGAATGTTTGATTTCTGCTGTACCCGAAGAGTGTCATTGATGCGTGTTTATTATGCATCGCTGCACTTGAATTGAATTATAAATGCATACTACAGACGCTCTCTAATGGGGAGGAGTAACTACACCTTTTGTTCGAAGTCAGTGTGTTGCTTTAAGGCAATCAGCTGCTTTTGGAAGTCTTACAGGAGGCAACTTATGTGCTCTGTTTGGTTTCGAGTTTTTAAAAGGGTCTTGTGCATTTGTATGAGGTCTTCTCATAACTTGGTTACAAATGAACGCAACGTGTTTTCGGTTTGAGAGAGAAGCAATCGAGAGGTGGCCACTTGTTCTGTGCAATGTGTGCAGGAATTCATGTGCTTTGGCTTTCTTTTCGGTTTGATGTCCGTTGTTGATGCAGTGCCAATATTTGTTTCGCGTTACAAATGTTAAAAACATTGCATATACAGTAGAACCGTAGAAAGATGGACTGAAATAAAATATGCTCCGTTAATCTTTTCAAGGAACAACTAAAAGAAAAGTTATTTATAAATGGTATAAAAGGAGACTTCTTTGGGCGTTTTTCTTGAAAAAATTGACAATTTCAAACAGGTGTTGACAGCCGAATTGTTCCTCTTATAGAATCGCTCATGTGTCCGAGATTCTGTCCACTTGGGTGGGTAATAAATCCATAATTCAATACCCCAGAGCAAATAAAATTAAGCTTTAGCTCCAGGCGCCTGCTTGACAGTTGTTGATATAGCATCCTTAGCGGAGTGACGGAGTCGCGTGAGCGGGTTAGACCTACAGAAAAAAGGGTTAAAGTCCCCCCCCTGAATGGCGACTGTTTTCAGCAGCTGTCATTGCCTCTGCAAGGGATGTTTGTGAAGTGAAGCGGCTTGAAGTGGCGGCTGGAGGTGAGAAGAGAACTGCATGGGTTAAAACGCCCGGAGTTCAAGAATCCATCAGAGAGAAGAAGAAGACCTACAGAGACTGGATTCTCTTGGGGGACTCTGCTTCTCGTGACCGGTACACTGAAGCGCAAAAAACTTGCAAATTGGCTGCTCGCTAAAGAGCAGTCTTGGAAGGAGTTCGTCGTCTTTGGAAAGCGACCATAGATCTGCCAAAAAGGTGTTCTGGCAAACCATTTCCCGACTTAGAGGAAGGAAATTGAACATCAACGAAGGAGTCAAGTCCAAAGATGGTGTGTTGCTTTCCAATGAGGTGGACATCTTACGCAGATGGAGCGAGCACTTTTCGGAGGTGCTCAAACTCGAACAGGGCACTGAGAATGGCAGACCTGTAGTGTTGAGAGGGGCGGAGAATAGTCCAACGATGGAGGAAGTGATTTTGGCGATTGAATCGGTAAAGGATGGCAAATCCGGCCAGTAATGCTTAATGCAATAGGATGGCTCTCTCGTGTCATTAAAGTGGCCTGGGAACGTGGAGACACTCCTGGCGATTGGCAAACTGGGGTGATTGTTCCACTTTTCAAGAAGAGGGACAAAAGAGATTGCTCCAACTTCAGGGGCATATCTCTTTGAAGTCTCCCCGGGAAGTGCGTTCTAGAGCTATGGTCGAGCCCAGGATGAGGGATGAACAGTACAGTAGTAACAGAAGTACAACCGAGCAGCTTTTCACCGTAAGAATGGCACTTGAGGCTTGGGAGTATGCCCATACGACCGAGTTCCTCGAGCTAAACTTTGGAGCGTTCTGCAGCAGTATGGGATTGATGGTCCTCTTCTGAGCGAAATTCAGTCTCTATCCACAAACTGTAGCAGTTGTGTTCGGGTTAACGGTGCTAAACCCACACCTTTCACTGTGAGCGTTCGACTTCGTCAAGGGTGCGTCTTGTCACCTTTCTTTTTCATTGCATATATGGACTGGATGTTGCAGCGCAGCCGAGGCGAGGAATGTAGCACAGTGGGAGAGTTGAGGGTAAGTCATCTTCTTTTTGCAGGTGACTTAGTGATCCTCACACTCGATAGGTTTGTGGCCGTATGTGCTGATGCTGGAATGAAGGTCAACGTGGACAAATCTGAGGTTATGGTCATCACCAGAACGCTTGCACTCTACAGGTTAGTGTCCGACTGAAGAAGGTGGAGAAGTTTAAGTATCTCGGGGTCTTTTTCGGGAGTGATGGAAGGAGTAATGCTGAGCTTTCTTGTAGAATTGCTCAAGCTGTGTCAATTTTGAAACAGCTTGGTAGATCTGCAATCAGGAAGACCGAGCTGGGTGTCACAGCCAAGTTAGCGGTTTTTTAACTCAGTATTTGTTGCAACTTTCACATAGTCATGAAATTTGGGTAATGACCAAACGAATAAGATCGCGAGTAGAAGCTACTGAGATGAGATTTCTCCGTCCTGTTATGGGAATTACTTGCCGGGATAGGGTAAGAAACACGGCGGTGAGCGAGGAACTCAACATTGAGGAGCTGCTTCTTCGAACGAAGAGGGATATGCTTCGGTGGTTTGATCACGTGCCACGAATGTCCCCTTCATCACAACTTCTGAGGCGGGCGTTGAATTCGATTCCATCTGGTAGGCGACCGCTTGGCAGACCCAGGACGAGATGGTTGGACCAAGTCCAAAAACTCGTCTGATTACGCTTGGGCATAACTTCTGATGAGTTAGAGTCAATGGCGTAGGGTCGAGTGGCCTGGAGATCTCTCGTGAGTGGGTTACCAACGCGACCCCTTTCGTGGAGCATGCGGGTCAGAAGAGGATGAGGATAATAATGGTGAATTAAAAAAATAAAAAAATAAAAATAGGAAATAATTATATTGTATAATAATAATAAAAATAAAAATAGGAAATAATTATATTGTATGCCTTGTGCGGATTTTGTATATACTTGTGCGGAAGTTTTAGTTTTAGCTGTTGTCAAGCGTTTATGTGTGGTCGTTTTTGTGGAATACTGCTTGGAAAAGTGTAAACGATTTGTGATGGTCGATTTGTCAGCCCTGGAATTGTAACTTAATTCGTGCTGTTTTCTTTTTTTCAAGATTTGAACGTTTATTTGAGAAAAACATGTACAATAGTGTTATTCAAAGTATTGCCCATCTGAAGCTATGACTTTTCCCATCTTTCTGGCAATTTGTGGATCCCATTCCAAAAGAACTGCGCCGGCTTGGCAGCCAAGAATGAATCAAGCCAATTTTTGATATTCTGCTCTGATGTAAACCGTATTTTAGTGAGGGCGTTCTGCATTGACCGGAACAAATGGTAGTCACCTTATGTCTGGGTGGAGTAAAACTTCCCATCCACTGTTTTCCAAATAGTTCTTAACCGGGATAGCAACGTGGGGCCGAGCGTTGTCATGATGGACAATTATTGCCTCGTGTCTGGTCGCATATTCCGGGCGTTTTTCGGCTACTGCTCTCTTCAAACGGGTTAATTGTGTTTGGTAGCGTTGTCCATTGATGGTTTCACCCGGTTTTAGCAGCTCATAATGCAGCACACTCTTCTGATCCCACCAAACACAGAGCATTCCCTTTGCCGTTGATTTGGCTGGTTGGCCGGGTTTCATAACCACTTTTGGCACGTTCGCTCAGCTAGCGCATGTTCACCATAAACTTCCGCAAAAATACGATGACTTTCGGCAGCAGTTTCCTTCATATTAAAGTAATGAAGAAGAATTCCCCGCAAAAACACTTTTTCAGGCACAAAGTTCGACATATTTGAGTGAACAAAAATTATTGTTGTTTACGCTTCAAATGAATGACATATACTGGAATGACGTACAATGACAGTAGCTTTCCAACGCATGTTCCAATGGAATAATACAAGTTACGCCATCTCTTAGCAAACCGCGCGAATTAAGTTATATAATATTTGTGCAAAAATGAATTCAAACAATACACTGGGCTCAGATGTGACAATGAACATCAAGATAACAACACATAGGTATACATTTACATTACATAGGATCGTCTGTGGGTGTGGCATACACTCCAGAGGTCTTAAATACCTGCCTCGACTTCTTCAATACTGAACAAAAGAACAAAACTACATCATTGGTTGTGGTTGGGCATTGCATTTGCGAACTTGTTCAAATTACATGTATCCAATCATGAACTCATGCATCCATAAATTAGAGCTATTTCATTGAGGTATATGCTGGTAGACAACAAAATTGATAATACACTACCAAAGCACTTAATTTATCATAAACAAGGCCAAATTTAACTCACAAATAAATAAAAACCAAAACATTAACTTCAACACATGACCGGGAATATAAACATTCCCAGAAAGATAACAATGTCGACAAAGATTACGTCAAGTTTTTCTTGTAAGAGTTAAAAAATAGCGCACCTATTTGACCTAGACCACTTTCGATGTTAAGTTGTAGGAAGCGTTTCACCGGCCCCACACATTTGTCGACGTCAAGGCATTGAACTTCGAAAAAAATGCTATTTCCACTTTCGTTGGACTTTCTCCTCTGTCACTCAAATCCTAAAGATGTGGAATTAAACTGTCTGTAGCATGTGGAAATGTAAATTTTATTTTTAAATTTCAATATACAGCTAGTGTCATAAATTCAATCTGTCAGTTTTGTCCGTTATTAAATTGGCTTCATGGGAAGAAGAGACACGGAGGAATGTTTACAAAATCAGAAATCTGTTGGCGGTGCATATTTGAAATGTTTATAAGTGTCCATGCATTGAGAAAACTGACGGCGCTTCACTCACTTTAGTGTTAGTTGCTGCATTTTATGCAAAATGAAAATATTTGTTGCTTTAGTTCGGTTGGGTGCTGTTGTTTCGTTGTTCCCAATGGGAAGCTGTGCATAAAGTTATGCTCACATCTAATCTTAGCAACAAATTGTGATCGTTTAACTCGAAGACTGGCCGATAAGCAAAACATCAGAGCTGCTTCTTGGAGCTTTCGAAAGAAAATTGTATATTGGATTAAGGACCCGTCTGTGAGAAAGGTAAATGGAGAAGATGACATAACCACTTTGTACCAAGACTTGGATGTAGTCAGGAAACTAATAATCCACTGGCGTGGCCACATCGATTCTGGATCAAAACCTCCTCCAGTCTAAAGACTAAGACATCGCGGATGCAAGACAGCTTGGTCTTGATGACTGTAAGCAGAGTGCCCAGGACGCGATGGAAGGCATTTATTGCTCATGTTTAGATCCTCAACGTTTGGATTGTAATTGTCAAGGAAAAAGTTCCAAAAGGTCTAAATTTACTTGTTGCTTGCTGTAGTGAATTGCCAACACTGCAGTAGAGCGTGGGAGGTGCTCTACGATTCATCGTAACACCATGGTATACATTTTACATGCAGAGTCCAAATTGGAATCAGTTTTTTGTTTTTTAATAACACCTGTGTCATTGAAGGCTACATAGACGATTTGACGTATGCTCATAAAAAATAGTCCTAAGACGTCAAATCGCGCGATATATCCACGTTGTTTAGCACAGTCTCATTCGCATCCAAGGAACCGAAAAAGCGGACAGTCACGAGAAAAAGGGATCTAAAGGAGCTCCTCCAGCAATCGCTTACACATCATTTTGCTCCCAACAGAATAAGATGAAAGACTGAGCTCTGGATAGAGTCATAATGGGTATTGAAGCAATTGCGAGGGCTCTATGGTCGACACTGAGCATAAAAGATATCGTCATCATTGATCAGTAGTTCTCGCAAGGAAGACAATTGGATGGCGCAGTTGGTTAGGAGGAAAGCATGCCCGATGAGTGGAATCTCAGCGTCGTTTGTCCGGTCCACAAGAAAGGAGACCCTTTTGACTGCGCCAACTATCGAGGGATCAGTCTCCTTAACATATCGTACAAGATCCTCTCTGCCGTCTTGTGTGAACGCCTGAAACCATTCGTCAATAACCTGATAGGTCCTTATCAGTGCGGTTTCAGGCCTGAAAAGTCCACCATCGACCAAATTTTCACACTGCGGCAGATCCTGGAAAAAACCCACGAGATGCAGATCGACACCCACCACCTATTCGTCGATTTCAAGGCCGCATATGACAGCGTGCATAGAGACGAGCTATACAATGCCATGTCTAGTTTTGACATTCCAGCCAAACTCGTCAGATTGTGCAGGATGACGATGGATAACTCTCGCTGCTCCATCAAGGTCGGTAACGAACTCACCGAGACCTTCAATGTCAAAAAAGGTTTTAGACAAGGCGACACGCTGTCATGTGATTTCTTCAATGTCATACTTGAGAAGATCGTGCGAAACTCAAATGTCAACACCAGAGGCACGATCTTCCAAAAGTTCGTTCAACTGCTTGCCTACGCAGACGACATTGACGTGATTGGACGAACACAGCGAGCTGTCAATGAGGCTTTTGCTAGCATTGAAGCGGAAGCGGCTAAAATGAGCTTGGCAGTTAAGCAGGGCAAAACAAAGTACATGCTGTCATCACGAAAGGACGCACAACATCGACGCCTCGGACAGAGCGTCATAATGGGCAGCAGAAACTTTGAGGTAGTCAAGGACTTCGTCTACCTTGGCACTGCAGTAAACAGGGACAATAACACCAGTACCGAGATCAAGCGCAGAATTACTCTTGCCAATCGCTGTTTCTTTGGGCTCAAGAGGCAATTGAGTAACAGAGCCATCTCTCGAAACACCAAGTTGACATTATATAACACCCTAATCATCCCCGTCCTGCTCTATGGCGCAGAGACATGGACGCTATTGAAAGCGGATGAAGAAGCTCTTGGTCTTTTTGAGAGAAAAGTTCTGCGTGCGATCTTTGGTCCTGTTTGTATTGATGGCGTCTGGAGAAGGAGATTCAACCACGAACTGTACGGGCTGTACAGCGGCATGCACCTAGTTAAGCGTCTTCGGATCCAACGCTTAAGATGGCTAGGTCACGTAGAGCGGATTGACACCACAGCTCCGGCCCGAAGAGTCTTCGATTCCGAGCCTTTGGGACAACGCATAAGAGGTCGTCCTAGAACAAGATGGCGCACACAAGTGGAGAAGGACAACAACCAACTTGGTGTGCACAACTGGAGGCAGCTGGCGAAAGATTGTGCTGGCTGGAGAGGCTTGTTGGTTGAGGCCCAGGTCCACCCCAGACTGTAGCGCCACACTAAGAAGAAGAAGTAGTTGGTTAAGAGCCTGCCCTTGGGTAGTGGGGTCCACGGTTCGAATCTCAGTGAAAGTAAATTCAATACGGTTTTACCTGATTTTCAAAGCTGGTCCAGTCACTATATGGGATCAAACTGGCGGCACTATCACAGGAGTGGTCGATTAGTGGTAGTAGTCTGACTGTGGGTATCACAATGGACCAACATGGTCTACCCCACCCTACCGTACCCTACCTCTTGTCGCAAGGAACTGTACACGCTAATAGGAGTCCTAACCTTTACAGAAGAAGATATATCCTAATTCTATCCTAGCCCTAGCAAAAAAGGGGGCAGTTCTTTGTAAAGTACTTCTTCGTAGAGCTGGAGGACTGGCTGTTGAACTTAAAAACCTCTTTAGAATGTGTGATGGCTTTCAGAATAATTATTTAGGGCACAATGGACCCAACACGTGATCGCAGGTCGTATGGTCGCCAGCACACCCATGTAACCTCTTACCTTACATAACTCCACTTGCTGTGTGCAATGGACGAATCACTGTCTTCATTAACATTGACAGATAGAGAAGCAATATTTCTCGCAGTACGTTCTCTAAGTAAGGGAGTATGTCGTTTGATGTATAATTGCGTGAAATTAGAGCGAACGTTTTTCACCATTGCGACTACGAAGTGCTCGAAAATCATTCTTCGCAGAACACGAATTTAATTTAATAGTAAAGATCAATAAGTCTTCGATATCTGAAACACAATAGTGCGACTTCGCGTTACGGAGGTAGTGCTTTGACGCACTGCGTTAAATGAAGAAGTGTGAGTCTTTTCTGCCTACACTGACTTTAAATGACTTGGACGAAAATCTCTTTATATTAATAAATTTTGTTTTTGTGTACGGTCATTGCGTGCATTGAAATACGACGGCAGTAGCAATGCATAATTGTGGTTCGGGCATAAATATTTTCAGAATGAGATGGAAGTTCTGCTTAAGCATGTTTGACTTTGACACTTGTCACAAATCTCGCGTGAGCTGTCAAAAGTAGAATATAATAAAAAATCATCAATGCACCGGATTTGGGCAAGGAGGATTTTAATTTAGTAGGTACTGGAGATTTTAATTCGGAGAAAGAGAAGATTCAACCGTGAGTTGCACCAGGATGTGGATCTAGTCCGAAAGGCAAAAGTCCATGCATATGTGCATGGCATGAAGTGCATGGACACCAATGCTGCAGCTAAGGGATTCTTCGAATCCGAGTTCAAGCACTTCAGGTGATCTGAGTCATACCCCATTTTGCGCTTTCACGCATGACGTATTTATCACTCAAAACTGTAATCGCCCACTTGACACTTAAACAGGAATATCCAAATAAAGTGCATTTACTGTTAAACGAGATACACGCTGCGAAACGTTACACCATTCGTAACCACCGCTATATGCACGGGATGTACAGTATTTTTATGAAATCGCAATTCCAGCCGCATTGTCGTTCAACTTGCTCCAGACCGAGTCATGAGATTAATTGGATTTTCCTCTCGACGGTGGTTACAACGCGGAGATCATATTTCTTTTATATCATCGCACAATAATTTCCATCTATTTTTACTATAAACGTGAAGGCAGGCTGAAAATAGAAAACAAAAGGAAAGCGGTGTTCAGGAAATATCTAAAAGCAGATATTGATGGCAAAGAGGCGAAGCTGGTGGTTGACGTAAATGAATAAATCTCTCAGGAGAAAGCATGCAGACATCAAACACTCATTCGTAAATTGTATCACATTCAATAACGCATGCGTCATATGGATGAACAACTTCACGAACAGAGATTCTCGATGAGTTATTTGTCTGATGAAGATCTTGACTTGTGTTATTCAAGCGTGCAAGTGCCATCAGGAAACGAGTGAATGGGCAAAGAGAATGTACTTACTCTGAATGTACATTTTGTCACTGTGGTAGAGTGGATGAATGGGTCGACTACTACGTTTCCTAAAACAATAGCTTTCTTACACTAGATTTACTCGCAATGCCCAAGGACATCCGACCTTGGCGGTGTTCTACTCCGGAGGAACAGTCAACACAAGTAGTAGTTGCAGAAACCTTGTTCAAGTCCGGACTGTGTGGCGCGTCGACAGACGAAAAGGAAAAAAAAACTTCAACGTGGTGGTGGTGCACCTCCTAACATACATCATCTGAGAATAATACCACCCACAACGTGATCCAAGAAAGAGCCGTCACTCTAGATAGTCTTTTCGTCTGAATTTGATTATCCGAGGTTTACTTTCAATGACCGTCAGTTCGTGTTCTAGGAACATTTGTCGAACGTCCGAATTGTTTTGATTGACTTCGACTGAGGCTCATGGTACTGATAAATTCACGCTGCAGAGCTCAGTACTGATGCTAGGTTTCATGTTGGCATGCTTGGCTCTATTTTGCAAGCAAAGAAGCTCTGTAAGATGGCAGAGAGTGCTAAAGTTCCTTCGATACAGCCATTTTTTTATCTGTGTTTGTAAGAGGTGGGATATCAAACATCAGAGACAGATGTCGTCATATATTCCGATATCCAGGCGGCCTGGTTAAATAGAGGGCTTCCTGACTTCCTGATCTGTTGCATATTTCATACTGAGATGACCGAATATGGATCCGAATCCAAAAAACTGCAAAGCTGAGGAAATCGCTGCAAGAGTACCAGATCAGTGTTCCTCCCGGGTAAAGATCTGGCATTCATCCGCTACTACAAAACATCTACTGATTCTTAAAACGGATCATACTAATCTTAGATCGAAACAAAATGCTTCACTGTGAAGAATGAGGAGGTCAGCTCTTGGAGTTCTTATCGGTGTCATCACTAGACTCTGTCCCATTGGAAATCACACCTAACTGCAGAGGCGATCAGGAATGCGAGTCTGTTGTCCACATTTTCTGTAATCGTAACGCCTTCCCATCCCATGGGAGGAGGCACCTGGACGCTGGACGAATTAAGCACAACTAGTGTCAACCATCTGCATTGCTTTATCAAAGGCATCAAGTGGTTTTGCGAATTACGATCGACTAGATCCGGGTGGAAACATAGCGACCTGACACTGGCAAAAATCGACATAAGACTGTAGGTCCCCTCCACTACTGGCGGAATAATGACACGTACAACTCGCGTGCTTGTTGTATAAGCTAGGCTCGTTTCTACTGCGGTCAGTAGCGCCAGCCATATTATTATTTCTCTCGAATTGTGAACATCGGTTGGTTAAGAAGTTTGCATTTGTGTGCGATGCTTCAAATTTGGGATTCTGTTGTGGTTGCACACACGCTCTAAGATATACAAATGAAAAACTGATTACGTGCTTCAGTGTTTCTGCTTCAGATCGATACTTAAAGAATCAGAAATGCAAACCTCATGAAGCGATCTGCCCTCGTCTTGATTGAAAGCGTAATGCACATCGATACTGCCAATATCTCGACTCATTCGCGTGTGTAATTGCTGAATAACAGGGCGTTCCACTCTGAAGTTATATCTCGGTCCCCTCGATATTTTCCCTCAACATTTTGTTCTCTTTATTTCATGCTTTGTTATTCTTTTTGATGTATACTCACGGCAGCCGTGCTTATATAAAGTTAAACGAAAAACCTCTTTCTCGTTTCCTGAAGAAATCATAAAAACCCATTCATGTTTATTTTGTATTTTCAGATTTTTCTCCTATTATTAATAGTCCTGTACTCATCGTCCTACGCTTTAATAGTACGCTTCAGAAGAAAGGATCGCGATGATTTGTTTTCGAACGATGACGACGAGATACTCGTCTATCGCATAAGGTCAGTATTTGAATATTTCCCTCGGTTTGTTTGTTAATTTATTTGCTTTCTTATTCTAGCTCTTGGCTATGCACATTTTCGTTGGCAATCGCGGTTGGGGCTGCCTTACTTTTGCCAGTGTCAATAGCAAGTAATGAAGTATTGCTGTTGTATCCAAACAGCTATTACGTTAAATGGCTAAACAGTTCACTAATCCAAGGTGAGTGACATGTGATTAATGAAGTGTGCAGCCCACTGCCCAAAGCTGGGATGAGTAAGTGGTGATAATCCCGAAATCCACTTTATGCGCTGCTAGCCGGTGTAACAGCCGTCTAGGGTTTTATGTTGATTACATACTTCACAGCAATCGTTTATTCGGTATTTGCTTTTGACTTGATTTTATAGCTTTTGATGCTATTAATGGAATTGACATTGTTTTCAGTTGATGTTATGTGTGTCAACGAACGTCTGTTAAGTGGTTCATTTGGGTAGAAAATGTTGTACTAGAAGTCATAGATTACAAGCTCACGTGGAAATGTGTGCACACAGATACCGGGTGAAGTGAAGTGAATGACTGAGAATGAAGAATATATGAAAGGAAAAAGAAAATAACGAATGAAGTAGGTTTCTCTTTCGTCTGATCGGAGGCATCATCACATGTCAGGAAATAAGAAGAGAATTGCAATTCTCAATGTCCATGCATACCGATGGCTTCAAACATCATAGGAAGCACCTGGAGTCAATTCTCTATTCGAAAAGCTAGTATTTGCCCAGAAATATGTACTCTATGGCGTTGGTTATTGAAATGTAAAATGTATTATTTGTACCTGTTTGTATTTTATTTATCACGCTTGGCAGTAGATGCAGCGCCTACTTCAGATTTCTGTAATCTTATGTGCTTCTTAGGCAACTTAATTATCGTCCTGTATTATCCCTACCGAATCGAATCAAGCGCTATGAAGGATGAACCTATAAAATTCGATTCATTGCAAACTGAACTGAACCAGCGAAACTTAGCTGCTCAGCAGTTGTGAAATATTCGTTGGAATACAGAATCTGATTAATGTTTTAGTGTGCAATCCAACATGTTTGAACTTGTGTGAATATAGAAGTTCCAGAAATTATAGACATCGAATTCGAGTGGAGGGAGTGAAGCTGTTGATGTACCTGACTGGGCAGGTTTTTAACTCCAGCAGCGGAGTGGTCGATGAAAAGCCATAAGATGGATTGTCAGACTCACACCTCTGTACGGGGCCTCAGTTTGGCGGACAGCAAGCACTACAATAAGCTGTCAACAAGCAATCGGTGCACTCCCGCATGTTTATCGGCGGAGCGTAGCACTCCGTCCGAGTACCTAATATATTCATCCACCTTCCACCACTGGCACTACAACAGTAGCAATAAGCACAGCCCTGAGACACTCCGACAGTGGTCCGAACTTACCATCGGTCGCTCAGCCTTTCTTAATGAATACACTTTCCTCCCTAACGACACCGACCCCTACTATCCCCACCAATCTTCAAGGCGATATTTTCCACCAGCATTCCTTTCAGATCGGACTGAACATCTGACAACCAGACGCAAGACGGATCGAAGACGGAGATAGAGTGGGTGCATTCCAAAGACTGCTATCACCCTGATCACATGCCTACTATTTCAATAATCTCAATGAGGTAAATAGCGCCAGCATTAGCCGGCTGAAAAGCTTTGTTATAAGTACCAACTGGTTCCAATGCTAGGAGAAATCAATCCGCGTGGTATCACAATGGGCCTACTTTGACCTAATTTTTATTTTTTTTTTTTATAATTTGCGCGCGCACAATGGATTGTCAGTACCCTTAAGTGTCCGGGTTCGGGACACAGCACGGGCCGAAGGTGTAGAAGGAGTAAGGGAGAGGAGGTACCAGTGTGACTGACTTCTGACAGGACAGACGCTCCTATCTACCCTAACCTAACCTAGGCTCGATGCTGACTGCTTTCACAGCTCTGATGGAAATGATGCATACGTTATACGTCGTCCTTCTGAGATTGCTGCATTGGGATGGTTTCCGATATCTAGTAGCGGTGTTCTGAATAGCGTCACCGAATGAGTTGAGCGAGTATATTGTCAAAAATAGATTTACAATTTAGTGTACAATGCAATATAACAATACCTCCAAACTACTCCATGGAGTTATGTCTCCAATGCTGGATAAACCCTTGAAGCTGTAGAAGAGAGTCCATGTAATAAGTCACTTGGCCTTACAACATGTAATAATTAATTCTGGGTTACATGAAAGACAATAGAGAATTTGCGAAGCCTAGAGGCTTGTCAATGTAAGATCACATAGTTCCTTCTCCTACCAGCAGCATAAAATCTGCACTACCCGCATGGACAGAAGTCTGCGTTGCGCCACCCTTCGTTACTGCTGGTTGTTGTGGAAAGGGTCACCCATGTATCTGGGGGCGTTTGTTGTACTTGTGTGAGCATCACTCCGACCGAGGACGCTGTGATGTTACTCACCCACCCCTTGAATTTGCTGCCGTTTACAGATGCTCATACGTTGCCTTATAGTCTGCCCGACACAGAGGACCTGTACCAAGCTTCCATGGGATTTTAAGACACAACATTCTATATAAAATATTAGTTTTCTCCTTTTTTTAATCAAATAACCATATTCATTAAAACATTTCTTTCTTTCTTTCAGGTTTATGGAATCACGTGTTTCTATTCTCCAACCTTTCGTTGTTCGTTTTCCTACCATTTGCTTATTTATTTTCCGAATCGACTGGATTTTCTGGTCACAAAAAGGGCATAATAGCCCGCGCATACGAGACTTTCACAGTTTTCAGCTTATTGGCCACTGTAGTGCTGGGGCTCACTTACGTGCTCTCTGCAGTCATTGATCCACAAAAAATTGGATTTCTATCTTTACTGAGTAAGTTGCAATGATGTTATGCTTTGTGATCAAAGAATCACAACTGCACCCATTTCCTGCTGTAGTTTGCTGACAGTGGCGTATATGCGGCAGCAAATTCCATCCTCCGGAAATGGTATTCTGTTGTTACAAATTGTTCTTCATGTTTACTCTTTACAGATCTTGGGAGTGTCCATTTGCCCTTTTTGTATTCCTGCATCTCGTTCCTAGGTGTGCTGCTTTTACTGGGTAAGTTTCGTTTTGTTTCATTTTATTGTGTTCCTCCATGCGACTGATTATGTCGGCAGAGATGAAATGTGAATGATATGTTATGATAAGATATCGAATTTTTATTGGTTTGCAATCGATATAGTTGCAGCGAATAGCGAAAGTATTAAGAAATTGTAGTTGAGACGTCAATTCAAGGTCAGTTCAATTGTGTTTGCATGTGAAAACATTCTGAAAGCACTTCAAAATCCTCATGTAACAAATGTGGATGATAAATGAGACAAATCGGGCTTGAAGTTTATTTGAAAAAGTAAAAGTAAGTCTACGAAAACCTACCCAGGAGCAGATCTTTGCTCTGATCACAACCCTGTAGTGGCTTATGAAAATGAAAGCAGTACATAAAAAGAAAGGCCAAAAAGGGCTTCAACTGAACTTCCTCCACAACGCGGAAATAAAAAGTGGAGTTATAAGTCAAATCAACGAAAAACTTCGTTCGTTGGGCAATAACCAATCAGTGGACGTTAATGCGGATTGGACAGCTATAAAAGATATCCTATCGTCTACGAGTAAAAATCTCCTAACTCAAAGAGAGCAAGAAGGAATGGATGACGAGCGAGATTCTAACCTTGATGGAGGAAAGAAGAAAAAAAAAAGCCTCACGCATATGCATACAAAGAGATAAATAGGGTAATAGAAGCCAAAATAAGACAAGCTAAAAACAAGCACCTAATGCATGAACGTGAGGAACTGAAGGTGATTTTTTAAAAGCTATAAGAAAGTTTTTCAAAAGAAAACACATAAAATTCGATAGTACGGTCCATATAATGTAATGTTTGAAGATTATTTCATGCAAATGTTGACCTTGACTGCGCCTCAAATGGTCCATCCGCTTAGTCCAATTTTGGCATACTCTTTCCAACATTTCGGCCGGTATCTCACGAATAAATGCTTCAATGTTGTCTTCCAATGCGTCAATTGAAGCGGGCTTGTCTGTATAGACATGAGCTTTAACATAGCCCCACAAAAAGTAGTCTAAAGGCACGATCTAGGCGGCCAATTGACCGCCTCTCGATAAGTCCATTGTTGCGAGTGCTGTGTGGCATGTGGCACTGTCTTGTTAAAACCACATGTCATGCAGGTCAAGCTCTTGCATCTTGGGCAAAAAAAAGTTCGATATCATCTCACGGTAGCGCTCACCATTCACAGTTACGTTACGATTCGCATCATCTTTGAAGAAGTACGGTCCAATGATGCCACCATCCCATAAACCGCACCAAACTGTGACTTTTCATGGATGCATTGGTAGCTCTTGCAATGCTTCTGGCTGATATTCACTTCAAAATCGACAATTCTGCTTATTTACGTACCCATTGAGCCAAAATTGACCATAAAATGGAAGAAGCGCGCGATGAACTTTCTTAACAGAGCACGCATTTTGATAATAAAATTCAATAATTTGCAAGCGTTGTTCGTTTTTAAGACGATTCATGGTTAAATTATAGACCAAACTGAAGATGTTTGACAGTGAAACAAAACACGAAACGTGCGTCAGCTGTGTAAACCAGTGTTGCCAAAAAGATAATAGCTAAAAAATCACCCTTTATTAGGCTGATAAGAGCATGCTATATTCGTGTCGTGCGGCTGCAAGTTCACTTGAGCATAGTTTGTTACAATAGCGATAAAATACGGATAGAGACGAGACGGTACGTCGATGTTCGAGCGAATCCAGTGACTCTGCAATATTGTTGTCTCCTATAAGTTTTATCGCTCCCTTTGGGATTCTATCTAGTAGGTGCATGGTGGTCTTGGGGGCACCAGATCAGATATGAGCCTTGTACTCAAGTTTGGGGCGTATATACGCCTTATAAATGAAAGCCAAATCAGAAGGGGTGAAGTATTTCTTGCATCGATTGAGGAAACCTAAACATTTCGCAGCATTTTTGGCGACCAAATATGTGATCGTTCCAACTAAGTGTTGTGTTGATACACATACGAAGGATGGAAAGCTTTCCGGTTTTATCGAAACAGGTGCCATTCATGGATAATGGCTGGTTAACAAGGGTTCGCGTGGGTGACAGCAGGCAGCATTGAGTTTTTGAAGCATTGAATTCTACTCGATTGTTCTCTCCCCAGTTAATTCCAGCTGTCAAGATCGGAATTCAGTGTGCTTAACATAAGCTGCCGTTCCAATTCTACGGCCGAAGGGCGGGGTCGTGAGTCTTGGAACGAATATGAAAAACTGAGGGTGCTGTCATCAGCGAAGGAATGGATTGGATTAGAAGTAGCAGACAAGAGATCATTTATAAAAATGAGAAAGAGTGTCGGAGTCAGAACAGAGCCTTGTGGAACACCAGCATTTATTTGGTGGATATCAGACTTGAACCCATCGAAAGCAACTTGAATTGAACGTTTCGAAAGGTAATTTCTAATCCATTGAAGAAGAGATTCATCGACAACATAGGCACGTATTTTCGACAAGAGAGCTTGATGCCAAACTCTGTCAAATGCCTTAGAAATATCAAGCGCAACGATCTTGCTTTCGCCTGCATTGTGCAAAGATTGGTTCCACTTTTCGGTGAAATAAGTTATCACCAGGGGACCTGTTGCTGCGGAAACCATACTGCCGGTCATTAAGTAGCTTCCGCTGTCCAAGATATTTCATAGGCTGACGATTTATCAGCGTTTTCATGACCTTAGAAAGAAGGGACGTAAGTGCTATGGGTACGCTATGGTACGAGGTGGGTGACGAAGATTCGCCCTTTTTAGGGACGGGCTGGACAAATGCAGTTTTCCATCTGCTCGCAAAGAGACGTAAAGAATAAGAATAGACGAGAAAGCTTAAGCAGTAGTTTTGCCAGCGCAGAAGAATACCATCCGGCCCAGCGGATTTGTGCACGTCGAGATCTTTAAGTACTCTTGCAACTGTACGAGTGCGGAAGTGGATTTGTCCCATGGTGAAATCAACGCTCTCAAGTACAGGTGGCGACATATTGGAATCTGGCAGTGTTGGGCTGGCTGCAAAATGCGCTGCAAGCACATTCGCATGGTCTAAGTGTGCTGACAGCTGGGATGTCATTGTAAATGAGCGTGGGAATTGAAGACGAGGCGGAATTCGTTACGTTTTTTACAAATAACCAAAGTTTTTGCTACCTTTGGGACATTGAAGCACTTTTTGCCTCAACTTTTGCTCATACGAGAATTTGACACGTCTTATAATTGCATTACAGTCATTTCTGGCCCGTTTAAACTTATTCCGGTTTTCCTCAGACATAATCAGGTTCGGTTTGTATGTCCGGAAATTCAACTCTCTCAACCTGATAGCCTCTTTACAGTTCGGGTCATACCATGCGTTTGCTTTGAGCTTGATACACTTCACTCTATGAGGAATGAAGGATCTCTTGCCCAGCAGAAGAATGTTTGTGATCATATCAGTGTCATAAAACCACCCATAAACATACATAAAACTTTTGAACTGAACTTATCTTTTTGTTAATTAAATTAAGGCTCACACTGAAGAAGTGTTTTCTTGGGGGTTCTACGGTTTCCGTGGCGCCAAGGTTTGCAAAACGCTGTTTTATAGATCAACGAAGTAAACTCAAAATATAAGGAACAAATTATTACTATGATTTGCTTAGTCTAGGTGAGGCTTAAATATTCACCCTTATCATTGAATCCGGCGGATTGACTGCGGCGGGAGAATGTCAAAATTTCCGCTATTTGCTATCATTGAAAACGCGAGTGAACAAAAGTCGCTAAAGAAGTGCAAAAAACTAGCTATCATTGAATCCGCGGTCGATTCGCGTCCATACAAATGTGACATTTCTTATCCGCAACACATTTGATGCGTATCCGCCGGCAAAATGATGCAAATTAATGAGTAAAATAATCACAAATTTGCACATATTAAGTGATCATTCTGGATACTTTTACTTTAGGTTTGGTCGGACCACAAGTCTGCCCTCCGGAAGAAACTGCGCCAAAACAAGAGAGAATTGAAGGCAACAGGTGGAGGAGAAAACAGGGAAGTTCTTTTCACTCCCTTGGAAGAGGAGGTCATTCCAACGATGGCTTGGTGTTCCTTTGTCGAACGTGCCTTTCACCTCCACAGAGGCGTTCATGGAAGTTGATATCAATGAATCTGCTGATTTCTCAGTAAACATGTTATGGCATTAAATTACTATTATGGTGTTCAGGCTGTAAAATCCTTTTCTATTGTAGAAGAGGTGAGCATTTTCAACTGCCGGTTTGGCAATTTTTATATGTGTGCCGTCAATGCACATAACTACTCCCGGTATTCTCTTTAATATTCTGTCCCGTGCCATTTTGGTATCTACCCTCTGCTAAAAATCTCAGGCATGCTGCCTCAGGGGTCAGTGATGATGATCTGACAACAGGTGGTAATTTTGCCTTCAACGCGTCCAATATGTATTGAAAACCAGCTTGTTTGATAAACCTATAATTAAGAATATTAACTTGAAGTTGAGTAAGGAAATTGTTCTTAACTTACTGAGCATCGGGTAGCGAAAAGATATCACTTGCAATGCCCCTAATTTTTTGGCGGATATGTCGACAATCACTTTGGTCCTCCTCCAAATCCAAAAAAAATGCTATTGTGTCCATAACTTTTGATTTATTTTGCTTTCTTTTGAATTCAAAACAATTTTTCTTTCACAAAAATTCTACACTGACAGAACACAGCTGACATTAAAGAAGGTCGGTAACGATGTTCAACCGACCGATAATGTTGTGCATCCGCCGGATTCAGTGATAGGCATGATTATTCTTTTTCCTAAGAAAATCCCAGTGAAATTAAATACTATTTTGTTTCCCTGCAAAAAGGGTGTGGCATTCTTCTAGAGGTAAAAACATTTTAAACTGGTACTGCTAATTAAGAAAACTGTTGACATTGGCGCCTGCCAGTATGCCATACGCTTCTTGCACGGAAGCATAATAGTTTTTAGTGACACTGGAATTTTTATAGGAAAAAATTAATATGCAGCCATCGATATCACCTCTAAGCGAATAATCAATTCTTTATATTTGTGCTCAAACCTTGGAGCCACGAAAACAGTAGACGTGCAGTTTTCTCATCTTTATCTAATCAGTTTATGACCGATTAATTGAGAATAGCATAACTTATGCTCGACACTGTAAATATTGCAGAACAACAAATTTCTCACCTAGCCTAAGACATCTTAGTGATCTGTCTACTAGCACTGTAGCTATGTAATAAATAAATAAATAAATATGTAAGTCAATATAAGTCACTCTTGTTCTGATTAAAAAGAGATGTCTCCGATAAGTGTGTCAGTGATGTCACACAGCCAGCTTTGAGATTTGCCCAAAATACGTATTTATGGATTTTTTTTTTTTTTGCAGTAGTGCGTTAATCAAAAATGTTGAAATAAAGAAAAAAATATGCAAGTTGTACAAGAAAATCCAAAATGAGTCGCTAACTAATTAAATTCGTTACTTTTTAACGACCACAGAAATTCAATGGCTTGACGTCGAAGGTCTGACTTGCTAAAGCTAAGCCGAATTCCGGAGAAAAGTCGCTCACCATTGCTTGATTTCAAAGTTTAAGTCTCGATATAAATTGAATATTTGACGTCACAGAATACATTTGTTATTCATGGCTTTTGCTTTTTTATTTTGTATTTGTACGTACACACAAGGGATTCCAAGTACGTGTGAGTTGTTGTTTCAAGCCATAGCCAAGGAAATCTTAGGGGGATCACTCGACAGTTTGTAAGATGTATGTACGTGAGTTACACAAGAGTACGGAGAAGCAGCTGTTTGCAATTTTATTCCACAAATGTGGGGGGGTTTTTTTTCAGTAGTGAGACTGAAAGTAAGATCTGACTCAGTACGCCGGTACGTATTGGGAAAAAGATCACCGCGAGCCATGGTGATTCCCAAAGGCCGTTTTATTTTATTTTTCTTGCAACATCATTGAAGTATTTCACTTCAGGAAATCGTGCATGTGATGTGAATGCAGGCTAGCCTAGCTCTGTTTCATGATGAGGTCAATTTTCTGTGATAACATTAACAACACGTATGCATGCATACATATGTGTGTACATGTATATGTAAGAGCGTGCATATTTGTATGAATGAACTGTTTGATGAGCACTCGACCAATATGAAGTCTCAAAATAATACACGTTTTGTTGACGTCTGTCGTAGCAAGTTGCTGATACCCTGTTTCTGAACAAATGGTACATTTTTTGCTTTTCGGCAATTCTTTAAAATGTTAAGTAGCTACAAAGAACCATTGCAGTCGTAGTTACAATATACGTTCTAATTTAGTTTTATTGCTTCAAAACAATTGTATAATCGAACACGTCAACGTGAGACGATGTTGATTAGAGGAGGTTTTGGAGATTTTAATCCGGTTCCTGCTTGTCATGAGGTATTTTCTCAGAATATACTTAGTCTTGGGATGATACTGCGGGTACATACATTACTTCGTTGCTTGAGAGATTGCTAATGACTAAATTATCTAGAGTCTGGGCTTCTACAAATAATTCTACAGTTACGCGTTGGTTGAGGTCCTTCACCACGTATGTGCACATCACGCAGACTCAGAAACGAAGACTAATTGACTAATTGAATTAAAAGTTTTTACATTCTGAGCCTGATTTCATATTCAGCAAAGCAAACGGTGCATGAAATGATGAAGAACGGAATTTCGACTACTTGACTATGCTGTGAGCAGGTAAGCATCGTTAGGAGCGATTTGAAGTGTGCACAGCACTGACCTGAAATGAAGTATGATAGAGACGCTCAACCTTTCTTGCCCTTTACAATTTTTGACAACCAAATTTACCAATCAGAAGAAAGGCATTTCCGTTATTTAGTGAATATCTGTCAAAAAGCCTCCCAAATTCGTCGATGGACTAGGGGTCAATCTCCTGTGAAGTTGGGCATCTCTGTAATACTTCATTTCTGTGCACTGACTTATCAACTGTCAAATTTGACTTAAACTTTGACTGAACTGAACTTCAGAGACTGTCGCAGTGCACGCGCATGAAGGTAGTTCACCTATCAGAGATACATATGTACGTGTGCGCACAATAGGATCATCCAAGATCTTCTAAAAATTTAAGAATGGCTTGTTGAAGCTGCCCATGGGATCCCACAGGAAAATAAAACATTTCCCCTAAACAGCGGACTTGACCAAGAACGAATACCTGTATTCTCTAATCAAACGCCAGTCACATGATGTCTTAAAGAATAAAAATCGATTACTCCTTAAACTTAACATGTGCATATATTTCAAAATGATATATTATTGTATTGAAATGTAATGAGCTTAAATGTATTAAATTTAACATAAAGGAAACTATGTTTTTGTAACAGATCTTCTCGTCAGCACAGTCGCAGCTTCAGCATCAACTACCTGCAGGGCGTTGAGTAGTTGGAGCGGGTCCACTTTTGAGCCAACGATATGCTTGAGCATGGTTCTAGCATTTATCCACAGGCACAATAAGTGATCCAATTTCAGTTCAACGCTCAGTTTTTTCCATTTGTCGTCGATGGTCAAAATATCTGCCAATTTGTCAAGAACTTCTTGACTATCCAACAAACGTTTGATGTGTGTCTCATCATTTCGATCTTCCACAGAGCTAAGGGACTTGTCATCTTCTTCCTCGGTTGAACTATCGTCCTCTGGCTCGTCTTTGATCGAATCAATTGTCATTGGGCTCGTTGGACTGTCATCGTCTCCAGACTCTGGCAACTTTGCCATCATCAAATCAAGGATACCTTTTCGAAACTTCTCATCTAAAGTTTTTGCCAAATCGACGGCGCTATGTCCTGAGCGGTTTTTGGCATTCACTTGAACTTTACTGTTGTCCAAAATTAATTTCACAATACCCTCATTGTGATGTTGCACGGCTAGATGTAGGGCATTGCTTCCGTCTCGTGAGATGGCGGTTTTGGCTGACGCATTGAATTTGGTTAAGAGTATTCGGACGAAATCGACATTGTTCTGACGAATTGCCAAGTGCAGCGGGGTAAATCCGTCGTCGTTTGACAAGTTCGCATCAATGTTCACATTTTTATCCATAGACAGAGCAAAGTATGACATGCATTCCGCACAATTTAATTTGACGACTATATGCAGTGCTGTGTTGCCTTTATTGTCCTGCACATTCGGTTTGCAATTCATGCCAAGCAGTGGCCGTATGAACATATGCTGGTTAAATATGCAGGCATAGTGCAGTGGCGTCTGGCCGAGGTTGTTTGTCTGCGATAACATGTCGGTAAGTTCTAGTTTACACAATAAATTGAAAAGTTGTATAGCATTTGAGTGTTGGCCTTGTTTGATGATCTCATGGATTATAGTATCGCCATTTTCATTGCCCGCAAAGTTATCCTCAAGCATTTTCTTTATGCGTATGCACTTCTGATTCATGTCAGCTTCATTCTCACATAGAATACTTTTTATTTGCTTCATCACTGGATGGTGGGCTGCGTCTGGCTTTACAATGGCTGCAGGACGCTGGTACTGTTTTTGAGGTGTATTTATTAGTGCTGGCCCATCTGTCTGCATGTCTAAACCGATTCCGAAGAGATCGGAATATTTGACATCCGTCAGTTTCATCAGCTCATCCGAGTTGTGTTCAACATTAACCATAAAATCGAGTAGTAACGAATTTAATTGTGCATCTTTATTGAACTCTTGACTGATGGTTTGAGGTTGGTGTTGCTGCATTCCACTTATTTCGGTGTTAATTATTCCCTTTGCCACCGATTCAGGCAATTCGGATGAGCTTACGGGACTTGTCGAATACGATGAATAGGATGTGGTTCGTCGGCGCTTGCGTGTCATGACAATATCCAGTGGCTTGTATCGAAAATTGACTGCTGCGCTTCTCTCATCATCACTCTTACGTACAAGCTCGATGAAGACATTTACATTTGAATCGATATCCTTATTTTGATAGGGTGGAGTCCTCACCACAATGGCATATTGGTGATGAACATCGGCGTCGGAGAAGTCTCCAAACGCCTCCCATACTTGATCGTCCTCGCGCATTTCGTAAAATCGGACTTGGATGTTCTTTTTGCTGACTTTCTCAACTAACAATATTAAGTCGTCTCCACCGGCAACACTGCCCACCACAGAACTGAGTCGACATATTTTAAGTTCTCCTGTTAAAGCACTCTTGCGATTGTTGATCGGACGAGAATACACTGGTTCACAGATCCGCACCCATTCGCCACCGCTGACAACCTCGAATGCTTCAAAGCACAGGCGAACCTAAAAATAGAATGAACATCATGTATTTACTTGACTAAGATGATTGAGCGAGAAATGGCACTTGTGAAGTGGCAACACTGAATAAGCTTTTAGTAGCCTAGTGGAAAATTTTCCCATAGAATACGGGGAACCACACAGAAGCCGTATACCTATGCACATTTGCTGCGCAGTTAAAACATGTCAAATGAGATTACCTGATTTAAGTTCATCAATTTTCCTTCACGTTCTGCTTCCTCTTTCAGAGCCTTCTCCTGTTTCAGAGACAGCTCCTTGCAACCAGTTTCGAATTTCATCTTTTGCTTTTTCTTTGCGTACAATGCCTCGCAAATATTCTTTTTAGCCGTGTGAATAATGCCCATGTTCTCGAAACGCGCGATATACCCTTTCTCCGGTGACACATTCAAGTCATGTGGATCGCACTCGTCAATGTCGTCTTTGCGTACAACCAGCTGATGGGAGTGTGGCGACGGTCTATCCACTGTTGTCTGATATAAACTGCATCGTATAATACCGTTGCCACTGAAACCCCTTAGCTCCACCTCCGGAAATGTTTTCTTGTTCTTTTCGGAACGCTCTCCATTCAACGAACCATGTGTACCATGCATTTCCGATTTATAACGAAAACGAAATTTCTCAGTTGGCTGCTCGAGAATAACCAAGCGACTTGTATAGCCAACAACACCACCTACTCCTCCTCCAATGTTGCTAACTTGTTCATAATTACTAAAATGAGACCAGTTCAAATTTTGTGTTGGCACTGTTGTCATAGAACTCATAATAATGTCGCCGTGATTGAAATTGGTGTCGTAGAGCGGTGACGAAGTCAATAAACTGGCATTGCTGTTCGACGAATATCCCGATGAAATTGACGACTGCGAGTGGCACGGAGACGGGACACACATTGGCCTGTCATTTATGCACTTTCTGTCCAGATCGTAAATGTCTTTATTTTGCATTTTGCACTGATTTGTTTTTAATTTCTTCCTAAACACCACACTTGAAACACGTGAATTGAATTTCTCGAAGAGAAATATATTTTTTTTGTTTTTGTAGACGTATTTATCTTTATTCTCACTGTTCAGTGTTCACGCCGAGATTGATAAAGTAACTGCGACTATTATTTTTGCCGCGACGAATACACATCAAGTGAAATCCACAGAAAAACTGAAATATTTGTGCGAGCTTCTATAATTGCGAACGTGTATCCAGGAAAGTATATACAGCTTGGGTAAATCCCCCATTTGCCTGATGATTAAGAAAACCCACACATAAGCAGACGGTCGTGGTGTAACCAGTAGCGGTCCGGGGTGATCCCCTGAAATCTTACAGTGGGGCGCCACATCCTTCCGTCTTACTTCTCCAATACAAACCAGTTCTACTGGTGACGTATTAAATGTGACTAGTACCAGCATGTAGGAATGCAAAACATGAATTAAATAGAATTTGTATTTTCCGATTGTGTTTTTTAAGCGCGATTACTTTGGGGAGCCTGAGAATACTTGGCGGTCATTTGACGGCCGTTTGGGCAAAGAAGTAGTGTGTGAGTGAATATAACACAGCATCTGGGGGTGTTGGTGAGGAGATAATAGTAAAACGAAAAACAAGAAAAACAACATTGGGTATTTTTGTATCGTAGTGGGGGTTACTCAATATTTGTTTTTGTTTTGATCAATTCACTTTACCAGGGGCACACATGCAACACACGCCACATACACATGCACATGCAGTTTTATTTCTATTTCAATGCGTCAGCTGTCTGGAGTGTTGCCAGTTTCCTAGAAATAATAATTTTTCTCATACATTTGCTGTTTACTACAAGTGTAGGAGAAAGCAAAATACAAGTGTGACCGCTTAAAGCGAACTTTTCCGAAACCCTTTCTGAGCGTTAAATTAAGAAGACGTCCGCTTAGAACGAAGCAATTCTGCCTCACTTTACATTGTCATTTAGACATACCCATACAGTACCTCACAAAATTGAGCGTACACCCTTTGCATGGAAAAAAAATTTATCGGAGCACGTTTAATTGTTCGTTAAGTTAAGTCGTAGCCCAACAATTAATATACCAAAGCTAGCGTCAGAAGTTCCTACAACGATGCAGAAGCCTTTGTCAGTAGAAACCGTTCGTCGTGGGTTACGGAGAAAAAATTTAAATGGAAGAGTTGCTCTTAAGAAACCTTTTATTTCAGCTGCCAACAAGAAGAGATTAGAGTTTGCGCAAAAATATGAAACATGATCGCCTCTGCGAGGAAACTAGGTTTGCCCACGGATTTTTGGTTCCAACTGGACAATGATCCGAAGCACACCTCACATGTAGTTAGGGAGTGGTTACTCTGTCATGCTCCAAAACAGCTCAAAACTCCTCCACAATCACCGGATTTGAATCCTGGAGATTAAAGCAGGAGATTAAAACCAGATTAAAAAAAAACGAATTCTTCTAATAAAGCCGAGCTAAAAAATAGAACTGAGAAGGCATGGAACAGTGTCCCCCCTCCTTTTACAAAGAAATTGATAGATTCTATACCACGACGCTTGCAGGCGGTTATAGACGCTAAAGGTGGTCATACCAAAATATGTATCTGTAATTTTGAAGTCCGTTTTTGAGTTTTTTAAACGTTTAAAAACTAAAAATACTGTGTACGCTCAATTTTGTGTGATTAAATGTAGTTAATTTTGTTTGTTTTTTTTTTTTTATTTTATGAACGAATTCATTATTTTTTGTTTGTTTTTTTCTTCTATTATTACTTTGAAATTGACAATAATCCAAACTGCATTTAAATTTGTATTTTTAAAACAGTCCTTCCCATTGAAAAGGGAATAATTACGGCTGTTCCATGGGTGTACGCTCAATTTTGTGAGGTACTGTACATGCATACCAATATTTTCAAATAACAAAATGTTTTCCTTGGACATACGTTTTTGGTACATCCATTAAACAAGTCACAATGCAGCGGTCGGGCTTTGGTATTTCACAGACCGTAATATAGTAAGCGGGCGCACAAATTTCTAGGTAAAGCTTCTTCCACAAACCCGGGCTATTGACAGCTGTGAAACAATTTTGTATAACTGGATTTGTGTACGTTATTAATTTTTTGTAGAAATTTTATGGGAAATTATTGCTTGTTTCTGTTAAAATGGATTTGAGACCATTGCACTTGTGAAACGGAGCTTTTCATTGTGATTTGGAAAGTGAGGGAGTCGCGCTTTGACGTAACATTCTCGTAAACTCGATAAAACGAGTACCAACACATATTAAAGCCAGACCGCGCAAACGCGACTGTATGATTTGGCCTTTAACTTTCAATGGCAGCTCAAAGAAGACATTCCTGCCTTCAGCTTCAGTAAAAAGAAACACTCCCTAAAAGATGTTTAATGGACATGCACTTCGTCGTTCTTTATCACTTACAACTAACACCGGTTATACCGAACTAATTTTAGTCGGTACAAGTGTGATTTGTGGTTTGGTTCGGAAATGTGCCGCGATTTTATTCTGTGGGGGATAGGCTTTTTCTAAAAAGAAGAAGCGCACGGACCTTTATTTGTTGTGCATAAAGCAGAAATGAAGTACTAAAGAGACATGCAATTTTCCAGAGGAAAACCCCTAGTCCATCGCAGTTCACCTCAGATTTTGACGTTTGTGCTCTCAAGTCACGCATACTACTTATATTCACGCACAGGAGTTAGGAGTATAGATCAACGCAATGGCGAGAGGTAATCAGCTTCGCTTAGCTCACGCCCGTCTGTGAATATGTTATAAAAAAACACAGTCAAATGATACAGATCTTCAGTACTTCATTTCTGGTATAAAGTTCTTTCTGAGTGGCCAAGGATGTTAATTGCTTGGATTGGTGACGACAAATTACAATCCAGTACGGCGTCGGTAATTCGAGATATTAGAAACCTATCCCAGTTCGAACCACAGAGGCTTTCCGATTACTGGATAGCCTTTTCGTAGACAATCTTTTGCATGAACAATATGGTTTAAACAGCGAAATAACGGTAAAATAAATAAGTTTATTCAAAGGAAGCTTTCGGACACAGAAATAAACGATAATTATTCAATAAAAAATAATCTCGCTGACTGGACAATATATCCCATATTCCTTCGGCGGCACAAAGCATCGACTTGCTTAGCTTTCGGTTCTGTATAGTAGGACTGGCAAAATAAGTGTATTGTAAGCATGGTCCTTCGAGTCAGGAGTTTTGTGCCCAGTTGTTTCGACAAACCGAAGTAGCACCGGTTAATAAGAGGGATCTCCACTATTATGATGTCGTTTGTGGTAGACAAACTCCTCTACTACTTCAAAGTTGTAGCTGTCGATCGTGAAGTTGGACTACGAATTTATGCACGACAAAGTTTGAAGTTACAATCGACTAATATCGATCATAATCGACAACCACAATACCAAATCAAAAATGTCGATAATAGACGATTGATGATCGACAAGCAACACTTTCATTAGGGACCAAATGTCTCCGGCAGGTGTGAATAGTTCAGGACAACACTTTGTGTAGATTTGTTGGTGTCCCCCCTCAACCAGTGGCCATGATGTAGTAGGATAGCAGGTTGAAATCTATGAAACAGTGTAAACTCCATTTCGCGTGTGAAATGACAATCAGAAGCCAGTCTAAAACTCGTGTTTTAATGTTTGTAAGAACTTTATTAAAACTACATAATCTAAAATTCATTTGTTTTCACGTTGTTTACGAATTTTTCAATAGTTTCCATTTCTTTGGAGTTATTCTTTTTTGCCCACTTAATGCTGGTCTCGAAGTTCTTCTCATCCCCAAGCTTGTAGTATGCGGCGGCCCTGTACAGCCAGGCCCGTAGATTCTTATCGTCCAATTTGTTGATAACATAATCGCAATCGGTTATCGCTCTCCGATGCACATCCAATCTGTTCAAATCGAAAGTGCGTTTATTTTTTTGTGTCAACGTGATGTTCTATCGAAATGTCGAAATGTATTGTACTCACTTCATGTAGCTCAAGGCTCGATTGTTGTAAAGAATCGGGCTATTTTTGACGTGATCAATGGCTTTTGTGAACATATTTATAGCCTTTTCGTATTCTTTGTTGTGAAAGGCAGCATTTCCTAGCCTGAAACATAAGGATGTCAATACATTCCCACATGTACCATCAAAGACTAACTTTCGAAAATGCTGTGCTATCTTCTCTTGTTCCCTTTTGACCTCAGCCCTCTTGGCAGCATCTTCCTCCATTTGTCGCATGAACGTGAATTTATCCATTTCTGCTGGAGTTCCCGCATCGTCCTTGCGCTTGTTGATCACGGTGCGGTTAATACGTTCTTTCACAATAAAGTTGTCCGCATTGATGTCGGTCTTTCCGTTCAGAAAACTAACAGGAAATATTGCCAAATTGTCGACTCTTGATTGATTTTATGGAAACTCACGTGTCGGCTTTTTGCATTGCTTCTGTTGCCAAGTCGGTGTTGGACGAGTTCATATTTTCCAGGATTTTCATGACTTGATTGACTTTAGACTCAAAACTCAGAAATTCTTCATCAACTGGCTCCTTTTTGCACAGATTTCCCGGGAGCATTTTTAACGCTGTTATATGAGAACGTCTGAGTGGTACTGTCGAGAAAAAAAAAAAAACGACGAACAAAATATTGACAAAACTTTGACTTGGCGCACAGACGTGACTGTGTTGTTGCTAGGGATAGAGAACGAATCAGCAAGTGAGTTGTGGTTTCCAAAACAATTCATAAATGTATGCATGCATTTTCACATCTACAACAAAAATATTTAATGTTCGCGTAGTTTCTGGTTGGTTTTTAATCCGAGCTTCAGGTTCCCCTTTTCATGTTTAAGTGGGAGCCAGGGATAGGCATACATTTCGCTCTCTAAGTTCGCTGAAGTTCCCTCACCTCTATATTGCTTTCCATGCAGAAACCATTGTTATAAAAGAGGCACTGTCCTGGGTCAAAAACAATGTAATCACCAAGAGGGGTATAGACGGCAAATTCCGACAGTCAGGCCACAATTAAGTCCCTGGACAGCGTTAAATTGCATCACTAAATTGCAGGCTGTCTCGAGATGGTTGAATATTTCCATGTGGTGTACACCTCTCGGTGGGTGCCGAGACACTGTGACATACGGATCAATTGCAAAGCCGATGAACTCTCTAGTTGTGGTACATCCTTTCCTCTAACATCAGGAGTAGATCCACCACTCCGTCCGATGGCTACAGTCTAGCATAATACATACAATTAGAACACCGAACCACAAGTGGCTAGAAGTCACCAGGGGGAAGGTAGCAAACACAAATCAAAAACCTCCTTTGCTGGTATAGCACTCTGGCCAGCGGTGGGGGTCTACTATTTTACCAATCTCAGCGAACTAAATGGCTAAACGCCAACTGGTTTGACTAGTCAATCGGCGTGGTATCACAATGTGATGTCATCCACTCCTTTGTTCCAGTAGTCAGACCCAAACTGCTGATATGGTGGACTGCACTCGAAAAGAAAATCAACCTCATATCACATCGACAGAGGGCATGCGTAGATGTCAGCGCAGCACTACTCCTTAACCTACCACCGATGGAACTAGTTGGTAGACACTACTCATAGATCCGTGTGGTTACACAATGAGCCTATGCTGGCTTAAGTGCGGCTGCTGCCTTTCCGTAAGCAGTCAGCCACTTCAATCTAACCAAACACATCAGCATGCTTCTTCAATATTTATTTCCTGGGCCGAGCTACACTACTCCTGAAAAGGAGACCAAAACCTTTGCTGTACAAGTGTGAGCAATTCTTGAAGAAGGGAGTAGTTCAGGGTTTCATGTTTTTTCTTATTTCCGCTGACACGCCATGCATTAAGGACTGAATACGAAGAGTCGGCAATCTGTCGTCCAAGCAGATCAAACCACACACCAAACCCGCGCCCCGGGACTTCCACGCCTGAAACCATGGCGCCGACTGTGAGTCACGTGTGGTTGTGGACCCCCTATTTTGCCTATGTCTTGCTGTCAGCAATTCGTCACGCTAGGGCTTCAGCTGTAAGTCCTGTACAGAATTCCTGGCCGAGTATCTGCTTACAGATGTCGTCGTTTATGTTACAGGGGTCGATTTGTATTCTTCAGGAGAAAATAATGCTTTCTGTTCAGGTTCTTCATCAAATCACTACATCTACACTACTACATCATCATCTCTTGGTTGCAGAGAAAGGGGGTACTATCGCCTACATTGGGTACTGATAAGCCAGTGCCCAGAGTTCTGTCGTTTCTCTAAAGCCTTCAACATTTCCGACAGGTTAGAGAGGCGAACACACGCTCACCTTATCTTTGACATCTTCTAGAACGATTGCGACGTGTTCGCTTTAGAATTTATCAAGAGCTCTTTTAATGAGATCGTAGAGTTCCAGGTGCGATCCCTTCTCTTTTAGGGTCGCCGCGCAGTAGGTTCGATCCTCAATTTACCAACTTTCATAATTCACAACTCCACAGATAAGGCTGGAATTACATTGCTATAAATTTGTCATTTATGTGACGCATACGCCTCCAGAGGAACGACCCACTTAAGGTGCGTCAAGGCCCCCTCTGGAAGTTCTAGGTTCAATACCCGAACCGAGCTCTTTCGACTCACTGAAAATTGTCAAACGCGTCTGTTTTGTAGCAGAACAGCGTCTAAGTGAATTAAATGTCTATTTGACTTCAGCGATCAGCAGTGTTTCCACCCTTCATCGATAGAAAGTCTGATAGAAAGTCTGGGTGTCTCCATTTCATTTGAAGATAAGAACAAGTGCAGCCACGTGTAAACCTTCTATCGAAGGTAATCGACTCCAAGGTAGCGGCATGTGCAACTAAGATAAAGAGTCCGATAAGTCGAGGCATTTGTGTGTGCCTGATTCACACGTGAAGTTCTTATCAGCCATTTGAATGAATCAAAGTGGACAGCTTTGATGGAGTCTTTCGAAAAAAAAAAAAAAACATTCAAACCTTATTTTCTTACACTTTCAGTTTGCACACCATTAGGATTCATTCGCTTGTTCGGTGTCGTCGGGCAAGTTCTAGTGAAGCCTCATCTACTGCGTGACGTCAACGAAGAATACACCGCCTTTCATCTGGAAGAAGCCAGCGTCAGAAGGAAGTTAGCAAATATTGGTATAGCAAATAAATAATGCATTCATATTTGGACAAGAATTGTAAAATGTTTTTGTTTCTTTTTTTTTTCACTTTTCAGAGCTACAAAATGTCAGTGCGTCTGATATTAATGGTCGCAGCCGAAGATTTCATCCAAGCTTTGAGAGTATCTATCAGCGAAAACCACTTAACGGTGACGTAACCGAATTGGCAAAGCTTAACGAAAGACTGAGAGAGTTAGAGTCTGAGAGACATGAGTTGGAGAAGTTACGAAGTTCGTCAGCCTTACAGCGAAACTTCGTCTATCCCTTGGCGATGTTGTTGTTATTGTTCTTCACTGGAATCACAATTCTACTGGTTGTGCAGAACACTCTGGAATTGCTGATAGGGATAAAGGCATTGCCACTAAGCACGAGGGTAAGTGTGAGACGTGGACGTGAAGGCGAAAAACTTTGTAATTTGTTTATTTGTTGTCTTTGCAGCAATTCACACTGGGGATATCCTCACTTTCAAAGCTGGGGCCGTTTGGAGCGGGCCTTGAAGTATGCTTGATATTCTATTTGGGCGCTACTTCAGCGGTTGGGTTCTATACGATGCCCTTTATGAAGAACGTCCGGCCGCAAAAGAGAAAAACATCACTGTCACAGTTAATAATGAACTGTGCACTAGTGCTGATATTAAGCTCGGCTCTGCCCCTGCTTTCGCGAATTATAGGTACGCGTGTAAACTTCCCTTCAACATCAATCTAATCAAGTTTCTTTCATCTTGTTGTAGGTATTACAAATTTCGATTTGCTCGGAGACTTCGGCGCAATTGAATGGTTGGGCAACTTTCAGATTGTACTCCTGTACAATTTGGTATTCGGCACAACGACGGCACTTTGTCTGGCGAATAAATTCACAGCAACAGTTCGCCAAGAGCTCTGCGCTCGGTTAGTAGAGAATTACGTTCTATTCACCAATTACATGTCATTCATTAACTGATATTTTGCCAAGCAGCGACCAACAGTAGCGGCTGTATTTGCTGCTGCTGTTGCAAGGGCTGCACGCAAGAGGCACAAGTTCTAAGTGATTACAAATAGATTACCATTTAACTAAAAAGCTATGACATGTTGTTACAATATTATATAGACTGCCTTTATGTATATGATAGTTCCACACATTTATCGCGCAGCTCAACATTTAACTAATAATATATATCATACGTATTCGAGAAGTGAACAGAGTTAGAGATCATGTCATGGTCATATGCCTTTCCTTTACTAACAAACAAACATGCACACAGCTACACACAGATGTAAATGTTACGTGAAGTCCTTCTCGTATTTAAGGCCTAATTTAGCTGCTGTACTTATGTTATTGTTAATAATAGTGCTATGTTATTTATTTTTACATACTTTAAATGAAGATATGTTTTCTACCGTGCGACTGTTTTTAGATTTTAATTGTATTTTCTAAGTTATACATCCCTCCTTCCCGCTCGTTTATAACGTCGATTTGAACGGGGAGCTTTAACTATTAGTTTTAATTGATTTCAAGCAAATGATGATATCACACTAGTCCATTTAATTGTATTGAAAAGAGAGGAAAAAAGATAACCTTATCGATATTCTATTTAGGCAAAGGCACGTTAGAGGAAATCTACGAATTTCCTTTTAGTTCTTGAGCAAAGATTACAAGTAACGGGAGAATATGTTTGATGGATCCATTGCATTATCGATAAACTTGTACTTTTATCGTGTCACCGTTATATACAAGAAACTATGAAGGTTTTTGAAACAGAAACGTATTTTCTAGTTACTTGCGACAATAAAATAATTAAACGCTACACTAACTCAAAGAAGACGAGAATAAAAAAGAAAAACAACAAAATGACACATTAAGTCGGTTAAGATTTATTAAGAATACACTCACTTTAGAGAGAGAAAATAAAAGATTTTAAATAACAAACTTTATGTTTATTAAATACAAAAACATCATATTTCATTCTTGTACATAACTTTCGTCTTTCTTTTCTGGTTTTTGTTTCAGAGATCGAATGTGGCTTTGCATTTGCCATGTGTTCTTCACGCCTCTCCTTCCAGCACGGTCTTGTTCTAGTTGCTTCCAGCTACGCAAGTTTCGTTGACCTTTTTCTTGCCGTGTACTTCCTTTACCGCGTTGAGCATTGTTGTAGATTCGCTCTACGTGACCTAGCCGTCTGAGACGAGAGACTCGTAGTCGTTTGACCAGATCCATTTCGCTGTTGGTTTTCCTCCTCCAAACACCATCAGTACATATTTGACCAAGATAATACGAAGGACTTTCCTCGCGAGGTGCCGAAGAATCTTTTCGCCCGTTTTGGTTAGTGTCCATATGCCCAATCCACATAAAGGCGATCCTACCCCTACCCCTATAGAGGTATGTGGTATGTCCCTGCTGGACATTGCCTATAAAGTAGTGTCCAGCATACTGTGTGAACCGCACTAATCGGCACGTACCTCTCCGGCTTCAAGCTCGGCAATACGCTTATAGACCAAATATTCACAGTAATTGAAATCCTGCACCTGCCTGTACTGCACCACGTACTTACCATTCATCGACCATATTTCAGTCCTTCTCGAGAATGAGTTATATTCCTAAATTGCATTCCAAGCCCAAACACGCAGCATTTCGCAGCCTAGTCGTCTATGTTCACGCTTTGTCCAAGACGTCGGTGTTGGTGGACATATTTTGTAGACATCATATACATTATCTTATCCTACCCGCTTCCTTCTCGAGGCGCACGAAAGCGCCACTGACAGCTAACTGTGTCCTTTCAATGATATCAATGTCATTGGCATATGCAAGCAGTTGTACAGATTCGTAAAAGATCGTACAACTGGTGTTGTTGTTTGAGTTACGCGCGATGTTTTCGAGAATTGTGTTAAAAAATCGTGTTTTCTCTAATATCGTCAGCAATTGTCTAGGGTTACCAATCAACTAGGTGGTTCAGCTGTGTCCTAACAGAGTGCGCGAGTTACCTGTTTCGTTAATCTTTTGAAAAATGAAACCGAAAGAAAAACACATAAAGTAAATTCTTAAGAGCACTTAATGTTATTGTCTTCTCTTAGGAGAACCGTCCCGTCCGAAGCTTGAAGAAAAACTTATTCATTCATTCTTTATTCTCATTCAGACACACTGCAGTTCGCGGAAATTGCTTACTCAGGTGTTTCACACACCGAGTTCATTTCCGGGGCCAGACTGAGTCGTGATCGGTGTAAGTTTTCAACAAATTTGATGACTTCAGGTCTGGGAGAGTTTGGCTGAAGTATCGTATGGACATTATTTCCTCCAAACTTCGGTTTCGTGAAGTGTGGGAACGTAACTCGCGTGGGGAATTCGTAGTCTTACTGCGTGATTCGCTCTCGATCAGTGTCCTGCCCAAACGCGCAATTATTTTGGCAATATCAGTGCGAGCTTTCATTAGAATAATGTTGGGGAAGAACGGTCACATCATCATCTCCTTAAGGCGCCACAATCCGAGGTGGCCTCACCCAACATCGAAACCATCTCCAATTTGCAATTTTTAGTAAAAATGTGAAGCAATTCCTGTCTTATCTAACCCGAGTGCAGTGTATGTCTCTAAAGTAGACGAGCTATGGAGGTCAGATCTATGTCTAGTCCGTCCATCAGTTTTCTGATTACTGAAGTTGTTTCTGTGTCATGCAACCCAAATTCTTTTTTATTTTGAAAGACATACTTCGGCGTAAGTGTTGACATTGTGACATTGTGTTTTTGTCTGATTTCACCACAGTTCGTCGTCCACATTCGTCAATACTATCAGTTGATGTTTGATTTCAGACATGAGGTCAGGTGTTTTTACTGGAAATGTATAGTTTTGATAAACGATGTGCTATCGGTGCTTATCACGTTTGCTATTTACAATGTGTGTGGCTTGAAGGTTGGAGATTGCTTCTGTTCTGAATACTGTCGAATGTTCCATTTGCCAGTTTCACGGCGAATGCCGTATTGTCTGCGTTCGTCGGTGAAATCAACGACACTCAGGGTGCCTGAGCGGATTTGATGTTACCTTTTTTTAGCCAGCTAAGGCGAATAACTCCGAATTTTCGTATCTATTCCAGGAGTTTCTTCGTGAATGGTGGTGTTGACAGAGTGTGTTTTTTGTCAATCCTTGACCGAGAATCTAAAAAAAATCAAGTTCCTCAAATAGCTTGGACGAAATGGCAACTCTTCGTTCAACTTATTGGTTCTGCTTCTGCTAGGTCATAAATATGATTACAGGAAACCTGCTTCAGGGCCACGCTCGTTTTGTCCAGCTCAACCATAATTGGCTTCATTAAACTTAAACTCACGCCAGAGCAGAAAGTACCCAGCAACTTTTTAAAATCCCATCAGAAGTGAACAAAACGAAACAAAGTGGTTGCTATGGTGGTTGTATAATTTCTGCGTCGCTTAAGTTAACTTAAGTCTTCTTACGTTCGTTACGGTTGCCCGATGGTTCGTAAAAAACATCATAATGTGTGGTCGTTTAAGAAAATCGTTCACCTGAGGCAACTGTCCACTACACGCTTCACTGTGTCCTTGTTTTAGATCGAATGCCTCCATTTCCACATGAATTAATGAAACTTGTTAGATACGGAGGGCCAGTGAAAATTATTTGGAACTCATTGTGACTCAAGTCGATCAATTCAGACAAATGTTTGAGTGTTATTGTAGAAAATACTTCAAAACACTTTCACTAACGAAATCTGACCTAGACAACCCACGAGAGATCTATTGTATCGAAGGGTTTTAGTTACAGCAAAAGATGTACTACTTCACTATGAAAGAATTCTTTAATTCCACTAAAGTCTCCCTGTACGTTTCCTTAGGCAGAGTAGTGCCGGACATTCACATAAATTGTGCTCAGATGTCTCCTATTCTCTTCTAAGCAAAGCCGACATACTCGATGGCGTGGATATCGGCTTGGAACACGGCAGGAATCGACCCCATTTGTACGAAAATCCTTGTGTACACTGCGCGAAATTAATAAAGAGGCAAAGCAATAAATGGGACATAAGGCATGGCTTCCCATTAAATGCAATGACCGCTAACAAAACGGTACTTTTTTACATTTGCTTTTGTGCTAATGAGATCGTGCGTACCATGTTCACTTCCATATCAGTTGTTGTGCTCAAAAAAGGTAACAAACCGCCAAAAAAAACCAAATTGTTCAAGAAGCACGCAAGAACAAACTCTATGCTTCCCAAATAAAGGCGAAATTAGACCTTGAAATTGGTGTCCAACAGCTATTGCCAGCAACTCCAACATTGGTTTTCACAAAAAAAAAACTGAAAAAACCTGCACTTACTCCCGGGCACAAGGAAAGTCGACTCTTGTTCGCTAGAAATCACATGTCGTGGACTAGAGAATGGAGACAAGTGATTTTTAGCGACGAAAAGAAGTTCAATTAGGATGGACCAGACGGTTTTCATAACTAGCAGGATGCCCGAATAAAGGTGACAATTATGGCAGAGATCACCAAGCTTTCAATTGGTACCATTCACACCATTCTTCATGACTATCTTAACCGTTCAAAGGTCAGTGCAAGGTGGGTGCCACGAATGCTCACAGCGCCGCAGAAAAAAGTGAGAATCGCATGCTGTAGAGAGATTTTGGAGAAGTGTAGTGAGAACGCGGACGGTGGTATGGATCGAATTGTTACTGGTGACGAAACATGGGTCCACCACTATGACTCTGAAAGCAAACAAGAGTCCATGCAGTGGCATAAAAAAGGAACAGACCACCCGAAGGAGTTCAAAGTCACTCCGTCTGCCGGGAAGCTCATGGCCACAGTTTTTTGGGACTCAAAGGGAATCTTGCTCATTGAGTAAAAAAAAAAGGTCAAACCATCAACGCCACATCCTACGCTTCCACTCTGCATTATTTGCGGGAGGAAATTAAAAAGAAAAGACGAGGTAAACTCGCAGCGGGTGTGTTGCTTCTTCATGACAACGCTCCTGTTCACACGGCGCGAGTTTCCAAGGCTGCTGCGCGAGATTGTGGTTTCGAAGAAATCCAACAAAAAAATAGCCCAGACCTTGCCCCTAGTGATTATTTCCTGTTTCCGGGTTTGAAAATATGTCTTCGTGGAAAAAGATTTTCGGATGATGAAGAACTCAAGTCGGCAATAAATGGGTACTTTGCAGAGAAAGAGGAAATTTATTTTTTTGAGGGTTTAAAAAAGCTTATCTCAAGATGTAACAAATGCATTGATGTTAGGGGAGATTATATTGAAAAATAAAAACAATTTAAATTGAATTCACATTTTTCTTCATATCGATACCGAGAATATATTGAACGCCCCTCGTATATTATGCCTCTATAATAATTTCCCCCAGTGTAGACTCCGGTCCCACCTCCAGATTTCGTCTTTGATCCATCTATGAACTCACGGGAACTGTTGTGTGGGGCAGTTGTTATTCCAAGACAAGCAATTCGTTTTTTGCCGTTGTCTTTTGGATTTTAGGCGACCATATACAGTACATTCACGATTTACGCAACTTATAAAAAGAAGGGTAGTTGCAATGACCGAGGTTGTTGCAATAAGCGCGTTTATATTTTTTTAAGTTCAATTCAAGATGAAAAGTTCATCAAGGAAAACCAACACTTGCAAATACGTATATTAAATATAACCAATTTTTATTGAATAACATATAAATGATAATGAAACAAAACAAAAGGAAATTAATTCATTGAAATAAAGAAAATTAGACATTTTTGTTTGAATTTTTTTGTTTTTAAGATTCTGTAAAATAGCCTGCAATAGGGGCTGAATTCTGTTATTGCTTGAATTGCATATTCGGTCTTTATTTTGGGAGCAGGAATCTCGACCTCGAGTTCACTTTCTGGACATAATTCGACTGATTCATTTTCATACTCTTCATTTTCACAAATGGTTTGACGTACCCAATCGTTTATGTCTTCATTTGTAATAGATTTGTTACAGGAAATGTCATTTAAGGGAGTTGATAGTGATTCTATGACCGCGTGTTCATTAATAATTTGGGCTCTCACTGTGCTCAAGGGAAGTTCATCTTCATCTCCCCAATGACTATGAAAATCCATCAATACATTCCAGCATTTTTTTTTTTTTTATTGAATCTGTCTTCAATCCATTCCATGCATTTGATAGAAGGCAAATTGCGTCTCGTAGGTTAAATGGTTTGATTTTTAACTCAAGGTCTGATCCCTCACATCCAACCTAGAACGCCAATAGACTTTTCTTATAGTGCAACTTCGTCAAATTTATAACATTCTGGTCCATTGGCTGAAGATGATCTTCGCATGTAATGGCGAAGCCTTTGTCTTGAGGACATCGCTGGAAATTGGCACATTTTAAGAACCACTTGTACAGTGCTATTTCCATATTCGGGTATTCGCCAGCCTTTAAAGTTATCCTCTTCCCGGGTCCACATTCGGTATCGGAAACAAACTTTCTTAATTCGCCCTCTCTTCCTTTTATTCTGCTAATTGTAGACTTATGCACATTGTACTCACGGCATATTGAACGTATGGAAGCTCCTTTCTTAATCTTTTCTAAAATTTCACACTTTTTGATAATTTTAGAATTTTTTTAATGACACCCATTTTTAAAGCTCAAAAGCGACTTATGACTGCACTGAATTCTTCAAACTAACAAAACATGCTTTCAATGCATACATTGATCGTTCTGTTACTCAAAAGTAGCGGTAAAATAACTGCCGAGAGAAAATGTAAGGCAAAGAAAACAACAAAGATTGCACAGAAACTGAGTAAAACAAATACGCATACAAGAAGAAAAGTTGCACTTATCGAGTAACTTTTTTTTTTAAGATTGCGAAAACCGATTGGTTGCCTTAATCGAGAACCTACTGTATACAGTAACCAATGAAGTGATTTTTAGGAAGTATTTCTGTTGTTTTACAGTTTACGGTAAGTTTAGAACCTGTATTCATCTGCATCCGCCACCGAGCATGTCACATGACGTCTCTCGCATTTTCGATTTAACTTGTATCTAACCAATTTTATGAGCTATTCGACGTATAATTACATCTTTTGTTTCTTTATTTTATTTTCTGTTCCAGATTGAGTTCGATGATATTTGTTTTTGGCTGACAACAATCAACTTTTCCTCATTAACTACCCGCTGCCCATCACCTCTTGTTATTTGTGCATGCTTTGCCTTGCTTTAAATTCTAAAACTGTGATATAAATATATCTTGTTATTTACAAATTGGACTGGTTGTTTGCATCCCCAAGAATTGGACTTCCCAAGAATGAAGACGAACGATTATTTTACAATATATTGTATTTGTCTTTTATGCGATCACACCATTCCTTACAATTTACAGTAATCATTTACAATAACTTTTACATTATATGATACATACACACATAGAAGGTTCGTGAATGAAAATTACGAATAATGCTATAACACCGTTTGAGAGGCCAACAAGCACTTGAATAACAATTCCCTGACTAGAATACAAGCTAAGGAGGAAGGATACAAATTATTGAGCCGCTTCTTCGATGAGCGCCTCTTCGAATTCTTGCATATCTAAATCATGCAGTGCCTTTTGCACCATCGCAGCCAATTCCGAAGGCAAGTCTTTGAGGTCGTCCAATCGCTGCTTAGCAACGGCGGATGATATAGACATTGAATGTGCTTCAACGTCTTTGTATGAGTATAACGACGATATGATATCATCGCTAAGTAAGTTACACTGCGCATTGCCATCGTACTCGGACGACAGGATACTACGGCCGGATTCTGTTGAGAGCGATGATGACATTCCGTCGTCGGATACCCTTGAGGTTTTCTGCGAATCGTCCGGCTCGGAAGACATTGTGCCTGAATCCTCGGTGACATTTGGTGACTTCGTTTCGGTGTCAACGCTCGATGGGCAATAACCGTTCAGAAGAATTTGTGAAGGAGAGAAACAAACACCGGTGCCCGACTCGCATCCTGACAGAATTTGAGCGCGTTGTTCGAGTTCGGCGATTTTTGTGGCCAAGATTCTGGAATAAATAAAGATATAGACAGACTTTAAAGAAGAAGTCATCAACTTACTTGTTTGTTTTCTTCTGATGATTTAGAGCTAGGTTTTTATCGTTAAGATTATCCAATAACGCTAGGCAAAGGGACTTCAAGTCGGCTATGGTCTCCGTTTTAGTGGGCAACTCTACGCCGCCGTCAAGGAGTGTTTTCACTAGAACAAGAACAAGAAAAGTGTGTAGTTTTAATTAACACGAAATTTAAAATAAATACGCACACATATGCAAATGAAAACAAAAGCTGAGTTTGGAAAAAAAAAAGAATGCACGGAAAAACGAAGTGCATGTTGTGGACAAGACGTCTCAATGGACAGTTCGATGTAGTCAGGGACATCGAGTACCTCGGCTACGTCAGAACTGCCGTCAAACGCAAAAGACCTTGCCAACCTCTGTTCCTTTGGGAACAAGATGAAATTGTGTAATGGAGATCTCGTTGGAAGAATTAAGCCCACTTTATAGAAGACATTGATCATCCCAGACATTCAGAAGCACTGACAACTTCTTAAGCGAGCAGAGAAATTCGTCCCTTCGAGAGAAAAGTTCTACGTGTGTTATGTGTGTCCTCTTTGCGTTGATGGCATCTGAAGGGGAAGATTCAACCAAGAATTGTAGCTGTACAGCTATATTCGCTAAGGCACAGGTCTACGAATCCAACGCTCAAGATAGCCGGGTCATGTAGAGTGCCGGAATAACCGGCTCGAAAAGTCATCGATTCCTAACAAGCGTGACAGTCATAGGTGCGATATACTCAAAAATGGAGAAGGACATCAATCAACTTACTGAGGGATGGGCTGGAAGATAGGTGGAAAGGCTTGTTGGCTGAGGCTCACACTCACGCAGAGAATTGGAAAGAATTTGCAGATCGGATGTTTAATTGGCTACACAAATGTTGTCTGTAAGCGGAGGGGATGACGGAAAAACTAGCAGACTCTAGCACAAGGGATTGTTAGTACCCTTAAGTGTCCGGGCTCAAGACACAGCACGGGCCGAAGGTGTAGAGGGATAAGAGGTACCTGTGCACATTGTATTCTGGGGGAAATATTTGGCTGGGAAGAGCATTCCATATTCATGTCGTGCGGCTAATGAAGGAGTCTCTAAATTTAACTGTGCATCCGAAGGTAGGCTTAAGGGTAAACTGTTGAGCATTCCTGGCGAGACGGGTATTGCGGGTGAATTCATGGAGAGGAGGAATGCAGTTGGCAAGCTCACTTGAGCATCGTATGCTTCTGCAAAACATGAACAAATATTTAAAATTTTGTGATGTGACTCAGTGCAGAGTATACAACTGGATGTATAAGTGGTGCGGAGAATTGTATACAGCCGACGTAGATTTTGGCCTAGTGCATATTTGACATGGGATATGGAACCATGTGTTTCTCCTTTTTTTGCAAATGGCAGATCATGTATGAATCTCGAAAGAAGAGCTCTTCTAGACTTGGAATCTTGTCCTGGATGACCAGATGCCCAGTTAATGTCGGAAAGATAATATTTCTTCTTCGTATTTGCAATTTCTACAAAAGGCGCTATGAGAGATAACTAGTAAATCCCTCTAGCTTGTGAAATCCATGGGACTAAGAATATTGATGCTGAACTCTTCTGGATAAGCTTCGGCTCAATGTCTAAACTCAGCCTTCCATCTTTCTTATCTAGCCTGTCCTTAATAGAACCTCTCAGTGTATCTTACGGACATAATGGATTGCTTGAGATCTGCCTTGTTCGTAGCCCTCTTTCGCCTAGTCTATCCTTTTTCTCGTTTCCTTGGAAACCAGTTCCAGCATAGTCACTGTATTTGCAAAGGATGTTTCCGAATGCGTATCCTAACAAGCTGAATTGTGTTTATCCTACGACGCCTCCGATTACCATTTGGCTACCGGAATATTTCGCATTTTATGGTACACTCCGTCGTGCTAGAGTAGCGCATGCCCATAGGTAGAGCAACGCACTTAGATGAGAAGCTATCTACACCAACTTGACGTGGAATAGAGGAGATGCGTGAGCTGAGTAAATACTGGTCGAAACAATGTGGGAAAGGAGCAAGCTATATAAAGTTAAGCACATCACTAATTCCTAACAAACCGTCTCCACTGGAGATTCAAATGCTCTACATCACAAGCATAATCTGAACAGCAATCCGTGCTGTTTGCCATGTAGTTTCACTTCAACGTTGGCTGCCAGCAGCCAATCAACAAAAAGATATATTAAAAACAGAGCCAAAACATGAAATTCGTAAAATCGTGATTTGCCGACATGATGTTTGTTTGGACATGGATTTTCCTGCCGCCAGTATGTGCAAGTCAACGAGTACAACTTTTGCCTCTACTTTCGAAAACAACTAGGAATGATTTTTCAATGATTACATTTCGAAGACGTATTACAAGATATTTTCAAGTGTTAAAATGGCAGCAGAATACTCGGTACAACTGTTTACACGTGACACACACACACACGAAGTGACGCTTTTAACTCATGCCCATTAGACATGAAAGCACAATTTCATTGCCTCACACGAACACCAACTTCATTCCCTAAGGAATTGAACAAAAAAGCGATGGACTTACAAAAGCATTAAAAAAAAAACGGCAAACAAAATGAAAAGAAAACGAAATTGAAACTGACGAAAGCGACTGGCGTTTACCTTGCTTATGAGACATTATATCTTGACTGTTATTTCCTAACTTAATGATACCTTCCTTTCGTTTCGTGTCCAGCATTGCCTTGATCGATAACATTTCCAATAATGTAAGAGGAGAATGTTAGTATACACATCGGTATGCATGAGATTGTCAGATTGCAGTTCTCCGTCGGTTTACTTACCTTGTACTTATTCATGGACTGCTTTGTTAGTTCCACTTCGCTTTCTGTGTTCTTAAGTCTTTCTTGCAGGTACTTGTTTTCTAAAACTATACTATCCACATCAAGGAGCTGAAAAGAAATTAGCTGAAGCAAGAAATATGTGAACAAAAAAAAAACTGTACCAACCCGAGGATGCTGTTCGTTTGCCTTCAGGGCTAAAAGTAGCTCGTGGTTCAAACGATGCGCCTTACACTTATACGCATCACGCTCTGTTACAGCTTCTTCCTTCTCATCGATTATGGCCTTCAAATCAAAGGCTAGTTGAGCATTCTAAAAATAAATCATTTAATCAAGCTTGCATAGGTAAAGCCCATTCCATCACAGATTACCTTCTTTTTTAGATTCTCTAAGTGACAAATGAATTCAGTTTTCTCCCTTTTCCACTGCAACTCTTCCTTGTTGATACTGCTGGTTGATCCAGTGATATCCCTTGTACAAGGCATTCCCTTGCTTCTCAGTACCTCGATGTCTCCCTGCAGCTCACTAAGTTTCTGCTTCATTGCTTCTAATTCTGTTGTTAACTTTATGTTCCTCTCCCTAGTGTCATGCAGCATATTGGCCACACTTGATTTTCCTCCAAAATCACAATTGTTGTAATCTGTATTCCGTCGTATTGCAGAGTATCTCAACTGCAATGTCTCAGCCATGAGTTTGAACTGATCTCTTTCGGTTCGGAATTGCTCAAGCTCCTTGCGTAGAATACGAAGTGCTTCTACTTTACTCTGTAACTTCCGATGGATTGCTGATGCCTGAATGATTCAATAAATGTTATTTCTTCTTACATTCTTTCACGTATGTACATGTACTTACCTCAACATTATAATTTTCCATATGTTCGCCAAACAAGTCCATTTGCGAATCCGGTTGTGAATCTATTTCGGACATTTTTGTCAATATTTTTTATTTCTTGTTCAACTTTAAAAGGAAACCATTACTTTAAAATCTTGAAAAACCAAAGGAGAAAAGGAAATTCGTATGTTTTCCTGTGAAGGTTTTTCTTTATATTGAAAGCTGTCAAAAAATCTATACTGACAGCGACAGTTTGAAGGGAACTGGTGTATACAAATCAAATTGATGACAATCGTAAAGGGTGGCACGTTTCAATAAACTCGTACTTTTGATCACTGTTGACATTTTAACAGCGTTTTGTGTTTGAAATTGTTTGCCGATTCCACACTCTATTGCATGCCATTATTGGATGTTCATGTTAATGCGATTTATATATTTTAACTTATATATTTTCTTATTTGGTGCTAAAGTCCGCGGTCGACATAGGCCTCAACCAACAAGCCTCCCCAGCTAGCACGATCTCTGGCAGCCCAAGTTGGTTGAGTTCCTCTTCCACCTGCGTTCTCTGTTGAGTTGCCATAGCTGAGATGGACAACTTCTGATGGGTGCCCAACTGGATGAGTTGGGAGGAATGTCAAAACTATATATGGCGTTGTATGGCTATGTTTTTATGCATGCTGGCATCGAAATCGACGAATAGGTTGTGAGTGTCGATTTGCACTTGTTTGGGTGTGTTTTTTTTTTTTTTGTTTTGGTTTCGTCCAAGGATGTGGCAATCTTCTAAAGATACTAATAGCCCGGTTTATCAGCATGCACGATTCGCAAACCCAAGTAAAAGATTTTGGCGATACGCCGAGGTACTAACCCACACCCTGCACACTTCTACCATTCATTACCATTCGATTCGTTCGAGCTATGTCTGTATCCTCACCACGAGATTCAAGATTTCCATTCAGTCTGCTTTTGAACGCAGCATTCGTTCTATGAGGTTTTCCGGACTTGAAAGACTGTTCCTCCATTAGGTGAAGCGTCTGCAATGGAATACTGCACGCTCAGTATCCTCGTCCTGTTCTGGCCATGTCCGTCAGAAGGGTGATCTATCGGGACCGAATCTGTGCAGAAATTTGCGCTAATCACTGTGGCCGGACAGAGACTGTGTACGTGTCTATATTTCAATGGATGGGATCAACTTGTAGGTCCTTCTACCTTTCGTAGAGTTGTCTCACCGTTCTTGCCACGCTGTCATTGAGATTGCTCTTTCTTCCTTCTTAATTCTGCTGATTATACTTGGACTAGCAGTCTCAGGTTTGCCCTGTTGTTTATCCTCAGCATTTCGTCAGCGAGAATGCCTATGGGGATCATTCCAGCTATTATAAAAGCCTCTTCGTCCGAAATCATACGAAATCCACAGATGGTCCAAAACGAACAGTGTCTGTATACTGAAGGCAGCTTCTTATTCTCTTTCTTTATCACCAGTGCCCTCGTCCAAGCCGGGGCGGCGTATAGAACAAGTAAGCTTATTACTCTAGATATAATCATCCTTCTAGGATACCACGGTCCTTAAAAATTTGATAGTATTTCGCACAGTCCTCCTTGCATTCGTGACGCCGTTTTGCTTACGTAGTCTAAGTGTGCACTGTTTTGTGGTCTGCTAATTCGAGGCTGGCAGATATCTGCCAATCTTTGATTGTAGATACTGCTTCATTGATGGCCTGCTGTACCTTGTGCGTGCATGGCAGCTTCTTGTTTGGCCATTTCAACGGATTTCTCGTTTCAAGAGACTTATGTATGCCCTCGAGCCAAACAATGTGGTTTTTTGAATACTTTTCCCCGACTGCAGCGCGCTTATTGCGACATTTCTGGACTAATTTTGAGGTTGTGGATATTGACGAAACGGCTTTATGGCAGATGGACTGTCAACGAAGATAGCTCTTCTTTGCAGTAGCACGCCTTCTTTCCGCTTGGAAGATATGCTGGCGTAATTTGGAAGTCTGTAGTCTGCAGATACAATTCCCGCGCCCACTCCACATTTCATCTTGTGTACACCCACATCCGGGATGTTCGAAGTCGTAGGAGTTCTCTAGGAATCGAAAACAGGATGCAGCTGTGTGTGTCTTATGGCCTTGAGCTCCACATGTGAGACTCTCTGAGTCTGATCGTATTTGCGCCGCTATACTTTGAATGTGAAGGTCAATAGGTAGAGCATGGAGCATGGCCGTCATAACATGCACAGCAATGCGACAATTGACGCACTCCACCAACAAAAAAGTAGACTCCTGTCAAGATTAAAAACCTTGTACAGGCGGTTTACTGACAGACGAGACGAAGAAGTTAGGACACTGAAATCGCTCATAAAAAAATCCAAACTTTGCGCAGAATTACAGACTTTCTGCCAACCTGTATTGAAACAATAGGATTCGAGCTGTATGATCCAACAACCCGAGCATGTTCCCGCAGGTAAACAGATTCCTTAGAAGTAACAAGCAAAGCGATCTTCCGTGTCTTAAGCTCCCCAGAACGACGGACAATCAACAAATACTGACTACAGCAGGTATTGAACCAGATAACGCTGTACTTGATGACAACTTCTTTGTGGTCGAAGATCCGCAAGAAAAAGTGGAAGTACTTGGCGCTGTCTTTCAGGAAGAGTACAGGGTGAACGAGAGTGTTCGCCCGAACCATGACCTAGAGAACCGCGTACTGGTTAACAACACGCTTCTTCGTGAAGATCTGTAACAATGGCGATCTGCGAACAATGGCTTTGTCGTGTTCAATGATGATAACATGGCGGATAATGTCATCGCCGACGAAGGGGTTCATCCCCCGTTCATTTCCAAGATAGATCTGAAAGCGGTCTTCGAATCAATAAAGAAGAAGAAGTCAGTTGGAGTCGACGGGATCTCGAACATTGTGTTCAGACATCTCCCCCTGGATGTGGTTAATATGTACACAATCCTGTTTAACAATGCTCTGAATAATGCACATTATCCAGAGCATTGGAAAACTGCGATTGTACAACCCATACCCAAGAGAGGAAAAGATTCTTCGAATCCTTGCAACCTCCGGTCAATCAGTCTGCTTCCGAACATCAGCAACATATTCGAGAAGGTGATAAATACTGTTCTGATCAACTGGACTAAGGACAAAATTATTTAATAATATTTAATAATTCCGCGTAACCAATTCGGTTTCAAAGCGAGGCATGACACTATTTATGCCGCGTCGAAACTGGTGTCGGATATCGAATGGAACAAGAGCCAGAAACAATGTACGGGTGCCTGCTTGATTGATCTGGAGAAGGGCTTTGACACCGTATGGTGAGAAGGTCTTTTTTACAAGCTCAATCAGCTGAGCATTAGCAAACCACTGCTGTACCTACTGTGTAACATGCCTACCGGTAGACGGTTCGTCGTCAAGAATGGCAACGTGACCTCCACAGGTATTCTTGATGTAAAAAATGGTCTCCAACAGTGTGCCGTTTATACGCTGATCCTTTTCAAGATTTACTTGAGCGATCTGATAAGTTCTCTTCTTCACGTAATTGCATAAAATTCAGTGCTCGTCAAATCTTTTCACATTTTTGGTCTGCATTCGGGATTGTGATCGTTCCAATTTTGTGCTGGATCTCTTGCATGCCGATTCAATTTGCTCAGATGGCCAAAGTAATATTAGACTAATTGCGTTTATAGCGTTAAAAATATGTAGGATTGTTCAGGCAGGCACCATGTGTCCGTCCGAAGGTGTTTCTTATTTACCGAAGGACATTTTTAATGTCTATTATAAGCAGACCTCAAAAAAACATTCCTTCAAGAAAGCGTGATCAACCCCTTTTGTACAACGCACACAGATCTAGCTGAGTTACTTGGTGTATAAACTTAAAAATAAAGTCTCCCATTGTTTTCGCATGAATCTGAATCAGTCGCAATTGAGGCCCATCCATTCTGCATTCCGTTGATTGATGTGGAAACGGAGAAGCAGCCACCTCGGGGGAGAAAAAACATAAACCCCAGCTATCTGCCCACCTGTTGGGTGGACATAAAATAGATTATACCAAATCATACAAAGTGATTGATTTGGTAAAGGAAGCAGGTAGTAGAACCACTTATGTCCTTGAACTTGCCGTCACGGATATCAGTTTTGCCATGCGAATGGGCGCAAAACGCGCAACACATGGGCACGTGGTAGTGGCTGCGGAAGAGGGTAAGGAAAGTACTTTAAAAGTTCAACAGGAGAACTGTGCGATGGTGGATAATCGAAGAACTTTCGCGTTCATTCTTCGGTGTCGGATGTGACACATGGCGTGCTGTCAACACTTGTTGCTCGAGAATAAACAAAGTGGTTACGCGACGAATCATTTTTCCAGACTATTTGAGATTTTCTTAAGTTTCGTTGACGCGCCGTGCTTATTATGATACTTATTCATTTACTTTGAATGCGGGACATATTAAACTTTGCAATCAAATTCTTATTTAGTTAAGGGCCATTCATATGAGCTCGAACTTCGCAAACTCTGACACTTCACTCATGTGGAGTTTTCTCATTCGCAGAGGGCAGTGGTACAACAAGACACTTCATCGCGAAGGTCGTGAATTTGTGGATCGCATATGCCCCTCTTGTGTATTGCGAACACAGATTGAAAGTACGCAAATAAAATGAATGAAAATGAATGAAAATTAAAAATTGTAAGTTACTTGAACTAATTATTTTTCAAGTCGATAAAAAACTTGATAATTCAATCTTAATCTTTTTGCATTCGAAGAAGTTGAACTCGATGGAAATTGGTTGTTTCTGAAGGTTGGTGTTCGCAGTTCGCGGCTCTTAAAGGTCCAAATCCGTTGCGTGAGTTGTGTTTATAACCCACAAAAAATTATAATAATTCTATAAATTGTAATAATTCTCCAACTGAACTGTAATCATTCTCCCACGGAATTAACTCGCATCGACCACCGTGCCGATATTTATACTCCTAGTATTGGTTCTAGATCTTGATGTCGATTTAAAAGCGATTTAAAAATTTATTGAGCAGAATTATTTTTTACAATTGAGTTTACAGCTAGACTTACAAACTGCGCTATCGTGTGATATCTTCGGTCTGGTACTCGAGAAGACAGTGCGGCGGGCAGCTATAAACACGGGAGGCAATGTCTTCTACAGGTCAGTCCAACTGTTGGGTTAAATTGACGACAAACGTATCCAATGTGAATGAGCTATCAGTGCTTACGAAGCTCGCAGATGCACTGCAAATAAACTGCGTTAAACAGTGCTTAGAAAGGGCTCTGTTCGTCGTTCGAACACGACTTATGAGAACACTAGCGCAACATGGTCCACCAATGCGCTTGTTGTTCAACCAACAAAATTCTCTCGCAACCTGCCTCCGACTTAGCAGACAAAGCGCATGTTCACCCAGGATAAGCGTGCAACAATGCCCACAACAACGAACGAGGTCAGGCAGAGTCCAGAGAAATTCCTTCTAAGGCTCCAGCTGAGTGTGAACCAAAGCAATTTTTCAAAGATGTTTCTTGATGCATGAGAACTTGCAAAAGTGACAGAAAATGCCGAGTTTTCAGTGCGGTATTTCATTTATTTAACCCTTCTTACATAAATTGTCCATAGAGCCGATACTGCGGAGATTTATTGTTAAGCCCGTGACGACAAGGTTTTGCCTGCCACCAGGCTCAACAATAGATTTAGTATTTATTATTAATGTCGGTTTACATCGGGTTGTTCAAGTCCGTGTGTCCATGGTGGTCCTTTTGGGATGGGGTGGTGATGTGTTAGCCGACTTAGCCTCGATGGTGATTGCTATCGCTGCTCTGGAAGAATCCATGCAGCTCGTTGTTCGACGTCGTTGGAAAGTTATGCTCATTTAGCAGATTTAACGCGTTGAGGTAGCGTTGTCCGGGGATTGTGTTTCTCAGGTTCCTGATTTCCTGTTAGGATGGTTGTTGATGTTTAGTAGCTGCCTTCTGAACAGTGTCACCATGTACTGTTGCAGGGGTATGATGCGTGCTTGGTCGTCCAGCCTGTTGTTGCTGTGGTGCCTTTGACGGTCCCTGTCGAAGGTGAGTCTGGTACATATTCGCAGTATTTTCCTTTCGAAAATTGCGAGCTTCGTCATGCTGGTCTTAGAGATGGTGTGCCATATTGGGAAGTGATCTTAATGTCGCCACGAGTCTATGGAATTTCTCCGCTGACTCTTATATACATGATTCCTTGCAATCTATCAGTGTATTGGTGGCATCCATTCTTGCAATATGTACACGAAATTCGGGAATACTCTTCGCAGTTGATCGTTCTTCTAATTGCTTATGGATGGCGTTGGTGTCCTGATTATCTCATCTTATACGCGTTACACCATTCACGTCACAATATAATGAATTCTATGGAAAAAGGAACTGTCTGGGTACGAAAAGGGTGTTTTGTGGTCGGAAGTTTTTAGCACTACACTCAGACTCAAGAAACTAGTCCACTGTACTGCCAGGCAACAACCTACTTGTACTGTAATTTCTTGGTCCTCCTAAGGAAGACCTACAGGCGCTGATGTGGAACCTACATCATCAGCTCCCACTTGCCACCAAAGGCGGGGCAGTGACAGTGGAAGTGCTCTGCAGTGTCGTCGTAAAGTCAAGAACACCTAGCCAGTAATTTCATCGGCGATCCCATTTCCAGCGATCCCTGGGACCAAGTTTTAGTGAATTTTGACTGCCGATCAAATTCAGAGAGGACCATTGCATTCCTAGACTATACTGGGAGTGGTTAAAGGGTGTGGGAGAGAAGGGGCCTTGTTATAGCCATGTAAATCTAGAAGGATATTTTTGGCCATAGACCCCAAGTCTTACGGAGATTATCTTGCAATACCAGAAAACTGCAGACAAGTTTCCTATCTAGATCGACACGAAAAAGTTAAAACTTGGCCAACTTCGTCCAACGTGATGCATTCCACTTGTGGACCGCATTCCCTGTCTCTCTTCCCATCTTTCGGACTATGAGTTGTTATTTTTTTGACACTACGCAACGTAATGGATTCTTTGGGTTTTGGGCAGAAATGAAGTAGTATAGAGACAGCCGACTTCTCTCCTGCCCCATAACTTTTTTGACAGAGTTTTCTCAAACCACAGAAACCAATCGGAGAAGGCCATTTTTATTTCGTAACCGCAAAAAATTCTTGTCATAAAGTCTCTCAGTTGCGGCGATTGACAAGGAGGCCATCAGCTGTGAATCATCATCTGGCTGACTATCTCTCTACTACCTGTTTTCTGCGTTTGGTCCTTGACTTGGTCCAATAATTACCATGTAATTTAGAATAGACCGAGTCAAAAAAGTAATATGTCAAAAATTTAGTGTTTCACACATCCCTCTCCAAGGTGGAAAACTGTTGGGATCGTTATCCACATACCTGGCAATCGCAACATCATTCTGAAGCCCAATACTCATTTTACTAGCCTTCGACTGGGCTCGGAGGAGAACTACTACATAATAGCCGGGGATTTAAGCTCGAAGAATGTAAAGTGCGCTAATGTAGTGCATATTGCATTTGTCTACGTCTGCAAAAGTGACTGATGGCATACCATCGGAGCTGTTCAAGGCCGAACTTCGCAACCATCTGACAGTTTATTTAAATAGAACAGCATTAGAGATGTAGGGCAGCATTTCTCAGGCTCAGACCAGAAATGAAGTATGATAGAGATGCAAAACGTCTACCTCTCTTGCCTCTTAAAATTTCTGACAGCCATTTTTTATATCGTTTTCCCAAGCCAACTGACCAATTAGAGAACGCCATTTACGTTATTTCATGAATAGCTGTCAAAAATTGATTAATCAATGTCAAAAAGTCTCTGCAATTCATCGATGGACTGGGGGCCAATCAGCTGTGAAGTTGGGCATCTCTATAGTACTTCACTTCTGGCTCTGACCCTCCATCCATCGCCGCCGGCATGTTGAGTAAAGTGCCATGCATATGAGCCGCGAACGCGAACTTTCAGAATCAACCAATTTCCAAAAAGATTTGGATTGAATTATAGAGTTTATCGAATTTTTAGTACTATCGACTAAAATCGTAAGTATGCTCATTGATTTTAAGTTTTTGTTCACGAATCAATCATCCACATTCAAGCTGAGTTCGCAATACACAGGAGTGGCAAAAGCGATCCACAAATACACGACCAAAAAATTCGCTATGAAGTGTTTGCGCAGTTCGCCATTCGTAGTGAGCTCAGGCCCTTAAGCCTTAAATTTGTGGATCACATCTACATCATTGCGTTCTCAGCTTGACAGTTCACCTAACATTTGAGGTTTTTCTCTATAACCCAAAGGGCGTCTTTTGTCATAACACGACACAATGTTTTTTGTTCATATTTGCTGGGAAATGATTGTTTCTGAAGGTTCGCGTTCGCAGTTCACGCCTCGTATGTTCGGTGCTTTAAAATTCATAAAATACTCCTCGAACTACGAGCAGGCCTAGAGAGTGTCATGATTTTTTTTTTCTAATTTGATTTGGCTATCTTGGGACCAATGACACCATCGGTTTGAGTGGAACATCCTGCCGACCTTAACTAACCCTGTTCCGATATCGTATCCAAATTTGTCAACAAAATTGGAAAAACGAATGAAAACAAGTCGAATGAACAACAAGATACACAAGCGACAAGCTTCTCTTTTCATACACACATTTATTTTGTATTTATTTTTTAAAGCTATTCCAACTTTAAATAAGAAAAAAACAAGAGGAGCCGCAAGATCCATTACGCAGGGAAATTACTATCACTTCAAAACACGTTTGTAAGCCATTCAGTTACTCAATCACCACCCAGCAGCAATCACGGACCAGCCTAGAAACTTTCTCTGTAGCACTTGATTTCGCCAGGATGCCGTGTCGACATTCGTTCGGGCTTCAGGTGCACATCGTTGCGGTACTGCAGTATGCCCTCCTGTCGTAGTTTTCGCGTGAGATTTAGAAACTTGTTGTAGAGGCAACCCTTGGGATTCTTCGTTCCATTCCTCGCTATGTAGTATGTCATCTGAAAAGCAATGAACATGTGAAAACCTCTTCAAATGGATCACAGTACATACCTTATCCTCTCGTGGGAACAGTTGGACGATGTCGTGGGACATTTTGGCAAAATCGTCTTGGACCAACCATCGATTCTTGCGGATGACTTCGTTTATAAGCAACGTTACCAGCCGCCGGCGGTGACTGTAGTCCAAGTTACCGTTGACTTCGTAGTATGCGATGATTTGTTGACCCTCGTAGCTGTTACTCAGGATTTCGTTGACATTCTAGCAAGGATGGGCGGATGATCTGGGGAGCACTCTGTTCGGTAGTGAGGTACTTACGATTTGGTAGTTTCTGTTTCTCCTCGGCGGGGAGAAGACACTGAATCCCCCCTCCATCGATTCCTGGGACTGAGTCCTGGTCTGTGGCACCGCGTCGTAGTCAATGCCGTCGAAACACAGGTCCGTAGGCAGATTTTGACTGTGCAATACGCACTCTTCATCGGACTGCATCTCTTCGTCTTTAATCAATGGCTGACTGCTTGGAGGGGGCTTTTCTGATTTTGAATTACTCCGCTTGGAGGGCAGTGTTGTTGTGGAGCAGCGTCGCCGGTTTTGCTTGCGCCATTCCAACAGATTGGATCGGAATATTGCCCGTCGACCGATTTTCGGTATCAGCTCACAAATGTCTTGTTCCGTCAGATAGAGGAGAGCACGTGTCTCGACGTGGTGCGCTGCTTGAATGGGGTGACAAATTTTGATTAGTTTAAGAGTTTCGTGCACACTATGTCCTGGTATACGAACATTTGAATCTTGATTTAAGGTCAGACAGACCCCAGGATTGGAGGAGTGAGGAGACACTGTCCTTGAGCAGAGCATCATTGTTGGTATACGATGGTAGAATTTCTGTGAAAGCGGACAAGCTTGATTAGTTTTTCTCTGAAGGAGAAGAAGAAATAATAAACATAAGCTGTAGAAGGAGAGAGCGGTAGCAGGTAGACGCCCATATAGGCCACGAAAGAGCTGAAATATAAAGCCTCCGATTCAGGAATCAAGCATAGTAGAGACAGCCGACATCTACGTCTCTAGCAGACTGGTCTAGTGGTATCCAAGCGAAAATGGTCACTATATCACATGCCTACTGTATCACATGCCATGTCGCTATGAGCTGGTTTCGCTGAAGCGCAGTGCTGCGTCATCTTAGTTTGGCTTCCGGGGCTTAGCAGTATTTGGGGAATGGGAAAGATGACGAACTTGAAAGACGAGGATTCGCACTTCATCAGTGCAAGTTGACCAGCTTTAGATGAACCACTTAGCTGTACAACATGCAGGGAAACTTAGCCATATTAATTGGGCTAGAACAACATCCTTTACAGAACTTCCGCTGATGTCGCAAGAACAGTACGGGTCACTGGCAAAAGGTAAGCACGTAGTCAAATTGGTCGTCCCCTGCACTGATCAATGTCGTACCCGTGACAGAGTGAGCGGGGGGTGCATGGGTGAGTGAGTGCGTTTACTGTCTCAATAAATTTACAATATTCAATTTACCTTCCAACGACACCATGGAGTTATCTCTCCAATGCTAGATAAAACCTTGGAGCTGTAGAAGAGAGTCCATGTGAGACGTCGGTTGGCCTTACAGCGTTATTTATAGCAATTTATTCTGGATTACATGAAAGACAATAGAGAATCTGTGAAGCCTAGAGGCTTTTCTGCAGAAGATTATTCAGAAAAATAGTTTTTACATATAAAACAGAGTAATTCTCGTTATTATGGGAACGGAAATATATAAATTATTGTATAATTTTATTTGTAGTTTAAGTTGTTCAATAGTAAATATCTCTTTAATTCTTTTTTGGTGTGCACCGGCTGTATACTCAATAGGGAGCGAGGAAGTTGGGCGAATATACTTGGCACCGCAAAGGAAAGTTGCTTTCTTCCATACGAGTTGTGTATCCTTGGTATTTTCAGAACCCCATTTGAACGTCAACCCCCTTGTGTTGACGCTGTGATCAATCGGTTGTTTAAATCGTTGTATACAATTCTGTTTTGAACCCTTTGGAGTTCCATAATTCTATAACGCGCTGCATTACCCCACGCTGTTCTTCCCTATTGAAGTACCGACTCCACTAGAGAAAAGTATACTTGCTTCAGTATTTCAAACGATGTAAGGTGGTAAAGAGCATATGTCAACTGCCGGAGTCGCCTGCATAAGTACTTTATGTGGCAGTCCCACAAAAGGTTGCAGTCTACTTCCACGCCGAGATATCGATACACGTCAACTGTATCAATATATTCTGCGCAGCGATCTGTCTCAGGTGTTTGATGAGACTTGTGCAGGCACTCAAAACTATGGAACTTTATTTTTATTCGATTTTTTACTAAATGGTTCGGTCGAATATTCATCAGTTTGGTTTTTTTTCGAATTTATAACTAAACCATTGTCGTGGCACCATCGGCGAATATTATTAAACTCGGTTTGCGTTGTCTGTGTAGCAACCTCAACGTCTTTGTTGCTCACAATTATGGCAGTGTCGTCCGCCTATTGGAAACCGACGCTATTTTGCAACACAGATAGCATACCGTTCACATAAATAATGAAGAGAAGAGGACCCAGGATAGATCCTTGGGGTACACCCCATTCAATAGTTTGCAGATTGCTACAACTGGACGATGGTCGCACCATGAAACCTCTGTTCCGAAGATGACTCGCAAACCAATCCAATATTCGTCCACGAACGCCTATCTTCTCCAGCGTTCGGATGATTTTGATTGTGACAAAGTGTGTCGAAAGCTTTCTTGAAATCTATTAAGATCATCAGCGAGTGGAGGTTCTTATTCAGACTACTGGTTACAGTGTTGGCAAATTCTCTGAGTAATTGATTAACATTTCGGTTTCTCAGGAAGGGGGGGGACTCACTAACCAGGCGCAGCCCCTTTTCAACTGCATCATCCAGTCGTCTTCTCACGAGGAAGCGTTTATAATTTGCCGCCGCGATCATGTGGCTTGACACCTATCGGTTGTATTGTGTGGAGCTACATCAAGTCTACGCTTTGGACTAGCTCTACTAGATTCTACTGATCCAGCTTGATTGCATTACAGGAGGAAAAGACACCGACGTTAATTTGAAATTCAAATCAAAAATTAAGTACTGTCCCTTAAATTATTTTAAAACTTTGACCAGTCGCAGAACGACTTTCACATTATTTCGTGAATAACTGTCAAAAATGCATAAATAACTGTCAAGAGTTGCTCAAATTCGTCGATGGGCAATGAGTCAATCAGCTGTAAAGTTGGCCATCTCTATGGTACGCCATTTCTGATTGAAATTGTATTGAAATATATCTCTCGAGAAACGAGAGAAACGTTAAAAGTCACATTGGAGTCAGCGTTGGTCTGTGCTACATCCGTCACATCGGAGCCATTAAAATGTACATATGAGGCTATCAGTAAGTGGCTTAACCCACAAATCCCGAGAATTAACAAAATAACAATGTTTGAGGCTCTCAGAGTACGCTGCAGGATGTGTGCAGGTCTGCTTTCGTCCGATCGTCATCAACCATTGATCACGCATTAAGCTACTTACAACATAAAAAAAAAAATATTACCATAATTGCAAAAAAAACATTCCAACATTTCTTGCACAATCTGCCCAACATCGATGAAATATCGGCTCTTTTATGAACAGTAGGCACTGCAGTTCACCTAAGTTAGTACCATCGTCAATCTGCATTAATGAGCATGTCTACCGCAGGCCCTTGTTAGTCTGACGTTTATGAGAACACCCGATGTTTCTCCCGCGTCGGTGAACACGTGCCTGCCGGGGGAATTCCACTGTTCCAAGCGAGCGTTTGTTCTCGGAGGCTGATATAAAAAATGGTTGTCAAAAATTATCATACTTCACTTCTGGTAAAAAGTGCACCAATTTCAGCCGGCGCGATGTATTCCGCTTGTGGGCCGCATTTGCTGTTTCTCTAAAATCAATGTGAATTTTGTGACGTGAATTTTGTGACACAACAGATTATCTCTCATTTTTCACTAACGCACGTCGACGCAGTATTTCATGCACTGTCACTGAGTACCGTGCGTTGAAAGACAGTGACGTCGCCAGCGCAAACTCAGTATTGTGTTTCAGCCGTGAATGGCATGGAACCAGTATATTGTGTAAGTTGAAAAACGATCGTAGATGAATGTCTTTTGGAGGACATATACTCTAGAAAAAGGTTCAGCAGTCCGCATTCTCTGTGTAATTATTTTTCGAGAAATATGTGGTGAAAGTGTTAGTTTAAGTTAGTTGATAAGTGGATAGACAAACTTGCAGAACCTGAAGACATCTTTAACGACGAGTGAAACATTACATTTCTCGGAATCCATTCACAGGCGTTAGAAAAGGTGTACGTCGATAAGCCAGCAACAATTCAAGAGCTAAAGGATGAGATAATTCGGCACATTAACGGCATAGAACCTCAATTATGCTCCAGCGTCAAATTTGGACCATCGGATGGAGGTGTGCCGCCGAGGTCGCGGCGGCCATTTGGCCGATATTTTGTTCCATACATAATTGAACCATACCAATATTATCATAATAAAAATAAATGACAATAATTTCCTAAATAATTTGTGTTTTATTCAAAATCAACATCGGCCCTTTTAACCACCCTTTAGAAGTTGGGCATCTCGAATCTAGTTATGTACTCAATTCATCATCAGATGTTTCATGTTCTGTTGAGTTATAACCATCCCCGTCTGCTTGCACTATACTTGTATTTGATAGAATATCTGGTGGCATTATTGACTTAAAAACTTCTTGAGGAAATGCATCAAATTGTTTTCTGTTTACTTCTCTTGAACTTAATGCCAGAGAGTCCGATCGAATCAGCAGCATAGTCAACAAATGAGAATTCGTGTCACAACGTGACCGCTTTCTAGTATGATGCTGACAAGACCTACGGCAATCTTTGTGACGCCCTTCTTGGGCTTCTGCAGAAAGCTCTCATTAGTTTTAATATATCATCCGTTTATTTCTCATAAGCGAGCTCCGCAATTCTCATAATGACGGAATGGTTTAACAACTTCAACATCAAAATGAAAAAAAAAAAACTAATCAGAGCGATTTCTCACTCAAAGCTACATCATTTTGATATTACTCACAACAAACTCCACATTCTTTAGTCGACGCTTGGACCAGGGCAACATCAGAAATTATTGCTAGCAAGTTCTAAGCATCTCATTGTTGGATGGACGTTACTAATGTAGGAGACATTTCTTCTGCCATTAATGTGCTGCCATTATTGGGGCGGCGGCAGACCATACAAAATAGCTTAATTCGTGCGGTTTGCTAAGAGATGGCGTAACTTGTATTATTCCATTGGAACATGCATTGGAAAGCTACATTCATTGTACTTCATTTCAGTATATGTCATTCATTTGAAGCGTAAACAACAATCATTTCTGTTCACTCAAATATGTCGATCAGTGTGCCTGAAAAAGTGTTTTTGCGGGGAGTTCTTCTTCATTACTTTAATATGAAGGAAACTGCTGCCGAAAGTCATCGTATTTTGGTGGAAGTTTATGGTGAACGTGCGCTAGCTGAGCGAACGTGGCAAAAGTGGTGTGCACGATTTAAAAGTGGTGATTTTGGTTTGGAAGACGATGAACGTCCTGGGAGCCAAAATTGTTTGAAGATGAAGATTGTTGCCAAACACAATAAGGGCTCGCAGAATCTTTGGGTGTCACTCAAGCAGTCATTTCAAAACGCTAAAAGCAGCTGGATATATTCAAAAGCAAGGAAACTGGGTTCCACATGGACTCAAGCCGAGAAACGTCGAAAGGCGGTTTTGCATGTCCGAAATGCTGCTGGAACATCTCAAAATTGAGTCATTTTTGCATCGGATTTTTACTGGTGATGAAAAATGGATCCATTACGACAACCCCAAGCACAAAAAATCATATGTGAAACCCGGCCAACCATCCAAATCAACGGTAAAGCTGAATATCCATGGCGTGAAGCTAATGCTCTGAATTTGGTGGGATCAGAAGGGTGTGCTGTATTATGAGCTGCTAAATCCAGGTGAAACCATCAATAGACAACTCTACCGAACACAATTAATCCGTCTGAAGAGAGCAGTAGCCGACAAATCGCCCGGAGTATGCGACCAGACACGAGGCAATAATTTTCCATCATGACAACGCTCGGCCCCACGTTGCTATTCCGTTTAAGAACTATTTGGAAAACAGTGGATGGGAAGTTTTACCCCACCCGCCTTATAGCCCAGACCTTGCCCCTTCTGACTACCATTTGTTCCGGTTGATGCAGAATGCCATCACTGAAGTACGGTTCACATCCGAGCAGAATATCAAAAATTGACTTGATTTGTTCTTGGCTGCCAAGCCGGCGCAGTTCTTCTGGGGTGGCATTCACAAATTGCCAGAATGATGGGAAAAATCATAGCTTCAGATGGGCAATACTTTGAATAATACACACGCTTTTCTTCAATAAACGTTCAAATTTTGAAAAAAAAAACCCGGTGTCTCCTCAAGCGGACACTCTCTTATGTGGACATAAAAATCTCCGGTCCAGTGGCTGTCCACTTAAGAGACATTTCACTTAAATGTTTCTTACTCCTAACTAACTCTTTTCTTAGCGAAGTAGCACACTCCGTGTATCCGCAAGTTTGTGATAACAAGAAAAATAATAAATATTTACCAATTACCTTTGAATTGACTACTTAGGAATGAATTCATTGCACTGAAATCCTCTTCAAGTGATAGTTCCATTAGTTTCACATGCAATGACTGACTAATGAGAGTGAGCCACAGCAACGCGTGGCCGGGTCAGATAGCTTAAAATACATTCCAAACATCAGACCATTCTACTTATGTCCAAAATCGTAAGAAAACTTCTATTTTAAATATCCCCCAAAATACTCATTGAATGCAACAATACAAAACGATATAATTTGCAGAGCAGCCATGCACTCGAGCACAGCACTTCCACAATCTTCCAATAATCAATCAATTATTGCTGATTTCACTGCAAACAATCTCAGGCTACGGTATCACGGAAAAGTGTACCTACATCTATCAACTTGTCCACGTTCATGGACAGCAAATAATTAAACAAATAAGTAAACAAATAATTGCAACCGGGAAGTTGAGTTTTTTAAACGATTTCTGTTTGAAACTGTCACCCCAGTGTGCCAGCTGGTAAATTACCGGGAGCGGGAATCACTTAAGAAATGAGAAACCACGAATAATGAAATACAAGTAATAGATACTTTGTTGTAAAATCTACCGTGTGTATACACATTTTGTTCATCGGATTAAATTCAATTTACCGCGCATGCCCACTGAGAAGAGCAACCTACCTTCCTCGTTGTCAGCCATCCCACCAAGCGCGTCGAATTGTATTTGTAAAAAAGTCTCCTACAGCCGCCTACAGTTGCTTTGGATGTTTCACAGTTTTTTTTCTTCTGTTGTGTTTGTTATTTTTTTTTATCACTCCAAATTCACCACAGCTGAGTTGACATTACCGGGAATGTCAAGTCAAATGCATGTATTTTTGTGTTTTTTTTTTTACAATTACACTTTTAATTAGAAAATCAGCACATTTTCAGACGAAACCGCAGCGCGGAGCGAGGTGGAAATGTCTCTACGAGATACACAATACCGTCGTGTATGACTGCCAGCCAGAGCTGGGAAGAGCGGCAAGAAAACTGTGTACATACACTTTTCTCAGCGGCGATACGGTCGGTGGATGGAAAATTGTATTTTTCATTCAATTTGATTGGGTTTCCAATGCGTTGCTAAACGTAAAACAATTTAACTGCGAAACTTTTCGCGAACTCTTCGCCAGCCCCTCCAAATTGGATCTTGTTTTTGTGGCTGCACGTGGTTTTTGTGGGCTTACGCGCTAAACTGCACGCTCGCTGGTGTGCCGTCAACCTTGCACTGATAACGCCACTTGTACACTATACTTGGCCGGTGAAACAGCGGAATTACACTTTTCTTGTTTCTCCTCTTCACCAGGAATACAATGAAATAAGCTGAACTGGTTTTTCTCTACAATGGAATGGTCGATTGGCGCTCTTCCCGCTTGGGGCTGCTAGCCGGGTGTGCGCCTAGCGTCGTCTCTCTTCGATATTTTGAGAGAGAATATTGAAAATCAATAGGAGACCAAAATTTGTTTACATGTGGAAAATTATAAAAATATTGTAACTCATGCTCATGCACTTGCTCGATCGGGCGGCCACCGCAGTCTGCTTCGGCTCCATATGCTGTCGGGTTGGCGTCAGATTGGTCTGGGATGATGCATTGTTATCGCTATTTGTAGCTTTCAGATAAATTTAGTAAATGATAAAATTGGACGAAAAAAAAAATGATTAATGCATTTCATTGGGATTGCGTAAGAGTGGGGCGTCATGGTGTGTGAACTAAGTTAGTTGTTAAGCTTGAGAAACAAAAAGATGAAAAGTTATGTTTCAAGCTTTTATATGAGACGCAACGTGAAGTTGGTAAAAGTGTTTGCAGACACGACCAAGGCTGTCATCTTAGCGGAAGTCTCTAAGCATCGCGTAAACTCGGACAAAACCCATGAAGAGTTCACATGACTTCTCGTTGTAAAATGTAAGAGGTTTTCACATGCTTGCCTTTCATGTTTAGCCACCATATTAAAATGAGAGTGATGAAAAAACGTTATAATTAGGTCGTCCTATGATTGGATCACCTTGTGGAAACTTTTCAACTTCCGTCACTTGGCGAGAAAGGAGAAAGTGTTCCATTTTTGAAATTATTGTCATTTTCCCTTGAATTCTCTGATTTCCAGTACCAGTACAATAAAACTTGGGTCTGAATATTTCTGCACCAATAAAATTACACACAGAATCAAAAGCTGCTCCCTCCATAAAGGTACCAGTGTTCCGAACAAGGAATAATGTCTAGCGAGACTCTAAGAATAATTCTCAAATGTAGTTCTCGAAGGCAATTAGTAATGTACGTAAAACATGACAAAAAAATGAAGGTGTCTCAAAAAGGGTGCAAAGAAATAACTTCACAGGCATTTTCATGCATCGCTGTTTATTTAGAATGTCCTTTTCTTTAAGGAGTACATGGCTTAAAGCAAATTGGTTGTATGTAGTGAAAGTGACATATGTAGATACGAGAATATTTGAAATCATAAATGTGAGAGCATATTTTTGCAATATTAAAATTAAATGTACGTGCAACCAAATTCAGGTTAAATTTATGGAAATGATTTCAGTTCAAGTTGGACCGGCATGCTGAACAAAATTGCTTGCAAGTCTTGGACCGTACCTGTGAAGGTAGATGATTCCAGAGATGTACAGCATGAATGATTCCTACTTAGTCGGCTGTGCAGCGCTCTCCATCAAGTCATCGGTCTCGATAATATACACCCCGACTTCATTAAGGTTTTGCTTCCAATAATACTTCCTCACATCACTCACGTTATTAACACAATAATCATGACCTCGACGTACCCTAAACTGTGGGAAGAAAGCAAAGAAATCCCAAAAAAAGAATGTATGGTGTATCTTATTAACTCCTGCCTCAAAATGCAGTACTTCCCGATCAAATGGAAGCTTGCCAAAGTCTCACCCATATTAAAAGCAGGTAAATTAGCGGTTAATACGTGTAGTTATCGACCATTGAGCCTATTAAGTAACCTTAGGTTTATGAAAAAGTTCTAAGGAAAAGATTATGAAAATCATTGATGATAACCATATCTTTCCGAATGAACAGCTTGGTTTCAGGCACAACCACAACACTGCCAATCAAGTACAAAGGGTTTATAATCATGTCAAAAGTAACCAGTCGATAGGAAAATCTACCGGCATGATTTTACTTGATATTGAAAAGGCCTTTGACAGTGTTTGGCATAATGGATTGATACATACATCCTTTCCTCCTTATCTGTGCAATATAATCCTAAATTGACTGCCTGATCGTCGTTTTCAAGTGCATGTCAATAGTCTAATGTAGTCTTCTTGAAGTCCGGAGTACCACAGGGTTCTGTACTGGGGCCCATTCTATATAATTTATATACCTCAGACCTTCCAGATCTGCCTGAATATGAATTAGCTGTTTTTGCTGATGCCACAGCTGTATTTTCATCCCTCAGAAATGGAAATACTAGAAATATATTTTAATAAATGGAAGATCCAATTAAACAAGGATAAGTTGCAAGCTATCGTTTTCATTGAAAAATAAGAAAAGCTGTTGTTGTTTGCCCTCTTCTAATTTACAGATTAATTGGAACAAACGTAAAGTTTCAGAATTCTGTCAAATATTCAGGTATCCATCTTGATCCATCCAAATTAACATTCCAGGAACACATCTCACAGACTATTAATAAGGTTAATATTGCAACGAGTGTCCTTTACCCATTTATAAATAGAAGATCATCACTTTCTCTGCCGAATAAAATAATTATATTTAAAGCTATATTTCAGACTATTCTTCTTTATGGTTGTTCAGTTTGGGGAAACTCCGCCCATTGCCACATACAAAAATTGCAAGTAGCTCAGAATAAAGTTCTAAAGTTAATATTAAGCCTAGCGTGGAATTATCCTACTTTACAAAGAGCGGGTGTTGAATTTGTGTCTGAGAGAATATCCAAAATCAATGAAAAGTGTATGAATTCTTGCGCTTTTGCTGACAATCCCCTAGTTAGTGATCTGTTTGCAACAACTAGTCAAAATGTTAGATTTATTTATTTATTTATGTATAAACTTGTTTGTCTGTTTATTTATTTATTTGTGTAAAGGGTGATTCTTTAGCTATTATCTTTTTGGCAATACTGGTTTAAACAGCTGACGCACGTTTCGTGTTGTGTTTCACTGTCAAACATCTTCAGTTTGGTCTATAATTTAACCATGAATCGTCTTACAAACGAACAACTTTTGCAAATTATTGAATTTTATTATCAAAATGCGTGCTCTGTTAAGAAAGTTCATCGCGCGCTTCTTCCATTTTTTGGTCAGTTTAATCGACAGGCTCATTTTAGGGTCAATGGGTACGTAAATAAGCAGAATTGTGGATTTTTGAGTGAATATCAGCCAGAAGCATTGCAAGAGCTACCAATGCATCCAGAAAAAGTCACAGTTTGATGCGGTTTATGGGCTGGTGGCGTCATTGGACCGTACTTCTTCAAAGATGATGCGAATCGTAACGTAACTGTGAATGGTGAGCGCTACCGTGAGATGATCTCCAACTTTGTTTTGCCCAAAATGCAAGAGCTTGACTTGCATGATATGTGGTTTCAACAAGACGGTGCCATATGCCACACAACACGCGCAACAATGGACTTATTGAGAGGCGAGTTCGGTGAACATTTTATTTCACGTTCGGGACCGATCAATTAAAATTAACGCCTTTAGACTATTTTTTGTGGGTCTATGTTAAAGTTCATGTCTATACAGACAAGCCCGCTTCAATTGACACATTGGAAGACAACATTGAATCATTTATTCGTGAGATACCGGCCGAAATGTTGGAAAGAGTATGCCAAAATTGGACTAAGCGGATGGACCATTTGAGGCGCAGTCAAGGTCAACATTTGCATGAAATAATCTTCAAACATTAAATTATATGGACCGTACTATCGATTCAAATAAAGATTTCATGCATTTTTCTAAATTTTATGTGTTCTTTTTTGAAAAACTTTCCTACAGCTTTTAAAAAATCACCCTTTACATAATCGTTGAACGACGGACGGGCCTAGTATATTTAATTACTGTAATGACACTATATTTTATTTAAAATTCCATTTATTTATTTATAATTTCTTTTTTTCCTTCATTTTACACTTTTTCACGATTTTTAATAATTTGTATTTATTCACAATTCTTTCACGTTTGCTAACTGTGACGCTTACCAAAATAATGGCGGTTATTTCGTTTTGTTGTTCTTTTAAAAAAAACGGTACATTTTCATACTTTTATAATTGTTGGCATTGCCAGATTATCATTTTTATGACATTTTAGGTCACGTGGGCAAAAAATCGATCACAATACACTCACTTTTTCGCTCTCCACTTGAGAGTAATTTTTTTATTTTCACATATATCACTCGTCTGTTAAACTTTTTTATAAGAATTAAATGGGGAAGATGAACTTGAACTCCTAGAGAATCAATCCAAAGTCGTGGGTGTGTTTATTTCACATATAAGTATTTTAAATAGAAGACGAACACGTTGTTCACATAGGATGGGGAATGTTTTATGAATTTAGGCTTTCTAAAAGTAAAATCTCAAGAGTTTTAGAACACAAGCTTTACACATTTTCTCGCTTGAAATAAAATTTCAAGAAGAAAAGGCTCTTCCGACAGCTGCCTGGGTTTGCCGGGATGCCAAGCACGGCCAATGCGAGTTCAAAAATACAAGGAGCTTAATCAGGGTGACTAATCAAATCACTGATCAGCAATTCCGCATGCACTGCTTGCTAACTAAGTGACAATAGTAAATGAGATTTATTCCAGAACCTAAAAATTATTTGAACCAGAATCTAAGAAGAAATAAAGAAAGGGTTTCTCTCCGACCAAGAGCGAAAAAATGATGGCGACCTTTTTTCAAAATCTCAACAAGAGAGTTAGTTGACAATATTCGTCCAAACGAAGGATGAAGAGGCACGAAATCCAAAAGTATAACATGAATTGTTATTCCGTTGAATGCAATAGAAAACTGTTGTCAATATAACAACGCATAAGAAATTCCTTCGCATGCATCCAAGAGATTGTTTGATCAATAATTCAATCAGAGCGAACTCTGAACATTCCATCAGATTGTCGAATTTTTCAAATTCTCCAACACAATTTCGGTGAAACATCGCAGTTTAATTCAAAATCCATATTCATTTGTGCAAGTTCGACTGAGTTTAAGTGGGGGAATGTTTGTGCATAAGAATCAACACGTTCCCAGCGTGGGCGCCGATTCGGACAGCTCGGATGACGAAGAAGAGGAGGGGGACGTCCTGCAGGTAAAACCAGAAAACTTAGCAAAATTCACTGTAAATTATGCTCTAGAAATAAGACAGTAGCTTACATTTTGTTACTAATTGTACTTAACGGTTTTAAGATGGAATTTTATTTCAGATTTAAGTGAGCCTTGGTTTGTTTTGTGTTCTTAAGTGATGCGCTGTAAATACAAAATTTGCTTGATCGATACGATTTATTTCCTCATATGAAAACATTCGCGGCACCCTTCGCACATACTTACAGTGTTAGCTCTTAACAAACTAATCAGCCTGCAAACTAGTGCAAGCTAATCTTGATGAGAGAGGAGACATGTGCAGACTGCTCCATTTATCGAGGGTTTTCATAAAAATGTAATGCTACGTTTCCACCGAACGAAACCGCGAAGTTCCATAAATTTGCTCCGTACCTACCAGATTCCGCCTCGCTGTTTCTGATAAAACTCGTTGAATCCTCCTAGAGTTCATTCGCTCGTGAGAGGTTGTGAGCCCCTATAGCGTGATTTTCAGTTTATGTCTCATTTTGTCTCTTTCTATTTCCTGGTGTTCCCACACTGTCGACAAAAAGCTGCCATTTATTTTATTTATTGAGAGCGACATTTCTTTTGGTGGGGGCTTATAAATTTCGAGCGAGTGACTTGGAAATTGAGAGCGAAACCACTTCAAGCTCGGTGGAGAAGGTCTTCTGAGGTTTCAGTAAAGTACCATCCGGTTTCGGATCAGTGGAAACGTAGCATAAGCAATTAAATTTGGTCTCCAAGGAGTTTCCCAACTCAAGGAGACCGTTTTGTGGATTTCCCTTCCCAATATGTTGAGGAAGTAAAGTTAGAAAGTTAGAAGCTCGAAAAACCTAAATTGCACAGACTTATGAAATCTGTTTGTTGTTGTAGAAAATGTGACAGTTCTGTCTTCCCCGTCATGCTCCCCAACAACGTAGAATATTTTTATTTAATATTTTTTAGCTTATTAGGAGAAACGAGCCGTGGAACAAAACGAGGGAACTCAGGGTTATGTCGGCTTCCTAGATGCTCTGCATACACAGCAGCAGAAATGAAGTATGATAGAGATGGACCCCTAGTCCATCGACGAATTGGAGAGGCTTTTTGACAGTCATTCACGAAATAACCTAGATGCCGTTCTCTGATTGTTCAATTAGGTTTTAGAAAAAAAAAAAATGGTTGTCAAAAATCCTAAGGGGCAAGAGAGGCAGACGTTGGGCATCTCTATCATACTTCATTTCTGCACAGCAGATTGTGATTGTCGTAATTTCCTTCTGAACAGTCTATACTCGCCACTGCCAACTAAAATACTTTCCAAATTTTGTGTTAAGTTAAAAAAAGAGTTCGGACTTAACGAATTATTTATCAAATAATCTTCGGTTCTAATTAAATTCGATTTGTACAGGGTGACCAGGAAAGCGCAATATATACTTATGTTGCTCTTCAATTGCAACATTTCGGCAACATTTACGTTTGAAAAGACCTTATTAGTTAAACTCACACATAAGACTGACATAATACAACAAGCTAACCAAATTGACATCTCTTGTCTCTCATCTTTGTCTTCTCGGTACAGACAGAGATAGAGACCAGTTCCCGTTTGTCATGGTGGAAAGTGTTGCCGTCGTAAATATTACATAGCATGTACATCTGGTGTGCAAGTTAAAGTACCATTTTACTTCTTATTTCCATTTTATCACTCACACATTAAACTTAAAGTCGACTCTAAATTTAAAACGAGTCGAATGTGATTTTAAGGAAATAAAGTTGACTCTAAATCGATTGTCAGATTCGATTTCTTAAAGTGGTTTGCTGTTTTTTTTTTTTTTCAAAATGTTTCCGGAGGATCGAGATTTGGACATATTTGAAGATTTTGAATTAATTTCACTGCCAAAAATATACATACAGCGATCGAATCCATTTGAAGAGCTAGAGGAGGAAGAATTATATTCGCGGTACAGGTTCGGTAAAATTACGGTTAAATTTTTGATTGAAGTGCTGGATGTGCAAGAAACGCGAACGAATCGTGGACTGCCGATTCCAACAGATCTACAGCTGCTGGTAGCATTGCATTTTTTTTGGAAGAAATGTCCACCAGTGTGATGCTGGTAAGAATTACTAACAAGTGAACTGGTAGCTTTTTAAAGACATGTACCACTGCACGTTTGTACTTTCAGGAGCCTAGCATGGACTTTCCCAACCGACAGTGGGCAGAATTATAAAAAAATTATTGCCTCTTTTCATTAAATTTCCGTTTACAGCGGCAGAGTTAAATGAAACAAAATAGACATTTTATAGGATTGCTCGCTTTCCAAAGGTTATTGGAGCGATAGATTGTACGCATGTGCAAATTAAACGCCCAACTAAGGTTGTGTGACCTGTAATGGCTGGCCATTACATTAATCGGAAGGGTTATTATTCTCTTAATGTACAAATCGTTTGGGACGCCCAATGCAAGATTATTGATATCATTGCAAGGTCCCGTGGTTCCAAGCATGACTCTAGCATATGGAATAGTTGCATCTTAAAATATAAACTGGAATCAACTCTAAATAGCCATCAAGGTATTTTTCTTGGTGATGTAGGCTACCCTTGTTCAAATATTTTGCTAACGCCAATCAGAAATCCTTCCAATCGGAAAGAAGAACTGTACAACAATAGCCATACAGCAACAAGAGGTAAAATTGAATGCCTAAACGGACAATTGAAGTCGAAATTTCGGTCGATTTTAGAAAGACTATGCGTAGATTTAAACACTGCAAAGAACGCGTTTGTTGCTGTTGCAGTTCTGCACAACATTGCCAAGGAGCGTAATATTCCTTTCGTCGAAAATGAAGAAGTACCCACTCCCAGCCAGCAACAACCACACTCTGAAAATATCAACGTACTTGTTGAAATAAATGGAAGAACATTCAGAATAATTAACATAATTAGAATAATAAACAAACATTGAAATAACAATCAATATCACTTTTTTTTTTCCATTAATTCTTCATGGAGTTCCCGCTGGTGTGCAATTTGGTCTTCTGATAGTTTAATTCGCAAAGAGTGCAGTTGTTTTCGGTGCTCCAACTCTTATAAATAAAGCTGGTTGCGTGAGACCTATCTTCTTCAATTTGGGCCGCGCTGCCATCACATCATGTTTTGATTCCTGCGGTTTCGCCATTTCCTTAATTTTTCAAGTATATTTTGCCTCGACCTGGAAGGGGTTGGCCCGTCAGCGGTAACGTTAACTACAGCATCCGCACTTATTCCAACATCTTCATTTGGAGACAAAAGGTTACCGGCGTTTTTGGGACTAATAACTGCGGCAGTTTGTGAAATACTTGATGCAAAGGCAACGACGGCAGGAGATTTTAAAGCGCCAATTGTATCGATATATGTGCAGGAAATATAACGTATGGTATTGCTGTCGATGAGGATATTATCATCTTCCGAGTCATGAGCAATCATGGCTTGTACAAGGGCATCTGAAGCATCGACAACTGGTACGGTAACGCAGTTTCCAGTAGCCGTTATTGCCTTCTTAACAGCGGTAGCGGACTTTTTTGCGACCATTTTCAGTCGCACCCATACTTACCAGCAGCACGCATACTTGTAGCAATAGACTCCCAGGCAGCTTTTTTTCTCCGTATCATTTTTATATCGTTGCCTCTGTTTTCAACCACCTCCAAATTCTGTTCCACAAATTGCCGCAGCATATCCCTTTCTATGGGGTCCCAGTTATGCGATCTGTCTCGTTTCGTCTGCAGTTATACAGTCTTACTTATAATAAATCTTAAATAATAAACCCGTAATACCTTAATTTCATTTTTTGAATCAATTCTATTGATTTCAATTACTTTTTTCTTGGAAAATTTGTAAATTCAAATCAAAAAGTAGTAGATGAAAGTAATAGAAAGTAATAGATTTCTCGTGAAATATTTTGACATTTGGGTTTGTTCGATGGAATCACTTTACAATAACGTTTTTGAGCAGATACTAGATATGCACAGGCATAAATATGTCTATGAGTAACGAAAAGTTAAAGTCGGCTTTTTGATTTAGGGTCGGCTATAACTAAAGTCGACTTTAGGCACTATTAATGAGCTGACTATGAATTTGCGCCTCTTTTTTATGTATTCCGCCCAGAAAGGGCCCTAACCTCATCAACCGCGTTTTAATATCTTTTCATCCCATAGAGTTTGAGCAGTTTTTGTAATATCACAGTATATGTATAGTGCATCGGCATTTTTCTTTGGGCTAGTGATAATAGAAATCATTTAATTTTGAAAAACAGCGTCAGTTCGAAAAGATAACTCATAACATTGTTTTGCATACTAAATGGAAAAACTGAGAGAGTCTTGGTTTAGTCTCGCTTGAGCTGCAATATCCACAAGTAAGATCGTTAATAGACAGATGGTAATCACTTGGTGCTAGGTCCGGACTATAAGGTGAATGCTTCCGGAGCTTCTGACGGTACTCCTCCTATCGATGTTTGTGGCTCATCATTGACCTGATGGAGCACAATACCCCCCTGTAGGCCAAAGATGTCCGCTTCTGACCCATTGCTCCCTTCAGACGGTCCAATTGTTGGCAATATAGGTCCGAATTAAGAGGTTTGCCGTAGGAGATCAACGCATATTGGATAACTCCCTGACACGCAGCACGACTTTTCTGCCATCAATCCTGGCTTTTCGTCACCTGTCACCATCCGCTTGGAAAAAAAATGTGTCGATGTTTTTGCGATTCAGCAGAGACGTTCAAATTGATCAAATTGCTCCAAAGTATTTTTTGTGCAAAGTTTAGCCCCTGGGCAATCGAAACAGTGCTTACATGACGACCACTCGATGTTTTCCATGATTGTATCGGTATTTCCGACAATTGATCTTCCAGAGAATGGTGCACCTTTGACATCAAAGTTTCCGGAATGGGATCGACAATAAGTATATTTCCAGCCACTCCTTCGCCTTTATCGAAGACAAATTGTAAAATATTCGCTTTGCTGGTGCCTATCTTTGACTAGAGCCCACACAAAGTTAATCAATTGATTTACCTTTCCAACGGTATTTGGTCCGATGGAACAAACGCGAGGTATCGATTACTAAAGCCATCTGTTGGAAAAATAATGGAATCCTTTTTGATACACATGAAAGTTTCAAAGCACGGTACAGCAACTGAAGGCCATCAATCACAAAGGAGCGTTAGCGCGGTCGGGCTTTAATAGGCGTTGGTAAGTGTTTTATCGAGTTTACGAGAAGGTTATGTTAAAGCATGACAACGCTCGGCCCCACGATGCTATTCCGGTTAAGAACACTTTGGAAAACAGACGATGGGAAGTTTTACCACACCCACCTTATAGACCAGACCTTGCCCTTTCTGACTACCATTTGTTCCGGTCGATGCAGAACGCCCTCACTGAAATACGGTTCACTTCAGAGCAGAATATCAAAAATTGGCTTAATTCATTCTTGGCTGCCAAGCCGGAGCAGTTCTTTTGGGATGGGATCCACAAATTGCCAGAATGATGGGAAAAGTCATAGCTTCAGATGGGCAATACTTTGAATAATACTATTGCACACGCTTTTCTTCAATAAACGTTCAAATTTTGAAAAAAATTAGACGCAATATTTTTCCGAAAAAAAGTGTTTTTTTATTCCTATTCGACATTGTGAATCTCTCTAAAATGTGAACTGGCCTTGTTTTTTTTTAGTTCACATAAGCAAGATTCTACTGTACACATTCTTCGTGTTGAAAAACATTTGGTATTAAACTAGTTTCAACATTCCAACTAGGTCTGCTCGCTTTAACGTCGCCGTCTTTCGATTCGTCGTGCGATCCATGATGTTGGTGTTATTTATTTGGCTTAACATGTTCAATTCTTACATAACGGACGGGTTCAATTAATCATAGGTTCCTACACATCCTTGCTGAACATACCAAGCCTTTCTAAATTTAAATGTGCCCACTTTTTGCCAAACAAGCTGACCTGCTGCCACCGATGGTTATCGCGACACATTTTAAAATCATTCCCTCTTCAGCGAAATAAAAACAATCCACCAACCGAAATAACAAATCCTAAAAACCAAATAAAGCTTGACATATCTCTTTCCTTGTTGTCATCCAACAAATGTGTACATATGTATATTTTCAGACAACAATGAATGCAAACACTAGAATACGGTCTAACGAAACCGAGCAATGCTAAGACACCCTGTAGATGTGGCACCATTCCCAAAAAATAAACAAATTCCCCCAAAAAACCCGAAACCTTTGCACAAATGAATATTTTTGAACGCATTTTGAAAATACAATGCAAGCATTGTACATTGCTAACCGAAGATTCATGCATTTTTTTGTAGAAATAGTTTTTTTTTTGAAATAACAGCACAAAATTGAGAAAAGATTTTTGATTTTTGGTCTCAATTAAAAAAAAAAAAAAAACAAAAAAACATATTTTTGCTCGTAAACGTCATTTTTGGACGCAATTACCGTTTAAAACGAACAATCAACCACCACTCCCACCATGTCGGAAACCGATGACGAAGCGCAGCGTCGACGTGAGGAATGCGAGCGGAAGGCACGTCGCGGTGAAATGGATCCCCGACTGGAGTTCACGTTTCAACTCCTCATCGATGGCACCGCCCTGCCGCGGCATCTGTTGATGGATTACATTTTCGACGGAGACATGGTAAGCACAAAATGAGTGAGTATTACCGAGTAACGGTATTGATGGGTGGCTCTCTTGTGACAGTTGGATGAGATAAATCAACTGTTTCTGCCGAACATGAAGAACAAATTGCTGTGGTTCTACCAGGAGGTGGATGAGCCGGAGCCACAACCTGTTCAGGACGCCAGCAAACCGGGTCCCTCAAGAGCTGGTGCGGTTTCGACTAGTTCCAAGACTCCGCAAGGTATGTGCGGACATCACATTCGTTAGCAATCAGATTATGTGGACTTATGGATCCTTTTATCCTCTTTTTTCGTCCAACTACGTGTGTCCGTAGGCGTCTCACCGTCGGGCAGTAATCCGAAGCCGAAGAAATTATTCCTCACGGACGGCTGGACGTGTGCGTTTACAGGTGTTTGTATCTACGTTTTTCGGATTAATACCTCGAAACAATTGCCCGAGGAGGGATTTCAGAAGGATTTGTAAGTTTGCTTGCCGCTGGCACGGTGTGTTTACCCCTCACGTGGGGTTTGAGTATGGATTATTTATTTTTCTTCTCCATTCTTCTGACGGGAGTTTGTGAAAACTTCTGGAATTTGCGGTTAAGGAGGGGATTGCTTTCAACAAACAAAACCACTTCACGTAGAAATGACCCGACTGACCAGTCTTTGCATCTTCCTCTAGATTCTGCGGAATTATCGATGCGAAAAACATTGGCTTGGTGACGTCAATTGAACGCATTGTCGAGTACGTCTTTATGCAGGCGCTGGCCTTCCCCAGTCTAGAGGGTGACGACGAGGATGTCAGCTGCGGCCTGATCAAGGGACAACTCCTTCCCGGACTGCGATCGTTCTGCAGTGCTCTGCGCGTCTGCGAACAAGTGTGCGATCATTTCAATGTCTTCGCCGACGGAGCCGGCATGTTCGAGAAGATCGATGACATCGCAGAGGTGAAGGAGTTGGCGAAGAGTCAAGAGTTCTGCATGCAGCTGGAGGAGAGGGTGGCCAATTGGATCAAGGGCATCATGAAGATTTTGGGTGAAAGCGAGCAGTTGAGGAAGGAGAACGATCACAGCGGACCGCAGGATGAGTTGGAGTACTGGAAGAAACGAGGGGCACAATTTTCACAGCTACTAGCACATCTGCAAGTAAGTTCTGGTTGTTCGGTAGCGGCTCTGATATGCGACATGATTGTGGGTTCCCTTGTTGCAGGAAAAGGAGGTCCAGTTCACTTTGCACTGCTTGTTCTTGGCTGGTTCTCGCATCATGCGCCACTGGAAGGCCACTGATCGGAAAATCACTTTTTGTTACAACGAAGCGAGGGATAACTCCAAGTTCATTCAGGCCATGGAATCGTGTTGTCATTCCCTGTACTTGGATGATCCGGTAAGTTTATCATTCATACACTTAAATCACACTCCTCCTCAGATCTTAATTTACACCCTTTTTGAGATGTGATGGGAAAGAGATGGTGTCCCATAGATGGAGTGAGTGCTTAAATGTGTTCTTGGAGGAAATAGAAAAATGCTTGCCTTCGAGGTAGATCGTGAAGAAGGCTCTGTTTCTTTTTAACACGATCACGATCTTCATCTGAAGGCTTGTACCCCTGGCAAATCAGCAGTATCCTTAAATTCTAGCGGCGTAAATAGGCCCATACTTGTACACTTGTAAGCAACGCACATCGCTTCGGTGGCTCTTTTCGCCCCACATGTCAGACAAATTCGTATACATCAGTTCTACATTGAACTCTGGCGGTTTGACGGATCAGCGCTTAGAGTAGTGGTGTGCACATTGCTCATACATGCATATGCACTTATAATGGTCTATTTACGTATTCTGCACGTTTCATGAACTAGTAACTAACTTAGACCCCGATTGCGAGTGCCGTCGACTGAAGCGATAGACGAAAAAATCTATCGATTGAAATTTAATTTGTATTGTAACTCAATCGACTGGGAAACCTATTATTGGGAATTAAAAAAGTTGATATGACAAATTTGTATGCGTCAGACATTTGAGGGTGTCAAATCTCTTAATTCGTGCTCACAAGGACCTGGGAAGCACAGGAGTATTAGATAGACAGGGCGTCCCATGAGTTAGAGGGGGATATGTGGAATTCGCCGGTACAGTGTGAACAACAACAGTCCACTTACGAGTAATCCTAGGGGCACAAATCGACTGACTGACTCTTTTTCTCCGGCACAACCCGTTTTGCCTACACTCATTTTCACATCTCTCATTCGATCTCGATCTTTTGTTGATTCGTGGTCATTGTTGCCACACAGTGTTCACTCTGCCGCGCGAAATCTGGCGATTAGAAATTTTTGAACAACAAAAATTTCATAAGACCAAAACGACAAATCTACAAATGGGACCGTCAAGAATAATGTCAATCCACCAGATAATGGAAATGTTAGAAATGTCATTGTTGTCATTTAAAAATACATATCCTCTGCAACGACTTGTCCAACGACAAGTCCGCACACATCACACTTTTAGGAGCATTCACACCAAAAGCAACACATTTTCATTTTGTTCACCGAAAAATTGGTGCGGATAGAGCCATACACAGGACACCAACACAAGTGTACACATAAGTGAGCCCGTTTTATGCGGAAATGGGAACTAAGTCCACTTTGGGAAACTGTACTGGACCTTAGTAGGTGGGAATTTATTTCCAAAACAACCGTGTGGGAACTAAAATTCCCTTTGGATATGAAATAAATTCCCACTCCTAAAACGTCGAATTGTTAGTCGAAATAAGACCAAATTAAAATTTTAGCCTGTTAGAAAGTCTGGTGAATTTAAAGCATGAGATGGATTGTTCGCTTCGCTCGCTCTCAGGATTTTAACCCTTTTTATCGACTTCGTCGCGCCACAGATGATGTGTCAACAACTGTCAGACAGGCGCCTGGAGTTAAGGTTTAATTATATTTACTCTAAATTATTTAGGAGTATAATATTTTCAGTAGTTAATAAAAGAAAGAAAATTTAAAAAAAGACAAAACGAAATGAAGCCGTATTGGCATTTTTTCAATCGTTTTGAGCCCTCTTTCTTCTTCTTCTTCTTAGTTTGGCGCTACAGTCCGGGGTGGACCTGGGCCTCAACCAACAAGCCTCTCCAGCCAGCACGATCTTTCGCCAGCTGCCTCCAGTTGTGCACACCAAGTTGGTTGAGGTCCTTCTCCACTTGTGTGCGCCATCTTGTTCCAGGACGACCTCTTATGCGTTGTCCCAAAGGCTCGGAATCGAAGACTCTTCGGGCCGGAGCTGTGGTGTCAATCCGCTCTACGTGACCTAGCCATCTTAAGCGTTGGATCCGAAGACGCTTAACTAGGTGCATGCCGCTGTACAGCCCGTACAGTTCGTGGTTGAATCTCCTTCTCCAGACGCCATCAATACAAACAGGACCAAAGATCGAACGCAGAACTTTTCTCTCAAAAAGACCAAGAGCGTTATCGTGCGTCCTTTCGTGATGACAGCATGTACTTTGTTTTGCCCTGGTTAACTGCCAAACCCATTTTAGCCGCTTCCGCTTCAATGCTAGCAAAAGCCTCATTGACAGCTCGCTGTGTTCGTCCAATCACGTCAATGTCGTCCGCGTAGGCAAGCAGTTGAACGGACTTTTGGAAGATCGTGCCTCTGGAGTTGACATTTGAGTTTCGCACGATCTTCTCAAGTATGACATTGAAGAAATCACATGACAGCGTGTCGCCTTGTCTAAAACCTTTTTTGACATTGAAGGTCTCGGTGAGAGCCCTCTTTCCCAAACCTTTTTTTCTTCCCTGCTAGTGTTGCGTATGTGTTGTGTGTGTGGATCCAGCTTACAGTTAGTCCCAAAAATAAGTATACACCCATCCATTAAATAATTTGAGTCCAAATTTGATAGTATTTATTGAACATAAGTAAAACTCTTTTAATATTTGAACTTAACGTACTTGAATTCACTAAACAAAATGGAAAATTAACAATAATTCATCAATTAAATAAGGAAACAAGAAGGTTTACTAAAAAGTAGGCAAGAGCTATATATTTTTGCAATTCTAATATTTTATGGCTCCTAATTTCTTATTAGTATGTTGTGGGTATCCTTTGGCTTTAAGTCTTGATGGCATTGAATTTACCAAAGTTTGTGTAACGCTGGAGTCGATTTTGGACCATTCTTCTAGAAGAACTGTTTTAAGACTGTCTTTAGACTTAATGTCTTGTTTTCTTATCTGTCGCTCTAGATGTTCCCAAAAAATGTTCTATGACGTTAAGGTCCGGTGATTGCGGTGGCGTTTTTAACTGATTTCGGACATTGTACAATAGCCATTCTTTGCCTATAAGTGAAGTGTGCTTGGGGTCATTATCTTGTCGAAAGATAAATGACCCCTCCAAGCCTAACTTTTTTAAAATGTTTTAATAATCAAACCGATTCATCTTACTATCAATAAAAATTAATTTACCAACACCAGATGCCGCCATTCAACCCCATACCGTCACGTTTCCTCCGCCATGTTTCACTGTTCCTGATGTATTTGTTGGATCGAGTTCGGTACTTGTTTTGAACCAAAGATATTAAACTTACTTTTATCACTAAATAATATTACCTTATTCCAAAAACTACTTTCATGATTTTCATAAGTTTCGTCGTTTTTGGCGGTTGACTTTGCTGACAAATGGTTTCTTTCGTATATTCCTTCCATGATATCCAGCATCATACAGTATTCTGCGGATGGTATTAGGGTGGCATGTGTTTCCTGTTTCATTAAGTACCTCTTCCGTTATTTTGGTTGATTTGTTATCTAAAAAGTGCTTACTAATCAATTTTTTCAAGTCAGTAGAAAGTTCCTTCCCTCGACGCGCCATCTTCACAATTAGCAATAAATCTATCTTTACAGGACTTTTAAACTAACTCACACAATACAATTCGCAATTTCAAAGGAGAAAGAAAATAAGTGACTATTTAATTGGAAAAGGTGCTCCACAATATTGCAGCTGTATACTTACTTTTGGGACGAACTTTTGCGTGTCTCCTCGCATTTTTTCGCTTCTTTCGCATAATTTTCAATATTAACCGTAATCTTTGCTTTAAGATGAAAGTTCAATTACGTGAGGAAAATGTGTTGACCGTGAAGTAGAAATATTACTAGCAGGTTGCATTATTTGTGAAGTTGATGAAGTGTATACTTACTTGTGGGGCTAACTGTATGTGGACTCAAGGCTCGACTGTCCTCCTCGGAAGACGTATGATGGCGCACAAATAGAGAAGGACCTCAGCCAACTTAAGAACGAGCCACCTGGAGAGGCTTGTTGATTGAGTCCCAGTCCATCGCGGACATCAAAAGAAAGAAATTAAACAACTTGACCCTTGTTTTATGATATTTGTATTTGTCTTAAATAAAATACAATGGCGCATTACCTTTTTAAATATTTAATGGAACTGAATTTCATCAACCGAGCTTCTCAAACCACATTCCTCTCACTTCATTTCACACACTTCCTTCAAATTCAGTTTATGATCGGCTAATTGTTTGGATCGTTCCTAGTAATCGACATTTTGTACTGAATTCTAAACACGAAAGATATGTCTCATTTTAATGAACTGCGAATATTTGGTTAGAGTGCTCCTGCCTCAAAATTGAAACGACAGTCCGTTGCGGGTGAAACGTCAGTGGAATTTCTACTAAAGCCAACCTAATGCTGGTTTGAACTAAGCACTTTCTTCATTTAAGCAATTAAAATACGACCATTGTCATAGTCGTCCTACGTGTTCTTCTATGTCCTTTAGTGTTTCATCTGATATTGGATAGAGTGTCCTTAGACCACTGGATTGCCTGTGAAGGTGAATTGTAGGTGCACATCTCGAGAATGACAAACATGATCCATTCATACAAGAATGGTTGCAAAATAATTGACAACAAATATGCGCGTCAAACTCATTGCCTCTGTGCTCTCTCAATGTCTTGCAAAATATGCTGTTTTTCATCGCAAACATACAAGTTCACGTCCTTGTCTGTTAATGCAATCAATTCTTACGGAGGAATACCGTGTAGGTGCTCGCTTCATGAAACAGAATTTGCGCATTTAGCACTTGACGAGAGGTGGACAACAATTGCCAAGAGGAATGCTTTCCAAACACGTTATCCATCCTTGAATCTATCCAATCCACGAAATAAAACAATTTCTTTTAAATTCTAGGTCTGCATGAAGGAGTCTATCTTGAGTCTGCTGCAAACAGTTCGTCTCATCTACAGCGTTTCACAATTCTACAACACATCAGAGAGGACGTCAGCACTTATGGTCAAGGTAAGAACTTCAATTTAATACTTCGTTTATACATACATCTGAGTGCATATAAAGTCGGGGAACCATCTCTTAAAACTAACTTATGATATATACATCGTCAACTTGAGCGTCAGCAGTGGGTTGGGTCAAGCTTTTGGGGGTTCTGGTGTTTGCACAAATCGGCGGTGGTAGGCCTTTTTTCCCGATGAAAAATCTCCGACGCATATTGCGGTATTTGTTGTACAGCGGGCTTCGTGGATTTTTGCCGGCTTGCGCCTGGAAGTAGTCAGACTGAAAGGAAACAGAATATTTACTAAACTGAAGAGAGCATCACGCAACAAGGTGGTGTACCATATTTTCATTGGGGAGAACTCGTACAATTTCCATTGCGATTGCAATGCAGTTATTTGGGCTGATGTGACGGTTTGAGGTCCAGCAGTCCTGGATTATTGCGTCGATTAGCATTCTTCGCCTTTCCGAGTCCAGTCGTTCGTTTTTTTCGTAGAACTGCAGTACATGGCGGCCCATAGGTGTATTCATTAGGATATTCCTGATGTCCTTAGATGAAGATATATGTAAAATGCTGTTGAACATTTTTAGTGGATACCTACGAATTTCCGTGGGGGTCTAGCGCGTCTTCTCCTCGGTCTTATATTTTTTGGAGACATTTGCTCCAACTTTAGGAGCGGATTGTCATTTTCGTTGTAAAACTCAGACTCGAGTGCATCCATCGCCTCGGGTTGAACATCCGTGGAATCGGCCACAGCTTCCTCTGGTTCTCGTTTGGTTATCACCTGTGGTTGTGACTCCGGTTCTACTGTCATCTCTGGTTCGTTGTTGTATTCGTTCCAACTGGCGTCAGCTGATTCCGTCTCCAACTTAATGATGGGGTAAAGGTGTCGTGCATCTGGCTGCTCTTCTTCGAATTGATCGGCGTTATTTCCCTCGCTGTTGGGCTTGGGCTCAGCTACTTTTGTTACGGATCGTGGGGAACTCTCAGACGCAGGTGTAGGTGGTCTCTCGTTGATCTTGATCTTTTGAAGAATTCTCGTCCGCTTCACTTTGGACGGGGGGTTGGTTTCGGTGGCCTGTGTGCTGGGCTTCTTATCGCAGTTGGTTTCCACCCGAATAATTGATGTCACAAAGGGGGTGAGGTCGGGTGCAGCTATATGCGATGGCAGGAGTGGAGGTGAAGGAGACAGCAAGCGAATCGGTGAATCTGGCTTGAGTGCCACTGGAGATATATAGAACTTTTGTACTTTCGATTGGATAGACGGCTTTGGCACCACTTCATCATGTGGCTTCGCTTTTTGTGATGGTTTCGTGAGATTTGCCTGGACTTTGGGCTGAACTTTAATTGGCGGCGGAGGACTTGGTTCCTTGACTTTTTCTATTACCTCCGCGTCTGTGTCTGGCTTGGGAACCTTTTCGATTTTATATGATGTAAGTGATTTGGGCGGGGGAAGCGCGTTCTGCTGCCGCCATTGCAGGAGGCGACCGCGAAATATGGCGCGTTGGCCGATTTTTGGTATCAAGTCAACGATATCTTCCTCGGTGAGGAATTCCAAAGCTTGTGGAACGATGTAGTTTGCTGTCGGCAAGAAAAGAAGAGAATTAATGGGCGGGACGAAGTTTGCGGACGGTGGCTTACCTTTGAACTTGGCTTTTAGATCTGACAATCCCCATAGATGCAACAGTCGGACAACCTCATCCTCTGGAAAATAAGGAATTATTTTTGTTAGTCAGGACAAGAACAAAGGGAAATTTTAAAAAAGTCTAAATACGAGAGACTGCCGTCTCCGATTTGGGGAAGATTGACGCATGGTGTCTCCAGGGACTGACTTTAAAAATTAAGAAATTGTAAATATGTTGATTGCATCTTCTTGCCTTTGATAGTTTGCGTTGGAAACATCAAAGAAATGCAATGCAAAAACGCTTTAAATTCAACATTGTATGCTTCCATTACCACAGCGATTTTTTTATTCTCGTGCCCTGCAACGATTGTACCACTTTACAACTCACAAGATTCCGTTTCCTCCCATTATTCCGGGTATTGCTGCACTAGCTTCTCAATACTCTTGTCAAATGAAGTGCGGGCGTTGTCTTATTCTCTGTTTGGAAAATACCAAATACAATCAATTGCGTTCTTAATTTGCTCGTCTCCTCCGTATTTCCGTCTTTTAAATGCCATGCCAATGGCATGGATGATGAAGTGAAGATTTCTTTTGCCTGGTGCTTTGCAACTGTGTCCCCTCCAGGCACAATGAATCAGTTAAGCTTGTTTCTGTCGTAGCATGGCAAACCACTCAGGTGTGCACAAATTGCTTTGAATAATATGCATGCCACAAAGTTTTCCCGTTCACTTCTTGTTAGAACAATTACTGCTTTCCCAAAGGCATTGGTCGACGTAATAAAACACCTCACAAGTGTCTGATAAACCATCTCTCTCCAGTTCTTTGTGTCATTCGCCATTTTTTCTGAGTAAAGTACATACATGGCCCTCAGGTGGCTTTTCTTCAACTTCTTCTTTATGTCTCCAACGCCTTTGAAACTTCCTCTGGCTTTTCTAGACAAACATTCAAATTTCCAATTGTTGTTAATGAGATCTATTGTCCATTTCTTTTGACACGACGCTTCCAGAGCACATGACAAAGTTGGATCAGACTATCAGAGTGATTATGGGCATTTTGCTGAGCACTCAGTAAATTTCCAATCTGAAAAATAACAGAATCTTGCACTGTGCAAGGAAGCAAATACCAGGAAATACGCTGTTTAGGAAATAGTAGGATCACCAAAAAAGAGAGTGACATTTACTGGCTGCCACAGAGAACTATTCAAGATGAGATGTGGGTTCTTGGTTTAAAATTAATAGCCCTCTGTAGGTACATATCGCAAAAAGTAGACAAGGGACGGAAGGAGACGTCTCACTTCCTTTGCACACATTATGTACTTCCCTTGTCGTTGTGGCATTGTGTAGAGGCGGCCTTGGACACTTGTGCTGCGACCTGCGAATTTCGAAACAAAAAAAAAAAAATCGAAAGCAAATAAATCGACATTCGACACCACAATCCTGTCAGACTGATGGTCCAGCGTCCTACTACACGACGACAGATAACGATTCATAACTCGCATACCTTTTTTCGCATTGAATACGGTGATAAGAACGGGAATTCTGCTCTGAACACGGAGTCAACGGAGTCAGTCCCCTTTTCTCTTTTTGCTCGCTAAGATGCGATACATACTTTCTTGAGCGACATACATAGTGTTGTACACTTGTGCAGCGACCTGTGAATTTCGCAACGCAGGTAGTAGCCATTACTCAAGCAAACAAATCGACTCAGACTTGGTGGGGAGTAAGATTTGTTTGGTTTTGAATTTTTGGACTGCTGCCGGCAATTTGTCGATCCCTGTCTCCGGATTCGGCGGTCCAAGGTTTGAAAAAGCCATTTTAAAGACCAACAAATATTGATTGATCGCATAGTTTAGTAGATATCGAGGTTTAAGTATAATTTGTTTTCCTATGAAAATTGCAGTGAAAGAAAAGGATTATTTTGCTTCCGTGCAAAAAGAGTGGCATACTTCTAGAAGTAACCATTTCCTAAACCGGTGATGGCGCCTACCAGGGGAAAAGCACCTGGCTTGAGTGGAGCAACGAAGTTTTGTGAACAGGACCTGCCTTTAACCTAGGACCTGACCTAAGTCCTTTAATTCCGTGAAAGGAAGCAAAGTGCCGAGGGGACCGGCCGATGATATAGGCGCCTGCCAGTATGCCACAACATTTCCGTACGCAAGAACTTTTTTTTTAATTTCAGATTTTTCAGTTTTCATAGAAAAAGGTTTTTATTTAAACCTCGACATCTCCTAAACTAAGCGATTCGTCAATTCTTTATATTTTGCGCTTATTAAAGCTAGACGCCGCAGACAGGAAACCGTAGACATGCCGTGGTTTCAGCCTGGAAAGTCGACATGATTGAATCGTTGCATTCCGCAATTAAATGCTATTAATCTTGGCACAACAAGAGTTATTCGTTTTTCTTTACATTTGCTGAACAATTCGGTGGCTCATGAGCACGTCCACGAGCACAAAGTTCTAGGTAGAGTTATTTTCTTCTAACTCTGGCGCACCTATTGAGTTTTTGGCAAACTGAGACGATTGTCTGCGCATGTACGCACTTTTCAAAATTCTATTTAATAACATTTCAGTTGTCAAACGCGATTTACATGCCGCAACATGTCGCTGCACCTTCCGCCTTGGCACCAATCTATCTAAGCACTTGTTGTTTGTTTACTGTACATACACATCACCTAATTTTGTCTAGTAAGCGTCTTTTTGTGTTCCTTTATTATCTCTATCAATTTATCGTAGACCTTTGAATAAATCAGTCATCAATCAATTTACTTAGAATCTAATAAATGTTGCTAAAGGTTGAATACATTGTTTCAATTGTGTCCATCCCTTCCTGAACATAACTCGCGCGAGTTCATTTCGATATTAGCATCTGAGGCAAGAATATAATTTTTGACAGTTCCCAAAATTTAAACGATGCAACAATGTCGAAGCGACAAAGGGAATGTGCTACATAGCAAGGGGGTGAGACACCTGCAGCACATCACAAAGAGACGAATAAAACGGGTGAATAAAACGAAGCAAGATAGAAAAGTGTGGCGGCCGTGGCATTATGGGTCGGTGCTTAGGTTCGATTCCTGGAAGGACAACAATAATTTGCACGGCACGACATCCTTCGAGTCACTGACAATGCCCAAAGAGTAATTACTGTCTAGAGAAAGAAAATTGTTTCGTTCGGATTCGGCATACTGTAAGTCGCCTCCACTCGTGAAAGAACAAAAATAGTGGCACACGAGTTGTTGCTGTAGAAGGTATCCCCTACGGGCTCTAGCGTCGCCAACTTATTATTTCTGTCAAAGTAGAAAAATAGTGAATAAAGTCAAAAAAAGTCCGTTGCGGGACAAACTGCCTTGGAAAACGCGCTTAATTCTTCGCAAGATTTTCCAATGTGTGTGTGATCTCTTATGTTCATCATCCCTTGCCAACAACATTGAAAAATCGGCGACGAATTTACGGTAGGCGCATATGTCAAAGTGAAAACCTTTACTCTGTCAATCTGTGAATTTCAATGCAAATTTACAGAAAAGCAAACATTTTAAATAGATCAACTACATTTCATAGTTAATTTGCATTACACTGTACACAAGACTTGATTCGTCAAACTGTCCAAATTATGATAAAATGTAAAACAATCGCAAATGAAATTTATCCACACCGACACATGAAAAAGACAGACAATTCAGAACTAAGAACCTGGCAACAACACCGTGAACCTCACACTTTCATCTGCGTATTTGACAAAGAAGGCCACAACAAATCAGTTCTCACTTAAAACTGACTGAAATATTTTTGAGCTGGCAATACCCTGCTGAAATGACAACACATGTCTTCAGTAAACCGTTGATAAAAAAGAAACTGGAAAAATATCATAAAATGTACCCATTAATAAAATAAATCTTCTCTTGACAAAGTTGATGATACACAAATCATGACTCAATCCCGATAACAAAATTTGACAACGTCAAATATTGTCAGGTTTAAAATTTAAGATCGGTGTCTTTCGAATGGAGATATGAATCATTTCTCTTATCGAACATTAAAATACAAAAGATAGCAACAATCTTCAAGCTGACACTACCAACGCAATTGACAACTGAAATGTCAAACTTCCCATCACTCCGCTGAACACCAGACCAAACACAAACACACCTGCCCGACAAGCAACTCAAATAATCCACCCCCAATTCTTGGCATCCCTTAATATTTTGTTTCTTTTTTTTCAATTCTCGCATTCGTTCACTCTGTCAATTTAGTTATCCTCACACACATCGAAGTTAAATAACCGAAACACAATGTGTGTACATGCGCCGCACATCGACGAGCCGTACACAGCATTTGCCGCGAACACAAGATGCTGTCACTGTATTTCTTGGTGGTTGTCATCTTTTTTGTTCTGTATACTGACTTACCACCATTTTCAGCCACTTCCATTGCAGGCAAATGTCGCTAGAGTAATCAAATTCAACGCACAATTAGAATCACATAAACTTGGGTATATTTAAATTTCATAAACAACGTCACATCCACACAACTCCGCTGCAGTATTTTATTTTAATATTTTATTTGACGCAATAGCAACGATGCGATGTTTGGCATTTCGAACGATGACAAGCGAACTATGGCACTTTGTAATTTTTTGTTGACAGTTGTTTGACACTGACACTGATGGTTCCGCTTGCTTGTGGGAAAAAACTCATCAGTTGTTCATGTGACAGATGGAGAAATGAATGAGTTCAGTTTGATTTGAAAATTGTCGGAATGTCGACTGCCGCTTGTTATTTGATTAAATGGAAATTGGAATTGATGTTTGCAATGGCGGTTGGTTGTGGAATATATTTTAGATATTGAACGATGAGAGATTGTTCGGTTAACGAAAACGTGGTTAGTTTGAGGATGAGAAAAAAGGATAGTTATCATGTGTTCATCAACAGAGGGTAGCTGTGAGTAAGAAGAATTGGACTGGCAGTTTTTTCTCCGATATTTAACAATTTGTCCGCCATCTCTTAGCAAACCGCACGAATATGTTATAGACCCAAGAAATATGGAAGATTAAAGGAGACTTACCAACGTTTTTGTGGGGTATGTTCAACAAGGCGGTCTGTTCAGATGAGATTTTTGTAAGTTTTTAAGACGGAGAAGAAAATTCGTGCTTTGTGTGTGTGAGAATGACAGATAAGCTAAGCCGTGGATAGATAAAATGGCCACAATATTTTTTTGCAGCTATACCATGTTTCCACCGAACCGAAATCGCCGAGAACGAATTGAAGTGATTTCAAATTTCGTTCACTCTCAATTTTCAGACATTTAGCTGTCAATATATAAGTGCTCTCCCGAAAACAAATGTCATTTCCCCTCGAGTTTTAAATGGTCACTAAGACAGTTGTTTGTTGACAGAACATAGTTTGAGAATACCAGAACATAAGGAGTGACAAATAGAGAAAATTAACACCAAAATAAATGGATGAACTCAAGGGGTTTCAAATAGATTTCAATGCAATCAAGTAAAATCTACTTGATTTGGAGAAAGTTGATGAAATCTCGCGACTTCGTTCCGTGGAAACGTAGCATAAGTCCTTTTCTTCCGTCGTGATGTGTAATGCTATGTTTCCACCGAACGGCACCGTGAGGTTCCATAAATTTTCTCCGAAACTACCAGGTTCCGCTATACATTGGAGTACCGTCGTGAGAGGTTGTGAACCAGGATAAGCATACAGTGTGACTTTTAGTACCACCAGGGTGGTTTGTTGATGGATGCGGGTCTGCCTAACGGGAATGAAATTTGGTTAATGCCATATTGGCGCCCCTACCCTTACCTGTAGTGTTATCAATTGCCTCTGTCGAGTTTATGTTGGTATAGGGAATATTGCTAAGCGACTTTTCTAAACAGTCCTGATAGCGTTCACAGTTTCCCTTCCTGTGGTTCCTAAAAGGAGTCCAAGGAGGTGCTACGTAGTCTGTTTTTAGCTTGAAACAGATGTAGCGGCGATCTGAGAAGGAGTTCTCCTTTGATACCGCCCACTTTCAACAGCTATGTGCGAAGAGTTAGCAAATATCGATAACTTCCCGTCTGTTTCTTTTAATGAACGTGGGTATTCGACCTCCATTGCATGCAACAAGCATGCAAAATTCTAAAATAAATGTTAATAAAGACTCACCCATTTCGATTAAGTGGCTACTTCCCAAAACTGTGTGGTGGGTGTTCGCGTGGCAGTCGATAAGTATTGGCCAGGAAAACAAAATTTGCCTAGATCAATGGACCAATCGGGAAGGTCTCAGGCATGATTCCTATAAGAAAATATCGTGCCAGCTGCAGATGCTTGCTGAATGAGGGCCAAGTCCATTCTGGCATATTCAGTGTTCTGTAAATCCGCTGTGTCCAGCAACACTTCTGTTTTTTTTCTTTCTTGGATAATCAAATACCAAACGCTAAATAAATCACATTTTACATCGTGAGACCGAAAAGTCAAATATTCTAGATGTGCCAACATTCAGGAGGGCAAACGTCGCCTCTGACCATTTCCTAGCAGCAACACGACTTAGGGATCGGCTGACCAATGTCTGAAAGCTGTACTGGCCAACAAAGAGGAGTTTTGGCATTGGACTCCTGAGCACACAGGGGATTGCCAGATCATACGAAGAGCAACTAAGTGAGAGGCACTCCGGTGTGCCTACGTCGAGATGTGGTTGCATTGCCCCTCGGCCATCAAGGAGGTGCGCTACCTTCCACCACCTGTAGGAAACCCGTGTTATGATGGCGATTGTGATCAGAAAAAACGAGCAACTGACGAGGCATACTAAACGCCGCTGCAACAGAAAACAGGAGCAGCGTAGGAGGAGTACCGGGCTAGAAGACAGGAGGAGATGAAGCAACCTCCCAGCTCAAGGATATCGAAGACTCTAGGGAAGGGCCTTTTATAAAAAAAGTCAAAAGCCTAGGCGCCGGCTTTAGGAAAGGCACAAACTCTTGAAATTGTGCGGGTAACCTTGTTACCGGTCCGCAGGGAATAGGGGATGCACTGCCACCAGCTGCGTAAAGTGCCTGACCAGGAGTGAGTGATACGGAATCTAGAAATCCCAACTCCACGTCGGAACAGCCACTGAAAAGCTGAATAACAACAAAGACGCAGGCTCAGATGGTTTACCGTCAAAGCTCTTCAAGGCCGGTGCCGATGCTCTGGCAGGAAGCATGTACAAGATCATCTGGAAAATTTGGGAAGACGAAAGCATGCCAGACGATTGGAATATCAGCTCCATCCACAAAAAAGGCTATTCTGCAACAACTACAGAGGTGCATCCCTGCTCAGTGTCGCCTAGAAGATCCTGTCGAGCGTACTGTGTGACCGGACTTATTGGCACGTACCAGTACGGCTTCCGGCAAATCGACAACAGACAAATTTTCACAAAATAAGGCAGATCCTGGAGAATCCTATACACACCACCTCTTCATCGATTTTAAAGCACCATACGACGTTCATTGCAAGGAACTATTCGAAGCTATGGCCGAACTCGGATCCCGGAAAACTGGGAGCCTTTCACGGCGAGTGAAGAACAGGAGAATCGAACTGGTCTCAAGGTCAATGACGACGCACAGCACCTAGCGCAAAACATGACCATCGGCAGCTACAATTTTGTGTCAGTAAGAAGTTTGTGGACCCCAGGGAAAATGTGATCTCCACGAATGAGGTCTTACTGGAGATCCGACGTAGAATCGCTCTTGGCAGCCGGTGCTACTTCGGTTTATCAAAATAACTGGGGTCAGGTCTTGACTCGAAGGACCAAAATTATTCTCTACAAGCAGGACTTGGCAGTCCTGCTGAATGAAGCCGAATGCTGATCGATGAGCAAAACTGTGAAGCTGATTCTTGGTGCCTTCAAAAGAAAAATTCTAAGTTTGATATATGGTCAATGACGAGCTGTACCAGGCTGCACTGGCCAGGCCACATCGAGCGCACACCACCCTCGTCAGAAGTCGAGGCAGGTTCGAGAAGGACAGGAAGACCGAATCTCAAGTATGAAAGCTATGTGACCGCGGACGCATGGCAGCTTGGTCTTGAAGAAAAGAAGTAGCGTGGCCAGTACCGTCAACGATTCAAGGCAGCTATAGTTCAACTCCTGAGCCTCCATAGGTCGCCGGCCTGATACCATCGTAAGGCCGAAATAAGGTAGCTTACGTGGCAAATTTTGTTTTCATGCGACCCCGTCTTGGCGACTTATCTCACCATTTGGGAATTTGGGGCCTTGGATATATTCCCAAAAAAGTGTTATAACTTATCGCCCCAATCGTCGTAGCTATGAGAATTGCTTAGTTTCCTTCCTTTACTTCTCAGGACGAATTAGGTAACTTTCATAGCGTCATTCCGAACCCTTACTGATTTGCAGCATATTTTCCGAAGACAGTGCAAGTGCGTTTATTAAATCTAAATAAAATCCAAATTTGTATCCCCTTCAGATAACAAACCAAATGATTGAGACTTGCAAGTCGTACATAACATGCCGCAGCAAGGAGACCATTTGGTCCCAAGATCGCAATCTAATACGCACCAAACTTAGCAACTGCATCAAGCTTAACATTATCTACCACGAGACCTACTACACCGTTAGGGAGCAGCCATTCCTGCCCGACCAGACAGCCTTTGGATTTTCGGAGAACTTTGTCTTCGGCAAATTCGACACGTTCTGCGATCGCCTGTCGAAGATCACTTCCATGTTCAACCTGATCGACGACTACAATCATCTGTTCGAGCGGAGGCTTGAGGGCCTGCTGCTGGGCGAGGCTCTAGAGGAGGCTTCCACGGCATTCGAGGAGGCCAAGAAGGAGATCCTGTCGAAGAAGTACGATTACTTGGATCACCGTAACCTGGATTTCAACGAAGACTATGACCGGTTCATAGGCAAGACGGACTCTTTGAAAGACACCATCGCGTCGTTGATTGAGACTAATTTTGACACCGTTTGGGAGACCCCGCAATGCATCCGGTTTCTGGTTCGTTTTGAGAAGGTCAGCGAGAAGATTCCTCTCTCGAAGATGGACGACAAGTACCAGCGCATCCTGAAGTACTGTGAGAAGGAGATCGACCGAATTTTGAAGCTTTTCCGGAAGCAGAAGGACGATCCTCCAGTGCCGAGGAATTTCCCCCCGATTGCGGGGCGTCTGCGGTGGTGTCGCGCCCTAGATTGCCATCTGAATGAACTAATGATGGACATCGCAAGCCATCAAGTCCTGCAGACGCTTCCCTTCACAAAGGACCTTGAAAATAAATACAAATCTGTGCAGGGAACTCTGCTGGACTATGAGAAGGAGATCATTTCCATTTGGCTCGACCAAGATGTAGGTTTGTTCGACTTTCTAGGTTTGCCTCGAGTTCATCGGGGTTTTGTCTTGCAGATCAGTGTGGCCGATGCCTGCTTGCTGCAACCGCTGCTTTGTCTTCAAGGCGAGCGGTTGTTCGTCAATCTACACCCGACCATTCCACTCCTCATCCGGGAGGCTAAGGCGCTGGCCAAGTTGGACGTCGAATTGCCGATTGTTGCCGCGACCCTCATGTGCCGTCAGGGGTACTTCATAACCATCCAGGACTCCTTGAACGTAAGCTCCACGAAATCACACATAAAGCGGGTCTCACTTCACTGTCCCTCTTTTCAGAGCCTCATCAAGATGTTCCTGACCACAGTGAAGGCAGTCAAACTCGAGGTCCGTCCGCTGTTCCTTCCGCAGCTGGTGCGGCTGACGGCAATGCTCCAGCCGGGATTGACCACGATAAACGTACGCACCTTAATTGAATTTCTCCCACCGCTGCCTTCTCAGACGGCTCTCATTTTCTCTTTCAGTGGACCAACCACAATTGGACCAGCTTCTATGAGCGCTGCAAGCAGGCAATCGAAACATTCGACGTCCTGGTCACCAGGGTTCATGACATTTACTCGAACCGGATTCTGAACGTGTTGATGTCCATGCAGGACGTCTCGTTACATATTCTTCCTTGCGGTAAGGCCATGCGATGAACCCGGGAATTAATGTTAATTTTCTCCCTTGTTTGAGCAGATGATGAGATTTGGACAGTTGATGAGTTCCTGGAAAGGAGCGAGGAAGCTTGCAGGTAAGCTGAACGTCGCACTTGTTCGCGGGGAATGGGTGCTGAGGCATTACCTGGTGGGTTGAGGGTTGTCCTCCACCGTGGTCATCTGTCGTTTAAAGGAAATCCCTGCGCTTCTTCCCCCGTCGACCCTACAGCGACTCAAGCAGCACATTCGCACTCGTCTCCCCTGGGACGCACTTCAAATCACCCTAATGAAGTCAGATTCACACGCCTACACCTATCCCCCAGGTCAAAGACTAGAATGAGATGAAAATGATTTCCATTCACAGGCAGGCTGCAATTGAATTGAATCGCAAGAGCCAAATGGTGTCCGAAGCAGTCGAAGAAGTGCTCAATCTGGTTGACAAGGCAACGGCTACGTTCAAAGAAATCGCTGGCAACGATGTGGTCACATTGTTTGACGGTAAGTCCCGCACACAGTCACAGTCGCCAGAGTGCGAACAGCGAGGAGGAGAGGGGCTGAATTGAATTGATTTCACGCAGGCACCCCCAAAGATCAACACTCATCGGCCAAGTCGAACGGCGAGAAGGACAGCAACCAGCAGCAGGACTGGAGTATTCTGTGGTCCTGCTTCGAGAATCCACTCTCGTTGCTCTCGACCAGCGAGAGTTTACCCAAAGGAATGCAGGTGGGTTTTGTGTTTGAAATTGAAACTTTCCCTCTAGGCCACGCCTGACCGACTCTTTGAAAGGACATGGTGTGCAATGCTGTGGTTGAGATGCGGCGCTACTACAGCAGGAAGGTCATAGATGTCCTCATAAAGGTGATACGCGCTGGCCTGGATAAGATTCGCAGGCGCTTCATTCCGGAGGAGGACGTAGAGGTGTCGGTGAAGAAACCAATTTTAGCCCTCAACGCCATCCTCATGATCCCGCACGTCACCATCAAGCCCAGCATCGACGAGCTCCAGGAGATGCTCATCACTGCGGGCAAGAACATCACCGGCATTGCAAAGGGGGTGGCCCAATGGACCAGTGGCAGGGACAGTCAATTGGCAGCGAGCACCTCGATGCTACCCCGCGTCAGTCGACATCAGCCGGATGACAGGAAGGGGAGGCGTCGAAAGATGTACTGCCTGGCGTCGGAAGAGCGCCCCCAAATGCCGCACATGCTGAAGAGCTTCTACAGCTCCATCATGGACAACAAGGAGGTGGCTAGGGCCCTCTCGCTCCTCTCCAACTGCACCAAGAACATAAAGCCCGAGATCCAGGCCTACATAAAGCGCTGGAAGCCGTATCACTTCCTCTGGAAGAACGACCGCACCACCCGACAGCTGATGGAGTTCGGCCTGCAGGAGTTCGAGTCGTCCCTGCGCTGCCTGGCGGAGCTGGATGCCAACCTGCTGGTGGAGCCCGACATCGAGGTCTTCGGCCAGTGCATAGCGGTGTACAACGAGAAGCTGAAATACGGCCTTGCCATCGAGATTAAGAGTAAGTCTGTGATTAACATTTTAACAAGTCATTTTGGCCGCCTTTGCTTTGCATACACATCGAACCCCATCCGACAGCTGACGTCCGGACTGCTAAAAGGTTTTGCCTCGCCTGTCCAGAGATGGGGGATAATCTTCTCTTTGGCAGGACGCCCTCGATAGAAAATCGATTGATTGCTTTTCACGAGGGATCTTATTTATTTTCGGGATGAATTATGAGTCCCCGAGTCTTCCTTGACGTGTGAGGTGCGGATTGTCGCACACCGCAGCACGCCCTGGGGCGATTTAATGTGTTCCAGTGGGTGTTGACGACGTCACGACGGTGCTAGGAAAGGTATGTCTATGGACACATGCATAGATTTGGAGCCTCAGGAATTTGTGTCTATTTTAGGAGCGATTGATGGGGGTTAAGTGTGCGCACGGCTCTAGATGGCGCGATGACGCCATCCGGAGAATTGGAGATTGTCTGTGACGAAGAAGATTTGCGTCAAGCGGCCCGTGAAGTAAATCTAATCATGGAAAGGAAGGAAGGTGGAAGGCAAATAAAAACGACAAGAAAATTAAGCACCACCAAGCCTCTGATTTTGCTTAAGTTTTCTAAACATCGACAGGGTGGCTGTGACTCGTTAAAATTGAGAGCACCGGACGTTACAAGCCGTGGTGGGCATTGGGCTAGCTTCTACAACAACCAAGAGTGGAGGGTTTTATACAGAGTCCGAAGCTTTTTCTATATGCTCCCTGAAAATTGTCAGTGACCCAAGATCGCTGGAGCTGTGTGGGACTAGAGTTCAGCATTGGGTTTAACTACCGCCCACTCATTCCTAAAGAACTCAATTCCTCTTCGACTGTTGTGCGCCGCGTTGTGTTGTGCGCTAGGGGGCGCCCTATTCTGCCTGCCACTGTGTAAGCGGATTTCACTGGTTGTCGACCATCGGAGCACGTCTTTGCTTAGTATTCGCTTTGCAGGGTGTGTCAATTGTCAACCGGGGGACCGTGCCGACATAGCGAAAGCGATTTCAACTCAGTAAAAACACATCCCTTCAAATATATTAAAACTACAACTAACTTTCTTGGTTTAGACGCGTTTGGCAAGAGATTCTCCGCAGAGAGTTCGTGCTAATTCCGCAGCTAAGCGCGGGATGAATTGATGGTCCTAGGTCAAGGGGTTTTGTCCTTTGAAGATGGCGGAAGGCATTACTTTCGTCGAGAACTGGTAGTACAGCTGGGTTTAAAATCTTAATTTCTTCTTGGGCTGATGAAATTCCAAGGTCTCTGTGGATATGGTTGTTTCGTTTGTGCGTTGGCGATGGCCCTTAGCACTTTAATTTTGAAAATACTTCTATTACTTTCTTTGCTACAACCCCATAGTTGTAGACCATACGTCCACAGGGGTTTAAGCACTTGCTTGTATGTAAGCAATTTGTAGTCAATACTTAGCTTGGAATATTTTCCAATAAACCAGAACATGTCTTTGCATCTTAATTGGAGATCTCCACGTTTCTTTTTGACGTGCTCCTTCCATTTCAGCTTAACATCTAGAGTCATTCCGAGGTATTTCGGTTCATTGCCGAAGGTAATTATAAAAACGACCAAGTTATTCACGTTCTTGGCCTCGTAAAATGTTGAATAGTTGATTCTTCGACCGGTTTGGCAGTTCCCAAAATGGTGGTGTCGTCAGCAAATGTTACTAACACGGTGCCTACTGCCTGCGGTATATCGCTGCTATACAGTACGTAAAGGAGAGGACCAAGAGCACTTCCTTGTGGTACTCCAGCGGTGCCTACTGCCTGTGGTATATCGCTGCTATACAGTACGTAAAGGAGAGGACCAGGAGCACTTCCTTGTGGTACTTCAGCGGTGCCTACTGCCTGCGGTATATCGCTGCCATACAGTAAGTAAAGGAGGGGACCAAGAACACTTCCTTGGGGTACTCCAGCTTGTTTAGGCTTAAATAGGGAGTATTCTATGCCTAACACGGTGCCTACTGCCTGCGGTTTATCGCTGCCATACAGTAAGTAAAGGAGAGGACCAAGAGCACTTCCTTGTGGTACTCCAGCGGTGCCTACTGCCTGCGGTATATCGCTGCCATACAGTAAGTAAAGGAGAGGACCAAGAACACTTCCTTGGGGTACTCCAGCGGTGCCTACTGCCTGCGGTATATCGCTGCCATGAAGTAAGTAAAGGAGGGGACCAAGAACACTTCCTTGGGGTACTCCAGCTTGTTTAGGCTTAAATAGGGAGTATTCTATGCCTAACACGGTGCCTACTGCGGTTTATCGCTGCCATACAGTAAGTAAAGGAGAGGACCAAGAACACTTCCTTGTGGTACTCCAGCGGTGCCTACTGCCTGCGGTATATCGCTGCCATACAGTAAGTAAAGGAGAGGACCAAGAACACTTCCTTGTGGTACTCCAGCTTGTTCAGGCTTAAATAGGGAGCATTCTTTCCCATATTTCGCACCGAAGATTCAAATAGATAGTTCGATAAAATTGTGTAAAGTTTCCTCGGAATTGGCGAAGCTTATGCTTCCATCCGTCGCGCAAAACCTTGTCAAAGGCTTGCGAAACATCGAGCAATACAACTGAGCAGTCTTGTATTTGTTAAAAAGATTTTTCTATAACATCAGTTATTCGATGTACTTGGTGGATAGTTGAATGCTCACTTCTAAAATCGTGATTAGGAATAAGTCGTAGTCCACAATCGCAGCCAAGTTGTTCATATTTGTCCCCGGCCTATCCACCTCAGGCGTTGGATACCACACAATTTGTAATTGAGTCTTCTTCCTCAGATGCCATCGTCACAGCAAAATGTGACGGCTCAAAAGTTGCCCTTGATCTTTCGGGAGAACAATCTTCTACCCAATTGCCTTTTGAGACTTGCAAGAGCTACTTTGCTATCAGACTCTTTCCCGCTGACGATTTCATTACCCCCAAGTTAAATCTGTGGCTGTCGTCTCGCAAGCCAGGTTCGATTGCCGATACGAGCAAAATACTTTTCACGGCCCCACCTCTTTCGTGTCACTGAGTATGCTCAAAGAGTATAACTGTCTAAAAAAGCTTCTCAAAGTGCCCGTTTTTCAGTCATCGAAAATTGTAGGTCCCTTCCACTTGTGGGAGAACAAGAGCACGCACAGCACAAGTGGTTGCTGAGAAGCTAGGCCCTGACTGACTCGAAAGAAAACGCAGACAGCCCATTGAATCAGCGGAGCTGCTTTCTGCCTCTTTTAATTCCCAAGAATTATTCAAATGCTCCAGCGTCCATTTCTTCCCCAGCATGCAATCACAAAATCGGGCAGGCGATGAAGAAGAAGTACAAAAAGGAAATGGACTACGTCTACGCTGTGATCAACGAAATGGATCGAAAGTTGGACCGATCCATCCGTGATCTCGACGACGTCCGAATGGTCATGGAGACCCTGAGTAAGATTCGTGAGCAGGAGGTGGACATGGAAATGCGAATTGATCCAATTGAGGTAAGCTGTGTGCTGTAGAATCATAAGCTCCCCGCACTTACCCAGTCTTCATTCACCCCCTTTAGGAAGCATTCAATGTCCTCACCCGCTACGAGGTGCAGGTTGAACGTGAGCAGTTCGATTTGGTGGACAATCTACGGTCCACATTTCAAAATCTGCAGTCGTGCGCCCTTCAGGCTCAAGTTAAGCTGCTGGAAATGCAGCCCACCTTCCAGGACGATCTGAAGACGAACCTGTGCAACTTCAAGCAGGACAAGATCGACTACGTGAACGAGTACCGCACTGCGGGGCCAATGCAGCCCGGCCTCACGCCTCGCGAGGCTTCGGATAGACTGATTCTGTTTCAGAATCGATTCGAGGGCATGTGGCGGCGCCTGCAGACCTACCAGAGCGGAGAGGAGCTGTTCGGGCTGCCGCAGACCGACTACCCCGAGCTGGGGCAGATTCGAAAGGAGCTGAATCTCCTGCAGAAGCTTTACAAACTCTACAACGACGTCATAGACAGAGTCAGTAGCTACTACGACATCCCGTGGAATGAGGTGGACATCGAAGAGATCAATAACGAGCTGATGGAGTTCCAGAATCGATGCCGCAAGCTGCCGAAGGGCCTGAAGGAGTGGCCGGCCTTCCACGCCCTGAAGAAGACCATCGACGATTTCAACGACATGTGCCCTCTGCTTGAGCTCATGGCAAACAAAGCCATGAAGCCGCGGCACTGGCAGCGAATCATGGACGTCACCAAGTACATCTTTGAGTTCGACAGCGAGGGCTTCTCGTTGAAGAACATTCTGGAGGCACCGCTGCTCAAGCACAAGGAGGACATCGAAGACATCTGCATCTCAGCCATGAAGGAGAAAGATATCGAAGCCAAGCTGAAGCAGGTGACCAACGAGTGGTCCGTGCACGAGCTGCAGTTCATGAGCTTCAACAACCGCGGGGAGCTGCTGCTCCGAGGCGACACGACCGCAGAAACCATCGGCCAACTCGAGGACAGTCTGATGGTGCTGGGCTCGCTGCTCTCCAACCGCTACAACGCCCCGTTCCGTAAGCAGATCCAGCAGTGGGTGTACGATCTGTCGAACTCGAACGAGATCCTCGAGCGCTGGCTGCTCGTGCAGAACATGTGGGTGTACCTCGAGGCCGTGTTCGTCGGCGGCGACATAGCCAAGCAGCTGCCGAAGGAAGCCAAGCGATTTTCGAAGATCGACAAGTCCTGGCAGAAGATCATGCAGAGGGCGCACGAGACGCCCGGCGTAGTTGCCTGCTGCGTGGGAGACGATCTGCTCAAGCAACTCCTGCCCCATCTCCAGGAGCAACTGGAAATCTGTCAGAAGTCCCTCAGCGGATACTTGGAACGGAAGCGGATGATGTTCCCGCGGTTTTTCTTCGTCTCTGATCCGGCGCTGCTGGAGATCCTCGGCCAGGCCTCCGACTCGCACACGATTCAAAACCACCTGCTGTCCATTTTCGACAACACCCGACACGTCCGCTTCCACGACATCGAATACAACAAGATGATGGCGATCATGTCCTGCGAGGGCGAGAGCATCCAGCTGGACCGAGCAATTCGCGCCGAGGGCTCCGTCGAGACATGGCTAACTCAATTACTGGTCACTGCACAGCAATCCCTGCACTCGATTATCAGGACCGCCTATACGACCATAAACGATCCGAATTTCACTCTGTTGGCCTTCCTGGAGAAGATGCCAGCACAGGTGGGTCTATTGGGGATTCAGATGATTTGGACGCGGGATGCTGAGATGGCGTTGATGCAGGCCAGGCATGAGAGGAAGGTCATGTCGGAAACGAACAACAAGTTCCTGGAACTGCTGAACACGCTGATCGATCAGACAACCAGAAACCTCACCAAAATCGAGCGGACAAAGTTCGAGACGCTGATCACGATCCACGTCCACCAGCGGGACATCTTCGACATTTTGGTAAGCCTTTGCCCATTTCGAACGACTTCTCTGAATGTCTTCACTTTCAGTACCGGATGAACATCAAGTCGGCCAACGACTTCGAGTGGCTGAAGCAGTGCAGGTTCTACTTCAAGGAGGACCTCGACAAGACCTGGATCTCCATCACCGACGTCACGTTCACCTATCAGAACGAGTACCTCGGCTGCACCGACAGGCTGGTGATTACGCCCCTAACTGACAGGTATGTCTTGCGAGGACGTTGCTCTGGCAACTCCCAAAGTGCTTTCGAGAATTTCATTCGCAGCGCCGGGCTTCATAGGAATTCACTTCCTCGTTCCGTGAAATTCGTCCTCCAGCAGCTCCGAGAATTTCCTTGAATAAAATACTCTCTCCCCCGCAGAGTCTTGCCAGTTCCCCCGCGGGGTTTCCGAATATCTTAACCGACATTCCTGACCTGCTGACTTTCCCCCACCAGCCAAAAAAAAACGAACTCTTTCCCTCGTGAACTGCCAAACCAACCCCTTTCGGCTGAGAACATAGTTGGCGGAGTGGGCGAGTGGATGGGCGTTTGCAAAGTACACCTCTGCTTGGAGTCATAAAAAACCCACCCGACTGGGGCGGGCACAACAGTAGATTTGAGGGATTAACCAGCTTTCAAATTGATTATACTGGCAGGTATCAATTTGTTGAACATAAATTCGTGCAGCGGAAGTGCACATAAAGTCGATTGGTACCCTGCATGTGGGCGATGTGTGGGATCTGGATCGGGATTCAGGATCCGGATAGTTCTGCGTTCCGAACGTGATGTGTGTTTGTTTATCAATTGCCAGAGTGCTGTCTGGGGGGAATGCAGGAAACAAGGACACTGTGCTGGGTTCAGATGCGAAATGACGCTTGTATCGATGTATGATGGAACAGTTTGCGTTGCCTTTGGGACTACGGAGCAGGAAGTCAATTTGAGATGGGGGCTTCTGATGGATGCACTGGAAAAAATTATCTGATCAGACTGAATTCAGTTTTCCTATACTTCCCTTGTCACAATTTGAGACATCTTCCCAATTAGAAAATGTTTCTCGGTGGGATTCTGATCCGGTTAGTCGATGGAGCGTGGCCCGAAGTCAAAAGTGGTGGTGTATATAGTGCTATACAGTGCTTCCTTGATTTCAGAAAACGTAAATGCTCCTTTCCCACCTGATTGTTCCCTTGTCCGTCGACGACGGGTTGGCCAATCTAGGCCTTAAGCCTCCTGCAGTGCAATCTAGGTTCCTAAGCCTGGAAGCAGTTGGTGCTAATGATATGGATAGCAATTCAACTTTTAACGAATTTGATGCGCTATCCGACTACATCTCAAGAATTGTATCCCTGTCAATGTACACAATTCTTATTGGCTTCGACATTTGGGCAAGACAACACCCGAAGGAAGGTATGTTGAAATCTTTGATGAGGTAAACAATCTAACCCAGCTAGTAAATGAGCCGACACGAAGACTTGACATTGCAGATCTTTCCGCCAACACCCTGGACCTGTTTCTCACCTCTCATCCTGACAAATACAGTTAATCTCAAAATTGATCACGCTGTGTCCAGAAACATAAAAATGTTCGGTTTAAAAAAATAAGGATCAAAATACTTGGGTTTATATTCACCGTGCTTGATCAATTTTGTGACTTTAAGAAAAAAACGAAGTTCTCTAGTACTCAATACTTTCTGTATCCACCACGGGCGTCAATAACTGCTTGTATTCGATTGGGCATGCTATCGACTAAATTTGTGCACGTCTCAGGCGTAATGTTTTCCCATGCAGTCCTGACTTTGGCCCAGAGATGGTCTTAATTTCCGATTTCGCCTGCAATGGATCTTTTTAAAACCCCCATAGGTGTTCAACGGGGTTTAGATCCGGAGACTGCGGTGGACAGGACATCACTGTTAAATTGTTCTCTTACAACCCTTTTTGGGTTATTTTAGCTGTGTGCTTCGGGTCATTATCTTGCTGAAAGACAATGTCTGAAGCCGCAACACCGAATTTTTCGATTCCATAAAATCTCTATATAAGATGATGACGTCATACGTCCTTGAATCCTGTGAATGTTTCCAACTAATTGTGACATCATACAACCCCAAATCATAATGGATCCTCCTCCAAATTTCAAAGTGGACTCAACGTGACGGGGTTGTAATTTTTCTCCCAGAGTCTTCCAAACCCACTCTCGCCCATCTGAGCCCAAACGGTTGATTTAATTCCAGGAAGAACTGTATGGCTGTACGAGAAAGCCGATTGGAGCGGAATTTTAACTCGTCACTATGCTTCCTCGATAGTGACGTGGACGCCGCTCTGATATGATCACAAACGTTCCTCTGCTGGGCATGAGATCCTTCATTCCTCATAGAGTGAAAAGTATCAAGCCCAAAGCAAACGCATGGTACGGCTCGAGCTGTAAAGAGGCTATCAGATTGAGAGAGTCGAATTTCCGGATATACAAAGCAAACCCTACTGAGGAAAACCGGAATAAGTTTAAACGGGCCAGAAATGACTGTAATGCGGTTATAAGACGTGTGAAATTCTGAAAAGTTGAGGCAAAAAGTGCTGCAATGTCCCAAAGAATTCCGCCTCGTCTTCAATTCCCACGCTCATTTACAATGACATCCCAGCTGTCAGCTCTTTAGACAAAGCCGATTTGCTTGTGGCTCACTTTGCAGCCAGCTCAACACTGCCAGATTCCAATCTGTCGCCACCTGTACTTGAGAGCGTTGTCCACACTCGTACAGTTGCAAGAGTACTTAAAGATCTCGACGTGCATAAATTCGCTGGCCCGGATGGTATTCCCTCTATTCTTCTGAAGAGGTGTTCTTCAGCGCTGGCAAAACCACTGCGTAAGCCTTTTCAACATCCTATTCCGAGCAGGAAACAGCATTTGTCCAGCCGCGTCCCTAAAAAGGGTGAATCTTTGTTACCTACCCCACACCTCATGCGTCCCTTCTTTCTAAGGTCACGGAAACGCTGATAAATCGTCAGCTTATGACATATCTTGAATCGCGGAAGCTTCTTAATGACCGGCGGTATGGTTTCCGCAGCAACAGGTCCACTGGTGATCTGATAGCTTCTCTCACCGAAAAGTGGAACCAATCTTTGCACAATGCAGGCAAAAGCAAGATCGTTGCACCTGATATCTCTAAGACATTTGAGAGAGTTTGACATCAAGCCCTCTTGTTGAAAATGCGTGCCTCTGATGTCGATGAATCTCTTCTTCAATGGATTAGAAATTACCTTTTGAACCGTTCAATTCAAGTTGTTTTGGATGGGTTCAAGTCTGATATCCATCAAATAAATGCTGGTGTTCCCCAAGGCTCTGTTCTGTCTCCGACACTCTTTCTCATTTTTACAAATGATCTCTTGTCTGCTACTTCTAAACCAATCCATTCCTTCGCTGATGACAGCACTCTCAGCATATTCACACTCTTCATATTCGTTCCAAGACTCAGGATCCCGCCCTTCGGCCGTAGAACTGGAACGGCCGTATTCCAATCTTGACAGCATAATTAACTGGGGAAAGAAAAATCGAGTGGAATTCAATGCTTCAAAAACTCAATGCTGTCTGCTATCGCTCAAGCGAACCCTTGTTAATCAGCCATTATCCATGAATGGCAGCTGTGTCCATGTGCACCAACACAACACTTAGTTGGAACGATCACACATATGAGGTCGCCAAAAAGGCTGCGAAATGTTTAGGTTTCCTCAATCGATGCAAGAAATACTTCACCCCTTCTGATGTGCCTTTAATTTATAAGGCGTATATCCGCTCCAAGCTTGAGTACAAGGCTCATATCTGGCCTGGTGCCCTCAAGACCAACCTGCACCTACTAGATAGAATTCAAAAGCGAGCGATAAAACTTATGGGAGACAACAATATTGCAGAGTCACTTGACTCGCTCGAACATCGACGTACCTTCTCGTCTCTATCCGTATTTTATCACTATTTTAAGAAACTATGCTCAAGTGAGCTTGCCAAGTGCACTCCTCCTCCCCATGAATTCACCCGCAATAACCGTCTGGCCAGGAATGCTCATCAGTTTACCCTTAAGCCTACTTGCGGACGCACAGTTTAATTTAGAGACTCGTTTTTCAGTCGCACCACACGGATGTGGAATACTCTTCCCAGCCCAATATTTCCCCCAGAATACAATCCGCAGACATTTAAAACCAATGTGCACAGATACCTCTTCTCATGCTGTGTCTTGAACCTGTGCGCACGCAAATTATAAAAAAAAATAAATAATATGGTGCGGTCTCTAGAATAGACCCGGGGCGTCAATCAACAAGTCTCTACAACTTTCGCTCTCTATGACTCTCTGTATTTAGCTGTCAGAAGCAATTATATTGCGAAGGATCATACACTGCCTGTGTATTTGGGTTTCTTAAGAGGGTTGTGTGCTCCTGTTGCGCTAAGGGGAAAGAGATTTGTTCTTGAGTATTCTCTCTAAGCCAGTTTCCTTTAGGAGTCTGAGAATCACGGTAGTTCTAGTGACTTCAATTCTTCCTCTGATATTAGGTACTTGCTTTTGGGGGCTAGTCCCTTACAATATTCCAGTATGTGTTCTGGAATTTTGTTAGATTCTCGGCAAAATCTGCAGAGACCCTCTTCTGATACTCCTAGTTCCCTTAGGTGCTCCCTGAGTCTACAGTGCCCTGTGAGGAAGTCTGATAGGATAGGGAGGTTGATCTTGCTAATGCATGCCTTAAACCTCTTTCGGCTATGTTGATCCAAGAATTTAGCTAAGCTTCTTTAGGCATTCCCACACAAGCTTGCAATGCACGCAACGGATTCTAGGGGTTTGGGCCTTTAGCCATACAATGTTTGGCATAATGGCATGTCTTAAAAAGCCAACCGCCTTATCCGAAAGGTGAGGAAGAGGGATCGTTTGACATCAAGTCATCACTAGAGAGCTTCTGTCTGTTTGCTAGGAAAGACTGAACCAAGACATTGGAGGAAAAGCGATCATTTGGTGTCGACATCAAGTCATCACTAGAGAGCTCCTGTCTGTTTGCTAGGAAAGTCTGAACCAAGACATTGGAGGAAGGGCGATCGTTTGGTGTCGACATCAAGTCACCACTAGAGAGCTTCTGTCTATTTGCCAGGAAAGACTGAACCAAGACATTGGAGGAAGAGCGATCGTTTGGTGTCGACATCAAGTCATAGCGCGAGGGCCTCTGTCTATTTGCCACTAATGGCTGAACCAAGACATTGGAGGAAGGGCGATCGTTTGGTGTCGGCATCAAGTCATAGCGCGAGGGCCTCTGTCTATTTGCTAGGAAAGGCAGAACCAAGACATTGGAGGAAGAGCGATCGTTTGGTGTCGGCATCAAGTCATAGCGCGAGGGCCTCTGTCTATTTGCTAGGAAAGGCAGAACCAAGATATTGGAGGAAGAGCGATCGTTTGGTGTCGGCATCAAGTCATAGCGCGAGGGCCTCTGTCTATTTGCTAGGAAAGGCAGAACCAAGACATTGGAGGAAGAGCGATCGTTTGGTGTCGGCATCAAGTCATAGCGCGAGGGCCTCTGTCTATTTGCTAGGAAAGGCAGAACCAAGATATTGGAGGAAGAGCGATCGTTTGGTGTCGGCATCAAGTCATAGCGCGAGGGCCTCTGTCTATTTGCTAGGAAAGGCAGAACCAAGATATTGGAGGAAGAGCGATCGTTTGGTGTCGGCATCAAGTCATAGCGCGAGGGCCTCTGTCTATTTCCCAGGAATGGCTGAACCAAGACATTTGAGGAAGAGCGATCGTTTGGTGTCGGCATCAAGTCATAGCGCGAGGGCCTCTGTCTATTTGCCAGGAATGGCTGAACCAAGACATTGGAGGAAGAGCGATCGTTTGGTGTCGGCATCAAGTCATAGCGCGAGGGCCTCTGTCTATTTGCTAGGAAAGGCTGAACCAAGACATTGGAGGAAGAGCGATCGTTTGGTGTCGACATCAAGTCATAGCGCGAGGGCCTCTGTCTATTTGCTAGGAAAGGCTGAACCAAGACATTGGAGGAAGAGCGATCGTTTGGTGTCGGCATCAAGTCATAGCGCGAGGGCCTCTGTCTATTTGCTAGGAAAGGCTGAATCAAGACATTGCAGGAAGAGCGATCGTTTGGTGTCGGCATCAAGTCATAGCGCGAGGGCCTCTGTCTATTTGCCAGGAATGGCTGAACCAAGACATTGGATCAAAACGGTGGACGGTGGTGACACAGAAGAGATGAATCTCAATGGTCGATCTTAGCCTTTGCCGCTTAGAATGTAAGCATGTTCATGGGAGTCTTTAGACACGTACTCAGTGGCGTCTTGGTTCCAACACAGCGGCTTCTATAAGAGTTGCAAAGAATAAGAAGAAGAAGAAGTGCAATCGGTTCTACTGCTCGGTGTTGTCTGCCAAAAGCAGTTTCTGACAAACTTAAGTAGAAGCGAGTTTTGAAGCCTGAGGAAGTTAGTTACACTGAATAGGTCTGGAGAGCACGGTCTCTGAACTGTCGGAGCAGTCTTTGGTTTGGTCGTGGTCCAACAGTATACTGAGGCTGAAAACACACCGGATAAAGCAAAAGGTGTTTTTCTGAATCACGAAACAAGAGAACATTGTTCCTTAGGAGACTGCACACACCAAAGAAAAAGAAACAAAACACACGTTTTTTGCTTTGAAGTGTGCTTAGTGGTGGCTGTCGGAAATACATGCCATTCTATGCAACAAATCGTGTTTATAACTGCCTCCTTTCTCAGGGCGCAACCCACACCAAGTGAATCGAAACATAAAAACCAAAGCACATTCTTGCCGTGTATCAGTACGTGTCTCTATCAGGCATTTTCCGCATCTAAAGCAAACATTCAAAGCTCGTTTTATCAGGTCAACTGTCAAGTTCCCCCGAATAAGGGCGAAATGTGGCATTTCTCACAGACAATAGACCCAAACAAATTCTCATCACTGGCCGCTGACTCTCTTGCCGCAACCCTTCACCTAAGCTTGATCAAACGGAGCCACCCTCATCTGCAGCAGCATTTGAATGTCACCCATGCAGTGGAAATGTAATTTGCCCCACACAATCGCACGAATCCCATCGCCCGAGTTAATTACTTTTCAATTATGGTATGTACGTCGCACCGTAACCCAGCTAGCCCTCTCTATTCATCCCCCAGATGCTACATCACCCTGGCGCAGGCTTTAACCCTCAGCATGGGCGGCAGCCCTTGTGGACCAGCTGGCACGGGAAAAACGGAGACCGTCAAGGATATGGGCAAAACATTAGCTAAATATGTGGTCGTATTTAATTGCTCCGATCAAATGGATTACAGGTAAGCAGGACCTCCCGCGGTGAGCTCATCCCAGCTCGGGGATGCATTAAAAACGTCACTCGTACGAAGCTCTCCATTATTGCATTCCTCTAATTGGTTCCACGTCTTATTTCACGCTCGTGCGGGACAACAACGGGAAATCCAATAAATTCCAACGCCACGAGTATATCCTCATTTCCGTTCTTTTTTCAGGGGCCTTGGACGCATCTACAAGGGACTGGCACAGTCCGGCACGTGGGGATGTTTTGATGAGTTTAATCGCATCGAGCTGCCGGTGCTGTCGGTGGCGGCGCAACAAGTTGCAGTTGTCCTCACAGCGAAAAAGGAAAAGAAGAAGTCATTTGTATTCACAGATGGCGACACAATCGAAATGAATCCAGAGTTTGGAATTTTCATTACAATGGTGAGTGCTGCAATGTTGAATGTTATCGTTTGGTGGGCAATGCGTGTGGCCACTGGACGGGGGTTTTTCGCCGCACGGCTTGGATTGTGGCGTGACTAGAAAAGGGAATCACCGATGTTGTTTTCATTTGCTGGGGAATTACGCTGTGATGGGTTGAAATGAATTTGTGCTGTGCGACGAGGCAAATCGAGGCAAATCGAGTGGTAGAATTCGAGTTAAAATCCCCCGCTGTTTATGGGCTGTTTGCATATCCTAGCCGCTGACGTGGTATCGGGTTCAATTGTATGAGAAAATATGAAGTTTCTTGGGGGGAAGTACATGCTGTGAATCACTGCCTACGAGTTTCTCTTTTCGCTTTGGTGATGGTGAATCACAAGGTCGCTGCGTGCTTCAAAGCAAATATGATGAGCTACTGAGCAGCGTTAGATTCAGAAGGAAGCTGTATCAAAATTTAGGCAAACGTGGCTGTCACAATTGCTGAAATATCATTAAGTTGCTGTGGAGAGAGGGGACCGCTAGGGGATTGGACCAAGTCCAGAAACTCGCCTGGTTACGCTTGGGCATGACTCCTGATGAGTTAAGAGTTGCATGGAGATCTCTCTTCCGTGCTTCACCCCCGTGACCCCTTTAGTGGATCGTTTCAAATTGCTTAGATCTGTACAAGAGTGGATTATACACACAAGGTGCTCATTAGGGTCGTCTGTTTGCGTTGCGTGAAGAAAATTGTCTGTGGGATCCGAACTTACGCACGCATCAGATTCTATAGGCTGGGGCCTGTATTATTGAAATGAACAAATGTTATCAGACAGCCAAACCTTCTAGGTGTAAAAGGGGTATAGTAAGTGCAGACAAAGCGTATTCAAACTATGTTGAACGATTTTTGGGATTCAGGAAAGAATATGAGGTCTTGAACCATCTTTTATACTATCTTCAGTAAGGAGCAATGGTGCATCATTTTGGAATTACGTTAATTCAAAAAGAAATTCCTTGGACTTGCCCAAGATAATGGCTTTTGGTAACGTAACGTCAACAAACTTGGTTGAAACCTGTGACCAATTTGCCGACTATTTTGAGTCGGTCTATAATGGGTCCAGACAACGATGAACCATTGCTCTAATATACCCGAGGTTCTGGATATAGGTGTATTGGAATTTACAGATCAGGATGTAATTAATGCCTTAGCAAATTTTAAAGCAAATTACGGCCTAGGCCCGGATGGGGTTCCGGCTGGAATTAAAAAAAAGGTAATTCGCTTTATCGTCCACTTAAAATTGTCTTTAATCAATTCCTTAAAATGGGTGAATTTTTAAGTGAATGGAAGTATTCTTTTGTGACGGCTTAAGGCAAAAAGAAGAAAGCCATTATCAAAGCTTTCATCGATATCAAAGCAATTTGAAAGCAAACAAGCTGTAAGGGGATGATTTTTCCAATAATAAAGGGCCGGCGTTGATTTTGAATAAAACACAAATTATTTAGGAAATTATTTTCATTTCTTTTTATTATGATAATATTGGTATGGTTCAATTAAGTATGGAACAAAATATCGGCCAAATGGCCGCCGCGACCTCAGCGGCACACCTCCATCCGATGGTCCATTTCGATGACGCGGAAGCATAATTGAGGTTCTATGCCGTTAATGTGCCGAATTATCTCATCCTTTAGCTCTTGAATTGTTGCTGGCTTATCGACGTACACCTTTTCTTTCAAATAACCAACGGTGTCAGTTCACATGATCTTGGCGGCCAATTGACATCGCCACCACGTGAGATTTTGTGTTGTTTCGTTAGCTGTGTGGCAAGTGGCACCGTCCTGTTGCAACCACATATCGTCCACATTCATATCTTCCAATTCGGGCCATAAAAAGTTCGTTATCACTTCACGATAGCCAACTCCATTCACAGTAACTGCCTGACCGGCTTCATTTTGGAAAAAATACGGCCCGCTGATGCCGCCAGCCCATAAACCGCACCAAACAGTCACAATCACCCTTGTATTATCATTCGCCCAAATGCGGCAATTCTGCTTGCGGACGAATCCACTGAGGTGAAAATGTGCCTCATCACTGAAGATGATTTTCTTCGAAAATTGATCATCCACTGTTGCCATTTCTTGCCACAATTCTGACCATTGACGACGCTTGAAATGGTCAAGAGGCTGTAGTTCTTGAGTCAATTGCAGCTTGTTAGCGTGTACATAATGTTCATCAACGACGAGCGTGAGAGGTGCAATTGTTGGGCACGACGACGAGTTGAGGTGGACGGCTCTTCAGCCACACTATCGCGAACAGCAGAAATATTTTCTGCAGTACGAGCATGCACTGGTGTTTTCACATCTCCTACAGACCTGGTTTGCTTACATTTTTGCACGATTTTTCCGACTGTACGCACGTTTGGACGATTAAATTGACAGAAAAAAGCACGAAGTGCACGATATGCATTTTGATTTGAACGCCCATTTTCATAAAAAGCCTGAATAACTCGATTGTATATCTTTCCATGGTTCAAATTGAGTTAGTCTGAAATTGAGAAATGTCAAATCAAATGCAGAAAAAACTTGACGTTTAGGTGTGGTTCACATTCAACATCGGCCCTTAAAATTTAAAAACCCTTTATACATCGCAGTTTTTCATCCTATTTTTGCCCGGTCCATCCATGTCCCATGTTATATCTGCTTTGTAGCAGTCTAGGGCTTCCGCAAATTGTTGGGACCTTGCACCTTGGCCTGTAAAGGGACCTTACCGTACATTTCCGAATATCGCTGTCCTTATTTCGTATGCAAGGTCCGTCATCAGTTCAAGTACATTTGCTTTTTCATGGAGCCTCATAGCAGATAAATGCCAGGGCGGATTTAACATTAGCTTTAGCACCTTGTTTTGACATATTTGTTGGTTTTTAATGTGAGATTTGGCACAATCATCGCACAGGTGCAGCGTACGTCAAGACTGGTTGAGAAATCGTTTTGAAAATTAGTAGTTTACGATTGCTAAAGGGATATAGGATCTTAATGTGTAGGTTTGCTTTCTGAACCGTACTCGATATATGTTTTTCAAATGTGTTTTTTACAGCTTCCAGACCACTCGATGCTGGTCGAGTTCGATTGTAGGTTTGTTTGATGTCGGTATTGCTGTGTTCTGCGTCGAGTAAACCACATAGCCTGAGATTTATCTGCCTTCGGTTTGATTTTCCATCTGCAGCAGAAAAACTGAAACGCATCAAGTGCATTTTGAAGAGAAGTTAGCGTGTCCTGTGCTAAGACATTGGATGAGAACAGGGCTGTGTCATCAGCGAACAAAGCTAGGAAAGTGTTACCATTAGGTACTGGTATGTCGGACATGAAAATGTTGAATAAAATGGGAGCCAATACCGAACCTTGAGGTACTCCAAAATGAGTGGTGTATAATGATGAGTCTGTCATCAGTGATTCCGTCCGTATCCGAGTCTTATTGTTGCTTCGTAAACAGTGCTTTTTGCGTGGCTGAGCAGTTACCCCGACGGAACAGCCCCCAACCTGGATGGCCAGTTCCTCTTTTGTTTATCCCTAGGACAAGAGGCCGCACTTATTAGTTTAGCAAGTTGAGTTCGGGTGAACTGCAATCAGTACTTGATGGCTACCACTTAATAAGCTAAATAAGCACGATTAGAAAGTGTAGGAAAAGTGTAGAAAAAGTTACAACACTGGGCATCGCCAGGTTGACGCCAATCAGTGCCTATGCACTCGCGTTAGGAATGCGCATCGGTTTGCCCTCAAGCCTGCTTTCGGACGCACAGTAAAAAAAATAGAGACTCGTCCGCACGACACGAATATGGAATGCTCTTCCCAGCCTAATATTTCCCACAGAATACAATCCGCAGATATTTAAGACCAATGTGCACAGGTACCTCCTTTCGCTTTCTCCCTCTACACCTTCGGCCATGCTGTGTCTTGAACCTCGACACTTAAGGGTATTCACAATCCCTTGTGAGCGTAAAAAAAAAAAAAATTAATTGCATCGTGTAATAATATTGTGCAATGCTATTGACTGTGCATGGTCCGCTTAACAGGGTAATCCATTTTCATCCGAATTGTTTAGATATCCATTCGTTACCATTGGCCCTACCTACTTCCTGTTAAGCCTTCTTTTGTGCACATAAATTACAAAACGAGGCCTTGGATAGGTTGTCCACAGCGATTATAGCTGCAAACTGAAGCAATGTGTATTTTTAGCGCAACAAGCAAAACCCCGATAAACCACTTAAATTGCTGCTGACGACGGTTAAGTTGTTTCCCTTGAAGAAATAAATATTCGAACATTTTGATATCCGTCATAATCCCGAGGAGCCAACGAGCATCGCTCTCCATCCCCTGGGAACGTTCCGTCAAAACAAATGGTTCCTCTTTCAATTGACGTCGGCGAAGGAATCATAATTTATCCGTAAATGCTCGCGCGACGGGATGAAGGCATTAATTCTTCAAATCGAAATCCTTAAAGCCACCCACTGGCTGAACATAATTTAATTAATGGCGCGCGGCGTCTGCTGGCGCTGAGAGTCACTCCCCAAGCTCACATAGGCGCATAACTTCTAATTTCCTTAATGAGCTGGCAGTCCTGACGTAAAAGCTATACGCAAATGGTTCGAGCAAACGGACGGCGCGCTATGGGACAGGTGTAAGCGGATAGGTCCCAATTAATCGTAGCCTATATCAACTTGAGGGGGCTGGCGTGTATGGGGGATTATGGGAAGCAATAAATATCTTTAGCGTTGGTCGGCACTTGCGCCCGTTCCACTTGTCGACGTCACATTTCGAAAATCATGCAGACGACTTGGGGATAAATTATAAGCTTTTGAGCTCCGGCTGTTCCATCGGAAGCGCATTAATCTCGTTGGAATTCGGTTCGGGGCGGATGGTTGTTCATTCTTTCTGCTTTGAGTCAACACTTGTGTCTGAAATTCCGATTTGTCTACCCCGTGTAGAATCCAGGGTACGCCGGTCGCAAGGAGTTGCCGGAGAACTTGAAAATTCAATTCCGGACCGTGGCCATGATGGTGCCCGACCGGCAGATAATCATTCGAGTGAAGCTCGCCTCCTGCGGGTTCCTGGAGAACATCACTCTGGCGAGGAAGTTCTATACGCTGTACAAGCTGTGCGAGGAGCAGCTCACCAAACAGGTACACTACGACTTCGGCCTGAGGAACATCCTGTCCGTGCTGCGGACGCTGGGCGCCTCAAAGCGCTCCAACTCGAAGGACACCGAGAGCACGATTGTGATGCGAGTGCTGAGGGACATGAATCTGTCGAAGCTGATCGACGAGGACGAGCCTCTGTTCATGTCGCTGGTTTCGGATTTGTTTCCCAATCAGGTGATTTGTAGTAGGAGAGATCGAGGGGTCCTTGGGTCATGTTCTTTTCTCTTGTAGACTCTGGAGAAGACCAACTACCCGGAGTTGGAGGCAGCAATCTCGCAGCAGGCCGATGAAGCGGGTCTGGTCTACCATCCGCCGTGGGTCTTGAAGCTGATTCAGTTGTTCGAGACGCAGAAGGTTCGCCACGGCATCATGACCCTGGGGCCCAGTGGTGCTGGCAAGACCACATGCATCCACACTCTGATGAAGGCGATGACGCAGATGGGGACGCCCCACCGGGAGATGCGAATGAATCCAAAGGCCATAACGTCAGCACAGATGTTCGGACGCTTGGATGTGGCGACCAACGACTGGACCGACGGTATTTTCTCGGCCCTTTGGCGGAAGACGCTAAAGAGCAAGAACGGAGAGAACATTTGGCTGGTGCTGGACGGACCAGTGGACAGCATCTGGATCGAGAATCTGAACTCGGTCCTGGACGACAACAAGACGTTGACACTGGCCAACGGGGATCGCCTGGTGATGGCGTCCACTTGCAAGATCATCTTTGAGCCCCACAACATTGACAATGCCTCGCCTGCGACGGTCTCAAGGAACGGAATGGTTTACATGAGTTCGTCTGGCCTGGATTGGAAGCCGAGTTTGTGATCCTCTTCTCAGTCATGGATCTGGAATCACATGACTTTTTCTTTGCAGTTGTTCAAGCTTGGCTGAAGGGACGTTCGCCGGGACAGAAGACCGCCTTCAGCGATCTCTTCGAGCAGTCGTTCTTGTCCATTTACAACTGGGGCACGCAAAACTTGAAGCTGCTGATGCCCGTATTGCAGTGCAACATTGTTCAGCAGATGTTGTTCATTCTCGAGGGACTGGTGCCTGTGAAGAAGGACGACGAAGGTGCTGTCAGTTTGTCCAGCAAGGAGAGCCAAGATGGTAAGGTTCAGTAGTTTTTGTCTTAACCAACTCATTGCCTTGTATTGGCATCTAATTCAAAGTTCTTGAGTGACATTTGTTACAGGTTGTCAGCTTCAGTAGACGTCGTTCCGTATTTAAGGAAGCAATCGGCTGGATTTGTAATTGAAATTGATATTTTCGATAATTCGATTTTAAAACTTGTCTAGAGATCGAAAAGCTTCCGCTCGAAAATAATGAACCTATAGATTCTTGACAGCTGTCAGTTATGAGACGGTTCTTTTGAAGAAAGCTTTGTAATATTTGGACTTCAGTCAGTTAACATGATAATTGGAAGTTGCAATTATTGTACAGGGACAAAAGCCTCCGCTTGAAAAAATTAACATTCACAAATTCAATGTTTTGTTGACAGCTGTCAGATGATGTATTTGCAGCCAATAATGTTGGATACTTATAAGAGGTGATATCGAGTCAGATAATCTGATAGTTAAAAGTTAAAATGGGTCTGGATGGGGAGAATCTTTCAGAGTTAATTGACAGCTGTCAGTTGTCAGATGATAATTTTGAAGAAAAGTCAAGTAGGCTGGATACATAAAAAGTATAGTTGGTCTTGAGTCAGTTTGATTTATAATTTAAAGTTAAAGTTTAGTGTTCAGAAAGGCTACAGTTAGTGACAGCTGTCAGTGGAACAGCTTTGAATGGAAAAACAAGATGTTGATACAATTGCATCTACTTGACAGCTGTCATGTGTCAGTTAATTAAAGAAATAAGTTTTTTTAAAGAAATAAGTCTATGAGCTTGCATCTCGATTGGTCTTGGGCCAGTCATAAGACCATTGACATTGCGTGTACTTACGCAGTTTTTTCAAATTTTGACAGCTGTCAAATATCAGGCAATGATTGAATATTGTATTTTTGTGGGGACGAGTGGAACCCTTAAAACGATACGTCTGTTCTCAGACGTTAGTATGTTTTCTTCCTAAAGTGTATTTGTTGATTTTGACAGTTGACAGCATGTTCAACCCTTCTGAGCTTAAACAAGAGTTGAAGACATTTGTTCTTACATGGAATAAAAAAACAAAATTGTATTCTTTAAATTGTTTAGTTGTCAATTTCCCCAGGAAACAAAACGTGACTTGTTTGGTTGTTGACATCTGACATCCAAATGTCTTGACATCTCCGTGCAATTTTGTCCATTTATATGTCATATTTCCCAGTCTTAAAATCCACTTTCGCACAAACAACGATGAAAACTACTCTATCCTCTACATTTGACAAAGCCGACACAGCTGTTAGAAATTCATCGTTTCATTTCGCAATAAAATTCCATTATTATCTTGTTTTGGTGACAAATCCCAACGAATCGACACCTAATCTTCGTCCACAAATTTGATTGCCATCAGCGCAGACTAAAGCCCACATTCATTGGTTTTTATGATCACAACATCTGTCAAACACGTGCCAACAGCAGACTGTTTTCCCCACATTTTATTACCTAATAAGAATCCAATGAAGAGGCAAAGAATTAAAATCCCTCTCCGTCTATCCACACTCTGTCGTTACGTTTTCGAATAAATAAAGCATCTCCTTCCAGGAGCTCCCACACACACACACATACGCACTTGACTTCTGTCAAGTTGACAATTAAATAAACAAAAGTAGCAAAAGTTATGAAATACAATTGAAGTGGAACAGTGGAAAGGAAACATGGGAATGGGTGCAGGCCAGAGACGGAATACCACCCCCGTAAAGGTACACTCAACGACTGTGTCAATTCAATGTACACACCGGTCCAGAAAATATGTCATAATCCCGTAAGTACTCGAAAGTTTGTATCGTTTCGGCATACTCTGTCTACGTCTGTCAATACACGGTGGAGGACTACTTAGCAATTTAAAAAAGGGCACTTTCCCATTATGTTACGTTCCAAATGCTGATTCGTTGATGTCACGGCTACGGCTCAGCTCATGGGCTGGATGGGGGTCAGCGTCGTCGTTGAGATTTCGAGGGTATTTATGTTGTAGCAACCTAAAGTGTAATTTAAGAATGAATCCACTTCTGCTGTGTGATGTCGGCCTGCTGACTTGAGACGCTTTCATTAACATAAATGGGCAAGGTGATAATTTGATTATGTCGAAATGAAATTTCAAAAGTTGTTATCACACACACAACGAGGACGTGTGAAGGGGACCTGAAGAGATTCCACTTTGTCCACTTTGTCGCAGGTATTAGCTGTGAGAATTGTACCGGTGCTTGGGTCCCAAGAATGGCAAAGGGATGAGCGTAGCAATTACACTTAACACAGTCTCCAGGATGACTTTGAAACCGAGGAGTGTTGCATTTGTCAATGAATTGATGCTATTATGAAATGAGTTCATCTGCTGAGAACGTGAAATGTCTGTCACTGAACTCCGGGAGAATGTTCAAGAACCGCCTTCCGTTAATTCTGAATTCCTATTCCACTCGTTTTCATTGACTCTGTGGATTGTTGCACGTAGTAAATGTCGTATATTCTCATCTGAAATTAAACCACGTGAACACGCGGCGGCGTTCATTCTCAACCGTCTTTTCAAAGACCCCTTCGGCACCCCCTCCCAAACCACTTCTCCCCGCTGAGGAGTGAAGCTTTTAATATTTCTTAAATCATAATTGTGAACAGAATCTTTAATTGGAAATTAATTTCAAAATTGCGCTGGCATCTTGCGTTGCGTGCAAATATTTTTCAGGCAAGGCAATCGCAGCCCTACAGCAGGCCAAGCAGGAGACGCGGCGTTCGTCGAACGCCAGTGAAGGCGGTAAAGTATCCATCTCCATCTCTGTGACTGTGTCTGTGTCTATTTTGTGTGTGTGTGATGTTATTTGTCCATCTATGTGTGTGTGCGTGTTGTTAACGTCCTGTTTAAGCACTCGTTTATGCCCTTCAATACCACAAAGTGTCTTCCCGCAAGTTGTTGGTGTTCGTGGCGTCCCCTTTGAAATGTTGTTTGAAATGCCTTCTCGCCCCGGCGCGCGACTGATACTAAAATTCCGCTGCCTTTGACGGGTGTGTACTTTCAGAAGAAATCCTTGAGGAGGTGAAAGCAGACGAAAAGGAGGACACCTGCTCACCGGAGCACTTGCACCGTTTGTACATCTTCTCCGTGGCCTGGGGCCTGGGTGGTTATCTCAGTTCCGCGGACCGCTGCAAATTGGACGCCTTCGTAAAGGAAACTTTCCCGCACTTTGACTATCCCAAGATGAAGGGCCAGGACAGCACGATATTTGATTTTTTCGTCTCGCCCGCCGGCGTTTGGCAGTCGTGGAAGACGCTGGTGACGCCGTACATGTATCCGGAAGTGTCGACGCCCGACTACCTCAGCATCTTGGTGCCGATAGTGGATAACGTACGAATCGACTACCTGATAGGCACCATCGCCAACCAGGAGCGCGCAGTGATGCTGATCGGGGAGCAGGGCACCGGCAAGACGGTGATGATGAAGAACTTCATGAAGAAAATGAACCCCGAGACGTACATGGGGCGGTCGTTCAATTTCTCCTCGGCCACCAGCCCGTATCAGTTCCAGAGGACCATCGAGAGCTACGTGGAGAAGCGAGTGGGGGTGACGTTTGGGCCGCCAGGCGGCCGGAAGCTGATTGTGTTCATCGACGACATCAATCTGCCCGAGATCAACCAGTGGGGCGATCAGATTACTAACGAGATTGTGCGGCAGTCCATGGGTATGAAGGGCTTCTACAGCCTGGAGAAGCCGGGCGACTTTACGACCATAGTCGATGTGCAGTACGTGGGCGCGATGGCGTTGCCCGGCGGCGGGCGGAACGACATCCCGTCGAGGCTGAAGCGACAGTTCAGCGTGTTCAACTGCAACATCCCGGACAACGATTCGATTGACAAGATATTCCGCGTGGTTGGCGAGGGCCATTACAACGCAAAGAGGGGATTTTCGCCAGATGTCAGGAATCTCGTCAAGAAGATGATTATCCTCACGCGGCATCTGTGGCAGCGGACGCGGGAGAAGCTCCTGCCAACGCCGGCGAAGTTCCACTACGTGTTCAGCTTGCGGGAGCTCTCCAGGATATGGCAAGGAATGGTGGGCACTCTGTCGACGGTCATCACTTCGGAGAGCGTGCTCATGTCGTTATGGAAGCACGAGTGCACGCGGGTGTTCGCGGACCGCTTCACCACGATCCAGGACAAGGAGTGGTTCAGCTCTGAGTTGGGTTCGCTGGTGCGGGAGGAACTGAGCGACAGTCACGAGGAGATGATCGTGTCCAACCCGGTCTTCGTGGACTTCATGCGGGACGCCCCGGAGCCGACGGGCGAGGAGGGCGAAGACACCGACATGGAGCTGCCGAAGGTGTACGAGCCCGTGCACTCGCAAGAGGTCCTCCGCGAGCGCCTGGTCATGTTCCTGGCGCAGTTCAACGAAATGGTTCGCGGCTCTGGCATGGACTTGGTGTTCTTCCCCGATGCCATGCTGCACCTGGTCAAGATCTCCCGAATAATACGCCATCCGCGAGGAAACGTGATGCTGGTCGGCGTGGGAGGGTCGGGAAAGCAGTCGCTCACCAAGTTGGCGTCGTTCATCGCAGGCTACAAGACGTTCCAGATAAGCTTGACCAGGTCCTACAACGTGGCTAACTTCCTGGAGGACCTGAAGCTGCTGTACCGCACCTGTGGCGTACAGGGCAAGGGCACGACCTTCCTCTTCTCCGATCTGGACATCAAGGAGGAGGGCTTCCTGGAGTACCTGAACAACATACTCTCGTCCGGCGTCATCTCCAACCTGTTCACCCGCGACGAGCAGACCGAGATCGTGCAGGAGCTCACGCCGGTCATGAAGAGGGAGAACCAGAGGAAGACCGCCACGCCCGAGAGCGTGATGGAGTTCTTCCTGCAGCGGACCTGCACGAACCTCCACGTCGCATTCTGTTTCTCGCCGGTGGGCGAGACGTTTCGGGCGCGGGTGCAACGCTTCCCAGCGCTGGTTTCCGGATGCACGATAGACTGGTTCCAGCCGTGGCCTAAGGACGCCCTGGTCTCTGTGGCGAAGCACTTCCTGAGCGACTTCGAGATCGAGTGCACGCAGCTGGTCAAGAAGGAGCTGGTCAACGCACTGGGATCCATTCAAGACGTGGTCTCAGAGACGTCGGTGGAGTATTTCCAGCGGTTCCGGAGGGCCACTCACGTCACGCCCAAGTCGTACCTGAACTTCATCGCCGGCTACAAGAACATCTACCAGCAGAAGCAGAAGGAGCTGGGCGATGGCGTCGAGAAGATGGACACCGGCCTGGAGAAGCTCAAGGAAGCCTCGGCCTCGGTGGAGATCCTCAAGAAAGACCTGGCCGTGATGGAGCAGGAGCTCGTTGAGGCTTCGAAGAAAGCCGAGTCCGTCCTGGTCGAAGTCACAGAGCGCGCCATGCAAGCGGAGATCGTAAAGAACCAGGTGATGATAGTGAAGGAGAAGGCCGAGGCGCTGGTCGCGTGCATCGCCAACGAGAAGGCTTTGGCCGAGGAAAAGCTGGAGGCTGCCAAGCCGGCGCTAGAGGAGGCCGAGAGCGCTCTGAACACAATCAAGCCCGCACACATAGCCACGGTGAGGAAACTGGGGCGCCCACCGCACTTGATCATGCGCATCATGGACTGCGTCCTGATTTTGTTCAAGAGGAAGCTGCACCCGTGCATCGCTGACAGCGGGACGTCTTGTCCAAAGCCCTCGTGGCAGGAGTCCTTGAAGGTAAGTGGATGCTCACTCCTCACAGCCTGCCCTAAAGAGGTGCCTCTTCATTTTCAGATGATGGCCAGTGCCACGTTCCTGCTGCAACTGCAGAACTACCCCAAGGACACAATCAACGACGAGATGATCGATCTCCTGCAGCCGTACTTCCGCATGGAGGACTACAACATGGACATGGCCCGACGGGTGTGCGGAGACGTGGCCGGGCTACTTTCATGGACAAAGGCGATGTCATTCTTCCACAGCGTCAACAAAGAGGTCCTCCCCCTGAAGTCCAACCTCACTATGCAGGAAGCGAGGTTGAAGGTAAGTCACGCACTCAAAGCACTGAAATCTGATAACCCGATTACTCCGTCCTCCAGCTCGCCATGGAGGACTTGGCGGGGGCCGAAGAACAGCTGCGGGAGCGCGAGGATGCCCTGCAGCAGGTGAAGAACCAGTACGACAAGGCAGTGGGCGAGAAGCAGCGCCTGACGGACGCGGCAAACGTTTGCCTGCGGAAGATGACGGCTGCGACAGCTCTCATCAACGGGCTGACAGATGAAAAGCACCGCTGGACGAACCAAAGCAAGGAATTCAAAATCCAATTAGGCAAGCTAGTGGGCGACGTCCTGCTGGCGACAGGCTTCCTCTCCTACTGCGGGCCCTACAATCAGGAGTTCCGCGCGAATCTGATCAAAACGTGGATGAGCATCCTGAAGCAACGCGCAATCCCGTTCACCTTGAAGTTGAACATCACCAACATGCTGGTGGACTCCTCCACGGTGTCCGAGTGGACCCTGCAGGGACTCCCGAACGATGAGCTGTCTGTGCAAAATGCGCTGATCGCGACCAAGTCCAGCAGCTACCCGCTGCTCGTGGACCCGCAGAGCCAGGGGAAGATCTGGATCAAGTGCAAGGAGGACAGGAACGAGCTGCAGATCACCTCGCTAAACCACAAGTACTTTAGGACGCACCTGGAAGACTCCCTCTCGCTGGGAAGGCCGCTGCTCATCGAAGACGTCGGCATCGAGCTGGACCCGGTGATTGACAACGTGCTCGAGAAGAACTTCATCAAGTCCGGCAGCATCGAAAAGGTGCTGGTTGGGGACAAGGAGTGCGACGTCATGCCTGGCTTCATGCTCTACATCACCACCAAGCTGCCGAATCCGGCTTTCAGCCCTGAAATCAGCGCACGGACTTCGATCATAGACTTCACCGTCACCATGAGAGGTCTGGAGGATCAGCTGCTGGGCCGAGTGATCCTCATGGAGAAGTCCGACTTAGAAGCCGAGCGCGTCGCCCTCTTCGAGACGGTCATGCAGAACCAGAGGAACATGAAGGAGCTGGAGGCAAACCTCCTCTACCGCCTGAGCTCGTCCCAAGGCTCGCTGGTTGACGACGAGGCTCTTATCGAGGTCCTCCAGGTCACCAAGTCCACCGCAGAGGAGGTCAATCAGAAGCTCAAGATATCCGAGATCACCGAGAAGAAGATCATGAAGGCGCGCGAAGAGTACCGTGCCGTGGCGGCACGTGGCTCGATACTCTACTTCTTGATCGTCGAGATGAGCAATGTCAACGTGATGTACCAGAACTCGCTCAAGCAGTTCCTGGTGATCTTCAACAACTCGATCACCAAGTCGGCCAAGTCCAGCGTCACCGAGGAGAGGATCAACATCATCCTCAGGTACCTGACCTACGAGGTGTGGGCGTTCACCAATCGGAGTCTGTACGAGCGCCACAAGCAGCTGTTCACGCTCATGCTGGCCATCAAGATCGACTACCACAAGGGGAACGTGTCGCACGAGGAGTTCATGGCGTTCGTCAAGGGAGGTGCCTCCCTCGATTTGAATGCCGTCGCCGCCAAGCCGTTCCGGTGGATTCTGGACATCACTTGGCTGAACTTGGTGGAGATCAGCAAGCTGGAGACGTTCTCTAATGTCCTGCAGATCGTAAGCGACCAAAACCTGATCTCTGGCACTCTTGACAGTCTTTTCCTCTTCCAGATTGAGTCCAACGAGAAGGACTGGCGGCAGTGGTACGAAGCCGAGAAGCCAGAAATGGAGGAGATTCCCTGCGGCTACCAGACATCATTGGATTCCTTCAGGAAGCTCCTGCTGGTCCGCTCTTGGAGCCCGGACAGAACCATCTCCCAGGCCAAGAAGTACATAGAGGGTAAGTGGTCTTGTGTGCTGCCGTCACTCGCTCATCTCACAGCTCTTTCCAGAATCCCTCGGCCCAGAGTACAGTGAGATGCAAATCCTCGATCTGGAGGCGACTTGGATGGAGTCCGAGCCACGGACACCGTTCGTCTGCCTGCTCTCCATCGGATCCGACCCGACGACTCAAATCGGCCACTTGGCCAAGTTGAAAGGAATCCGTAAGCGAAACCCCAGTCCCCCTCCTATCCCGTCGACCGATTATGTTCCCTCCCGTTGCAGCTCTGAAGTCGGTCTCAATGGGCCAAGGCCAGGAGTTCCATGCACGAAAGATGATCTTCGACGCTATGTCCAACGGTGGGTGGGTCCTCCTGCAGAACGTCCACCTGTCGCTGCCCTTCTGCACCGAGGTGATTGACATGCTCGTCGAAACCGAACACATCGAGGAGTCATTTCGCATGTGGGTGACGACTGAGCCGCACAACGAGTTCCCCATCGGTCTGCTGCAAATGGCCATCAAATTCACGAATGAGCCCCCCCAGGGCATCCGGGCAAGCATGAAACGAAGCTATCAGGTGAGATTTTTCTCGTTTCCGCTGACGTCAGTCCGTGTAAATATTTGTGTCCATCTACGAAAAGGCGTTCAGTCAGGACTTCCTCGACTACACCTCGGCCCTGCAATGGCCCCCGCTCCTGTACACGGTGGCGTTCCTGCACACGGTGATCCAGGAGCGTCGGAAGTTCGGCCCGCTCGGATGGAACATACCGTACGAGTTCAATCAGGCGGATTTCGCCGCAAGCGTGCAATTTATTCAGAATCACTTGGACGAAATGGATCCGAAGAAGGGCGTTTCCTGGCAAACCGTTTGCTACATGCTCGGCGAGGTGCAGTACGGCGGACGGGTGACCGATGATTTCGATAAACGTCTCCTCACCACTTTCACTGCGGTCTGGTTCTCCGAAGCGCTGCTGACGCCGTCGTTTGAGTTCTACAAGGGTTACCGGGTGCCAGCGACAAAGAACCTCCAAGGATTCCTCGATTACATAAACAGTTTACCGGCAAATGATACCCCCGAGGTGTTTGGACTGCACCCGAATGCAGATATCACGTATCAGATAAATACGGCAAAAGGTGAGTGGGCTGGTTTTTATTGTCTCAACTTGGGGAACGTGACACGAGTTCGCAAATGACTGTGTAACACTTGCTCGAGGTGGATGGGGTTGTTTGAAGGACGACACGGGTTCTGTGCTTGCGAGCAATTTGCTGTGCGATTGGCCGAGTCAAAGGAAATTTGTGTGACAGAGGATTGTCCGAATTGTGTATTTTTCCATGTTTCCAATTTTAACGAAGCTCTGCACAGATCCGTGACCTGCTCTTGTTTGGTTTTTGTGTGCTTGAGATGTGCTCTAACATTGGATGCTCTTCAATAAACACTGTTTGATCGTTCGTATGTCCCTCCACACTGGCTTCAGAGGAAATGACGAGTATTTGTTCATTCGTCACGGGAGTGGCGGGCAAGTGGGTTTTGTTGCTTCGCTAATTTTTGAATGAATTCAAAGCGAAACACCTTGGCCCAGACAGGCGGTTGAGCTTCTGTGGTTAGTATTTTTTTGCCGATGGAGATGAAAGCAAATGTAATGTTAGATTCGGATTGGAGGGTGCTCTCGAGGTGATTAGTTGCCTTACAATTTGAGTATATTCTTTGATCATCAAATTCTAGTTCAGTTTTAGTTTTTCGTATTGTCGGACATTTTACGTTGAATTCGTTTTTAAGCTGGACATAAGCGCCAACCATCAACAACCTCTAACTTGACCTAACCGACAGTCTGTCCTATTCCCGCTGTGCCACATGCCCCTGGGTATGTGTGTCGACTGCTCTGCGCATGAACTTGTAGTCGCTAGACTCGATTCACGGCACGATCAACAATGTTCATGACCCCATCTCTTTCAAGTCACTGACTACCCTAGAAGCGTCTAGAAAAGGTTCTCTTGGCCGATTGAAGGATGTCGGCCAAGAGGGTTCTATTCAGAGGTTCCTGTTGTGACGAATTCTGTAGAAACTGGTCCGATTGATGCCTTTTTTTCCCCTGTTGCGCTGTAGCCCCGTATGAGTTTCAAACGTTCGAGGTATTGAATTGAACCTTAACTCTTCTGGCCAGACAAGTGTCGTTTGTAATTAAATATGATCACGCATTCACCTTTAATTCAAATGGTCACACACTGAATCTCCACTCATACCTCTTAGCATAGTCGCCTTGTTTTCTTTCTCTAGGTTTGCTTGGGTTGGTGAACCTTTTGAACAAGACACGATGTCAGCACATTTTAATGACCAAAGACGCCCTTCTCTCTTTGGTCTGTCTTTACAACAGCCAGCCACCAGGTGGCCAAGATATGACATGTCGCTTTCAGTGTTCCCACTTAATGTTTTCCAAATTGTAGTGAATAGCTAAAAAATTTAAGTAAATTGAAGTGCAAGAACGGCTTAGGGGAGTAATAGTCAAAATTAATATCTTTTGAAAACCAGTAGCGGCGTTCACACACAACAATATGAACGTTATTAGCGACGTTCACACTCAACAATTTGTCTCGACGATTTGCTTGACAACCATGGTCGATGGGCCGGATCGTCAATGCGAACGCTCGTTACATTTTGACTTTTCCGCTTGATTGATCGAAATGTTAGGTGTAAGCTGTGAACACGTGTTGAACAGTACATTTTTCATTTCTTACTGAGACTTTAGTAAGGGCACATCGGTGGAAGATGCATTCGCCCTCAAGACCAAGATACCGATTATATGCCTACCGACGAAGAGCCCGAAGCGTCCGATGCGGAGGTCGATTTGTTCATCGAAGAGTTGCTGTTCTTGATGTTGACGCTCTCGCAGCCAACGTTGAAGTGAAACGACATCACATGTCTTGCTCGCGGATGGTTGTTCAAATTGTCAGATGTCCATTGGAGACGGTGTGTAAGGAAACGTGTGATGCCATATTTTTACATGAATGAACAGAAGAAGTGTATTTCACTTGTGTTTATGCGGTTTTTGTATAAACTGCTAAATAATTCCATTCGGCACAATTTCGCGGCACCTCTGGAAACTACTTCTTGTTCTTCTTTGTTTGCCTCTACAGTCCGGTGTGGACGTGGGTCGCACCAAGCGACAAGAATCTGCAGCCATTACACCAAGTTGCTTGAGGTCCTTCTGCACATGTGTGCGCCATCTCGTTAGAGGACGTTCCCTGCTGCATTGTCTTAGTGGCTCGGAATCGAAGACTCGGGCCGGAGCTGTGGTGTCCATCCGCTCTACACGACCTAGCCATGTTAAGCGTTGGTTTCGAAGACGCTTAACTAGGTGCATGCCCGTACAGTTAGTGGGTGAATCTTCTCATCCAGACGCTATCAACGCAAACAGGACCAAAGATCGGATGCAGAACATTTCTCTCAAAACGACCAACAGCTTCTTTACCCGCTTTCTACAGCAGGACAGGGATGATCAGAGTTCACATCGCTTTCCATAGTGTCCATGTCTCTGCGCTACAGAGCAGGACAGGGATGATCAGAGTGTTTTATAAAGTCAGCTTGGTGTTTCGAAAAATGGCTCTGTTAGTCAATTTCCTCTTGAGTCCAAAGAAACAGCCATTGGCAAGAGTAATTCTGCGCTTGATCTCGACACTGGTGTTACTGTCCCTGTTTACTGCAGAGCCGAGGTAGACGAAGTCCTTGGCTTCCTCAAAGTTTCTGCTGCCCAGCTGCTTAGTGTAAGTACTAGAAATACTAGTAGAAGCTTCTATTTTAAGTATTTACTAGATTTGATATTCAGCAACTAGAAGAAAGTCTCTGCTTGTTCCCCAGCACTTACTTAAGTCTTATGCATTTGACTTAAAGTCTAGTAAAAGTTTTTATGCATACGGCCAATAGTCTTAGTCGGCGGGACGGAATTCTTGTTCATCCTCGTCCAATTCTGCCGGACCACGTCGCTATTGTCGTTATCGCCGATTAAAAGTCTGCAGAAGTGATTTTTCCAATTTCTCAGCATCTAGTGCGACTCTACTACTAGTTGTCCATTTTCGTCCATGCACGCTTCGGTTCGAGGTCTATATCCTCCTCCTTTTGGTAAAACTTTTGGACGTCATTTCTGACGTAACTCCTCTCCATCTACTCCATCCTCGTTTCTTTTTCTTTCTGAGAAGCCGGTTCCCTTCTTCTTCTGTTCTTAATACTCACGAACAGCTCTCGTTGTTCGATGCAACATTCCCTTGTAGGCCTCCTGTTTGGCTGCATGTGTCTGCCTGCACTCGTCGTCAAACCATGGGTATTTTCTTGGTGGTGTCTTATAACTGAGGACTTGACAACGTTCCTGATTCCATTCCTGATCCTATTGTGAGTTGGCAGGGTCGAATTTTCAGAGAGTTTCTGGGAAACGCGGTCGCAAAGTTCCTGGCGGTCGAGTGCGATTGTAGCTTTCCAACTTCAAACCGCAGTGTCCTGGCTCGACTCTCGATATCCTCGTACCCTGGATACAACAAGGAAATGAACCAAGTCGACATTGGCTCCTCGGAACGTTCGGACATCGACAATACTGGAGGAGTGTCTGACGTCGATCGCGACGTGATCAATCTGGTTGACGGTTGATTGATCAGGTGACCACCAGGTCCGCTTATGGATGTTGCTCATCACAGAGAGGGTACGCCGCGAGGCGAAACCGGCCTGAGTCCACTTCCAGATGTGTTGTCGTACAGACCGTGTCTTCCGATAACTCTGGCAAGGATTTCTTCCTTGCCCAGCTGTGCGTTGAGATTTCCTAAAACGATCTTGGTGTCATAGTTGGGGCATTGATCGTATGATCTTCCTAGGCCATCGTATGATCTAGTCATCCTTGCTATCCGGCTGGAGTTCCCGAGTTTAGGCCGAGTTTAGTAGTGCGGGTTATTATGAGGCGCTCGCTTACATACTTAAAGCCGATAGGCATGAATGGCGGTTCTCCGTCTGGAAAGAGTTTCAAGGCGTGGCCCTTTGTAGCGGATTCATCTGCTTCGCAAATGTCTGGTATGTCACTGTGTCCCGATATGAGTTAGGTTAGGTCGGTGGGTAGACGGTTAAGCCACGTCTCACGTCCAGTTGGACTCATTGTGATGCCCATGGGGGATGTTAACATTTCCGGTCCTGCTCGCGTACTTGAGGAGTTATTGCTCTTGCAGCCATCCAGAGATCCTGATGAGCCTGCAAATAGACGTTAGTGGGATATCTGCTATTTCTTAGAGATTCTGGAAGAAGACTTTTCCCCGTGCTCTTTGCCTCAATAGGTGAACTGAGGCACGGACAAAGATAGTCAATGTCCCAGCATTGACCAAGAAGTATGAAAGAGATGCCCAACTTCTCTCTTGCCGCTTCAAATTTTTGACAACCATTTTTCATATCGTTTTCTAAAGCGAAAGTGACCAATCAGAGGACGACATTTACGTTATTTCGTGAATAACTGTCAAAAATTCATGGAAAACTGTCGAAAGTCTCTGAAATTCGTCGACAGACTAGGGGTCAATCAGCTATGAAGTTCGGCATCTCTATAATACTTCATTTCTGGTATTGACACTACATCTGTCAAATTCCTATTGACGCTACATCTGTCAAATTAGCTGTCATTTAGTCTATTTTCCCAAATCTTCAGACAAGGCTTTCAACAGCAAGTGGAAGTGATCGAATTGATTTTATCAAAATGGGTGCCCTATTCGGGCGCTTGACGTTGCGCACCCTTCTCCAATTTTTCGATCACTATAAGATGAAAGGGTACGCCAAGAGACAAAGTTATCGAATCAGGGTGCCAATCTACATGAGATGAATGCGGCGGCCCTAGTCATCGGTCCATTTTTCCTTGAGAACGGCCAGGCCATCACCGTCAATGGCGCTATAGGCCGTAATCGTCATATAATTGTCCTCTTTTGTTAATTTTAAGACGATTGGATGGCGACGTTGATTAAGTGTTGATTTAGAGGCGTCCCCGATTCGAATCCCAATTAAAGCAAAGTCAAAATGCTGTTTGGGTTTTCAAATCTGGCACAATCACCATTTCCAGTTGGAATCAAATTAACAGCACTATCACTGGAGTGGTCGATCAGTGGTACTTGCCTGACCGGGCGTTTGGTGCGTAGCAGTGCAATGGACACAGTCGTTACATCTGAGTGCTCCACTATGTTATATAATAGCCTCTGATATGTCAGATGTGTCTGCCCAACCGCCCAAATATCAAACAATTTTGAAACCCGTCTCCCAATTCTATGCATACACACATTTCCACCTGATGTTAAAAGTCCTTAACCCCTACACCCTATGCGCCTTAGATCGTGTTTAACTATCTGTCACGCTTCATAAGTCACAGCCCTGCTTGTTGTTGGAGCTGCTCCTGACACGACATGACACACAATTCCTGTGTGAACACGTGTGCCGCAAGAGGAATTTACGCTTGATTATAGAAGATTGGCAATTTTGACATTTCTCATCTCTCCGAATTAATTCCACACTGAAATGCAATACGGCGGTATTACCCACCCGTCACTTGGCATTAACCGTTGCGAAAGGAAACCAAAGGAGAATTCCTTGCGTGTGACTCCATTCAACAGGTCCATCAAGTTTTCAGATTAATTTCCCAGGATTAAGGCGTCTCCAATGCGCGCAAAGTCACCCGGTGACATAAGGACTTAATTAGAGCCGAACATAGTTGCCCCTGTCAATGGCACACACGTGACATCGCCAGTTACATGATGTATCCGTCAGACGGTGAAGGGCGCTGTCAACCTCCCTAATGCAATATCATGAATTCATCGCTCAGTCAATGGCCCCATTGTCGGCAGGCAGTTTTCAAATTTAATTTCGATTGATGGATGAACACGTTGTTTATGCACCCGTCTCAACAGCACACTCCCACGAGTGTTCACTTTGCGCCCCATTATTGATTCAGTAATTCAAGGGAACAGCAAGCAACGCTCGTCCCAGTGGAGCCTATTTATACAGAGTGAGGGCGACTGTGCCATGCCATGTACACTCGTCCATTAATCGATGACGAAACTTTCCTCCATACGAGCCACTCGAACGCATAGTTCCCGCCCATGCCAAGACTGACTCTAGACCACTTCCGTTGCGAGTAGACCTGAGCAGACTAATCCTTGTGGGTGTTGTTTCCTTCCCCACGCAACAGGCATCTTGGACACCATACTCAGCGTGCAGCCGAAGGAGGGCGGAAACACGGGCGGCGAGACTCGGGAGTCAATCGTTTATCAATTAGCCGACGATATGTTGAGGAAGCTGCCGCCGCAATACAATGAGTTCGAGGTTAGGGAGAACCTTAACCGCATGGGGGCCCTGCTGCCGATGAACATATTCCTCAGGTGGGTGTTGGCACACGCTGCCATTGATCGATTAATTTAATTTATTCCAATTCCAGGCAGGAAATCGATCGAATGCGGCGCGTCATCAAGGCGGTCTTCTCGTGTCTGCGTGATCTGAAGCTTGCCATTGACGGTACGATTGTGATGAGTCCCTCTCTGAAGGAATCCCTGGATGCCATGTACGACGCAAGGATTCCCGAACGCTGGATGAAGGTGAGCTCACGAATTGAGTGCACTCTTTCAGATTTCTCCTACTCGCCTTTGACTCCCGCTCGTCTCGCGAATGCAGGCTGCATGTGCAATTGAGGTTTGGTAAATCTGTTGGCAAATTGAAAATCTCGCGAATTGCCAATATCCCTCGCGACAAAGCACATCTGCGACGTCCTTGAGCTGCTTGCGATGGCTTCGCGTCTTCGCGGGTGGCATTATTTCATGATTTCCACATGAATAGTTTTCAATTTGCCCTGCTCTCACGTGCAGCGCTGTACCCGCGGAATTCTTATCCAATTGCTGCCAACCACTCAATCAATTCGTCATGAGGAGGACGTTGTGTTTGTGTGAATGTTGATTTTCTGCGACCTATGACCTTAGTCGTGAGAGAAATGGATTACGAGTCTGTCCTTTTGATGATGCATGTTTGGAAAGTGAATGCGGGGAATACGAGGAAGCCTTCAAAGTGTTGTTAACCAAGTGAGACTGTTTCTCATTGAGAAGAGAGCTTGCACTGAGAATTCTCCAAATTGAATGCTCTTAGGTGTGGCTTTATTCTGTTAGACAACACCAACTCACAGAGTTTTATTCAGCGATCATCAAATAGTGGGTCTATAACTTAATTCGTACGGTTTTTTTTTTCAAAATTTGAGCGTTTATTTAAGAAAAACATGCAAAATAGTATTATTCAAAGTATTGCCCATCTGAAGCTATGACTTCTGGCAAATCGTGGAACCCATCCCAAAACAACTGCACCGGCTTGGCAGCCAGGAATGATTCAAGCCAATTTTTGATATTGTGCTCTGATGTGAACCGTATTTCAGTGAGGGCGTTCTGCATCGACCGTAACAAGTGTTAGTCAGAAGGGGCAAGGTCTGGGCTATGAGGCGGGTGGGGTAAAACTTCCCATCCACTGTTTTCCAAATAGTTCTTAACCGGAATAGCAACATGGGACCGAGCGTTGTCATGATGGACAATTATTGCCTCGTGTCTGGTCGCATATTCCGGGCGTTTTTCGGCTACTGCTTTCTTCAAACGGATATATTTTGTTCGGTAGCGTTGTCCATTGATGGCTTCGCCGGGTTTTAGCAGCATACCCTTCTGATCCCACCAAATACAGAGCATTGCCTTCGCGCCATTGATATTCAGCTTTGCCGTTGATTTGGCTGGTTGGCCAAGCCAAAATCACCACTTTTAAAGCGTGCGCTCAGTTAGCGCATGTTCCCCATAAACTTGCACCAAAACACGATGGCTTTCGGCAGCAGTCTTCTTCATATTAAAGTAAAGAAGAAGAACTCCCCGCAAAAGCACTTTTTCAGGCACAAAGTTCGATATATTTGAGTGAAAAAAAATTATTGTTGTTTACGCTTCAAATGAATGACATATTCTGAAATGACGTACAATGACAGTTGCTTTCCAACGCATGTTCCAATGGAATAATACAAGCTACGCCATCTGTTAGCAAACCGCATGAATTAAGTTATAGACCCAATCGAATTTTCAACCATTCTAAGCAAATCTTCTCAATGACGAGTATTTGATTTCCAGGATTTTCACGCACTGCTTTGACATGCTTAGCGTTTCCAACATAAATGAAATATTACAGAGATGCCCCACTTCACAGCTGATTGACCCCTAGTACATCGACGAATTTCAGAGGCTTTTTGACAGTTATTCACGAATTTTTGACACTTATTCACGAAATAAAACAATGCCGTTCTCTGGAAATGGAATTTCACTTCTTGTTCCATAGTTACCCGACAGCGTTGCATTATTTCACAAGTGCCGCCCATCAAGGTTCGGCTTAATTGTTTTTTGCAAAGAGTTTCGAAAGGGTAAGGGACACGACAATGTTTGCAGTTTCACTTTCCTGGAATAAGACATGACACAAGTGTTGTACCCACAATCCAGGGCATTTAAAATTTCACTCACAAAATTTCCCCACAACCCGTGCGACTACCAACAGACGCCTGTTGCCAAGAGGCGGGAGACTAATGTGCAAATGTCATGGTAACCTCCTAACACATCAGAACACAGATGTGTCGTTCACTCAAACACAACAACTTCGACGTTTGGAGCAAACAATCCGGAAACATTCCATGTCTTCCAAATGTAAGATTCCAGTCATAGTCATTCATCCCCTGCCCATCTGAGCCGAGTTCTATACAAGTTTGTGAATTCAGATTCCTCATGGAAAATATCTTAATTGCTTTTCTGGAGTCGAAGTTATCCCACACACATGTCCACTCCCCGTCCGGACTACGTGGAGCACGATGAAGTACTTGAATATTTCCAATTGAAACCAAAGTATGCAGCTCTCTGAGCTGCGGAAATTCTTAGCCACCCACTTCCCACGGGCTTAAGACGTGGAATTGGTGCGGAAAAGAAATGCTCATTAATTCGACCATTCAAGGCAGCTCAGGCATGTCATTCACCGCCTTTGATCGCATTAATTGCTCGTCCGACTAATTTAGCAGAACCACCACCGCCACAGCGGCCATATTAAAAACTCCCCAATTCCAAAACACACGGACGAGCAGTACAGAGTTCCAAAATTGAATATGTTCTCAAAGAAAACAGAAGAATTGTACAAATATTCCATCATCTCGGTGGAATTAATCAAAGAAAGCGAAAAAAAGGGAACGCCCCACGAGGACGTGCGCACATGCAGGGAAGGAAAATAAATAATATCATCTTTTGATGATTTCGGCAGCGAGCACGATGATTTAATTTTCCTTAAAAAAAACGAGAGAAACGCAAAGTACTCGCATCTGACGGGATTATCTAAGTAAACGAATACAAATCGATGAAATTCGCCGCGAGGGGCGGAGAGGGTGTTGTGGTCTCCGCCGCCACAGGGATGATCCCGACGTTTGAAGGAGAAGACCTCATCTCCGAATCCGATGATCAAACACGAACACGAACACACAGCGCCACCGCCCGCTCAGCACAAGTGCGACAAGCCATAATCTAATGATTCAATTGCCACTTCATCGAGCAACACATCCCCGTCCGAGAGGAGGAGGAGGCGGCGGCGGGGCAGTCCCTTTAATGGCTGTGTACTCTCGAACTAAATTCAGGTTTACTTTAATCACCAACCGAGCAGAGCACCACCGCCGCTCACAGGTGCAGCCACAAAGTGTTCCCAGATTATTATCTCGAGTGATTTTTTTTCCATCATCTTTTCGAATCAGCATAAATTTTGTTCCATCTCCTTTCGCCTGGGCACACACCATATCGGGGAGACTTGTCATGCTGCCTTCCCAGTTTGGGACGCTTTGATGTCCTTTCCATGTTGTGTCCTCGGCGGGCGTGGGCGGGAGATGAAAGGTGTACATCGGTGAATCCTTTGAGCGAAAATTGCAAAAACCGTATGCAAGTCCACAGGTGATAATGTGGCACGCTGGATTCACACCAAAGGATCATAATTGGATTTCAATTCACTTTACACTTTGCACGGGGTGGGTGGTGTGTGTGTGTGCGAGGTGCCAGCAATGGAAATTCAGTTCCAGTGGACAATGTTGGCGAGACGTATTTTAAAACAGAAAGCAACACTTGGACTGAATGCATTGTCATTCTGGGACGATAAAAGAAGTTCGAAAAAGCTTTTAAAAAGTTTTAAGCCGGTTAGGGGATGTTTCGCTTTAATTGGATGGGAGATAGGCTTGCTCCACTTAGGATCATTCTGTCGCGTGGAGGAGTGCCAAGGAAACTGCCTTCGGATGGCCGAACTGAGTGCGGGTACTCGGGGGACTCTCCAAAGTAACGAAGAAGTGTGTTAGAGTGCGAGTAGTTGTTCGGGATCCTATCAATTCCTTAAAACACGTTCTTCCTCTGGCCTTTCAACACCCTCATTTCTTCAACAGTTGGGCTCGTGTTTTGGGGAAAAGCAAAAAGGGACTGTGTGTTTTTTTGCCTTCCGCAAATACTCATTTTTTTAATTAAATTATCAAAATATTATAAGGAAACGCGTACGAATATTTTATTAGTCGAAAGCCTTTCCTCGCTAAGCTCCATTACCTTAGAAGTGGGGCCAATTCCTCTTCGTTCAATTTGCACATTTCGTTCCTGATTATCTTGTAAATTAAACCAAATAGGAAACCGGAAACCGAATAGTTGAACTTAGGCTTGCCGGAGGTGGAACATCTCGACGCGGACAACCAAGAGAAATGAAAAAGAAAAAAGAAAAGCAGCAAAAAATATGAAAACCCTTTTTTTGTTCGAATTCTATTTTATTGACGATATGAATTGATTTAGCTTTACACTGGGAATGAATGCATCATCAGGGTCATTACCTTCAGGAAATCTGTCCACCTTGCTAGTTCAGAGGTGAACCATTGTATGCAGCGGCCCGTTGTCCAAGGGGCCCGCGGTACATTCCCCACAAACTTCTTCTTCTTCTTTGTTCGGCGCTACAGTCCGGGGTGGACCTGGGCCTCAACCAACAAGCCTCTCCAGCCAGCACGATCTTTCGCCAGCTGCCTCCAGTTGTGCACACCAAGTTGGTTGAGGTCCTTCTCCACTTGTGTGCGCCATCTTGTTCTAGGACGCCCTCTTATGCGTTGTTCCAAAGGCTCGGAATCGAAGACTCTTCGGGCCGGAGCTGTGGTGTCAATCCGCTCTACGTGACCGTAGAGCGTTGGATCCGAAGACGCTTAACTAGGTGCATGCCGCTGTACAGCCCGTACAGTTCGTGGATGAATCTCCTTCTCCAGACGCCATCAATACAAACAGGACCAAAGATCGCACGCAGCACTTTTCTCTCAAAAAGACCAAGGGCTTCTTCATCCGCTTTCAATAGCGTCCATGTCTCTGCGCCATAGAGCAGGACGGGGGTGATTAGGGTGTTATATAAAGTCAACTTGGTGTTTCGAGAGATGGCTCTGTTACTCAATAGCCTCTTGAGCCCAAAGAAACAGCGATTGGCAAGAGTAATTCTGCGCTTGATCTCGGTACTGGTGTTATTGTCCGTGTTTACTGCAGAGCCAAGGTAGACGAAGTCCTTGACTACCTCAAAGTTTCTGCTGCCCATTATGACGCTCTGTCCGAGGCGTCGATGTTGTGCGTCCTTTCGTGATGACAGCATGCACTTTGTTTTGCCCTGATTAACTGCCAAACCCATTTTAGCCGCTTCCGCTTCAATGCTAGCAAAAGCCTCATTGACAGCTCGCTGTGTTCGTCCAATCACGTCAATGTCGTCCGCGTAGGCAAGCAGTTGAACGGACTTTTGGAAGATCGTGCCTCTGGAGTTGACATTTGAGTTTCGCACGATCTTCTCAAGTATGGCATTGAAGAAATCACATGACAGCGTGTCGCCTTGTCTATAACTTTTTTTGACATTGAAGGTCTCGGTGAGTTCGTTACCGACCTTGGTGGAGCAGCGAGAGTGCTCCATCGTCATCCTGCACAATCTGACGAGTTTGGCTGGAATGTCAAAACTAGACATGGCATTGTATAGCTCGTCTCTATGCACGCTGTCATATGCGGCCTTGAAATCGACGAATAGGTGATGGGTGTCGATCTGCATCTCGTGGGTTTTTTCCAGGATCTGCCGCAGTGTGAAAATTTGGTCGATGGTGGACTTTCCCGGCCTGAAACCGCACTGATAAGGACCTATCAGGTTATTGACGAATGGTTTCAGGCGTTCACACGAGACTGCAGAGAGGATCTTGTACGCTATGTTAAGGAGACTGATCCCTCGATAGTTGGCGCAGTCAAAAGGGTCTCCTTTCTTGTGGACCGGACACACGACGCTGAGATTCCACTCATCGGGCATGCTTTCCTCCGAACATATCTTACAGATGAGCTGGTGCCTGCGCCCAACCAGATCATCTCCAGCTGCTTTAAACAGTTCCGCGGACAGTCCGTCCGCTCCAGCAGCTTTGTTCGACTTTGGTCTAGATATCGCTATCTTGACCTCGCCTAAGTCGGGGGGACGGAATTCTTGGTCATCCTCGTCCAAATTAAGTGGAACATTCTGCCTGACAGCGGAATTTGTGTCGTCATCGCCGTTTAACAGTCTGCAGAAGTGATTTTTCCAAATTCTCAGCATCGACTGCGACTCTACTACTAGTTGTCCATTTTCATCCCTGCAGGCTTCTGTCCGAGGTCTATACCCTCCGGATAACTGTTTTACCTTTTGGTAAAACTTTCTTCGACCGCGCGCTTCTCGTGCTCTTTCTTTTTCCTTCTGAGAAGCCGGTTCTCTTCCCTTCTCTTCTGCTCGTAGAGCTCACGAACAGCTCTCGTTGTTCGATGCAGAGTTGCCTTGTAGGCCTCCTGTTTGGCTGCATGTGCCTGCCTGCACTCGTCGTCAAACCATGGGTTCTTCTTTGGTGGTGTCGTAAAACCCAGCACATCAGTGGCAGCTTCTTTGATGGCTTCTTGACAACGTTTCCATTCCTGGTCTATTGTGGTTGTAGGCAGGGTCGAACTTTCGGAGAGTTTCAGGGAGACAACACACACAACAAAAACACAAGCATCTATTGTAATTACAGGAATTCAGGGATTCAGAAGGGTGTGCTGTATATTGAGCTGCTAAAACCGGGCGAAGCCATCAATGGACAACGCTACCGAACACAATTAATCCGTTTGAAGAGAGCAGTAGCCGAAAAACACCCGGAATATGCGACCAGACACGAGGCAATACTTTTCCATCATGACAACGCTCGGCCCCACGTTGCTATCCCGGTTAAGAACTATTTGGAAAACAGTGGATGGGAAGTTTTACCCCACCCGCCTTATAGCTCAGACCTTGCCCCTTCTGACTACCATTTTTTCTAGTCGATGCAGAACGCCCTCACTGAAATACGGTTCACATCGGGGCAGAATATCAAAAATTGGCTTGATTCATTCTTGGCTGCCAAGCCGGCGCAGTTCTTTTGGGATGGGATCCACGATTTGCCAGAAAGATGGGAAAAAGTCATAGCTTCAGATTTGCAATACTTTGAATAATGCTATTGTACATGTTTTTCTTAAATAAACGTTCAAATTTTGAATTAAGTTATATACCCAATACAACATTTACTGTGTCTGGACTAGCGACTGTCCTCCACTTAAAAGTTACCTCATTAATGGCTGTGTTGGACGACGATCACTTGTGCCTACTGTGAAATTTGTTGAAGTGGAATTGATGCCTGGTATTGGTTATTTTTATCATTTACTCCGAAGACAAAGCAAAGTAGTTTACTTTGAAGTTGAACACCGTTAAACTTCAGTAGTCGTCTGCCTCTACTGCCATGTTTAATTGCAAATAATCACAAAATATGGGCTCACTGCTTCGCCTTCACTACACTCTTTGTTGTCGTTAATTGCCGTTGACATCCTGGTATAATCCACTCTGGCGAAAACTAAAATTGAAACTGCGAGCTCCTTCAAAGGATGTCTTTTGTCCATCTATTCACCATTGCTTCCCATACAATTAGTCTTCATTTCTTCACAAAAGCGAATTAATTACACACCCGCAGGGCTAAAAATATGCCAGCTCCAGCCTCCACCATGATGTTGCAAATCAATGGACACGAGAGGATTTATGGAATCCTTTATCAAATCTAAGCAGACACTCCGGTTGGCGGCCGTCCTTTTCCGCAAAAGGTGAACGTAATTACGCAGGTCAATAGTCTCATCAATTCGATGTCGTCATGGTTCGTTAATCCGGCTCCAGCATTCGATCGGGGAGAACGGAGAGAAAAAAAACCGATAAGCCTCCCCCAGCGTCATGCCTCAACAAATACAACCGCCGCTCCCAACGAAAATGGGGTGTGTCCTTAATTTGTTTGCACATTCCTTGAACAAGCAGCCACACAATTTCCTTCGTCCATTTCCTCCTTTTCGTCTCTCTTTCAACACAATGTTATGTCGTCCGCAGATATCGTGGGAATCAACAACTCTTGGATTTTGGTACACCGAGCTTCTTGAGCGAAACGCACAGTTCCGCACCTGGATATCAACAGATCGGCCAAAAGTAAATATTTAAGACTCTCGTTGGTGTGTCCTTCAGCTACACAAACACACTCACTCGTACATAGCTGGAGTTCACTTGCACACGGGATAGACACAATTTAATGCGACTTCTCATTTTTCGCGACATGAAAAGCAATTAACGGTAATGAATTATATTTCGTCAATTTAGGTCTTCTGGATGACAGGATTTTTTAACCCTCAAGGATTCTTGACTGCCATGAGACAGGTAAGAGAAAGTGAAGCAAAAAAAAGGGGAAATAATGGTGTGGAGATTGTTTTTCCGCGTCGAGTGTATGTCGGCAAACTGAATGTCAATCAAGTGCGGACTAGAGAAGGAGATAGCCAAAGCAGTCTGTGTGTGACTGCAAGTCATTTCAAGAAGGTAACGAGCTAGAGAGGCTTCTGCGAACGTATGCAATGTAGCAAAGCATTGAGGTTCATCGACATGACCGTTAGATATGAAAGGATTTACTTTCGAAAAGAAACACACACTTCTTAGAAGTGGAACGTTTTTCAAGTGCCAGAGAGATATCCGACTTCACAGCTGATTGTCTCCTTATCCAACGATGAGTTTGACGAATAATCACACATGGAAATATTTTGACCGTTAAAAAGCTTCAACAAAAGAGGTGGACGTTAATGAACTAGAATTCCGGTCGCAATGCGACTTGATTTTTACTCAGGACAAGCAATTGTCAAAATGTAGCTGGCTGCGCCTTCACACACTGTAGCTGTTTGCAGGAGCTTATTAATACTTGTTTCCCTTTTTAATAATATAGCTGCGATTATAAGCCCGCCATTCGGTTTTTGATTTTTAATCTGATTGATTACCACTCGTCTTCTTCCTTTGTTGTGCTAGCATTGGTAGCCAGACGTTGCTCTGCGCAGTTCTAAGTCGCAAGCCCAGATATGGTTGAGCTTTCTTTCAGCTTTCTTATAGCTTAAGTCGATTGAGCGGCGAAAATGAAACATATGAGCGGTGAGCGACGTTGAACTGCAACGTTGCAATGACCTTCCGGAATGAAATTTGTTTTAATTACAAGCTGATCGCTGAGCAAAGCTAGTTTTGCATTTTTTTTTTTTTTTAATAATTGCTTGTCTTAATAAATAAATTTAATAGTAACCAAATACGCAAAATTTTCATCAAAAATTTACATAAAACTTAGAATTTAAAGTAAATTTAAATAAAATATTCGATTCAAATATTCAAGTTGAATTAAAGTTCATCCGTCGTCCAATCGTTCAGTTTATCAGCTCCTTGACGCTCACTGTGTGTCATTCGCTTTAACCCTTCCGAAAAGCCATTATTTTCATTTGTTGATTCTAAGCCTTCATAGCTGCCATAAAAAAGGACCTTTATGCGAATTAGAACTGTTGTGGCGTCGTCTAAGTGTAATGAGAAGAGAAGTGGACTGCCAAACTGATGTCCTGTTATCTGTGGAAGTGTTTCCGGTTTGTGATTTTTTTTATCGGATGTTTTTACACACCGCCAGGCAGCAATCTGCGTTTGCTGTGGTTTCTTGCAGCAAGCGGTTCTGTGATGAGGAGCCTACATCATCGGTTCCACCACATCAGCACCGAAAACCTGCCACCTGAACCGATCAAAGGCAGTGCAGAGGAAGTGCTCTGCAGTGTCGTCGTGTTCTCCACAGGTCTTGCAGAGGGTTGCGTAGCTTAGGTCAAGCACACTTAGATGTTTGGCGAAAGGGTAGTGTCCCGTTTACACACCTGTAAATCATCTGCAATACTCTCCCAAGGGAAAACAAGATTGTTTCGGATTTATTAAGGGAGCATGCGCTTGGCCTGTCTGCATTCTGCAGAGTCTTGCCACCTCCGATTGGGTTCTCAAGAGGTCCAGCCATCGATGGAAGCCCTAATCAAGGACGCAGGAAGACCCAGCGTAGATTGAGGTCTTGAGAATGTCTCATCTGATCCTTGTGTAGCAAGTTGATCGGCGATCTGATTTCTACCTATCCCTTGTTGACCCGCAATCCAGACAATCTTAGTGATTTTTGTCTGCAGGGCAAATTCAGAGGGGACTAGTATTCTTGAATTATCCTGGAAGTAGTTAAGGCGTTGAGCAAGGCCTTCAGTACAGCTTCGCTGTCACTACAGACACATATACATTTCCCCTTCCACCTGCTCTTCAAATGTTTGTGACTTACCCAGCAAATCTTGTTCATACACACAATTGATAACACGTTTTGTTAGCTATTGTAGTTTATGAAGGAATGTCCTCTCTATTCCTTCCAAAATCGACAATTCTGCTTATTTACGTACCCATTGAGCCAAAAATGAGCTTCGCCTTGAACTGGCCATAAAATGGAAGAAGCGCGCGATGAACTTTCTTAACAGAGCACGCATTTTGATAATAAAATTCAATAATTTGCAAGCGTTGTTCGTTTGTAAAACGATTCATGGTTAAATTGTAGACCAAACTGAAGATGTTTGACGGTGAAACAAAACACGAAACGTGCGTCAGCTGTTTAAACCAGTGTTGCCAAAAAGATAACAGCTAAAAATTCACCCTTTAGTTTCAAGAGGACCTTCCAATGGCTGTCACATAAAAATTCCATTATGGTCATCTTATCAAACAAAAAAGTGTTAATTTTTCTGGTGATTCGCTTATGAATGAATGTAGCCAGCAGCACTCTCGTTCGGAGAAGGTGGCATCTTATGATTCAATACTCAGAGTTTGTTTTTCTGATTTGTTTATATATTCTGCATCCACATTTATGCGACTGACTGTACGTCCAGAAAGGTTTGTCTTCAACTTAGACTGTATTTCAGTCACAATAACATAACTGAGGTAGAGGTTCAAATTTGTTTAACTCTCATCTGTCTCTGCTCAACTTAGCTGGCCCTCTGGGTGGTCCAAACAAACCGGAATCATCTACCTTGAGATCTTTTTCGTCCCTTTCACTTTAAGGGACGTTTAAGCGCTATATTTGTCAGTGGATGGAGCGCAAGGCACTTGCACTCAGAAGGTGCTTTACAGTCTTCCCCGTGTCTACGTAACTTCGGCAGAAGTCTGCACGGGACGGTCCCTCGATGTTCTGATGCCAACAAGCATCCTGGGTATCCGCCTGTCCCATCCAATGTGTGAACCACAGCTTTAATAGACGCTAGGGCCATGCCCCGTAACTCTCGTTAAACAAGAAGTGTTCAGACAATTGTTGAACGTTGACTTGGCTTGTTCGTTAACTTTGAAATTACACGAGGTAAACGTTAAAGTGCGTCTTCATGCCATCTAGAGGCTGTCGACGACTGAAATCTGATCAAATCCCTACACTTTTTGCCACCACCTTTTCGGAGCAGTGCAATATCGAAAAGAGACTGGCTATTGCATTGTTCCTGAACTGAAACAGACCCATTTTATTCGTCATTGACGACTATGACCCTTAATCAAGGCTCAGTTTGTACTTGGCTTTGCGTGTAAAAGTAATGCTCGTTGTTGGTTCACACGTTCTCTTAAATGTTACCTCCAACACTACTACTGCTCATATTCAAGCGAGAGATGTGCAACTTGATGTTTGTGTATTGGGTCAACGCGTGTCGGCGATTCCAATGCAGTTACTTGTCCAAAAAGAGTAGGCAACATTTACAAGCATCGGCAGCGTCTTTTACTCCCAACTTAAAGAGCGTTTTGTTAAAAAAAAAACTCTTTCGGAGAAAAAGCATTCAGTATCCGCCTGGGAAATATCAAGGACACTATGGCCTGGGTACGGTAATATTTAAACCAACAAGCACCTCCAATGCTCGCAACAATCACCTAGAGTACCAAAAAATAGGTCTCATTGATGATGACATCTGCGTGGGTTGCGGTGATGAAGTGGAACAGGAGGACAGAACACTGTTTACTATCTCCTGGACTGCCAGGAATTCACAGCCATAGGCTTAAGTAATATTTGTTCCGAGCCATGCGTGTCTTCAGACACTCAGTAAACAATACGAGAGCATCACAATGGATGTGGTGTTGAAAGGTTCTACTTCGCCTTCCCTTTGACATGGTTTAATACCGACCACACTTCTCCAGGGGAATGCTAAAAATTTGCCTAAAGAACTGCTGAATAGTTCACATTTCCATTTCCAGACCAGCACACCCCCACTCTTATGACAATTAAATCATACATCCCTCAAGTTATATCAAAGTCAGTGTGGGCAGCATTAAATGTGTACCAGTGCTCGTACCCTCATTACCAGCGGACAACTACGGTCAACTTGAACTCTTACTCTGCGACTTTTCCGAGGGAAACAAAACTGAAACCATGAGAGTCAAGCTAGATGCGCTTCGAAGTTATCAGGTCGTTTAATGAAGGTCGTCACTGGGTGTCGGCACCCTTTTTTAAGCACATTTTTACCTTGTATGTAATTTTCGTTGTTTTTTTTTGCTACAGCCGCAATTATCCCCATTCAAAGCATTCCTTTGAGATAATCAAGCGTCACCCCCCCAAGTTAAAGGCCCGCCCCAACATTCGCAATGTTTGTCATTTCTAAATAATCCCATGAAAAGGTTACGAGCCTAAGGATGGCACAACACAACCGCTAGCCTCACTCCATGTTTTCCCGCTCCTTTCAAATATCCTCTGCAAACACGTTCAGGCATCGCGGCACGTTGTAGCAGCACACACACACTCTCACCTCAGCCCAGACCAGACCAGAGTATTGTCAGAGGAACGCAATGAAATAAAAAACTTAAACGTCAGAGCTCATAAATCAACTTTGGAAGCTGGGTAAATATAGTTTGACATTTGTTTGCACATACACAAGGCGCTCGGCTGAGGAAAAATTTGAAGTACGCCCGAACTGCCGCGCCGTTGGCGCGTATGAACTAGGAGCATATTTTGAAATAATTTTTGGTTTTATTTGCATTCCCGCAATACGTTCGTGATACGTGACGTACCAACGAAAGGAGGTAACACGAGCGCACAAAGGATGGGCCCTCGACTCGGTCGTGCTGCAGAATCAGAACACCCGCTATAACAAGGAAGACATCACCGACTATCCACCGGAGGGGGTGTACGTTCACGGATTGTTCCTTGAAGGTGAGATTTTTATTTTGTTTCTTGTTCTTGTCTATTTGGTATCACTCGCCCCTTTCGTGTCGTCAGAGGAGAGAGAGGTGTCTCTCGTGTACGAGACGGGTTTATTGTCGAGGGTAAGAGGCATCCGTTGACAGGAAAACTTGTAACTGAGAACGCCCCCGGAGTTAATCCCACAAATTAATGGCGCTTATGTGAGATCAAAGCAACAGATGGGCGGATGTGGGACTCGTGTGGAGCAAACGGGTTCAATATCAATTTCAGATCGATCAATCTGCTCGCTGGATGAAATTCATCTTCCGGTTGGCAGCAGTCCTGTGTGAACATCGAATATCCCTTTGTTTCAGGGGATAACTTTGGGTTTGTCTTCTTTGCCAAGGCTGCTGTGCAGTGAAGTGGAATTGTTTCGAGGCTTAAACATTACATGGGGCAGTGCACTGCAGTTAAGCAAACGTGCGAACGAAGGCAACGAAGTGTGTGTAGATGGTGATGGCTACCGACTATCTCACACCTTCATGATGAAATACCCATCTCTGGCAAAGTTTGGACGACGTTTATATGAGTCGATGCGTTGCAGAAAAGGCTTGGCATTCAACAGTCTCATTAACCAGGGATGTGGTTCTTCTACTCAAGCCAGAATCAACAAAAATAATTCTGCAGATGAATAAAAAAAATAGGCGAATGACTTGATAATCTGATGTCAAGTTCTTCGAGATAAATATCCACACAATCTTCATCAGCGGGGGGTGAACGAGAGATATCCAGGCAACTCGATCCTCTGCCTCTGACTCGAACTCATCACCCGAAAGTAACTAGGCGAATTTTGAACTTGGTCCAACCACCCGGTCCTGGGTCTGCCAAGCGGTCGCCTATCTGGATGGAATCGCATATAACGCTCGCCTCGGAAGTCGTGACATTCGTGCCACGTGACCAAACCATCGAAGCATAGCCCTCTGCGTTCGAAAAAGCACGGCAGTGTGTCTCACCCTATCCCGGCGAGTGATTCCCACAACAGCGCGAAGAAGTCTCATCTCAGCAGCTTGTACTCGCGATCTTATTCGTTCGGTCATTTCATGACTAGAGATGAAGTCCGCTAACATGGCTTCGACACCAAGCTCGGCCTTCCTGACTGCATGTCTTCCAAGCTGTTTCGAAACTGACCCAGGTTGACCGGTCCTACAGGAAAGCTCAGCATTACTCCTCCCATCACTCGTGAGACAATTAAGCTTCTCCACTGCTTCAATAGGGCTCCACTAACGTGTACTTAGAGTACATTGAACAGGCGTTCTGGAATTGACCATAACTTCTGATTTGTGCACTAGCCCTTATCCCAGCATCAGTACATGTGGCCACAAACCGATCGACTGTGCACTGCATTTCCCTCTGGGAAGATGTGAGGATAACTGAGTCAACTGCAAACAGAAGATGACTTACCCACAACTCTGCCAATGTGAAACATTCTTCGCCTCAGTTACGCTGCAACATCTAATCCATATATGCAACCAAAAAGAGAGGTGATAAGACGCACCCTTAGCCAAGTCCAATGCCCACGTAAGCCTGAACACAGCTGATCAGTTTCTGTACAGAGACTGGATGACTCTCAAGAGATGACCATCAAGCCCATACTCCTGCAGAGCTGGTGAGAGGATGCAGCACAATTTTGCTGATCTTCTAATTTAGCAAAACTGCAAACATGATGCGACTTAAATTTGAAGTCTCTGTCTATGTTTCATCGACGAATCGAATCAAATATTTAAGTTGTTACGCTAGTCCAGCTCCAAAAAATTAAAACTAGTCCATAGTTGTGTGTTTTGTCGCAAGGACAATTAGCAAAAAAAATGTTTAGCTCACCGATAGTTGAAGTAAGGCTTGCCGGAGGCGGAACAACAAAAGGTCGAAGTAAAGCCGTGAAGTAAAAAAACCTTCGCGAGCGCGCTACGAAACGGACAACCAAGTGAAATACAACCAGCAAGAAATATGAAAAAAACCTTTTTTTTTTCTATGAATTCTATTTTATTGAAGATGTTGATTGATTCAGCTCTACACTGGGAATGAATGCATCATCAGGGTCATTACCTTCAGGAAATCTCTGGTCCGTTTTTTTCCCTGGTCTATTGCTAGTCCAGCTACATAGCTTTCTTGTATAATTCGCCACTCTGCACCTCCCGGTTCGCTTGAAGTAGCCAGACCATCACTGGCACACCAAAATTCCACGCATGTGTGCAAAAAAAAAAAAACGTCGCGGAGGAGCCAAAGGGCGGTCGTGAAGCAGCTAGACATTCAGTGCAAACATACACACATCAAGTCTTCAGCACATGCGTGCACATGTCGAAAACATCGCATCGTGGGAGTAGCCAAAATGTGGTCGTTGACCCCTTGTCACTCACGATGTAGATAATTTTCTGATCTCTCAAATTTGATGAAATGCCGTCGGTCGTCAGCTGACTGGGGTCTGTTGATTTTCCGTCGGCGTTTTGTGATGCATTTCGTGATGTCGAATTTTCTTAGATGAATGCATGTTGTGTGCAACAATGTCCACGGTTAGGCAGAGCACTGCACGAGCAGAAGAGGTGATGTGTGGTGTCCCCTTCCATTCAATCGTGTAGACAGACGTCTCTATTGCACAAGTTTATTGAATTAAAAATATTGCCGATTTGGTCTGGGTGACGAACGACTTCAAACTGAATTCTTTTATTATTCCTTGTTTACAAGTAAACTCTATTCGCTGCCTGATGAGTGCTGCTGTGTCGTTGCTGATCTCGCGGTCCCTTTGTGTTGTGGTCCATTCCCGGAAACGATATATCCCTTATCTTGTAGATAGTGATGATCGTCGGTTCTCTGACCTGGGTTATGCACTTGCGTGGGGGTGAATCGATCTTTGGTGTACTGATCATAGGCAATGGATGTTTATCTAAGCTCACACAACCCCGGTGAGACTAGGTACTGGCCAGAAATTAAGTATTATTCCAAGTTTCACAGTGAAGGTTTGGACTTAAGTTCAGCTGACCCTTAAACCGAGTTCAAGTGTTTAGAGTGTATAAAGAGTGAATTTAATGAAGTGTGCACAATTGCTGATATTTGGTTGGCAAAAACTCGAAGTTTTTTAGGCGTCACGGCACACTGGCTTGGATCAAACCTACGGATCCACCATTTCAAGTTCAACAATCTAGCCATTATTTCCCTTTATTTAGCAGAGATATATCCGATATCCGCAAACCGTCCTATGACCCACTCACCAAAGTCGCATAAACTCGCAGATGAATGTTTGAGAAGGGGGTACTATTAAAATCTAATTTGAGCCGCACATCGGATGCCAAACTTCTCATGAATTTTTATGAATGGGGAAACAGATTAAAAGGTATACCTGAACAACAGCAGTACAAAAAACAACAAACACAAGAAATTCGTCCCGAGCTCCAAATTAATTAAAATGAAATATATTGTTACGTTTTTGCCGTAAATGAGTCTACGTACAATTAATTAAATTGTCCACAAATACGGTTCGATCACTGGATTGTGACGAATGGAACACTAGAGTTCACTATTTACGTTATACATGAAATTAGAAATTAGCTGTTAAGCCAGAGCGATGAAGCCTCAGGCTAAATACACGAATTTATGTTCAAGCAAACACTGATTTACTTCTTATATAATTTTAAGGGCCGATGTAGAATGTGAACCACACCTAAATGTCAAGTTTTTTTCCGCATTTCCTTTGACGTTTCTCAATTTGAACCATGGAAAGATACACAATCGAGCAACGCGTTAAAGATATTCAGGATTATTATGAAATTGGGCGTTCAAATCAAAATGCATATCGTGCACTTCGGGATGTTTTCGGTCAGTTTAATCGTCCAAATGTGCGTACAAGAGGAAAAATCGTGCAAAAATTTGAGCAAACCGGGTCTGTACTAGATGTGAAAACACCAGTGCAAGCTCGTACAGCTCGTACTGCAGAAAATATTGCTGCTGTTCGCGATAGAGTGGCTGAAGAGCCGTCCACCTCAACTCGTCGTCGTTCCCAACAATTGCACCTCTCACGCTCGTCGTTGATGAACATAATGCATAAAGACTTGCATTTACACGCAACAGTGGATGATAAATTTTCGAAGAAAATCATCTTCAGTGATGAAGCACATTTCCTCAGTGGATTCGTTATCATTCACCTCAGCGAATGATAATCCAAGAGTGATTGTCGAAAAACCAATGCACCCACAAAGAGTGACTGTTTGGTGCGGTTTATGGGCTGGCGGCATCAACGGGCCGTATTTTTTTCCAAAATGAGGCCGGTCAGGCAGTTATTGTGAATGGTGTTCGCTATCGTAAATTGATAACGAACTTTTTATGGCCCGAATTGGATGATATGAATGTGGACGAAAAGTGGATTTCAACAGGACGGTGCCACTTGCCACGCAGCTAACGAAACAAAGGCTCTTTTGCGCGACAAATTCAATGACCGTTCAATGACTTGGTGGCGATGTCATGGTGATTTGACACCGTTGGATTTTTTCTTTGGGGTTATTTGAAAGAAAAGGTGTACGTTCATAAGCTAAAGGATGAGATAATTCGGCACATTAACGGCATAGAACTTCAATTATGCTTCAGAGTCATCGAAAATTTGGACCATCGGATGGAGGCGTGCCGCCGAGGTCGCGGCGGCCATTTGGCCGATATTTTGTTCCATACATAATTGAACCATATAATTTCCTAAATAATTTGTGTTTTATCCAAAATCAACATCGGCCTTTAATCTAAATTTTAACACTTTAACGACTACTATTACTTTACTACAAGACTCTTAGCGGCCTTTCAGTCTGAACACTTTGAACTATATATTCTATCCCAAACTATAAAATCCCAAACTGTGCTGTAATAATTTTCCCTCTTCAAAGCCTCCAGAATTAGCTTTGATGTCATATCTCGCCTTCATTTTGTCACTCTTGTGTTGTGTACACCTTCTCATGCTTCGATGAATCTGATCCAGGCATTGGTTGAGGAAGGATGACTCTTCTTTGGTTGCCGATATGCCAACCCTCAAATCTGCTGATAGCCTTAACCCCGATCCGAATACTGCTTTTGCTGGTGGACGTGGGGGGACGTGGATGTTGTGTCATGGATAGCTGATCGATAGGCCATAATTGTATGTGTTCGTCCCAGTCTCGTTGATTCTTATCAAACCACTTTCCTCAGGTGCTCCTCACCATACCGTCTGACTGTGGGTGCAACGGTGTTGTCCTTGTCTTGTGTATGCCTAAGGTTCGACACAGTTCCGTAAAGACGGCAGACTCGAAATTTCTTCCCTGGTCCGAGTGCGGCTCCAAAGGAACTCCGAAACGGCATACCCAATTGTGGACGAACGCATTCGCATAAGCCTTGGCGTCCTGATTCGGCATGGCGTAAACCTCCGGCCACTTTCTGAAGCAGTCGATTACCACCAGGACGTACTTGTTACCATGCTCGCTGGTCGGAAAGGGCCCCGCTACGTTCATTGCTACCCTTTCGAATGGTGCTCCAACGTTGTATTGCTGAGATTGTTGACATCCAACCCAGTAGAACCTCTGTTTGATTTTCTCAACCGTCTTAGTGATGCCCAGATGTCCTCCAGAATATCGTATTTCCTTTCTCTTGGAACCACAATCAAGTTACGTGTTGTCTGGCCTTCTTCACTTTCCTAAACTGAACTGCGCTGTAATAATAATTCTCCCTCTGAACTGTACTCGCATCGACCACCGTGCCGGTATTTATACTCCCAGTATTGGTTCTAGATCCTACTGTCGTCACGAGTCTATGGAATTTCCCCCTGACTCTTAGATACATGATGTGGCTATACATGAGGTGGCATCCAATATGTACAAGAATTTCGGGAATACTCTTCCGAGTTGATCGTTCTTCTAATTTCGTATAGATGGCGTTGGTGTCCTGATTATCTCATCTTATACGTTATACCATTCACGTCACAATATTCTTTGCCGCTTGTAACATTTCTAGGTGCTCTTAGGTCGTGGTTTAGCGGATTTTCTTTTCTTTCAGCGGCTACTCTGAAAGGAGTGAATTCCTTTATCGAACATCAGTTTTTTTTTGAGAGCAAAATGCTCTCGCTCTCAAAAGAGCGAATCAACTGAAGTTTAAACGGGAGTACACTCTCGTTACAAATGCACCACGAATTCAGTTCGAGGTTAAAACGAAACTGCAAAAGGGAATAAATCGTTGAACTGAAGTTTAAGCCAAAAGTGGAGTTTAAACTTTCACTGTGCTTTATCTCTTGTCCCACAAAATGTTTGCCAATCGCTTTTTATATCGTAATCAGAGAACAACTTTCATATTGTTTCGTGAATAACCGTCAAAAATGCATGAATAACTATCAAAAAGAGGTTGCCAAGGGGACAATCAGCTGTGAAGCTGGCCATCTCATTGATGCTGACCTACTTAGTCTGAGCAGACAGAGTGGCACTGTACCACGGCACGTGGTGCCTTCTACCTACACTTGATTAATTGTTCTTCTGGAAGATGGCAGACCAGATGCACGAGATGCATAGAGAGTGGATCTCCCCTTTTGAAGAAGGAAGTGGTTCCAAGGCGTTTGGCTTGAAATTGTCCAGTATGTCACAGTGATCGGCAACCACTTTAGATTTATATGCTGTGACAAATTAAAACTTTTATTGTTCAGGGACTTGACTGGACGTCACACACTTGATGACGACAACTTCACAAATCTTCGCTTCCCTCTGATGTCGAACAGGTTCCCAAGACGCCCTCTTCATCGATGAACTCCTTCGAATCTCCGTCGTCTGCCGAGACCAATCGATATAGATTCCCAAAGGCGAATACCAACGTCCGTCTTCTTCTCCAATTTTATTTGCAGTAAATCTCTGTTTATCGATTGCCTGCCGGTGGGGTCACGTCCGAACGCCTTGCAGTCCGCAGAAGTTTTGTTTTATTTTCAAAGAGTACCCACATGACCACAGGCGGCAGCGGTTTCCACCAATCTGCAACCGATCTCTCGCAAGTGGCATTTCTAACAAATTACAGCATTTTTCACTTGAACGCGCTCACCGCTCACCGCTTGCGGTCGGGGCTCTTGCCGCCGAGCGCAATTAATTACCACAGACTGCTTATGCCTACCCGAGCGCTTCCAAGGACTCTCTGGGCCACAGCCCCCGCTCCGCTTGGCTGACAAATCATCAGATTAGGCGACCAACTCATGCATGACAGTTTCTAAAAATGGTAATCTATTTCTAAATATAGCGGAAGTTGCCGTCGAAAAGGTCAGATTTCAATTCACCCCCGACGTGCCCGGGGACGCACATTTCCCTAAATTCTGACACACTTGCGGCCGAAAGGAACCCAAACATGGACCATTTGCATTACAAAATCCCTGGGACCATTTAACTCTGGCCCACACCCGCGTCCGCAAGAGTGAGCCTCGAACAATCTGATCCTGATGACGTGTGCGGCTTTGTTGCCCCAAAAGGGCTTACATTTGGTCGGAGTCTTCCGGCCGGGCGTCGTGACAAGTTCATTTGTACTTGTTGGGGGGCATTTGGCCCCCCAAATTGGTCGTCTAATCCCATTTTACAGAGGTTTGTGCGAACAGGGAGGAGGACCCTTTGGACTGGGCATTCACTCCAATGGACTTCCAATTGATAGGAAGCACTTTCGCAACCAAATAGACGCCAGTTGGGCCATTTCCATAATTGACTGCTGAAACCGCTTCCATGCTGGGCTCCGGCGCGTGTGGGTGTGAGTGCTTTCAAGTCACACTTCCAGGTGGCGGTTGTGTTATCCTCATTAGGAGTATCGATTTTATTTTTGAAAACATTCTTGTAACTACATGCAGAAAATAATTTGCGTTCCTCCCTCTCTCCCGTTCTCGGCAGGTGCCTCGCTGGACCGAAGGAGCGGAAAGCTGATTGAGTCAAGAGCAAAGGTCCTTTACGAGCAAATGCCCGTGATATACATTTATGCAATCAACACCACAGCGGGAAAGGATCCAAAGCTGTACGAGTGCCCAATTTATAGGAAACCGCAGCGAACCGACACAAAGTACGTGGGGTCAATTGATTTCGAGACCGACTACAATCCCAAGCATTGGACTCTGCGTGGCGTGGCGTTGCTTTGTGATATCAAGTAAATCGAAATGGCAAGGATGTCGATGGTGTCAGTGATTTCCCTGACTGTGTGTGTGATACAATCTGTGATGGGGACGAGGGGGTTGCTTGTTAGATTACTCATTTTGTTGTTACGGCTGACAGGTTACATGGGTGTTCGATGTGAGTAAAGTTGTAAAGTGAAGAGCGGACACAGATTTGGCGTTTTCATTTCGGCACAGCATCCTGCCGTGGTGTGAGGGTGTTGGTGAGCTTTTGCAAAATTCCAGGAAGTCTAATTAGGATTGTGCGGCCTTGCGAAGCGTGCAAAGTGGAGTACTGGCACTTCCAACAAATCGGATTTCAGAAGTGGTGCACACCTAGGTAAGCGGGTCAGTTGTGCGTAACCTCATATCGGCTGGGATCTGGCTTTGTGCGGAGTGGTAATGTAGTAGTAAGTGTACTTGATTTGTGGGGGGGTGTACAATGTACATGTAATGAAAATTGTTTGATTTTTTGAAGTGCTGTAAGACTGGCATTTACAGCTCAAGCGGGAAGTTTGCCTAGCAACGTCTTCATAGAGAAGGCTCTTGTCGAGCGTGCTGCTGTTCTTGACTGAATGAGTGGAGGAACATTAAGTCGGTGAACGAAAGAATGAACTTTTAACCTTTGTGTCTACACCCACATACCCGGGTGTGCTTTACATTTTCCAAATGACTTATTTTGAGTTCTAGGTGCCGTTGGTTGGTTTTGTCACATTAAATATAAGTTGTCGCGATTTACTTTGAAATCGACGAATAGGTGGCGTGTGTCGATCTGCATCTAATGGGTTTTTTTCCAGGACCTGCCGTAGTGTGAAGATTCGGACGATGGTGGACTGTCCCGGCATGAAACCGCACTGACAAGGAGCTATAGACAGACGACTGACTGTACTAGGCGTGGAAAGACGCACGAGAAACTGTTTAACTGCGGTTGAGTACGAGTGTGATCACTCCGGGCTCTTCGCGGCTATCTAGCTCCCGAACGAGGCGGAAGAACTGGAGGAGTATGTCCAGAGGCACCCTTATAATTATAATAAGGCCCGCTGGCCACGATTCGCCAGGACTTTATCCACAGAACTACGTTCGAGTGGGATCAATCCTCCGACAAACAGAAACCTGACGAACGAAGAGGTTGACAGGTACCTCACTCAAATGGACGACGTAATTAAACGAACCATGGAGAAAACTATTCCGAAGGTAGTACAAATCGATGACAGCGATGTTTATCGAAATGCTATCATCGATGCACTCCACGTGCACAAAAGTAGACTACTATCAAGACTTAAGCTCTTGTACAGGCGGTTTACAGATCCACAAAACTCGGAAGTAAGGGCACTGAAGTCGGAGATCAAGAACCTCCAACAATTAATACGAATAAACTACAGCCTAGCTATAAGCTTGCACTGGGGCAATAAAATCCGGGCTGTACGATCTAACAACCCGGGTATGTTCCCGCAAGTAAATAAAATTTTTCGAAGGAAAGATCAAAACGACATTCAGGCGGTTAGACTTCCCAGGACGACAAACATCGAACATTTACTGACATCAATTAGCATCGATCCGTTCACAGACCTCCTCCCAGTGCAGACGTGTTTCGGCTTAGTGAGATAGTAGTAGAACTCAAGTGCTCAAGTGCATAAAGTGTCGCTGAAAACTATAACACCGAATTTTTTTTCAAATAAAAGTAAAAAAGACATTCAAGTGAAAAAAAAAATAGTATGGAGTCAGCTGAGCGACCCGAGCTCCATAAATCGGGTGATGTTGTACCGGTGGCTGGGACATCAGACCACCAGTCAACACAAGAGGGGAGGAAGAAGCTCCAGCCACAAACGAGTCTGTCGAAGCGCCGCTCCAGTGTCGGATCAGGCGACACCAAAACGGCCGTAAAAGCCACAAAAAAAAAAAAACAGCAGCAACAATAACAACTGCAGCAGCCACATCAGCTGCATTGTACGACGACGTACAATACGAGTCCACAGAAGGCGAGGGGAGATTCTCCTACAGCGGAAGAGAGAACCCCTTCTATGCTCTGACGTCATCCGAATCGGATGACAAAGAAGAACAAGACCGGGAGCAGCTGGTGAAGAGCCAGAGAGAGAGGGAGGAGCTGGACGCCCGCATCCAAGCCCTCCAAATCAAATTAAGGGCCAGGAAAGCGGCCAACAACAGCAGCAACAACAGCAACAACAGCAAGAGCAACAATAACAGCAGACTAAACAGCAGCAACAAGTGCCCCTACAGTTGCCAAAGGGACAACGTTCGACAGCTGTCAAGAAACAACAGCAGCCACAGCAGCATCAGCAACAGCAACAAAAACAACAGCAACAGAAGCAGCCGCAGCAGAAGCAGACGCAGCAGCAACAACAGCATCAGCAACCAGCCCAGAAGGAGAGATGCCCGCCGATTACATGTTCGGACTGGATACGAACGACGTTGATAAACTATGTAAGTTGGCCACTAAAAATGCATATTATATAAAATATAAAGGGCCCTTAAGATTGTCTGTCCACTGCTCATCAGTGGCAGACTACCACGTCATTAAAGAAAGGCTAGCGGTGGCGGAGGCCCAGTTTTTCTCGTATACTCCAAAAGGGGAAAAGGTGCAGACCATGCTACTTAAGGGCGTGGATCCTGACACTGATCCCAAGGAGATCCTCACTAAACTGCGCCAAGCGCAGAGAGACGATATCCAGTTTGTCGGGGTTAAGCCATTCTACACTGCGGTATCGAAAAAGGGAGAACAGGAAACTTCCGTTCCTCCTAATCCAGGTCACCCCAGACACGAAAACAGACAGCCTAAAACGTATCAATCGTTTAGGCTCAGTTTAAGTCAAATGGGAGACACTAAAAAAGACATGACACACACTCCAATGTGCTCGTTGTCAAAGGTATGGGCATGCCGCGGCGAACTGTAACATGCAGTCTCGCTGCGTCAAATGCGCAGGTACCCACATTAGAGGGGAATGCCCTTTGGGGACGGACAAAGTCGAAGACAGGAGCAAGCTGAAATGTGTACTCTGTAAGACCAGCGGGCACCCTGCAAACTATCGGGGATGCCCTAAGGTCCAAGAGATTAGAAAAAGCATAGAGGCCAAAAGGAAAGAAAAAATGGTAGAAGCGAGGCCAGTGCCACGTGCTCCAGCTACCACTGTTACACCTGCAGTTTCCTATGCCCAAATGGCATCAGGTAGGCGACCCGTACAACAGACAGCGCCGAAGGTGGCTGCGGTCCCAGTGGCCCGGCAACCTGAAGCCGACTTGGATCTGAAGACGGTCCTGCTCTCCATCCAGGGGCAGATCGCTCAGCTACAAACACAGTTCCTAGAGCAAGCAGCACGAGTAGACCTCATCTACTCTACGCTGTTCGCCGAGCCAAACGCCACATCGGTATGATGTTTGCGCAGGCAGCCCGTAACCTTAAAATTCTAGCAGTGAATGTGAATTCACTGATCAAAACCGAACGTAACATGAACTTCGGTAACCTTGTGCAAATCCACAATCCAGACGTATTGATGGTCAGCGAAACTAAGCTGAACCGAACGCGCAAACTCTGGTACAAGAATTACCACATAATTCGAAGAGACCGGCCCCAATCCTTGCAAGGGGGCGGGGTTGCCATGCTGAACCACACTAATCTTCGTAGTGAAATAATTCAATGGCGATCCGAGAATCCAGGTTTCACCTGGTTCAGTGACGACAATTTGGCACATAGTGCCGTCGCCAATGATGGAAATCACATCTTGATTTCTCAAGAAGATCTCCAGGGCATTTTTAACTCACTGAAGAAAAAAAAGTCAATGGAAATCGATGGAATACCGAATATTGTGCTTCGTCAACTTCCCCCCGATATAGTACAGATTTACACAACACTGTTCAACAATATGCTAAGTAATGCATATTACCCAGTGCACTGGAAAACAGTTGTTGTGCAACCGATCCCTGAACGGGACACAAACAAATCTATTCCAACAAATCTCCGTTCGATCAGTCTTTTTCCGTGCATAAGCAAGGTTTTTGAAAAGATAGTCATTCGAGTTCTGAAACAATGGATAGAAGAAAATAAAATCATACTGGGCGGGCACGAAACCATACAAGTAGCGTCCAAACTGGTGTCCGACATTTATTGGAATAAAGGCAAAAAACAATGCACGGGTGCCTGCCTGCGTTCGACACCGTTTGGTCAGAGGGCCTCGTCCTCAAGCTGGTCAGGCTCGGCATAAATTAACCATTGCTATACATGATCCATGACATGATAGCAGGCAGAAAGCTTATCGTGAAAAGTGGCGACGTAACTTCGACCACGGTCTTTGATATTAAAGATGGTTCGCCGATCTTGTTCTCAATATTCACCGCAGAACTTATAGGTTCCATGCCGTACTTAATTCCGTACGCCGACGACCTAGTAGCATACTGATCAGGTCCGAAGGTCGAGGTAATAAATAGCTCGTTGCAGCGTGACTTCGAACAAATTCAGCGACTTTGCGACGACTGGAAATTGGTTATCAACTTCCTGAAGTGCGAAACTAGCCTTTTCAGGACCCCGACTTCGCGGGATACTCGCTTAAAATGGTGCAAGTTCGGCATAGTTGACCCGCAAGGACAGCCGTTAGCTGTGAAAAGTGTAGTCAGATATGTTGGCATTTGGCTGGATCAATATCTGTATTTTGACAAACATATAGATATTGCTCTGACGAAAGCCAGAAAGGCCTTTGCTGCGGCAAGGAGGTTGTTTTATAGCAGCAAACTTGTTATCAGGGTGAAGGTATGGCTCTTATCAGGCCAATCATGGCGTGCGGTTGTCCATTGTGCTTCAACGTGAGTCCTTCCCAGATGGAAAAGATGAGGCTGTTCGAGACAGTGTCTTCGGACCTGTCTCCGGTTGTATCGTACGCCCGAGTCTGAGTACAAGAAGAACTATCTTAACGGATAAAGGATAGATAATTTTATTATTAAGCTGATTGAAAGGCACATTGCACGAGCTATGACTTCTTCCAACAGTCTGATCTTTGGGGCTAACTACCCCAATTTTGTGTACCTTGAACGGGTGCGCCTTAACGGCTTTATTCCTCCCGAAGCATTCCTCTATTTAGACACGATTGGCCTAATACAGGATACAGATGGATGCCCTGTGATCGTCCATGTCGTACGCCGAACAGTGGACAAGCGACTCCATTACGAAACGGATGTCGCTCGCACCCATGATGATCTTCTTCGGTTCAGTGGAGCGATCCCCGCTCGAGATAGGAATGAGTCTGCCAAAGAACGGCAATTTTACTGGTGTTTACACCAAAACCAGTCTCTGTCACCGCATGCTTTTTAAGGTGACCAGATAGTTGACCATGGTGGCCAACTTACATAAAGGCATAAAAGGCACATTCATATATATTAGATTAACTTAGAGTACCCGCATAGTCAGTATGTGAGTAGTAAGAACAACTGTTAAGTTATTTAAGCTAAAGGGTGATTTTTTAGCTCTTATCTTTTTGGCGACACTGGTTTAAACAGCTGACGCACGTTTCGTGTTTTGTTTCACTGTCAAACATCTTCAGTTTGGTCTATAATTTAACCATGAATCGTCTTACAAACGAACAACGCTTGCAAATTATTGAATTTTTTTATCAAAATGCGTGCTCTGTTAACAAAGTTCATCGCGAGCTTCTTCCATTTTATGGTCAGTTTCAAACGAATCTCATTTTTGGCTCAATGGGTACGTAAATAAGCAGAGTTGTTGATTTTGGAGTGAATATCAGCCAGAAGCATTGCAAGAGCTACCAATGCATCCAGAAAAAGTCACAGTTTGGTGCGGTTTATGGGCTGGTGGCATCATTGGACCGTACTTATTCAAAGATGATGCGAATCGTAACGTAACTGTGAATGGTGAGCGCTACCGTGAGATGATATCCAACTTTTTTTTGCCCAAAATGCAAAAATGAGCTTGACTTGCATGACATGTGGTTTCAACAAGACGGTGCCACATGCCACACAGCACGCGCAACAATGGACTTATTGAGAGGCGACTTCGGTGAACATTTTATTTCACGTTCGGGACCGGTCAATTGGCCGCCTAGATCGTGCGATTTAACGCCTTTAGGCTACTTTTTGTGGGGCTATGTTAAAGCTCATGTCTATACAGACAAGCCCGCTTCAATTGACGCATTGGAAGACAACATTGAAGCATTTATTCGTGAGATACCGGCCGAAATGTTGGAAAGAGTATGCCAAAATTGGACTAAGCGGATGGACCATTTGAGGCGCAGTCAGGGTCAACATTTGCATGAAATAATCTTCAAACATTAAATTATATGGATTCAAACAAAGATTTCATGCATTTTTCTAAATTTTATGTGTTTTTTTTAAAAAACTTTAAAGGTTAAAATTTTGAAAAAAAAAAACCGCACGAATTAAGTTATAGACCCAATATATATAAGAAATCCCGGGCACAGGACAACCTGGCCTGGATGACAGGAACCGGTATCGTCACCGATGGATGGCACTTGTAGCTCAGGCTTAGGCAGTCCACGGGCCAGATGCTTGATGAGTCAAATTATTCAAGGGTTACTAAACTATAATAACTTGGCTGACACTGCAGTCCTTGGTGGACATAGCTTCTTTGGCACCCACACGTGTTGTGAGTGGTATTGTTCTCTCACGATTAGGTCCCCTCCCATCGCGAAGCTAAGTTTTGGTCAGTTTTCGTGACTAGACGATTAAGGTTTTTGAGCATTTTGGAGCCTTAAAATATGAGCACTTCTAGAGTCGGCGATTGAGCCCAGAAAACCCGGATTATCAGTCGATGCCAGTACTTACTACGCCATGGGAACCACTAGTACTCATGTATCTAAGCTCGGGTAGAACTTTCCTTTTAAATTTAGCAATCTGCAAAATCATATGTTGATCTTTTTTTACATAGATGCTCTGCCGTGTGATACCGAGCCTCCTATACGACGATCATTTGATGGTGATTGAAAGGCAACTTGCTCCCAAGGAATGTCACGCAAATTTAGCGGTGCTTCAGAAAGAGCCACTGGCAAGAGGAATGATGACTTCCAGGGTGAAGGTCTGCGCGTATACTTACTTCTTTTTTTTTTGTTGATTCCCGCATCAATCTGCCGAACAAAACCCACATGGATATTGAAAGTTCAAAATCGAAAACACAACAAGAAAGCATGCTTCCAATAATTTATTTTTAATAATTTTCCCTTTTATTTAAATTTCATTTAATTTATATACACTTTGTCTGGGTCTCTTTTGTTTTTCTCATTAAAATTTAGCATCAACAACATTTATTCCAAATATACATAGTTTTTATTTTTGTTTCTTTTCTTCAAATCTAGATAGTTAATCGTCATGAACTTTTTGTTTGTTCTATTTGGCAACAGATAATGTAGTGTTGTAGGTTCTGTAAACTATTTTGATTTTTCTTATATAACACGTTTTCACGTGGTCTTCTGTATATGATTATTTAACGATTGAGTAGGTAACCTGCTTTCGGTGGATCTAGACTATGTGTGTAGGCCCTTGTCTTTGAAGAATGAAAAACAGAAACAAATATCTCCTCAAACTTTGACACAGACAGAATATTTTTTGTAATATATGTTTACGAGAGAATCATTTAATCTATTTGTTTAACAATTTTTATTTTCGATAGTTGAACTCCTTGTACTTACAATTCAAATGATTGATGAATAGAAACAAAAAACCTTGAAATCAACAATTTACACTGACAATACATTCACATTGTTTTTTTTTTTTTGGTTTTTGTTTTTCTTTGTTTAGTTTATGTATAGTATTTAGTTTAGAAAAATACACTAAAGTTGTTTAACAAAATAAGTTAAGTGTTCATTTGTATTTGTTTCGTATAATATTGAAGTTGACTACCTTCAAACTCTAGTTTCGTTACTTTTACAATGTCATAGTGAGTAAGCAATAGCACACAAAAAAGTCTCAGTTGAAAGGAAGAGTAAGCCTAGCAACTTAAATGCAGTTTAAGGAACTTTCTTTATTTATTTTTTCCATATTTCATATTTTTATTAATCATTAATTTCCATTTATAAGTTACATATATATATGTGTGTATACTTTGTGCTGTCAGTTGTCGTTAAGTGGGGATAGAACTCTGTTAAGGGGGGCCTGTTACTGCCTTAAGAGAATACAACTGAAAAATGTACATAACTGCGGTTTTGCGGGTGATGCCATTGGTTGTGGATTTATTTTCTAGTGAAGCGGTCCTTGTGCAAGCGATACAGATACCTTATTTGGTAGTCGTCGTCGTCACCGATCTCGTTGGCGGTCAGTTCGCGGTGTGTGGTGTCCAGTTTCTTGGTGTTGTCCTCATCGATGTTGTTGGCACTGCGTAGTAATTCGTAGAGGATGCTGTTTGAATCCGGGTCGGGGTGATGGTGCTGGGGACCGCGTTTGCCAACGTTCTTCAGAATGGCGCGGTTTATTTCAACCTGTAAATAAAACAGGGCTTGTGCATTAACTTTTGTGGCAATGGAGGGAAATTTGAAAACTCAAGAAAATGAATAAGAAACTCTGCCCTATTTGGGAGACGAACATGAGAAGGGGTGCCACGGCAAACTTCGCAAAGACAGTCTGGCGCTACAGTTCGGGGTGGGTAGGGATCTCAACTAACAAGCCAAGAATCTAGGGCGATTTTCAAATCTCTACCCCTAAAGCGATGCATTCGTAGCCTCAAATAGAAACAGAGCACACACGCAGTAACCTTTGCTGGAAGGAACCAATGACTGCTTCATCCGCTTTTGCAATTGTCTGCAACTGTGCAATACAGTAGGACTAGGATGATCAGTGTCTTATATAAAGCACAGTGTGTTATTTTCCTACTCTAGTGGAACTTAATTCAAAATTCAAAGCCTTTGGAATGACAAAAGTTTGGTATGAAACGACAGGTAAAACCTCAGGACTCAGCGTTCTGCAAAACAAAATTTCATGGGAATGGTATTTGTCATTAAGTGACATCTGAAACGAGCAAACATTTTTCAGCAAGAAAAATACAAAGGATCAGTTGCATTACGTGAGTCAAATTCGCTGTGTTCGTCTGAAGTTAGTAGCAACTATTCTTTTTTAGTTTCTTGCCTGTTATTCAAAAAATCTTCAAGGTAAGCTTGTACCTTGTACGACCTCAGCAAGTGGTAGTAATTGTCGTTTGGCTTGAAGGCCTTAGGCTTATCCGACTTTTAAAAATGTACCCACCGGCAGATAAGATTTAAAATATTCTCCTGGAAGTTGCCTTTTGGAATCCGTTTTCACTTTTTGCCCTCAGCTGCCCTCGTTATAAATTTGTTTAACAGGCCTACGTCGAGCTCTTGCAATGAAGTTTTCCATTTTTTTTGCTAGGGTTGTTATGCCCCCGTTTTTGCAAGATTATGAAAAGGTAATTATTTTTTGACAGACCTACAGACTTACACATATGGCGTATTTTTTTTTTTGTTTTTGACAGGGTTCGGCAGGGTCGTCAAGCCAAAGCAAATAGCTGGCAACACAGATCCAGATATTTTTTCGATATAACAGGTATAGTAATATCGAGTCAAAATTAAGTAAAAACAGTCATGTTTGGAAGTTATGCCACTGAAACGACGACTATTTGTCCTTGGGATTATGCCTGCTAGTATATGCCTGCAGGCATACACAGACTTTTGACTCACAAAAAGGGAACCATATCCAAGCTTGCTTATAATCACTAGGGCAGCTGTTCGAAGAGGCCCAAGAAGCCAGCAATAAGGAGTACAGGGTTGCGAGAGCATTTCAGCCGTAAGTCTTGAAGTCAAAAACTTAAATTTAAGACAAAATTCTAACCGATTCTTACAGTCCTCGTAAGTACAGTCCTCCTATTGATCGAACCGAAGTAAAAAAAAAACGCAATTAAAAAATAATCCATTCCCACAGGAGAGTATTGCCCTGTTACAGGCTCCCGAAGAATTTTCATCTTTTTTTATGAGAGCGACTAATTTCAGGAAAAGTAGATAAAATTAAGAAATAAATAAAACAAAGTAAATCAATTAAAATTCCAAATCTTTTATTTGCGTTTTTCTTCCAAAATGGTGATGGTGATGATGGTCGTAAAGAAAAATGTCTTGGAAGTCGTCTGTGTCAGTGGTTTGGAGACATGTGTTTTAGTGCTCTACTATCTCTTGTGAACTACTATAAGTGGTCTTTTAGTTAGGGACATTTATATGATGGGGGATGGATTATCTCTGACCAAATAGCGTTATAGGTCCCAAAATATCCAAAGAATCAAATGTATACTGTTTCTGAATAAAAATAAAACCATATTTTACAATGGAACTAAGCAGGAATTAAGTTCCGCTAGATTGGCAAAATAAAACATAGTGCTCCCCGCGTACGCAAAAAGCTGTGACGGGCTTATGAAGGATTGATGTTGACGAATGAGTTTGCAGGGCCTTGGCAGGAATGTTCCATTGAAGGGCGCCATCTAAACACGAAACGTGCGTCAGCTGTTTAAACCAGTGTTGCCAAAAATATATAAGCTAAAAAATCACCCTTTACTATTATACTTAATAATAGAAATATTATTTCAGAAACTTAATTTATTTAAAAATAACTGAAAACTTGAATCTTAAAAATAAAAAATAAAAGCGTCACACCTCCATCCGATGGTCCAAATTGTCGATGACGCTGAAGCATAATTGAGGTTCTATGCCGTTAATGTGCCGAATTATCTCATCCTTTAGCTCTTGAATTGTTGCTGGCTTATCGACGTACACCTTTTCTTTCAAATAACCAACGGTGTCAACTTACATGATCTTGGCGGCCAATTGACATCGCCACCACGCGAGATAACACGGCCATTGAATTTATCGCGCAAAAGAGCCATTGTTTCGTTGGCTGTGTGGCAAGTGGCTCCGTTCTGTTGAAACCACATATCGTCCACATTCATATCTTCCAATTCGGGCCACGAAAAGTTCATTATCATTTCACGATAGCCAACACCATTCAAAGTGACTGCCTGACCGGCCTCATTTTGGAAAAAATACGGCCCGCTGATGCCGCCAGCCCATAAACCGCACCAAACAGTCACAATCACTCTTGGATTATCATTCGCCCAAATGCGGCATTTCTGCTTATTGACGAATCCACTGAGGTGAAAATGTGCCTCATCACTGAAGATGATTTTCTTCGAAAATTGATCATCCACTGTTGCCATTTCTTGCCACCATTCTGACCATTGACGATGCTTGAAATGGTCAAGAGGCTTTAGTTCTTGGGTCAATTGCACCTTGTAAGCGTGTTAATGCAAGTCTTTATGCATAATGTTCATCAACGACGAGCATGAGAGGTGCAATTGTTGGGCACGACGACGAGTTGAGGTGGACGGCTCTTAAGCCACACTATCGCGAACAGCAGCAATATTTTCTGCAGTACGAGCATGCACTGTTGTTTTCACATCTCCTACAGACCCGGTTTGCTCAAATTTTTGCACGACTTTTCCTCTTGTAGGCACATTTGGACGATTAAACTGACCGAAAACATCTCGAAGTGCACGATATGCATTTTGATTTGAACGCCCAATTTCATAATAAGCATGAATAACATTAACGCGTTGCTCGATTGTGTATCTTTCCATGTTTCAAATTGAGTTAGTCCGAAATTGATAAACGTCAAATGAAATGCGGAAAAAAACTTGACGTTTAGGTGTGGTTCACATTCCCCCATAACCACCCTTTGTCAGCAAACGGCCCCTAAGGCAACAATTGGGATTACAGGAACTGATACAAGATGAGCCAGAAGACAGATCAATTTCTGTTGCCGGGAATAGTGGGATGGCTTGATAGAACTCACATTCCTATTTTGAGACCCAAGGAAAACGAGCTTGTATGCTTGTTTGCTGTGCTGGCTTGTGTGCTATGGTGGTAGGTATTTTTAAGAACATTTTAAATTCATTCTAAAGCTGCCATTTTATTTGTGTAGATTTGCATCATTTCTGGCAAAAAGAACTGCGCCGGCTTGGCAGCCAAGAATGAATCAAGCCAATTTTTGATATTGTGCTCTGATGTGAACCGTATTTCAGTGAGGGCGTTCTGCATCGACCGGAACAAATGGTAGTCAAAAGGGGCAAGGTCTGGGCTATAAGGCGGGTGGGGTAAAACTTCCCATCCACTGTTTTCCAAATAGTTCTTAACCGGAATAGCAACGTGGGCCGAGAGTTGTCATGATGGAAAGTTACTGCCTCTTGTCTGGTCACATATTCCGGGCGTTTTTCGGCTACAGCTGTCTTCAAACGGATTAATTGTGTTCGGTAGCGTTGTCCATTGATGGTTTCACCCGGTTGTAGCAGCTCATAATACAGCACACCCTTCTGATCCCACCAAATACAGAGCATTACATTCGCGCCTTGGATATTTGACATATTTGAGTGAAAAAAAAAAAAAAAATTGTTGTTTACGCTTCAAATGAATGACATTTACTCAAATGACGTACAATGACAGTAGCTTTCCAATGCATGTTCCAATGGAAGAATACAAGTTACGCCATCTCTTAGCAAACCGCACGAATAGTAACCGGTAACATGTTATAGACCCAATAAATAGTTCCCATGAGGTGTTGCACATGACTCGGTTGTTTGGTATTGCAGCAATGAATTCGAGTCGTTCGTTAGAGGTTAGAGGTGTCTATCAAATGAGGGGAACCTTAGGCTTGAGCCGGTGACTGTGACGTGAAGCATTAATGTGTGTTGTGTCTGCAGATCTTAGGCTACGGTCTTAGGTCAGGATGGTATTCTCGATTGAACCGCTGTCCTTGATAGATTGTATCGAGTCAACTCGATTGTTTATTTGGAACTGTCTGTGGTTGAAATTGAAGTAACAACTGTAAAAACAAATTTTATTGCCGAACGAAAACCGTCGACTACGAATTTGTGAACGACAAAATTTTAAACGAAAATCGCCTAAATCACCAAAATCACTCTGCTCTCGACAAAAGACGATTGTTGGTCGACAATGGACACTCGCAATCGGGGCCAAAGTTTGAGTGAGTTTTGTTTAATCAACAGACGGTGTCTGAGGACTGCTGGTGGGAGGCAACAAAACCAGCTCTGGCTGGGACTCACTCCCAAAGTGTTGAGTTCAAGGCGTCCGTGTATTAACGTTTTTCCCTCGCCTTAATTAATTTGTCATTGTTGACAGGATTCGCCCTCTCGGAAAGGACACCCCGATTTACACGTCAACAGACTAAGATGGAGATGGAATGCCTATTCAGACCCCCATCACATTGCACAGACGTAAGAGAGCCCATTCGAGCAGTGATTACACTCCTAAATAGAACTGTCAACAACCGCGCGCCACCCCATCGACAAAGTTCCAGCGAAAACACTCGGAAAGCTGTTGTCCTCCTCTGCATAAAACACACTTAACACGGTTGTTATTAAATAAATCTCACAATAAAACCATTAAGGATCTCAAAGTAAACACAGAGAAGAAACGCACAAATATAATCCGCGGCGGGGAGACAGCCAGAAGGAATTCGCCCCACCAGCAGCCCAAGCGTGAGCATGTCTTCCAAAACAAAACGTTATTATCCTCGGCAGCCTTGCTGCGAGATTTTCCTTTTTACCTTAAGACACAAATTATTTCTGGGTGAACGCATTAAAGCCGAGCGGTAAAAATGCGGGAGAAAACGTCTCCCTTCCTCGGGGTTGGCATTGTTCGGGTTCTAGGTGAGCGGTGGTTACGCTGACTATGTCTGCCGGCGGATATCGCGTGGCCATGTGCATGAGAATCTCCTAGATGGCACACCTAAGCACACATGTGAGGTACAAGGGTTTGCCGTGACGCAACAATTTCACTTCGTTCGATTTAAATTCAATTTGCTACGCAGGAGATACTTAAGGGAGGCGGGCTCTTGAAGAGTTCAGTTTCCCCGAGAGCGTGCGTCTCGGATGACCTTGTTCGGGAGATTGTAGCGTGCCTAATGAAATCACACATAGCTGGGCAGGGTGTGCTTCCTTAAGAGTTGTATCGCTTGGCATTCTCATTTATTTTGATTGTTCCGTGCTATGGTTTCCTTTTAGGGATGCCTGAGCTTTCTAGGTGGCGGTAGGCCCGGCCCGGCCCGGCCCGGCAACGGCGGGATGGGAGTTATGGTTGCGAGGAAAACGAGTCACGCTTAAGTGGAGTAAAGAATGGGATAAGAAAAGAATTAATTGATGGATGAGATTGGGCAAAGCTCAGTGTGTGTGGGATTGTCTGCGGCAGGACGTCTTCATCAACCACGACGACACAGTTAGAGGGTGGGCAGAGCGAGGGGGTAGAGATAGAGATTGTTTTAAGCCAGAAATAGGCATGGTCTCAAGAGATTAGGGCGCTTTGACATTTTGCCGAGACGAGGATGCATTAATGAAATGAACAACAGCCGATATCTTTATGCTAAACTGAAGAACGGGCCGATGACCCACGTCAAGAGGGACCTCGCCTTTTCATTCCTTTTCAATTCATCGGGAGAAAGGGTTTGAATTGAAGAGAATCTTGGGAAACTTTTTGTTTCATTTCATTTGATTGCTTAATCTCCTTGAGCTTAGTGATTTGAAGTGGGAGTCAAGCTGAAACATTGGAATTTGGGTGTTGCTTTGTTCCGAGATTGAAATAAAAGGCTAATAGGATTGTGAATAATAAAATACATTATTCGGGGATGAGGTCCTAAGTTTTGCATGTAAATGGATCGAGTTTAAAACAGTGCTCGTATGGCTGTGGACTTTTGCTCCAACTCGACTTCGTGCGTCGTGTCGAAACGGGACGAGTTCATAAACGTCACACTGCGGCAGCCCTGCAAGATTTGCGCTCGTAAATGTGAATAAACTGCAGTGACTATGCATGAAAGCAGCCGGCCTGCTGACCTGCTGCAAACTTGCTGCAGTATTCGTGTTCATAAATGCATTGAGGGAATTTTTTCTGCAGTGCAGGGCCAACAATGTTGCAATAGTGAACTCAACCACAGTTCCGAACCAGTTGAGGCTTGCTTCACTTCATGTGGAGAGGACCAAGTTCTGCGGAGTTATCACATGTCTATTCAATAGAACGCTTGAGTCACTGACAGACAACGAATCTCCAGACCAGTGCACTAACACATGAAAATCACGAACAAGGAGTTCTTTCAGTGGGGAAGTAAAAAACACTAAGAAAGAATTCTCCGATGCCTTCTAGGATTCTGAAGCAACACAAATCTGGTTTAGGCTATTTGTCCCATCTTCAAAAACTGAGAAATGCAGGTCCGAAGAATCATCGCTCATTCTCTTAGTCGTGCCTGTGGAACTGTGGGAAATTTGTGTCACATTAAATTGTAATTTAACACAGTGCTAGTAAGACAGGAAACAAAACAACGCAGGAAGTCTAAAGCCATTTTGCGCCGCTCGGGTAGATACCACTGCGGCCTCCGGTTCTGAAAATAGACTCAAGACGAAATATTTACACTAAGGCGAATCCTGGAGCAGACTAGCAAGTTTCAAATCGATTTCCACCATCCTTGGACCGAATTCGCTATCAAATTTAACCGCTTGTGTCACTTGTCACTGTACACACGTAGCTGTCACCCCGTGCAGTCCGGCTCAATGATCTGTGAGCTGTTTGAATTTTGCCCTGGATTTCGGCAAGAAGATTCGCCGTCGTGTGATTTCTTCAACCTTCTACTGGAGGAAATCAGAAAACAAGGTAGGGGCTGGGTGATAAGGCCAAGATGCAGTCTAGTCTGGAAGGGAACAACACCTTGTAATAAAAGGTAGCACAGCGCATCAGCGACATCCAAATATGTATTTGCCGCCCTAAGGGATTGTTAATACCCTTAAGTGTCCAGGGTCCAGATACCGCACGGTCCAAAGGTATAGAGGGAGAAAGGGAGAGAAGGTACCCGTGTACATTGGTCTTAAATATCTGCGGATTATAGTCTGTGGGAGATATTAGGCTGGGAAGAGCATTCCACATCCGTGTGGTGCGACTGAAAAACGAGTCTCTAAATTAAACTGTGAGTCCGCAAGTAGGCTTAAGGGTAAACTGATGAGCATTCCTGGCCAGACGGTTATTGCGGGTGAATTCATGGGGAGGAGGAGTGCACTTGGCTAGCTCACTTGAGCATCGTTTGTTAAAATAGTGATAAAATACGGATGGAGACGAGACTGTACGTCGATGTTCGAGCGAGTCAAGTGACTCTGCAATATTGTTGTCTGCCATAAGTTTTATCGCTCGCTTATGGATTTTATCTAGTAGGTGCAGGTTGGTCTTGGGCGCACCAGGCCAGATATGAGCCTTGTACTCAAGCTTGGAGCGGATATACGCCTTATAAATTAAAGGCACATCAGAAGGGGTGAAGTATTTCTTGCATCGATTGAGGAAACCTAAACATTTCGCAGCCTTTTTGGCGACCTCAAATATGTGATCGTTCCAACGAAGTGTTGTGTTGGTGCACATGGACACAGCTGCCATTCATGGATAATGGCTGATTAACAAGTGTTCGCTTGAGCGACAGCAGGCAGCACTGAGTTTTTGAAGCATTGAATTCCACTCGATTGTTCTTTCCCCAGTTAATTATGCTGTCAAGATCGGAATACGCTGCCGTTCCAATTCTACGGCCGAAGGGCGGGGTCGTGAGTCTTGGATCGAATATGAAAAGCTGAGGGTGCTGTCATCAGCGAAGGAATGGATTGGATTAGAAGTAGAAGACAGGCGATCATTTATAAAAATGAGAAAGAGTGTAGAAGACAGAGCAAAGCCATGGGGAACACCAGCATTTATTTGGTGGGTATCAGACTTGAAACCAAAACAACTTGAATTGAACGGTTCGAAAGGTATGTTCTTATCCATTGAAGAAGAGATTCATCGACAATATAGGCACGCATTTTCGACAAGAGAGCTTGATGCCAAACTCTCTCAAATGTCTTAGAAATATCAGGTGCAACGGTCTTGCTTTCGCCTGCATTGTGCAAAGATTGGTTCCACTTTTCGGTGAGAGAAGCTATCAGACCACCAGTCGACCTCTTGCATACCGCCGGTCATTAAGAAGCTTCCGCGATTCAAGATATTTCATAAACTGACGATTTATCAGCGTTTCCATGACCGTAGAAAGAAGGGACGTATGAGGTGGGTGACGAAGATTCACCCTTTTTAGGGACGGGGCTGGACAAATGCTGTTTCCTGCACGGAAAAAGACCTAAAGAGTAGGATAGATGAAAAAGCTTCCGCAGTGGTTTTGTCAGCGCTGAAGAACACCTCTTCAGAAGAATAGGGGGAATACCATCGGGGCCAGTGGATTTGTGCACGTCGAGATCGCTGTCAGTACTCTTGCAAATGTACGAGTGCGGAAGTAGATCTGTCGCATGGTGACGGAGGTCTAAGTAAAGGCTGATTTTTTAGCTATTATCATTTTGGCAACACTGGTTTAAACAGCTGACGCACGTTTCGTGTTTCGTTTCACCGTCAAACATCTTCAGTTTGGTCTATAATTTAACCATGAATCGTCTTACAAACGAACAACGCTTGCAAATTATTGAATTTTTTATCAAGTTCATCGCGCGCTTCTTCCATTTTATGGTCAGTTCCAGACGAAGCTCATTTTTGGCTCAATGGGTACGTAAGCAGAGTTGTCGATTTTGGAGTGAATATCAGCCGGAAGCATTGCAAGAGCTACCAATGCATCCAGAAAAAGTCACAGTTTGGTGCGGTTTATGGGCTGGTGGCATCATTGGACCGTACTTCTTCAAAGATGATGCGAATCGTAACGTAACTGTGAATGGTGAGCGCTACCGTGAGATGATATCCAACTTTTTTTGCCCAAAATGCAATAGCTTGACTTGCATGACATGTGGTTTCAACAAGACGGTGCCACATGCCACACGGCACGCGCATCAATGGACTTATTGAGAGGTGAGGTCGGTGAACATTTTATTTCACGTTCGGGACCGATCAATTAAAATTAACGCCTTTAGACTATTTTTTGTGGGTCTATGTTAAAGTTCATGTCTATACAGACAAGCCCGCTTCAATTGACGCATTGGAAGACAACATTGAAGCATTTATTCGTGAGATTCTGGCCGAAATGTTAGCCAAAATTGGACTAAGCGGATGGACCATTTGAGGCGCAGTCAAGGTCAACATTTGCATGAAATAATCTTCAAACATTAAATTACATGGACCGTACTATCGATTCAAATAAAAATTTCATGCATTTTTCTGAATTTAATGTGTTTTTTTCTTTTTTGAAAAACTTTGTGTTATTGATTGTAGTTTTCTGGTACTCTTTTTTAGTGCAATTGAAACGACTGGATGGCGCAGTTGGTTAAGTGCCTCGAATGGGGAGTTGGGCCCCCAATGAAATCCCTTTATCTGGTTTTCAAATCTGGTCCAGTCACTATTTGCCGCTGGGATCGAATTGACGACACTGGAGCTGTAGACCGGTGCTAGTAGCCTGAGTGTGGGTATCACAATGGACCAACACGGCCTAAGTGTGTTGGTTTTCTCTGGCAGTCCCCTTCCCTACCCTACCTAGTGCAATCTACTTTGTTGATTGGTTGGTTGCCCGCTTCTGGATGTTGACTCTATCGCAGCCAACGTTGAAGGGACACGACATGACATATCTTGCACGATTGCGTGATCTGTTCAGATTGTTGATGTGTCCTGTGGAGAGGGTGTGTAACAAAAAGACTTCCAAGAAATCCCAACTAGAGGAGTTGTCAAATATTTTGAAGGCAGCATGTCAATAATTGACCAGAAGAAGGGGGTACAATACATCTTAATGGTCGCTGTTCTTGTGTCTCTGTTATGACAAGTTCATTTCAAGTCTATCCAGCGACATCGTCTAGCCAACTGATCGAAGACGTAAGCCATGTAGAGCACATGGACAGACTAGCTCCAGTCCAAAGAGTCTTCAACTTAATGCCTACGGAACAAGCCAAATGACGACGCCCTATCTAAGTTGACGGACAGAAGACGTGCGCAGATCGCTGGAGATGCTTGCTATGTATTAAGTCCTTGGTCCGCTCTGGACTGTATCGCTACACAAAGTAGAACAGATGACTCTAACTTATCAAGTCGCAACCATACCTATAACAACACCTCAGCCCTTAGGAGTTGAGACGAATCTGCTGACCAAAGATGTTCCTTCGTAGGTTACAATTGACACCGGCTTGTTTCGCCCCGTTAGCACTGAACTGGGTTTCGTAAGGTTCCATCAGTTCTTTGTTTAAGTCCACGTTCGCAGTCAATTTTACATCGTCTCCTAGCCTTTAAACCATTCCTACTCTTGGCACAATCGTAGTCAGTATTCGGCAAGCATTTTCCAAGTTCAAAGAATCGTTTAAAAAGCCAATTCCGTGTTCCCGACCTCCTCAACCATAAACCACACGCCATCAACCATTTGTGTATTCACAAAACGTCTTGCAATTCAAAATTCTTACAATTCTCCAGAAATCGAAGATCACAAGGCCCATCTCAGCCAGCGACCGCCAGTCCCTCTAATCATCAATTTCCGTCAATTACAGGCCGCCTCCCTCCCGTGCAGGTTCTGCTTGTGTGCTCAAAAGGAACACTTTCAACATTCCTTCCTCGGCGGCTCTCGCATAGCTTTGTGCTGGCCACAGATAGAATCATAAACATTAACGACGACCACTGTCCGCATGGATCCGCCCTTGAAGTGCGTCACCAAATAGTTATCGTTCTTCGGTAAATATCTCATCTGGCCTTTGTGCAATTCGTCTTGCCTCCTCAGTTTCGCCAGATCCTTTCATTACAAAGGAATCCCATGGAATCATAAATTCCTTCCTCTCGGTTATGCCACAACGCAAACGAACCATAAAATGCCCGCACCGCCCACTAATCGCAATTAACTTCTCGGAACGGCACATAGTCCTGTCGCAAAGGACGAGGACGAGGACGGCGAGCATAATCACAAAGCGTTTCTGGGATTATCCCTACTGTCTTGACACCGCGACTAGTAGTTCTTTTTAAAAGCATGGACTCGGCAACGATTGTGCTGACGAATTAGTTGATGAGCCCTCTGATTGAGGGTGCGTCAAGGTGTTGGATGTTGCTCACCCACCAGTGAGTTATTGGTGTCATCGAGTTCGAAGAACTTGATTGCCAAACATACCTTCAGACTCATAGAACAAGGACACACACACACACACACACACATACACACACGCACACACACATACACACACACACACACACTCCACGTTCGTGTTTACCTTCGAGGCATCGAGATACCACTCGGTTCACCCGGAGTCCATTGCCAGCAGCTTATTGGAATTTCCCAACGGGCAGAGGAATGTCGAACGTTGGCTCCAATTGAACTGGATCGGATATCCTGGCAGAGGCGAATTCATGCATTCTCTGCAGAAGGGAATTTTTCGTATTTGCTTTGGTCATGGGGAGTGCCACTGGGGCACTGGAAGGCAGTCCGAAACTGGCGAATGTCCGCATTTGGCTATTTCGGGGCTCGTTCGGAAGCAAGGCCGAAGAGGCTATCTGCTGCCAGGGACGTGTGTTTGTCCATAAGCCATCCAATTTAGTTTCAGGCTTCACAAATAATTTGTATTGACTCTTAAGAATGGCCAATGGGGGGAGTGACAAATCAACACGTGTGTGTTTGGGGGGACCACATCCCGGGCAGGAGGGATAATTGCAAGGTGACAATAACCACTGGTCCCTGGTTTGAGAGACAGATCAAATGAATCGGTGAGTGGCAGAACTGAACAAAGTAAGAGGCTCTTCTGTAAAACACGAAAGCGAATGATTGCAATTTTCCTGTCTTCGACCGACTGAGAGCTCGGTTGTGTTTACAATTTCCAAGTATTACTTGCAAGTTCACCACCTTGTTGGAGTTGTTAAGCAGTTTATTGAATCGGCGAGAGATTTTCAATAAAATGCACTTGGATGGGGTGACAGTAGCCGGATGATGGTGAGTTGAAGAAGATGAAGGAGATGCTCATGGCAATTGAACACAGGCCGACCAATCGTAAATATTATCTAGGACAGCTGCGACCAACTTAAGCTCGAGTTATTTCTAAAGACTGCTGAAAATGGTGGCAGTCCTCAGTTGTCTGTCAAATCAGGAGTAGGAAGTGTTTCTTGACATTTATACTCCCTGAGCATTGTCAGTGACTGGAGTGACGTGGGTAGTGAATAAATGAAAGTTGTTGATATCGATTCATGGTTCCTCAGTGTAGGAGTTGATGCATTGGTCCACCAAACCAAAGGACAGTCTTAGAAATATGCCGTCTGACTCACGGACTTCAGTACTTGAACTAAAGTCGCACTCAGGACTACGTCTGGCCATAATCTGAGCCAGGAAAGGAATGTAGTCGAATTTTTACGTCTTCGTGCGGGGCGACACCTTTAAACTGCACAACCTCATTGATAAATTTGCATCGGGTTTCCAAGAGGAAACGTATGCGTTCCTCATGGCCACCAACTGTATTGTGAAGAGCAGGCGGAAGGGGCGAAGTGTCTGTGCAGCCAAGTTGTACTTAAGACCTTGCTTAACCACTTCCAGGTTAGTTGAGGAATGCAAGTCCTCTCTGAATTTTGATCGGCAGTCAAATTCGCTTAGGCTTGTCTGGGTCCCGCGTCACCACGGAAACGCTGGAAATGACATCGTCGATGCACTTGCTGGGCAAGGATCAGAAGATATTCTCAGGACTTAAGCATGAGTCTACCTCCGTGGTTTGGGATTCCATCGGGGGTTGAACCTCCCGAGAACCCGATCGCGTGACTGTCCACGATGTCAACAGCATGCTCCCTAATGTCTGTAAGAAAGCCGCGGCGTTCTTGTTGCCTCTTGACAGAAAAGACTGCAGACGACTTACTACACCTTCGCACGGAGACTACATCTTCGACAAATATCTAAGTGTGCTTGTCCAAGCGGCGAAACCCTCTGCGACGACGACACTGCAGAGTACAGGGTCCGTCACTGTCCGGCCTTTGCTCGAATCAGGTGGCAGGTTGTCGGTGCTGATATGGTGAAAGCCGATTATGTAGACTCCCCATCACAGAAGCGCCAGCTGTTCTTCCTACGGAAGACCAAGTAACTACAACTAACCACTTTTTGGGTCTGATTGCTGCAGTGTAGAGCTAAAACACTCCGTAAAAAGCCACTATACACCTTCTTCTCCAACAAGCGTTTAGAACGAATAATGGCGCCCCACACTGGATCCAAAACTTTGACAAGGCAGTTAATAAAATTGTATTTGTACTTTCACTTCGCGACATTTGCAAAAAATAAACTCGAAAACCTGAGCAGCAAATTCAAATTCCAATAAATCAACACAAACAATCAGAACTTTTGCAATTTAGAACCCAAATTCAAGTACCCAGAAAATCATATTTTTCCCAAACTGAAATCCAATACTGCTCATTACAAGACCCTCAGAAGGACATCAAGAATGTGAAATGTACACAAACATTGAGCACACAATTTGTGCCGACCTCACATGTCTGCGCCAAGGCACAATCAATTCATTCTGCATATCATATCAAAACATCACATCGCCCACATCCTTGAGCTTGAATATTAAAAATGATATCCCGTAGTGTAAACTTCATCCGCAAGCAGTTGTCTCTCTCTCTGTGTGTGCGGCAGAAGCAGAAACATTGTTTTGGTCTGTTCTCTTACGTTCCTCCTTCGATCCGCCATCGTACGGGGTAAACTTTGCCTTTTTAATTTACGGAAGAGAATAACCTCTGTGCGAACTTCAAAAGTATAGGTTCTACACGGGCACTCTGCCTGGGCAGGTACCGTGACTTGAACTTTTGATCTATTAGCCTCGTTTTTCATATTTTATTCGTCCCGCTTGGCTTCGGCTCACTTTGGTCTCAACGGCCCATCCACGGAAAAAGTTTTGACTCCGAAACAAACACAAATTCTTATGAGTGCACACAAATGTGTTGGCTATAATAAATTTTGATTATTCTGTGACCTTACCTGCCTCGTGTTCTCTTTCATTTGCCTTCTGGCGATTTCTAGTAGAAGTCGTTGTCGGAGTACATCTAGTGGGTTTACTATTGACAGGGAGGGCTTTGTACGCTTCTCCAGGAGGAAGTCATCCTGAAAGGAACACCGAGAAAAAAAAAATACAAATAAATTCATGCTGGTTCTAAAGTGGGCATAAGGATTGTTGGGGGAGGAGATAAACATTGAGAGTGTCCAATTAATCGTTTAATTTAAGGAAAATTCAATTTTAATTGTAAGACATCGCCTGGGTGTGTGCAAGTGATTCCTCTTCTGTTCGGTTGAGCACCTTGATCATTTACAAGTGCGCTGGGAGCGGCGGTTTGGCGAGCAATTGGAGAGTCCATTTGGCGTGAGAAACAGCGTCGTTTACGAGTTCATTAGGAACTCGGTTAGATGGGTCTTTACTGCATCTGCTGGGGGAATGTGCGATTGTGCGGACAGCTTGGATGGAGATTGCACACAGTATTAATGAGGCACTTCAGGATACGTTCATTAGTATCCCGTGAGGAGCGTTAAATTCGTAGCTTAGGGAAAAGAAGCGGGATTTATTGCTACAAGGAGGTACTAAGTTGGAGTTATTAATCGTGAAATATTTTGTGGATAAATAAACGCCCAGACCTGGCTGAAGGTGGTTCTTATGTTGTTTCGAACATTTGACCAGGTTGCCTGCTTCAAGTAGGGTGGTCCACAGGTTGAGGCGACTAGAAGGAGCTTGATTTGGGGGATTGTGCCCATTACCCAACAGCCGGTGTGTTTGATGAGTTTCTGAAAGACGTCCAGGTGTAGAGGAGCTGTGGGGTGGTTCCTATCTTCTGTCATTCGTGTAACTGCTGCAGAGGTCCTGGAACCCGTCACATAGTAATAATATGGATGGCGCTACAACACGTGGTGGAACCGGGCCCAGCTTTTTCAAGAACCTTTCGTGTAGTGTATGGTCGCCCACGAGTGGAGGCGACATACAGAATACAACGGCGGAGTTTGAGAAGCGGCATTCTTTTTGCCTCTTGAGAGGAGAGTCTGAAGACGACTTACTACGCCTTCGCCAAACATCTAAGTGTGCTTGGCCAAAGCCACGAAGCCCTCTGCGACGACGACACTGCAGAGCACAGCCTCTGTCCTTGTCATCTAAGTGTGCTTGGCCTTAGCGACAAAACCCTCTGCGACGACGACACTGCAGAGCACAGCCTCTGTCCTTGTCCAGCCTTTGCTCGGATCAGGTGTCAGGTTTTTGATGCTGATGTGGTGAAACCCGATTGTCCCCATCACAGAAGCTATTCTATTCGCTATTCCTTCGGAAGACCAAGTAACTACAGCAAAAGTAGGTTGCCTGGCAGTACAATGAACCAATTTTAGGGCTCAGTGCTCCAGTGTAGAGCTAAAACCCTCCGTCAAAAAAAATTAACAGAGCCACTATACACCTTCTTCTTGAAGAAGCGTTTAGAGCGAATAATGGCGCCCCACACTGGATTCCAAACTTTGGCGGAGTTTGACAAGCTTCTCCTAGTGTAATCTTTGATCAGTGCCTCGAAAGATGTGGAACTTTGAGCATTATTCTCGTACCGGGTATACCCAGATTTGATGCACATGCCCACTTCCCCCCGGCCACCAAAGCACCGACCATAGCAGCTGCTTGAAGCTTTTATGAACCAGTCTGTGCGGAATTGTCTTGGTGGCTTGTCTGGCATTTCTTGCACACAGCTAGTTAGTTAGTCAAACGTCATGACATGCTTGGCATGCCCACGAATCACCATAATCTTCGCCTTCACAACACTTGCCTCCATTTGTGCACCATCCATGTACACAACACATGTACTTCTTATATCTATATCTCAAAACATCCCCCAAAAAATGCCGGCTTCTTTTTTTTCGATTCTCAGGCACTGGTTGATATCAAGCGAAACAAAGCGCTGAAGCTAATGTTTCTGCAACAAGTTATGTTTTGCTTACTGTGCTCGGCAACATGCATATTGATGCCACTCGATTGCTTATTACACTCGACCACATGTTGCGGCACATTGTTGAATGTTGCTCTCTTGCATATTGTTGCCACTCGATTGCTAATTACACTCGGCAACATGTTGCGGCACATTGTTGAATGTTGCTCTCTTGCATATTGAAGCCACTCGATTGGGGACAAAATTATTTTGCATACCAACCCTTATGCTTCCAAATAGCTATCAACAACCCTAGTAGAGTTGGGCTGAGTAGTGAATTTGTATTCAAATCACGGTGATTTTTAACTGTGATTTTTAGGTTGTGAATTCAAACATTGTATGTTGTGCTAATTAATCTGTAATATGAATGTCCACGATGCACAGGGTGGCGAATCGCTGATTTAGCGGGATTAAATTAATAGCGCTCACAAATAAATGTTTTTGTTCATGGTTGTTGGTGTTTTTTTATTGAAATTGTTCACAGAATACAATGCAATAAATTATTTGAACATATGAGCACAAATTTCGACACAAAATAGCACATAAACACACACAATTTTCAGCTTTCTAGGTCTTTTGGTATAACCAAAAGTTGCAAGACTTCATGTTCAAGAACGCTTTTTTTTTCTTTTGGGAAGGCATCTTAAACTTGCTAAAAATGGATCAGAGGTCAAAAGCAATCTGCTTAGAAGGTCAGTGTTCGTATCTTTTCGCGAAAACTTCCTGATAAATAGTTCCCTAAACTTCCTACTTTCCTTGTTTCTTGCTTCTTGAGCTTCTTCCGAAAGTTGTCCGATTGGAAGTATACAAGAAGAAATTATTTGTTTTCCATGAAACAAGACTTTGTGTTCACTTACTGGCATATAATACCAGGTATAATGTTTAAGGTACAGTTCCCTTGTTCCCCTTGCATAGCTTTCAAAAGCAGTTGTATCAATTGGGAACCCAGAACCAAGAGCTTCTATGATGACACGAAACTTTTTGATCGTTTCCCTATCAATTCCAGTAATTTGTGCAGTTTTTTCTTCATCTCTAAAGAATCTTCCAGACTGTTGAGTTGGCATATATACTAATAACCCAGTTGCACTTTTAAATCTTTCTTGGATTCATTTTTTTCTGGCTTTGACTTTTTCTCTACTTTCTTGGTCTCTAACCTGCCACACTTTTATATCTACTATATACGCTATATGAAGGATAGATTCCATAAATCGTATCCATGAGTGAAGGGGGCTTAATCCAAAGGACGTTGCTTCTTGGTTCACATGCTTTCTTGAAAGAGTAGCTAACTTGTTCATTTCAGATGGTTTGGCAGCGCAAATGTAACAGGTTTGTGATGAAGACGTTATGGATGATAAAGCAGTGCAAATATACATCTGGATCGGATCCATTGAGATGCAGAATAGATTTTCATCGGAATTATCACCAGACGAACATTTTTGAGTCCCTCTCTATGCCGACCACTTTTGAACTAATTTGAAACTAATTTCTCATTTCATTCCCCCCTAATATGGAAAAAAAACACTTCTTATATTGAAGCAACATATTTTTATATTCAGTAAGAATCTACTAACTCCAAAAGAATCGGTACACGAACCACTGAGAAAACGAAATAAACACGTGCTCCTCAAATTGACTTTCTTATCAAAGAACTACATGCAATTTGGACTTTGCGGTCGTTTTTTTTTGCTGTTGCACTAGCTGTACCAAAAAAAATAAATTCCACCGTCATTACGTGGGAGGTTTAAGCTGTGAAAAAAAGTGGGCTTTGTTTACTCTTGAGCATGTCATTTTTTGAATTTAATCCCGCTAAATCAGCGATTCGCCACACTGTGCGATGGTATGAACGGGTGAATGAATCGGTGTGATGCATTGCTTATGAATGTGGCAATTCTAGGAACAAAGACCCAAATGGAGTAGGCAGAGAATAATTCAGTATAAAGTGGGAAGTCCAGCAGACTGCAAATATTTATAAAAACAGTGAATAATTGAATAAATAATAATAAAGGAACGCTTTGTATTAGCTTACATAAATAAACGGTTTAAAATGCTTTTAGCTTACATTGCGATAGGGGAAGCTTATCCTATTTAAAATAAAGGAACTTCAAATATTATAAAAATATGTGCTTAAACATTTGAATTGCCATTTAAAAAATGTAGCATTTTGGCCTTTTCACTTCGCCTGTCCGAAATTATTTGACCAGACTTTGAAAAAAGACGTTCACAAGGCGCAGATATGACAATCACTCTAAGCTGTTGTTGGGAAATTAAGGCTAGATCGGGAATAAATATTTATTGTCTGCAGACCCTCTTCTCTCGGTAGCCCGTCACAGTACAAAAATATTTGCACTTCAGCGGTGGCTTTACCTGTTGATGTCGATTTTGGCAGATGCCCTGTAGCTTCCTTATCAAACTCTGCCCAAATATCATCATCAGTTTCGAACTCTAACGAACTCCGGATCAGTTTCTGACCACAGATCAGTCAACAAATTTTCTTCCACGAGAACAATTGTATTCCTCTTGCAATATCCGCATTTTTCCTGTCTTTGAATGCGATTTTTTTGAATTTGGATCCAAGAATGTGTCCAGTCCAAGTGTGTGAGTGTGCTCCAGCCTATCGGACCTCTCCGCACATTTACAAACATTCCCTTGTGACAACTTTTTTGATGTAAATATTTCCAACTTTGGATGCTTTTTATCAAATATTTACGGAAACTTAACATCGTCCCAAATCAATCAAAGAGCCTTAGAAGTGAAACAAAGGCTTTTGACACATTTTAATGAACGGCATAAGGTAGTGAGTGCATCGGTTGAAGCAGATGCTTAAAGGAAACTAGTGAATTTTGTAAAAAATCATGGCAATGTGTTACCGGAGAATGTGTTACATTCGTGTAGAAGAGGAAGTCTAAATAAACTTTGAAGCATTGACTTTGAATGTGAATGAATGATGTGATAAATCCCGATGGTAACACATCCCGAAGATTCTTTAAAGACCCATTATCAACGGCAGAAAAAATGCAGTGTTATCCTAGAAACAATATCTAACAACTTCTGGATTGACCCGGACAAATTTGGAGCTTATGTCCAAGAAACCGCTGCAATGGCTAGTAATTTATATTCCTCCTATTACATGTCTTAATTATATAATTAAGTTTTTATTTAATTATAATTTAATTCATTTTTAAAATTTAAAATTTTATTATAATTAAAATTTATTTAATTATAATACTGTACATAAAAGTATATTCCACGGAGCAGAAATATTATTACCAGCACCATTGTCGGTTGGACCATTTTCAGAGGAGGCTGAGCAAAGTCGGAATAAATTATTGTCGAATTCAAAATAGTTGACGACAAACGAAGATGTTATTCATCAGATGTTGATATCATCTGATCCCTGGATTGCCTCAACCGAAAACAAAAGATTCGCTTGCAATTAATGAAGAAAGAAATATGATTTCTTTAAACTTTAGTGAGAAATACGTTTGAGGTATAACAACCATTTTTGGACCACAATAAAACCCCCTCACTAGGGTTTAAAAGTTACACATTTATTTCTCCCATACAACCATATCACTGTGCGTTGCTATACCAAATTTGAGCTAAAGGATGATTTTTTAAAAGCTATAGGAAAGTTTTTCAAAAAAAAAAAAAAAAAACACGTAAAATTCAGAAAAATGCATGAAATCTTTATTTGAATATATAGTATAGTACGGTCCATATAATTTAATGTTTGAAGATTATTTCATGCAAATGTTGACCTTGACTGCGCCTCAAATGGTCCATCCGCTTAGTCCAATTTTGGCATACTCCTTCCAACATTTCGGCCGGTATCTCACGAATAAATGCTTCAATGTGGTCTTCCTATGCGTCAATTGAAGCGGGCTTGTCGGTATAGACATGAGCTTTAACATAGCTCCACAAAAAATAGCCTAAAGGCTTTAATTTTCATTGATCGGTCCCGAACGTGAAATAAAATATTCACCGAACTCGCCTCTCAATAAGTCCATTGTTGCGCTGGCTGTGTGGCATGTGGCACCGTCTTGTTGAAACCACATGTCATGCAAGTTAAGCTCTTCCATTTGGGCAAAAAAAAGTTGGATATCATCTCACGGTAGCGCTCACCATTCACAGTTACGTTACGATTCGCATCATCTTTGAAGAAGTACGGTCCAATGATGCCACCAGCCCATAAACCGCACCAAACTGTGACTTTTTCTGGATGCATTGGTAGCTCTTGCAATGCTTCTGGCTGATATTCACTCCAAAATCGACAACTCTGCTTATTTAAGTACCCATTGAGCCAAAACTGACTATAAAATGGAAGAAGTGCGCGATGAACTTTCTTAACAGAGCACGCCTTTTGCAAGCGTTTTCCGTTTGTAAGACGATTCATGGTTAAATTATAGACCAAACTGAAGATGTTTGACAGTGAAACAAAACACGAAACGTGCGTCAGCTGTTCAAACCAGTGTTGCCAAAAAGATAATAGCTAAAAAATCACCCTTTAATATTGAACGTCTCGATTGACGAACAACTAACGAATCTTTCTTGGGAGCACGATTAAAAATAGCACTCCACAGCCCAGCGGTAGCCAGACCTCAACAGGCCAGAAAAGTTATGTAGAATAAAATACAATGACAAACCATTGCACTTTCTGCGAAGGGCCTATTCATTTATGGACATAAATAAATAACGAAGAAAATACTTCACAATATCAAGTTATGTAAAAAACACATCAAATTAAAAACACAACTATGACTGAGACACAATAGTACGTTCGCGCTGGCATTGCTTTCAACGGACACAATTCAATGGCCATGCATAAAATACAGCGTCGACCTGCGTACAGTTGGGCCTTTAGAGAAAAACTAGAGTGACTTCAGCATTTTCTTCAATTGCAATTGGAGTTCGTGGACCCTGCCAAACATAAATCCTTAGAGAAGTTTCCCCTATATGCGAGAGTGTGAGAATATAAATATGAAATCTGATTTGAATCATATCGCTATATGATGAGCACAAATTTAAACAAATTTTAAGTGGAAATAGACCTAGAAGTTGGTCATCTCTATAATACCTCATTTCTGCTTTAGATGTTTCCATGGAATTTCATTCCGGTGCTCTGCATTTGTTTGCCCTTTACGATATTTTATGAATGAACGAATACGTTTTGTTTTGTTTAGAAGCTTTTAATATTGGGTCCATAACTTAATTCGTGCGATTAAAATAGTATTATTCAAAGTATTGCCCATCTGAAGCTATGACTTTTTCCCATCTTTCTGGCAATTTCTGGATCCCATCCCAAAGGAACTGCGCCGGCTTGGCAGCCAGGAATGATTCAAGCCCATTTTTGATATTCTGCTCTGATGTGAACCGTATTTCAGTGAAATCCGTTCTGCATCGACCGAAACAAATGGTAGTCAGAAGGGGCAAGATCTGGGCTATAAGGCGGGTGGGGTAAAACTTCTCATCCACTGTTTTCCAAATAGTTCTTACCCGGAATAGCAACGTGGGGCAGAGCGTTGTCATGATGGACAATTATTGCCTCTCGTCTGGTCGCATATTCCGGGCGTTTTTCGGCTACTGCTCACTTCAAACGGATTAATTGCACACACTTCTGATCCCACCAAATACAGAGCATTACCTTCGCGCCATGGATATTCGGCTTTGCCGGCGATTTGCTGACTTTTGGCACGTTCGCCATAAACTTCCACCAAATTACGATGACATTCGGCAGCAGTTTTCTTCATATTAAATCAATGAAGAAGAACTCCCCGCAAAAGCACTTTTAGGCACAAAGTTCGACATATTTGAGTGGAAAAAAGATGATTTTTGTTTACGCTTCAAATGAATGACATGTACTGAAATGACGTTCAATGACAGTAGCTTTAAAACGCATGTTCCAATGGAATAAGAACAATAAATTGTTATAATTTATGAAAAAAAATGCATACACTATGCAGTGCATTCATTAATTTTGTCCTAGTACCTCAGACCATAACTTGCTCACCTTATTGAATCGGCTTCACGCACATCAGATTTGTTCGTCTGTTCACCCCTCCATACTGTGTTGGAAATTTAACACCGACATTTGAAATAACGTTCAAATAACGAGCGATTTTTCAAGTAAGAGAGGGTATCAGCTGTTCGCCAGCTGTTCTCAAGAGCGCTCACGTATTCACAGACACGGGGCAAAAAGCGTATAAAAAACGCTGTCAGATGAAGTCAAGGGGCAAGAGAGGTTGGATACCTCTATCCTTCATTGTCTGAGCTCTATAACGAGCGTCTACTGTATTCTGATATTTCAAGTTTGAAATGTGAGGCCATAGTTCTGCTATAGGCGTATCCGCACAGATCTCGGAAATCATTGTATTTTCTGTATTTTCCATTATTTGCTCCACATTATTAATCATCATCATCCTCTGACTCGCATGCTCCACTAAAAGGGGGTAAGCCACGCACAAGAGATCTCCACTATATTCTCCGCTACCGACTCTAGCTCATCAGTTGTTAGGCCCAAGAGCAACCAGTCGAGTTTTCGGACTTGGTCCAACCACCTTGTCTCGGGTCTGAAACACGGTCGCCTGCCTGATGGAATCGCAACCAACGCCCGCCTATTTTTGAACAGCTGACTGTCTCAAGGGTCTGTAGTCTCCACACGCCTACGATCGTATTAAAATTGTGGTTGATGTAAAGCAGTATGATTAGAAGCAACACTTTTGTAAAGTCGGGGTGAATATCATCCAGTATTGCACAACCGACCACTCCCCCAAATTCAAACACATCCTCTCGGGTGTTGTTGGTTGCAAGTAAAGACACATTGAGTGGGGTTACGGACGAGGCAGAAGTGAAACGAACATATCTTCTACAACACCACCGGATAAACAAATACAAAACGGCTAAGCCCGAAGTCGCATTCTTTCTGCAAAACCCCATAAAGACATCAGCGGTTTCCAGAACCCGCCTCAGCATCTGTGTGGGAGCCGTACACCGCCCGGTTTTTCCACAAGCGGACCATATCTTGCCCAAGATTGTTGCGTCATTATCGGCAGCGCCGATGAGGGACCGGAAACCAAAATTCGATTTTTGCTTTTCGATTAGTCCTTGAACGGAGTCGGTGCACATTGCATGGCAGAGACCCAATTAATAGTTAGTCCTATCCTATCCTCATAGGAAACTCGTCGTTGGATAGATTCCACTTCCCATTATAAAACGTTCATCATGTCAGTTCACAAACTACATGAAAAACTTGGTAATTTAAATCAAAGCACTTTCGCATTTCTTCAAGCAACAAGCGCCCCCGCGTTGAAGACAAACAAAAAGCAAACACGGAACATGAAAATCAAAAGAAAGGTCCAAAACGCTTGGGATGCCATTGTTGAACATTCCCCTGGGCGCAGTACACATGAACGGAAACACTGTGAGAAATAGCCCTCCAGAGGCACCATCTGTGAGCGATATCCATGCATTTTTGAGCTCAAATTCAACGAGATGAGAAAAGAAACACTTGAGATAGGTGAAATATACTTTACTCGCATATTCACCGAACGGTGTTGGTACGTGTGTACGGACCCAACGGGCAGGCCATAGAAATAATTAATTTTCTTAACCTTTTCCCACAATACCACTAAGTGCTTAAATGGGACGATGTTCACTTTGAAACTCTGGGAAGAGGAATTGACGTGAAGGCTTTGGATAGAGTTTGTGGATGCGATAAGCGGGTAAATAATAAATTTGAACATCATTGGAAGGCATGCGGTCGGTTGTTGGACCCCTATCCTATAAGTTGAGTGGTGAATTGTCGTGCACGGCAATGACTTCATCGCAACGCAGCAGAACGAAGATAGGATGACACGGATTACTAGGATTACCAGAGAGTACGAGCATTTTTTAGGAGATGATTTTGTCAAATGCCCTGGAGATCTGAGTTAGGGGCTCTCACGGTTCACGGGAGATGTGAGGGACGATCTGAAAGAAAAAAAAAATGTTCTATCGCCTTCATGCATGTACTGGGCATTTGGTATTTTCCTCAGCGTCAAAGTGGTTGGATTAATACTGTAGTCGACTAACAAAAATGATTTCCAAATTGCATGCACGCCTCTTAAGATGTTAAGACTCTAGGCCGATGCCAGAGACCGAACATCTACAAAATAAAAGGGAAATATAATTTTGATGGCTGCCTACCACAAGCTGAGATAGAAGGAGGGGATTATTGGTGTTCACGCCGCCTGACTGAAGGGCTGCTTAAAGCAACATGAATTAAACCAAGAAAGGCCAGATGCCAGATGTTGTCCACCTTCACGGTAATCAGCAGTCCAAACCTTTCGAGGTAAAAAACATTGGCACGTAATCTGCAGTAATCTGCAGAGTCTCCATCGTCTACGCATGTGATTACATCCCCGGCAGTTGACAACATGACAGAATTAAATTCGAGGAAACTCTGCATGCGGTTAGGATGTTGTGCCTACCACGACGGGAATAGAAAACATCTCAGGAGCACTGTCAACACCTTTTCCACTTCATGTCAGTTGGCAAAAACTTTTCCACCGAGCACGCCGGCGACACGCAGTGAAAATTTCAAAATCTACTTTCGCCAACTTTGCCACTCAAGTTCGCAATCTTATTTGTCGGTGAGAGTTCCATTCCATTGCGGCACTCGAATGCTAAACAAACGAAAAATCAGCGCTTCTTAATGAGAACGCAACGCGTGCTAAAGACTAGCAAAACAACACAAACAACCAGCGTCTCCAGCCGGGTTGAGACCGGAAATTGCGAAGGCAGAAATCACACTCAGCCAACAGGTGGGCGTTAAGTGGAAGAGAAAACTTTTGCGCACCCACTTCGTTAACGAAACATACAATTATCCCATCAGTCGGGCCGAATATGACATTCAAGTCAAGTCAAGTCATCCAAAAAATGGTAATTGGATGGCTGACTGGCCGGGAATTCAGCCAAAAAAGCTGGATGCTCCTTGAAAGGAGCGAAAATGAAAAAGAAACAAACTCTTGGTCATCCTGATTGAAAAAGTTTTCGCCACGATAACAGCCCGACTGCAGGGATTCTTTTCGAATTTGATTTGAGAAACAAAGATTCATGCAGTTTGAGGTTATGTAACATCGGGTTGGGTTGGGATTGAGATGGAGCGCGAGTCTACACATAATAAGATGCACGTGTTGCAAACTTTCTCTGACCGGAGGCAAGCGAAGTGTTGCGAGATATGATGAAGTCGCGGGACAGCAGGTGTGTCTGCGTCTGGAACCCGGCCACTCACTCACTCAGGGAAAAGTTCTTAATAAGCATCCAAAAAAATGGAAACTTAGATAAGAGATGTGCACACGTCGCAGGGTAATGTCATGGAATCTAAAGAACTTCGATGAAAGACACCGTCAATTGGGCGCGAAAAGAAATTCCTTCGAGTGCGTATGCGAGTCGAAGGAATTACCAATTCTTGGAGCAGAGTTTTATGAAAGACACGATTTTCGTCACTTGAATCGCCACAGATGATTAGGTTTCTTTGAAACTTGTTATTTGTTGATTTCGTTCGGCGAGAGATACGAAGTCTGACTGAAGTTCGATGAGGAGGTGTATACTTTGTGAGAGTTTCATTTAAGTTACTTACAATGACAGACTGAAGAGATAGAAGACGTTTATTTTGTGTCTGCAAAGTTGGTTTGCCGTTGGCACTATTTCGGTTGTTATTTCAGCTTGGATTAGCAATGTCCGCTGAAATGCAATTGCCCTCCAATTTCAATGTGTCCACAGCTGTTTTCTGGGAACTTACGCAAAATTCCATCGTCATCTGTCTTTTACGTACGAAAACACCGATGGATTAAAAATGCTAACGAAACTTGACGAAACTTAACGAAACTCAACTAATGATTTCAAACTCACACTTACTTGTTTAGTTCAAACTTGAAAGGGATTCCGGGTTGATGTCCAACATAAAATAAACTAGAGCGTATGTCAAAAGCTAACGTACGATAACTAGAAGTGTCCTCCAGTTTCAATGTGTCCACAGATGTTTGTGGGAACTTACGAACAAATTCCACCATAGACTGTCTTTAAGTACGAAAACACCGATGGATTGAAAAGTCTAACGAAACTTAACGAAACTTGACGAGACTTAACGAAACTCGACTAATGATTTCAAACTCACACTTACTTGTTTAGTTCAAACTTGAAAGGGATGACGGGTTGATTTCCTAAAATAAACTAGAGCGTATGTCAAAAGCTAACGTACGATAACTAGAAGTGTCCTCCAGTTTCAATGTGTCCACAGATGTTTGTGGGAACTTACGAACAAATTCCACCATAGACTGTCTTTAAGTACGAAAACACCGATGGATTGAAAAGTCTAACGAAACTTAACGAAACTTGACGAGACTTAACGAAACTCGACTAATGATTTCAAACTCACACTTACTTGTTTAGTTCAAACTTGAAAGGGATGACGGGTTGATTTCCTAAAATAAACTAGAGCGTATGTCAAAAGCTAACGTACGATAACTAGAAGTGTCCTCCAGTTTCAATGTGTCCACAGATGTTTGTGGGAACTTACGAACAAATTCCACCATAGACTGTCTTTAAGTACGAAAACACCGATGGATTGAAAAAACGATGAAACTTAACGAAACTTGACGAGACTTAACGAAACTCGACTAATGATTTCAAACTCACACTTACTTGTTTAGTTCAAACTTGAAAGGGATTAAGGGTTGATATCCAACCTAAAATAAACTAGAGCGTATGTCAAAAGCTAACGTACGATAACTAGAAGTGTCCTCCAATTTCAATGTGCCCACAGATGTTTGTGGGAACTTACGAACACATTTCAGCATGGAAAAGTTTAATGCAACTTAACGAGACTTGACGAAACTTGACGACACTCAACTAATGATTTCAAACTCACATTTACTTGTTCAATTGAAACTTGAAAGTGATTCCGGGTTGTACTTGTAACTTTAATGGTGTTCCTTGCATGTAGTTCGAACTCATGGTTGTCAATTCATCAACAAGTCTGGAAGCTTTCAAAATTTGGATATCTCAGTAAAGTTTGATGTTATCTTCGGTATGATATGGATTTGGATGTGGACATTTCTGGACTTCTGAACAATTTGGTGACATTGCGGAATTTCAAGCTCCACCCCACCATTCAAGCCCCCACATCAAGAAAGACCTTCGCATGACTCAGTCTGTCAATCTATTAGACAGGGGCTCAACTATAGCTTTTCAAAATCACGTGTAACGTGTGGGTCCTATCCACACGCAGGGTACTCTCAAAGCTCCGATTGAGCAAACGATTGTGAGTTCCTTTACCGGATTTGTACTCTCCGATGGATAATGCAATGTTGAATAGTGTAATCTGCCATCGTTCTGGGGCCCTTAAATGAATTACAAGATACCTTCCCATCGTCGCTCCATCAAAGTTCATCAGGTGAAGTGCTGAGAAGCAAAACAAGGTTGCCACCCATTCACAGTTCCTTGTCAGCGCCTCAGTCTCCCTCAACGGTTGATGAATCTGTCAAGACCTCTCTCAAAACTGAAAATCCTTCGTCAATCAACGTGTAATCTGTAATCAAATGAATGCTCTTGCTGTGAGTGGAATCATATCACCACCGAGAGCGAGTACAACACGTTTTCAAGAACTCACACCGAAGATGGTAAATAAATTCGTTAAGAAGTCCGTTAATCCACTTGGAATCTCTCTAAAGAGATGACATTCATAATTCACAAAGCAATTACTCGCTCCATGCGCACATGCCATTCCCAAAGTTCATCGCCATTCACGCTCCCTTGGACCTCTTCCCGGCAGCCAAGACAAAAGCGAAGCCAGCCCCGGCCATCAGATCACCTTGCAATCGCATTAAGCTTACCTAACAGACTACCAACTGATTACACTTGCTGTCGCTCCCCCAATGGGTCATGGGTGGATAATGTGATTCCTGCGAAATAGGATTGCACCCACTATCGCCACTGTTGCCGCCGCCCTGCTATTGTCGTTGTCAAACAAAGTTCACGGAATTATCGTGCAACATCCGCTCGGTATCTCCAACCTGCTCTCAAATGAAGCACCACATCTCGCCCATGATGACGTGTACTTCGAATGAAATTACAAAAGAGCTCGGGAGCGCGCCTGCCTCGGGGCAGCTCACATTTACCACCACCCACAAACGACCTAATTTGATGGCAAATTAATCGACATTAAGCAGCTCCGTTTCAGCCCGTGCAACAAGGTGTGAAATGTGTGCAAATGTGGCAACGCGGCTGTGTATCCGTGCGTCACACCATTACCGGCGGGCTGCGCTCCGAGCACTCAATTCGACCGAAGATTGAGTTAATTTATCGAAACGACCTGTTAACCATTTCATTAAACCCACGCATCGCCGCGCCGCGCCGGCTCACCGATCTCATTGAGTTATGAATGACCGTGCACTCGGTTTAAAAACTCGAGCTGACACATGTCCTTGCGGTGGCCAGCGGCGATAGCTTCAAATCAATTTCACAGCACTTTGGGGTTATCCACCCCACACCGGGCGTCTGGCGAAATGCAATAATGCAACAAAGTTCACTGGGGTTGAGGCGCCCGGGGACTCCTCCGTAGCGCAGCTTGCGACACGGAGAACGGGACTAATAAACATACAAGGAAGGGTATTCATGGGAATTTGTCAGGATAATTGCAATTGGATCCGCATTCACTCACCTGCATCATACTGGGCGAATCGGCGGCGTTGTACTCCTGGTATCCTCGCTGGGCTGTGCATACGAACCGGCTGGCGCAGAGTAACGTTATGACTGGGCAGAGCCACGCGGTGGCTTTCATATTTCTGCAAAAAGAGGGGATAAATATAAAGCGAGATGTAAACAACGATCTACGAGTAATTTATTGGGTTAGTCGACGGGGTGTCATGTGTGACACACTGTCGGGCGAGGGCGTTCAAACGCGTTTCAGTTTAATTAAAACTGACACATACGGTTGAACGCACTCACGTTGTGCCTTTGTGCGGTTTGTCGTAGTTGATAGTCATCGGTGGGGCGGGGCGCAGTGACAGCCACTGCATGGATGCATATGTGGCTTTGGCACTGCAATTGCTGCGGATGTTATTTAATTATATTTGCATTGTAAATGATGTCAATGTTTTTCTCGTTTTTTTTTTTTTTTTTTTTGATGCGGTTAAGCGATCAATATAAATTAGCATATTTTAAATCGGACAGATGACACTCGGGGAGCCAGGGAATTCATCCTAGTCAGCATTTTTGATGGACAATTACTTTTAAGCGCCAATCGGAGTCATCAATCGTTAGCATTTGGAATCATGATGGATTAGAGAAATCGACTGATATGATAAAATAGTGTGCCCTGATGGATGAATGGATGTTTGTGGCGAGGGGACACAGGGATTCGGGTGAAATTTGGTGCACAGATTTGGACATAGCGTAATCTCTGGTAGGTAAAGGAATACCCCTTTCAGAATCAACACAAATCACTGACAATGTGGCGCACATTTCACAGAGCACGAAATAGCAGTGGTTGCGACCGAGATGTCGGAGCGATGAACAATGCAGACAGAAGTGCTGGTACGATGATGAAAACAAGAAATCAATTCATCACTTTTTACAGCTCAGTGCAGACGAGAGATAATGGAGGATAGAGATATCCAACTTTGGCCAATTTTTCCCCTAGTCAATGTCGGCAGTGAGCCGTAAAGGATAAGGGTGTAGTGGAATTCCCTTGCGTTCCACACATACTTTTACAAAGTGTCCGACTCCACCACGTATTGTAACAGCGTATAGAAAAAACGCTGTCAGCTGAAGTCAAGGGTAGCAGTTGGATATCTCCATTATCTCTGGAACAAAGCGGAGCTCACTTGTGCAGTGCCAATAAAATAGGACCTAAAGGTTGCAGTTCACCGAGAGGAGCAGTCAAAGTTTTTTGTTTTCATTTACTTCTTCATCTAACCTATTGGCCAGTCTCTTTATCAAGATGACAGCAATCGCTGGCCCCTTAGTTTGTTCTTAGAATCGTCTTCGACAATCGATCTTCAACCACAGAAGACCTGATGTCGATTACCACGGTTTCATCTCATCTTAAGGCTGAGTAAATCGTTTGACGTTGAAAAGTGAAAATGTGAACGAACATTCAAGAATAAAATATTCGATAAACAATATCGTGGAAACCTGAGTCTGCAAATCTAAATTTAAAGTGTTCAAATCCCATTTCAATTTCATCTAGCAGCTTATTCATCGCTGTGCGTCGGTAGACCACAGTCTCTATTTTGCCTCGAAGAACCGCGCGAAAATATGTGATTTTCCAAATGAGGTGATACTAGAGCTGTCATAATCGTGATGATTTTGACCAGTTCTCTACAAACCAACCAATCATAAAGTCAATACTTTTGAAGCTTCCTGTTTAGCGATAGGAACGATCGAACCGATATGAGCGACCGAAATGTAACGAGTGACCAAAACGATACGAACAAACGAAACTGTTGATGCCATTCGACACAACTGAGTCACGACCAAGGCAACGACACATCAACCGATACTCTGTGTGCCAACATATGCTTATACTGGGTCAGTTACGCTCATGTCAGCAGTTATATCGACACTGCAAGTGCGACGTACGTTAAGTGGGACATATTTTGGGAGTTCATAAGTATGTCTTTAGAATTAAGTTATCCTCTAATGTTAGAGTAAGCAAATTTGTTGCACAAAAGAAATGGAAATCAATCAATAAAGCTTAGTATTCATACCCAACGTTTTCAATTTCCGGCGATCAGATTCCGACAAGTGAGCAGGTTCAACTCTCATAATATACACCAAGTGTATGTGCTTGGTCTTATCGTAGGCAAACGAGCCTATTAACAGAAACCACTCAATCTCAGTTCCGTTCATTCTATTCGTTTCGGTCGATCATTTGCTTCGATCGCTCTTACATCCCCTTATTCTCTTAGACGAGCTCTCATCAAAACCACCTCACATCAAAATCTGTATTCTTGAATTCGAGTGAGGTCAAAAAAAAAAGCCAATTAAATTCTCTCTCCAAAAAAATTCAACTAGTTGGCAACATATACTGCAGGTTTGTGTCTTCAACTGGGATCAATTTCAATTCGGTGGTTGCATTTGATAATTAGTACAGTCCTTAGATGTGTTTGGTTGGAAACACGGATATGTTGGTGCGCGTATGTGGTGGACCACATTTCAATGACGATTTAAAAGCGATTTCCAAATTTATTTGAACGGAGTTATTTTTCAGTTGGGATTACAAGTAGACTTAGAAACTAAGGGTTAGGGTGTTGGCTAAACAACAGGGGCCCAACTGATTTACTTCGTTTAATTTCATGTTTATTATTTTTGTCGGTTTAATGGCTGGTGCTTACATCGGGGTGTTCAAGTCCGTGTGTCCATGGTGGTCCTTTTGGGATGATGTGTTAGCCGATTAAGTCTCGATGGTTAATGATGCTCTGGTAGAATCCATGCAGCTCGTTGTTCGACCTCTTTGGAAAGTTCTGCTCGTTCAGCAGATTTAACGCGTTAAGGTAGCGTTGACCGGAGATTGTGTTTCTCGGGCTCCTGATTTCCTCGTTTGGATGGTTGTTGATTTCTAGTAGCTGCTTTCTGAACAGTGTCACCATGTACTGTTGCAGGGGAATGATGCGTGCTTGGTCGTAAAGCCTATTGTTGCTGTGGTGCCTTTGACGGTCCCTGTCGAAGGTGAGTTTGCTACATATTCGCAGCTTCGTCATGCTGGTCTTAGAGATGTGCCAAATTGGGAAGCTGTACGTTAAGATCGTTCGTATAAACGGATATAGATGCCATGTAAGCCTAGGTTGGCCTTATTAAGGGCCAGTTTAAAATGACTGTTGAACTTCAACGTTTCCGTGAAATTAATGCCAAGATACTTTTCGTTTCCGTACCATTAGGGAGCACCATCTTTATGGTTCGACATTTGGCTGCTGATCTGCGTCCGCCGATGGATGGTCTGCTTAAGCACATAAGTACCGATTTCCCAGCATTGATACGAATACCCCATTTGGTATAGTAGTCAAATGTGTTCGTTGTTTGGATTTCGACCCTTTGCGGTGCTATCTCTGGTGACTTCGAGCTGGCATGAGTCAGCTCAAGAAATGAGTTCGGCAAGAAATTGAAAAGCGACCATAGATCTGCGAAAAAGCTGCTCTGGCAAACAATTCACCGACTCAAAGGAGGGAAATTCAACACCATCGAAGGAGTCAAATCCAAAGATGGTGTGTTTCTTTCCAATGGGGTGGACATCTTAGGCAGATGGAGCGAGCACTTTTCGGAGCTGCTCAATCCCGAACAGAGCACTGAGGATGGCAGACACGTAGTCTTGAGTGGGGCGGAGAATAGTCCAACGGTGGAGGGAGTCATCTTGGCGGCTGAATCGTTAAAAGTTGGCAAATCGGCCGGTGTGGCTGAAATCCGGCCAGAAATTCTTAAGTCAATTGTTAAGAGGGCGTTTTATGGCTCTCTCGTGTCACTTAATTGGCTTGGGAATGTCTACGCTAAGGTGTTGGAAGCGCGTTCTAGAACTATGGCCGAGCCAAGGATGGGGGATTAACAGTGCGGCTTTAGTCCCAGTAGAAGTACAACTGACCAGCTTTTCACTCTAAGAATAGTACTTGAGGAGGACTCCCAAGCCTTCTGCAAAGACCATATACATTTGCTCTGTGAAATTGGAAAAGGCATACGACCGAGTTCCTCGAGGTTAACTCTGGAGTTCTCTGCAGGAGTATGGGATTGATGGTCCACTTCTGAGGGCCATTCAGTCTCTATACCCAAACTGTAGCAACTGTGTTCGGGTTAGCGTTGGACTTCGTCAAGGGTGCGTCTTGTCACCTCTCCTTTTAATTTTTTATATGGACTGGATGTTGCAGAACAGCCGAGACGAGGAATTTTTCACATTGGGAGAGTTGAGGGAAAGTCATCGTTTTTTTTGCAGATGACTTAGTGATCCTCACATCTTTCTAGACAGAACTCCAGTGCGCACTCCATAGGTTTGTGATGATGGCGGAATGAAGGTTAACTTGGACAAATCAGAGGTTATGGTCATTTTCAGAATGCCTGTTTCTGGACTACTATTGAAGCAGGTGGGGAGCTAAGGTATCCCGGGTTTTTTTTTCCACGAGTGATGGAAGGAGCAATCCTGAGCTTTCCTGGAGAACTGGTCAACCTGGGTCGGTTTTGAAACAGCTTGGAAGATCTGTAATCAGGAAGGCCGAGCTTGGTGTCAAAGCCATGGTTTCAACTCAATATTTATTTCAACTCTTACCTATGGTGATGAAATTTGGGTAATGACCGAAAGAATATGATCGCGAATACCAGCTGCTGAGATGAGATTTCTTCGTGCTGTCGTGGGAATTACTCGCCGGGATAGTGTTCGGTAACTTCTTCGACCGGTAAGGTCTGTGGTTTGGTCGCGTGACACGAGTGTCTCCATCATTACAACTTCCGAAGCAGACTTTGATTGCGATTCCGGTAGGTAGGCGACCTCTTGGCAGACCCACGACGGGGTGGTTGGACCAAGTCCATAACTCGCCTGGTTACGTTCGGGCATAACTCCTGATGAGTTAGAATCGATGGCGGACGATCGAGTTGCCTGGAGATCAGTCGTTTGTGGTTTATACCCCCGAACCCTTTTGGTGGTGCATGCGGGTCAGAAGATGATGACAAAAATGTTTAATAATCACTGCTTGTCAAGGTGGTTCCCCCCTTTGTTTCTCAGACACGCACAGATCTGTAGTCTACAGTAATATCTAACAAGTCATTCACAACTTTAAAGACTGTAAGCGTTGAAGGCCTTTTAAAGACCCAAGCTGGATGTTTGAGAAAGCAGTGCAAAAGTATGCTTCAAGAATTTATCGAATCCTAAGAGGAAGTACTTAGGATACTTAATGTTGCCCCTGTGAAGGGAGTCATTGACAACAGAAGTGCTCAAAGTAGCAGAGAAGTGAACTCAAATCTCTCCATTCAACGCTGAAATGCCAGTATGGCCACCTTCAGAAAAGGAGCTCCTAAAAAGAGAAGACTACCACAATCAAATTTGAATCCACCATCAAAAGCAAGCCCTTTGCCAGCGCACCCCTCTCACCCGTCTCTCCTCATGGGCTCCCACAAATTGTTTCACTTCGATTAAAACAAAACCCAAAGCGGCATCAGCAAACAACATTTCACAGCCATTCTTGTTTTCGGGAAAAAATATTTTTCAAATTGTCTCGTGGCTCGTAGTTTGTGAACTTGCATTGGCTTGCTTTTATTATTTTTTAATTTAATGGTCTCCTCGTTTCCAACAAAGCAGCGCTTCTTATCCTGCTTTCAATAGCTTTTAAGTTGCTGAGCACATTTCCCCTTCGTGTACACTGAGTAATTCAGTTTTCCCTTGAATGGAAATGAAAATGTCTTCGACTGTGCTCACGAAGAAGGATGAGATGTATTCATAGAACGGCAACAACCTATTTATCTCCGTCGGAGCGGTTGTATGGAAATATGTAAAATATTAAAGACTCAAATTTGATTACTTAATTCATCCTAGCGAAGGCACGCAAATAAATGATTCCGTTTGAATGCGATATCCGCACAAATGGGAGCCAAGGGAGAGCCTTTCAAAGGCAGCTGCAAGGAGAGCACCTGTGCGTGGGTCTGTGGGGATGTGCAAGTCAGATGTGATATTAATCACCGAAGATGCTCTCAACTGAAGGATTACTCAGCGAGGTTTCAAATCTTTGTGGTTTCGAAAACTTGGAGTTGGAGCATGTGATGTGAGTGATGATGGTGTAGTCATGACAAGTCTTGTTCACTTTCTTGTGAATTAAAGAGTACTATTTAACTGTAGGCAAATGGTGGAGTTGGTAGAATGTTAACACTCTCTCTAGCAGCAATGCGATGTCGTTCATCTCAAGTGCCCACTCAAGTGGTGAGACTAGGCAAATGAGTGAATAAGTTGGTTAAATAATCTATGGGGGATGTTACGCGTAAGCAATTTATTCAAGAAATAGACTCCGAGGTACAGACGTCGCACTTGTCTTGATGAGGAGACTTCCCAGACAAGTTCCGAGACATACCGCATGCAGTTCTTTTAGTGTCACCATCCAGAGTCCAGCATCCATCCGTATACAATTTTTTCAGAAAGCTTGGAGTCCAAACGCCACCTGCCTGTTATTTGTTAATTGGTCGTGCCATCGTGTAGCAAAATTTTGCACGAGGAATATATTCTAGTAACCCTCTAAAATGGGGCTTAAGCTTGGGGGGCAATGTTCACGCATTCCTTGCAAGCTTAGCGAGTCAGAGATATTCTTGGCTTGTCTCTATAGCCTTGGTTGGTACACATGCGATGATAAACTGTTCAACCATCTTTTCCAGTCACAGGTGGAGCATAAGTAAATTAATTCCAGGCGGCCCATGTCCATCGCTGTCTGCATGAATTCTAATCCACGACGAAGTTAGTCTAACAAGTAATGTGCCTTGTAGACCCTCCTTTTTTGCTTATTGCTCTCTCCATTAAGGGTACAGCTCAAAGAAATCTGCTTTTAGGAGGTTCACGTACTGAACAGCCGAATGGATGACTGACAGGGGGATGTCGTTAGCGTTCATCAAAAATGTCGTCAGACTTCAATGATCGTTTGCAAATTTGCAGAGTTTGTGATAGATACAATTTCAGAAGAAAAGAAATCGAGGAAAGCAAAGAAGAAAAATGGAGCGAATTGGTGTAAACGAAGGGATTCAAATTTTATTTGCGAACAGAAGTCCATTGAATTCTGCCACAGACTATCCGAATTGTTTGTATAATGAATTGTAATGAATTGCTAATTTTTTCACTGGCCTGTGTTTCTGCCCTTTACCCTACGTGGACTCTGATCAACTTTCGTTAAACGACTGACTGTGTAGATAGGGGTCCTCACCTCAGCACCTCGGCTGTGGTAGATCTAGTGCTTTTTCTGAAAAACAAATATACAGCACTTTTGGTCACACGAAAAAGTATATATTTTGTAGATAATAAAAAGAAAAAGAAGACAATAAAGGATGAATACAATTCCAAGAACCAATTCATACTGTAAGAGCTGCCGATGATCTCCGTAAAAGTGCCTCTTTAAAATTGTCATCGCCAAGCATGCGGTGAATTATTCATTCGTTCGATGTCTGAAGTACAAACGAAACGATAGGCTAAATTTTGTTCAAAAATAAAGTGCGGTTTGCTATTCCATTGGAACATGCGGTACTATTCCATTGGAACATGCGTTGGAAAGCTAGTGTCACGTCATTTCAGTGTATGTCATTCATTTGAAGTGTCGAACTTTGTTTCCGAAAAAGTGTTTTTGCGGGGAGTTCTTCTTCATTACTTTAATGTGAAGAAAACTGCTGCCGAAAGACTCCGTGTTTTGGTGGAAGTTTATGGTGAACATGCGCTAGCTGAGCGAACGTGACAAAAATGGTTTGCACGATTTAAGAGCCAAAATCAACGGCAAAGCGCAAAAAAAAAGCGGCGGTAATGCTCTGTATTTGGTAGGATCAGAAGGGTGTGCTGTATTATGAGCTGCTAAAACCAGGTGAAACCATCAATGGCCAACGCTACCGAACACAATTAATCCGTTTGAGGAGAGCAGTAGCCGAAAAACGCCCGGAATATGCAACCAGACACGGGGCAAAACTTTTCCATTATGACAACGCTCGGCCCCACGGTGCTATTCCGGTTAAGAACTATTTGGAAAACAGTGGATGGGAAGTTTTACCCCACCCGCCTTATAGCCCAGACCTTGCCCCTTCTGACTACCATTTGTTCCGGTCGATGAAGAACTGAACTCACTGAAAAACGGTTCACATCAGAGCAGAATATCAAAAATTGGCTAGATTCATTCTTGGCTGCCAAGCCGGCGCAACTCTTTTGGGATGTCAAGAAGCCATCAAAGAAGCTGCCACTGATGTGCTGGTTTTACGACACCACCAAAGAAGAACCCATGGTTTGACGACGAGTGCAGGCAGGCACATGCAGCCAAACAGGAGGCCTACAAGGCAACTCTGCATCGAACAACGAGAGCTGTTCCTGAGCTCTACGAGCAGAAGAGAAGGGAAGAGAACCGGCTTCTCAGAAGGAAAAAGAAAGAGCACGAGAAGCGCGCGGTCGAAGAGATGGAGAGATGTTACGGCAGGAAGGAGGTCCGAAAGTTTTACCGAAGGTAAAACAGTTATCCGGAGGGTTTAGACCTCGGACAGAAGCCTGCAGGGATGAAAATGGACAACTAGTAGTAGAGTCGCAGTCGATGCTGAGAATTTGGAAAAATCACTTCTGCAGACTGTTAAACGGCGATGACGACACAAATTCCGCTGTCAGGCAGAATGTTCCACTTAATTTGGACGAGGATGACCAAGAATTCCGTCCCCCCGACTTAGGCGAGGTCAAGATAGCGATATCTAGACTAAAGTCGAACAAAGCTGCTGGAGCGGACGGACTGTCCGCGGAACTGTTTAAAGCAGCTGGAGATGATCTGGTTTGGCGCATGCACCAGCTCATCTGTAAGATATGGTCGGTGGAAAGCATGCCCGATGAGTGGAATCTCAGCGTCGTTTGAAAGGAGACCCTTTTGACTGCGCCAACTATCGAGGGATCAGTCTCCTTAACATAGCGTACACGATCCTCTCTGCCGTCTCGTGTGAACGCCTGAAACCATTCGTCAATAACCTGATAGGTCCTTATCAGTGCGGTTTCAGGCCGGGAAAGTCCACCATCGACCAAATTTTCACACTGCGGCAGATCCTGGAAAAAAGCCACGAGATGCAGATCGACACCCACAACCTATTCGCCGATTTCAAGGCCGCATATGACAGCGTGCATAGAGACGAGCTATACAATGCCATGTCTAGTTTTGACATTCCAGCCAAACTCGTCAGATTGTGCAGGATGACGATGGAGAACTCTCGCTGCTCCATCAAGGTCGGTAACGAACTCACCGAGACCTTCAATGTCAAAAGAGGTTTTAGACAAGGCGACACGCTGTCATGTGATTTCTTCAACATCATACTTGAGAAGATCGTGCGAAACTCAAATGTCAACACCAGAGGCACGATCTTCCAAAAGTCCGTTCAACTGCTTGCCTACGCGGACTACATTGACGTGATTGGACGAACACAGCGAGCTGTCAATGAGGCTTTTGCTAGCATTGAAGCGGAAGCGGCTAAAATGAGTTTGGCAGTTAACCAGGGCAAAACAAAGTACATGCTGTCATCACGAAAGGACGCACAACATCGACGCCTCGGACAGAGCGTCATAATGGGCAGCCGAAACTTTGAGGTAGTCAAGGACTTCGTCTACCTTGGCTCTGCAGTAAACAGGGACAATAACACCAGTACTGAGATCACGCGCAGAATTACTCTTGCCAATCGCTGTTTCTTTGGGCTCAAGAGGCAATTGTGTAACAGAGCCATCTCTCGAAACACCAAGTTGACTTTATATAACACCCTAATCATCCCCGTCCTGCTCTATGGCGCAGAGACATGGACGCTATTGAAAGCGGATGAAGAAGCCCTTGGTATTTTTGAGAGAAAAGTGCTGCGTGCGATCTTTGGTCCTGTTTGTATTGATGGCGTCTGGAGAAGGAGATTCAACCACGAACTGAACGGGCTGTACAGCGGCATGCACCTAGTTAAGCGTCTTCGGATCCAACGCTTAAGATGGCTAGGTCACGTAGAGCGGATTGACACCACAGCTCCGGCCCGAAGAGTCTTCGATTCCGAGCCTTTGGGACAACGCATAAGAGGTCGTCCTAGAACAAGATGGCGCACACAAGTGGAGAAGGACCTCAACCAACTTGGTGTGCACAACTGGAGGCAGCTGGCGAAAGATCGTGCTGGCTGGAGAGGCTTGTTGGTTGAGGCCCAGGTCCACCCCGGACTGTAGCGCCAAACTAAGAAGAAGAGGTCGTGAATAATGTAATGTGTCATTTTTTGTTTTTATTTTATTTCCATCACAGGCACACAAACTAAGTGTTAACTCTGAGTATCGCTTTACACAGCAGATGTTTGCTGCGCGACTAAGGATCATCTACCGATTTTGAATCTCATAGATCAATTAAAAAATAGTGCATGGATAAATCATGGATAAATCAAGACAAGCTAAAACCAATTTCGCTGCAAAGTTCATTAAAAGTGTGTATACAGCTTGTAATAGGTTCATTACAACCATTGTTGGTTCAATGTGTGTAGTAAATTTCTCACCCAAGGAGATCTTTGGGGAGCACATGTATTCATGAGAAAAAGTAAATCTAGTGAATTTACACGGCAATTATTAGTGTCGCGGATGAACATGGCTGACGCTGCCTAACGCCTGAAACTTAAGGTTTGCAATTCTATTATTGTACATCTATCGTCAAATTTAGGGAGTTCTTCGAAGGAATATAATTTACGGACAGCATATCTGGTGAAATTTGTTTGTACTCTTTCAAATCTGAGTGGGGAATCCCAAGAGTGTTGTAAATACGGTCTGACTAACGAACAATAGATGGACCTAAGAGTTATATCCCGAAAATCTTTACTGTTTCCTTTCAGAAAACTTAACACAGCGTTGGACTTCGCAATTGTATAATCATAATGTAACGAAAAATTTAATTTAGTATCAAAAATTACAACCAGATCCTTAATCTCTTCGATTCGATTTTTGACCATAGACTTAGGTCATTTATGAAATAATCATAGACAATCGATATGCAGTAAAAATATTAAATTGTTTAACATTAAGCTCTAGTCCATTGTGCTTGCACTAGTGCATGGATATCCAATTGGAAATTATTACAATCTGTTAAACTGTTGACAGATAAATTTAATTTAAAGTCGTCTGCGAATGTAAAAATTTTACAATATTGGAAAAATGCATGAACATTGTTTATGAACAAAAGAAAGAATAATGGCCCCACATGGCTACCTTGTGGATCGCCCGATCTAACTTTTGCTACTCGAGATCTACAATCTATCGATCTTTACCAATTGCTTCCTGTCTTTTAAGTCATTGGAAAACCACTCTTAAATTGACGAATCAGACCTGTTTTTTAGCCTTCTCTTTATTGTACTAAAGTCCAAGGCTTTCGAGAAATCGGTGAAAAGTGTCATCGAGCCATAGTCGGCACGACTTCTGTTGCTGAACTAAATGCTGGGGTAGTGCCTGCTCCCTCGGCTGGGAACATGTAGGAATTGTACTCGACCATGGAATCAAGCGGCTCGGTTCTTCAGTAGCCACGAGTGTTGTTCTTCCACGAGTGGGTTTCTGCTATAGCCTTCAGCACAGCCTCCGGAAATATGAAGTTCGGCGTCTCGGGACTGAAATTCAGTCCAGAATTCGACGCACTTTCCCACGAGACACTGAGACTCAAGTCAAAAAGGGGCAAGATGTCACCCATTTCACCCTTAAAAAAACTGGAAATACAAAACCAAAAGTTATCTCATTTCTACCCTAATTTCGAAAGCAAGTTAAGTCCATGCGCTGCCAACGCTAACGAGTACCTGCCAACTTGATACGCACAAGCACTCATCATTTAGCCACGAAATTGCCTCTCATACATAATGCCGTGTCACATTGACAAACGACATTCCACAAACAACGCTAACAAACACACACGCATTCGCAGGGTAAACAAAAACTGACAGCAATTATCCCACCTGGTGACAAATGCCTTCACTCAATGGTGACAAATCTGATTTCGTTTAACTGGCCCAACCGAAGTCCTCGTGCGTCAGCGAGCACTTATTAACCGAGAAACGGCAGCAAAACATTCCAAGTCATGTTGCGAAAGGCAAATAATTCATAGAAGTCCATTAATCTCGCCCATTCCCCCGAAGGGTATGAATTCCGAGATCAAAAATCAAGTCATAATTTACAAGGCACTAGACGCACAACAATTGGCTCTGTCCTGACGTCTCCGCCACCCAACTCGTTCCCGTTCTCCGCACTTGCGCGTGTATTTAATCAAGACATGTCCGCCATATTAAAAGGATATCCCCAAGCATCAACATCATTCGGGCGGAGAAGTAACCGGCCAAGGCACTGTCGCTCGTCGGTTATGATCGAAATAAGACAAATAACCCCCGTCCCCATCAGTCAATCCATCAAGAGGCGACTGAAAATGAAGACGAACGATGCGACGCAGCGACTGAACCCACTTGAGAGCGTCTCAAGAAACACCTTGATGGGTATCCTTTAGCACTTCGTAAATAGGAGATAAGAGATTGTTTGTCCTCCCGACCGTCCCTCTTCATCCGGTGCCCGCGGCACGACAAGAGTGCTCCAAATTGACAGAGTACACGAGATTTCATAAAGAAATCATATTTCCTGCAAGAACAAGGAAAAATGAATGCGATACATTTTCGGACATCCTGCGGATGGATGGCGCTGCTACGTGCGTGGGGCGCGGTTGCCGCAGTGCCACGTTGGGTGGTGCGCGTGCTGTGCTTCTTGTCAAAGCAATTATGAGAATTCCATGTTTCACAGACTTAAATATTGAAAGTCCTCCATCGCGACTCAATGGCATTCCGTTCCATGTGAGATTGCATCAAGTCCCCGGCTGGAGGTGGCCATGGATGGAAAAGCAATTAAGCGGAACCTTTAGATCCCTGCCGAGGTTCACTGGACACCTTGAGTCCTTGGCACGCTGACATCATCGCCGAGGTAACTATTTTCGCATTATCCCTCTTCGAGTGGATTTCATTCGGTTAAGCAGGTGGTGGTGGTGGTGGCAGTGGTGGCGAGCATGTAAACGTGGCAACCGTCTAACGTTCAATTCAATTGTAATTTCCCCTCGGGCGGACGTTGATCTGATTTATATTTTTTTCCCTGGCTCGCCTTCTTCTCTCTCCTCCTGCGCCGGGAATTCGACCGCACATTTTACATCTTGTATTGCATGTTCAGTTTTGCTTTTTTGTTCGCCCATCGCCGGGTGGAGAATGGACCAGAAACGTGCTCCTAACGCGGTTAACATTCATTTCTCAGCGTCCTCGTGGCACATTGTTGTGTTTGGATGTGAAACATTTATGCGGAACAGATCTAACCTGAAGCAGACCTGGAAGGTGTCGCGAGACAGATCTGCCTTGCCACCGGCATGTGATTCGTCAAAAGTTGGTTACAAGGATGAGAACGTGATTAATCTACGGGTCGCGGATTAAGTTAAGGAGTAGATGTGGCTTAAAATTCTCGCAAAGAGAGAGGATTCTTCCATCAAACAGTGATTAAGTGCTTGAGAACCACCACAAGCGAACTCAGACGACTTGAACGTCATTACCGAAGGGGTTTAAATGTTCCATTATGAGGGTACCATGCCTTGGTGTGGCTTTGATATGCGACGAATGGGGCTGACTTTGTTTTACTTTGGCGTGGTTTTGTCTTGTGGCGTGCTTCGGTTCCTCTTTAATTACGATTTTTGAATTAATAAGCGCAACTTTTTGCGAAGCTTCTTGACTCTCTAACTTGGAAATGGAAATTCCTGGAATTTCGTGCGAAATTTGAATCAGTTTGGTGGTCCATACAATCCTCTCAGCATTACATTATAGCGAGGGAGATGTTTTCACAGTTTTAGAAAACTTAAATGGTAGAAATTGGCTGCGAGATTGACGAGAATACGTGGAGTAGCGGACTAGGAGCTTGCGCCTCAGACTATGTGGTCATGAAGCATAGGTTGACGGGGGGAGAGATACCCAATCACGTTAGGAAGGAATATCCCCAAGTAGTGGGTGGTGGAACTGGTAGGGTGAAAGCGCCCGACGGGGAACACTTGGGTTCGAATCCCATACAGGCTGGATTCTAGGTCGAACCAACATCTGGCGGGAGTCTAAGTCGAACCAAAAGGTCGGTCCGTTTTTCCTGTAGAGGTACGGAGTTGGGAAAACCAGATTTCATAGTAGGGCAGGAGAGCACGCGTGAGTGTTTAAAATAATAGTAGTGCACTTTTTATTTGCATATCCCAAGCTTCTCTCTCTGATAGGTTGCAAACACTGCAGTAGATCGGCAAATCGGGACGATGTGGGATATAATTTAAATTAACGAGTTCTCCTCTCATCTTGAAAATGGCAGATATGAGTTCTTGACTGTTACTGTTATTGAAATAATTCCGTTCACATAAATTATGGTTGAGGCAACTGTATGTTGATCAATGTACGGAGGAAGTAGCCATATTAATACAATCTTTTCTATATTGTCCGTCTACTTTGGAGATAAGTTCGTAGAGCATAACTTTTCATAACCTGAGGTTAGTCGTCGTGAAATGGAATTGCATCCCACAGTACCCTGCAAGCTCTTCCAGTTTCCTAAACCAAAGATTTCTTTTTTGTATGGTTTTCATAGCGACAATTTTTGGCAGTCTTTCATCAGGCATCTCAAGAACTTTCAGCTTCAGTGTCTTGACGAATAATGGCGATATTCCTGTTTCTATTATTACCATATAGTTAGGCGTCGTTCTTGGTAAACCAAAGGTTCGTTTGATGTAATATCTGAGAAGTTGTTCTACAGTCTCATATTGCGTATGTCCCCAAGATTGAGCTGCGTACATCAATACCGATTCTGCAACACCAACGAAGACGCTATGATCAACGCAGATTATGCGAGAAACACCTTTTCCAGGTAGCACATATTGCACTTTTCGCCTTAATAAGTTTGTCCTTCAAGTGAAAATCCATGTTAAGGTTATTAGTGATTGTCACTCCAAGGTATTTGTTCCCGTTGTAGTGCCAACTTTCATTTCGACACAGTCTACCACCTCCCTGTTTCAAAATCATCACTTTTGATTTTAATAAGTTAACCGTTAAGTTCCACCTTTGACAATACATATAGAGACGGTTTATCATCAGTTGCAGCATTTCGGCTGAATTGGCTAATAAAATGACATCATCAGCAAACAGAAGCGCTTTTATTGTCACCCCAGCAAACTCAATTCCGCCTGGTAGAAAGTCCGTTAAACAGTTGAGGGCTTAAAGGGCATCCTTGTTTTACAAATAATTGAAATAATTGACAAAGCAAATACTGATCATATTTTCCACTGCATGTCAGTTGTAGTATCAGTCAGCAGAGATAATGGAGGGATAGAGATATCCATCTTCTACTTCTCTTGACCCTTGATTTCATCTGACAGCTTTTTTCTATACGTGCTTTGTCCCGTGTCTGTGATACGTGTGAGCTCTTGAGATCAGCTGGCGCACAGCTGATACCCTTCCCCAACCTATTAAAGGGTTGAATTAGAGTTCTTATGTGAAAATTCTCTCGTTAGTTGGACGTTATTTCAAATGATGGTGTTAAATTTCAACACAGTATGGAGGGGTAAACGAACGAACAAAGCTTATGTTCATGAAGTCGATTCCTGGAGCTCCCATTAGAGCAAGTTATAGGTGAGGTACGAGGGCAAAATGTGGTGGGCATTGCATTACATTTTTATTCACGAAATTCCATATAAAAATACATAAAAGTATGTGCTCTTGAAAATACGAGTTAACTTTTGAACATCCTCCGCACAAAAATACATGGATCGTGGGCAAATTCGGCAATCTGTCGCCACTTTTTCCCACTAAAATCCACGAATCGGCCGCCATTGCGTGGTGGATCCATGGTTTGTGTATAAGTATGTGTGAAATACAAGGGAACACCACTACATCTCCGGTGTGGACTAGGGGAAAAAATGGCCGAACATGGATATCTCTGGATCCCTCCATTATCTCTGTCAGTCAGTCGTTAAAGGTTTGGCGAAGTCCTTGTACAGCTGTTCTAATTAACTGACTTAAAATTTGATAAAAAATTAAACTTAAAGGTAGAAGCATAAAAGTTAGAACGAATAAATATTTTTAATTTAGATCATAGTAAAACCTTGAACTTTTAATTAAACAGTGAGCCGAAAACCTTGAACTTTTAATTAAACAGTGAGCCGCAATAGGCATTGCACAGAGCAGGAGCGAAAATTAGTTTTAAAATTATGAGCAGATGGAAAAACGTAGAAAGAAATTCAAGAATCATAGAATGCACAGTCCCAATGATTGCTGACGCAATGAAGCCCCATCCTAAACCCGAATCCCCTGTCCTTCATCAGCATTGAAGGACAGGCGAATTGTAAGATATAGCAAAACGCACCCCTCTACACCTCCAAAAGGAGTTGGGAATAAGTGTTAGTGCTGTCACAGTCCGCAGGCGGCTGTTAAATGAAGGGCTATACGCTCAGAGTCCCCGCAAGGTACCATTACTCTCTTAAAAGCACATAGCATCTCGGATAGCTTTCGCCGAAGAACACATCACCTGGCCTGTGGAAAAATGGCGCAATATACGAGTATTATGGACTGATGAGAGCAAAATTGTGCTTTTGGGGCATGTGGGTCCCGTCAATATGCTCGCCGTCCTCCAAACACGGAATATCGCGGTTCTAGTCGGTTCTAGAGAATAAGGGGTTTACAGCCAAGTATTAAGGTTATCTTTTGTTTAAGACCCATTTTTTTGTTTGATGTCTAATAATTTTTTTGTTTCCAGCAACGCTACTATTATTTTGAACAGAGAAATTCTGTTTGTAGTTTTTTGTTGCTTTATATTTTTTATTTCCAAGCTATAAATGTTGTCAATTAAGAATGAATTAATTTGTTAAAAATACACCTTTTATATCTGTAATTGAGAATAAAAACTTTGTATGTACCTGAAATTCAAAAATAAGCTGCTGTCATTCGACAAGGCTTAAATAACCCATATAACTAGGCATGATGCCCTCCCCCCCCCCTGCACGTATATATCTCCTGATGTTTTGCTTGTGTTATTTGCTTACATTTCATGTGCCACGCGATCCTTTCTCGTCCACGTGCCACCTGATTGTGTCTCCGCCTACTAAACCACCCGATCTTTCCTTTGCCTTGTGGCGTCACTAATCTATCACCTGATCCTTTGCTTGTCTTACAAGTCCAATGTCACCCGATCCTTGGTTTTTTTCTATTTGTGTAATGTCACGTGATCCGTTGACATTTGCTGGAGAGTAGTTAGTTCAGTGTAACGCTAAACTCTGTGAAATAAAACCTAATTCGAAATAAAATAAACAGTAGCTTGTGTGTATAACTCGTGCGGACTAGAGACGAAACCTTAAGCCGAGTGCGTCACCCAGTGGGAGACACATGCAGATAGGAGTACGGTTCACTTGTATAGCGAAGAACCAAGGGAATAATTACCTTTAGGCATAGTCGAGTAGTCCAGAGCAGTGGAGGACCGATCTTCGAGGCGTAGCAATTTCCGATTACGAGCTAAAGGGTACTGTAACACTCACCGCGTCAGCTAGAACCACGCAACACAGCGACGCAGAGGTACAACACCAAGTGCATACGGCGTCAACGAGCAAAAAAAGGTAGATACGTGCGTAGCCTGATTAGGAGAGAAAACTGTTTATGAATATTTTTGCCACTCTCTTGCATTACTACACTAACTAGTCTTGTTCTCTGTAGTTTTCTGTATTAAGGTCATGTGGTTTATATGAGGTGGTTACCGGCGAGCTGATGCAACCAGCAACACATGAAGCAGAGTATAAGTCATATATCACATCTGATTGCAAGGTTCAGAAAGTTATTTTTATATTAAATGTGAACCACACTTAAACGTCAAGTTTTTTTGTGCAGATGGGGATCGTGCAAGGATAACAAACTCTGTCACAAGGCAACGCATCATTCGTCCATCGCGTCCAGAGGAAACGCGTACCCAACGAGACAAAGAAGCGGTGAGCGACACTTGGAAAGAATGCGGAAAAATTTAAACCTTGCGCAGGGGCCATGCTAATCTTCTCTGTATCGTTCCAATTTTAGTATATGTTCTGCCGAAACAAGAACTGGGAAATACAGCAGGAAAACATTAAACGTTGCTTTTGCAACAAGGAAAAAGTCATTTGACCACGGGCGTCGCATTAGACGTCACGCTAAAGATCTAAGCCGTGTGAGGGGTCCTGGTCTCAAGGACTGGTGAGTCGAGTGGAGCTTATGGTAAGTGCTCTAGAAGATTCCATAACAAACGGTCGAGGTCCCAATATGAGACCTCTGCCTATCCACAATCGTCTTCAAGCCCAGAAGTCTGTTTTGTAGAACTATAGGTCATTAGTTGAATTGCCTCCACACGCTTCTTGGCTATTAGACGTATGCCATTCCGTTGTGTTAATTGCACGTTGCCATTGCCATTCAGTCAGTGTGTGCGCAACGAATTCTTCTCTCAATCGACTCCCTTACACAACAAACTCACACGAACTTAATTACTCCAAGAATCAAGTCACAAATAATCAGCGGCGTCACAATCGGGATATGATCCCGGGAAAATAGAATCATCCGAAAGTAATATGACTCGAGAGTTAAAACCCCCTAAAGGCCTGAAGAATGAGGGCACGAGTAGAATGAGTTGATCTCACACAAACGCAAAATTGAGTTCACAGGAAACGCGCTGAATACCCCGTCTAAGTGGCTTATGCGTGGTGCTTGTTTATCTTTGCCTATTTGCTCCAGAGTGTGTGGAAAGTGGTAAACTCTACTGTCACCTCTTCGCCATGGGCGAGTGCTTGTTGCGCTGAGAGCAAACGTATTTACGAGTTTCCTAGCGTCTTTAAGTGTAATCTTGATGTTCAGCAGCTAACAAGTGTTGTAGTTTTTCGAGATGAGACTGTTTGCGGAAAGAATTATGACACGAAATGGTGGCAAGAAGTGCAAGGACATTTTTTTATCACATGTTTGTTCTTGCGTCTGGGCGTCAATGCTCAGAAGACCGAAATCGTCGCTTTCACTAGGAAATACAAAATTCCACACAACGGTCCCCTTGCTCTAAATGACACCCGAATCCCGTTTTTAAAAAAAGGCGAAATATCTGAAAAAACTGGAAGCTCAACACAGAAGAGACAACAAAGAAGGCCATTACAGCCCTGTATACGAGTACGACAACTAAAGACAACAAATGGAGTCTCCAACCACACATGATAACTGGCTTTACACAGCCGTCATCAGTCCTATCATCCTGTACGTTGTAATAGTATGGTGGCCCATTCTCAACGCCGATACCCATCTTAACAAATTAAGAAAGGAACAGAGACCAGCCTCCATCTATGCAAGCTCCCACTGATGCATTGCCCCCTTAGATATCTTTGGTAAGCAAACAGCAACCAAATCCGCAGTTCGCCTAAAGGCTTGCTCCCAATGGTGCCATCACACCTACGGACATGCCAAAATACTTGACGAACAAAATCTCACCTCAATATACTTCACTACGACACTTCCCGGAAAACAACGTCGAAAACCAACGTGATCCCACAGAGAGACCTGTGGCACGGCGGAACCGTACCTTTTGGCAGAGGCATTCACTTTTATACCGATGGGTATGAAGTGGAGTTTACTCTGAGTGTCTCAATCTGAACATATCCGTTCGTCTTCCAAATCACTGCAGCGTCTTCCAAGCGGAAGTAATGGAAAAAAAAACGAAACACTGTCCTGGCTAAGGTGAAACGTGATATCCTTCCGCGATATTTGTATCTCTACAGATAGCCAAGCGACAAGCAAACCCCTAGAATCGTTCTCTTAAAACTCTAATTTAGTCATAGACTGCCGCACGTCTCTCAGCGAGATATCCGAACAGTTCATTATTCGCCAGTGCTGGGTGCCAGGCCATAGAGACATCCCGGGTAACTACAAAGCTAATACTCGCTAAACGTGCCACTAGTTGATGAACACTCTTGTAGCTAGAAAGAAAACCAATACCAGATGGACTATAGGCCATCTCAAAACAGATCTGGCCTTGACCCAAAAAGATCAAATAGTCTGAGATCTTTAAAGAGATCCAAATTCAGTACTGCAGTGGGAATAATCACTGGACACTGCTTTCTGGGCCGTCATGCAAAGAGACTAGGCCTATTCTCAAAGGACTTTTGAAGGAGCTGTTTGGACAAAGGGCAAGAAGAAAGCATTCAACACCTCCTATGCAACTGTCCCGCTCTTCCCTCAATAAGAAGGACCACTACAGGCTCCTATTTCTACGACAGTCTAAATGGCCACGGCAAAACACCAGTCAAAGCAGTACTAAAGTTTGTTGATTAAACTGGTTGCCTGTCTCAACTTATGGGACCCTCTCTGATCAGGAAACACACACGTGGCGGTACAATGGGACTACTTTTGGCCTGAGTACTCCAAAGCCACTTTCTGCCTACCTACCTGCGGAAGGCTGAGAATATGGAGTATATTTAACCTTCCCATATTTTCGGGATTAAAAAAAGGAAAAAACAGGATTCATGCAGGATATGCATATCATATTTCACACATCCTATTTGCTAAGAGATGGCGTAACTTGCATTATTCCATTGGAACATGCGTTGGAAAGCTACTGTCATTGTACGTCATTTCAGCATATGTCATTCATTTGAAGCGTAAACAAAAATCTTTTTTTTTTACTCAAATCTGTCGAACTTTGTGCCTGAAAAAGTGTTTTTGCGGGGAGTTCATCTTCATTACTTTAATATGAATAAGACTGCTGCCGAAAGTCATCGTATTTTGGTTGAAGTTTATGGTGAACATGCGCTGGATGAGCGAACGTGCCTTGGCTTGGCCAACTAGCCAAATCAACGACAAAGCCGAATATCCATGGCGCGAAGGTAATGCTCTGTATTTGGTGGGATCAGAAGGGTGTGCTGTAGTATGAGCTGCTAAAACCGGGTGAAACCATCAATAGAAAACGCTACCGAACACAATTAATCCGTTTGAAGAGAGCAGTAGCCGAAAAATGCCCAGAATATGTGAGCAGACACGAGGCAATACTTTTCCATCATGACAACGCTCGGTCCCACGACGCTCGGCCCCACAACGCTCGGCCCCACGAATGAAATCCACAAATTGCCAGAAAGATGGGAAAAAGTCATAGCTTCAGATGAGCAATACTTTGAATTATACTATTGTACATGTTTTTCTTCTTAAGATAAACAAGACAAGACCCAATTTGTTTTTACTCGGAGTATTCCCTTAGTTTTTATTCACCCCACAAATGGAAAACGTATTCAAAGTATGCTTCAAATAAAACGAGTTTAAATCGTGAACGATTTTTGAGATTCAGGAAAGAATATGAGTTCTTGAATGGATTTTTATATAAACAATACGTCTTGTCTGTAGAATCTTCGGTAAGGAGCAATGATGCATCATTTTGGAACTACGCTAATTCAAAAAGAAATTCCTAGGCCTTGCCCAAGATAATAGAATTTGATAACGTAACTTCAACAAACTAGGATGAAACCTGTGACCTATTTGCCAACTTTTTCGAGTCGGTCTATAATGGGTCTCCGGTCCAGACAACGATGAACCATTACTCTAATATACCGGAGGTTCTGGATGTAGGTGTATTGGAATTTACGGATCAGGATGTAATAAAAGTAAATTACAGCCCAGGACCCGATGGTGTTCCGGCTGGAATTTAAAAAAAAATGGAATTCGTTTTATCGTCCACTTAAAATTATCTTTAATCAATCCTTAAAAATGGGTGAATTTTTAAATGAATTTATATTTAATATATAAATTAGATGTGAAAACGAGTGAATTTTAAGTTCCATCCTACATCCAGCAGGTAAGCTTGCACTATGAAGCCGGGAATTAGTGTTGCGGAAAGGAAGGATATGTCTCTAACCTTTGCGATCCTGATAAAGCCAAGAGATGGTGATGGTGCTAGAGTTTCCACAGTAGGGAGAGCGATAAGTAGTGCTAAACAGCCTAAATGTCGAAAGCTTGAAAAGAAGCTATAATTTGTTGTGCATTGCTTTACAAGAGTAAAGTATAGCACGTCAATGTGAAATACTGAACCTTAAACATTTGAAAGTCGTTGTCCTCTTTCAGTTGTAGCAGGTGTACATAGTCATTCTGTACAGTACCTGAAAAGTGAACACATCCACTACTTCGACCAATCATTTTTCGTTTTTTGCGGCCCTACTTGCCGTTCTAAAGAACAGAGACCGACCTTCATCACATGTTAGTCCAAACTTGTGCCACTACCATCGTATTCAAAGGGCGATATCACTGAACATGTAACAGCACAATGGATATCATTTATCCATGTACAGCGTACATGACCCTAGCCAGGCGTCTAACAATTTAATGTGTAAGATGACTGGGCAATGTACAGCGCGGATAACTCTGTTCTGACCCGAAGAATATTCGAATAAGGGCTACTCCGAGAAAGGCCTTACTCACTGTTTCTGGCTGAGGCCCAGGTCCACAGATTTTTAAAGAGTGATACGTGTCTAACATAGATAGTTCATCCTTGGCCCACACTGTACCCGATGTGATGACCCAATCCGTACACCACGCGAATGCTATGGCATTCAAGCGCACAAAATTAATTGTGTTCTAATCGATTTACGCTCCAAGCATGGACCAATAAGTGATTTCAATCAAAAACAAATTTTAATCGGATGAGCAGATCCCAATTAACTGGCGTGGAAATAAATAAACGACCAATTCGTACAGCAAAATTAGCGCCAGAGCGGGGATGTCTACATGTCACCTCTTCCGAATTCACTGAGATAGAAAAACGAATTCCACTTAATATACCCAGTCTCGACGATTTTTAGAAATTTGTAATCCTGTGAACGACAGTAGGCATGTCATGTACTCTGAGAGTAGACACAGTTTGTCTTTCACAATAGAATTGTCTGCTTTGGATACACGCTATTGTAAACTTGCCTAGAATAGACAACGAGTCGGTAGATAGCACCTTAATTTCACGTGAGGAAATGTTCTTAAGAGGGACATCTCATTTTTAGCAGATCCTTTGAAGTAAATCAGTTCTGGATGAATCATTGCATGCATTTTTCATTGTTTACTGGCATCTGGAACACAAGGTTGCATGCATGAAGGAGCAAATGATTTCATTGTCAAACACGTTTCTAATGTACAATCGCTTCATCTAACCAAGTTAGTGGGTGTCTGTCAGAAATGAAGTATTATAGAGATGCCCAACTTCACAGCAGATTGACCCCTAGTCCATCGCCGAATTTCAGCGGCTTTTTGACAGTTGCTTATGAATTCTTGACAGTTATTCACGTAAATGGCGTTTTGTGATTGGTCAATTTGGCTTTAGAAGACTTTATGAAAAATTGTTGTCAAACATTTTATGGGGAAAGAGAGGTAGATGTTGGGAATCTCTGATTGGAATCTCTCTGATTGACACCAGCTGTCAAAGTGGATAATGAGTGCTGTGGTGGCAAAATTTAAACCACACTGAAATCGAAATCAAACTTTGTTTTGTTGAGTATTTAATTGAAACCGGAATTCAGACATAGAGTGGCAAAACAGCACGCTTAAGGATGAAGGGAGCCAAAAGTTGGTACGATTCTTGGGGGAACAAGATACACGACGTGTCGCTATGGTCGAATAGTGTCCACCAAATGATTCTTTGGTGTATTTAATAATTAGATTTAATTTGAATCTTAGAATGTACATTCAATTAGCCCTATTGTGAGTTATTGAAATTTCCCTTTTTTCCTCATCGCCTATTATGAATTTCGCATGAAAAAATTTGTTGTGTTGCGAAAATTCCCCTTATTGTGAGCACTCTTTTCGGGTAAAATAATCTGCCATTGACAGCTCAAGTTTTCATACATATTTTTTAGAAGCGAACAGAAGGAAACCTTGTTTTAAGATCGCGATATAAGTTATTTTTTGTTTAATTGGCACTGAAATTAAGTAATAATTTGTATAGGCGCAAACAGAGCAATTTGCTGCTTAGTAAAGTGTAGGAAAATCCTGATATAGCACAGGGGTTCATTAAAAAAAAACAATGAAAACATAACTGCATTTTAGAAGGACTTCCAATCAAAACTGAATTTGAATGGAAGAAGGCAAAAAAGCAACTTCCTTATGCCGACGATTATTTATAAAAGTGTTATTTTATAAAAAGTCTTGGACAGACCAAAAGCGTTGTATTCGCAAAAAAGCTTCCCAAAAAAAATGGATCAAAGAGGAACAGGATGTGGACCTTGTAGGATACAACAAGCTATTTTTGAGCTCGTTGGGATGAATGAAGCTGCGAAGCGAGTCTGAATTCGTTAGTAATTAAAAAAAAAATGTTTTATTGTTGTTGAAATCTGTAGAAGAAATATTAATGGAAATATTTGGTACTTCATTCTTACAATGGTTCTCTTTATTTCAAAAGATTAGAATGGTCTCTCAAATTGAGCCTTACAGCTCGTTCTTGAGTCATTTCTTCTTCCTCCAGTAACAAACGCAGTGGAAAGTTAATCATTTTTTAATCACTAACGGCGAAAAAATATATGTTGAGACAATAAGTGTTCTCCTTGCTGTCAAAACAGAACGGACTTTTAAATTCCAGAAGAGAAATTTGTGAATTCATCAGCTAATTGAACAGGCATATTTTTCGAACTGTTAAGCCTCAATTCGAAGTGAAATTTCGTTCGGGCGAAACTCCCAATAGATTTTCAAATTCCGGGTGAAAATATTTCATGTGTGTCTTATCGGACAGAGAAGAGACATCGATAGACCCGTCAACCCTCTGTCACAAAGGGTCATCCTGTCACATGTCAAGGTGTCTCATTCAATTTCATTTCACTCAAAGCTGAGTACATTTTATGATGTTCGCAATGGTGTACCCCAAGGTTCTTCAGTGAGACCAGGTGATGGTAATGAGCTAGGTAGAGGCTGCTAGTGAACTCGCCACACACACACTTAAACTTCCTCGTTACTGAGTAATGAATATTCAATAAAGTTTCATATAACGAAAGGTTACTCCTCAATGAACATAGTTACTATAATGGTATCGCAATTATCGGTTTTCCTACATGTACCAGAGACAAACTCTCGCATGGTATGGTATGCTCGAGTTATGTTCCGCAACATCACCTTGGCGACACTGCTCTCGCTGTCTGTTTTGTCCCTCGTTTGTTTACTAATTTGTAATAGCGTCTTTTCCTATTCCGTATCCTTTTTTTTTTTTTGTTTTCACCGAAAAGGAAGTGTATAGTTGTTGTTGCCCAAAGGTGGTGCTTAAAGTGGCTGGTTTTTATGAAGAGAACCCTCTTATTTTGTCAATAGAAGAAAGTTTTTTTGTTTAGATGATTATATTGTTTTTTTCATTGTTGTATTTCATCCCTAGGGTGTATACGTCTCGCACAGCACGGGAAGCATACCAGATGGTACTCTCGGTACATACCGATGCGATGCGTGATGTGGCACAACTAAATACCATTGTGCTCATACCATGCCACTCTGCGTGATCTTTATACTACTTTTGTTGTGTAGTTAGCAGATTGCTGATGTGACTTTGTGTGCACAGTGGCATATAGTTGTTCCACATCACGCATAGGTATGGTTTGATGGCATATCCTTTCCGTTCGATGTGTGTATGGTATCTGCATGTCTCCCTTGGATACGAAGAGCATATTTAGACTGTTTTGTGTGGGATGCGATGGTATATACCTAGTATCCTCGTTTAGGTATGTTTCAAATGGTATGGTATGGTATGGTATGATATGGTATGGTATGGTATGATATGGTATGGTATGGTATGGTATGATATGGTATGGTATGGTATGGTATGGTATGGTATGGTATGATATAATATGGTATGGTATGGTATGGTATGATATGGTATGGTATGGTGTGATATGGTATGGTATGGTATGGTATGGTATGGTATGGTATGGTATGGTATGATATGATATGATATAGGTATAGTAACGTGTCTAAAGGAATTTTTTGGCATACGTTACTCTTATAAATGTGAATATTTCATGGACTTTTGTTTTAATTTAGTAGAGTAATTACATGTTTGTGCGTGTTTTTTTAAAGGGGTATTTTGAAGAATGTTCTACTAACAAAAACAATAGTTGTAAACATACAATTTTTGCATGCATTTTGTGATATTGTGGATATTGCATTATGAGGGTTTGTTTCTACTTTGCCACTCGTTGAGTGTTTCGAGATGGCAGTCAGAAAATATTCATAACTTCATTTCACATGTCCAAGATGCTATGGAAAAACAAGTAGTGTTAGCAAAAACATGTAGATACCTTTCAAGGCTGCTTAAATATATAATTCAGTAGAATATTTGTTCTTATTTGAGGTTCTCAAAGCAATAGTATTCATTTTAACATAAAAATAGCAAGTTTGACGAAAGTAACGAAAGTAACTAGTAACTATATTAAAGTAACGAACACATAGTGCCGTTATTTTTATCCCAACATCAAATGGTGACTGGACCAGATTTGAAAACCAGATAAAAGCGTATTATCTTTGCTCTCATTGGGATTCAAACCGGGGACCCCACTAACCAAGGCCAGGCATTTAACCACCGGCGCCGGAAAATCAATTTAAACAAACCAAGAACGGTCTGCGATATGGAACTGAAGCTGGCTTCATTTTGAAGCTACATTCATGTCATTATTTACGGAGCAGTACGCTTAGCTGGTTAATGGTCAAATTCTTGATTACTCAGTCCCGAATTCTGGTCTCGAACACGTGTTTGGCTTGTGAGAGAAGACTTCGCCCAAGAGAACATTTTCTCTCGCCAAATCTCTCCTTCACAACTTCAAGCGTTACGTTTGCTTGTATGCCATGCAACGCCGTCTGGTTACAACCACAGATTAAGTCGATTATGTCGATTTCTGTGCACAGAATGTTAGTTAACATAGCTCTATACCTGAACCCACTGACGATAAAGGGCCGTCATAAACCCCATTAGACAGTCGATATTTGTGGATTTATTGATGTTTTGTCAGACCCTTGTGGATTTTGTTCGCTCAAAGCCGCGGAGCCACGAATAAGATCTGGTCCGAAAAAGTACTTTTTGGTCTAAATTCAGATCTCCACAAACATTTCTAGCACCCAATTAACGGACTCACGGCCACGGTCGACCGGCTTCAATTGAACTAGAATTCACCACTATGCTCACCACTCACCACTATACTAGAATTCACTCTGCGTGGCCCAAATCCAAACAATTGAGCTTCAATGGCGATCAGTCAGTTGATCGGTGCCGACTCGATATTTCTTCTTTACTGACCCCCCTGTAGGTTCGTCTTCACTCTCATCCCTGTCTGGTTGGTGGCTTGAAGTGCAAAAGAATGTGCTCTCGCCCTAACTTTTACCACGGTGTGACTAATTCCCGAACTGTAAGCGGGCAAGGGGGTAGCGATAGGTGATGCAATGGCAAACCTTACTTAACCTCGTGACAGCTGGATGGCTTTGAATTTGTATTTCTTCGTCTTGTACAGCCCATGTGGTAAAGGCAGTGCAACCGTGATCTAAAGAGATCTATCGTCACCATGGGTTGGAGTTAATCCAAAAGACGTACTTCGTGCCGGCTTTGTGCTGGAGTTCCTTAATCTCACAGAAGTGAGTAGAAGACGGACATTCACACAAAATGTACTCGAAATGTCTTATCCTCCTCCAGACAAACCCGGCATACCTTGTCTTGACACAGGTTTATTTAGTTAACGTGGTAAGTCAGGCCGCAGTGGTCTGTAAGAAGGCTCTCCAGAGGCCTGATTAATATTTTGATTGCGTAAGACCATCCTCTTGGGTCCATTTGCCCAGACGAAGCTTATTATGTCATTGGTAACATTGGCAGCTGCTAAACCATTACATTTGGAAGACTTGTCATGAAATCGGCAAACAAGAACACATTACTGATGCAAGGACTGCTCACTCAAATGTTTCGGCACATCGCTTGGTTTGAACGCGCATTCACCTCAGTCAACTCTCTTAAACTAACGCCAGTGTACATGTTGTGTGCAATCAGCGCATTCAGAAAACTTTCAGATGATGCAGGGTGCTTTCTAGTCGGAATTTTGTCCACGGACACCCTCCACAAATGGAGTGAACGTCACCTACTGGATAGCCGAACCCACGCAGAGATACGCTACAGCAGCTCCATTGGAAAAGAAGTCAATGAGTGCAGCGATGTTGTTCAATATGTTTGAATGAACGAATATGTTAGCCAACAACACTTACAAGTCCTTCGCTGATGACAGTACCCTCAGCTTTTCCACCCTTCGGCCGTAGATTTGGAATGGCAGAGTATGAACGTTGAATTCCTATCCTGGCAGCATAATTAATTGAGTGGAATTCAATGTTTCAAAAACTAAATGCAGGATATTCGACTCAGAGCCTGTGGGCAACAGAGGACGCCCAGGCACTTGGTGGTGCACAGAAGTCGAGGGCCGGTTGGAGAGGCATGTTGAGTGACGCCCTGGTCCACCCCGGACTGCAGAGCCCTAAGAAAAAACAGAGGAAGAAAATCAGAGTTGTCTGCTGTCACTCAAGCGAACCCTTGTTAGTCAGCCATCACCCATGAATAGCGCTTGTGGCGATGAAAACGGAAAACTTTCCATCCTTTGCATGTGTGTCAACACAATACTTAGTTGGAACGATCATATATCTAAGGGCGCCAAAAATGCGGCGAAAATGTTAGGTTTCTTTGCAAGAAATATTTCACCCCCTTTGATTTGACTTTAGTTGATGAGGCTTATGTGCGCCCCAAACTTAAGTACAACGCTCGCATCTGGTCTGGTGCCCCAAGACAACACACCAGTTGGCATGTCACCCGTCTCTCAATCTCTCCTCTGCCGATAATTTCGAATTGTAAAGTGTCAAAGTGACCACACATCTAAATTTAGCATCATCCAGCCGCAGGCATCGACGCACTGGCCACACATTCGACTGGTATCTACCCATCCGTTCGTTAATTAAATGATTAAAATGCGAACCCAACTCATAAATAATTTAACCAATTCAGCTGACTGATACTTATTTGATGACAACAATTAGATCGACACAATTGCTCGCAGCTTGCCCGCACAGCGCCAAATCTTTCAATCAATCCAGAGATTTCAGTATTTTGATAAATACGAGTACGTGAGTTATTTCATGCTCTGAGCAGGGGGAGCAGGGGGAAGGGCAGACAACCCCAAACAGCAGCAGCCGTGTATGTACATTTTTGATTGATTTTTTTGTTTCTTTTCGACTTTGCTCTCGAATGTCAATCAATGTGAATCGACGTCGCACCACAACAGGGCGCCATTGGTGGAGTTGTTAATTTTACCATTCGCTCGCCACCACCCCGCCCCCACGATTGTGTAATCATTTCCTGAAATCTTTAGCAGAATTATTTTCATTTTGGTTTAAATTGCCCATAAATTGAGAGCGGTTCGTCGATAAGCACGACCAGATAAGGTGGCTCTTCCGATCGATTGACTATCATTGAATTAAGCGCCACAGGGGAAAATTGTACCACGCACGATGGACGGTGTTTAAATAATTTCGTTTAAATCGTGGCATAATTCCATCAAATTCTATATCGTGTGTACCTTTAAGGGACGTCGATTGGCGGAATGATGTATTTCTTGTTTGTGGGTGCACACCGCAAAAAAGTTTCCGAAGCGTCTGATGGATAGCTGTTTGGGCTTAGCACACAGAAGCCACTCATATTAGGGATCATGTTGCCAAACTATTTATAGAGTATTCCTTGCGTACGTGTGTTAATGGGCCAATGAAATGTGTGGCGTTTTTGATGAAAGTATGTATGTCTCGTGGGTGGTGTTGTTGAACAGAATGCCGCAAAAATGAACGGCATTGGCAGTCGATTTTGGCATTTCAGCGGAATGATTGTGAATGGAGATGAAAGCTAAAAAGGCGTTGAGATTTGGGCAGTTCAGAGCTGTGGGACTGAGAAAATTGTTTTATGCTCAACATGTGGATAACACATCAAATTTTATTACAAATGCCGCATTCATTACTTGTCTGACTGGAAACCTCAAGTTGTCTAATCTAATCGTTGCGGCCTCAATAACAGTAAGGACCACAAGGATGGACACACAGTTCGTCGATCAAATGAAAAAAGAAAATCAGAAACGAGATTTTTAAAGTGATAAATAGTGAAAAGGTGGATGCACCGAAGTTCTTAGCCGATAGAATCCACCAGCTTGTAGTCAGCAGCTCACCGACCATGGTCTGAGCTTATACACGAAATGCTATCTTTATACGGTGGATATCAGTGGCGTGGAAAATATGAAAAATGTTTTCTGAAATTGTATTCTGTATTGCTATTTTGTTTTCGCATTTTCCACTGTAACTGATTTTTTCAAACAGAAATAAAACGAGAAAGAAAAAAATCTAAGAGAAAACAGTACAAAATTAGCAAATAAGTCGATGAAAATCGGGTTATTTTTTTAATAAGAGAGCGTTATAATTCTTTTTCAAATTCTAACCAGCCATATCTTTTATAACCCGACATTTTTCGGGTTACTGTGCTGTTGTTCACTTTTTTATTTTGTTGTCGCTTTGCGGTTGTTCTCTTATAGGCAATGGACCATGTGTCCTGTGATGTTGGAGACTGTATGCATGCAATGCAGTGTTCGGTAATCGCATTTCGAGTAGATGGAAAGAAGTAAAACGCACTTCCGATATTTTCGCAGTAGATTATCAGTTTCAAAGTTATAATCACCCTGATTCCCAGTGACGTAAACGACAACAAACGACACGTCGGAACGCAATCCGTATTCTGTATGTCGTTTTTTGACGTGAACAAGCGTTAGGTGTCGTTTTCAGCCGTTGAACTATTCCTGTCGACACTATGACATACAGTCATAAAATCGACAATTTCTTTCGTCGGGATTTGAGTGGAGGAGAACAAAATGACGACACTCAGAAATTGGACGAAAATTAAATAAAGTGAACAATTTAAGTACGAAATAAATGATTAACAGTATTTATGAAATTTGGTTGAAAAAGGGGTATCAAAATAACGATATTTTGGGATTTTGGTTACATTTATGAAAACCACCATTATCCAGCACAAGGCTTTATCATAAGAATAGGAGACTCAACATCCTCATGTCATCAGGAAATATTCAGTATTATTTATGAAGGCAAAAATAAAAACAATTATTGTCCAAGGCAGAACATGCACTCAGCAGTTTTAAGTAGTTCATAATGCATTTGAAATGCATCCCAACGATTTTTCAGAACACCGGACAATCCCTTAATTACTTGTCTTGGTCTTGAGCACACCTTGATGAAAATACTTTCTGGACTTCCTTGTTGTGTTGATCTATTAAGGGTTATCAGATACGATTCAAGTGTTCACTTCAGGAGGAATTTATTGATCTAACAACTTTACATTTCATCAGCTTCATGAACATTTTAGTGATATTCACCGCAAATCGACTGGTTGTAAAATGTAACCAGTGTAGGCGTTGTTTTACAACGGGGATCCAGTCGATCCGATTCCCCAAACCAGTTGGTGATATGGCCGACAGGTTGTTCAAGACATAATCTAATTGGAGATTTTCTTGAACTGCTTCATGCCCTAAGCTTTGTTCAAAGTTTCTGTTCGTTTCCTTTTTTCTAGTACCCTGAATTTTTCTCTGAGGACATGGTCTTCTACAGCGCAGAATAGTTCGGGCGTAGGAAAGGTTCCAATGTTCCTTTCCTATTCGGCCATTGCATAGACTTCTATCCATGGTAGGTATACAGAAGATTTTCACTTTGTTTCTCCTGCTCATCTCCCTGCTTATTTATCTAAACTTCTGTATGCATTCCCACACAAGTGTAGTGCTCGCACATTAGTGACTACATAATAAGATCAGACCTCTCATTTAATTTCAATTCATTCAAGTCATTTTCTCGTTCACACACTACGACACCTGGCCAGTGTCCAAGTGGCACTCGCCTACTGATCATACGCTCATATTTCAGCAAAGTCTGCTCATTACCGCCAGGAAACCTTAAGCGCCATAAGTAATGAACTCATGAAAAAAAAAAATACATGCCAGTCTCATAACCGGACGCCGGAGACTGATCTTGAGCAGTGAAAAAAGCCCAGGCCATACCGTCTACATTAGAAGCAGCAGCAATACCATCTACATACATCAAGCAGCAGCAACAGTAAAGCAGAACCATCAGCAACAAGTAAATAATTTTTAAATATCTAAGAATATTTTTTTTTTTCAAAAATACGATACACTACAGTTAATACGCAATTAATATAAAATTTGTTATAAAAAAGTTTAGCAAAACTTAGAGTAGAGCTTTTCGAGGCCCTACCCTAGCATAGCCAAACCTCTGATTTTCCTCCTCTCAGAATGGACACACAGATTACACTAAACTACACTCATCTCCTGTGAAAACCTACTATTCTCGCACGTTAAGGACGACGACGCCCAATACCCTATATTCCTCGACGTAATCAAAACAAAACTCCAAGGGCCCGCGTTCGATCTAATTCAATATAGTACCATCTCAACATGGGCTGACCTTCAGGTACGAGGTCGGGAGAGAGAATACAAGGAGCAAATTTAGCGGTCAGTCGCACATAACGAACACACCTCTGCAAAACAGGGCTATAAGGAAAACCTTATAGATTATGGAGACGGACTGACGCATTTACAACATCAATTAAATAGGACTCCTGAAAAGGTGATAAGGGACTACCTTATCAAAGAACCGCTGTACAATCTTTTGAAGATGGTCTGAGAAACCCAAATCTCAGACGTTTTGATAAAATCCAAAATGTCCAGACTTTAAAGGCCGCTATTATTTATGCTGTAGAACAATCTCTACGATTAGAAGACGAGAATACTTCATCAATTTCTTCCCGAACCGACCACCCGTTTGTCAGACATCTAACAAAGCTGGACATACTCCTGCGACATGCTATCGCAATTCAAATATCCCGAGTTTCGTTTTTACAACGCCTCCACGTTACGTATTGTAATAAATATAATCACACGTACAATGAATGTTGGACGAGATTAGCTCAGACCAGGCCTCCCAGAAATTCAAATAATCAAAATCCTTTTAGGAGCAGCCAGAATTCGGTATCCCAAAATTACCTTTCCCGCGGCAGGAATCATGACGTACGGTTGAATCTAGCACGAAATAATTCGGAAAACGACCATGCTCGGGCGGTGAACAACGGCAATCACTGCCGAGCACAGGCAACTGCCGACGGGCACCCTACCAAGATATAAATTTCTGATCGATGATGAAGGAGTCCAGTGCCAAGATAGCGGCACGACTGTTCGACATTATTGCCATGTACAGCTGGCACTTGAACGCATGTGTCTTTGGCATAGACCTCTGCTTGAGAGATGCTGGTGCGTTTGCCCATGGGTTCGTAGTACTTTGTCCGGTATCCAAATACAACAGCCCCTGTTCTTTCATTCGTTCTCGATGTGGTGTTCCCTTGTTAATCATTCGGCAGACCCTGGCATAGAGTTTATGGCTTAGAAGCTGGTGAGCAAAAGCCACTGTGCAACTCCAAAAAAAAAAAAAATGTGGCTGTAGTAGGAGTACAGTATCTACGAAGGCCATCAGGGAAAAAGTCCTTACCCCCGGGATTTTTTTGTGCCTACCAGCAACTTAATGAACTTCCCTAAGGATTTACACTTGTGTCAATTTCGACCCCGACAATAAAATTTATGACGAGTTATGAGTTAGTGAAGGTCGTCGAGGGACCAGAACTCGTTAGGAGGTGGAGGTATGTTCTCCACAATAACTCAGAGACATGGAGGCTTTGAAAAGCAAGAGGGCAACAAATAAACGACGAATGTACAATTTCACGTTGCAAATAATTTCCATTAAATTAAGTAAAAGACCGGTAATCCAACTCTCACTTAACCATTCATAAATCAAAAAACACCATTTCACTCGTAAATTACCCCCTCAAGGTTAAGACTAAGTCCTCCTCGAAGCATTCAATTTAAGGCATAAAAAAGGCCTCACGCCCCTTACATCACATTTATTGCTGACTAATAAATAAACAAGCATTCACCAGAACAAAGTCGGTTAAAACATTAAGTGAAATAAAAGCGCCTACACGATGATGAAGCGAAAACCTAAATAAAGGCTTGTCAGTGAACGGATACCTACACACATTCATATGGCATCTGTCCGTAAACTCACACTCAATGATGCAATAAAAAAAGACATAATTCGCGCGTTCCCAGCGCCTCTTCAAGCTGATGTGTTTGTTTTGCATGAGAAGGCAGAACTAAAAATCACACGCTATTTAGTCGGTGTCACATGTCCGTACGTGCAAAGGAAAATGTTGTGCATGCATTATTTATCACTGGGCTCAACAGCAGACGGTAGACAGGCGGAAGACGGAAGAACACAGAAAAGTCATTTGAAAACGAAACTTATTATGGCACTGCATGCGCAAGTTGAACAAAGGATGAGTCGACCTTCAAAGTTTTTATTTTGAATTTCGAATGCTTCAACGTCTGTTGGGGGCAAACTCGTGATGTTCGACAACGACATTGAAGCGGTTGGTCTTTTGCTAAGTCAAGGAACAGGTGCAGCAATTGGCAAGAGTCCAGGCTCATTCATAAAAAGCGTAAGGAGACGTAAGTGAACTTAAGTAATAATCGAGCAAGTACACAGAATTGATACACTTCAACTTCACTTCGTTTTGTTATGTTTCGTTATGTTTCGTTAAGTTTTTATTTACTCCATTGCGGAGCGAAATCGGTTTCACAACAGACCTATAAAGACTTGTGCAACTGACTATGGTCATAATTGTCATTTTCCTCAGTCTCGTTAAGTTTCGTTAATTCTTGCTCACTCAAGGGGGAGTGAAATCAATAGCTATCTGGGTTCGTAAATGTAAGTTTAGTGTTACAAGGTAAACAAATTGTAGGTGTGGTGTGTATGAGAAGAGGATGGATGCGCTGTAGTCCCACAAGGATCGATGATGGGACCAATCCTATTCAACCTCTATAGCGCTGCCTATTTAACTAACGCTAATGAATGCTTTCCTTGCTGGTATCAAAAAGGAGGGTAGGCAACAATTAAACACGTTTACATCAGAAGTGAGACATGGCCAACTTCACAGCTGATTGACCCCTAGCCCATCGAGAGGCTTTCTGACAGGTATTCATGCTTTTTATAACGGTTATTCACGAAATAACGTTAATGCCGTTCTCTGATTGGTCAGTAAGGTTTGAAAAAGAAGAAGAAATAAAAAAAGGTTGTCAAAAATTTTAAGAGGCAAGAGAGGTAGAAGTTTGCTATTGCCGAGACAAATATTGCGGGTGATTTTATGAATGCAGAAACCATTCTTTACAAATATTAAAATTAAAAATACACATTAAAGTACACATTGTCATCCGTCATTTGTGTTTTTATTTGCAAGCCAAATGTTTAATGTCTCTTACACAAGAGAATTGCACAGAATGAAAGATTAAGGAAGTTTGGCGTGTTTTATTTGACACCAGAGTCAATCTGCTTTTCAACCGTATCTCAAAGGAAACGCAAATTTCGGCAGCAATAAAAGAGCTCCCTGTGGGATTGTGGCCATTCATCGACCAAGCGCCTACAGAGAATTCCTTCAAAAGGGGAAATGTGATTAGTAGCATATTCTTTAACGACTGATGGCACCTCTGATTCGGTATCTTTATGAAAATGATTAACGACATGTTTTAGGAGCCACTGATTGAAGCTAATATTCCCTTTTAGGGGTTTGAACGATTATGGAGGAATATGTTCGCCCGTCGCTTGACAGCGTTCTCAATCGGAGATAATTGATTTCAGTGAGTTTCTGTGACATTAGACCAGCAACTCTCTTATTAATCTGATTGATTCCTCAACTCCTCTCTTTTCTTGATATCCACTCACTCTTGATATCCCTCAACTACAGCAAAGGACTGATCTGTATTAGTTAGTTCTAGAGTACTTAACGAAGAGCGAAATCAGCAGCATAATGGACGCATAGGGACTTAAGTGAACCTAAACCCAAAGCAATCGTGTGATTAATCAGAAATATTCAATATTCCTGTCTTTCGTTAAGTATCGTTTATTTTTGAGCTCTTAATGAAAAGCGAAATCAACAGCATAATGGACGTATAGGGACTTTAGTGAACCTAAACCCAAAGCAATCGTGTGATTAATTAGAAATATCCAATTTTCCTGTGCTCCGTTAAGTTTCGTTTATTTTTAAGTACTTAATTAAAAGCGAAATCAACAGAATAATGTACGTATAGGGACTTAAGTGAACTTAAACAATCGTGTAATTAATCAGAAATATCAAGTTTTCCTGTGATTCGTTAAGTTTCGTTAATTTTTCCATACTCAAGGAGGAACTAATACAATAGCTCTCTAGGTGCGTAAATGACAGTTGGTGTTGGAATTTTGCGTATGTTCACAGAAGCAATTATTTGCACTTCTTCAGCTTTCATCTGAAAGAGAATATCGGTCTGCCACCTCCACGAGACTGTACTACGTGGAGGTGGCAGTTCAAGGCAGAGACAGAGGCACAGTCACATATGGTAGGTTGGTAGTCATGTGGGTTTCCTGACAGCCTTATGGTTGTGGCTCACTTAGTCCAACGTTGTGGTTCGAATGTGTCCTTTCTTTTGTTTACTACACATTTTGTTACTCTTAACATTTGGATTCATATACATATTTACCTTAGAAAGCGTTTCAGTTCAACACTGGATAAGTCACCCAGATCTACGAATTGCTTTCTTTGGGACAATCTCCTTGTCTTTGCTAAGTATGGGCAATCGCAGAGCAGATATTGGATGCATTCTGTCTCTTCCTCATCTCGGCAGTTTCTGCAAAAGTCGTTCGGACGCATGGCATATGTTCGTGTATAGTGCGGTAAGGGCACTTATGCATGCGATGCGTACTTTCTTGCCATTACAGGTGCTGTTGCTGCACTACGCAGACAAGCCATCGACTGTGGTTCTTTAAAGTGAATCGTTTTTCCTTAAGGAGAAACGGCCCAGCTCAGATCACTTTTTCCACTATGCCCCGGAACGCAGCATAGGATCTCCAAGGACATCTTCTAGCTTCAATGTCAGAGGTAAGGTAAGGGACTATTGGCCCTTATTGTAGTAACCTGGCCGTCGAGAAATGTAATATTATCACGCACTCACTTAGTTACTACGTTGGTAACATATTCAAATCCCATGTTAAATCGCATACAGGGCAGAATCTCTCTGCTAACGGATGCTGACAAAATGCCAACCGACTGAATTCATGTCACTTAAACCCTTGTACTGTCACAACTCGTTGCCCAAATGTAAATGTACAAAAAGGCCTCACAAAATAACTGCCTATTGAGCAAGCTTAAATTGGTCAACCGGCAACCACGCACCGTAATTGAATCAAAACATGGCACATTTTCAGCTGTACACTCAAATCGTCACAACCACATTTGTGACTCATTCAGTCACACTTCAAGCATCAACGCTGAAACAAACTTCCGGAATGACAAGTATTTCCTGACCGAATGGAGCATCATACATGTGCCCACGAAGGAATGGGGAAAATAAAAAAAAAATGTTCATGGACACGTTAAACTTTAGCTGTTACATTTCACACGCTTTGGCTTTCGGAACCCCTACGCGGCAGGAATTCCTTGCCATTCTATTCCGTGGGTTATAAAAAAAGTTCCTGTTTGAGTTCCAGAAACTGAAGGCTATGTTCGTGAAGTGGAATAACTACTTTATCCTCGTGTTTTCCACAGCTTAACAATGGACTCGTTGCACAAGAATATGCGAGTATCGAAACTTATTGCTTTTCTTTCTACTCCATGCTGTGCTTGCGTATGAAGTGCATGATTTTGTGGACTTTGTTGAAAGGATAACTGTTGACGTTGTTTCGAGAGTTCTGATCATCAAATATTATGTTAGCTTAGCAGATGGCTTCTCATGCATAAATTAGACAAATTATTGTGGTCTACTGAGTCGAAAAGGTTCTGAAAGTACGGCGAGGTGAATGGAATATTTTCATATAATTTTGCAGTTTAATCGATGTGCAGGTGCGGTGATGCCTCATGATGCCTCGCCCCGAGGTGGGGCGTTTTCGGCTACAGGCTCCGCTAACATACTTCGAAATTCTGGAATATGCATGAGATGATTTCAATAGCATCGGACCGACACCGAAATGCGTCTTTCAACAAAATAAGGCTGCACTGCTTCCTGAAGTAAAGGCCTCCAATTTTGAGTGGGTGCCGATAATGGCGAAGTACATATGTAGGTGTACACAAATGTAGCAGCAATGTATTTGAGAAGGTGATCTGAGGACAAACATACTAATACGGTGGAGCATGTGTCTATTCATTCCACGTCCAAAACTGGTGTCAGGTGTCCAATGGAATAAACTGTCATTCATAGGAGCCGCGAACTGCGAACGCGAACGTTCAGAAACTGGCAACTTCCACCGAATATAAACAAAAAGTTATGCTTCTCGGTTTGCAAAAAGATGAGGATTGAATTATCGAGTTTCAGTGGCGATGCACATTTCTGAGAGACAGCATTCATTTGACACTTCTTTCACAAATTGAGAGTTGTTTGTGTCAACTGACATTTTAGAAATCGAATCAACGCTCAAAGTCATTTGAAATCAGTGTGCGCAGGAAGGACGCACAATGTTTCTTTCGGTACTTGAGAGAGAAAGCTGCTCATTAATTGAATTATCATTTAAATGAAGAGTGTCAACGCACACCTCTGTAACACGAAGTGTTCGCAACAACGCCGTATTGTGTTTGAGGCATAATGTCGGTTTTAGTTCCCGTTGACAGACTACCTACGGTACTCTAAGCACTGGCTGCTCTGCTGTCAAGGATAAATATGTCAAATCATCTGTTTTTTCATGTCAAGCATTGTTGATGTCCGTTCAACTTCCCCGAGCAATGAAAATCTCAAGTAAACGCAGGGAAATGTTACAAAGCACCAAAACGTTTCAGCAAGTTGAAAAACGTGCGTCGGTTACGTGAAATTATAGATCTCATCGCTCTTATATTTTTTTATAAATGTCAAAATGTACGACGCAGTGAATGACATTTAGCCATTCTATTGGGTAGTTAAGGAGGCGCATAATGATCCATCATCAAAAGTGGTCCCTCTGCAAAAACATGTCGATCGCTAGTAAAAGTGCTTAAGAAGAACAGTACATATTCCCGAACACAGCCTTTGAGCCTGTCCTACGGCACATTATGGCGTGTTGCTGGTACCACAGTCCGAGGGGGACCTAGCTTCTACTGAAGGCACTCGTGTTTTGTGTGCTTTTGTGGGTTCATGAGTAGAGGGGACGACCTACAGTTTTTTCCCGACTTCGTTCACCTCGAAATAATGGAATCCGTGAAACATGAAAGTTGTTCGCTAGAGAGGACGCCCACTTAACCGATGGTTAAGAAGGTACCTCAGCCAACTTGGCGTGTGCAATGGGCAAAATAACGTGCCAGCTGGACAGACGCACGTCCAGGTCCATCACGGCCATGAGCAGAAGAAGCAGAAGAATGGTACCTTAACAAAAGAAAGATCATCGAACCAACTATAGTAGCTGCTGATCGGTCATGCCATGAAAAAGGTGGAACCTTCAGTCGATTATCTTGTATGTGGAAGACAACGAGACGGTGCCAGAGCTCACAGAAGACGATTCGTTTTGTCTTTAGAATAAGCATAACCTCCTTACAATTTGTGGTGTACACTGGCTACAAAAAGTCGTTGTTGGAGACACAATCGTGTTTATGTAAGTAGCCGCCATCGCCTTATGTTGGCATTACAATTCCCACCAATGGCCCTCAACGAATACGGTGCAACGCAAGCTCATCGTCAGCAGTGGCTGCGGCACGAGGTCATCTAATGCGTACAACTGAGTTGTATCAAACATTTCGCCACACGCATCTCACGGCAGGAATCGACTTGAAATCAAACTTCTTCTGCGAGACACATTGTCAGCAAATATAGAGAAAGAAAGACATGATTATGGCTGAATCACAATAGTGCATTTGCGCTGGAGTTGCCTTTCAACGCACACAATTCAATGGCCATGAACAAAATACTATGTCAATCTGCGTTAGCGAAAAATGAGAGAGATCAGAGGATCGTAATACAACGAAAAACGTAAGTCCATCGCACGTCATTATCGAACATGTCGGACAATTTTTGACAGAGAGCTGCGCTGTGAGAGCGATTTTCAGAGATGTTCTCCCAAATTTTTGTCAACTGACATTTGAGAAATGGAAAGGGCTGACTAAAATTATTTTAACGACAAAAGAAATTCGAAACGTTTTGACATTTCAGAAACGAGAACAGCTGACGCAATATTTTTTATATGGTATTGGAGAGAGAGAGAGAGAGAGAGAGAGAAAGAGAGAGAGAGAGAGAGAGAGAGAGGGAGAGAGAGAACAGCTGATTAACATGCTTCATTGAACTCTCTCCGTGACATGAAATCGGATGGCGCAACGCACCATGCTATTTCAGCTATTAGGTTAGATAAGGTTAGGTTATAGTGGCTGGCAGCAAAAGGCAGTCACACTTTGGCCAAAGTAGGCCCATTGTGATTCCACGCGGATTGATTCCTCCTAACAAAGACATTAAGCTGGCTGATAATGACGCTTTTTACCTCATTGACGGTGTTGAAGTAGTGGGCCCCTAGGTGTAAGTATCTACGACCTGCCAGCGCGCTACACGAGCAGAGTGGGTGATCTGAGATTTCAACCTCCTCTTCATACATGCAGCTTCTACAGAAGTCACTATAGAGGCATGGGTGCCAATTGTGCAGTGCCCAGTTATGACGCCGGTGAGCGTCCTGAGTGAAGGTCTGCTGAGTCTAAGCAGATTGAGTGATCGTTTGATATTAATCGATGGCCATATTTCCTTTATTTCAAGACAAGTGGTGCCTTCTAGCCATTTAAATTTTTCAGCCATTAGTTTTAACAAATATTATGTTGGAGACTAATGAATAAAGATTGGAAAAATTATCACGTGTACACAAAATTTGACAAAAATCCTTAACACTTTGAAAGGCCATGTTCGTCAAAATCTCTTGTCAGAATCTCATCTCTCGTGCAGAACATTTTAATGGCATTATATTTCTTTAAAAATGGCATAATTGAAACCATAAATGAAAACCTCAAGGTCGAACTATAATGCGCACAAGCTAGTGTCAAACGCGCATAAGCGAGTGAGAGAATACAGCGAGCCCTATGAGGCAGACTATTTTCCACACATGCTTCGTTAAGCATGATCTAGAGCGCTTGCACATGTGCGAATTTGCCAAATGAAAGAGAAATTGTGACAAATGGTCACATCAGCGGATATTACCCCTTATTCCCTTAGTTGTGTCACTTGACAAATTTGTGTCATGGACTAAGCCATGTGTATGGACTAAGCCAGAGGAGCTCAATATGGCACACCATCTCTAAGACCAGCACGACGAAGTTCGCAATTTTCGAAAGAAAAATACTGCGAATATGTACCGTCAAAGGCACCACAGCAACAATAGGCTTTACGACCAAGCACGCATACATGGTGACACTGTTCAGAAAGCAGCTTCTACACATCAACAACCATCCTAACGAGGAAATCAGGAACCTGAGAAACACAATCCCCGGACGCTACCCCAACGCGTTAAATCTGCTTTATGAGCAGAACTTTCCAACGACATCGAAACGAGCTGCATGGATTCTACCAGAGCAGCGATAGCAATCACCATCGAGGCTAAGTCGGCTAACACATCACCACGCCATCCCAAAAGGACCGGCTTGGACACACGGACTTGAACAACCCGATGTAAGCACCAGCCATTGTAGGACATAAAAAAACAATAGTATTTAAACAAAGTACATCAGTTGGGCCCCTATTGTTGAGCCAGCGCCCTAACCTTTAGTTTGTAAGTCTAGTTGTTAACTCAATTATAAAAAATAATTCTGTTGAAATAAATATTTAAATCGCTTTTTAAATCACAAATCTGCTGTACGTGTTGTCAACTAGTAAAATTCGTTTGGGTCGAGAATTTGATTGGTTTTTTGTCACCTCACTTGAATTCAAGAATACAGATTTTGATATAAAGTGACAGAAAAATGCGAGGCGGGAACTTGTCAACTCGCCGAAGAAACTAAGGGGGGTAAAATTATGATTCGTGTGACATGTATAAACGAACTGAAAATATGAGAAATTTGCTGAGTTCGTCAACTCCCTTCGTGTTGCAATGCAATGATTTGTTAATGTTGTTAACGTTTTTGAACGCCTCGTTTGTTAGTTCGTGTGTCAATCAGTTCGTTTTATAAAAAAAAACGTGTTCTTTTGAATAATTTGCTTGTAATTAAGGCAAAAGGGAAAATATTTTACGCCCTCACTTAAATACGGTTCACATCAGAGCAGAATATCAAAAATTGGCTTGATTCATTCTTGGCTGTCAAGCCGGCGCAGTTCTTTTGGGATGGGATCCACAAGTTGCCAGAATGAGAAAAAGTCATAGCTTCAGTTTGGCAATACTTTGAATTGTAAATAAACTTTAAAATTTTGAAAAAACCGCACGAATTAAGTTATATTTTTTCAGTGAGGGCGTTCCGCATCGACCGGAACAAATGGTAGTCAGAAGGGGCAGGGTCTGGGCTATAAGGCGGGTGGGGTAAAACTTTCCATCCACTGTTTTCCAAATAGTTCCTAACCGGAGAAGCAAGGTGGGGCCGAGCGTTGTCGTGATGGAAAATGATTGCCTCGTGTCTGGTCGCATATTCCGGCCGTTTTTCGACTACTGCTCTCTTCAAACGGATTAATTGTGTTCGGTAGCGTTGTCCATTGATAGCTTCACCCGGTTTTAGCAACCTATACTACAGCACACCCTTCTGATCCCACCAAATACAGAGCATTACCTTCGTGTCATGGATATTCAGCTTTGCCGTTGATTTGGCTAGTTGGCCAAGCAAAATCACCACTTTTGGCACGTTTCCTCAGCTAGCGCATGTTCACCATAAACTTCCACCAAAATACGTTGACTTTCGGCAGCAGTCTTCTTCATATTAAAGTAATGAAGAACAACTCCTCGCAAAAGCACTTTTTCAGGCACAAAGTTCGACATATTTGAGTAAAAAAAATGTATTGTTCTTTACGCTTCAAATGAATGACATATACTGAAATGACGTACAATGACAGTAGCTTTCCAACGCATGTTCCAATGGAATGATACAAGTTACGCCATCTCTTATAAGTTCCAATATTTAAGACCCAATATTTTAAAATTGCTGCCCGCAGAAGATTCATCGAGGCATTAAGTAGAAATGGTGTTCTTAATAACAATGTAACAATATTTCAAATACAAACAATGAAGCTAAAGTAAAGGGACACATTTCAGCCTGATGTTTCAACAAAATCGAAAAAATACAATTTTCAAATTTTATTGCATCACGAAAATCTATGATGAGTGTGTTGCCTTTGCTTGCGCAGTGGTCGCTTTCGTGTGACGTCTTAGAACACGACGCATTGCATCATTGCGAAAGGTTTCCAATTAAGAACGCTTGACGTTGCAGTTCTGCGCTAATGACTCGAATTGTTTCTCTTTCCCAATAAAATGTAAAAATTAAGGCGAACGTGGGAAGAATTTGTGACATATGGCTATGCGCGCATATGCTCTTTATGGCTAGTCATAAGTTTCTTGAAAACATGACGAAACACTTCGTTGAAATTTGACTCTATCTCAGTGGCATTACAGTTGTGCCTTAAATCATAAAAAATATTTTATTTCAATTTACCTTTGGACCCACACCTTCTCATTCCATTCCCCAACGACACCCAAGTTATAGTGTTACAAAAAACTCACCTTGAGCATGTTTCTCATTGAAATCATATATCCAAGCGATTTGATTTGGGATCAAAGAGTGGTTCATTGATTCACAACTGAAATCCAATTTGCTTTAAATTTGTCAGTTCAATAAGCCGCTTGACATGCAAAACCGTTGAAACCCCAGCATCAGCTATCAAATATCCGCTGAACTCTTAAAGAAATTCCGCATTTCTGCTCCTCAGCAGGGGATCTCCTTCAGGGTTTCGTCATTCCAAAGTGCAGTCGTTTGAAAAATCTTAAATGTCGACTTCACAACAATGTCATGACTTGTGTGCTCAAGGAGTCATTCAAAACCCCACCAGTTCCTGTTGCGCGATGAGGGACGACGCGGGAGTGAAGATAGACCCAGATTTCCCAGAAATACATCCCAGTTATGAGCTTGCTTGCCACATCCCAGGATCAAACGGAAAAATAATTGATTGGTCTCAATTTTTTCCATCGAGCAGAATAACGTTCGTCTGGAAATTAAAGCCTCTTCAAAGCAATCAACTTGCCAACGCAACTCTGACGGAGCAACTCATTTTATCGATTTAATCATTTGCCGACTAATTAAGTTGCTTGTTCTTGAGGAACTGGGTGCTGGGGGTTGGTTCATTGATTAATTTCCCCAAGAGTGTCTAACATCGCATAAACCATGCGGATGTTGGCCTTTTCTGAGTGAAAGTCACATTAGCATAAAGTGGATACACCCTGTTAAATCCCATAAACCTCTTACATTAGAGCATCAATTAAAGAAGATAATTACCTTAAATTGAGTGGAGTGCGTAGCAAACGTGTTTCACTTGCTCACTAGAAGTGAAAAGAAAAGCAGAGAAAAATGGTGTTTGGTTCCTTGTGACGGGTTAATTAACTGTTTAGACTTTTTTTTGTCCGGATTTTTGACGAAATGATGAATTCTGTTGGGGAAGTGGATACATCTGTTTTGATGTGGGGTTGACGTACTTTTGAGGTACCTAGTCAGGGGTCGTATATAGTTCATCCGCATAAAAACTCTTTCCAAACGCTGTTCCTCAGACTCAGGCACTCCATGTTCCACCGGCCTTATAATGATCTTAGTAACCGCGCTTTCTTCAGGCTTATGCGGCTCAATCGAGTAGTAGAACGCTCTCTAGAAGGATTAAGCTAAAATTGCTTGAGAACATATATGTTCTCAGTCGTGCAGTACGAGGCACAGGCAATTTCGAAAACTGGAAGAAGAAGTCCTTGGTCTCTTCCTGCGTGTGCTCTTTGATCATCTTCGCGTTGATAGTATCTGGAGAAGTACTCAGATTCAATGAGAATACGAACAGTGTTCGATGCCCGAATAGTGTTCGATTCCGAGTCAGAGTACACCTCGAACACACACGCGATATAATACAGCGTCTAGTCCACAAACCCCATTGCGCACACAAATGGCGGCCAAATTGGTGATCGTGCCAGCTGCAGAGGCTTACGAACTGTCTTCGACTTTTGAACACCGCAACAGAGTGTCCAGGATCAAGACACAGCACGGACCGAATGAATTGAAGGAGAAGGAGATACATATGCACATTGGGTAGTCTGTTTGAAATATTGGGCTAGAAAGAGCATTCTATTTTCGTGTCGTGCGGCGGACCATTCCATTATCTCTGGTTCAGATTGTGATTGTGATGCTGGGCAGATATATGTCCAGTGGAGACGGTGTGTTAGGAATGAGGTTCACGTTTGAGCCGATGTAAACAAACCCTTAACCACTTCAAAGTTGTAGCTGTCGATTGTGATGTTTTGTACAAGCTGGTGAACCAATCCTTGCTCGAATGCATGCATTGTTTCATGTACGTTGGGACTAGATTGTTTGGCTTGTTTTTCTATCGTCGTGAAATTATTTACCACGACACCGTATGAACGCAACACGGCAGCAATGTCATTCTCATTGGAATCACTTGTGAGAGTTGGGGAGGTATACAGCTGCCCGCTGCATTATCTAGTACCAGTTTGATGAAAAGACACGACGCCACATCAGGTTATTGGTCCTTGAACCGATATATCACTCATAAAGGGTTGAGCATTGGCTTGAAGGACCTGAGTAGTCCGCAATTTGTCACACACTCCATTGCTTACCTGCCGTCATACCTGGGAGTTGACACTCAGAAATCTTGGGTTGACGGACATTTTCCATGTCTCACTTAGGGTCTGGACACTGAGCCCTCACCCTGCTTCAGCTCGTTCTCCGTTTATTCTTGAGCGAAATTCTTCCATCCTGATGCTTTAACGAATTTGAAAAGACAAAGCAAAGTTTATGTCTTCAATGAGATATATATATATATATCTCAACTGACGAAGACTAGGACAATCGCAGAGGTTGCACCTCTTTATCGCCACATCCCATGAACAGACGTTGATGAAACCAAGTACGATACGATGCATGCATTCTAAATGGAGAATCCCGTGCCACCTTTATCGATATATGGAGGATTATTTTCGAAGAAGTCGTTTCATTAATCATATCACCAAAAGAACCTCTTCATGAGTCTCCTGTGAATTCGCTTCACTCCATTAATCAAAGGTGAACTTTGTCACTGCTAACCACAATTTTTTGCCACTACAACCAAAGTTCACCTGCTAAGCAGCTTTCAGCGTAATTCCCGTAATCCCCACTCAAACCATGGTCTCGTGGTTTAAATTCCGGCATCTCGCACATTTTTGTATACGTCAACATTTTACGGACAGAAGAATGCAGACGTTTGGCATCGAAGTGGAATTGACGAATTATCCGTCATGAACACAATCCGCCCATTGACGCATTTCGTTTTTGTGTACCGGGAGTGCGGAAGTGGAGTATGTACGGTAGCACAGTAAGAACAGTAGGGATTAAAAATGTGCGTCCAGTCACCACAACAGGATGTTTTAATTATTATTATTATGGGTGTCCATATAGGGTGTCCAGATAGCAATCATAGTCAAGTTCAAAGTGTCAAAGTTACCAATGACATCCAGCTGTCAAAATATTCTGTAAGACTTGCCATTTGCAGAACGGGCGGAAATTATAGATAAAGTATTCCCCCTTATTCTCTTAGTCGTGTCACCCAAAAATGTGCGTCACTTTGACAAATTTGTATTCTCTTAGTCCCCCTTATTCTCTTAGTCGTGTCACCCAAAAATATGCGTCACTTTGACAAATTTGTATTCTCTTAGTCACCTTATGTGACATGTGTCCTGTGTGTTCACTTAGTCACACTTCATGAGAAAGTGAGATAGAATGAGAGAGATTGCATTTTTTTGGGTGACGCCAAACGACATAGGGTAAATATGTAAATTTCAACCCACATTTTGATATGTTCACGTTTAGTGGTAAAATAACAATAAATCAACAATTTGAGTCGCTGATAGCTTTAATGGAGGATAATTCCAATCACACCAATAAATCCATTTTTTTAAGAAAACGAAATGTTTGCGTTTTCTGTTTTCTTAGGCTGTAATTGCAATGTAATCCATCGCATGTGCGCACCAATATATGTGAGTCCTGAAGGAAGGCATCCAAGAATTCTACAAATTTTCAAATGCAAGCAACGAAAGGAAATTGATACTACTTACTGATACACTCTGCATCATGTGCTGCCAACTTTTTTGAATTCATTTGCAGGAAGAATTTTAGTGGTCTTTTGTCACCTCACTTGAACCCAAGAATATAGCTTTTGATGTGATCACCTCACCATCACCTCAGAAAAATGTGAGGCGAGAATTTGTTAAGAGAATAAGGGGAATTGTCGAAGTTCCTACTCGGTTTTAAGCACGCGACGTGAATTCCGCTGTAATATCCGTCATCATCAACCAGAGGACCTTAGTCCATCAACGAGACAGTGAGTAGAGGCAGAGGGAGAAAGGAAGAGGAGGTACCTGTGCACATTGGTTTTAAATATCTGCGGTAAATATTAGGCTGGGAAGAGCATTCGTGTGGTGCGGCTGGAAAACGAGTCTCTAAATTTAACAGTGCGTCCGAAAGTAGACTTAAGAGTAAACTGATGGGCAGTCCTGGGGAGAGGGGTATTGTATCACTTGAGCATTGTTTGTCAAAATAGCGATAAAATATGGGCAAAGAAGAGACGGTACGTCGATGTTCGAGCGAGTCTAATGACTCTGCAATATTGTTGTCTCCTATTAGTTTTATCGCTCGCTTTTGGATTCTATCTAGTAGGTGCAGGGTGGTTTTGGGGGCACCAGACCAGACCAGAGCGTTGTGCTCAAGTTTGGGGCGTATATACGCCTTATAAATTAAAGCCAAATCAGAAGGGGTGAAGTATTTCTTGCATCGATTGAGGAAACCTAAACATTTCACAGCATTCGTGTGGAAGAATGATTGTTCTTTCCCCAGTTAATTATGGTGTCAAGATCGGAGTTCAATGTGCTTAACATTCGCTGCCGTTCCAATTCTATGGCCGAAGGGCGGGGTCGTGAGTCTTGGAACGAATGTGAAAAGCTGAGGGTGCTGTCATCGGCAAAGGAATGGATTGGATTGGAAGTACCAGACAAGAGATCATTTATAAAAACGAGAAAAAGTGTCGGAGACAGGACAGAGCCTTGGGGAGCACCAGCATTTATTTGGTGGATATCAGACTTGAACCCATCCAAAACAACTTGAATTGAATGGTTTGAAAGGTTAGAAGAAGAGATTCTTCGACACCATAGGCACGCATTTTCGACCAGAGAGCTCTGTCCAAAGCCTTAGAAATATTAAGCGTAACGATCTTGCCTTCGGCTTCATTGTGGAAAGATTGGTTCCACTTTTCGGTGAGATATCAGATCACCAGTGGACCTGTTGCTGCGGAAACCGTACTGCCGGTCATTAAGAAGCTTCCGCGATTCAAGATATGTCATAAACTGACTATTTATCAGCGTTTCCATGACCTTAGAAAGAAGGGACGTAAATGCTATGAACGATGATGATGATGTTTTGTTTGATGATTTTCGGATGACTTGGATTTTTGAATTAAGTTGTACTAGATTCGCTAGATAACACACTATGCGGGCGGTGGTACCAGTGACGTCTTGTTCGAAGTTGTGAAGGAGGAATTTGGCTGCTGGGGTATATCACGGCCATCATTCATCACCGTCAATCGACGGCAGCGATCATTCGACTTGACAACCCTCGATTATTTTCTCGCGTACCACTTTGTAGGAATTCGGAGCCAAATTTCGATTGTCGGAAGACCCGTACTGGACCGAGTCATCGAAAATTGGAGCCATTCCTTGATGCAGTGCCAGCGAAGACGAGACAAATTTTTGAATTATGTGCGATACCATGCTTAAAGGCAGGAGAGTAGCCTTAAAATGGAGGTGCCTTCAGTACTAATCATATCTTCTGGCGGTCAACAAGCGAACATTTTCAGGAAAGCAGGACTGTTTTAGTTGTGATTTTATTTCGACTGATCTCCTACTCATTGGCACATACAACAGATAGGAGATGGATCGCTGGTCCATTTCAAAAGATAAAACTCTTCTGCAATCACTTAAGAAACGCCTTCAAATATTTTCCTTGACATGTGGTAAATGATGACTAAAGAAGGAGTACCCCTGGGGAGCGTATTAACACCCATTCTATTTATTATATACGCACCGCACATTTGCGGATGTCAGGACACGTCCATCGATTGATAGCTCAAAGGACACACTTCCTTACTTTTAAATGTTTGCATCCAAGAAAGACTCAAACATGTCCTTGCTGTCCTTGCCCATGAACTTAATGGAGTTTTAACTGAAAAATGAGGATTTCTGAAAGGAGAATGTGCACGTACCCTGAGATCCCAGAATGGGAGAATTATGCACGTAATATTGATTTGCACACATATGTCGCACTTCACTGCTGGCAGTCAAATTCTCGACTGTGGAATCGGATTTGAGGTGGAAAATTATGCACATTATTTTGTTCGTTCGGAAGGAAAACTGCGACTTCAAGGTCGCTAGTACACGTGCTAGGTGAACACATTCGAACTTAATGTGCCGTTCTTTAGTTTTAAATTGCAAATGATTTTGGTTCAGAAGGAATCTGAAATACGTGGTCGATGTGAATGCAACGTACGTTTAGTTGGGTTAGGATGAGATTGATTGCCAGCATGCTCCACTTACCCTGAAGCCAACGTATGCTCTTAAGGTCCTACTCAACAAACCCGAAGGTTGCTTCTAATCGAAGTGGAGCGCCTATGTATGGATCTAAATTTGTTGACGATGATAGAGTCTCTATCGTAGTTCCTCCCACATTCGCTGCGATTTCAGTCTAATTGCCTTGCTGGCTGCAGATTAAGTCTATCGGGAGAAGGTTATGGTGTCTGTTCAAAGCTGCCGAGAACAACGGCCCGTCGGTAGCAGTCCGCTGATACATGTACAGGCCCAGCGTGTGTATGTTTAAATTGGGGAAATGTTGTTCTTTGAAAAGCCCACCAAAGACATTATTTGTATGACGCGAGAGATCAATTTGGAGCAGTTCTGGTGACTTTGAAGACACCGGGCACAAAGCATCCGGGATAATCAAACCATCCATGCCTGGACCAAGAGAAATCATCGTGGCTATCATCGTGTGGTATCACTGGCCGTTGAATGGTGGCAATACCGTCGTTTGCAAGGGACCGACGTGGAAGATATGGTATAGTTCGTTCCTTAGGTGGGACACGCTCAGCATTATTGTGTATGTTTTCACACACACTCATGAGTACATTGGAGTTGAGTAGTTCCGGACCTGTATAGTTCCTGGAACCATGTTCACTTTCGGAACTAGTCCCACACTTTCTGATCGACGTGGAAGATGTGGTGTAGTTGGTTCCTTAAGTTAAGCAGTGAAGACATAAGCTCAGTATTATTGTGTATGTTTTCACTCCCACTCATGAGTACATTGGAGTTGGGTAGTTCCGGACCTGTATAGTTCCTGGAACCATGTACACTGTCGGAACTAGTTCCAATCATTCCCGACACCTTACTTAAACAAGTCCAATAGTGCCGACATCTCCGACGTGATGTCAAACATTGACACGAGTATTCAAATGTGTGGCAGTCATATCTACGAACCTATACAGTTCCGTGGACCAGTTCAGTTAAGAGTAAGAAAGTGAAACCGATCGGGGACTACTCTACTTCCCTCTTATTCACTGAACCGTCCCCCAATCAACTTAGATTCTTCAAACTTTCCGAATACAATTTGGAGCTGCAAAAATTGTGACAAAATACGTGAAGTTGCCCTTGTCTCTAGAAAACTAGTGTCTAATCCAAAAAGAACGAAGCTCCAAGTTGATTTGACTTTAGACCCCGAAAAGTTGATCTCCGGTTTTCTATTCTTCACGAGAACTTGTGTTGCACAGAACACGTGTTCTACACGCACATTGTGGTCCTAAATGCACGCATGTGTCTCTAGTCAGATAGAGGAAACCATTGTGGCCCTAAATGCACGCATGTGTCTCTAGTCAAATAGAGGAAACCAGGAATACCAGATCAACTCACATCTTATAAAAACACGGTATACGAGTATCTATCGTGGTTGATCCCTCAATTTACACGAGTCAATGCCGTGACGTGTAAACGTGACATCTCTTGGAAAAATCAAACCCAAACAGACGAAAGAAGTTCATCAAAGGACTTCAAAGAAAAGCCAAAAAGCAATTCGTCTCGTGTTCGTAAACAAAAGAAGCAGCGTGGTTCAAACGCTTTCTGTCTTCTGCGAATGACAGAAAGGGAACATTTAACAGCTAGACGAATTGGTAGACAATGGGAAATTCAATTGTAATATCTGAAGAGTTAAGTACCCAAACATATGGATGGCCTTCAGTCTTTTCACAAGGCGCCCCTCGCTTGTTTACACCCAGATTGTAATTACTTGCACTCAAGCAATAAGTAGGACTCTGAGCGTCTCAGGCAAGTACTTCTCTTTACGGGTAGTTAAGCAAGGCATTACTGGAATTGACTGAACTCAAACAAAGTCAAACAAGAAGACACTAGACAGTCTTTCATAGTTTTCGTTGGGGTTGTAGTATCACCCTATCGGACAATGAATGTATTGATTGTCATTCATTTTCGATTTATAAATAATTCAGGAACTGTTCCGTGACAGCTGACACCATGGATACGAGCAGTCTCTCACTTACTGACATTTAGTGTCGTTTGTGTGTGCGTGTGTTTTTTCATCCCGAATCCATCCCTTTTTGCACAACCACTGTACGTTATCCCTCCACAAGTGTTTTAGTAATTGTTGTGTACACATCAAAAGAGCAACTGCCACCTCTTTTTGCACAAACAACAATGCAATCCATTTTTTGTCCATCATTTTCTGAGATGGGACAATGGGAGATTCATTGAAGTGAACAGCCGAATGACGATAAGGCATCATCACTAGGGGAAACGTTGTATGTTTTCAGACATTAATAATTGAGTATTCCGATGGGAAATAATGAAAAAATTACATCCTTTTGTTATGGGAATTTATTCTGGTTTACGATCTCTACTTACGGCCGTTTCGATTTTTATTTTACAGAATTCAATGGTGACTGTGTTCTCGGTTGGTCCAAAAAATATGCCAATGCAGTGGGATGTCAATGAAAGGCTATCCCGTGGCAGAACATTTTGTGTTTAACAATATAAAAAATCACCGGACATGCCGTGTCCTGTAAATAAGATAAGAAGTCGATTTCGTTTGGCAATTTACTATAATAATCGATCGGCTGGGGTAGAGGGTAGGAAAGTTGGTTGCTAGCACACTTAGGCCATGTTGGGCCATTGTGATATCCACAGTCAGACCACTGATCGACCAATCCAGTGATAGTGCCGTGAATCCCAGCGGCAAACGGTGACTAGACCAGATTTGAAAACCAGCATATTGACTTTGCTTTCACTGGGATTCGAACCGGCGACCTCACTAACCAAGGGCAGGCACTGGACCAACTGCACCATCCAGTCGTCTATCGATCGGCTAAAGGGATCACAACATCAAGAAGCAGATTTCCTCTCAAGAATTAAACACGTGTAAGCATAGACAAGAAATCAAGAAAAGGACGATGAGACGACAAGGCAATGCATCCAGTTCACTAAAACTAAAGCATTTACGGCTATGCATGGGTGAGTTAGCGAATATACCAACCCCTATGAGGCAACCAAAATTGTCGCTTGACATATGTAAATTTGACAGCTGGCATATTGTGTGCACAAACCACACAAATGTTACGTTAAGTGTGACCTAGCGCGCTCTGGACCACACCCCGCATACGCGAATTTGACAATTGAAAGAGAAAATATAAAAAATGGGCAAATTAGCTGATAGTTCGTGTATACCTACATTAGGGTGTCCTTTATATCCCCTATCTGTCCCCTATCTCTAGTTCTTTTAAAGTACCTAGACCTATTTATATACAAAATTTGACCTTCCTACGCCCATTTAGACAGGGCTCTGAAGATTTAGACAAATCTGTTATTAACCCTTTCATACAAGTATAGTTAAATCGCTCCAGGAGGCTTGAATTTAATTTTCCTTAAATCTCCGCCTGAGAAAATAAAAGATAGTTCAATCAGTTCCCAGTAATCGCCACGTACAATGGTTCTTAGCCGTTCTTTATTATAAAATTAGGAAAATGTTGTGTGACGATATCGGTGCATGTTTCAATTGCAGCAGGATTTATAGGTTTTTCAGGGCTATTTGTGACTTTAAAACCAATTCATAAATGATGGCGGCAAGCAAAAAGTACTGATTCCCCACACAAGCTCCTTTCGATCGCCCTGTATTCGACGCAGTATATGTACTTTGACATCAATGTTCGAATTATAAAGTGAGTCTAACACAGCTGTAGCTTGATCTTGACCGAAAGAACTCTCCAGTTAGCATACAGCCAGAAGTTGTTGCTTTTCCCTAAATGAAACTAGAATTGGAAGGCGTCCTCACGTTCAGTCCAGGTAATAACTTCACATTCAAGTGCTCGGTCACCATTTCAGGAATATGAAAATCCGATTTTATAAATTTCGCTCTATATTTTCTAATCTGTGTGCGAATGCGGTAAATAGAAGGTTTGTTGGTTTAAAAATTATCACAGCTAAGATCTAGTGCTTCTACTACAGCCTGAAGTATATAGACACAATCCCTTACGCTTCATTGACATCTATCCGATGCTGCAATTAACTTATGCGTGATAAAGTCTTTGCTTCCTCTTGTTATAGTATTTCCAGAACTTACTGTAGAGAAAAATTACAGCGGTTGTCAGATACAGTAGAGGAAATAGAAGAGGGACCCATAGTGAGTTCAAAAGAAAAACGAAAATGTTCGTCATATATTATAAAAATCGGTAGAAGAAATAAAAATGAATTTAAGAAATATAATAAAAATTGTGTAAAAGTGTGTGCAACAAAACAAAGTGAGAATGTCAGGTGCAAAATTGTCATATGCGGCACAAGTGAAAAGAGCCACAGGTTGTATCAAAACCCAGGTGCAACCAGGAGTGTGAAAAAACAAAAGAAGAAATAAAGAAACAAATAAAATCGTCAGCTATAAACTGTGGTAACGAAGAAGCGAGTGAAAGAAAATACAATCGGTTCTCAAGGAGAGTAACATGAATGACAAATATGACATCAAGATCCAAAAGATGCGTATTCCAAAAGTGTTAGCGTTTGGAATGAAACTAAAGCTTAACAAGGATGAAATTGAAAATGCAATTAAGACACAGAATAGTCTACTGGAGTTTGAAGTATATTAGTGCATATGAGGCGGGTACGAAGAAAGCGGTGTTAAACACAGTCTTCGAAGTTGACGGGAATACACTGAGAAGGATGCTCAATCTAAAGAGAATAAATATAGGATAGCATGGCATGTATTATCTACGAAGAGGATAATGTGCCTTAACTGCCGGGGTTTCAATCGCTCAGCTAAAGTAGCATGTCTCAAGTGTGGTGGTGAACACAAGAAACAAGATTGCTTAAGTGAGATGTGTTAGTTGAAATTAAATGCAGTCGGGAGTCTCTGCAGCCACCGAATAACGATGTAAACCAGAATGACACCAGAAGTGAATACTGTCAAAATCAAGTCAATTACTGGAAAATTGCAAAGAAGATGGTGCAATTTTTCAATCGCCAGAGAGTTGATGCATGAATTCGAGGTGACCAGCAGTACAGTAGACCCTCGATAGTTCAACCGTTGGAAAAAATTGACAAATCGAACAAAAGCTATGTGATTGCTCAGTTGAGCTGCCCCGCAAAGACTCTGTATTTCGAATGCAGTGGCTAGTAATTTTTTTTTGTTGTTTTTGTTCTTTCTTCCAAGCTGTTGTTTCCAATGCTTTGATTTTTTAGATTGTTACGTACGGCGACGTGAATAACGCAAGTAAAAAATTCAACTTCGAAGGATAGGTGAAGACTTCTTCCTAGATTTGGTAAATGTATGACTTTTGATGATTTTTTAGATTTTGACGATGATGTTGAAGTCAGCGATGCTCTGCAGGATGACGAAATCATCGAAATCCAAATTAAGCAACAGCAATGAAGACCACGAGCAAGAAGAATAGGAAGTAGAGCCAATACTGCACGTCAAAATAGGCAGTCATTATTGTTACATTGCGTCAACATTTACTAAGAACGGAAGTGGCCGACGACGTATTCTCGGCACTAACTGTCATAGACAATGCTCTTGATCAAGCATGCTGCAAAGCAGAAATGAAGTATGTTTCAAATTGACCAATCAGAGAACGGCATTTACGTTATTTGGTGAATAACTGTCAAAAGTTCATGCGTAACTGTCAAAAAGGCTCTCAAATTCTTCGATGGACTAGGGGGCAATCAGCTGTGAAGTTTGGCATCTCTATCATACTTCATTTCTGTTTTCTATTTGCGAACTGTCAAGTAGAGGCAAACGCGATCCACAAGTTCATTACGAAAAGTATTCCCTATGACTTCGTCGGTTAGTTCAAATTCTACCCGTGGCGATCTGCGAATAAGAAAATTCATATGAATGACGCGTCGAAAGTAATGAGCACTTAAGGGCGCCTTGGCTATCCACACGTGTGATTAAGAGCTTTCACTGCTGTTCACGAGACAACTTAAGTGATGTTCCTAATTATCAGCAAAATGTTTACGTAATTGTTGTGTCAACATGATTTGCTCCTGTCACTTCCGCATTCGATTGATTAAGCTTATTGGCTTCTAGGAATATACGGATTTGCGAAATCTTGGCATTATTACTTTAAACGCGCTACTGTGAATTGTTCTTGATTAACTAGACGCTGTTGGCTTTCAACTTGAATACTATGATTTCCAACAGGTTAACACAAGGCCTGGCAAACATTCAATGACCTAAAGTCTAAATGAAAGACCTCGCAAAGAAAGACTGAATCAAAGGTAAAGCAGACACTCAAAACATCCACGCTTGGTCTTAAATAAAATCCCATTTTCATTTGAATTCCTTCAAAGGAAGGATTTTCTTTCTTCCTTAACTCTGGGTTTTCTTCTAAGCGGTTTAACTGCGACTATGAATTACTGAGTATTGCGGCGATGCAGACTTTTGAAGAAACATGTGTGATTTTTTGAATAACAATTTCTCTTACATACAAGTTCATCGGATGTATCATGAACGAAGATGCAACGGTGTACCTTCCACCTGAAAAGCAGAGCCTTCCTTAGAACATTAATTAGCGCGGCACACACTGAGAATACTTCAAGCGTATAATGGTAGCGAACTGCTTTTCAAACTTTGTCGTTCAAAGTCCTCATAAAGGTGTAGGTCTTTTCATTTCTCTGAGCAATTAACATTCACAAGACAAGTAATTGCTTAGGAAGCGAAGTAACAAGAAGGAATTGTATTTTTTTTTAAATTTATTTCATTTTAGATGCATTTGGACTAGTCAACATATTTCTAAAGTGCAGTAAGGAAATATTAAAACTATGTTTGATGAAAAAGCATTGGATATGTAAATGTGCATACATAGAACGTACCTACATATATAATATGGCTCAAATCGTATGTCATGACATTACTTGCAAATCTGTCCTTAGTTGTGCAAATTACTATCACTAACAGCTGGAGTTTAAATGCCATCAGTTCTGGGTGCAACGCGGACAAGAAGTACTTTTCATTTTATGTGCAGCACATTGACAGATTGACAACACTTTGTTTTTTCGCGCTATCATAAAACCATGATGTTGAACCTTATTTGTTTTACTTTGTTTTTGATTTCATTTGCCGCGTTTTATTGAGAATCTGTACTCAGCTCAGTATTGATTCTCAATAAAACGCTCTTTACACATTTTATTTTCTTTCTTTGTGTCAAAAGTTGGTGCGTGTCTTTACTTCCATGACATTAGATGCCAAAATGCATACAGAGCGCATCTATATTTTATTTCTTGTCAAATGTGTTTTATAATGTTTGCACAAATATGGTTTTATTCATCAAACAAAGGATGAACTAAGAAGTGGGATATTTTATCCTATCTCAAGATTTAGAACAAATATTTGTTTTTTGATCCGTTATTGTTGCTTCGAGTGTAGAAACAAAGGCTCCGGCACACACAATACTTTTCTTGCGTCACCGTCAGGTGAACTTTGACATGTGTTGTTATGGGAGGTGACAGCTAGATCAAAGCTGACGCGACAGATGTAGTTGCTCAAAGTTTAACTTTTCTCTCTCCTCGGCTCGGCGGTAAGTGACTTTACTCGAATGGTCTCACGCATATTTTGGGAGTAAAAAAATATAGAGACAGTTTTTTACGGTCATAGTACGCTTACACCCTGTTTTGTACCTTTATTTATTTTATGTTTCCATTCAGTTTAATCACAATTAATTTTCTTAATGTTAGTTAGATATTATATAGAAAAAAGTCTTTACCCGATGGAGGTTCTACAGCGTAAGAGGATGCTTTCATCCTAGACATTTGACAGATTAATTAAAGATCGTATATTTAGTTTGTTATACAAGGTATTGCCAGAACGACATTTGTAAAAGAATAGAACACACCACAACCAAATAAACTTTCGCCATACATTTCCTGCATTCTGGAATATTGCGTTCCAGCGAAATGTTGAATTCCCTCGCTGCATTTGTAGGTTCGTCAAATCGAACAATCCTATTCACAGATTGTCAATGCGTCATTTAATGACTTTGCAGCCTGCTGACATAAACAAAAAACTTGACAGCTGAACAATTAATTATGTCAAGTGATAATTACATTATATTGAGTAAGCAATATATTGAATTTGTACTTTAATCTAATACTGGTTCAACCACTTCTAATTTCCAATTAGAGAGAAGTATCTATAATCCATTCTGACACTAGCTGTCACTTGAACGCAAAATGGATTGGGTTGGATTTGGGTGCGGTGTAAAGGTACTATTATTCACGAAATAATGGGAATTTCGTACTCTCATTGGCCAATTTGGCTTTAGAGAACGATATAAAAAGGATATAAATAAATTTAAGGAGAAGTAGAAGTTGGATGTCTCTATACTATTGCCAGCATATTTGTTTGGTAGATTAAATGTGTACACGGATATGCTAATTTTGCATAAGTAATGTCAATTTTGCATCAAAACATCTGGTATTTGGACCTGACTATACCTTCTACAGTGCATACGCAAATTCGCCTAGAAGTGTACACGAAAGGTAGCCGCAAAGAATTGCCATTTTGTAAAATTTTAAAAACGTTGTCAGTCCTCAAGCAGTCATCGATATTTATTATGTCATCAGATTGGTTAATTGCATCAGTTCTCAACTGCCATCCAAGAAATTTCTCAGCCAAAAGCTGTATCCGCAAGAGGCACTAACACTTTACGGCAATCAACAAATACCTCTTTGGAGATGTCCATAATTGAACCAACCCCACAACAAGTTTTACTGGACTTTTAATATTTCAATTTTACTACATGCGCGTGAAAATATGAAGGCATTTACCACAGCTTTATAATTCCGTCCTATTTGCCCTTCCGTCAAAATGCCTTAAGATTAGGCTTGTGTAGTTCACGAACGAACTAGTTCAAAACACAGCTCTTACAAGTGAACTAAGTGAACTAGTTCACAATGTCATTTTATTTTAGGTCATTTAGTTCATGCATGTACGCTCAGTGTGTATAAGAATCGTTGTAAAGAATAACTGAACTCCACCGAACTAAACTAAACTAAATTGAGTGCTTTGCTTTGTGTGTACATTTCGCACATTAGAACCGGGGTGGTTTTTGTCTACCCCAGCACAGGCACATCGAGCATCGTTGCGTTTCCTGTGGTGTATATGAGGGGTGCTGCTCATTTTGTCGTACGCTTATACATCTTTCTACTTATCCGAATGACATGATACATTACACCATTTTAAAGATTTCGTGTAGTTAAATTGTTTATCGAATTTCGAAGACGTGCGAGCCTAGTATGTACAATGGAATGGATGAACTATTAAGAAGATTTCTTTCTGGTTAAGTTTTGCTTATCAGTAGAAGCAGGAGCACAAGTACAGCCGCTTTTTGCTTAGTGCTGTTCTGTTTCTTTCTTTTTCCCTATTTTTGGTGATAATCTGTGAACATTTATTTTTCCCCATCTTCTGTGTGATTGCACATTCAGTTGGAAAATACATAATAAAAATGTCGACGAAAAGAGAGCATAGTAGCATAGTCGTTTTACCTTCAACTTATAAAGGCGAATATCGCACAAAACTTAGCAGCGACTTACATTGAACTAAAGGAACTAGAAGAACGAACTAGTTCCATCAACAGATTTGAACTAAATTGAGCACTCTCTGGACTGAATTAAAATGCACAAGTCTACTTAAGATGTGAAGGAACTCCAAATAGATTTCCACTAAAATATTTTCATACCATTTATTTTTGCCGCCAGCTAGAAATCCAAATCCAATCCAATCAACCATTTTATTTTATTTATTAATTTATTCGCACTTATTGTTTGAACTTTCGACAAACTTTTCAAATTACATGTCCATCACAAATCCCGTGCAACGTAAGTTCTTAACACTTGTAGTCAGCAAGTTTTAATTCTGTAGATGTGAAGTACAAATTTTTTGCAATTTGTAGTTTGGTGAAATATGCCACTGGGCATACTTTTATTAGCTAGTGTCACAACTGATTCTTAGCTGCCATAATGGACAGTTTCCTTATGTTGAATGGGATGAATATAAAGCTTACTGATGAACAACTTTATCATTATCGTCGTGGCACCGGATTCACTCAATATGGTTCAAAACCGGCGTAGTATGGAATTAAGTTTTGGTGGGTATGTGATGCTATCAAATCTATACTAGCATTGCACATTCTGGAGAAAAATCAAGGAGCGTGTAGTTAAAGATTTGTGTTGCAATCTTTTCCGTGGAAGCGACATGACAACCTTTTACAAGCTATAATGTGGCTTCTTCTTTGATGTTGGACTCAAAAATGGCTTAATGGAAGTGAATATTTTGTTTTTGGGGCCTCAAGATTGTTAACCGATGATATCAGCATTTGATGAATAAAATCCTTATTAGTTGCTGAGCGGGAACATTTCCTAGTCGACACCCCACTGTATTAGGAAATGTTCCAGTTCAGCAACTAATGAAGATGTTAATTTATTTGAAACTCAAGGGACTAGAGACAAATTCAAATTAGCAAGAGTTCAAAAGAATATACGTGTTTAAATAACGAAGAGGGAGAGACGAAAAAATTCATATAAACAAGAACTTGAGTAAATTTCGTGAGTGATTATTTTAAACATTTGTACAATTATTCAGGAAGATTAGTTTTGAAAAGACTTCCGCAATTTTATGTTGAGTGACCGTCTTCCCTCTATCAATGTTCAATGAATTAACGGTAATGGTGAGGTGTGCGAACAAATCGCCACATGTTTCGATTCCGAGGACGTAGAAATGTTGACACACTCCACATTGCACCTCTCAATGTGACTTGACTTGGCGGTTGTTCTTCTTCGTTTTTATCTCAGTTTTCATCCAGAGTGGCCAAGTCTTACAGTTTAGGACTCTGATGTCAAAGTCAACATGGGGATCATCCTCTCTCTCCGAACTCACAAGTGTCTCTATGATGAAAAAACTCGCCAGAGTTGTACATGTATGTAAACAAATGACAGGCCTGTGCATGAAAATGATTCAAATTGTAGAAAGTAGGGGAAGCCCGACTTGAAGTTTTTGAATGTCAGCTAGTAAGGTGTTATTCCTTTAACTTTACCGGGACCGGGAAAATTATCAAGAATTTCAAATAGAAATGAAATATGATAGAGATGCCCAACTTCTACCTCTCTTGCCCCGTAAAATGTTTGACAACCATTTCGTTTTTTAAAGCCAACTTGACCAATCCGAGAACGGCATTTACGTTTTTTTGTGAATAACGGTCAAAAATTCATGAATAACTGTCAAAAAGCCTGTGAAATTCGTCAATCAGCTGTGACGTTGGGCATCTCTACAATACTTCATTTCTGTTATTTCGTGAATAAATGTCAAAAATTGATGAATAACTGTCAAAATTCGTCGATGGACTAGGGGTCAATCAGCTGTGAAGTTGGCCATCTTTATAATACTTCATTTCTCGTTTCAAATAAACGAGTGTCAAATTATCGAGAGAAGACTGTACTATGAAATCTATAACCATAGTTTCTGATTTTCTTTAAGGCTTCCTCTGCTACAATTTACGCAAAAAGGTATTTCCGTAAAGAGTCCTCATGTCTTGGTAATGAGTGCAATAATTTTGGCATTTTTTTTGTCCATTGTCACATGTCATAACTTATATGACAGCAGAACAAACAACAGATAAGAGCACCGGCATTCAAAATTATAACTGATTCAATTTTATTTCGCATAAATACAAAAACCCCACGAGCTCTAATGCAAAATGTTCACAATATGTGGCAATTTAAAGTGCAGCTGAGTACTACATACTGCTACACTTAAAATGGTCTGGAGGCCAAAGTGGCTAAAATTGGGCGATGATTTTTGAAAACTAGGTCTCCCATTGAAGTCTTTTGGAGCGTTGTTTCTAAATTCAAGAAACATTAAAACCAACTGTAAAGGCGCACTTAATTAAACGCCTAGTTTAAAAGATTGGTAACCTATATGAAAAGCCGTTTACATAATTTCAAGGTCAAATACATGACATTCAAAATAAATGTTACTCCATTCGTTAAAGAGCCGAAATCTAGAAAATATTAAACATCAATGTTGCCGAAAAAGGCATGCTTTAATATAGAGTTCAAAAGCTGTAACTTTGAGCTAACAGTACAAGCGAACGTAGCAACAAAATACCATCCCATTTCATAATGCTTAGTATTTTTTATTGTAAGAATCGGGAACATGTCCCTCTACTCGTATGTGCTCAAAATATATCAATTAAAAAATGAGAAACACACCCGGGTATGTGGGTGTCGACACAAAGGTTAATCAAAACCAGAAATGAAGTAGAATGTCCCTTCAAATTTTGTACAGCTTTTTTTTTCGTCAAAAAGTCACACAAACTCGTCGATGGGCAAGGGAACAATCAGTTGTGAATTAGTACCAGAAATGAAGTATAATCAGCTGTGAAGTGGGCCAACTCTAATGTACTCCATTTCTCATCATAACGTCATTGACTTAGCAATTGAGCCTCATATTCCACAAATGTCATTCATTCTTTTATTGATATTGATATAACGGATGTACATTAAGGCAAACATATTTTTTAGTACTTTTAGTACTTCATAAATTCAAGTTCGTGTCTGAATGTATAATGCTTAAGGATTGATGTGAGGATAAGAGCATTTTTATTGCGGAAATCAGAAAAAATCATGTAGTAAGGACCTGATTGATGATGGGAATGAGATCCATAACCTAACAGTGTGAATAAAGAATGAACGGGATGAATTCAGAAAATTCCAATGTGCAGGAATAGGGTTAGTTTGTTCTAAATGATCTAGATGACAGCGATTGTGAATGTGGGTGGGAAGAGACAATTCCTGGCATTGAAGGATTGTCGTAAGTTGCATCATAGTAATTTTGTTCCTGTCTATTTATATATCTATATATATGTTTTTGGAATTTTTGTCTTTTTATTCCATGAATATATCGCACAGCGTTATTTGTAATTTACGCTGGGACAATGAGTCAAGACTATAATAGACTACCTCGACATAAGTAACTAGAGGTAAGATTAAGGCCAAGGTAAGAAAAGTTTGCGTCGCGTTTTAAGAGGAGTGTAGAAAGCACTGAGCCAGAGTTTGCGAAGACCACAATAGGTACGACCCATAATCTTACTGATGTGATTATAACCCGATAAATCTCGACCAATAACATATCCAGGACTACTGAAAGACTCTACAACTTTAACTTTTGTGTTGTTTAGAAAAATGTTTGGCAGAAGATGAAGGCTGGAACATTTCTTTGATATAGAAATTACTAGAGTTTAAGTTTGTTTAAACTTTAAATTGCTGAAATTTTAAAAACGAACAAAGAAGACTCGATGTCTTGCTGGCAAAGGACATTTCAAAATCCGGTTAACTGTGGCAGTAGTAATGTTTGTATACAAGTTAGGAAGCAGTAAGTACCGCTCTGACTCAACCGTGTAGATGCACAAAATGCAACTCTGCGATAAAACACGTAGAATTTACCAAACTCAATTTAAAGCGTATTGTCATGCTTCCGTTTCTTTAAATCGACACAATTAAGGGTATCGTGTAATGATCATTTCAAAAGCGAATGTGGGATCTAATAATATTTGGCCAGGCATGACTTGGATCAAAGCAGCACGTTTCGTATTTTCGGGAACATTTCAATGAATATTGATCAGTATTTGCATTAGTTTTAATTTTTTGTTAAGTCAAACATGGAGTACATAATTTTGTAAATTTTCTGATATCGAATGCAAGTGACTCGACTTGAGCCATTTTCATCGCAAAATTGTACACATTTCAAGTGTACACTTGACTTGAGCCATTTTATCTCATCAAGCATACGTTGGGCGACAATATACTGCTAAGCTTCGCCGCTTCAAATGACCATGAGGTTACATTACTTAACACGACTTAATTTTGCAAGAGTGATGGCCAAGATATTTATTCAGACGATGAATATGAACTGAGGACTGGACTCCCCGTTCCAGTGAATAATGTGGAGTCAACTAACTTGGCACTTGGCTCATTTTGAACTGAACTGATAGCACTTATGTACATGTGCGTTATTCTCGATACATCGACCGGTGGATTATTATTCTGAAAGTCGTGCCAGTAGCATGTCACACATTTGCAGCTTACATTTTGACCTACTGCCACAGACTTTGAGATCAAGAACGTGAAATACACACGAAATCATATAGTTTCAATAAAGACTACTGGGAAACTTCAGATGCGACGGGGACTGACTTTTGGGAAGTCTGCACCCAAGTATGGGATGGAGTACACATTTATGCACTTTTTGTTTTGTTATTTAATACAATTTACTTTTTCTTGGAGAACAATCAAGACGCTGTGACGGATTCAAATTAATACAATTTTAATAATTTCCCACCGTTGCTCGTTCGTGGACTTAGCTATGAGCAAGCTGTTAACCTTAACTGACGCCTTGACATTGACAGATCAGAACGTGGCTCTCTTGTATTAAAATACAAACTGCGTAGGTCACCACTTAACAGAACCCTTTTTTTATACACATTCTACATCATTAAATAAACTGTACTACAAACCGTCCAGCAAAGCGGGTAAACAAATGCATAAACTGAACAAAAAGAAGAAAACCTAGATGCATTCACAATTTCAAATGGAATCAATAGAAGAAAATAAAAGTTTTTACAGCGACTGGCATTTGGAAAAGTGTGTCTTATTTTACGAGTACTTATCGGTCAAACAGTCCCTGGAGTATCCTTTAGTTTTGCCTTGACACACACACAATGACTATCAAACCACTTGCACTTTACTTTTCTTTTTGTTATTTTAAAACAAAACAATTTAATTTAACAAATGAGAAATTACCAATTTACGACGGTTTCTATCGGCTGGGCACACAAAAACTCAACGAAATTTGTTTCGCGGAGAACCGAAATGCAAAATTCGGGACTCGTTTGTTAACCTTTTCTTTGCGTTGAAGCACTCTTTCCCTTAAGCGCACTGCGACTGACTGACACAAGGGGCTGGGAGGAAGGGGTGTAATAAACTATTTTCGGAATCGAAATTCGGGCTGTAATTCAATTGGATCGAGCAGCGGAAATGGAAACTATACGCTCCCGGAATGATGGGATTCCTTAACGGATTTAACGGTGTGTTCTTCGTAGTTTTATCACAACCCCGTGTTAACCACCCGTGGTGAGGCGATACAATCAACTGAAACCCGAACGCAACACGTCCCTAAGTGAATGGGCTCTTGTGCACACTTTAACGACGATGTAGCGAGGCGACGGACAAACGAACTCGGACGCGTAGTCTTTTCGTCCTTTTATACGCAAAAATGCTGCAGAATATCCTTCTGCTTGGCCCGAAATCGAATTTTCGTGTGTGATTGCGGACTGGCTGCTCCTCTCTTTGGGAACGCAACAGGCTAACGGCGTGTATACAACTCTGAGCTGAAGAGGATCTACAGTTGTTTTTATGGAAAACCTCGTGTTGTGGAGAGCATGCGTCCCAAACAAAACGCAGCCACACGACAACACAGCAGCATGTTGCGAAGGGAATTTGCCGTCACACGTCGCGATTCTTGTGTGTGTCCAGCAACATGTGAGCGTAATTGATGTGCTTTTCTTCAATCCAACGAAGGGGTGATTTTAAACGTGTGTAAATCGAAAGGACATATTTCATTAAGTGTCCTTCAGGTGTGATAATGAGATTTTTCGCCAGTGGACGCACGGAAAGCCTTCCACTCGACCGTGTTAAGTGCTAAATTGAGTGGAAAAATTTGCGTTGCACATACTTGTGTCTTTCACGGCGGAGCTGTGTCCTTTTTCGTTAATTACTTCAACTCACAAAGGACGCTTCCTTATTGCACGCGACGTTTCGCAATTAAAGTCAGCCATTCGAACTCGATATGGATGGCTACGGTTAGATGAGTTGAATGATGAACGATGGCTGTGAACGATGGTCTTCAATTACAGCGAAGTGCGGGTTAGCCAACAAGGACACTCGCCACGCCACGTTACTCCGGGCTGGAGGTGGGCGGCGAACCATTTCGACCGGCGGCTATTAATTTCAAATTAGAGCCATCTTCCGTTTTGATAAATTTTAATTGTGTCTCCGGCGGCGGCGACGATGTAGTTGACGCATGGCGGGTGGAGTTGTGTTGGCGAAGGCCCCCGAAAGCCCGCAAATGTTGCACGTGGAAATGTGTCTCTGCTGTGCGAAGACTTTGTGTGTTTGCGTTTAGAAGACATTATCAGATGGTGTCAAAAGTTTTGGGTATTTACGTCAAATTATCGGAGAAGTTAATAAATCCGAGCTGGGATGCAAAGGCATGAGATGACGGACCATTGGACGAAGTGATTTCGCCTTAAACCGTGGTGGTGGTGTTGTTGCTTGCTGCTCAGCCTCATCCGAGAAACGGCTAATGGGCGGAAGACGAGTAGTTTTTGATGTTTGCACTTAACGACTGAAATGTTATTAGATTTCTTAAAAAGGCTCCGGGCAGGACGTCAATGAATAAAGGATTTGCATTACAAAGGGCGAACGTGGAGTGACTGATGGTGGAGTATATACACACTCGTGTGCAAGTGCTGTTGTGGCCGATTGCGAAGGCGTGCTCATTGAAAGTGGAAAAGGTGAAAATGGAGAAGTGCAATGTTTGCGGCGGGAAAGTGAGCACACACCGAGGATGGGAACAGAGGTTATTGCATTATAATCTAGTTACATTCTCTGCTGCACACTTTCATTGGGGAATTGAAGGAAACACAGCAACAGTCACTACGAATGGCGAACACGCACAGTCTTCTTTTGAACTCAACCCGGATTCATGCATGGACATGGCTTTGAATGGGAAGTAGAGGAGTCCTAGTGCTTCTTAAATAATTTTGCTTGCCAAATTGGATTTTAATGAATATTTTATGCTCAACAATAAAGATGTTGGATGAGACTTCAAGGAAGTATCCGAAAATCGGCTTCTAATTTGTTTTACATCACCTCCCAGGTGAAACATGATTTGGGTGCAAAATGAACGCAAGCTTTTCGAACTAAATAAGACCCACTCTAGAGAGAACGTGGCAAAGTCAAGGTTCCCAAACGAAATAAACCTCTGTGGATTATCCCAGCAATAGAACATGTGTTTGTCAACTTCTTCACCTAGATGACTTTGACATGACTGATAGAATAAAAGCAAGCATTGATGAGGATTTTGTTGCCAAAGAGAAGGAAGCGTCTAACATAGAAAGAGGGCAAATCGATGTAAAGGGTGTTTCGGCGCAGAACTGTGGCAACATTGTCTTCTGTGACAGCCGATTTGACAGTTCTGGGCTGTTCTGAGTTTTCTCCAGTTTGCCAGTTCATAATGAAGAGAATCCCGTACATGCAACGTTTACAAATTTCTCAGATTTGGTTTGAAAAGCAATTCGAGAAACTCAAACTAAAGACATTGTCGAAACACCAAGTCATCGTAGGCCGGTAATAGGCCGGTCAAAAACTTTACAGTCTTTCGAGCAACAGTTTGAGTTGGAAGCCAGCTTCAGTGGGTATGCAGAACTACAACCTGATATACCTGATAATGAATGATGTGAAAATTTGACCTGTAGATTGCGCTATGTACAATCCGGGTGCATCTCTCAAAAAGGCTGGAATAATGTCATAAAATTAAAATTTGAAAAAACATCAAATTTTCGATCAAGTAATTCCAATTTCGTGGATGTTAAACTCATTTGTCTATGTTTTGTTCCAATTTAAAGTTCCCGACTCTAAAAAAGAAAAACACCCTTTCAAAATAAAAAGAGAATAGTGCTCATGATGGAACCCTGTGGCATTCCATGGTTGATGCATTGTTCTAAAAAGTTTCATTATGTAATCTAGGTGACACGACAGTCCGAGGCAGACCTGGGCATCTGCAGCAACCACTCGTGCTGTGCGAGGACCTACAGTTTAATGCCGACCCCGAAGGGCAAAGTTTGAGATGCTTTTTTTAGAACTCTAAACATTGTCAGAATTATTTTGCTCGTACCAGTAACCGAACTTAAGCAACGTAGGTTCAAGTGCACTAATCCACAACGTCTTGTCCGCCACTGTATGTTTCTGTTACTTATTTTTTATCTGCTGGGTGTCAGATTTGGTCACTCGACTATTAGGTGTTCCATGGTCTTCTTTGATTGTCCACAGTTTTCCGAGCTGCTGTGCTCTACTAGATGTCTTGATCTGGGACACGTACTTGGACCCAGAAAGATGACCACTGCTTTCTGTATACCGAATGCAGAGAAACGCTCTCACGTTAATTCGGATCTAATCTATCATCTTCCCTGCTCAAAATTCTCTAAAAAACTTTATATTTACACATCAGATGCACAGAAAATATGTAATTATGTTAAAAGGAATCGTTCAAACGGAAAATCAAGTGGCATAGTGCTTCTTGACTTTGAAAAGGCTTTTGATAGTGTGTGGCATTACGGACTAATGTACAACGTTATTGATCTGAGGTTCATACTTTAACGGTGCAATATTGTTTTAAGTTTCCTGTCTGCTCGAGTGCATGTTAACAATGGTGTTTCTAACATGGCTTATAGTTATACTGGAGTACCGCAAGGTTATGTTTTGGGACCCATATTGTATATCCTGTATACATCTGATTTTCCAAAGATACCTGTGGCATCTTAGACCTGAGCTGGGTCACTGAAACTGGAGTGCTGTTTACAATCAGTGCCCGTTCGTCCTCTATGGCCAATTTTTAAAGGCATGAACCATTGTAACATGCGGACCAATTTTAACATGCAATGCCATAACACTCGCCATCGATAGGTTTGTGGCCGTACGTGCTGATGCTGATGATGTCATCTCCGGAACGCCTGTTCAATGCACTCTACAGGTTAGTGGAGTCCCATCGAAGCAGGTGGGGAAGTTCAAGTATCTCGGGGTCTTTTCCACAAGTGGTGGAAGGAGTAATGCTGAGCTTTCATCAAGGATTGGTCAAGCTGGGTCAATTTTGAAGCTGCTTGGTAGATCTGTAATCAGGAAGGCCCTAGCTTGGTGTGAAAGCCAAGTCAGCGGTTTTTAACTCAGTATTTGTTCCAACTCTCACTTATGGTCATGAAATTTGGGTAAAGACCGAAAGAATAAGACCGCGAATACAAGCTGCTGAGATGAGATTTCTTCGTGCTGTTGTGGGAATTACTCGCCGAGATATGGACACGGCAGTGCGCAAGGAACTCAACATTGAGGAGCTGCTTCTTCGAACGGTGAGGGCTACGCTTCGTTGGTTTGGTCACGTAGCACGAATGTCCCCTTCAGCACGACTTCCGAGGCGGGCGTTGAATGAGGACCCAGGACGATGTGGTTGGACCAAGTTCAAAAACTCGCCTCGTTATGATTGGGCATAGCTCCTGATGATTGGAGGTTCGAGTTGCCTGGAGATCTCTCGTGCATGGTTTACCCCCGCGACCCCTTTAGTGAAGCATATGGGTCAGAAGATGATGATGATGATGATGCGGTAATTTAGAAAATGTCCAGACTGTCGAAGGCTCTATCGTTGCCCTGAATATCGCCATGCACGGACACCTGCATATGCAAGCTAGGGTTAAGATTGCAGCATAGTCCAAAGTGTCATGTAAATCGCTCCATAAATGTTGAACTTATAGAAGCGTGACAAACATGACCGACGGGTAACCGAACAGTCGGACTGACCGAAATGAGAATGATTCCCTTGAAAGAAGGTCACAGGTGAAACTGAGATTTATGCTGATTTTTTTTCCTCGCAATAGTTTGATCTTGTCATTGGGACCAATCAGTGCAGTAGCTGCAGTACATAGAAAATCAAAGTAACTGAAGATAAATTCCAAGTCATCTTTTTCAGCCGCAAAATGAGCTTGTTTTCTCCTTTCTAGTAGCGCAAAAGTAAATGGAAGTGATGTATTTACTTGGAACGCTTACTCACACCAAACGTAAATTGTCTTCTGGCACTGGATGCCATCATCACAGAGTAATTATGGCCTGCTATTGATCCTAAATGCTCACGCGACCTGATCGGGATGTTTAGGCCGAATCCTAGAACACTTACCGACGTCATAACCGGGCATTGTGCCATTGGAATGCATGCCTCAAGACTAGGTATAACGACTTCTGCAGCGATGAAGAGGAAGAAGAAACCATTTCACACCTTCTATGCAATGACAGTGTCCTCTCATCTCACAGATTAAGTCACTTGGACGCCGCCCCATATTAGTGCGACTTGACAGAACTAAGTCGTATTAGCATCAGGCAACTTCATTGCTTTATTAAAAGCTCCAGACGGTTCGTGGTTCTATTAAATCTAGAACACAACGAGCCTACTTTTGACCTAAGTGTGGCTACCTTTAAGGAAGTCAGCCACTCTAACCTAACCTAACCTCAACTGTGCCCCATTTTGGTGATAGTTGCATAAGAAGTGGCCAATAAGTGCGCCACATAGAATTCTAACGCCAGACTTGTTTAAAATTGGAGTCAATTTAGTTCTTCTCGGATCAACCCTCATGAATTTTTTGGAGTATATAAACAAAAATTGATCCAGATTTGGATGCGGAATTTATTTTACCAGTTGCTTATATGCCGTTGTATGTCAATGTTGCTGAATCCATGAAGACGGAAATGCCCAATGTTTCGGCCACATTCTTAGCTCGAATGTCTACCTTTTCAGTCCACTCGTGGTTTTCAAGTCCTGGCACATATGAATTTAAGCCTGCTTTTCTCTGCGAGCGTGTTGAGAATTCTGTGACTTTCCCAGAGAGTCCTAGAGCTGAATATGAAGCTGTTGAGGGCCTTAAGTGATGCCTTCCTACTGCCTATCTGAGATAAGTAAGTGGGGCCGAAAATTGTGAAAGTAGGGGATCGAATTAATTCACCCTCTGCGTAGATGATGACGCACCAATCCACTACCCCACAACGACCCTAAAGGTTTCATTGCAACAATATGGTTCTACGTCTGTTCTCATTAGAAGGGAACTCCGGGAAGTTTCACTATCGGCAACACTGACTTCGAGGCACTCAGGCAGGGTGTGTTTGTGTGTTTAAATAGACGAAGGTAGGTAGGTCACGAAGGGCGCATGGCCAGCTTGTCTTTAATGTCTTTAACACCGAGATACTGGAACCACACAAAAAAGGGAATCCCCCTCGTCTGTAAGTAGAATAAGACTCCGATCAACAGATTTAGACCCAGGGCCACCACGAACTGTAGACGGTCAACGGTCACAGCCAATTGTCAAGTTTCACTGACTTGACTGGTCTTCCTAACGAAGAGGTGAATGGTTATAATGGTGGTGTCTTGGAAAAACAGTTTTACATGGATGCGGTATCGCTTTAAATATTGCACCACATCAAGAGGTTCGAATTCTAGAAGCGACATGATCAGACAGGCACAGGTTGGAGGCAATACAAGGCTCTTACCAGTTAAAGGACTACAAACGGTTCAGTTTACAGAGCATTTTATTAGGAAGATCTGAAGACAACGCTGCGTATGGGGTACCACAGGAATCAAAACTCCGCCCACATCTATTTATTATACCGTCGATGATGTACTGTCAGTGGTGAAAAGTAATACGGGGTGCCCGTATGTGGACAGCTGTACACTGACAGTAGTGAGCCATAAAAGAAAAAACTTAGTCAAGTTGTCTTCGATTTCCCAATGGCTCTTAACAAAACCAAAGTAAAATGCATCTTTAGATCTGAATTTGCCTATCGGCAGGATGGTGGTTTTTTCATTTAGACCAACCGGGTAGTGAAAGTTCCTCTGTTTCAACGAAACCGGGCGCGAACCTGAAAGTTGACATTCTGATTGTAAGCATTCAACACCAATACCCTATTTCCTCTTCTCTGCGCACTTTGTCGTATCTTCTTCGTGTTACTGGACCAGGATCTTAACCTAATTTTCTGGTCTACCAATTCTAAAAACTGCGAACCATCTTCGATGTCGAAGATGTCTGGTCAGGGCCTACATGATGTACGATCCATCTGACCAGGCTCAAGTCGCTGCACAGTTCACAGAGTTGGTGGTTGATTCTTCTCGAGTCTTTCATTTATAGGATCAAAGCGGTACTGGGACTGTGGATCTGCAGAGGCTGGTGCCTTGTCTCACGGGTCGATTAAAAGTTCAAAGACGTGACACTGCAAACGGCAATGGGCAGAGAAGACGACAATAATCAAACTGTCGAACAAACTGAGCGGTGCCACCTCTAGCGGCGTCCAGCCTGAAGTGCTCCCAGAAGAACGCGACTTCTTTCCTGCGTTCACTACTATTCTCGACGATCGCCGGCACCGATGTTCGTCAATACGACCACAGTAGAAGTGCCGCACTGTCTATTCGAGTCGCTGCATCACGTACCACGATGATCTCGTTGACACGTGAGTCAGCTTATGTTCAGTCACACCCGAAACGCTGGCTACTCTAAGTAAGTGTTCTTCCACCAAACCGAATGAAAAATTGAACAGCTCCCAAATTGAAAACACTTTAAAATCAGCAGTCCTTCCCCTATTCACCACTCCATTCAATGAGCAATCACTTGGTTGCCTCAGACAAAGGTTCGCCTTAACAATTCATTAGCGATCAAAGCGGTCCCATTCAAAGGTACCATCGTCGCGGCAACAAAGTTATGCAAACTCGTTTCATTAACATTTGAAATCCCCCCATTTCACTGATTGAGGGGCACATCAATGGGAATACACGGCAACAGTGAGCTGCTTCGGAAACTTTAAGGATTCAATTCTGCGGCATGCCGTCACATGAAGTGGACAATGGTTGCCCCCATACCAGCTCGGAATTTAATCTCATTCATCGTTAATTCAGCTTAACCCCATCGCTAGCGATAAAGTCCGTCAAAGCGACATCGAGAGCACTGGATGACCAAGAAATTGCAACGATAAACGCTTTATTACCTAGTGGCGTCCGAAATGATGAGCAGACCATAAACGAAGAGTGGGAGTGAAGTGAAATTACTTGATGGCATTTCAAGCAACACTGTTCGATTGTGCTCCTCACCCGGCGTGGTTGTTTTCGATTTTTTGCTCTGGCAGCCCATAAGACAGCAGTAAATTGATTTCGAAAACATGAAGATTATTTTATTGGTCATGAATTATCCCGCCCGACGTGAGGTGCCCTGGCTGTGGGTGGCGGAGCCAGTGGGAGTCCGTCCTCCCCCCAAGTGACAGAGATTGGCCTTATCCAGCTTGTGGGGGGTAATAAACGTGCTGGAACATACTGTAATGCACTCCCAGATGGTTGCTGTGTACACATGTCGTCGATAATAGGTGTTTCGATGTGTGACACTGCAAACAGTTTGTGAGAGTAGGACCAAGTGTGAGTGCTGTGAACGGGGGGCCTGAATAATAAATGGCTTATTTGGCTTTGATTGCACGACTCGATGGTCGATATAATGGCATTTTCGAGGAGCTGTTGTCCTAAGAAAGTTCATAAGAACTTCGGTAATGATATCGATTGGGATTTTACAAGACGTGGTCTGGTCTTACATCAGATCGATGCCCCTATTTCGGAAAGAAAAAGTGTTGCGAACAGTTATTAAAGCAGCTGTAACAAGAATCATTAAAGCTTGGATTATGGCTATAAGCGACAGTGTGTCCGTCGGTCTGCAATGAAAATGTTGATCGAGGGTATAAGAGCGATTTGGCTTTGGTTTTCAGATGAGGATGAGTTTATTTTTAGCAACTTTTTGTTAATTCAATGATCTTTTGTAATTTATAATGAAACAGTGATTCCCGGCAAGAATTCTCAAATTCATTAGTTTTTTAGTGCATACAGCATTTTTTGTGTGATTATGTGGTTCGTGAATAAACACATTTTTTTGGAGCCCCCGCTCTGGAGCACGCTACGTATAATTGTCAGTGAGAAAATCAAGGTTTCTCCAAATTCACTCCAAACACTTGAGACATTTGTCCCTGAGCCTTATCATCGGTCATAGCAAAGTATAAGCGCACGGAGACGACAACAGACGTTTCGATCGGTATTAATGGGATTCGTGGTGTCAGCATAACTTGTCCTATTGCTTCGATCAAATTGGGTATTAATTTGTTCACAAAAAGTTTAGTTCAGCTGCCCAAAAGTGGAATAAAGTTTTTAACATTTCTTATAAATGCGTGCCTCAAAATGGAATATTTTCCTGACTCCTGGAAATCAGCCAAAGCTATTCCTATACCAAAATCTGGCAAGCCTCCTGAAAACCCTGAAAGCTACAGGCCAATAAGTTTGCTTAGTAACCTTAGCAAAGTTTTTGAAAAAGTTCTTAAAGAAGTGATTTAAAAACATATTTCAGGAAACAATATACTCCTCAATGAACAGTTTGGATTTAGGGCACATCACAACTATTACCACAGTATTAAAAATCTGCAATCACATTAAGTCAAACCGTGCTATAGGCAAATCAACTGGGATGGTTCTACTTGACATAGAGAAAGCATTTGATACTGTCTGGCACGACGGACTTTTGTATAAATTGATACACTTCGTGTTTCCTCCTCATATAAATTAAAATTGTCCAAAGTTTCTTAACTCGTCGTCGTTTCGTAGTCCAAGTGAACAGTGGTGTCTCTGACCTAATGTTTTTCAATTCTGGTGTTCCACAGGGTTCAGTTCTAGCTCCAATTTTATATAATATTTATGTATCAGACTTCCCGAAATTGCCAAGTTGTCACACTGCAATTTTTGCAGATGATACCGCCATATTTTCTTCACATGAATTAGCTCTCAATATTGAGAACAATCTCTTAAATGTGAACAAAATTGTGGAAAAATATTTCAGCAAATGGAGCATCAAATTGAATAAGGAAAGGACGCAGGCTATCTTTTTTACACGAAAAAGAAAGCCCTGATTTGTTCCTACCAGGCAATTGCAATTAAATGGATTGTCTATAAATTGGGAAACCTCCGTACGTTACTAACTTTTAATGATCACAATAGTAAAACAATTAAAAAGGTTGGGGTAGCAACAAAAATGTTATACCCATTTATAAATAGGAAATCGTTACTTTCACTTAAAAATAAAATGATTCTTTATAAGGTGATTTTTCAGGCCATTATGCTATGTGGGTGTCAAGTATGGGTCAACTGTTCGAAATGTCACATAAAAAGATTGCAAGTATCTCAAAATAAACTTCTTAAATTGATGTTAAATTTGCCTTGGCATCACTCAACTAAAGCCATACGCAAAAAAGCGAATGTTGAATTGATTTCTGATAGGATACAGAAACTGAAATTAAAATTCCAAGAACGCTGTGGTTTTGTTGAAAACCCTCTTATTAATATTCTAAGTGATACTTAATCTCTATTGTTTATTCAATGTTACAGTCTTATATTTATTTATTTGTTTATTTATTTATCTATTTATTTATTCATTTCTTTATTTCTTTATTTATTCATTTATTTATTAATTTATTTATATCTTTATTTATTCATTTATTTATTTATTTATTTACTTATTTATTTATTTATTTATTATTAATTTTACTTATTACAAAACCTGTGTGTTTACTAACATTATATTGTTCACTTATTTATATACTCTTGTTTTTTTTTCACATGGAGGTTTTTTTTTTTCGTATTTTCCTCCAAAGTATAATCATATTATTTTGAAAAACACAATTTTGCATAACTACTTGTAAAATATTATAGAAGAAAGAGATTATAATATCATATCTCTAATCTGTAAAATGCGCGGTAACAATACTTATGTCATCAATATTATGCGAAATAAAAGATCAATCTATCTAAAAGTTTAGTTCTCTCGCAAAGTTTTGGTGAATAGAGATTTCGAAGAGGGACGACCGAGCAGATTTCATTCTCCGCTAGACCCAATTAAGCCCCTTTCGTCTTGATCTTGTCCAGGATGATGTGCAAGACGTCATTTGACTGCGCGTCTCTTCTCTTTGTCTCAAATTTGTTGACATTGAAGGTCTTGATCGAGCAACGAGAGTTCTCTATCGTCATCCTGCGCAACCTGACGAGTTTGGGAGGAACTTCAAAACTAGACATCCCGTTGTATAGCTCGTCTCAGAGCACTCTGTCATATGCGACCTTGAAATCGACGAATAGGTGCTTAGTGACGGTTTGATCGTCTTGGGTCTTTTCCTGGATCTAGCGAAGTGTGCTGGTCTCGTCGATGGTCCTCTCTGGCTTGAAGCCAAACTGTACATGTACCTGTCAGACTATTAACGAACGTCTTTTATGTTATGTTCACGAGACTCATCCCTCGATAGCGCCAAATTTCAAAAGGGTCTCCTTTCTTCTGGATCGAGCAAACAGAACAGGGTGGTTGTGCGTCAACATTTCCCAGACCGTAATATCGTAAGCCCGAGAACAAAGTTCTAGGTAAAGCTACACTCCACCCACCAATGTGCTTCGCTGAGCACAATTCCTAAGAAAGCAGTCTAGCTAAGAAGTGTAAAGTTCATTCCGCAATTTATTATAGCCACTATTTAGTATTGACAATTCAAAGGTGACGACATTCCGTTGCCTGTCAATTCAAAAATTCAATATTTACGCTTTAATTTATTGTCTTCAATGATCCGATTAAATTTCTAATTTTCTGAGTTGCTTTCCCATTTTTAAAGCAGCCAATGATCAGCCGTGTGATGCTTGGGAAGTGCTCCGTGATGATTGCGATGCGCTTGTCGATGGATTTTTCAATGAACCGTGCATTCGAGAAAGTCTTTCCGATTGGCCTGTTGATGCATTTCTGACTTCGATGACTTTTTCTTATTGTTTTTTTTTACATGCAAACCTGCTACACACGAATACATTTACAACAGCAAAAGAATCATACAATTTGGTGTTGCCAAACTCGAGATATGAACGGACAAACATATTGTTACGTTTAGTCGAAATGGGTCTACGCAAGATTAATTAAATTGTCCACACAACAGAGTTCGATCACTGAATTGTGGCGAATGAAACACAAAAGCGCACTATTCACGATATACACGAATTTATTTTGCAAACCCTGATTTACTTCTTATACTTTATTACGCTTTAAAAATGAGTATTACTTTACCACAAAACTCTTTGCTGCCTTCCAGGCTGAACTGATTAACACTTTGAACACTACTGAACTGTAATAATTCTCCAGCTGAACTGACTCGCATCGACCACAGTGCCGATATTTACACTCCCAGTATTGGGTCTAGATCCTACTGTCACCACGAGTCTGTTGAATTTCCCCGCTGGCGCTTATGTAAAGGGTGGTTACATTTTATTTTGAGTTGATTTTGAATAAAACACAAATTATTTAGAAAATTATTGCCATTTCTTTTTGTTATGATTATATTGGTATGGTTCAATTATGTATGGAACAAAATATCGGTCAAATGGCCGCCGCTACCTCGGCGGCACACCTCCATCCGATGGTCCAAATTTTCGATGACGCTGAGGCATAATGGAGGTTCTATGCCGTTAATGTGCCGAATTATCTCATCATTTGATGGATTGTTGCTGGCTTATCGACGTACACCTTTTCTTTCTTTCAAATAACCCCAAAGAAAAAAAATCCAACGGTGTCAAATCACGTGATCTTGGCAGCCAATTGACATCGCCACCACGTGAGATAACACGGCCATTGAATTTGTCGCGCAAAAGAGCCATTGTTTCGTTAGCTGTGTGGCAAGTGGCACCGTCCTGTTGAAACCACATATCGTCCACATTCATATCTTCCAATTCGGGCCACGAAAAGTTCGTTATCATTTCATGATAGCGAACACCATTCACAGTAACTGCCTGACCGGCCTCATTTTGGAAAAAATACGGCCCGATGATGCCGCCAGCCCATAAACCGCACCAAACAGTCACTCTCTGTGGGTGCATTGGTTTTTCGGCAATTCTGCTTATTGACGAATCCACTGAGGTGAAAATGTGCCTCATCACTGAAGATGATTTTCTTCGAAAATTGATCATCCACTGTTGCCATTTCTTGCCACCATTCTGACCATTGACGACGCTTGAAATGGTCAAGAGACTTTAGTTCTTGACTCAATTGCACCTTGTAAGCGTGTAAAGCGTGCAATGTTCATCAACGACGAGCGTGAGAGGTGCAATTGTTGGGCACGACGACGAGTTGAGGTGGACGGCTCTTCAGCCACACTATCGCGAACAGCAGCAATATTTTCTGCAGTACGAGCTGTACGAGCATGCACTGGTGTTTTCACATCTCCTACAGACCCGGTTTGCTCAAATTTTTGCACGATTTTTCCTCTTGTACGCACATTTGGACGATTAAATTGACCGAAAAAATCACGAAGTGCACGATATGCATTTTGATTTGAACGCCCATATTCATAAAAAGCCTGAATAACTTTAACGCGTTGCTCGATTGTGTATCTTTCCATGGTTCAAATTGAGTTAGTCTAAAATTTAGAAATGTCAAATGAAATGCAGAAAAAGACTTGACGTTTAGGTGTGGTTCACATTCAACATCGGCCCTTAACATCAGCGAAACCAACCCAGCGGACGACCCGACAGGAACTGATGACCTCACAACGGCCGAAGAAATTGCGGGAATTACACAACGTAGCATCAACAATTGCTACTTTCCTAGCAAGTGGAAAATAGCAAAAATTGTCGCAATACCAAAAAAGGGTACCCTGCCAGTGTTTCAGGATACAGGCCTATATCGCTCTTGAGCAATATAAGCAAGATCCTGGAGGATGGTCTCCCGAGCTAAACATCATTCCGGATATTCAGTACGGATTTCGGTTAAAACGTTCAACATTACATCCTCTACTGAAGTGCCACCACGATTTTGGACCTGCCCTGAACAATAACGAGGTTACCATCGCCTGGTTCCTGGGCGTAGAAAAGGCCTTCGATACGGTCTGAATTGAGGGACTCATCTACAAGCTGAACCAAATGGGATTGCCCTAGTTTATAGCTTTCTGCATTCCAGAATATTCTACGTCTCAGTTGAAGGCAGCCAGTCAACAGAGCGGAGCACCAAGGCGGGAGTTGCACAAGGATCAAAGCTGGGACCGTGGCTTTTCAACATCTACACAGCAGATCAACCACATCCAAATGTCACAGTAAAATGCTGTCTATTTGCAGATGACTCGCTGACTTATGCCAACTCGACGTCGTCGGGTCGAAATCCAAACAGCGAATAAATTTGACTACTATACCAAATTTGGTATTCGTATCAATGCTGGGAAATCGGTACTTAAGGAGACCATCCAGAGGTGGATGCAGACGCACATACCTACAACGCCACATCTGCCACAGCTACCTATCGGTTATTCATGGAATCTATCAGAGGTTTTATAACTCCGATACTTAGCTTACGGCGTTGTGGTTATGCTACGGTCGTGGCGTACGCAACTGAAACTCGCTGCCTGGATTGGATTCCCGGCCGGTAAAATAATTTTCACGGCTCCACCTCTTTCGAGTCACTTACCAGGCTCAAGGAGTAACAACTGTCTAGAAAAGGCTTCTCAAACTGTCCCCTCGGAGTCGGCTTAAAACGATAGGGCCCTTACACTCGAAAGAGAATAATAACAACTACAACACGAGTGGTTGCTGAGAAGCTAGGCCCTGGCCCTCCACGGGCTGTAGCGCCACCAATATTATTATTACTAGTATTATTACTTAGTTGACGCCATCTGTAGTCACTGTGGCCAGGCGAAGGAAACTATGGAATACTACTTACTAATCGGTTGCCCAAGCCTTGTCCGAGAAAGTTCCAAAATGATAAAAATAACACCCGCAACAGGGAGAGACTTCCAAGAAATCCCATCTAGAGAAGCCGTCAAATTTCTGAAGACAGCACTGAAGTCCTAGACCAAACTAAGGGGTTACAAAAGGTCTTTATGGTCGCAGTACTATGTAGTGACTGTGACCCAGAAAAACACCCCAAGTTCTTTAATCCAATTCCAGCCCGTGCAGTGTAGCAACTTGAGGACGACAGCGGCACCCAGTTTCATTGAATATTTCACTCTCAACTATTCTGCCCTCTCCTTGGGCTTGGCATACATAAAGGGTGATTTTTTAGGAGCTATAGGAAAGTTTTTCAAAAAAAAAAAAAAAAAAAAACACAAAATTCAGAAAAATGCATGAAATCTTTATTTGAATCGATAGTACGGTAATGGAATGTTCGAAGATTATTTCATGCAAATGTTGACCTTGACTACGCCTCAAATGGTTCATCCGCTTAGTCCAATTTTGGCATACTCTTTCCAACATTTCGGCCGGTATCTCACGGCAGACAGCTTCAATGCTGTCTTCCAATGCGTCAATTGAAGCGGGCTTGTCTGTATAGACATGAGCTTTAAAATAGCCCCACAAAAAATAGTGAAAAGGCGTTAAATCCGGCCGACGGGTCCCGAACGTGAAATAAAATGTTCACCGAACTCGCCTCTCAATAAGTCCATTGTTACGCGTGCTGTGTGGCATGTGGCACCGTCTTGTTGAAACCACATGTCATGGAAGTCAAGCTCTTGGATTTTGGGTAAAAAAAGGTTCACCATTCACAGTTACGTTACGATTCGCATCATTTTTGAAGAAGTACGGCCCAATGATGCCACCAGCCCATAAACCGCACCAAACTGTGACTTTTTCTGGATGCATTGGCAGCTCTTGCAATCTGGCTGATATTCACTCCAAAATCGACAATTCTGCTTATTTACGTACCCATTGAGCCAAAAATGAGCTTCGTCTTAAGCTGACCATAAAATGGAAGATGCGCGCGATGAAGAGTTCAAGTGTCACTTCCGACAAGATTCGATGACTTTCAGCAGAAGTTTCGTTTTAATTTTTAAAGAAGTGTGTTTGCGCAGATTTATAAGCTGACATGTTTGAATTGACACACTCTCGCAAGCTTAAGTCGTGGTTTTCTATTTTGCACAGAATTTGTGGGAACAGCACGGACACACATTGGTTTCTTGGTTCTACGGCCACAACTCTAAGACTAAGCCTGAAATGACGCTCCTTGCTGGATAGACCCATGGAAGGACAAGTTCTCTCCCTTTCCTTTCTTCTTTCGACTTCTGAACCCAACCAGAACCTCTTAACTCACTACAACCGGAAACTACGGGGGGCAAGTGTTTCAATTTGCATCTGGTACGGAACCAACATTTCGTGAGACTTATTGAGATGAACGTTCAACCACTCACTGCCGGATCCCTGCCTAAGTGAATGCTTCCCATCAATGTCCATCAGGCTAATGAATGTTCAGCTAATTAACAAAATCAAATCAATCAATTTCTTCACTTTAAAGAATGAGATTTCCCGCCAGACATCAGAAGTCGTCCGTCTTGAACTTCCATCTTCCGCAGAAAGTTACGCCGTCCGTGACTGAAATTTATGTTGTCAGCAGTAAGAGGCTGAGTACGTTCCTCTAATTCAAGGCATTCAGTTGATGTATGCCGGGGAAGAAAGTTTCTCGCTCTCTGCATATCCAGTTAATTCATTGGTAGTAATTGCTCGTGAGGCAAATCATTTCTGATGGGAAATCTATGAAAAGAGCCGACACCCTTGAAGTGGGCTGTCTTCATTGCGTCAGCCTTGACCTGGCCGCAGGAACGCACGAGGGGATGTGCGAGGGGGCAAGTCCCATCCAATTAGGCTAAGCCCATTGAAGTTCAGCCGCATTGTCCGTCGTAATTAGGCATTTTTACGAATCGTAATGTGCTCCCGAATTAAATCACCGAAGCTGGTGTTGGCGATAAGCAATAAAAGGATATGTTGGATGATGCATGGACTTCGGTTCGGGAGCGATTTCAATTAATTACTTTTGTTGCCAGCGACGCGAGTCACGAATGGGGAGCGTATGTGAACGGACCGGGGTCACAAGGATGCGTGTTAAGAGGATCAAGATTAATGAACGCGGAATGAATGTACTTATTGATTATCGCATTACTTGTAACACGCACATGATGTGTGGAGAAGGAGCAGCAGGATGAACATGAAATCTGATCCCATGGCGGCGGAATCATTCAAAGTTTTGCTATTGAAACGTCATTATTTTAGATGACCATATTCAATCTTGGGTCATCTTTTAGCGTGCATGGATAATCTCATAAGCGGATGAAGAAGTCCTTGGTGCCTTTGATCCGCGTACGATTTTTTGGTTCTGTTTGCGTTGATTGGATTTGACCTGCGTCTGTCTGGACATGAGTCTAGTCAGCCGTCTACGGATCCAGCACCTAAGGTGCCCGGGCGCAGAAGAGCGCATGGGCAACTTATTTCCGACCCGACTCTTTGACAACGAAACTGGCGGATAACGCAACAGAGGACCTCCAACTTGGCGTGCGAAGCTAGAGACCGCTAACCAGAGATCACGCTGTCTGGAGGGGGTGGTTGGTTGAGGCCCAGCTTCACTCGGACTGTAGTTATGTAAGAGGGGATGCTAGTGGATTCACCAGCACACTTAGGCTATGTGCACACATTCTCTATTATGACGCGCTGTTCCGCAGCATCATCGCACGTGTGTGTGCACCACTCAATTTACTTATGAGCATGTTGGGTTGGCATGGGCTTATGTACACAGGGTAAAGTTGCTGACTGCATCCAACCTGGTAGGATGCCAGCGCGATCCCTGCTTGTTCATAAGTCAAGTTGACGTACAGCCTCCTCGCGTAACAGCCGTTGTGTGGTGAACTAATATACGCAGCGCACCCTCTGCCCGAGGGTTAAATTAATGGGCCTGTCCTCCCAGTTTGGAGGTTGTGCGTGAGGTTAACTTCCTCACCACGTAAAAAAAAACACGAGTTCAGAAACAACAACCTGCCTCGGATACGGACGGATCTACTGTTGACGACCCTTGCAAACGGAAAAAGGACAATGACTTTCGGTTCTGCACGTGGAATGTGAGGTCCCTTAACAGACCACGTGCAGCCGATGAACTAGCGGAGGCCCTAGACTGCTATAAAGCAGACATAACCGCTATCTAGGAAGTGCGGTGGAACGGGCCGGGCAAAAAGAGGATGAGAAACTGCGACCTCTACTACGGCGACTGCTACAGGGAAGGAGAGCAGCGCTTATTTGGATGTGGATTTGTTGTTCGAGGCAGACTTAGGCAAAAAGTCTTAAGCTTTAAGTATGTAAGCGAGCGCCTCATAACAATCCGCATCAAGGCTAAGCTCGGGAACATCAGCCTGATTTGCGCCCACGCCCCGACAGAGGAGAAGGATGACTATAGCAAGGAGGATTTCTATGATCTCCTAGAAAGAACATACGATCAGCTATGATACCAAGATCGTTCTAGGAGATCTCAACGCACAGCTCAGTGACAAATTTGTATTCAATTAATCACCTACACAAATTTGTCACAGTGACATGTGACACAACTAAAAGAATATGAGAGAATATCTTGAACATACTTCGCAGGGTTAAGGGATTTAAACGCCCTTTCTGCAGACGGCAGGTCGCGCTCACGCAACTTCATTGCTCCGCTCAGGGTAGCTGCTTTTCGCCTGGCAAGTGCCTACGTCAGCTTTGGTTCTAGCTTTCAAATTTGGTACGGTAGTTGATCGTAAGTGTTGCCGTTGTTGTTTTTCCATTGTATGTCACTTTTACTTAAAAAGGGGGTTCATCTCTCCTACACAAGGCGAAATGAACCCCCTCTCGCGAAATGCGAGTTTTTAACCCCTGTACAAACTATCGTTATAATTTCTTCTACGCCACAGTTATCGTACTCGTGCCGAGGAGAGTCTTACGACCGTGAGCATTTACAAGAGGTATGTGTTAGGTCAATTGTGTCAGGAAGACTAAATCTTTCCTTCATGATCCGAAGACACCTGCAGCCCGTACAATTCGTGGTTTAATCCTCTCCTCCAAATACCGTCAAGGCAAGATCAAAACAACCAAGGACAACTAACAACGACTTCAGTTGGCATCGATCTAGACGGGCAATGACTTCTTCAAGGTTGGTTCCAGCGAGTGTGTTCGGTCAACGAAGTTAGCGGGTGGAGTCAGGACCTGGAGAACATAGCCTTGCTAAAGGCCTTATGACACAACGTTTTATTCCATATTGTACAGGTTCCTGAGTTCTCAAGAAAATATAGGTTCACAGATTACGGGACGTCGGTCCTGTCGTAGATTCCCTTGAGAAAGTTCGAAAATGAAAATGTTTGGAAAAGGCAACGCGCTGTCATTTGCCTTTTTTACATAATTCTTGAGAAAATCGTGCAAAACTCACTCGCCAACACAAGAGGCACGATCTATCAAAAGTCCGTACAATTGCTAGCATACGTGGATTGTCGTGATTGCTCGAACACAGCGAGCCGTCAATGAAGCGTTTGAATCAGAGGCGGCCAACATTTTTAAGCGGTGAACGAGCGCAAAGCTAAATATATACTGTCATCGAGAAAGGACGCACAACATCGACTCGGCCAGAACGTCACCATAGGTAGCTATAACTTCGTGGAAGTGAAGAACTTCGTCTACCTCTTCTCCCAAGTAAACATTGCTCTTGCCAATCACTGTTTCTTTGGGTTCAAGAGGCAATTGCTTAATAGAGCCCTCTCTCAAAGGACCAAGCTTCATCCCTGTCCTGCTCTATGGCGCGGAAGCCTGGACAGTCTCAAAAGCAGATGAAGAAGCCCTTGGACTTTTACCACGGACTTCAACATAGGCGGTGTGTTGGGTGCTTTTGTCCGCAATAGTCGCTGCAGATCTTATGTATGAAGGTTCCATGCCGGCCTTTGGCATTGTTGACATGCAGAGACCTTGCTGTGAAAAGTGTAGCAAGGTGGCCTTTGGCTGGAACAGAGCCTGCATTTTGACAAATTATAGAAATTGCTCTGACAAGAGCCAAAAATAAACCTTTACTGTAGCAGGGGTGTTGTTTTAAAGCAATCGACTTGATACTGGGGCGAACGTCTTCTGCTACAGGCTGGGCAGAAGACTCTTCTACCCCGGCTGGGTTTGGCGAACTGTCCACCTTTTGTTCAACGTGAGTTCATTGACATGGAAAAGGCACATTCCTCCAGAAAAGGCGCGAAGAGTCCGCAGTGATCCCTTAGGTACTCAGTCGCAGTTGAAGATTTTACTTTCAACGTCCAGTATCTTTAGTCGTCCGTCGATTCGCGCTCTACACCATGACCAAGTGCTTGAGTTGAGTGAATTAATCATTCTGGATGGAACTGAAGAGCTGATTATATTTCCAGGCTTGCTAATATCTTTGCAATCGCAGTTGTCTCCCTCGACCAGATGTATTTAATAAAACAGCCTAGTTTTCGACCGACCCAATTCCAGGAAATTGAATTCCCCGGAATCATTGCCAAAAGTTGGATGGTTTTCAAGGACATAATTAACTCGCAAACAACAAGCTCCTTTTCAGCTTAATTTACTGCTACGGCTTAGCAGAGCTGGCTTACCACTGTCACAGTTATGTGCGTTGTTAATAATCACTTAATCTAGATAACAACTTGCATAACCCAACGCTTCGCAGGCTTACACAATGACGATAACCACCCAACTTGTACGCATACGTGTCCAAATATCTGTTTACATTGACCACCGGCGACTGACCACATTTAGAATATATTGGGAAACGGCATAAGCCCTTAAGCTAATTGACAAAGGATTACAGACATCATTGTGCAGGTAAATTGGTTGAACGGCGATTGATGCACGCCCTGCCGCCTGCCTTTGTTGCACAATCGTGACGGAGATCGAATCCCAAGCCGAACGCCTAAATTCCACGCAAATCCTGTGAATCTCCCGCCGCCAGTGGCGGGGACATTTTACGCGTGTACGTGGTGCTGTGAAATATGAACTTGCACATTTTAATTGCGTGCCTCGTTCTGGCAGCGGATTCAGTGAGTATCTGGTGCAATCAATCGTAAATTCGTGGCCCAATTTGAGCATTGGCCGACAGATCATGGCAGATGCGCTCGACGAAAATCGAATCTAATTACCGGTCTGACAAAAATTCGTTCGGTTCGACCCTAGCACATGGGGCGCATTTCCATCGGCATCGGAATGACACTGATGACGTCTGCGGTCGGGTTGTTTTTGGAAGTGTACCCACATCAGCGCCGAAGGCTGTGTATCTTTGGTCAGCAGTCTGAATTTGAAATAGGTTTTGTTTTCGCCTCAAATCGCGTGGGTATCTCAATCGACGGATGTTTGCAGTTTGATTTACCAACGATAGGACACGTCGCATGTGGTGTTGGAAAGTGAGGTGGGCGGTGAAGGCAGAACTGATACAAAGTTGAACAGAAGTTTCGTGAATTATTTGCAACGGACAAGATAAGCCTGACTTTAAATCAGGTCTGCAACTGGCATTAACCAGAAGGGAAAGCGTGCCAATGACCACCAACAACTGTGTTTTATTTGGGACTTCATTTGATTTGGCATGGTTTACAGGAGAACTTAAAGGGATTTGAAAGTCGCTTGTTGATGGATTGGCAGTTTCAATGCCAGCCGTTTGGATACATGGAGTGCTCAAAATGTGTCAGTTGGTCGACGTGAAGACCTACAATTCTCGGGAATTTAACAAACATCTGTGTAACACAACGCCTCCTTAACCATTGCAGCGTTCTTCGTGTGAAAATAATTATTAGGAGAGAGTTCTTTTGCTCTCGGTTTCATAGGGAATGGGACAGCTCTCCCAGTTGGAAAACTCTGAATCAAATAAGAAAGCAAGAAAACAATACAGCCCGTCTCTGTAAGACATTGTGACGGTATTTTACACAATGGAGTAACGATAAAGTGGTCAAATTAGGAAGGGGGATGCAAATAACTTCTACCCAAGTTCCTTTCCTTCCACCCCAGCACACTAAGAATCCCCTCGGAAGACTCGGAAGATCTTGGACGTCTTCGTAAGCGTCAGACTAACAAGGATCTGTGGTAGTTGTGTTCGTATGCTCAAAATCAAATTTGTTCGTAAAAGCAGCAAAAAAGTAGGCGTGCCTCGGGCAGATAGCGCACCCAAAATAAATGCAGGCTCTTTCGATTTGTGTACTTTGATGGAAATTTTGATAATAAGCAACTTAATGTCAATATGTTCATTTCAGGAAAGGATGTGATGAGGATGAGGATGATCACGAGAATGTGAAATTGCCCCTTGCAACCCGATCGGCCATGGAGCCCGAATTTGCTGCAGGGAAGAAGAAGAAAATAGGTTGGTCGAGATCGGTATTGCACGAAATGCAAACAGCAGTCCACTAAATTGGGAAGAAATAAAAATAAATTGAGAATAATGTGTCCACCTACAGAAGGATAAAGAAACGCATTCAGGAACCTGGTAGAGACGCCACAACCAGGCAATTTTTAGAAACGGTTGATAAAGTGTATGGCGAAAGACACAATATATCGACGACAGAGTAATTCGTCGGAGCTCCCTTGGACTCCCATAATGGTGTAGAGGTGCGTCAACCTGAAGAAGAGTCCTGTGAGACTCCAGAGAAGAAAAGACAAAAATAAAACCCTTGTTGAGTTTTCAAAAGAAGAGGCTGTGAAAGACCAGAGGCGCCATTAGAAGCTGGTGAATTTTGGAAAAAGACGGGAATCGAAGTTTAGCCTTCTAAGCGACGCCATTCTGAAGTGGCTATGAAATATGTCGTCGGGATATTTCTCTTTGTACCAACAAAGTTTACAATTTTCGGCACAAAACGGCTGTGCCTATTCAATTTACATATTTCAAGTAATAGATTTATTCTTTTCTTTGAGTCCATCAATTATCAATCTTTTTTCTTCCTTTCTCAATATTTCTTTCACAAGATAACCCAAAACAATCTCTTTCACTGCCATGACGATTGTGAACATACATTTATAAAATGGCGGCCGCCTGCCTGCTTTGCAAACTGCGTTTACGGCAGCTTTTCTGAAGACACTCCCTGCCTCTGAATCATGTCTACTTTGGCGCATAATCCTGTCGCCTAGGAAATCTCGGTAGACTCGGAACTGGAGGCCAATGGACACTTGCCGGTAGAAATTTATAGAGATACATCTTGCCTATATGGTCTAATGGCCACGACCAAATGCAAATGCACACGGCGCACAGTTGGCAGAATGACCTGAAACGCTTCAAATCAACCGTAGGAATTTGGCATAGCTACTCTTAGAATCACTTTTAAATTCATTGTCAAGTTGCATATGGCTACGCCTAAATTGAAAAAAAAATAAGTTTGTTTTTACGATCACGTCTTCGTTTAATCTTTCAGTTTTCAAGCCTAAATCAGGCTGCAGAATTAAGTTACAGTACAGTGAATAGTTTTGTACAGCACTTATTTAAAAATGTTATTAATATTGGCCGAGTCGAATGCACAAAATGCACCCTTCGACGAGATAAACCTATGAGAAACTTGAAACAGAAAATTAAACACATAATTTTTTTTCAGCTTTGGGAAAACAACTAAAAACCCATCGAAATGCATTTATCAACTGCTCGTGATCGATCGCCACAGATCAGACACACACAAATATAATCATGTTCTACGAATGTGCGCAAAAGATTCGAACAAAGAATTAGGTGCTGTCTAAAATAAAAAAAAAATCGGTTGGATAGACCAACGTTCAGCTATCAATCTGCTCTTCAAACCAAAGATTGCCCCCCACTAGTGGGAAGGGATCCAAGGCTCAATAAAGATTATTTTGAAGAATTTAAAACAGTTGTTTTATTCTGCCCTCTTCTTCTGGGTCAGGAAAAGTGTTATTTTTTTTTTTTTTTTCTTGTTTTTGAGAAGCTGTTAAACCTCAATTGTAGGTGGTTGAACCTGACAATGCGTAGTGGATGGCGTTTCCACGCTGGGTGGGCTGGGGGGTTGGTGGCACTCCTCAGTCAACCTCGCTTCCTTAAGCATATGACGATTCTTTGCCTACCTTTCTGCCTTCGTTTATTCAGTCCGAAGTCCGATAGTTATCGATGGGCAGGCAAGCGGGCAAAGTTTTGGCGCGGATAGTGAACAAATGCACCGATCAAACGTAAGATAAGGAATTAAAAACAAGTGGAACAATGAACGTTATTTCGTGAATAACCGTCAAAAATTCATGAATAACTGTCAAAAAGTCTATGAAATTCTCCACCAGAAATAAAGTATGACAGAGATGCCCAACTTCACAGCTGATAGTTTTGATAATTTTGCAAGTTATTCAGGAAATGGCGTGAATGCTGTTCTCTGATTGGTCTGTTTGGCTTTAGAACAAGATTTAAGAAATAGTTGTCAACAATTTAAGGTGCAAGAGAGGTAGAAGTTGCTTGACACTCATTTCTGGTTGACACATGGGAGTAGAAATGACATCTGTTTTATTTCATGTTTTGTATCAGATTTGTATTGGCTCTGTTTTTCTTTTAAATTCAGAGTTAGATTTTTGTGTGGCAGCCGTGGCATTGTGGGTTGGTGAGTCGACCGCTATGCACTTGAGCCTACGCAGCCCAGGTTTGATTCCCGGTACTTAAATTATGTTCACGGCCAAACCTCTTACTGACAATGCTCCAAGAGTAGAACTGTCTGGAAATAGGTTCTCAAATTTGCAGTTCGGAGTCGGTATAAATCTGTAGGTCCCTTCCACTCGTGAAGGAACAATAGCACGCACAACATGGGCTGCTGGAATGTTAGACCCTGGCCCTCTACGGGCTGTGGAGTCACCCATATTATTATAAGATATTATATTGTTATTAACCTGCTTGTGTGGTCAATGTTGGGGAAGGCCCACGAACTCAAACGCTGTCAGTGCATATAATTAGTTTTCGTCCAGATTGTACGATCCTTAAGGCAGCTTAGTGGATGACTGACTCTGCAGTTGATGAGAAATCACAGACAATACCTGCTTTGACCAAAATCAGCGGATTTATTTGGTTATGTCGAAGGAGGTGTTCTGCCCATTTCACAATGCTGCGTTGGTGCGTCGCCTCGTTTTTCAACCTAAACAATACAATGGCTCCACGCCAATCACTGCGCCGAGCTATGTTTTGATTTTTGTAAGAAAAACGAGAGCGGTGATAGCAACTTAATCTCACGTAAGTGAAGCATTCTCTCACCCAAATTGCTTCAACCTGCTGAAAAATGTTGGTGCTTTGCGTTTACGTGTTTACTTGACATTTGCATTGGGTGGGGAAGCTTAACAGAAATTAAAAATGTTTGAAATGTCAAAGCAGATATCGTAACGTAGTCGAGGTCGAGGCAGTCCCAACGCTGCTTTATGAAACGGGTATTATCGGCGGATTCCGACCAATCTGTTAGCCTCCGAGTCCAACCTCTTTACTTAACGTTCGCCATTTTTCCTTGGAAATGAGCCATGGTGCGTAAACTATACAACTTTTGAGGCGTTTAAGCGTATCCCTGAAATGTTTCTTTTTGGACACGGAATTGTCTGTAGCCTTCCATCGCCATTTTGGATTTTACCATCACTTAGTTGGCAAATTTCCTCTTATTCAGTCATTGGCTTTACTGAGAGCGAACATTTGTATTGACATGAGCGGTTGTTTTTCGTTTTTTGCTGATGTTACGATGAAACGTGGGTTTATGGAAGAGACTAATGCTCACTTACATGTCAAAAATAGCAAAACGTCAATTAACATCATTTTAGTTCTCATTTGTGTCGAACACGAACACACACCCCTTCGCCAGGAAATATACCCACATAATGCAGAATTCCCACTTGATTCAAAGGAGTTCACTCCAATCCAATTATTCGGAGTTGGTTTTCTGTATTTTCAAATTAATTACGGATGTCAGACCTCGAACATTTTGTTCTGATCAGAAAATGTAGATGCTCACTAGGCTGCTTCACTATTTTCTGAACTGTCCCTTTTTCCTACAATCAACCACATATTTCCTCATTATTTGCAGCGCAACATCTTCCAATAAACAATAAAACCTCAGTCAAAATATTCACGCACCATTTGCAAGTGGTTTAAATAAATAAAAACTAAACTTTTCCGCATTCAATTGAAGCATTCTTCATTTCTGATCTATCCTCCACTAGGTGGCGCATCAAAATACATTTTAGGCGAACCCAGTATTTTCCGAACCCTCCCCAAAAATACTTTTGTTTGTTTGGTTGCAAAAAAATGGCGGAAGTGTTGTGTACGATTTAACTTATCCTCACGAATTTTCATTATAATTTGACAAAAAAATACTCGAAAATATGTAATTAAAACAATCAGCCGTGTAATGCGAATGCAATTTATAAATTCTGCCGAAAAACAGTGCTCTCCAATTGATTTTTTCTCGAAAAATTAAGTGAAAAACGAAACTAACTGACTCGTCATTTTTTTTTTTTGACAAATCGACGACGAAGAGCACCATAGCAAGAGTGCGTGCGTGAAGAAATTTTCCGTTTCTCTCTTTTCTTTTTTTCTGTTTTTCATTTCAAATGGTTTTCCCCATCAAAGTGCGGTCGAACATCACTTAAAAATTGGCAGCAAGAATTTCGTTTTGTGTCGAGCATCGAATTCCATTGCCCTTGCCGGCAACAACAGAAAAGAGAAAAAAAAAAACAAAAAAAAAGTGGCAATGAAGTGAACTTTCGTGAGGGAATCTGTCAGTGGTAAAGTGTGAAACGCAGAAGGAACAAAAATTTCATCGAAAGCGGTGTGAAAAAAAATGTCAGGCGGTCGGGAGTCTTCTTCGTCGAATGGTTCGGCTCGGTCCAACAACGGAGTTGCTACGCCGCCCTCAGTAAACGGACAGAGATCTCGTGGTCGGCCGGCTAAGAAGCCAGCCACCTGCACTTGGTGCTCCGAAAGTAAACAACCACTGCAATACGTGCTACCAACTCAGAACGGGAAGAAGGACTTTTGTTCGGAACTGTGCATTTCAGAGTTCAGAAAGGCATACAGCAAAGGTGCCTGCCTGCAGTGTGACAACGTCATTAGAGAAAGCGCGCCGAGCAGAGAATTCTGCTCGATGATGTGTATGAATAAAAACCAGAAGAAGAACGGCAATAGGACGACTCAGAACAATAATAACAATCGCGGCGAACAGGAGCGCAATCATAAAATGAGCCCGGGATCGTGCACACCAACTGGGCCGTTCCAGTATGAAAGTTTTCATGTTTTCGACTGGGATGCATATCTTCAGGTAAGTCAATACACACCAACAACGTGCTTCCAGTAAACCGGAAGGAATATCACTGAATGGCGCGAGAACCCTTCGGAATGACCTTGAGAACGATGTGATATATGCGATACATCAACGAGTGCTTTTGCCACGATTGCACGCACAAGAAACCAGTCCAATTGTTGCCCCATTACGTGCCAGATCGACACATCCGCTGTTTGCATGTGCGTCAGTGGCAAAGTGGATGTGCTAGTAGTGTGGGCTGCGTATGATTTTCCCTACGATACTCTCGTATGAAAAACAATTTTTCCGTGTACTCCGTGGGATACCAGCGCGGACCGTATGACAGGCGATTTGTATGAAGCTGAGGTTAATCGATTTTACCTTGCCGGTGTCAATGTCCTGTCAAGTGGCGCACTTCACAGACAAGTAGTCGCGCTGTGATCATTTGTGATGGAATGTGCTGTTATCTATTGAGAAATTATTCAAACAAAACAAAATAGGTTCGCAGAGATTAGAAACCATGCTGGGCTTCGATTCGATCCAGCTGCTTCTAGGTCATGACACTCAAGGTTTTCGCATACATACTTTCTATTTATACATTCCTGCTGTCATTGGATATGTTTTGTGGAACGACTTTGTAAAAATAAGGAAATAATTTTTGGAGAATTTGACATGGAGTAGTAAGTTTCAGGTGGATCTTGCTGTATAGTTTGAGCTTGGCCCGTTCGTTGTGACGTTTGAGACACATTTTTTCGAAGGATGATTAGGTTCACGTAAATGTTGTAAATGGTTGTGATGGTTACTTATAATATAACTCGCTTGTTGCACGAAGGAGAAACGAAATGAAAGAGGTTTTGAGTTTCCCCGGTTAGGATTTCGCTGAGTCCAGTATTATAGCGTATGTTTGAGCCCCGACGAGTCTTCAACTGTGGTATAACGTAACTGATGACGCCTCTAGTTTATGCGAAGTTCAAAATTCGCAATTGGATCCGACAAGCCAGTATCCGAAGTAGCTAGGGAGACTTGTTGATTGAGACGCAGCTCTACTCCATTCAATGTCGCTTCATGAGGTGAAGAAAAATGCCCATAATAAGTTCCTTTAATCACTGACATTATTTCTGCCACTACAATTGAATACCGCCTTTAAATGTTTGCTGGCAACTCGATCGTAAGCTGGGAGGTTGGGACCGCAGACGTTACTCTTGATTGCAATAAAATGATAAAGCTTAAATCTCATTCTGCGAGCCGAAATGAACTCATTACACTATTTCATATTCGTCAGCATCAAATACCATCGGCCACTGTGGGAAAATGAATATTCCTTTGGTCGCAGCCGAACTGTCTCTGATCCTCACACCGGACTCATTCAATAACAATACACTGACCGATGAATCTTGTAGTCATCTACTCAATGCTTGTTACCAATGGCCTCCTTGGGGTAGAAGGTAGGTGAACGATACATCTCTAGAAATTTTACAATGTGAAACGTGTATGAAAGGTTTCTCGCCGATCGGAGTTAACATACAAGTCCTATACAAGCTACAGAATGATACCCAAATAAACAATATGAGTGGTTGTGTCAGAATCTAGCCTTAATTTGCTGCAGAGAAAGCTGTAAGTTGTTTCTGCATAAACCCAAGTCCCTACTGAGATTGTAATGGTTACAACAAAAACTCGACCAAAGCCACCCAGGATGGATACACCAAAGATAGGCTAGCAACACTCTGGTTTGTGCGTCTACTGACTTCATGCGATTTTGTTTCAATGTTTAATTCGCAATTGATCAGCGATCTTCCGCGAAGCATTTCGTAGTAAACAAATTGAGAAATACATAAATGAAACGAAAACGTCGATAAAAGCTGTGAATTTGGTAGAAGTTGACACATTTCTGACGTTTTTAAGTCCTGTCAGACTCAATGCATATGCTGTCAATGCAAAGGTTTGTTTGATTTGTAGTAAAATTTATGGCGATTAACAATATTTAAAAATAGTTTTAATGTATTTTTTATTTTATTTTTTCAAATACAAAACAAAAAATCGAACCTTCGCCATTCTGTCGAACTTACTTCAGTATTCTTCCTGTGCACAAACATGACATCATGAATGCTTTCCACAAGTATCACAAATGTCTTCAGAATGATTGGCATTCAGGTCATGGCTGCCGATGAGGTGTAAAATTGTAATGAAATCGTTTTTGAAACGATGCGAAACCATCGACCGAGTGAATGTACTCCCAGGGAATCTCTGTGACACCCAGGCCAAGAGCATAAAATCTCTCGCTGTAAAATGAGTTATAATTCACTTAAGCGAACGGTGTTGGCAGTAATGATCACATCTTAACAATGTTCCCGCATGTCACTGTTGTATCCTTCGTCTGAGTTTACGTGCAAAATCATTAAAGTGAAATGGGAGATCGGTTCATCTTGTAAGGCCCAATTGGCGAAGTAACCGCGCTCTGGTATGCGGTACACGTTGGATAAACGATCAATTGCGTTAAATAGTCGTGATTTTAATACAAATAGTATTCATAACATCTAATGGCATGTATGTACCGTGCAAATTAAAACCACAAGTTGAATAACCCAACCAAAAGATGAATGCCTTGCTACGAACGCCCTGAGAGGAACTTTAACGTTACAAGATGACCGAAGTCTTGACCCAAAATTGGTTGAGTTATTTATGGAAATGTAAATCTCTGAGGACATGATTTTCAATAATTTATGCACTACGGCAACATCCTGTGATGCCAAGAGCATAATCAGCTTATGCACTCTCACCTAACCTCTGGGCAATTTGTGAACTCATTCTCCTTACATTCCGCTCACGTTTATGAACACGTAGTTTGAAATCAAATATTACAACAAACAACCATGCGCCGACTTTAAAAGTTGAACGCGTAGTTCGTGCAGGACTGCATCCGACACAGGAACACAGACAATTGAATTACTTTCCCCTAAGTTATGTAATTCTCCTTTAAATGGGGTTCAAGGGAACATGGTGGCCCTGTTGTAGTGATTGCGTTACTTTCCTTTATTTGCATAAAACTACCCGTGTACAGTGACCTTCTGCAACGTTACAAAATGTATTGCAGAGACCAACCGAAAGGGTTTCTTTCCAACTAAAGTTTGGGGAAGTAATCATTTGAATCCAGTTCACGCATATCTCAAGTTGAAAATCAAGATGTAGATAAATTGTATGATTCTTCATTAGGACCTTCTAACACTATCCTGCCATTTTTACTATCATCACGTAGGCATTTAGATCAGATAAAGTATGTACATTTCAACCCTTTCATTTGTTCCTTAATATTGCCCACATCAGCGTACATAGAGATTTGTCCCAAAGCAAGGGTTGATAATGCCCGTAACATGACGGAGAGTTTCATCCGCAATCGGGGCGAGAAGTGCGATGGGAACAATTGCACGTAGTCCCTTATGCTTATAGTTTTCTGTTTTCGTTCGGATGTGTTTTTGATGCACCTCGAATGTGATTGTTTGCGGCATGCGGTTGCAGGGATTCATTTCAGTGCTAATCAAATGGGAACGTGGTTGATGAAATTTTGGTTTGCTTAACCCCGATTCAGATGGGGTGAAGTGACACTTCGGAGTGTTGCATGTCAAAGGTAATCCACCGACGTAGTTATTCCATGATTTGTCGCATTTTTCGTTATCACCAAGTGTTACTGCTTCAATCGCCTAATGAAGCGTGAGGATACAAACTCAAATCGGCATTCACTGAACCCAACCGTAAATCAATCCATCAGACGGGAGTGAGTGTGTTCAGATTCACGTCCGAATCGAATGATGATTGGGTGGAAATGCAATTCAAAGGTGGACGTTTTGGCAGATAATTCCTCTTCATAATTGGTCAGACGCACATTGCATATTTTAGATCTGCATTCAGCCTCCTCGAGTGAACCAGCATATTGTCGATAGCAATCGAGCACTAAAAATCCTTCCTATTTTCATCGATTGTAACCAAAAACCGTATCAGTTGTCTGATGAAATAATTAAACCCTTATCGTTATCACAACGAATTCTGCCAGTGCGATAACAAACGAGTTCTGTGCGAGATTATGAGTTTTGTTTTAATTTTTACGATTGCAAATTAAAAAGTACTTGGTGAAAAGCAATTAAGGCTCTTCACAAAGTTATGATCTCTGGGCACCGTACGGTTTTGCAGTTTTGCTGGCATCCACACTCGGGTGGAACTGAACCCTCTTCAGTGCCTAGATGTTTGTTATCTGTTGCTGCTTGTATGAGGTTTCCGCTGAATGCTTGTACACTGCACCTCGCACTCAATCAAATGGAATTGAATTTTCGTTGAACAATTCTGAGATTAAACTGTCTATTCTCTGTTTATTATTTTCAGAAACGTTTCGAATCCATCCTCACGGGTTGTAAACAATTGTCGATGTACACTGCCGTAGAGTGTATTTATTCGCGTGGAAACAGTTTACAGGATTTTAGAAAAGGATTTAGTATTATTCGCTTGTATTGTTGCTTTATGGAGCTGCTACATATGTACATTGTTTCAAATATAAAAGTAATTTGTTCTAGAAAATAATTGAATTCAGTCAGGAGATGCAAGGGGAATTTCACAGCACTTGTAGTGAACGACTCCTCGAGGCGTTTTTTCTCTTCTGGGTGGAAAATCCTTTGTTTGGTGAAACATTAGGAGTCACTCTTGTCCACACTACTGTTCTCCTCGAACTAAAGGAGGGACGTATCATTTTATTCCGCCACAAAACGACGAAGTTGTCTTCTGTTTTACTTTCGCAGCATTTTCAGTGACTCGCGAGATGTGGCGTCATAAAATAAAAGTTAATATTTGGACTCCTCAGGATACGAACGCTGGGACCAGGACAGAATTTTCGTAGACTGCACTAACGCATTTAAGAACATAGATTCCATCAGATTGTCCGCGCAAAGTCATGTCCTAATTTTATGTACATTTTTTCTGTTGGCTGCCTTATTTACATTCTCTTGCGACAGATAATGGTTTATGTCTATAAAGTGTATAATGATGATGTTTATATGACCAAAGCTAATAATTGTTGACGCAAACATTGAAAGACTGCCACGGGCGCTGTATGAGGTTGTATTTAAGTATTCGAAAGATAGTTGCAACTTCATCACCTGAAATTTGTTGTGAATCTGAGGAATTTACTAGAATTTCCACGGGACTGCAATCAAGTTAATTGTTGCTTTAGCAAACTGCTATATATCGGGTTATTCATGTCGTCCTGTGTTTTCTATATTCTTTAAATGATTTAAGCCTCAATCGTGATAGTCTCATGGATGCTTAAGGATCATGAAACACTGACCATAAAAACAACTCTCCTCGCAAAGTTTCTTCTTTCAGCTTACTTTACTGTTCACTGTACTTTACAGTTTGTGACAGATTTCATTACCAGTTCTGACAAGAGGTGAAAACTGACGTAAGTGAATAGTGGCCCAGTCTTTGGTTACATTGGATGGGGCATAATATATCTTTGATGTGCACGACTAAAATCACACTTCCCATTATTTTCAATTCAAGTGCAAACTATATTCGCAGAAAAAAGGAAAAATCTAAACCGCCAAAACATACCTACCGCGATCTCTGGCTACCTGCCAGAGTTGATGCCTCCACTTGGTTAGCATCAGTTTCGTTCCCAAAGACTCGCTGTCACACGACCTCGAAGAAACGAAGACTGTCCGGCTTGGAATGCAACAGCTGTAGATGACGAATAAATTTACGTTTTTCTTCAATGTCCATCAACGTGAGATTTTCTGAAAATTGCACTCTCCCTTAAAATGGCCAATAAGACATAAATACAGTCGAACTTCCAATTATACACATATAACTTCTAAATGGCGATTTTTTAAAAGCTATAGGAAAGTTTTTCAAAAAAAAAAAGAAACATAAAATTCAGACAAATGCATGAAATCTTTATTTGAACCGATAGTACGGTCCATATAATTTAATGTTTGAGGACTATTTCATGCAAATGTTGACCTTGACTGCGCCTCAAATGGTTCATCCGCTTAGTCCAATTTTGGCATACTCTTTCCAACATTTCGGCCGGTATCTCACGAATAAATGCCTCAATGTTGTCTTCCATTGCGTCAATTGAAGCGGGCTGGTCTGTATAGATATAAGCTTTAACACAGCCCCACAAAAAATAGTCTAAAGGCGCTAAATCCGGCCGACCGGTCCCGAACGTGAAATAAAATGTTTACCGAACTCGCCTCTCAATAAGTCCATAGTTGCGCATGCTGTGTGGCATGTGGCACCGTCTTGTTGTTACCACATGTCATTCAAGTCAAGCTCTTGCATTTTGGGCAAAAAAAAAGTTGGATATCATCTCACGGTAGCGCACACCATTCACAGTAACGTTACGATTCGCATCATCTTTGAAGAAGTGCGGTCCAATGATCCACCAGCCCATAAACCGCACCAAACTGTGACTTTTTCTGGATGCATTGGTAGCTCTTGCAATGCTTCTGGCTGATATTCACTCCAAAATCGACAAGTCTGCTTATTTACGTACCCATTGAGCCTGACCATAACTGACCATAAAATGGAAGAAGCGTGCGATGAGCATTCTTAACAGAGCACGCATTTTGATAAAAAATTCAATAATTTGCAAGAGTTGTTCGTTTGTAAGACGATTCATGGTTAAATTATAGACCAAACTGAAGATGTTTGACAGTGAAACAAAACACGAAACGTGCGTCAGCTGTTTAAACCAGTGTTACCAAAAAGATAATAGCTAAAAAATCACCCTAAACTAATTTTTGAAGATACAGCTATCTAGTTCTATTTTAAGTGCATTTCGAAAGGAATTGGGTATATAACTTAATTCGTGCGGTTTGCTAAGAGATGGGGTAACTTGTATTATTCCATTGGAACATGCATTGGAAAGCTACTGTCATTGTACGTCATTTCAGTATATGTCATTCATTTGAAGCGTAAACAACAATCATTTTTTTTCACTCAAATATGTCGAACTTTGTGCCTGAAAAAGTGTTTTTTGCGGGGAGTTCTTCTTCATTACTTTAATACGAAGAAAACTGCTGCCGAAAGTCATCGTATTTTGGTGGAAGTTTATGGTGAACATGCGCTAGCTGAGCGAACGTGCCAAAAGTGGTGATTTTAGTTTGGCCAACCAGCCAAATCAACGGCAAGGCCGAGTATCCATGGCGGGAAGGTAATGCTCTGTATTTGGTGGGATCAGAGGGGTGTGCTGTATTATGAGCTGCTAAAACCAGGTGAAACCATCAATGGACAACGCTATCGAACACAATCAATCCGTTTGAGAAGAGCAGTAGCCGAAAAACGCCCGGAATATGCGACCAGACACGAGGCAATACTTTTCCATCATGACAACGCTCGACCCCACGTTGCTATTCCGGGTAAGAACTATTTGGAAAACAGTGGATGGGAAGTTTTACCCCACTCGCCTTATAGCCCAGACCTTGCCCCTTCTGACTACCATTTGTTACGGTCAATGCAGAACGCCGTCACTGAAAAACGGTTCACATCAGAGCAGAATATGAAAAATTGGCTTGATTCATTCTTGGCGCAGTTCTTTTGGGATGGGATCCACAAATTGCCAGAAAGATTGGAAAAAGTCATAGCTTCCGATGGGCAATACTTTGAATAATACTAAAATTAAAATAAAAATTAAAAAATTAGTCTTATAATTTCGCTGATTAGAAAATTGAATAATAGAAATAGTGGAGGAGGGAAACGGCAAACAAAAATTAGATCCCCTTGAAAAGTTCTTCCAAGCAGTGTGGTGCATGTCAATTTGGATTTCGCTAAAAAGGCTTAAAAACCCAGTGTACGAGTAAACAAAGGTAACACAAATTTCATTTCCTCAAGAAAAAATAGTATACTTATGTTTTCAAGCCATTTTAAGCAAGACAAAAAAAAGGTTGCTTAGTGCGCATAATGGAAACCCGCCCCATTGCTATGTTACTTTGTCTTAAGCAATCAGATAATCACTTAATTGCAACAAGATATATCACAACATTGCCCGTATCGACTCTGATCTAATTGTGCCATTCACGACTTTTCGTTTTCTCACAGTAGAACACGCGTTCAACGTTGCAACGTTCACTTCACTCACGATCTTATAAGCGCCGCAACCGATGACTCCGCTACCGACAAATGCGAACACAAACTTCAATTTCACAGATCGTTCCTTCTTAGAGAGTATAATTATCATGGAAATCTTCTCCATTCAGGGTGATCATAAACCTGTCTATCCATCCATACTTGTGGCAACATTAGCATGTACATAACGAGTAGCTGCTGACGAAGGCGCAGCGTGCATTGAACACAACTCATTTCATTCCACTGTGAAGACAGATTGATCTTTTTTAGAGTTCCATTGAGTTGATGATTGAGATTCAGTGAAGTCAATTGAAGCCGCCCATCCCCGATGTATTCCTATTTCCATATTTCCATACTCTTCTTGAATTCCTCGTTTGTGGCAAACAACATTCGATTTATACACTTTCTTGTCATTTCTACGTTTTGTTGTTCCGATTTCCATTTCTAGCCCCTTCGTAGATTGTAAATATGGCAATTTCCAACAAATCCAGCTCACGACGAATGGACATTTCTTGTAATGTAATTCAGCTGAAGTGGAGTGCATTAAATTACTCTCATTGAATTCCAATTACAACATATTTTAATACTTACTCAGAAATGATTTACTCAACACAGAATTCCCCAGCAAGCCTTGTGTTCTGTTCGCTCACTTCCATTGAACTGCAGTGTTGGAATGCTTTCAACTGAAAAATGTATTGTGGTAATCCATTTAACATGCCCCCTTTTCGATCAGCAGAGCACACGGTTATTATCGTCTGCAGACTGGTTTATTTGAAAGATTACACAGCAGTCATTCGGTAATTCGATTCGCGGATGATCCATAAAAAAGGTAAACCCTTTTAACCACAATCCCGGCTGATGCTGTAATTGGCTAAACCTCTCCCGTGGATAGTGCCTGATAGCGATTGAGTACTTAATTCTCATCATTATAAATAATTAAACTCATTTTCAAGCCAAGCCGCCTCCATGGGGCAGAATTTCCCTAAGAACACCGTGTCCGCTTAATCATCGACAGCAATTTGTCCACAGTCGATGAAACATTTATGACACTGGTTCTATCGTTGCGAAATATGTTCTTCATTCACTGCCACTTGTTTATTGATCGTTAATCCAACAATGCAACACGATGAGATCGGTTAATTAGCGTACGACTGGCTGTGTGTTCTTCTCTCCCCGACTGGGCAGAGGACACTCTCTGAGTGGAAGAACACGTTTCGCTATATTGTTTAAATTCAGTCTGGTGTGAGGTTCAGTCTCCAATGACAATCACAGCAGCAATTCGGGAGAGGGTTGTTTCTTTGAAACTAAGCACTTCTCATCGGCAAATCTCCTAGAAACCTTATCTCGGAGAGGTTGGATCATCGGAACGTCGTATTTTAGATTAATAACCCTTTCAAACACGCACTCCCGCAGACGATAGCTCAATTAAAGTCAGACTATCTGATCGAGAACTGCCCACACAAACCTCCTGATATCTCTTCTAGATAACCTCTAATAATGCATTGCAACACGCGATTCTTCTTATCGCCGCCGCCTCTTTTTATCACTATAATTAACCCGCTTTTCCCTCTTCTGTTTTTTAGGAATCCGGAAGTGAAGCAGCACCAGCGGAGTGCTTCAAGCAAGCAAACAATCCACCGTCGAATGACTTCAAGATAGGAATGAAACTGGAAGCTCTGGATCCGCGTAACGTAACCTCAACGTGCATCGCCACTGTGGTTGGGGTGCTGGGCTCAAGACTGCGTTTGAGATTGGATGGCAGCGATAGTCAAAATGACTTCTGGCGGTTGGTTGATTCAAATGAGATCCATGCCATTGGTCATTGTGAAAAGAACGGTGGAATGTTGCAGCCTCCCCTAGGATTTCGTATGAACGCCAGCAGTTGGCCGGGGTATTTGTGTAAGATTCTCAATAATGCAATGGTGGCTCCGGAGGATATATTCCAGCCGGAGCCGAAGGGGCCGTCGGAGAACCTTTTCAAGGTTGGACAGAAGCTAGAGGCAGTCGACAAGAAGAACCCACAACTTATTTGCTGTGCAACAGTGAACGCCATCAAGGACGATCAGATACATGTGACGTTTGATGGCTGGCGGGGGGCGTTCGACTATTGGTGCAGCTACAAATCAAGGGATATATTCCCAGCTGGTTGGTGCGCAAGAAGTTGCCACCCCATGCAGCCTCCGGGAAATAAATGCCGAATGGACTCGAATTCGAATAAGCATCGAAGTCCCAGACAGAGGTACACATTCATACAGGAGTCGGATGCAATGGTGCCGGCTTCGCCGGTAACAGCGCACTTTAAGATGAACTGCAAGGGCGGGCCCTTTGTGAATAGCTCGAAACTTCCGTCGATGGTAACGGGGCCAACGCATCAAACACTTGCGAAGCTGTGCCTGCAAGAGGTCCTTGCCGCGAGCACGGATACGTCGCAGCTGTCGAAGCTACTGTTCGCACTGGAGGGGGATGTTCACATTGTGACAGCTGCAGGAAAGAATTTCACGGTAAGCTTCACAAAATCTCATTCCCGAAAATAACAAATTTACTAAGTTCCTGTTAAATTTCAGGTTAAAATCCCCTCTCAACTCCGCATGAAAGACGATGAAAGCTTAGCAACGTTCATTGAAACCCTTTGTTCCACATGCAGAGCATGTCCGAATTTGATCTCGCTAGTCGCCGACACAGAGGAGTGTGAAAAGTGTTCACAGAGCCAAAAAAGACGCCATATATCCCAATCTCCACCACCGGTGGCCGAGAAAAGAAAACATCATTCTGAAAAGCATCACTCGAGTGGGGAGAAACATCATCATCGTCATCATCACACAAGCAGCAACAGCAACAGCAACAGTTCGCGAAAGGACTCAACAACCTCCACATCATCGACTTCCTCGAATTCCAACGCAACCGTAGCCCCTATCGTACCGTCAATTAAAATCGAAAGTAATTTGTCGCGATCAGCTGAGTTATTGTCACCAACAAACGCTAAATTTCATTCCCCCTTAGTTGCCGAAGTGCATCCCGAACAATCTACGTATAACAACAATAACAACAAAACAAATAAGAACAATACCTCGGTAACAACAACAACGGCGACACCCCATGCGCCACAAGCAGGCAGCAATGCCAGCAAAATGTCAATGGCCTCGCCGTCGGCCGCGTCAGTGGCTGCTGTCAGTTCGGCGGTAACGCCAACATCATCATCGTCATCTGCCTCTGCTGTGGCATCAATGAACGCATTAACTTCAGCTGCAATCGCATCGTCAGTTGCTTCCACGCCGGTTGCAACGACGCCTCTAAAGACCCACCCAGGTGACTGGTCAATCGAGGAGGTAATCCAGTTTATTGAAACGAATGATATTTCGTTAGCCGTACACGGGGACCTGTTTAGGAAACATGTAAGTTGCAAACATTTATCACGCACCTCTAATGGGCAATTCATTGCGTTCGGCGATCATTGTATCGTAATCATACGTGTTACCCGATGCCGCTGTGTCTGAACTGTGGTGAGTCACTGTCACCGGACCGGTGACGATGCCAATCCATGGAGTGTAGTTGCATTTCTCGTTATTTGTCTAAGATTATGTCAGAGAGAGGCAAGCGGTTGTAGTGGGGTTTATCTTGTACCGTTTGCCGGTTCGTCATCTTGGTCACATGTCAAACATCAACGCATGCATTTATCTTTCGCTATGTTTATTCTTTTCCAATCAAATCAAACTACATTTCAAAATACTGCACAGCATGACTTACTTGCTTGGTCGGGAAAGAGTCAAGTCCTCGACATAGATTGGCAGCCACACGTTCGATTTTCTCAATCGCGTTTGATTTTATTTATTTTGTTCCCCAAATACATATCATATATCGATAAAAAGTTCGTTATCATTTCACGATAGCGAACACCATTGACAGTAACTGCCTGACCGGCCGTATTTTGGAAAAAATACGGCCCGATGATGCCGCCAGCCCATAAACCGCACCAAACAGTCACTCTTTGTGAGTGCATTGGTTTTTCGACAATCACTCATGGGTTGTTATTCGCCCAAATGCGGCAATTCTGCTTATTGACGAATCCAATGTGAAGGTGAAATGTGCCTCATCACTGAAGATGATTTTCTTCGAAGATTGATCATCTACTGTTGCCATTTCTTGCCACCATTCAGACCATTGACGACGCTTGAAATGGTCAAGAGGCTTAAGTTTTTGAGTCAGTTGCACCTTGTAAGCGTGTAAATGCAAGTCTTTATGCATAATGTTCATCAACGACGAGCGTGAGAGGTGCAATTGTTGGGCACGACGACGAGTTGCGGTGGACGGCTCTTCAGCCACACTATCGCGAACAGCAGCAATATCTTCTGCAGTACGAGCTGTACGAGCATGCACTGGTGTCTTCACATCTCCAACAGACCCGGTTTGCACATTTGGACGATTAAATTGACCGAAAAAATCACGAAGTGCATTTTAATTTGAACGCCCATTTTCATAAAAAGTCTGAATAACTTTAACGCGTTGCTCGATTGTGTATCTTCCCATGGTTAAAATTGAGTTAATGTCATTGTCATTGAAATTGAGAGATGTCAAATGAAATGCAGAAAAAAACTTGACGTTTAGGCGTGGTTCACATTCAACATCGGCCCTTAAAATTTAACCACACAAAGGAAAAATATCTCTCGTAGTACTAAGATCCTTGCGATTAGAGAAATAATGACCAGACGCTGAATATTAGATGTTTATTAAGTACAAGAGGATTCAGGATTTAAGATAATCAACAATTTCATTTTTAATTCGAGTTGCATTAGAAATAGTTCTGATTCTTATTGGAAGAGAGTTCCACAGTTTTATGGCAAAGACAAAGATAGGCGTGGCGAATTCAAATAGTGACGGCGTGGTGGAATCGAGCAGAACTAAGGTTTTCAAATAAGTACACAGGAGTCGTAATCATTACTATTCTGTGTAAGAAAATTCTAATTCTGACATCTATGAAATGTTTTACAGTGGTGTTCAGTACTTCTTACTAACCGAGTCCAAGCTGTTTTCCATAATTCAAAAAACTGTCATCCTTTTGTGACATAAGCTGTGGGGTGGTGTTCCTCAAGGTTCAATTCTCGGTCCGTTATTATTTTCAATGTTAATCAATGACCTTCCAATGGTTTTGTCCTGCTGTAAGTTCCATATCCTTGCAGACGATGTTCAAATCTACTTAAGTTTCCCTCTTGGAATGGTTGAGGACTCAGTTACTAAATAAACAAGGATTTAGGCTCTATCCAGACAAAACCAAATCCAGCCCGTTCTCGAAGCAACCGCCTTCCCTATCCAATTTCCCTCCAGTTGAACTTAACTCGATCGCAATTGAATATGTTACAAGTGTAGAAGCCTTGGAATAATGTGCAATAGTGAACTGACGTGGACTGACCACATTGATAGCGTAGTGTCCAAGATATACACATCCCTAAGAGGCTTGTCAATCAGCAAATATATTCTCCCTATCAAGGTTAAATTAAAACCTGTCAAAGCGCTCGACATATGGATCAGAGTTATTCGCTGACTGTGATTATTCTTCTTCGTAAAAGTTGAGAAAAGCAATCAACGCGGCAGCAACGTCTGAATCTCCTAGGATGCGAATTAGAAGCATTTCTAGGCTACAAATCGTGCATGTTACTCTTCAAAATTATTCACAAGAAACAGCTAAAGTATTTATATGAAAAGATCACCTTCTGTCGATCGAGTCGTAATATTACCTTAAGACCCCCAATTCATACCTGTTTAATGTCACGCAGGCACTTCTTCATCCACCTACCTTCACAGGTACTAAGACCGAGTACAGACAATTTTGTACCGCTTGTTTCTACATGTTCTTAATGTACAGAGATAAATATCAATAAATGAAATGAAGAGAGATAAACGATCATATCTGCCTAATCCGTAGATATACCTACCTAACCGTGTTGAATCGCTACTTAAAGTTTCCGAAGCGATAGATAGTCAATACTGCAGTATACAAACTCAAAACATGTTATTAAGGGTTAACGAGCTTCCGTCTGGTATCGACGGGAGTGAAACTTGCAGTTATCCATAATTTACGAAGACGCCCAAATATTCTTCGGACCACGCAGTTTATGTATCATTAGGTCTATAACATAATTCGTGCGGTTTTTTTTTTTTCAAAATTTGAACGTTTATTTAAGAAAAACATGTACAATAGTGTTGTTCAAAGTATTGCCCATCGGAAGCTATGTCTTTTTCTCATCTTTCTGGCAATTTGTGGATCCCGTCCCAAAAGAACTTCCACCAAAATACGATGACTTTTGACACTTTTTCAGGCACAAAGTTCGACATATTTAAGTGAAAGAAAAATATTGTTGTTTACGCTTCAAATGAATGACATCTACTGAAATGACGTACAATGACAGAAGCTTTCCAACGCATGTTCCAATGGAATAATACAAGTTACGCCATCTCTTAGCAAACCGCACGAACTAAGTTATAGACCCAATATTTGAATTAGTGACAAGAAAGATGCTGCATTCATGTGGGCTCTGCTTCCAATTGGCAACTCATGCCTCATTACTGAATGTTTTTCCAATGGGCTGCGTATTCGATGAGAATCATGGATGATATTCAGCAGCTTTGTGTGATGAGTAAACACTGGTGTTAAATTAGATCGAATTACACACCACATTGCTACAAATCCATAACATGTGTTGCATTTAAGTCGCGTTCGCGGAGCACGACCCAAGACAAATTGTGCACAAATCGACATGAGTGCATTTCAACGATTCACCTTTCCTCAATAAATTCAATTAATCGTTCCCTCCAGAGATTATTTGGTTGAGAAGGTCTAATTAGACGTTTGTTCTTGTGCCTTCTCACGTACTAGGAATCTGTTTCCTAGTTGCAAGCAATTCATTCTGATAGAAAGTGTTGTCAATAAGCCTGATACCTGGATTCGCGTGTCAAACGGATAATACTGCTGATAGTCATAATCTAGAGAAAATCTCTGACTCATTGACAAAGGGTATACTGTACTATGTTCTGGGGTGGAGACATTAAGCAGTAATCCAATCAATAGCACAATCGCTTTTCGGCGGTGTCTGTTTTCGCTTACTAAGGTAACGCCTTGGCATTGGGTGTCCTCTACTTGGGAGCTTTTGCTGGTAGAATCTCGGCCCATCCCTTACGCACTGACACCTAAAAAGAAAACTGGAGGACGAGACCCTGGATAGGCCCAGAACTCGATCAGTCTGGAAACTGGTTCAATAGTAAGTGACCGACGATGAACAAAAAGAGATCAACATCACTAATCAGCTTCACTGCCGAAGAAGTGCGAATTCTGATAGGAATCATCCTTACCTTCACAATTTGTCTAAATTTCAGAGACTTTTTGGGTTTGTAAGTCTGACTAATTTGGTGGCAAATATCAACTGTCTGCGAACGTGTTAATTGTGCTTAGGAGTGATTCACACATTCACGAGTTTGCTCGGTTCGGTTGTCATAGAGGACCAATCTGTCAATGTTTCGGATGGTTGACAATCCTGCGATTGTTTGTCACGAACATGTTTTTGTCTAAAGCTTTTGGTCTTCTCGATCGATGCAATTTGCAGACCACCGGGTTGGACATCAACGAAGGTTTAACGGATTTGGAAAAATCACTACTCTTGTGAAACGTCAAGGAACGTAAACTATCTTCTTCCTCAGGCCCTAAAGTCCGCGGTGGACATGGGCCTCAGCCAACAAGCCTCTCCAGACGCCACGATCTTCAGTCAGCTCCAATTACGTACGGCAAGTTGGCTGACGTCCTTCTCCACTTGTGTGCACCGTGGGAGTCATTTTGTTCCCCACTTGTGCGAAAAGCTTCTTTTTTTTGCGAGTAGCTGCTGTAGTGTGTCTGTACACAGGTCCACCTTGGACTGTTACGCAATTCATGTTATTACATCTTCCTTTACTCCGAGAGAAAGCCATTTGTATGCAGAACTTATGTGAAGGGATCCAAAGATTCGTTCGTCATTGTAATCTTCAGAATTCTCTAGCAAACCGTTTACGTTTTGTACTTGTTACTATTCCCATTCAAGCCCGCATGCTTTTGAAATGCTCTTCACGCCAGAATAAAGGATTATCCATGTTCCAAAATTATTTCATAACACTGCTGCACACATGCCTTTCTAAAGAAGCTGAATGCTGCTTTGTTAATGGAGGCATCAACTTCTGCTCCCTTTGTGTTGGCATCTCCTTTGTATTTTTTACCTCATTTTATTTTCACACAATCCCCAGTTGCCGAGCTGTTTGTGATTCCTTTTGCTCCGCGAGGACGTCTGAAATTCAATCTATAAAATATCAAAAACTTTTTTCTTCTCTTTTTTCAGGAAATCGATGGTAAAGCTTTACTGCTGCTTACATCCGAGATGATGATGAAATACATGGGCCTCAAACTTGGGCCAGCCTTAAAAATTTGCAATTTAGTGAATAAAGTTAATGGACGACGTAATGCATCCCTGTAAATATAACTAGACTAAGCCGTAGACAAAAACAAACACAAATTTATAACATATACACACACACACCTTAAGTGAATACCTAAGGAACAAATGCAAGTTCTTACCTACGTGACGTAGGTATCTGTGGCAGTGGAAGTATGCTCTCGAACCTAACGACACAAGCATCATCATATAAATGCGGACGTTAGTGTTGAGCATAGTTTTCTGTGGCTGCAACTTGTACCGCACCCGATTTCGACCATAAACAAGTAGAATACTGGAGTTACTTTTCTTTGTTTTTATTTTAAACCAAAATATATAGTTTCAGACACTTTTAAGTTTGATACAACCAATTTTTTTTATTATTTAAGCATTTTATTTTAGGTAGTTGCTAAGTTGCTCTTAGTTGGTAAAGTTTGTTTCAAAAACATGTATATTAGAAAAAAAACAAAGTAAGCGTGTGTACTAATGTTTCGGAAGACAATGTTTCAAAGAATACGGAGCAGTAATAGAAGAGAAACACGAAAATGAGTTAGAGATTGAAGGATATGTGCACAAGATAATAATTTCCCTCATTACATATTTTTATTTTTTTAAATTATCAATCTTTGTGAATTGTAAATTATTTATGTGATAGAGAAGTAGAGTGTTTTATCGTTTTTGTTTGTTTTTAGTTTGTAATGTATAATTTGAAGGATCCTTAGTATAGTTTCAAAATGGAATGTTGTGAAAAGTGGGGGTCATACTGGAAGAAGTAATTTAATGGAAGCAGAGAGGCGTGTTGGTTGGAGATGTGAATCTGAATTAATTAAGTGTTGAGACTTGATGGCGGCAGGTATCTCTGTCACTTCGAGACTGCAAATACACTACGCAAGACGTCAAGACTTAGATCAGCAGACCATTCGTATTAGCGCATGTACAAATGCAAGCACAAACCCTGGCCATGAAAATATAGCAGAATGGCATTTTGTGTTTGAACCCAATCCGTTAAATAAAAGTGAAACTACCTCCTGACAATCTTCTTTTCTTTGACTTAACCAAACATAAAATCCGAGACGCTTCAGGACATGATCATTGCAAACATAAGCTCCGAGACGCTTCAGGACATGATCATTGCAAACATAAGCTCCGAGACGCTTCAGGTCATGATCATTGCAAACATAAGCTCCGAGACGCTTCAGGACATGATCATTGCAAACATAAGCTCCGAGACGCTTCAGGACATGATCATTGCAAACATAAGCTGCGAGACGCTTCCGGACATGATCATTGCAAACATAAGCTCCGAGACGCTTCAGGACATGATCATTGCCATTGAACTCACTTTGAATTCCAATTGTCAGGAGCGTAGAATTGTCATTTCCAATGTTGTACCGACACTGAAGTTGATAATGATACATAAATATGCGATCAAGAAACGACTTGTATATTTGTTGTGACAACGGGTTTGACAAGTCATCTGTTGGCGTTAAGGCCCAGTGCATTCAAGCGTGCTACAAGCTGTATATTCAGTGCACGCGTGCTGCAATTTCTCGCTTGACGCGTGCCGCATTTTGTCGCACGAATTAATTTTCAGTAAACAGTATTGCCTGCAGTGGCAATAGAGGCTTTTGAGAGTGTTTTGTTGTTTTGTTGTTTTCCTCTCAAAAAGCACATGTGCACATGTCAATATAAATTAATGTACTCCAAGAAGAGACAAAACAAGCGCGGCCAATATGTTTGGTGCTGGAACACTGGAAGTACGGACCTACTAACACAATTGTGTGTTCTCTAGTACGCAAAAGGAGAATCGGCAGATGTCAGCATTCTCCTCTGATACCACACATCATAAGTGGAAATTAATAAATGGTTGAAGCCCTCATTCGTGTCCATTGTTGTCTGTCTGCAGAGTTTCAAGCTTCTCATAGAATATTCTTCTGTCTGGTTTTATAGATGAGTCTAGGCATATATATGTTTTGTCGCTGAAGTCGTTTAGAACTTTAACTGGGCGCATATTTCTCAGTAAATTGACTTGTGCCCAGTCCTCAGGTGATGGTGCAAACAGAACCGAAATGGTGAACACTTTGTGGCTCTGCGTTTCATAGGCACTTAGAGAGGCACGAGTAGTTCTACCTGAAGGCAAATTCTTCATCTCCCTTCGCATGGTGTTACAATCAGTTCTCACTTGTGTCACTCTTTCAAGACCACACTTTATTATTGCAGCCTCTGATTTTGAACACAGCGCCGTACCAAAAACCGAACATACAAGTCCCCAGTACACAACAAGTGCATCTAGACACATTTTGAGATGAACTTTAAATAAGCGTGCACCCGTTTCTGCCAAAGCGTGCAAACACAAATTTCTTCCGTCACGTGAAATTGTAAGCTCTTTTTTCCAATTCTGAGGATATACTTGTTCTTTCTTGTTGAAGTCTTCCTTTGTCTTGTTGTCTTGGATACGCAATAATCCTGCTGTTCGTATGTAAAGACAGAATACTCATTTCTTAGATTCTCAAAGCTCTAGTGATCTTGTTGAGGGGATGATGTGGATGTGTGAGATTCTAATCATTGAATTCAAATCAAAATAGCTCTGGAATTAGTCCACTTTTGGAAGTTTATCTTACAAAGCATGCTTTTGATTCTAGAAGAAGAATAAAGAAATCGTACATAGATGACATGACACATCCCATTGCTCGCACTTTGTTGACATTCATTGAAATCATCATTAAGTGTTGGACAATTACCAGAGAAAATGCAACGAATGTATGCTTTCTGCTACGTAAAGGTCCGTTTAGGTATCCAAATGGAGCATCCAATCCCGGAATGAATCCAGTGAATCCAACTGTTTCAACTGTGACCACTCAAATTGTGCATTTTTGTGTTGTCCAGCTTCTATGTTGTTTGACACTCTCCTCAGTGCTAGGGGGAGATTAGCTTTGGTTAAACAAAACGTTTTAAGTGAACATCTACATTTGTTGAATTTCTTCGCATTTTCAAACAAAAAACAGAACGTCCACCTAGCTGCGCCGCCTCCACTTTGTCTATTGTTATTGTATTTCGTACACGACCCCGAGAAAGATTTGTTTTATATTTTCTGCAACTAAGGAATAACAAATAACCTCATAAAGTCAGGAATATTTATCGAATGTATACGCAAAAGTAAATCTCTATGTATAACCAAATCGTTTTCGAAGCTAAATCATAATATTACAAGGAAAACAAAAAATCCAACATATATTTAAATCGTTCTAAATCTATCACAATAATCACGTATGCAATATAGCAATAAAATCAGAATGTTCAATGTGAAAAACATGACCCAGTTTTGTAGCAAAATATCTCAACACAGCGCGAGACTCATACATACCGTTAGGAGAAAATAGCAAACCAAGTAAGGAATGAGTATTCATGGCGAAAAGTAATTTCTTTTCTGCACTGTTTTTGAGCTTTTTCTTTTGTTCAACTAAACGAAATAGAAATCTCACTTCATTCAAAAAACAAAAAAAAAAAAACTCACAACTCACGAATATTCAAACAATTTGTTCTATTCGCAAACACATATTAGCATCGTAAAACAACACAAACTTATTACACTATTATTTAGATTTCGTAAACAAAAGAAGAATATACATGCGACACATAACGCTGATATGTTATAAATTGTAGACACAAACTTATTTATGAAAAAACAAAAGTAATGATTGAAAAGTACATATTTAAGTAGACAAACAAACAAACTATATGATGTAAGCTTGTTAAACATGAATTATTTAAGAAAACTATGTATAAAACCACAACAAACCAACCACAAAACCACATGATAGTATGTATAAAATAAATAGAGATCCCTTAAGAAATAAAACTTATGAAAATGTAAAACAAAGCAAAAAATAAATACTTAGGTATATGAAGAGTTTTATTGTGTATTTTATGGTGTTTTGCATTTTAGTTTTCCGATCCACTTTTAAGTGAACACTTGTGAAACGCAGAAACCTGGGATGATGGGTCAGAGGAATAATACGAGGGGCGTTCAATAAAATCTTGGTTTCGATATGAAGGAAAATGCGAATTCAATTTAAATTTCAATACAATCTCCCCTAACATCAATGCATTTGTTACATCTTGACCCTCAAACAAATAAATTTCCTCTTTCTCTGCAGAATACCCATTTATTGCCGACTTGAGTTCTTCATCATCCGAAAATCTTTTTCCACGAAGGCATTTTTTCAAATCCGGAAACAGGAAATAATCACTAGGGGCAAGGTCTGGACCATAGGGTGGGTGTTGGATTTCTTCGAAACTGTAAACCCGCGCAGCAGCCTTGGAAACTCGCGCCGTGTGAACAGGAGCGTTGTCCTGAAGAAGCAACACACCCGTCTTTTCTTTTTAATTTCCTCCCTCAAATTATGCAAAGTGGAAGCGTAGGATGTGGCGTTGATGGTTTCACCCTTATTTTTGTACTCAATGTGCAAGATTCCCTTTGAGTCCCAAAACACTGTGGCCATGAGCTTCCCGGCAGACGGAGTGACTTTGAACTTCTTCGGGTGGTCTGTTCCTTTTTTTATGCCACTGCATGGACTCTTGCTTGCTTTCAGGGTCATAGTGGTGGACCCATGTTTCGTCACCAGTAACAATTCGATCCATAACACAGTCCGCGTTCTCACTACACATCTCCAAAAGCTCTCTACAGCATGTGATTCTCACTTTTTTCTGAGGCGCTGTGAGCATTCGTGGCACCCGCCTTGCACTGACCTTTGAAAGGTTAAGATGGTCATGAAGAATGGTGTGAATGGTACCAATTGAAAGCTTGGTGATCTCTGCCAACATTTTCACCTTTATTCAGGCATCCTCAAGAACAAGTTTTTCGACTTCTTTGATGCTTTCTCCCGTACAAGCAGTAGCCTCTCTGCCTCTCTTGAACTCACTTGACCACTTTTGCACAGTTGATAATGAAGGTGTGGAACCCTGGGAAACATCCACCATCTCTTCATGAATAGTTTTTTGACTTTTTCCTTGCTTAGTGAGAAATTTAATTACAGCGCGATGCTAAATTTTCACCATCATCGTCTCAGTTGCCATTATGATTCTGTTTGACTAGAGATAAAACGCGAATTAATAATCACATTTATATGACATTTTACATGAATGCACTAAAATAATAGTTTTACCTGATAAATAAGTCAATTTATATATAAAGGGTGATTTTTTAGCAATTATCTTTTTGGCAACACTGGTTTAAACAGCTGACGCACGTTTCGTGCTTTGTTTCACTGTCAGACATCTTCAGTTTGGTCTATAATTTAACCATGAATCGTCTTACAAACGAACAACGCTTGCAAATTATTGAATGCTCTGAATGCTTAAGACGAAGCTCATTTTTGGCTCAATGGGTACGTAAATAAGCAGAATTGTCGATTTTGGAGTGAATATCAGCCAGAAGCATTGCAAGAGCAACCAATGCATCCAGAAAAAGTCACAGTTTGGTGCGGTTTATGGGCTGGTGCCACATGCCACACAGCACGCGCAACAACGGACTTATTGAGAGGCGAGTTCGGTGAACATTTTATTTCACGTTCGGGACCGGTCGGCCCGAGCGTTAAACCTTTAGACTATTTTTTGTGGGGCTATGTTAAAGCTCAGTTCTATACAGACAAGCCCGCTTCAATTGAGGTATTGGAATACAACATTGAAGCATTTATTCGTGAGATACCGGCCGAAATGTTGGAAAGAGTATGCCAAAATTGGACTAAGCGGATGGACCATCTGAGGTGCAGTCAAGGTCAACATTTGCATGAAATAATCTTCAAACATTAAATTACATGGACCGTATTATCGATTCAAATAAAGATTTCATGCATTTTTCTGAATTTTATTACTTTCCTATAGCTTTTAAAAAATCACCCATTATAAGTATGTGCTCGAGTTAACTTTTGAACACCCTCCGCACAAAAATACATGGACCGTGGGCAAATTCGGCAATCTGTCGCCACTTTTTCGCACTAAGATCCACGAATCTGCGATATTTCCACTAAAATCCACGAATCGGCCGCCATTTCGTGGTGGATCCATGGTTTGTGTATAAGTATGTGTGAAATACAAGGGAACACCACCACATCTCCGGTGTGGACTACTGGAAAAATGGCCGAAGATGGATATCTCTATCCCTCCATTATCTCTGTCAGTCAGTCGGTGTGGTGAAGTGCTTATACAGCTGTTAAAAAAATAGTAGTGTTCTAATTAACTGACTTAAAATTTGATAAAAAATAAAATTTAAAGGTAGAATCGTAAAAGTAAGAACAAATAAATATTTTTAATTAAGATTATAGTAAAATCTTGAACTTTTAATTAAACAGTGGGGTGCAAAAAGCACTGCACAGAGCATGAGAGAAAATTCATTTTAAAATTAAGAGCAGACGGCAAAACGTATAAAGAAATTCAAGAAATCATAGGATGCACAGCCCCAATGATTGCTGACGCAAAGAATCCCGTGGACGAAAAAAATCATCAGCATTGGAGGACAGGCGAATTGTAAGATATACAAAAATTAATATAGAGGCATAATATATAATTAAATATTTTGTTATACTTTAATGTCTGCCCAACGAGAGACTAAAAGAACGGAACAAAAATAAATTTGATCAAATACGTTGCGTAAAAACGACCATTTTAAAGAGATTAGTGCGAAATTAAAATAGAGGCGCAGTTGTTTTGATGGTTTTTGTTAATTTTATTTTTAAATTTGTTTTACAAATGTTGTATGTTAATAATGGGTACTTCCCCCCTTGTTGTTGATGACCTCAAAAACGCTGCTAGGCATCGAATTTATAAGAGAATGAAGGTATTCAGTATCCGAGTCCCTCCAAACATCTTGAATGGATTGTTTTAGTTCGTGGACTGTGTTCTACTGCCTCCCATTCATATAAACTTGTTTTGCCATTATTCCCCATAAATTTTCGATTGGATTCAAACCGGGGGATCGCGATGACCACTCTAAAACAGGTGTATTCGTCTTAAGAAAATACTCCTTTACCACTTTGGCAGAATGGACCGCAGCATTATCTTGTTGAAAGATGAAATTCTCGCCTACAATTTCATCCGCGAATTCATCTAAGCCATATTCCAACATTTCTAAATATTTCATAGAGTTCATTTTTGGAAGAATGTAGAGGATAGCCGTTGTAGCTGAAATCTCCCGATATCATCACACTGCCTCCTCCAAAGTTGCGGCTCATTCTCACTTCCGGTTTATCCCGCAAATCATGCCAATAGCTATGAAAACCATCTGGTCCATCCAAATTGAACTTCTTTTCGTCACTAAAAATCACTTGTCTCCATTCTCTAGTCCACGACATGTGATTTCTAGCGAACAAGAGTCGACTTCCTTGTGCCCGGGAGTAAGTGCGGGTTTTTCAGTTTTTTGGTGAAAACCAATGCTGGAGTTGCTTGCAATAGCTGTTGAACACGTCTTAAACCAATTTTAAGGTCTAATTTCGCCTTTTTTTTGGAAAGCATGGTGTTTGTTCTTGCATGCTTCTTGAACAATTTGGTTTTTTTAGGCGGTTTGTCACCTTTTTTGGAGCTCCTTTTGCCTTTTTTGTTCCATAGCTCTCAGCCAAATTTATAAAATGGTCTACAACGTTAGGTAATCTTCGTATTTTAGCAGCAATTTGCCGGTTGGAATGCTGGGTGAACATTTTTCCACGTGCCGTTATTTTAAAATAGTTATTGAGCTCGGTACTGTAAAATTTAATAACTCTAAATAACTCTGAGTACCTATTATACTAAACTGTAGCCGAAACACTTACCCAAAAATTGATATTTTTCGAAAAAATGTAGTCGCCACTATATTAATTTCGCAGTAAAATTTATAAAAACCACAGTTTTTCTCAAAAACACGCGTGATGGTTGAGCACGACAACTGCTACGCACCATCTCATTAGCACAAAAGCAAATGTGAAAAATACCGTTTTGTTAACGGTCATTGCATTCAATGGGAAGCCATGCCATATGTCCCATTTACTGCGTTGCCTCTATATTGCACCTTCAAATGTCATCCAAAAGGTGTTGGGGCTAAGTATTAGTGCTGTCACAGTCCGCAGGCGACTGTTAAATGAAGGGCTATACGCTCGGAGTCCCCGCATGGTACCATTACTCTCTAAAAAGCACATAGCAGCTCGGATAGCTTTTGCCAAAGAACACATCACCAAATGGCGCAATATTTTATGGACTGATGAGAGCAAAATTGTCCTTTTTGGGGCATGTGAGTCCCGTCAATATGCTCGCCGTCCTCCAAACACGGAATATCGCCCTCAATACACTTTAAAGACCATAAAGCAGACTGTATATGTTGATATTCTTGGAAGGGTAATGTTGCCTTACGCAGAATATGAAATGCCTTTAATCTGGGTCTTTCAGCAAGATAATGACCCGAAACATACCAGCAAAAAAGCCAAGCAATGGTTTCGGGTCAATGGGGCTAATGTTGTGGTGTGGCCCGCACAGTCACCAGACCTTAACCCCATAGACAACTTGTGGTGTGACTTAAGGAAAACAGTGGCGACGCAAAGGCAACCAATAATAGAGAACTTTGGCAAGTAGTGCAAAGCGCGTGGCAGAATATTACAACCAAGAGATGCAAGGATTTGGTGGACTCAAATCAGTCCTACAGAATAAGGGGTTTAAGACCCATTTTTTTGTTCGATGTTTAAGATGTTTGTTTTTTTAGTTTCAAGCAACAGTTAGTTAGTTAATTGAAATTCAGTTTTTAGTTTTTTGTTGCTTTATTTCCAAGCTATAAATGTTGTTAATTAATAATGAATAATTTTGTTAAAAAAAATAAATAAAGGGAAGGAAATCATTGTCATTTATTTTTATTATGATAATATTGGTATGGTTCAATTATGTATGGAGCAAAATATCGGCCAAATAGCCGCCGCGACCTCGGCGGCACACCTCCATCCGATGGCCCGATGATGCCGCCAGCCCATAAACCGCACCAAACAGTCACTCTCTGTGGGTGCATTGGTTTTTCGGCAATTCTGCTTATTGACGAATCCACTGAGGTGAAAATGTGCCTCATCACTGAAGATGATTTTCTTCGAAAATTTATCATCCACTGTTGCCATTTCTTGCCACCATTCTGACCATTGACGACGCTTGAAATGGTCAAGAGGCTTTAGTTTTTGAGTCAGTTGCACCTTGTAAGCGTGTAAATGCACGTCTTTATGGATAATGTTCATCGACGACGAGCGTGAGAGGTGCAATTATTGGGCACGACGACGAGTTGAGGTGGACGGCTCTTCAGCCACACTATCGCGAACAGCAGCAATATTTTCTGCAGTACGAGCTGTACGAGCATGCACTGGTGTCTTCACATCTCCAACAGACCCGGTTTGCACATTTGGACGATTAAATTGATCGAAAAAATCACGATGTGCATTTTAATTTGAACGCCTATTTTCATAAAAAGTCTGAATAACTTTAACGCGTTGCTCGATTGTGTATCTTTCCATGGTTCAAATTGAGTTAGTCTGAAATTGAGAAATGTCAACTGAAATGCAGAAAAAAACTTGACGTTTAGGTGTGGTTCACATTCAACATCGGCCCTTTATAACAGCAGTTTTGTCCTTTGGCTTAATCCATTTTGCTTGTGCGTCAAGGGATAGATGCGTTGGAAGCCCTGGTTGGCCTTCTTAAGGGTCAGTTTCGAATGGCTGTTGAATCTTTCCGTGAACCGTGTAACGTTTTCGTGGAACCTTTTCGTGTGTTGATATTTCTGTACCGTTAGGGAGCACTTCCTTTATGCTTCGAGAAAGTCAGTGACATTTCGCTGCTAAACAACCTGGGAAAACCTTGGATATTATTTTATTATGTGCTTGTGCGGCAGATTATTCGTTAAAATTATTTATGTTAGTTTTGGTTTTATTGCCTCTCGGCCATCAAAGAGGTAACCCAAACCACTATAGGCTAGCTACCACTCCTGAGTATGAGCAGAAGGAAAGTGCAATTGGAAGCTTGAAGACATTCTGGAAGCTTGAGGTCATTCGAATATGTTAGTAGGTAGAATTCATTGGAATGAGTGATGGAGTTATCATTCGAATGCGCCCATCGCTACTACAAATTATCAGTTAAATTCTTTTTGATATGCCCAGTGTGGCGTAGTTAATTATCGAATTTTTCTTCAGAACCAAAAATAACGGTAACGCGACTCGAACAAACTAAAATCGTAATTGACGAAGCTTTCTAAAAAAATTCGCGAAACCTTCCAGCAGCTATCTGTGCGAACAATGAAAATTCCATGTGAATGAAAGGTAAGTTGGCGATGTTCGCAGGTTTGTGACACGGCTCATGTATTCAGCACTTTGGTGAATATTTTAATTTTGCGTGACCTATTCAATACACCGCGTCACTTGAAAATCACCACACTGGTTTTGATATGAGATCATCACATCATGCCTCACATCTTTGCGTGTTGAATAACAAAAATCAATGCACCATGTGCACAAACCACTGTCAGAAGGAACACTGAACGCTGGATTTTCGGTTGATTTTGAATTTTCGAAGAACAGAGTAGATATGAAGAGATATCAAATTTATTTGTGAATTACAATAGTTTGAACATTTTGGTTCTCTGAGGCAGAAACATCGTCAATTTGTTCGTTGCAATGGTCGCCTACTGTCGAAGCAACAGCAGCTGCAACAGAAATAGGAGCAGAATCGGTTAGCAGAACAAGCAGGATTCTGCCACAACAAAGACAGTCTTACGGTGATACGTGGTTGGTTAACAATGGCTGTGTCCTTACATAATAATAATTATTGTACGGGTGGCGCTACAGCCCTAGAGGGGCCTAGCTTCTCAGTAACCACTCGTGTTGTGCGGGCAATTATTCTCTCACGAGTGCCGTATTTGGGCAGCTTTTTCTAGACAGTTACACCCTTTGAGCATTGAGTGGCCGTGAACATTATTTTACTCGTACCGGGAATCGAACCTGGGCTGCGTAGGGGTCGAACCACCAACCCACAAGGCCACTGTCCTTGCATCTATTGCAAGGAGACGTGTTTAGGTTTTTTTTCCAATTGTTATGTTTCAGCAGCAGTCAATGTCAAAATGCCTACAAGTCAACCATCTTAGCCAAGCTCGATGCCTACATTGCGGCCATTATTGCCGAAGTAACGGCGCACGTTTTGTACCAAATCGTCATAATCTGGTAACTCTGTACCATCGCGTCATATGGTCGTGCGTGTGGCTTATTTGCTGTGACACCAAATCGATGGCACCTATGTCACTTGCAAGTATGAAACTGGTTGATGTCCAAGACTCCGACAACCACTCAAAGGCATATCTAGCGCAGCAGCTACTCCCATGGCCCTACCTGCAGTGTGCTAAGATTGCCCTTGTTACAAGCTTTCAATACTTGTCGGATTATCTAACCACAATGTCTTCTATCAGCTGGCTCAAGATCAGTCAGTGTCAGCTGGAGTAGCTTGCTGGCTGAGGCTCAGGTTCACGCTCGACTGCAGTGCCAGTGGAAAAAGAAGAAGTACTCTCGCCTGACTGCAATCAAGTGATATGGCCTTTCAAACAGACATCCAAGACTGTTTTCAAAAAAAGCAATCATGTATGCGAATAAATTTAAGAAATCAATTTAAATCGGTCGTTTGAGGGCACCACTTGTGAGTAAGGGTAGTTGGCGGATCGCGAATGAATTGACTTGGTTTGCCATCGTCCACAGAGACAACTATTTGTGCGGTTATCTCTCTGAGAGCACTCCCCAATCAATGCAATGATAGAGAATACAATCAATTCCTACAAGTACCTTCGAAGAAGTCATGTCCGGGTTCAAGAGCACTCTTCAATCAAAACGTTAGTCCAACGGACGACCAACAAGTCCCATCGTACCCCCATCGAAGCAAAGCGACTGGGGGAACGTAAAGCTTTTAATCAATTTTTATGAGAGACACGTGAGCTAGTTATCCTGGCAAGGGATCCCACTTCACCGATGCAATTCAGGAGCGAAAGAAAATCACAACAATGCACTCTCGACTCGTGCAGGAGATGCATGAGATGCATGAGCTGCACGAGCCAGCACCACATGAAAATCGCATTTGTCAGTGTGCTCCTTGCAAAGTCATTGACTGAGAGTGAAACCCTTCCGAGCTGCAGCGTTCCGCAAACATGTACAAATTCTATTCTTTCAGCACTCCTCGCATAGAACTGGGGTTGTCCTCATGAGTGTGGCGTGCGAGCATCAGCGAATTTCGTTCACCGAATGCACAGCCAAAGCTATTGAATGCTGCGCTCTGCATCACGAACTGCACGCAACTATCTTCAAGTCGAATCATCCAACGATGATGACTATGATGTGAACGTTACCTGACCGAATCCATTGTTGTCTACCGCACAATGGGATTCGTTCTGCCATGACAAAAATCTCTTTGCTGTCGCAGAGTTTCGCTTGTTCTGATGTTCGTGCCGTCGCTGCCTCTGGTTCTACTGCTGCTTCTTATGCTGCTGCTGGTGCTTGGGCAGGATGGGCATTGTTGCAGCGAAACAATTGTGAATGTTGCAGATCCCGTCTGGGGTAGCGGTGGATAGTGAGCTGAATATGAGATTGTGGACGCATACAAGTCTCGTTAAATCAGTCGTTACGACAAGACCTGCACTGGTATTGTGGAATTGTTTTTCAAGACAAGCCAAAGGCGGCTGATGAATGCCGGACGGGAAACAGTGGTGCAGCCGGGTTCATTTAGTTTATTGAAATTCCCATTCTTGACTAATAAATTGAAGGGCGTAGATCTGGGTGCGTGCACCTTGAGTAATTACACTTTTGTTCCAATGCTTCCCAAGAGTAATGTGCGACATTAAATGCAGCTTTGGGTGGTTTCAAGTTATTCATAGCTTTGAGGTGGATGTTCATGGAAATGGTTGGAATTCCTCTTCTATGCTTACAACTTAGATAAGTAAAGGTCAGCGAAACAAAAAAAATATTAAATATAGTTGTGTCGTTAACTTTTCTGCAGCTTTGGGGAAACAAGCCAAGTACGCTGCTTGTCCACAGAGCGAAAAGATCAGAACCAAATCCGGGAATTCAAAAGGAGTCGAGAGCGATAGGGGGCCTGTTGGCGGGACAGCGTCATGCCGTTGTCCGTCACGGCATATGAATCGATTTTACTCGTTGGGCGAGGCAATAGAAATTACACATCACAGCGCACATTCATATTTGAAACGTCCCTTTATCTAGTCTGCTGCAACACGCTCCGCGTGTGACAGTGGAATCATGAGCAACGAAAAAATTTACGACCAAGCACGCATCATCCCCCTACAGCAGTGCATGGTGCCACTGTTCAGAAAGCAGCTACTAGACATCAACAGCCATCCTAACGAGGAAACCAGGAACCTGAGAAACACAATTCCCGGAAATCAGAAATCAGGAACCTGAGAAACACAATTCCCGGACAAGGCTACATCAACGCTAAATGAGCAGAACTTTCTAGCAGGATTCAACCAGAGCAGCGATAGCAATCACCATCGAGGCTAAATGGGCTACCACATCCCAAAAGGACCGACGTGGACACACGGATTTGAACAACCCGATTGTGGGACAAAAAAAAAAAGCCATAATCGGGAAATAATACAAAATGTTAAGTTAGTTAAACAAGGTACATCAGTTGGGCCCCTATTGTTGAGACACAACCGTAACCTTTAGTTCGTAAGCCCAGTTGTAAAAATAATTTTTCGCAGAGTCGTGTGTCTACATTTTAACTGACATGAACGCTGCTCTGGTCGGTCTCCGCTTGGCAGACCCAGGACGAGGTGGTTGAACCAAGTCCCAGAACTCGCCTGGTTACGCTTGGGCATAACTCCTGATGAGTTAAGAGTCCATGGCAGAGGATCGAGTTGCCTGAAGATCTCTCGTGCGTGGCTTACCCCCACTACCCCTTTAGTGGAGTATGCGGGTCAGAAGATGATGATGATGATGAAGTAATAATACTATGGGTGGCGTTACAGCCCTTACAGAGCGACAGGGCGTTTTAACAAGACCTTGGAAGCTGAAACACGAGTCTCTGCTCAATCCGTGAACATAGACATTTTTATTTCTTAATTCATGAGATACTTGAATACTAGACAGAAATGCTCAAAACTAGTTGGACGAACATTATTTCTATTTCTAACATACTGGCCCTCCGCGAGTTACATACACATGTATCATCAAACTCGCTAAATCCAAGAACAGTGGCGACTGTACTAAGCGAGCGCTGTTGACAAAACTGAACAGCGGCATTATTTTGCGAAAACAACGCTCGCAAGAAAAGAGCGAGTGCACACAGTGGTGACTGTACAAACGAGCGTTACTGATAAGAGACAACAGTGGCATTAATTTTTGAAAACAACGCCGCCGAGAAAAAAAGGGCGGAGCTACTGAAACCTAGCAACCTGTTGTAGGATGCAGCGAGAGTTGTGTGTTGTGTGTGAGTGTCGGTGCAGTGAGCGTTTAGTTGCGTCTTGTGTGTTTTCCATTTGAGCTGTTGATTGGGTTCTTCTGTTGTTCTCTTCGCAAGTTAACATTTCTGTTCGATAAAATTAAGAGAGTCAGTTGAAGGCTGTAACTCAAAGGTGTAAGATCATCTTGTGAAAAATATTAAAGGAATGAAAAGATAAGAAACAGAAATCTAGTGTATAAAAAAAACAATAAATTTAGTAAAAAAAAAAGGAAAAAATGCTTGTGTTTAACTAAAACAAAATTCGCGGGCACTCTAAGCTAAGCTTTATCTTATGCTATGTCTTTCGACTTAAACTAAAAATTCATATGCTTTAAGATTTACCTAACTGTACATGTAAATACTAACTTAATTAAGCTTAAGTTAAACTAATTAATACACACAGGTGTATGCATGTGAATACTCTTGTTTTTTTTTATTTACACTTATTTATTTACAACTTACAAGCTACCCTAGGCTACAAACAACGTAGGTCGGCCATGGATTACCGCTCACAGATTTACATCTCAATTGCTGCAAGACAGTAACCGACTGCTCCCCCATTCGGCGATACCTACTACCCTTTCTATCCCGGTTCTAAAGGGTTCGGCTAAAGGGTCCCCTTTCTCCCCAGCCACCAGAATTTTCGGCGTTGCATTGCAATATCCCGAACATCTCTCCTTGATACCTCCGTACTGAACCGGAGGAGACCCTCCTCAGCTCGTTATGCGACGGAACGGACGTAGTTAAGTCGCCCATCCACAGTTGATCTGGCGATGTGGTAGATGAGCGGTACCGCATTTATATCTTGTAACAGTCCGTTCTTGTCTAAGTGGAGGAAGGCTTCTGGGGGGACGAAGCCGTTGCGGCGTACTCTTTCGTGGTAGTGTGTATTGTGGTAGTAAGCCCCCGAGATCAGGTTATTGACCGAGTTCATCGTTCTGGCAGTATGACCTCGAATCAATTCTGTTGCCCTGTTGTAGAATTTTGGACTAGAATTTTTTGTACTGGGACTCTGGAGTTCGATAAAGGCGAAGGCAAGCCCTCTCAAACAACCGAATCTTGCACTCACGTTGAACCAGACGGGACAGCCATAGGTGAGCATTGGCCGGATGAGGGCCATGTAGCAGATAACCTTCACCCTCGCAGCGAGTTGGCTGTTGTAAAACAGTCTCTTTGTGGATGCGAAAGCGCCTGGCCCTGGCCAGAGCAGCATCTACATGTTTGTTAAAATATAAATACTGGTCTAGCCAGACCCCCAGGTGTCTCACTACAGTCCTTTGCGCCAGTGGTTGCCCGTGTCGTCCAACAATTGAGAACTTAAGCCAATTCTTTTTCGTATACCCGACGCCTTATAATTATCTTTTTGGGAACACTGGTTTAAACAGCTGACGCCTTTTTCGTGCTTTGTTTCACTGTCAGACATCTTCAGTTTGGTCTGTAATTTAACAATGAATCGTCTTACAAACGGACAACGCTTGCAAATTATTGAATTTTGTTATCAAAATGCGTGCTCTGTTAAGAAAGTTCATCGCGCGCTTCTTCCATTTTATGGTCAGTTTAAGACGAAGCTCATTTTTGGCTCAATGGGTACGTAAATAAGCAGAATTGTCGATTTTGGAGTGAATATTAGCTAGAAGCATTGCAAGAGCTACCAATGCATCCAGAAAAAGTCACAGTTTGGTGCGTTTTATGGGCTGGTGGCATCATTGGACCGCACTTCTTCAAAGATGATGCGAATCGTAACGAATGGTGAGCGCTACCGTGAGATGGTATCCAACTTTTTTTTGCCCAAAATGCAAGAGCTTGACTTGCATGCCATGTGGTTTCAACAAGACGGTGCCACATGCCACTCAGCACGCGCAACAATGGACTTATTGAGAGGCGAGTTCGGTGAACATTTTATTTCACGTTCGGGCCCGGTCGGCCTTTAGACTATTTTTTGTGGGGCTGTGTTAAAGCTCATGTCTATACAGACAAGCCCGCTTCAATTGACACATTGGAAGACGACATTGAAGCATTTATTCGTGAGATACGATGTTGGAAAGAGTACGCCAAAATTGGACTAAGCGGTTGGAGCACTTGAGGCGCAGACAAGGTCAACATTTGCATGAAGTAATCTTCAAACATTAAATTATATGGACCGTATTATCGATTCAAATAAAGATTTCATGCATTTTCCTGAATTTTATGTGTTCTTTTTTGAAAAACTTTCCTATAGCTTTTAAAAAATCACCCTTTACAACGGCGTCCTGAACAGTATGTTTTCCGATTTCTGAAAATTGATTTTCAACTTCCAGTCATCGGAATCTCTCATGAATGAATCGACGTCACCTGCACGAGAGTATCGATGTCCTCGATCTTTTTGCCTGATCTGTCCACGATCAAGTCGTCGGCGTACGCAATTGCGTGAGGAAGAGAACTTATCAGATCGGCACCCTGTTGGAGACTGACTATTAGTTACCGTCTACCGGTAAGCATGTTACACAGTAGGTACAGCAGTGGTTTGCTAATGCCTCGCCGATTGAGCTTGTAAAAAAGACAAGAACATTGATGAGCCAAAAAACAATCAAAGTAGGATCAAAACGATCAAAACGAAGGATGACTGATTCAAGTAATATTGTCAGGTAACATTGATCGGAGGACGTTTAAGAGGAAGAGAAATATTGACCGAAGAATATGTGGATGCCAATGCAAACAATATACGAGTCCACGACAATCACACTGAGACCCTGTCCGCTGTCACTTAAACTCAGGGCTGAATTCATTGGACCTTCTTGCTCTGCTGCCACAGCCATTGAGTTTAAAAACTGCAATTCTGTATTGAGTAGGCATCTCAACTGGGTACCAGTTTCATTGTAAAAAAAGGAAGGGCGGGGTAACGAAGCAACACCCAGATAAGTGCATCACGCTTAAGTAGCCAACTCGTTTAAGTGCCCAGAATATTTCGTCCCTTCTCTATTTCGACAAGTTTTGGGAGTGCTGTTCCCGTTGATCTGTAACACAGAGTCTTGTCTGCGTTCTGAGGTTAAAGCAGACGGTATTAATCTTCACCTAGATGTTCTTTTTGGCTGAGAAAAGACTGTACGGTAAAGCAACCATAGCTTACAAGGCCGCGATCAATTGTCAGTAAAGCCACAATGCGATGATTAAAATGACACAGGAATCAGAACTCCCTTCTACCCATTGAACTCGTGAGCAAAATGAGTCTATGTTCGAAAATGCATTGTAGCCACCGCCAGACCACTAACATTTCTGTGTTTTTCCTTGCAGTGTCGCCCCTGAGTCAAGTATGGGTTGATGGAAGAGGGTAATGTCGTTCTGTCATTTTTGAGCTGTCAAGCTGTGATTCCAAGAAAGTGCCTTTTCAATCGTACCGTCCTCAGACTCTCTGTAACACATTTTGTCTTGTCGCCTACCGGCCGGAACTGGATACGTCGGAATACTGATGTTTTTCATGGCTTTTCTAAGTTCTCCGACTCCGACCCCCGACAAGACCAACTTTCCGCCTGCAATAGACCAGTCAAGTTTTTGCTGCCACGGGTGTAGCGAAACATTCCTTCTTGTTACTCAAAACAGCAACAACATCAACGCCCCCATCCGCATAGCATGAAACTTCATTCACTTAATCACACCCCCTTCCGCCTCCGCCAAGCGCAGCGTCCCACACGTCACAGCGTACTCTCCTCTTAAATCTCCTTCGTCCGCCTTTCACATGTCCTACGATACAAATTCCATTTACACAGAGGAGCCCCTGCTACACAGCAGAAAATAAAATATCTCCTCCAAGGACCCAGTTGCATCCACAGCAAATGTGGAAGCCTCCGCAGAGGATCGCAAGACAGCAAGGATGCATTTCGCCGATACAGCGATATAAGAATACCCCAAGCACTTGTGCGATGGAAGAATGCTGTCCCGGGAAAAAGGAGCCAAGCTGAAGGATTAAGAAGTCTCATCATTGTGCGCCGCAGCTGCACACAATTGAATTCCAGCATAGTTCAATGTTTCCCTTCATTCCGCACTCTTAACTCCCGAGTGGGCCTGCCCGTGTGGGGTAGCTCCGTCCAATTCGATAGTTACAGCAAATGAATTCCAAACGACGAGGTGTTCCCCGTAAGTCCGGAGGCGAGTGAGTGACTGCGAGGTGGATGAAATTCCCCAAAAACACCCGCTCATCAACTAGTCCTTGCCGAATGTGCGATGGAATTCTTCGGCGTGTCATCGAACTGGGTATGTGTGCGGGTGTGTGCGCGTATGTGCTCGCTTCATTCGTATTCCCTCCATGGAGGTCTCGTTGTCATCCTTGTTGTCGTCTCGGCAGTCGTTTGGTTCTCATTCGATATTCAATGGAATTTGTGCCATCCTCGTTCGTTCGGATCCCTGCGCCCGGCTGTGTAGCGTCTTTCCGGGAGCGGAAGTAGTTCCATTGCATTTGCAGCATTTTTATTACACAGTTGATTGCTTCATTTGGAAATTCCTGAATGGCGGTTTCGGAGCGTCCCCTGGCGCTAGCTAACTGAAGCGCCCCGGGATGTGTAGTGTATTTCTCATTTGTTTATGGGATTAGGATTGCCGGTTTTATGATTCATTTGGTGTGCTCTTGTGGTGATGTTAATGTGGTCGATTGAGTGCTGAAAGGGCCACTTAAGGAGGGGCGTTATGTTGATGTTATGAGTGTCCTTTGCGAGGACGGCGTTTGGGTATTATTTAACAAGTCGTCAAGTCGAATTATTGCGCGATAGTTGATATGATAGGAATGCGGCACAGACTCTAGGCCTTAGAGCTGAATTGTTGCCTCTTGTGTAATGGTGCGTGATGACAGCTGTAACCATTAATTTCACATTATTCATTGTATTGGCAGGGATAACGTTAAATTAATCGCCTGCTCTGTCCAACAAGCACTTTAAATCTGTTGCGTGCTTTTGTAAGCGTTTTGATTACTTTTCTTACAGTTGCACTGGATTTGTTAGCTGCTCGTCGGTTGGCTTTGGCATCAATAAATTTGGAAGCACTGGAGAAGGGGCTTATTTTACGATTAGCGCGTGGTCCCAGAGTTCATGAACGGTTTGAATTTTCGCCCCCACTGTACGGTAGACCGTTGCCACTAAGGAAAAAGACAGTTTGGCTGGAATTAACATTCATGCTGAGGCTACTTAAGTTAGGTTAGCTTGGAGTGGCTTACTTGCTAGAGTATGCCCTCTTATGCATGTGGGGCTTTTGGAGATGGAGACGGCATGGAGGAGAGAGGGAGCTTTTATTGCACATACGGCGCACAATAGTTTCGTCCTTTTCCTCATCATTGTAGCTTCTGCAGAAGTCATTGTAGGGAAGGCCTAATCTTGACGCGTGTTTTCCAATGGAGCAACGCCCGGTTATGATGTCGATGATAGTTAGTAACATTCTGCATGCTCATTCTGATCAGGCTAGGTGAGCGCTTTGGATCGACATTAGGTTGAGAGATGATGTTGGCTTTATAAAATATACCGCTTTCGTCGGCTTTGAAAACGTCGGTGAATGCATAGCCTTTAATTAAATTGGGAAGAACATCTGTTCAAAAATCATTGGCACTTTCTACATCGGAAGAGGAACCTTCTCCACGTATTTTTTTTTAAAGGAAATCCCTTCGCGTTTTTGCCGACATTTCGATCGCAGACAGTTTTGCTTTCTCCAAGACCATGTTTGAAGACACTATACATAGCTCCAGACGCCCTCATTTGGTTAAACCAAACTGTAATAGCTCGGTCCACTTGGGGACAAGCTCCACTCCTTAATCGTTTGCTTGTTTGTTCATGGTTGCCTGGAAAATATCGAAATGGACATCATGAAACGGATTCAAGGATAACGGCTAATCTAATAAATGCATTGGATGTACATACCTAATTATTCATCCAAGTTATTCATCAATCCGCGGCAATCACAAAACTTTTTGATTCAAATTTGACAATTGAATTAACAACTCTTTTTGACCTTTTTAAACCGAGAGCACAATGTCAATTTGACAATTGTCAATTGTTCCTGATTTTATTTAAGCTGAAAACACAAACCGTGTGTTCATTTATCCAGGAGATTTTGTATGCAGTTTTACGAAAAACTTAACGTTATTCAATGCAATTAACCGGGTAGCGCAGTTAAGAGGGTACGCATTTAAACTGGAAAAGTTATGTACATTTCATATGGAATTTTTTATTTGCTTGGTTTTCGATTAATTAAACGGGGAACGCAATTAAGCGAGCGCCAATTATCCGAGCATTACTGTATATATAAAATCTAATAAAGTGGGTTAACTCCAGAGCCCCTACCAGGCCAGGTCATAGCTTCTCAGCAATCACTCGTGTAGTGCGTGCTATTGGGACTTATCCCGAACTGCCAATTTGAGATGTTTGTTTTTCTAGGTAGTTATACTCAATGAGCATTGTCAGTCGAAAGAGGTGGGGCCGTGAAGACAGTTGAATGTTCTTAGACTAGACACCCTCTGCCACGACTTCGTCCATCTGCAGAGACCGTCTAGCGTCGGGTGATCAGATTTCCAGTGTGACCTGGTGATACTCTTCCAGCATGAATACTACAGTCACAACAAGGGCCCTATGACCGAACCGGAGCAAGAAGGGACGGACATTTTCAGCGGCTTTAATCGTACGTGTCGTACGCTGATAGGACTCCTTACCGGACTCTGTGTCATAGGTACACATGCAATGCGACTAAACTTAGCGCATTTTTACAGAAGCTGCAGAGACGACGAAGAGTGAGTTTATTGCCTCAATAAATTTACAATATTCAATTTACAATGCAATATCAGAATGCCTTCCAACGACAGTTTTCCAATGCTGGGTAAAATCTTGAATCTGTAGAAGAGAGCCCATGTGAGACCGACGTCTTGGCCTTACAACAGCCCTCTTTCCTACCTCACTCTGGTGTTGGTTTGAAAAACCCCCTAGGATTCGCACATGAATCTGGCTTGTTTTTGAATTTCACAAGGTCTCACGGCACCTTAACACTCCTAAACATGCGCACCATGAACCCAACACGATGGTCGAAAGTGAGGCGCGGTCCATGGACTGTCGGTCGGGGCGCCAAATTTACCTACCTGCCTATCTAACGATTGAAATTTATGGTTCAGACTGTAGATTGGATGGACAAACTTTTCCGTAGTTTTCTGTGATACACGCTTCGTCATTAAAATCTACAAGGTTGCTTCAACTGCCAACCACAAACGTTTGGCCCAAAGTTGACAGCAGTCTATTAATAGGTGACAGTTAACGATCTCCGTATTTTTCAGTGCGTTCAGGATGTTAATCGATAGGAAGCCTCAGTCCCCTCTGTCCATTGAGACACTTTGTTCAAGAGGAAACCTTGACACAATACGCAACGTAGTCTCTTCCGTGATTGAACTAATGGTTGAGAATACGCCCCATAATCTTCGTCTCGACCCCATTTGACCCATTTGAGCGCCACAATCTGTCCGGATTTCTGAGAAATATTGCACCAAAAGCATGTCACAAAAGTATGCTCACTGTCCGGTATCTGCTGGCACAGAACTTCATCAGACTCCCACAGGGACACGTCCAACCAAGCTGTGTACATTTCCAGTCCAATTTGTCCTCGCAAATGGCACGCTCCCAGCATGAACTCGCCTCCTTCAAATTTGTCCCAGTTTCCCTCTGAACCGCACACAAATTGAGTCCGGAAACAGCATCAGGCGACTCAGGCACCTAGCAACGCCACGTCCGAATGAATCGAATTATCATTTGGCCCACACGATGGAATTATTCTCAACTTAGTTAATATTCGTAATTAATATCGCATTGCGTTAGTCACGAGATAATATGGGACGATGCCGACTCGTGAATGCCCAGAAATATGAAATAATTACTGCGATGCTGATTCTCATTAATTTCTCGTTAGCAAATTCCAATTTGTTTTGGCGGCCCACAGCGGCGTGTTCGCTGATTACAAATGAGGCCTTAATTTACTCAGTCACGGCCGAACCGTGCGGCAGAACGAGAAGCACCTACCGTCTCTTATCGCCATTTATGTGGTGCTGACACATTTTCGGAAGTGATTTGGGATCCTTGCACATCGCCTGGCGGTGCTAAGGTGGCAACTGTTTCGCTCGTGATACAAACAAATTCTTTTCTTGCGGGACATAATTCCTGCGAAGGAGGTACTGTTTATGACGACAGGCCTGCCTGCTTGTCTGCCTGTCTGCCAGACTTCCTGCTGAGCAGCGTGGGAGTGGGGGCATTAGAGGGTTACGGTTAAATGGTTCCTCGGCTGCTATTATCTTTGAGAATTATTCCCGGCACTTATTTAAAGTTAAGAACACAATTACCGATGGTTGCAGTATTTCAGTGAAATGGCCCTGACGTGACTGGCATAAGCGGTGTGTTGCTGTCTCGTGTCTCGCGGTCGTTCTTGCTTCGCAGTCCTCGTTATTGAATTTTACATTTCGCCTGTAATGGGATGGAAGGTAATTTGGATTTTATTAAACATTTCGGGACAGCAGGGGATTGTCTCTCGATATTGATACTTATTGTAGGTTGACGAGCGCTTGTCGCTTCTCGCTTAGCATACGAATGTTCGTTTGGATTTGCCGGAATCATCCGATAAAGAGCTGGGGATTATAAGCTGAATAGTTTAGTATTGAAAAGTGATGGCATTTGTATTTCGGATACGTTCCTTTTAAATGATATCCTTAAGGTTGTTCGCCTTAAATATGATTCGTTCATGTTCCCAATACATGTTGGACTTTAGCAGAAAAGGGATAAGGGTTGGTAATGATGCAACTAAACGACCCAAATCGAATCGTGTTCATAAGGAGGGTGCAGGAGACGTTTGTGGTAAATTTTCTATTTAGCTTATTTTGCAAGGGCGAGGAAATTATCTGGGCAACCATCTATCGTTTGGCATACGTTAAATATTACGTCTTGGGTCTGTAACTTAATTCGTGCGGTTTGCTAAGAGATGGCGTAACTTGTATTATTCCATTGGAACATGCATTGGAAAGCTACTGTCATTATACGTCATTTCAGTATATGTCATTCATTTGAAGCGTAAACAACAATAATTGTTTTTCACTCAAATATGACGAACTTTGTGCCTGAAAAAGTGCTTTTGCGGGGAGTTCTTCTTCATTACTTTAATATGAAGAAAACTGCTGCCGAAAGTCATTGTATTTTGGTGGACGTTTATGGTGATCTTGCGCTAGTTGAGCGAACGTGACAAAAGACTCGTTGCTATTCCGGTTAAGAACTATTTGGAAAACAGTGGATGGGAAGTTTTGCCCCACCCGCCTTATAGCCCAGACCTTGCCCCTTCTGACTACCATTTGTTCCGGTCGATGCAGAACGCCCTCACTGAAATGCGATTCACATCAGAGCAGAATATCAAAAATTGGCTTGATTCATTCTTGGCTGCCAAGCCGGCGCAGTTCTTTTGGGATGGGATCCACAATCCACAAATTGCCAGAAAGATGGGAAAAAGTCATACCTTCAGATGGGCAATACTTTGATTAATACTATTGTGCACGTTTTTCTTAAATAAACGTTAAAATTTTGAAAAAAAAAGAAACCACACGAATTAATTTGTAGACCCAATATTTAATTTTAATCTATGCAGATGTGCATCAAAATTGTGCTTAAGGACTACGATTTACTTGTATCGGCAGCTTAAACTGTTCTGATGTTTTCCCAATTCCCAAACAACATCTAATTTTGAATTGGCGGAATTGCCCCAATAAATTTGTTTGTCCGCCAATCCACAGTTTGATGATTTGTTTGGACTTCTTAATATTTGGCCTATGATTGCGTTATTTAAAACTTCTAATTTGTTTTTTCTCATTAAAAAATAAAAATTAATCGACTCCGATTTTTCTCATGAGCAAATTTTTTTCCAAATAGACTAGTCTTCCGAATTAAATGGATTTTACTGTATTTGAATTCAAGCCAACAAATGTTCTTCATGTTGCACAGAGAGGGGCAGTGTGCAGACTTGCCTGTTCTTGGCTGTGTCTGTTTTAAAAATCTGAATCATTTAGATTTCTCTATTTCAGAAGCAACCCTAATTTGAGGTAACTTGTACGCAAAGGGTGGTTTTTTCTGCATTTCATTTGAAATTTCTTAATTTCAGACTAACTCAATTTGAACCATGGAAAGATACACAATCGAGCAACGCGTTAAAGTTATTCAGGCTTATTATGAAAATGGACGTTTAAATCAAAATGCATATCTTGCACTTCGTGATTTTTTCGGTCAATTTAATCGTCCAAATGTGCGTACAAGAGGAAAAATCGTGCAAAAATTTGAGCAAACCGGGTCTGTAGGAGATGTGAAGACACCAGTGCAAGCTCGTACAGCTCATACTGCAGAAAATATTGTTGCTGTTCGCGATAGTGTGGCTGAAGGGCCGTCCACCTCAACTCGTCGTCGTGCCGAACAATTGCACCTCTCACGCTCGTCGTTGATGAACATAATGCATAAAGACTTGCATTTACATGCTTACAAGGTACAATTGACTCAAAAACTTAAGCCTCTTGACCATTTCAAGCGTCGTCAATGGTCAGAATGGTGGCAAGAAATAGCAACACTGGGCCGTACTGTGAATGGTGTTCGCTATCGTGAAATGATAACAAACTTTTTATGGCCCGAATTGGAAGATATGAATATGGACGATATGTGGTTTCAACAGGACGGTGCGACTTGCCACACAGCTAACGAAACAATGGCTCTTTTGCGCGACAAATTCAATGGCCGTGTTGTCTCACGTGGTGGCGATGTCAATTGGTCGCCAAGATCATGTGACTTGACACCGTTGGTTATTTGAAAGAAAAGGTGTACGTCGATAAGCCGGCAACAATTCAAGAGCTAAAGAATGAGATAATTCGGCACATTAACGGCATAGAACCTCAATTATGCTTCAGCGTCATCGAAAATTTGGACCATCGGATGGAGGTGTGCCGCCGAGGTCGCTGCGGCCATTTGGCCGATATTTTGTTCCATACATAATTGAAGCATACCAATATTATCATAATTAAAAGAAATGACAACAATTTCCTTAATAATTTGTGTTTTATTCAAAATCAACATGGGCCCTTAAAATTTAACCATCCTTTAAGCTCCTTAAGGAACAACCCCTCTTCTTTCCAGCTAGATGTCTCTAGTACCCCACAAGTTAGTTGAGGGCATTTTCGACATTTTACTTGCCATCTCCAGTGCGGGCACGTTGATTTTGAGTCGAAGATTTTTGTAGCCCGAACCAAGGTGCAAATTTGTTCATACGGTGAACCAGAAATGAAGTATTACAGAGACAGCACACTTCCACCTCTCTTGTCCCTTAAAATGTTTGACAGCCATTTTTTATATCGTTTTCTCAAACCAAACCAATCAGAGAGGACATTCACATTAATTAGTGAATAACAAAAGCCTCTCAAATTCATCGATGGGCTAGGCGACAATCACCTGTGAAGTGGGCCATCTCTTTGGTACTTCATTTTTGAAGCAAACTAAAGCTTTGTCAATGAAACTGAAAAACTGAAACGAAGGCAACTTCGTATAAATTAAACACGCATTCTTTTTTCGTTTCCCTCTATGAGGGATTAAAATTAAAGTGCTGACGTTACTCAGCCCGAAATCAACTTAAAACTAAACTTACTCTACTTACTCTAATCGTTCGATGTCGTTGAACGATGGCCTTGATGTTATTCGGCCCCCTGGGTGGTCGGCGACGGTGGATTTTTTCGCAGCGTCTGGCATGCTCTGCTTAAAACGCTGATCTAGCGTCTGGCTGTTCACACACTTTGCAACTTTGAGAGCGTGTTAACTTGGCCTGAATGACAATTTTCTTGCAACTTTGAATATTTCAGGTCAATTTTTAAGTAGCTAACGTAACCTGAGTCGATATGCGTACATTCTGCGTTCAAATCCAAATCCAGCAATGACAGAATTTGTGTTTCTAAGATTAGCTTACAGATTATTGATTAGTAATTACTAAGCTCAGAGGATTATTGCATTATCATTGCCACAGCCAACTGACTTCCAAACCAAATCTGACTCAATCATTGACGAATTGCCGTTGAAATTCCCTTGAAAGGAGCCAAAGAAAATCCCTACTGTCATTATATGTCGGCAGCGGGGATTGTAAAAGCGCCTGACCTTGAAAGAAACTTCTCCAGGATGCTTACACAATCCATTAAAACGCCCCCAGGCCATCACATAGCATTATTTAATTACTGTTCACCAAAATAAATTAAAACTCCGACACCATTCTTCTAACTTTTCCATTAAGACACTCCCACACACAGGGCCGAGAGCATATGTTCCAACTGCCAAGAAAGGCACCCTCCAGACATCCAGCGGCCGGCATCTCTGTGCACGGAAAATATGCTCGACGAAAGGCATTTAACCACATTTCCATAATTCCTATCCGATTTGCTCGGTTTGCCACGGTTCTGTTCCGCTTAGCCTCTGATGGACCGGAACTCGGATCGATGCCTCATTTAGTTTTCTCATATTCATTTACACATTTAGTTTCCCATGTCGTCGGTCGCTGGCGATGCTGATGCCGCTGGCAGCACAGCAAATCGCCCACCGCCCACAAATAGGACCACAAAGGACAAAGTCGAGAAATTCATTAGTCTGCAGGATGGCCCAGACATCGAACCGAATGAGAAATGCTGAAAGATAAAGCATAATCGAAGGGGAATATCATTTAGCACGTAGTGGCTGCTGCCGGCAGACCTTTGACATGCCAGATCCTAGATCCCAGTCATCATTGCGATATTAGCACATCGCCTATCAAGAGGGACTCGCTTTAGCCTGAATGGCGTTGGTTGTGATACATTTTATCGAGCGGATAGTGGGCCTGAGTGGCGGCGAAACAAATCGGAGCGTCCTTAAACTCAATTAGGTGGCGGACGGGGGGGTTTTATTGAGCTTCCGTCTTGTTGTGTGTGGAGTGGGGCAGCCGCCACGGGGATCACATAATTTTGAGGAAATATTTGTAGAGACGGAATGTGCAATTTTAATTCATGTGGTTGCCTCGGGCCGGGGCTTGTGTGGGGGTGCGACAGAAGTGGCGACTGGCTAATAAAGTTTTCGCTCAGAAGAGTGAGGCATGCGGCATACTTTCACTGAATGAACCAGAGATTTGCTGAGTGGTGGGCATTGAAAAAATGTTAATTTAAATACCACGAGCTGGGGGGGATATCGCATTCTGGACGGCCGCGAGGAACAGGAGGACGAGGACTTTGTTTTCAAATCGAACGCTGAATGATTTCGATGGCGTTTGCTTTGTTTGTTGCAAATGTACATGGGGGTTGCTTAAGTTGAAAGTTGTTTTAAAACAGGGGGCTTAAGGGGGCATGTCAATGCTACCCTGCCCCTGTATGTGAAATTCTCAATAAATGGGAAAATTATGTATTCTGGGGATTTCGAATGGACACAACCAGATGTTAGAATGGAATAGAACTGTGAAACATCGTAGACATTATGTGGGGAATATCGTGTAGCTCAAGCTGTCGCCTAGGGTTGGTTTATGGGTCTACAGTCATAGGCGGAGCTGGTCATAATTAAGCCCTACTACGCGCTAATGATGAGACCTACAGTCCAGACGGCGAATTTTAAGTGTTTCTTTTTTCTGGACAAGTATTATTATTGTAGGATTATGAAAGCTGTTCGTGTTGAACCTAGAAACCTCAACTTAGCAGCTATCCAGTACGGCACGGGGCAATGAGCAATGACAAGGTTCATATTAACTTTCAGTGCACCTTTCATGCCTTTACACGGTATCGGCGCTATGTTTCCTTGTGCACCCCCTGTTTATAAGGCTCTGCTCTGTAGCTCACGACGGAGAATTCTTGCTGCTCCATCAAGGTCGGTAATGAACTCACCGAGACCTTCAGTGTCAAAAATGTTTTAGACAAGGCGTCGCGCTGTCGTGTGACTTCTTTAACATCATCCAGGAGAAGATCGTGCAGAACACCCTCGCCATCGCAAAAGGCACGAACTTTCAGAAGTGCATACAACTGCTGGCATACGCGGGTGGCATTGACGTGATTGGTCGGACACAGCGAGCCGTCAATGAATGACATTGATTTGGTGACGTGGAAAATGTGTTTCCCTTCAACATCATCAACGGCTTGGTCACAACGTATATTCTCGAGTACACACGCGGAAAAGGACCCCAGCCAACTTGTTGTGCGAACCTACGGACAACTTGTAAAATATGGTGCGAACGGGGGAGGTTGGTGAAGCGTGAAGGTGAAGCGCTGCCCAAAAAGAAAAATGTAATTGACACCACAAGCTTCTCAGAAATGATTTTCAATGTTGGCAGGAGTGCATGGATATTGGTAGAGATGTCACACGAATTGTGATTTTGCCGAATAACGAATGTGAATTTTGCGATGGCTGCAAAGAGCATTCCATACGTGTAGTGCGACTGAAAAACGAGTCTCTCTCGATGAGCACTCCTGGCGAGACGAGTATTGCGGGTGAATTGATGGAGAGGAGGTAGCCCGGTAATAATGTCATTGTCACCCAGTTATCTCGTCTCTCTCAAAGAAGAAGCATTTGTCTATCCGACCGCATGAATGCTATGCCTTTGTTTGACTAGCACCTTTTGTTAAAATAGCGATCAAATGCGGACAAGGAGAGACGGTATGTCGATGTTCGAGCGAGTGCAATGAGTGTAATGACACTGTTGTCTCCTATAAGTTTTACCGACTGCTTTTGGGATCTATCTAGTAGGTGCCGGGTGGTCTTGGGGGCACCAGACCAAATGTGACTGTTGTATTCAAGCTTGGGGCGGATATACACTTTATAAATTAAAGCCAAATCAGGGAGGATGTGACATCTTGCAGCATTTTTGGCGAGTTCAATTAAGCCTCAATTGAGGTGCAGTCAAACCCACAAAAATTTTAAATTATGCTGGTCGTCACTAGGAAGCTCCGATGACCTCAAAAATTGTGATTTTGGTAATTTTCCCCTCAATTTAGCCTCAATTATGTGATTCTACCAACTCAGTGTTGTGCTGATACACATACAAAGCAGAGATAATGGAGTATAGATATATCCAACTTCTACCTCTCTTGCCCCTTGATTTCATTTGACAGCTTTTTTTGTACGATTTTTTCCCGTGTCTATGAGTACGTGAGAGCTCTTGAGAACAGCTGGCGAACAGCTGATACGCTTCCCCAACATAGTAGAGGGGTGAATTAGAGTCCTTATTTAAAAATTCGTTCGTTTTTTTTTATGGAATATTTTTAACACTACACTGGAGCACTCAGACTCAACACTTGTGCTGACAGAGATTCTTGCTCTTCCGAAGGAAGACTAGCAGGTGCTTCGGTGATGAAGAGCCTACATCATCAGCTCTCACCATTTCACCGCCGAAGATCTGCCACCTGACAAAGGCAAGACAGTGACAGAGGAAGTGCTCTGCATTGTCGTCGTCGTCTCTACAGGCGTCGCAGATGGTTTGGTCAACACACTTAGATGTTTGGCGAATGTGTAGTGTCCCGTTTGTAAGCCTGAAAGTTGTCTGCAGTCTTTTCTGCCAAGTGATAGCAATAATACAGCGGATTTCTTACAGACGTTTGGTAGCATGTGCTTGGTTTGTCTGCTTGGAGAGTCATGTCACCTCCGATTGTATTCTTGAGAGGCCTAACTATGGATGGAAGCTCTAACCGAGAACGCAGGCAGACCCAGCACAGGTTCAGGTCCAGAGAATGTCTCTTCTGATCCCTGTCTAGGAATTTCATCGGCAATCTCATTGGAGGCATGGCATGGACTTTGACTGCCGATAGAATTCAGAGCGAACTTGCATTCCTGAACTATGCAGGAAGTGGTGAAAGGATAGAGCGAGGCCTTAAGCACAGTTTGGCCCTCACTACAGACAGACACTTTTTCCCTTCCAGCTGTTCTCCACAATATTTTTTTTTATTTATTAAACATTAGGATCGCATAGGTTTCCGCTTGAAAACCGACGCAAATTTACCTAATGAGGTGTGCACTCCAATGTTGTCGCCCTTCACGAAGGCACCAGCACCAGATCCTTCGTTGGTTTGAAGCCATCCGAAAAGATTTGACTACATTCCTTTCCTGGCTCAGATTCTGGCCAAAGCCAGTCCTGAGTGTAGCGAAAGTCTACTTTATGTGTACGAAATTCCCTCGTTACTTAGATGTTATTTCAAATTTCGGTGTTAAAGCGAATGTTATGTTCATGAAGTCGATTCATTAAGCTTCCATTTAAGCAAGTTACAGTCCTCTCATAGGAAGATGAGTGGGATGTGCTAAAAGTTCAATCCGAAGTGGATTGCAGAGTCTAGTACCCCATTTTGATCCATCATACTCCCATTTATTGCTTATTTTCGTCTGATTTCGTCTGCTGTCACTTTTACTTGCAAAAGTTTTCCAGTATTGGTGTTTGATCTGACTACTTAACCAGGCAGGGCACGTATACCATATGAGTCTGCCAAAAGAGAGATAAAACTAAATTGGACGTCTAACAGAATCTGAATTTATCCTAATTCTCCTATCAGCATTCCCAATGCATGTCGAGAAAGAATACGTCGCATGCCATCGTATTTAGGTTGGTCAATTATGAGCCTAAAGTTATGGTGCTATTTTCACTCATAGTTAATGAGAACAAAGTGCAGTATTGTGCACTGCGTCATATTGCACACAGTGCAATGCTCTAATTCTTACTGAATAGCTTCTTATGGTGTCAGAATTTTGGTGTGTGCCATCAAGTGTTTTAGTTATGTGACTGTTGATTTTAATGACCACACGCTTGCGTGTTTTTTTTTCCAAGCGTATATACGCTTAAAATATAAGTGCACAAAAAAGCCATCGGCGATTAATAATTCATCATAAAATCTTGGCTGCACCTACGACTTTAATGACAATTGCGGCAGTCAGGGGTGGAATCGTGTAAGGTGATGGATATTGAAGCGTATATACGCACCTAGTGAATGTGTTCTTGGGCTTCTTTGTTTTGGTGGGTATACTTTTAGGTTGGAATACCTCTACATTTCCGGTGTGAACTGGAGGCAAAGATTGCCGAAGTTGCGTGTCTCTATCCCCCATGATCTCTGATACCGATGATGGAAAACCTTCCGGCTTCATCGACACAAGCGCCATTCAAGGATAACGAGTGGCAACAGACAAAATTGAGTTTTTGAAGCATTGAATACCACTCGATTGTTCTTTCCCCAGCTAATTATGCTGTCAAGATCGGAATTCCATAGGCTTAACATAAGCTGCCGTTCCAATTCTACGGCCGAATGGCAGTGTCGTGAGTCTTGGAACAAATATGAAAACCAAGGGTGCTGTCATCAGCGAAAGAATGAATTGGATTGGAAGTAGCAGACAAGAGATCTTTGTCGGAGAAAGTCATGGGCAGAGATAATGGAGGATAAGGATAGATATATCCGTCTTCGGCCAATTTTACCCCTTGTCCATGTCGGCATTGTGGAATTGGTGGAAATTGTGGTGGAATTCCCTAGCCCTCCCTCCCTTTCACACATACTCTTACAAAGTTCCCGGCTCCACCATCGCAGCACCATATAAAAAAACGCTGTCAAATGAAATCAAGTTGAAAGAGAGGTTGAAGTTGGATATCTCTATCCTCCATTATCTCTGGTCTTGGGGAACACATGCATTTACTCGGTGGATATCAGACTTGAACCCATCCAACACAACTTGACTTGAACGGTTCGGAAGGTAAGGTAGAAAAAGGTAGAAGAAGGTATTCATCGAATATCAAGCACAACGAGTGTGACCTTTAAGAAAGGGGCGTGTACTGCTATGGGTCGGTACGAGGTTGGTGACAAAGATTTGCCTATCTTAGGGACCGCTTGGACAAATGCAGTTTTCCATCTGCTCGGAAATGTACCTAAAGAGTAGGCTAGATGAAAAAAACTCACGCAGTGTTTTTGTCAACGAAGAAGAACACCTCTTCAGAAGTATAGAGGGAGTACCCTCCGGGCCAGCAGATTTGTACGCGTCGAATGCTTTAAATAATCTTGCAAGTGTACGAGTCCGATGCCCCGATTGCGAGTGTCGATTGTCGGCTGAATCGATAGTCGACAAATCTATCGCTTGAAATCTATTTCGGTATTGTGTAACTCAGTCGACTGAAAATCATATTATTTTGAATTAAAAACGTGCATATGACAAATTTGTATACGTCTGGCAGTTGAGGGTGTCAAATTTCTTAATTCATGTTCACATGGATGTGGGAAGCACAGGAATATTAGATAGAGAGGGTGTGTGAGATCCCATGAGTTAGAGAGAGGGATGTGGGCTTCGCCGGTACAGTGTAAACAGGCACTCGGGTGCGTATCAAAACAAATCGTGTGTGCAAATACTTGAATGAAATAATAAATTTCTGGACATTTTTTATTCGTTGATTTGTTCGATTTTGTATGTGCAACTCTCTTTGGTTGAAATTGAAGTTACAATATAAATGTTTTAAGGACACAACAGAATAAATTAAATTACAATTGCAACACGAAAACAAAGTTTATTTCATGATTCTTTGCCGCACTAAAACCGGCGATTAGAAATTTATGAACGGCAAACATTTAAGGGAAAATCGAACAATATCGATCGTAATCGACATTCATAATAACAAAGCGACAAATCGACAATCGACAATCGGTGTGTATCGACTATCGATTGATAATCGACACTCGCAATCGGGGCCCGAAAGTGGATTTGTCCCATGGTGAAATTAACATTCTCAAGTTCAGACGAAGACATATTGGAATCTGGCAGAGTTGAAGTGGCCGCGAGCAAAATGGCTTTCTCTTAAGAGGTGACATATGCGATGTCAGTGTAAATGAGCGTGGGAATTGAAAACGTTTTTTACAAGAGACCAAATGCGTGAGCAACGCACCAACACACTCCGCTAACGGACCCGATATGAGGATTGTACCCCAGCCAATATTTTCTACGACAATCAAGACATAACAGGTAAATCCTTACTTTTATCTGGATTATAAGGAATGACTGGACACTTCTCAATAACGTGAGAGACTGAAATGATTTGGGACCAACGACATCAAAATATGTGCACTAGGCTCGGATTAATATCTGGGGAATACAAATCCTTCAAATGTCCGTTACGATTCGGTCCTTCTTGTATTTTCAAAGCAGGCAGCTTCAATTTCAAGTTCATATTGAAGCTCTCTAAATTCTCACAGAGTAAAGAATTCGAGGAAAACTTGCACGTTCGGATGCGGCATAGAACAGCAGGTCGACCGTGCTGATGAGGGAACAAAGTCCTACACAATACGAGTGACAACTGAAGAGGCTAAGTCAACCAAGAGGCTAGCAACTCGATACGCCTTTTCGTCGTCTTATGGTTTTATACTAATGCAACGCCCGGGAAGTGTGTAATAATGTCAATATCATGCAGTTCTATCGCCACTTGTTTGAGAGATCAACGAAATGTTTTGCGTGCACCTCAGCTTCTGTTTATTTATGGATGTTAGTTCACGAATCCAATTTAATCGCAAGTTCGTATGAACAAATGACTGCATCAGCACATGATGAAAAGCACCAACGTAACACGGTTGAGTGCAACCCATTAAGGGCGAGACTTAGAGCCCTGTCACTGCCCGACATGCAGTCCGGTTTGGTTGAATAAAAACAGAACCCTTCACCGACAAAGAAGTAAACCGTACGAAATTACAATGCCAAGCATTCTCCCCAGCCAGCCAGCCAGCCTGCATCAGCACGGAATCTCGACTAAAGGTCGCCCCTTGTTTGTGATCCACTTTCGTGCTTAAGAGATTTTCAAGTTATTTCAATTATTTAAGTCCACAAACATTCTTGGCAGTGAAGGCGAGGCGAAAACAGGGATAAGGAAACTTTTGTGAATCCATTTTTTCCCCTTTGTCCATCCACAAGGCCAAGGAGAGGGGGAAACTTCAAAAGAATTAAGCGAAAAAATTGCACAAAAACTGCATCCAAGAGCGGGGGAAAATAAAACTTGCATTGCCAGTCTTACCCGGGGTCCAGGAGAGCGTATGTCCTGAAACCTCGACCTAAATGTGAAAATACCAGCAAGTAATTGAGTTGGAACGACTGCCCGTCCCATCGCACAGCGGGGGCTGTGGACGTGGCCCGTGGTACCCCATCCACATCAGTGCAGCCAAACTAGGGGAATAGTGGGGAACCGCAATTTCCGGCGGCATACCACTCAATCAGTAAATGAAGTCCCTCTGGTGGTGCTCTGTGGAGGGGGAGAGATTGGAAGATGGAAGATTGCTTCGATAAGGAAATGTGTGTGCGAACCAAAGGAGCATCTCTGCAACAAGACAGCTGGCGTGTGAAGTTCTGAGCAGGGCTTGTGGGGTGGTTTTGAATCGTTTCACTTCAACCACACATGGAAACAACCACGAAGTGTTCACATCCTGGTTGGGATACTTTAATTTTTTTTTTCTCTTAATTTTCAAGTACTGGACAATCTTGTTGTCTGGACTTACAACGTGTGTGAAACAAGCTGATGTCTTGCGGTGGCAGGCTGGCAAACTTTCTTGTGGCTCTACACTACACGGGGTGGGACAATGTCTGCTGGACGTCACATGAGTATGCGTGGAACGAGTAACGAGAAGTGTAAGCACTTGCTAAACGTTTTCATGAACAAAGTCAACGAATCGTGTCCTTTTGTGAAGCGACGGTACTGAAATTCAGATAAGTCGTTTATTTGTCAGCGTTCGATAATGCCGAACTGGATCTGAAGGGTCATCTTCATCAAAATTCTAAGACGACTGAGTCGCGAGGTGTTGTTTAAAAACTCGCCTGGTTGGACTTGGGCATAATCCCTGAAATGTTTAAGTCAATGGCGGAGAATAGAGTGGAGTGGACATCACGCGCTTGTGCTCTATCTCCGCGACCCCTTTAGTGGAGTATGTGGGTCGCTGAAGATGGTGAGGATTCAGATTGTTCTTATCCAGGGAGAGGGATGTTTTAAATTATGTCCTAGTCTTGCACGCTCATCTGTAGGATTCTGTTACAGAAGTCAAATGACAGCGCCTTGTCTAAGTCCTCTTTTGATATTAAATGTCTCATTGAGTCGTTACCGACCTTGATGGAGAAGCGAGAATTCTCCATCGGGATCCTGCACAACCTGATGAGTTTGGAAAAATGTCAAAACCAGACATGGCGGTGTATGGCTCGTCTCTGTGAACGCTGGCTTATGCGACCTTGAAATCGACGAACAGGTGATGGTATGGACCTGCATCTCTTGAGGTTTTTTCCAGGGTCTGCAGTAATATGAAGATTGGGTCGACGGTGGACATCCCCGTACTGATAAGGACCTATCAGGTTATTGACGAATGGCTTAATGCTTTCGCACAAAACGGCAGAGAAGGTCCTTTAAGCGAAGTTAAGGAGACTTCTCCCTCGGATGTTGGCCCTTTTAAGGGGTCTCTTGTCTCTGACACTGGAATTCTCCTCGAAGATCATGCTTCCCTCAAACCATGCCTTACAGATGTGTTGCTGCATGTACGCTACCAACTCATCTTCGGCTTAAATTTCTGCAGATTGTCAGCACCAGCAGCTTTATTCGACTTTAGTGCCGATATCTTGACTTCGCCTAGGTCGGGACGACGGAATTGTCATCTATTATCTTCGACTGTGTGCAGTGGAACTTTCTGCCTGACAGCGCTATTGGTGTTCCTCGTCGTTTAACAGTCTACATGAGTGATCTTCCCAGATTCTCAGTATCGACGGAGGCTCTACTAAGAGTTGTCCTCGTTTATAATGACAGACTTCTGTCCGAAGCTTATAAGAATTGGATATTTTTATCTTTTGGTAGAACTTTCGGAAATTATGATCGAAGCGCCTGCTTGCATCGCTGAATGTCTGCGCTCGTTGTCAAACCAAAGGGTTTCCTACCGACGACATGATGTCCACCCCATCAAGTTTAGGGGGGATTGAATTGAAAAAAGTGGGGAGTGACAGAAGAGACATATAGCACTGCGACCACATTTGATCTATGGTGCTCCCTTTCTTTATCTAGGCCTTCAAAGCTTTCTTGAGAAAATTGATGATCTCTATAGACGGACGATGTCCTGATGTCCTAATAGTCTGTTCCTTTTAATGCGAGTCTGTTTGTTATTTTGTATCTGTTTGTACTCAGATTTGGACACTCCACTGGTAGGGGTTCCATGGTTCCCTTTGATTGTTCACAGTGTTTACGTTGTCTGAGCTGCTGTGCCCCATTTTGTGTTGGTGATAGTTGCATAAGAAGCGGCCAGTAAGTGCGTCACATGACGGTCTATGGTCAAGCTGGTTTAAATGGAATGTGGGAATTACTCACCGGTATAGGGCTATGCTTCGGTGGGTTGGTCACGTGGCACGAATGTCCCCATCATCACAACTTCCGAGGCGGGCCTTGAATGCGGTTCCATCAGGTAGGCGACCGGTTGGCAAACCCAGGAAGTAGAGGTTGGACCAAGTCCGCCTGGTTATGCTTGGGCAAACCTCCTGATGAGTTAGAGTCGGTGGCGGAGGATCGAGTTGCCCGGATTTCTCTCGTGCTTGGGATACTTTAATCCAATAAAATGAAGAAAGACTACAAATGTTTATGCAGTAACTACTTAAATACACAGATATTTATTTTCTAGTTCTCAATATTTTGCCTTACATACGATTATTTACAAAATGTTTAAGTCTCCTCCGGCCACCACTTTAGACGCATTGCCACTTGGGGTAATTCCTTCCATTCCGACGAACAATAACACGTCGACACACCCTTCGCGGAGATCGTCGCACACGTCTAGCTTCTTCTTCAACTGCAGTAGGCTTCAGAAATAAATAGAAAAATATATTCCGAAATCATTGCAAGACAACTCAAAAGAACTCACCTCGCTTCCTAACACGATGTCAGTTGGTGTCTCCTTGTAGAGCTTCTCAAAGTAGTCACTGACACTTGCTGGGACTTCGTTCACCACTGCCACGTCTGAACTCGACTCCAGATTCGACTCAGAAGCTGGAAGCCCAAAGGCTAGAGCAACCAATGCGAGGAAGAATACGATCTTAGCTGCCATGCTTGTGGTGTAGGTGTTGACTGACTGTTGCCAGATGTGTCAACGATCTTCGTTTATATAGGCCACACGCAACCAGGTGAGTGGTTGTGTGCTGCAGAATCTAATCTGTTTTCACTTGAATGTTCATGCTGCAGTTGCACTTGGCAGCGTGGGCTAGTTCGGGAAACCACTTTGGGTGTTGTTCGCATTCTCAAGTTACTCGAGAAGATGAATCACATGATCTACGAGCGATTGGAATATCTTTCTTGATTTCTTGCGTTGGAATATTCTTGGAATATTTCTGATATCAATTATGGCTTATTTTGCGGTTTACCTAAGTAGGCACGACGCGTGTCATTTGCTTCAACTCAATTGTAAGTTTCTGAGTTATTGCTGAAATTGAGAACAACTGCGGTGTGCTTCCAAGGAAGAAATGCACAGTCTACAAGAAAATTATTTGAACAATCTGGTTTTTTTTTTCTTGATTTTATTGTTGCTGGACTATACGCCATTTATACATTTTTTGTTCATTTTATTCCTTTGAAATCTCGTTTCTCTGAAGTATGGGGTAGACGTTAGTAGTTTTTTGTGATTTTTTCAGAAGATATTAAGATTCTTGTTTTTTTTTTTTTTTTTAATGGCGGTTGCTTTTGAAGTTCAATTTTGTTGTTTTAACCCAAATTGCTTTCACATTTTCGGCTCTCTTCATATCCTGCATGTGAGTGTGGGGTCAGCCGCATGGATCAGATAGGTTTGCGAGATGTTATTTTTCCAATATAATTTTGTTTTAACTGAAATGGATTTAACTTACTTGCTAGACGAAAGTACTTCAAACTAGCTCAACTAACTTACCAATCCAGTTCTTAAGCCATGTTCTAACCTGTTGACCCTATGCGGGTACTCTAAGCTAACCTAATCTAAGTTATAAATGTGCCTTTCGGCCTAATCTAAGTGTTTTTTTGTAGTCTTTGATGACAAGCTTTTATTCATTTTTCATGTACTAAGAAAGTTGAGAAAAAACTCGTCTAAATTTTCTACTTAACCTACCTTAAGCTAACTTACCCTAAAATAAAACTTAAGACTATCTTAACTAGGTCCGTAACAGTAAACAGCACCAGGATTAACATGGCTTACTATCTTCATTCGGTGCAGACTGTACTTGGCAGTGTTTGTACTTATCCAAACACGCGCCCAAGCCACTCGCGTGATAATGCTGTGCATCGATGGAGAGCGGTGAAACCAAGCCAAGCCAAAGAACTCACGTGATGCTGCTGTGCACAGAATGAAGGACGCCATCCGCCAAGTTACAACCGAAGCCATCGATAACGTTGTATATCGTGCTCTCTCTGTCCCTCCAATGCGTACAACCTACAACTTCTGTTTTGCTCTCTTTTTGTTATATTGTCTTAAGTTAAGTTCTGTTAGTTTTCTGTGTTAAAGGTTGGAATAATAGCTGAAGTCTCACTCGATGTTTGGACTCAAGTCAATAAAGACACATAACAAGTGATTTTAGTGTTTAATTTGTCTGGGGACCACCCCTGGCTCCCACACATATAACTCAGGGCGTATATGTTATGCATATGGCTAGCATAAAGGGTGGTTAAGGGCCGATGTTGAATGTGAACCACACCTAATCGTCTGCATTTCATTTGACAATTCTCAATTTCAGACTAACTCAATCTGAACCATGGAAAGATACACAATCGAGCAACGCTTTAAAGTTATTCAGGCTTACTATGAAAATGGGCGTTCAAATCAAAATGCATATCGTGCACTTCGTGATTTTTCGGTCAATTTAATCGTCCAAATGTGCGTACAATCGGAAAAATCGTGCAAAAATTTGAGCAAACCGGGTCTGTAGGAGATGTGAAGACACCAGTGCATGCTCGTACAGCTAGTACTGCAGAAAATATTGCTGCTGTTCGCGATAATGTGGCTGAAGAGCCGTCCACCTCAACTCGTCGTCGTGCCTAACAATTGCACCTCTCACGCTCGTCGTTGATGAAGATTATGCATAAAGACTTGCATTTACACGCTTACAAGGTGCAACTGACTCAAGAACTAAAGCCTCTTGACCATGTCAAGCGTCGTCAATGGTCAGAATGGTGGCAAGAAATGGCAACAGTGGATGATCAATTGATTTTCGAAGAAAATCATCTTCAGTGATGAGGCACATTTTCACCTCAGAGGATTCGTCAATAAGCAGAATTGCCGCATTTGGGCGAATGATTGTGATTGTGATTGTCGAAAAACCAATGCACCCACCAGGAGAGGCGGTTTGGTGCGGTTTATGGGCTGGCGGCATCATCGGGCCGTATTTTTTCCAAAATGAGGCCGGTCAGGCAGTTACTGTGAATGGTGTTGGCTATCGTGAAATGATAACGAACTTTTTATGGCCCGAATTGGAAGATATGAATGTGGACGATATGTGGTTTTAACAGGACGGTGCTACTTGCCACACAACTAACGAAACAATCTCACGTGGTGGCGATGTCAATTGGCCGCCAAGATCATGTGACACCGTTTGATATTTTTTTTGGGGTTATTTGAAAGAAAGAAAAGGTGTACGTCGATAAGCCAGCAACAATTCAAGAGCTAAAAGATGAGATCATTCGGCACATTACGCGGTAGAACCTCAATTATTCTTCAGCGTCATCGAAAATTTGGACCATCGGATGGAGGTGTGCCGCCTAGGTCGCGGCTGTCATTTGGCTGATATTTTGTTCCATAAATAATTGAACCATACCAATATTGTCATAATAAGAAGAAATGACAATAATTTCCTAAATAATTTGTGTTTTATTCAAAATCAACATCGGCCCCTAAAATTAAACCAACCCTTTAAAGTGCACCTTTTTTTGTTTTTACACAATTTTTTGGTTTGGATTTTTTGTTTTATAACCACTTTTTTTTTATTTTTGGTTTTGGTTTGCGAGATGTCTGTGTGATTAAATGATACTTTCGTTCTCTTGAATTAATAATTTAATAGTTGGTTAATTTGTATACAGTAAGCGTTAAAAGTCAGTGTACAGCATATACACTTTTTCTGCTTTAAAGTAAAAATTTAATTCAAACCGGGCACCCCAGAGGAAGAATTCTTGAACGCGGTTTTCTAAAGCAATTAGTTATGTACTTATCACAAAAACTATGTTTCAAAGGCGAAAAATATCAAACATGCAAATTGAAATGCGCATTTGTTGTTTTTTACAAAATTTGTGCAAGTTATTGGGTCTATAACAAATTCGTGCGCAATAGTATAGCTATGACTTTTTCCCATCTTTCTGGCTGTTTGTGGATCCCATCCCAAAAGGACTGCGCCGGCTTGGCAGCCAAGAACGAATGAAGCTAATTTTTGATATTCTGCTCTGATGTGAACCGTATTTCAGTGAGGGCGTTCTGCATCGACCGGAACAAATGGTAGTCAGAAGGGGCAAGGTCTGGGCTATAAGGCGGGAGGGGTAAAACTTCCCATCCACTGGTTTCCAAATAGGTCTTAACCGGAATAGCAACGTGGGGCCGAGCGTTGTCATGATGGGAAATTATTGCCTCCTGTCTGGTCCCATATTCTGACTGCTCTCTTCAAACGCATTAATTGTGTTCGGTAGCGTTGTCCATTGATGGTGTCGCCCGGTTTCAGCAGCTCATCATACAGCACACCCTTCTCATCCCACCAAATACAGAGCATATTCGGCTTTGCCCTTGATTTGGCTGCAATCGTGCAAACCACTTCCGCCAAAATACGATGACTTTCGGCAGAAGTTTTCTTCATTTTAAAGTAATGCGGAAGAACTCCCCGCAAAAACACATTTTCAGGCACAAAGTTCGACATATTTGAGTGAAAAAGAGTTATTGTTATTTACGCTTCAAATGAATGACATATACTGAAATGACGTACAATGGAAGTAGCTTTCCAACGCATGTTCCAATGAAATAATACAAGTTACGCCATCTCTTAGCAAACCGCACGAATTAAATTATACACATTCTTTTAAATGCGAGCGATTATTGGCACACTGAAGTTCGCCAACCGTCACATCATCTCAACATCTCACATCGAAAGTTAATACATTTTCTTTAGTCACGTCAATTATGCATGAAACACTAAAAACTGTTCATCATCTATACCTAGAATATTACAAGCGTAAGTATGAGGGCGACGTTACTCGGGACACATTGGGTTTTTTCAAAGTATCCGAATGTGTACACACTTCAAGTGCAGTGCGAAAATTCAAGTGAAAAGATAAATCGGCGTAAGCAACCTGTTTGCGTGTGACCTATATAAGCTGAGACCGGTGGCACTCCAAGTATCAGTCAATCAACACCAACACCGCAAGCATGGCAGCTAAGATCGTATTCTTCCTCGCATTGGTTGCTCTAGCCTTTGGGCTTCCAGCTTCTGAGTCGAATCTGGAGTCGAGTTCAGACGTGGCAGTGGTGAACGAAGTCCCAGCAAGTGTCAGTGACTACTTTGAGAAGCTCTACAAGGAGACACCGACTGACATCGTGCTGGAAGACGAGGTGAGTTCTGTTGAGTGGTGTAAAATCGTTGCGGAATACATTTCTTATTTATTGAAGCTCAGTGAAGTTGAAGAAGGACCTAGGCGTGTGCGACGATCCCCACGAAGGAGGGTGTGTCGACGTGTTATTGTTCGTCGGAATGGAATGAATTACCCCAAGTGGCAATGCGTTTAAAGTAGTCACCACGGAGACTTAAAGATTCTGCAAATTGAATTGTCGATGAGAAATAAATTGATATTTGCATGAATTTGGGGCGTGTTTTTCAGCATTTATGAGTATTTATAGTGAAGGCATAATACTTTTTATGCAGGCCATTCCAAATAGTGAACTAAACAAAATCGCGTGGTAGAGATCACATGCTGTTGTATTTTCTTTGCACCTCCCATCACGCAAGACAACTTCTAAAACTCATTAGTGCTGAGGATCAATAAGGTAACTTCGCCCAAATAAACAACTGAACAAGTGCTCAACGCCGATGCAACAGGGCTATACTGGAAACTTCTTTCGGCAAAGACTGCTCCAGAGCGAAAAATAAACAAAAGGTCACATATTTCACGTGCGCTCATGTCACATTTCACCATAAAGTGAAACGACTTTTCATAGGAAAAGCACAGAAGCGTCGTTCCTTTGAAAATGTGTCCTTGCCTGTACATTACAGGAACTCCAAGTCGGCCAGGATGACCATCAGCAATTTTTAAGGATAACTTGCTCCAGAAGTACATGATAAAGACGTACTTGAAGGTACATGAAGACCTCTCAATATTCTTCGCAATAATTGAACATCGAATTCTAACACAGTGTCCACGGGCCACGGAAGAAGTTTCTGAATTTCCGAACCATATAACAGCACTAGTACATACGGCAGCCGATTTAAACAATTGGAACGAAGACCATGTACCTTCCGATATAAAAAGGACGGACAACAACCGGGCTTAGATCATCCGATTTGTGCAGTGTTTTCCAGAGATTCTGTCCAGTAATTTAAGAAAGCTCTGGGCAACTAAGGCCAAGTCCTTAAAAGGTTGCAATTAATTGACATAAGCTCGACTTCCAACTGTCCCATCGTGTGTTGAGGCAGAATGGCGACTGTTTTCAGCAGCTCACATTTCCTCTACACGGGATGTTTGTGGGAGAACTGCGTTGTTTAAAAGGGAGTTCAAGAAGCTATCAGAGAGAAGAAGAAGACCTACAGAGACTGGATGCTCTTTTTGGGGACTCTGCTTCTCGCTAAAGAGCAGTCTTGCTTCTTCGAGCAGCTAAAGAGCAGTCTTCGAAGGAGTTCGGCGAGACGTTGGAAACCATAGATCTGCGAAAAAGTTGTTCTGGCAAACTATTCGCCGACTCAAATTTAGGAAATTCAACATCATCGAAGGCAAATATGGTGTGTTGCCTTCTAATGAGGTGGTCATCTTACGCAGATGGAGTGGGCACGTTCATCTCAAACAGAGCACTGAGGCTGAAAGACCTGTAGTCTTGAGTGGGGCGGAGAATAGTCCAACGGTGGAGGAAGTCATTTTGGCGATGATTTGTGGATGAAATCCACCCAGTAATGCTTAAGGCGATGTGTAAAGAGGAAGTTTTATGGCTCCCTAGTGTCATTAAAGTGGCCTGGGAACGTGGTGAGATAGCTGGCGATTGGCAAACGGGGGTGAGTGTCCCTCTTTTCAAGGAGAGGGACAAAAGAGAATGCTCCAACTACAGGAGCATATCTCTTTTAAGTCTCCCCGGGAAAGTCTACGCTAAGGTGTCGGAGGCGCGTTCTAGAGCTATGGTCGAGCCCAGGATGGGGGATGAACAGCCCGACAGAAGTACAACCGACCAGCTTTTCAGACTAAGAATGGTACTTGAGAAGGCTTGGGAGTAGGCCAAGCCCATCTACAGTTGCTTTGTGGATTTGGAAAAGGCATACGACCGAGTTCCTCGAGGTAAACTCTGGAGTACTCTGCAGGAGTGTGGAATTGATGGTCCTCTTCTGAGGGCCATTCTCTATACACAAACTGTAGCAGCTGTTGTCGGGTTAATGGTGCTAAATCAACACCTTTCACCATGGGCGTTGGACATCGTCAAGGGTGCGTGTTGTCAGCCCTCCTTTCTTGTATATTACGATTGGATTTTGCAGCGCAGCCGAGGCGAGGAATGTTTCATCTTAGTGATCCTCACATCTTCCAAGACAGAAAGCCTGTGCGCACTCGACAGGTTTGTGGCCGTATGTGCTGACACTTTAATGAAGGTCAAAGTGGACAGATGGGACACAAATATGGTCATCTCCAGAACGCCTGTTCAATGCACTCTACAGGCTAGTGGAGTCATATTGAAGCAGGTGGGGAAATATAAGTATCGGGGTCATTTTCACTAATAATGGGCGGAGCAATGCTGAGCTTTCCTGTAGAATTGATCAAGCTGGGTCAATTTTAAAACAGCTTGGTAGATCTGTAATCAGGAAAGCTGAGCTTGGTGTGGAAGCCGGTATTCAAGTCAGTATTTGTTCCAACTCTCACCTATGGTCATGGAATTTGGGTAATGACCGAAAGAATAAGATCGCTAATACAAGCTGTTGAGATGAGATTTCTTCGTGTTCCTGTGGGAATTCTTCGCCGGGATAGGGTGAGAAACACGGCAGTGCGAGAGGATCTCAACATAGAGGAGCTGCTTCTTCGACCGAAGGGAGCTATGCTTCCGTGGTTTGGTCACGTGGCACGAATGTCCCCATAATCACGACTTTCAAGGCGGGTTTTGAATGCGATTCCATCAGGTGGGCGACCGCTTGGCAGACCCAGGACGAGATGGTAAGACCAATTCCGAAAACTCACCTGGTTACGCTCGGGCATAACTCCAGATGAGTTAGAGTGGAGATGGATGGCGGAGGATCGAGTTGCCTGAAGATCTCCCGTGCTCGGTTTACCCCCGCGACCCCTTTAGTGGAGCATGAGGGTCAGAAGATGATGATGATGATGATGAAGTTCATAAAACGCTGTCGATGTCCCTTCTCCACGGGTGCGCCTCCATGATCTCGAGTACGCATTCCTTGTGGGGACCAAGTAACACACCGTCTCCATTAGACACATTTCTGCACAACATTATAACCACAATCTAAACAGGCATCCGCGATATTTCCTTTCGCAGGCAAGATATGCCATGTCGCTTCACTACAACGTTGGCTGCGAGAGCGTCAACATCAAGAAGCGGGCAACCAACCACAAATCAACGAAGTAGATCTCACTAAAAAATAAATTCGCAACTTTTAACACTTCAACTTTTGCTCTCAATATTTACCGCTGCATTCAAACAAAATCGTGCACATTTAGGAAAACGTCAAATCTCATGCCCAACTTTTGAATCGACCTCATGCCATGGACGTTTCGACCTGGCTTCTTGTGCCTCCACTAGAATTGTTTATATCATGTTCATGAACAGGGCATCATTGCAATATCCGTTCCTGGTGGTCAATTTCCGTCCACATAATGGAAAGTTGCTAGAGCGCTGGCGACATGTGTAAACTCTATGAGTTGCAAGATTCATGCTTGTTGGGAACGAAGTAAGCGAGAAATGGAAAAAGGCACGGTAATTTGGATAACGGTTGGATCAGGAAATCGTATTGCCGGTAGTTCTATGATTTAGTCCCAACATGAAGAATGGCCTCGAATTCTGGACGAAAAGCTCCGAAAGCATTCGACTAATGTGCACCCAAAGAGCAAGAACAAAAATAAACTGCCTCATATGCACTAAAACGACAAGCGAACTTCCTACGGATCTGGTAAATCTGGCAAGTGAGCTAACATTTAGTTTATTAAGAAGGGGAGACAATCTGAAGAAATCCCGATTAAGTCAAGAAAAGCATGATAAAGGAGGAGGCTCATTTGCTGAGGGTTACCTTCGCGAGGTCCCAACGTGCCGTAGTAGGAGCTTTTAGGGCAATTGAAGAAACAGGCGAAACAAACTGCCGGAAACTGGACACTGCGGAGTCGATTCTTCTTGGTGCCCATCGAAAGAAAAATCTACTTCGAATATATGGGATATAAGGAGCAGACACAACCGCGAACTCAAGGAGCTGTACCGGGATGTGGATGCAGGAAGGCAAAAATCCATGGCTCGGCCAGATAGAGCGAATGGACGCCAATTCTTTAGCTAAGAGGGTCTTCGAATCCGGGCCTCCTGCTTCGAGAAGGAGTTCCTCTCCAGAATCTCCGGTAAAAAGGCCAAGTAATCGTGGAATCAAGACAGCTTTGTCTTGATGACTGGAAGCAGCGTCCCCAGGACCGTCAGCGATGGAAGGCAAAAATTGTTCAGGCTTGGACCCTCTATGTACCCTCCGCCATTACTACAGTAACGAACTCAAAAACTATGAAGCCTCTTCAAAGGTATGTGGAACTATCTACAACTGTTGCACCACCTGGTCAACACACCTCATTTGGATACCATGTCACAGCGGTCACCCAGGAAGCGAAAGAACAGATTTTCCAGCGAGAGCAGGTTCCGCATCACCGTCCATGATGCAATGACCATCTGCGACATACCTATTAGCACCGCAAAGAGCTGTGTAAGTAATTGGTCTGTGACATGACCACTCATAAGTGGACGCATACGGAAGGTAATAGGCAAGCCAAAATGTTTCCACCAACTACATCTCTTAATAGAACGAAACAACGCCTTCTGTTCACCAGGAAAATAATCTTGGGTAGTGGCAGAGGCATTTAAAATTAAAAAGAACTTTAAACGTTTGTGCATCTAGTATGTATGTACGAATACTTCCGTAGACAAGTATATTTACAAGGCATTTAAGTCTTAACAAGTGACCACCCTAGACGCACTGCCATCTGGAAATATTCGTCCCCCTTGGACCAGGGGTTAAGACATATCGGCACACCTTCGGGCGCGGGGATCTTCGCACACGCCTAGCATCTTCTGCAACTTGGTTGGCCTTAAGAATTTAATAAAAAATGTGTTCCGAAACGATTTTCACATACTCCACAGATCTCACCTCGCTTTCTAACACGATTTCAATTGGTGTCTCACCGTAGAACTTCTCGAAGTACTCTCTGACAGTTGCCGGGACTTCGTCCACCACTAAAACATCTGAACGCCGCTCAGAAGCTGAAAGTCCAAAGGCCAGAGCTGTCAAGGCGAGGAAAAACACGATCTTAGCAGCCATGCTTGTGCTATTCGGATTGACTGATGCTTGACGTGGAAACGCTATCTGCTTATATAGGTCGCACGCAAAACCGGTTGTTTACGTCGACTTATCTTTTCGCTTGAATTTTCACGCTGCACTTGAAGTTAGTGTGCATTCGAGTAGTTTGGGAAAACCTAGTGTGGATCGTAAGCGTGACTTGGATGAAGAGTAACATCGTCCACGTGATGAGAGGTTAAACATTCTCGGAATATTCTAGTTAAAGATGATACAGTGCTTTCAGTGTTTTCTTGAGTGACTGGTTTTATTGGAAAAAAGTGCTATACTCAACTGTCTGCCAGAAAGTTTCCTTAGAGTCCGTCGTCAGACTTCTGAAATTGTTCACAGAACCGGTCCTTGTCAAGTTTGGAAAATAATCAAAAAAAGAAATAATTCAAATAAATGTGCAATGTGATAAAATTTAAGAAAGGCTCAAAGCGATGAGGCTATAAAAGAGAGGAGAATTGGAAACAAAAGAAGGCTGTGTTTCGGTAAGCATGCACAGTTTGTTGTGGACACAAAGATTATTGAAAGGGTTAGAAATAACCCATGCTTATATGACACAAGTGGCCGTAGGTACTGAATCAAATCGCATAAGTTAATGACAAAAAAGGTACACAATCGCAGAAGATGCCGCATCTGTACGGTACGTGTTTCAATTGTTTAGTTATGGGAAGCTATGAAAAGTTGACCGAAATGTACCACAGCTTGTTAACATTTCTGGAAAATTAGCATTTTGTTCATAAATAGTCTTAGTTTAGTTTTATTTTATTTAAAAGCTGATGCTACGTTTCCACTGAACCGAAACCGCGAGGTCCGGATGAACTCTTAATGAAACCTCGATAGGCTCGAAATGGTTTCGCTCTCAATTTCCAAGTCACTCGCTCCCAATGTATAAGTACCCGCCAAAAGAAATGTCACTGGCTCTCAATTTTTAAATGGCAGCCAGAACAGCTTTTTGTTGACAGAACGTAATAGTTTGAGAACACCTGAAAAGAGAAAGAGACAAAATGAGAAATAAACACCAAATAACTGAAATTCACGCTGTAGGCACGCTGTAGGGTTTTTTTTTTCATTTTTATTCCTATATTCATGAGATACTTTGACACTAGACAAAAATGTGATGCTAGATGTAACTTACTGGCCCTCGGCGGGCGCTCTAAGATACAATTAGAGGGAGTTCTCTCCCCTCTCTCCCCAGCCACCAGAACCTTCGATGTTGCAAAGCAACATCTCGCACATCCCGTCTTGAGACCGACGTGCTGAACCGGAGGAGACCCTCTTCAGCTCGTTGTGCGACGGAAAGGCCGTGGTTGAGTCGCCCATCCACAGTTGATCTGAACTGGAGGAGACCCTCCTCAGCTTGTTGTGCGACGGAACGGTCGTGGTTGAGTCGCCCATCCACAGTTGATCTGGCGATGTGGTAGATGAGCGGCACCGCATTTATATCTTGTCTCAGCCCGCTTTTGTCTAGGTGCAGAAAGGCTTCTGGGGTGGACGAAGCCGTTGTGGCATACCCTCTCGTGGTTTAGAGGATTGGGGTAGTAAGCCTCCGAGATCAAGTTATTGACCGAGTTCATCGCTCTGGTAGTATGACTTCGAATCAACTTCGCTAGGAAATTGTTGTATAAGATCTCATTGGAATAGAATTTTCTGTACTGGGACTCTGGAGTTCGATAATGGCGAAGGCAAGCCCTAAGACAACCCCTCTCAAACAACCGAATCTTTTCCGTTAAGCTTGCGCTCACATTGAACCGCACGGGGCAGCCATAGGTGAGCATTGGCCGGATGAGGGCTATGCAGCAGATAACCTTCGCCCTCGCATCGAGTTCGCTGTTGTAAAACAAAGAGACTGAGCAGCATCTACTTGTTTGTTAAAATATAGATACTGATCTAGCCAGATCCCCAGGTATCTGACCACTGTAATTTGCGCCAGTGGTTGCCCGTGTCGTTCAACAATTGAGAACTTAAGCCAATTCTTTCTTGTATCCGCCGAGGCCTTATGCAACGGCGTCCTGAACAGTATGGTTTCCGACTTCTGAATGTTGATATTCAACTTCCAGTCAAAAATGAATCGAAGTCAGAGTGCACGAGAGTAGTGACGTCCTCGATCTTTTTGCCTGATCTGTGCACGATCAAGTCGTCGGCGTACGAAATTACGTGAGGAAGAGAACTTATCAGATCGCTCAAGTAAACGTTGAGCAGGATCGGCGAGTTAACGGCACCCTTTTGGAGAACATTTTTACATCAAAAGTACCTGAGGTTACGTTGCCGTTCTTGACTACGTACCGTCTACCGGTAAGCATGTTACACAATGTCCAGCCGATTGAGCTTGTAAAAAAGTCCTTCTAACCATACGGTGTCTAAAGCCTTCTCCAGGTCAATCAAGCAGGCACCCGTACATTGTTTCTAGCTCATGTTCCATTAGATATCCGACTCCAGTTTCGACGCGGCATGAATGGTGTCATGCCCCCATGTCCTTAGTCCAGATGATCAGAGCTCTATTAATCACCTTCTCGAATACCTTGCTGATGTTCGGAAGAAGACTAATTGACATGCTTTAGGGGTTCACAACCTCTCACGGACGGAGGAACTCGAGGAGGATTTAACGAATTTAATCAGGAACCGCGAGGTTTCCAGACCCCGAAAATGTATGATGGAACCTGGTAGGTTCGGAGAAAATTTATGGAACCTCGCGCTTTCGTTCAGTGGAAACGTAGCATAAAACCTAGCGATGTTTGACAGGTTTGAAATCGCTTGAGTGGGAGTGGGTTGCTTTGTATTTTTTGCGAAATGAGTTTTTACATTTTGTATACGATTTAAACCCGGTGATTTGGCATGTGATGAATTTTCTAATTTTCGGCATGCCATTTGATCAAGCATTCACGATTCCAATAGCTTCTGGTTAAGAAATCCTTGTCGTTTCCACAGATACCTAATTCGTCGAACTGATATCGAACATCCTCAATCTCGTCCTCATCTTCAATTGAGTCACTCTTCCTATTTCAACCCTATTTACCCGACAGCAATGTATTGACTTTTTGCGTTTGGTCATTCCTTTGATCCGAATCCGAAATGAGGTATGATAGAGATGCCCAACTTCACAGCTGATTGGCTCCTAGTCCATCGAACAATTTCAGAGGCTTTTTGACAGTTATTCATGCATTTTCGACAGTTATTCACGGAATAACGTAAATCTCTGATTGGTCAATTTGGAAAACGATATGAAAAGTGGTTGTCAAACATTTTAAGGGGCAAGAGAGGTAGAGGTTGGTTTTCTCTATCATATTTCATTTCTGGTAGAAAACTCAATAATCCATTGAACATATTTTTGCATACCCAAGGCCCAAGCCCATGGAATCCGTTGCGTGCGTTGCGTAATGTCAATAAATTGAAAACTCAAAATCTCTAATGAGATGGAGGGAGACAGCAAAGGCGGACCACCAGTGGAAAACATCACGACTGAGGAAGTTGGTCAACATTAAATTTTTTGTGCATTTCCATGGAAACATCTATGGAAATTCATTTGGGTGCTCTTTATACCCATACCGCAACGTCGAGATCGCGCGGTGGGACTTTGACATTTTTAGTAGGTGTAAATAATTTGTATAAGTCGGAATGTGGCGGTAGAGCGGTGACATTTTACAGATCAAATGTCTAGGTGGAGCTACCCCCCAGTTAATCGGGCTTTTTTGTAATTTATTTCTCAGTTTGAATTTTTGGCAAACTAAGACGATTATTTGTGCAAGTAATTAATTTTTTTCTAGGGATTTTATGCACATTTTTTGTGGAAATTGTATTTCAAAACCTTTGCGTTGGTCGAACGCGTTCATGGAAAACCGAGTCTAACGCTTTCTGATACAACATTCTCGTAAGCTCTATCAAACAAGAGATAATGGAGAGATAGAAATATCCATCTTCTGCTTCTCTTGCCCCTTGATTTCATCAGACAGCGTTTTTTATACTCACTTTGTCTGTGAATACGTGTGAGCTCTTGAGATCAGCTGGCGCACAACTGATACCCTTCCCCAACCTAGTAGAGGGGTGAATTAGAGTTCTTATTTGAAAATTCGCTCGTTAGTTGGATGTTATTTCAAATGCTGGTGTTAAATTTCAACACAGTATGGAGGGGTAAACGAACGAACAAAACTTATGTTCATGAAGTCGATTCCTTAAACTCAAACTTAATGCACGACTAGTGTATATATTTGTGTATATGAATTATGCATTTAAATTCACAATAATCATGCGTACGGATAACTAATAATAACAATATTATTGACACGTTTGCATGAATCACTTGGAAAATTGCATTGCATTACATTTTTATTCACGAAATTATTAAATGATACATATATGTATATGCTCTTAAAAATGCGAGCTAACTTTTGAACACCCTCGTCACAACAATAAATACATGGATCGTGATCAAATTCGGCAATCTGTCGCAAATTTTTCCCATTAAAATCCACGAATCGGCCGCCATTGCGTGGTGGATCCATGGTTTGTGTAAGAGTATGTGTGAAATACAAGAGAACACCACTACATCTCCGTTGTGGACTAGGGGAGAAAAAGGCCGACGATGGATATCTCTATCCCTCCATTATCTCTGGCGCTAACGACCCATTCACTACGCATTGTGAACTTTGCAAACTACGACACTTCATTCGGATGAAGTTCTCTCATTCGTAGAGAGCAATGGGTAGGCACAGGCACACACGCGATTGTTGGTATCGCATTTGCCTCTCTTGTGTATTGCGATTCACAGATTGACAGTTCGCAAAGTTAATGATTAATTTGTAAATCGCCGATAAGCATACATATACTGGTTATTATTACGATGTTAGTCGAAAGAAAAACTCGATTAATCAATCCACATCTTCTTGCTCATCAAGAAGTCGAACATTTGTTTATATTTGCTGGGAATTGGTTGTTTCTGAAAGTTCGCGTTCGCAGTTCGCGGCTCGTATGAATGACACTTGTGTGTACTATCGTGTACTAGAGGATGATAGCTCAATTTGATGTATGCGATTAAGTGTCATTATAAAGGGTGATTTTTTAGCTGTTATCTTTTTGGCAACACTGGTTCAAACAGCTGACGCACGTTTCGTGTTTTGTTTCACTGTCAAACGTCTTCAGTTTGGTCTGTAATTTAAACATGAATCGTCTTACAAACGAACAACGCTTGCAAATAATTGAATTTTATTATCAAAATGGGTGCTCTGTTAAGAAAGTTCATCGCGCGCTTCTTCCATTTCATGGTCAGTTTAAGACGAAGCTCAATTTTGGCTCAATGGTTACGTAAATAAGCAGAGTTGTCGATTTTGGAGTGAACATCAGCCAGAAGCATTGCAAGAGCTACCAATGCATCCAGAAAAAGTCACAGTTTGGTGCGGTTTATGGGCTGGTGGCATCATTGGACCGCTCTTCTTCAAAGATGATGCGAATCGTAACGTAACTGTGAATGGTGAGCGCTACCGTGAGATGATCTCCAACTTTGTTTTGCCCAAAATGCAAGAGCTTGACTTGCATGACTTGACATGTGGTTTCAACAAGGCGGTGCCACATGCCACACAGCACGCCCAACAATGGACTTATTGAGAGGCGAGTTCGGTGAACATTTTATTTCACGTTCGGGACCGGTCAATTGGCCGCCTAGATCGTGCGATTTAACGCCTTTAGACTGGTCTATGTTGAAGCTCATGTCTATACAGACAAGCCCGCTTCAATTGACACATTGGAAGACGACATTGAAGCATTTATTCGTGAGATACCGGCCGAAATGTTGGAAAGAGTATGCCAAAATTGGACTAAGCGGTTGGACCACTTGAGGCGCAGTCAAGGTCAACATTTGCATGAAATAATCTTCAAACTTTAAATTATATGGACCGTACTATCGATTCAAGTAAAGATTTCATGCATATTTCTGAATTTGATGTGTTTTTTTTTTAAATTTTTAAAAAATCACCCTTTATAAGCGAACTGTTAACGCGAACTTTCGGAAACACTAAATGCGTATGAAACTGCAGTTTTGACCTAGTCCATCGACGAATTTCAGAGGTTCTTTGTCAGTTATTCACGAAATAACTTAAATGCCGCTCTCTGATTGGTCAATATGAAAAGTGGTTGTCAAATATTTTAAGGGGCAAGAGAGGTAGAAGCTGGACATCTCGATCATACTTCATTTCTGATCCAAATCCGGAAACAACTCGGACAGAAGAATGTTGTCATTAGTATCAAATTCATTGTCATCCGAATATTTAATCTTTTTCCATGCGATCTTCAGAAATGTGCGAATGGACAAAATACGTGAAGTCAGTAATAATCTAAAACAACTGTAACTGGCGAGCAGCTGGCATGGAAACATGCATTTCATCGGTATGCGTACCTACTGTGTTATGTATTTTATATCGTTTATTTAAATTCGATAAACTGAATGCAGGTAAAAAAAAACTCATGCTTTAAAAAGTTGACCAAAAGGTTTCCGCTCACTTTGGCAGGTCGGTAGCTGCCAGCACGGCGATAAGATTAAAATCGCTGCATATGTGGAAGGAGCTTAGATTTAAATTTGGATCCCTACCAGGAAAAACCGACCTCGCGATAACTAAGCTCATCTTCGAGAAAAAAATTATCAACCAGCATATGCCTCTTACTGGACGTCTGAGCACCAGACGCTGCACGGTCCTCTGCAGAATTTTCACAGACGGACCGACGGAATGGGTGTCTGCTCTGAGGATCTGAATTTTCAACTACCTTCCATCTGTCTCGTCTTGCAGGCGATTCAAGAAACTCTGTCATGGGTAAAAAACAATGTAATATTAAGTACAGATATTGTCATCTGTTCGGATAGCCAGGCAGCGATCACATCTCTCAGTACAGTCACATTTAACTTCAAGACGTCCCTTAATTGCCGCCCATCTCGAGATCACTAGATTACCAAGTATTTCAGCATCCAACTTATGTGGGTTCCGGTACACAGTGATATCCCAGAGATTTGCGAAGCGGACGAACACGCTAGAGCACCACCACGGGGAACTCCCGTGCATGCCTATCGCTATTACAAAACATCTACTAAAGCTTGAAAACACCTTCTAAAGCTTGAAACGCTTACTCACACCAAACATAGATGGTAGACGGTCCTCTGGCACTGGATGCCTCATAACGAAGCAATAATGGCCTACCATCGATCCTAAACGCTCAGAATGAGTAGACCGAGTTTCAGAACACTCGGCATTGTGGCATTGGCATTCACGCCTCAAGGCTGGGTATCCCCTATAACGATTTCTGCACAAGCTGTAGGGATTAAGAGGAAGAAGAAACTATTTCACACCTTCTTTGCAATTGCAATGCCCTCACATCTCGCAGACTCAGATACTTGGACGCCCCATATTTCTACGACTTGACAGATCTAAGCAGTTTTAGCATCAGTCAGCTCCATCGCCTTATTAGGAGCCCTAAATGGTTCTATTAGATCTTGTGGTAACACAACGGGTATGTTTTTGGCCTAAGTGTGGCTATCCTTAAGGTAGTCAGCTAGTCTAACATAACCTAAGGTAGTGGAAGCTAAAATTTGGAAATCTTTTCTAACAGTCAACTTTTCCGAACTTCTACTGTACTTGTTTCCCTTTCAGTTGATGATTGCTAATAATGGCGCAGGAACTTGCATGACAGATTCGTGAAGGAAGATGCCGAGTACCATTATCCATCACCATCAATGAGTGCCCTCTGGATAAAAGCAGATGCACAAAATAAAGAAAAACAAAAGTTTATAAAAAATTTGTATTTCTTAGTCCTTGATGTCCTTCCATACATAAGGTTATTTACAAAGGCGTTAATTCTTCGTAGGACCCACTCTAGACGCATTGCCACTCTGGAAAATACATTCCATGTGGCCCAGGTACTACAACATGACGGCAGACTTTTTCTCGTGGAGATCTTCCCACACGCCGAGATTCTTCTTCAACTAAGCTGGGCTTCAAAAATAAATAAGACATGTATTCCGAAACGATTTTACACCACTCAACAAAACTCACCTCGTTTCCCATCATGATGTCAGTTGGTGTTTGCCTTGCTGGGACTTCGTTCACCACTAAAGCATCTGAACGCGACTCCAGATTCGACTCAGGAGCTGGAAGTCCAAAGGCTAGAGCAACCAATGCGAGGAAAAATACGATCTTAGCTGCCATGCTTGTGGTGTTGGTGTTGATTGACTGATAGTGGGAGTGTTACCGGTCTCAGCTTATATACCTAGGGCATACGTAAACACGTTGCTTACGTCGCGACGACCTTTTGTACTGCAGTTGAAGTAATCGTGGGTTGGTGAGACATTGAGAAAACCCAAAGCTTATCGCCAACACATGCTGATAATTATTACAATCTCGGAATATTCTATTAAGGGGTGATGAACTGTTTTCAGTGTTTCTTGAGTGATTGGCGAGACTTGACAAAAACATTCATTTTTCAATTCATTCCAAGGGAAAATGCTTTACGCAACTATATGACGTTTCTAAAGAGTTCGTCTTCAGACTTCATAGCACAGGTAGGCCTTGAACTTGAAGTTGTGTGAATTAAGTGTATTCAGATCGAGGAAACCATTTTTGTTAGGTCTTTCCTTATTAAAGTCAAATTTCTTACCCGTAGAAAGGCTGTATGGCGCAGTTGGCTGAGAGCCTGCCCTTGATTAGTGGGCTCCCCGGTTTGAATCCCGGCTAAGCAAAGTTGATACGATTTTATCTGGTTTTCAAATCTGGTCCAGCCACCATTTGCAGTTGGGATCAAATTAACGACACTACCACTCGAACGGTGGTCGATCAGTGGTAGTAGACTGGCTGTGGGTATCACAATGGATCAACATGGTTTAAGTGGCTGGTGAATTCACTCCCAAACCTACCCTACCTACTTAAGTCAATACTGCCTTCCCATGTTCTATCATTTCCCCAAGCGCTGTGTCACTAGCACCTTCTTGTGATCTACTTGGAGGAGCATTGAAACAGTTTGTTCGGTTTTATGTCTAAAGAATGCGTCTCCTGGCGTTATGTTCGGCATAAATACTGGGGCTTGAAAGCCGTTCGTGGTAGTGGCCGCTTCAAGAGCACACCAACTTTCCGAGTAGAAGCCTGTACGTCTTCTTAGGATTGGTTTATCTAACAAATTGCCATTTTCGAAAGAACTATGACTTCAATGGCAATTCAATGGAATTATCTTGGTTTACCTTGGGTGGAAGGTAAAAATGAGTTTTTAAAATCGTTTAGTGTTAGTAGTGTTTGGACATAGGGTGCACTTCAACGCCCACTATCGAGAGTATAGGGGATGGCGTGCGTCTCCTCCGAAGCACTAAACACACACCATAACCTGCCACCGATAAAACTTATTGGATAGCATTTAGTACTGCGATCAGACTAAGATCGCTTAAAAACTGGAAATAACTTTGATTTGGACATCCTGAGCTGAGCTGAACAATAATTTCTGCGGTTACATTCCACTGTGTAACCTTTGTTCATTCGAATGTGTCAGAATTTCCTCAACAGTGAGTTTTAAAGTAAGGTTAAGGATATGAACATGAAATAATTTTAAACTCTGTGAACCTTGGGAATTGTGAGGTGAAGTGATGCCTGCACTGAGTTACAGGATTTTCGCAGGCACTCAGGATTGACAATTTGGCATGAAAAAAAAAAAGTATAATCCTGCGAAATACAGAGAAGATGGGAGCGTCAATCATTACCAAAAAACTCTAGCCTACGATCGGCCTCCCCTACAATGACTTCTGCAGAAGCTGCATTTATTGAACGATCGTATGAACGTATCGTCATTTTGCCGAAAATCTGGAGGAAACATTTCAGGCTTTTGATGAACATCTGTCTTTCGGTCAACGACTCAAGTGTGTCTACTATAGCCGGCAGGTCTAGATTAGAAATTGTGTCGCTTACCGAACTCTGCCAGGAAATAAAAAGCCTAAAGAACAGCAAGGCTAAAATAAAAGTACAAGCTTCGTAGGCTTCTCCCGAGAAGCTTATGTAAGATCTTAGAGTCCTATCTCGATAATAGGATATTTACAGTTAAACACGGAACTGAAACTCCGGTTTTAAAGAGATCCGAGCAGCAGTTCCGCAAGGGAGTGTCCTTGGTCCTACATTATTTTTGTTGTACACCAGAGACCTCAGAGAGTGCACTTGTTGCTACAACTGCTGCTAGCACAGCTTTTCTTGCAACGGGCAGTTCAGTTGAGTCCGCAACTCAAAAAACTAAAGAAACGTGATGCGCTTGAAACCCGGTATAGTTGCTGGGAAGGCCCTCCAAATGAAGCATGTACAACAAACTGCTTGTATAAATTAAACTATTTAACGTTAATTTACTATAAAAAAAATTATTTTATTTTTCATCCTTTCGCCTTCGTGACAGACTTACAGCTGTCTAACAAAATATTTCATATTTTAAAATTAGGTGCATGTCCCACGAGAGGTCAGCATATCCGTTGGTGGCTCAGGTGTCCGCTCGTTGTCGATGCCTCGTGTGTCCGGTGGAAAAACGATTCGCTGCATTCCATCACGTACGGAGCTGATGTTGTTGCACGTGGGAACTATATCATGCATTGTTAGCATGACGAAATGTTCATGGTGTTAACTTATACAAGCAAGTACTGAAGCCTCTATAGACTTACGGGACACAACTCTGCAGCCAAGCAGAGTGGGTCGGGTTGACGTGAGCAATGTGCGTGGGCTTAGAGCGAATCTCTTCGCTGTGTATCCCAACTATTTCGCTATAAACCAGCTGTCTTGGCGCTGAGTGAAACACATGTAGGTGAGAACCTCGAATTATCGGATTTGAACCTGCCTCGATATAGCGTGGTGCCGCTTTTCTCTTTACACCGCGTTCTCGCCATCTACGTGCTTACGAAATTCATCCGCAATACGAGCCCTGTTCCAATCCGGAATTTAATTTTGTGTGGTTAAAATTCCATGTGCATAAGCATTTAATTCCAAACATGGATAGCAATTCAACTTTGAACGAATTTGATGCGGTATCCCATTCCATCTCAAGAATTGCATCCCTGTATCCTCGCTATTGCGGGCGATTTGAATATGCACACTTCTGATTGGCTTTGACATTCAGACCAGACAACACCCGAAGGAAGGTATGAATACCTGACATTGCAGATCAATCCGCCAACACCCTGTTGGACTTGTTTCTCAACTCTCATCCTGACAAATATTCTGTTGACATACTCACTGCTCATGGACATACTACTGTCACCTCTAGGCTCGTCCGACCATTGTGTCATATCAGCTAATTTCTCGTTATCACCGCACACAGTTAGAGAACAAATTCCTACAACAGCATGATTGAAGCGGAGAAAGCCGATTGGAGCGGACTTAGCAACTTCTTTAGGAATTTTAACTGGACACTATGCTTCTTCTATAGTGACGTGGATGCCGCTGCTGATATGATTACAAACATTCTTCTGCTTGGCATGAGATCCTTCATTCAAGCCCAAAGCTAGAGGCTATCAGGATGAGAGAGTTGAATTCCCGGACATACAAAGCCAACCCTACTGAGGAATTCGTTATAACGGGCCAGAAATGACTTCAATGCAATTATCAGACTCTGAAATTCTCCTATGAGCAAAAGTTGACGCCAAAAGTGCTACAATGCCCCAAGGGTGGTAAAAACTTTTGGTGACATGAAGAATTCTACCACGTCTTCAATTCCCACGCTCATTAACAAAGACATCCCAGCTGCCAGCTCTATAGACAAAGCCAATCTGCTTGCGGCACACTTTGCAGCCGGCTCAACACTGCCAGATTCCAATATGTCGCCACATGTACTTGAGAGCGTTGATTTCACCATGGGACAAATCCACTTCCACACTCGTACAGTTGCAAGAGTACTTAAAGATCTCGACGTGCACAAATCCGCTGGCCCGGATGGTATTCCCCCTTTTCTTCTGAAGAGGTGTTCTTCTGCGCTTGCAAAACCACTGCGTAAGATTTTTCATCTATCCTACTCCTTAGGTCTCTTCCCGAGCAGAAAACAGCATTTGTCCAGTCCCGTCCCTAAAAAGGGTGAATCTTCATTACCCACCTCGTACTGACCCATAGCACTTACGTCCCTTCTTTCTAAGGTCATGGAAACGCTGTTACATCGTCAGCTTATGAAATATCTCGAATCGCGGAAGCTTCTTAATGACCGGCAGTACGGTTTCCGCAGCAACAGGCCCACTGAAGCTTATCTCACCGAAAAGTGGAACCAATCTTTGCACAATTCAGGCGAAAGCAAGATCGTTGCGCTTGATATTTCCAAGGCATTTGACAGAGTTTGGTATCAAGCTCTCTTGTCGAAAATGCGTGCCTATGGTACCGATGAATTTCTTCTTATATGGTTTAGAAATTACCTTTCGAACGTTCAATTCAAGTTGTTTTGGATGGGTTCAAGTCTGATATCCATCAAATAAATGATGGTGTTCCCCAAGGCTCTGTTCTGTCTCCCACACTCTTTTTAATTTTTATAAATGGTCTCTTGTCTGCCAATCCAATCCATTCCTTCGCTGATGACAGCACCCTCAGCTTTTCATATTCGTTCGAAGACTCACGACCCCGCCCTTCGGCTGTAGAATTGGAACGGCAGCGTATGCTAGGCACATTGAAGTACGATCTTGACAGCATAATTAGCTGGGGAAAGAACAACCGAGTGGAATTTAATGCTTCCAAAACTCAATGGTGTCTGCTGGGACTCAAGCGAACCCTTGTTAGTCAGCCATTATCTATGAATGGCGCTTGTGTCGATAAAACCGGAAAACTTTCAATCCTTGGTATGTGTTCACATATATGAGATCGAGATGATCACATATCGCCAAAAATGCTGGAAGATGATTAGGTTTCCTTAATCGATGCAAGATATACTTCACGTCCTCTGATTTATAATTTTGCTTTAATTTATGAGGGGTATATCCGCCCCAGGCTTGAGTACAACGCTCATATCTGGTCCGGTGCCCCAAGACAACCCTGACCCTAGATAGATGCCAGAAGCCAGAGATAAAACCCGCTATTCTTTGTCCGAAGTTTATAGCTATTTTAACAAACGATGCCCAACTGCATCCATCTTTGCAATTACTAAAAAACAAGACCATATTTATAAAAAGGAATATAAAATTTTCATTATTCAAGACCACTCGCACTTTTTTACGTTTTCTTAGATCTTGTGTCAATTAATATCGCATTTTCTTGTAACATTTGAAGCACGCTCCTACAAAACAATAGATCTCCCTTAATTCTTTTCAATACTTTCCGTCTCTGACCACACCACGTCAGCCGGTTTCTGTCTCTCGTCGACTGGAAGTAGCACAGAATGGAAATTCTCATCAACGTGCGTGGGACGGAACTGCATCAGGGATCAATAGCGACGATCCCAATATCATTCCAGTCACCAGTCTAACACGCTGTTCTCAGAGGATGAGTTAAATCTCCTAGCTATGGAAATGATAACCAAATTATCTGTATGTAGAACCAAAATTGAACAATTCAATGTAACCACGCATTTAGCTATAAAATTCTTGTGTGGTAATATTAAGTAATATGTTAAATAGACGCATAAATATTGTAACTTGGAATGCGAGAAGTATTCGCAGCAAAATCGCAGAGTTCTTAAGTTCTTTATAATGTTGATATTGCGTTAGTAACCCTAAATTGGCTCAATCAAGATCTGCAGTTATCCACCGCCAATTTTATTTATTTATTTATTTATTTCCAAAGCTAACATATAATTATTAAAATTAGAAATTAGCTGTTAAGCCAGAGCGATGAAGCCTATAACTCTTTATCGTTATGATAGAGTCGGGAGAATTGGAGAAGATCAATTCAACATTCGCTTTTGCCTATAGTTAGAACCCGTTTATTGAGCTTATTTCTCTGGCGGAAAAATAACGTCCGATAAAAAGACAGGACTTAGGAATGATCTGCACAAATTATTTACACTCAATGGTGAGTTCCTAATTGGAGGAGATTTAAATTGTAGACATCATGATTGGGGTTGCTTAGGAGCCAATAAATGGGGAAATATTTTGTCTAATCTGTCAAGTACTGTACCTTTTTCTGTGATATACCCTCGTACTCCAACAAATTACCCAGGCTCTCGTGGCAATCCCTCAATTCTCGATACTTTTAATGCCAACGTACCTTCATATATTTCACAACCAAATTTCCTAAACGAACTGAGCTCCGATCATCGACCGGTTGTGTGTCAAATTCTAAGAACCTGCATTAAAAAAGAGCAGTATATGCAAGATCTCAAAAAGGCAGACTGGACTTGTTTTCGATCTGAGTTAACCTCTAAACTACAAGGCGTTCCAAAGACGATGTTGACTCCATTATTTCTAGCTTGACCGACAAAATTCCACGGGCTTCAAAACAAAGTATCCCTAAAAGCCCTAAAAGCCCCCTTCTTCGATTGCGCTCCCTTCCTTCATTTTGGAGATACTAAAAATAATGAAATACCGATATTGGGAACTACACCGACAACCTTATTTCAAATATCAAGTTCCACACTTGAATAACTATTGGGTCTATAACTTAATTCGTGCGGTTTGCTAAGAGATGGCGTAACTTGTATTATTCCATTGGAACATGCGTTGGAAAGCTACTGCCATTGTACGTTTGTCATTCACAATTTGTCATTCATTTGAAGCGTAAACAACAATAATTTTGTTCCACTCAAATATGTCGAACTTTGTGCCTGAAAAGGTGTTTTTACGGGGAGTTCTTCTTCATTACTTTAATATGAAGAAAACTGCTGCCGAAAGTCATCGTGTTTTGGTGGAAGTTTATGGTGAACATGCGCTTGCTGAGCGAACGTGCCATTTGGTGATTTTGGCTTGGCCAACCAGCCATATCAACGGCAAGGCGCCGAATATCCATGGCGCGAAGGTAATGCTCTGTATTTGGTGGGATCAGAGGGGTTAAGCCGTTTGAAGAGCCGGAATATGCGACCAGACACGAGGTAATCATTTTCCATCATGACAACGCTCGGCCCCACGTTCCTATTCCGGCTAAGAACTATTTGGAAAACAGTGGATGGGAAGTTTTACTCCATCCGCAGCCCAGACCTTGCCCCTTCTGACCATTTGTTCCGGTCGATGCAGAACGCCCTCACTGAAATACGATTCACATCAGAGCAGAATATCAAAAATTGGCTTGATCCATTCTTGGCTGCCAAGCCAGCGCAGTTCTTTTGGGATGGGATCCACAAATTGCCAGAAAGATGGGAAAAAGTCATAGCTTCTTAAATATACGTTCAAATTTTGGAAAAAAAAATAACCGCACGAATTAAGTTGTATACCATAATTTCTGGTAGTTCTTCCGCGTTTGAACCACTGTGCAACGCGGTATTACGCGGTTTCTCGTTTTGACAATGAAGTAAAATACCATTCGCGTAAAATGATATTAATCAACTGATATTATTGTGCGCCAAGCCTGCAGATGCCGAAAACCGTTATCCATCACCATCAATGAGTGCCCTCTGGATAAAAGCAGATGCACAAAATAATGAAAAACAAAAGTTTATAATAAATGTTTATTTCTCAGTCCTTGATGTTCTTCCATACATAAGTTTATTTACAAAGGTTTTAATTCTTCGTAGGACCCACTCTAGACGCATTGCCACTGGGGATAACTTATTCCATGTGGCCCACGTACCAAAACATGACGACAGACTTTTTCTCGTGGAGATCTTCGCACACGCCTAGGCTCTTCTTCAATTTCACTGGGCTTCAAAAATGAAAATGAAAAAAATGAAATGTATTCCGAAGTGATTTTACACCACTCAATAAAACTCACCTCGTTTTCCAACACGATGTCAGTTGGGGTCCCCCTACAGAGCTTCTCAAAGTACTCACTGACACTTGCTGGGACTTCGTTCACCGCTGCCACGTCTGAATTCGACTCCAGATTCGACTCAGGAGCTGGAAGACCAAAGGCTAGAGCAACCAATGCGAGGAAAAATACGATCTTAGCTGCCATGCTTGTGGTGTTGGTGTTGATTGACTGATACTGGGAGTGTTACCGGTCTCGGCTTATATACTTAGGTCACATGTAAACGGGTTGCGTACTTCGCGACGATCTGTCTTTTCACTTGAATGTTCACACTGCAGTTGAAGTAATCGTGGAAAACCCAATGCTTATCGCGAACACATGCTGTTAATTATTACATTCTCGGAATATTCTAATGAAGGGTGATGAACTGTCTTTCTCGAGTGATTGGCGTGGCATGACAATTCAAGACGATATTTATAAAAAAGAATGTCTTATTTTCAGCAAAGACCACTCATCCGTAAAAATGAAACCAACCAAATATAATACATTGCCTGGACTTAAGAAACAAATCCATGTTTTCTTTGACATCGTATTTTCTTTTTTCGGTTGTGTGGTACTTTCTTGTAAAACTTGAGGCCCAAAACATCCGTGTGTTCAACTTTAATGTTAGTTGCCCATTCAAGTGCATTCTAAAATAAAAATACAGCACCTCTAGAAGACACTGAACAAATCGGATGATCTACTTCGGGTTGTTGTTCGTCTTGGTGTCAAACTGAACTTTACTAATCACGACACTGAACTCTAGTGTAACAATTTTCCAACTGAACTGGCCAATAACTGAATAACTTCGGGAATACACTTCGGAGTTGATCGTTCTTCTCCTTGCATATAGGTGGCGTTTTTGTGGTGGTTGGTGTCCAGATTATTTCTTTATGTACTATTCACGTCACAATATATGCATTATCTTCGTTCCAATCGTTTAAATCGACTGCCGTATGTGCTGGTTCAGAAGGGTGATAACTGGTTCCGGGGTCACTGAGTTAGCATTCGATGTTGGATTGCTGCAGTATTCCATCTTCATCACCGGTCGTCTTTCGGGTCTTCTTCAAATAAAAAGATAATTTTTTCAGCATTTCGCAATGACTGAAGCTAGTTTGTCAAATGCTGCTGCCAAGTTAAAAATAGCGTCTTTTATCGATACTCCCTTAATAGCTTCACAAGTGCTGACTAAAAGAAAACATATCATTCCCTACCATCCAATATAAGTGGGATTAAATAAATGGGAAGTCATCCAATGAGGACACATTTTTAATCGAACGACGGTTCTGTGCTTTTCCTATAACAAGTGTTTTCACTTTATGGCCTGTGACATTAGCGCAAGTAGTTTGTTTTCACTGAATGTTACTAAAGAGTTTTAAAAGTGTTTTTGTATGCAAAGAAAATGCAAAAATATAGGTTCACTAGCGAGATTTTTTCTACTGTCTACTGTGTACAAAGAGACCTAGGGATTACTACCGTCGACGGAAGCTAAGTATTCGACTTCATGGTCATTGTAACCATGCTCTTCTACAAACCTTGGATATGAGCCGTCTAGCGCGTCGACTCCAACGAAAAACTCTGTTGGACTGGGCACAATAAACCAACGTAACGCTGGTTATAAGGCGGGTAAATCTACCTGCAACACTGGAAAACATTTTGAAAAGGACAGTACTAGACAAGGAAGCTTAGTTGTAGACAAATCAAAAAAGGCACTTCCCCTCTTTTTAGTCAGTATAAATATGACTTTACTATGTGTACACGGGTCACATAGTGTCTTGTTGAAGATGCTTAACTATGAACCCGTATCTCTTGGGGTTGGTTCATGAGTAACCGCTTGCCGGGCAAATCGATGATTACTGGCATTGCCATGTATGCGTTGGTTAAATTTCTGTGACAAAACTATTTTTTGAAAATTATTTTCTAAAGGTTCTAAACTTAACTCGAACCAACGAATAAACTCAAAAATGTCTACTCGAAGGAGACCATGCAGTAATGTCTTCAATTGAATTTTCAAAACCGCATGGAATCAAGTCCTGTCGACCACTGCCACAATGGTCGCCCCAACAAGGATGGCAGCCGTTACTCTAATCATTCGACTTTCAACTACTTCTGATGACTTCTGGCACTTGAAGTACTGCTTAAGCCCTGCAGCCTGCTAAGTCTCTCAACCTACAACCTATGTCCATCAAAACATCATCATCCTCTTCAAAACTTCACCTCCAGCAAAATTTGCCAAACTTCCCTGATGTCCACCCATCTTCAAAGTCTTGCGACGCAAAATGTGCAACTTTCAAAACTTATCTCGAGGGCAAGGACCCCGGAGATGGTTCCACAATTCCGCCCGAACCCAGCTTGCACTTGCCGCAGGTGAACGACTCATTATAAACGACGACGCCACGATAATTAAAACTGTTCGAAGTCGTTAAACGAAAACTTTTGTTCGACGAAATGACGTTCGCCTGTGTTGTCTATGAATACGCAATGAGGGAGCACACATGGCCCAGACCCAATGAACCACATTATTGCTCGCAACACACACATAAAGCTGTCAGCTGAAATGACAAACGCGTGCCAAAGACAGACAAGAATTGGAAATTAAATTTCTGCAAGCACCGCCCGCCCCAATCAACAGGTCCTCGGCACTCGGAGAATCCAGCCATGGTAACCCCAGCGATAACGCCAGCAGTAAATCCAGGCATGCGAGGTGAACTTTTATATTCCCTTAAACACCGCAAAACAGAACCAGCTTGTTGCCATAAAAATTGAGCGACCCCACCCCCGGCGAACCGCGGCTACACCTGAAGTTATGCGCCCACGATAATTTCCGTTTCTCCCAGGATTGAGCTTGGAGCAAGGAAGAGTGCCGAGAGGCAAGGGCAACACAGAAGTGTGCACTGTATGAGGACACCAGACGTCCTCCTGGGCCTGGCTGCGGCGTGGTGATGACGCCGCCGCTGCTGTGGCTTTCATTATTGCTCGAGATAAATGCGATATGAAGTATGGCTGGGTGCGGGCAGGACTTAAACTTGGTTCGTCGTTGTCCTTGCTTCTGATTTCTGGCGGCAAAGCTGAGATGCACCTTGCTTAACGGTGTGTTGTGCGATGGGACGATAAAATCTGCTATCGTCTCGCTTGATGCCGGAAAGCAGCGGGTGGCCAGGTTTGCAGTCTCCCTGCTGCCAAGTGAAGGCGATTCACAAAACCAGACCAAAACCTAGAAAGAACAGCGGGGCGAGCAGAAAGCCAATGTCTGGGCAAGAAGAAATGTTTCGCAAGAGTGAGGCGGGCTTCATTTCCGTGCGGGACTGCATCTGAAGGATGACGACAGTCGGAGTGGGGGTGTAATTGAAAATGCGAAACGGTTTCAATATATTTGCTCTACTTCAGGGGCTGTTCAGTTGTTATTGGCCGTCTAGACGGTGTTTTGTTTCTCCGAAAATTGGGAGTGAATGAAGCTGCAACAGCTGGAGTTGGGGAATTAATCTCGGAGCCGCAGAGGACTGGCGAGGAAATTGACCACGGGGAGAAATAACCAATGTGTGTTGGAATTGAATGCCAAAATGATTGGCATTGGAACGCGTCTACTAAGATTGTGGGGCTATGTGCAATGGACCACTGGAAGCGGTAGGAGCTCCCTGGGAGGTTGGGGATATCGATTTGGTGCTAGGAACTGAGGGGTATGGACCAGGGATGTTGCGGATGCAGATTTTTTTTTACATCCGCGGACGTTGATGTAGGATTTAGTGCTTTAAACTACGGTGAAACCTCTTAAATGGGACATGCCAAGGGACTAAGAAAATGCGGACCAATTCGGATGTGCCCCCATTTGAGAGGACCTCTAATTCCATTTCAGAGGTGCCTCGCTTACAGATGTTCACTTACATGACAAAACCGAGTGTATGCATGCGCAAGTGCGATTCATTTCGGAGGTGTCCCAATTAAAGAGTTTGGAAGTGTCACTCTATTTGAGTCATTTTGTATTTAAACAAACTGAAAAACAAACGTAGGTGCGTTGCATTTTATGAACATCAACGGGGCTGCCTTTTCTGCGTCCAGGCGATGTCGCAAAGGGTCGTAGTCCCGCACCACTAAACAATTGATAGTTCACTAGGAAGACGGGTTGGGGCAGGTGACAAATATCTAGAAGATAACATCGTGAAATCTGGGAATTTCCGATACATTTGTCCGTTTTTGCTGCAATTTTGTCACGCTTGTCCCATTTTAAGGTCTGTGCCAGGACTGTCTGATTTTGACATGGTCGCCGCACGGTTGTCTCAGCGAAGCTAAGCGACAATTCTGGAGAGCTGGGCAGTGTCAAAGCAAATGTTGAACGGTGTGGGACTCTTCCTCATCGCCGAAACTGTGTTTTCGAGATCGCTAGATTCCGCATTCCATTTCTGGAGCAGTATCCTGTGATCCACTGCGACTAGCACACGGCTTGAGCTGCGGTCCAACGCCAGAACCTTTTTTGTTTTGCCCTTACATTTAGCTCTGGCCACGTTGATCATGTCGTATGACAGTCATCTCTGGCCAGTCAAGACGAGTTGGCGTCTTTTAGTATAGTGTCGCTTATGGTCCTGTGTAGTGCACTGGTCGGCGGTTGGAGTGATGTGTCCATCTGAGTGTTGCTAGACAAAGATCAGAGGAAACATTCTCAGGATCTAAACCTGTGCTGGGTCTACCTGCGTCCTTGGCTAGAGCTTCCATCGATGATTGGGCCTTTCGAGAACACAATTGGAGGTGGGTTGTAGACAGACCAAGCGCATTCTCCCAAGTGTCTGTAAGCATTCTTGATATCCCTTGGCAAAAAATACTGCAAGCGACTTACAGACTTACAAACGGGACTCTACACCTTCGCCAAACATCTAAGAGCGCTGTTGAGAAGACGACGAGACTGCCGGGCACTTCCACTGTCACTGTCCCGCCATTGCTCGGATCAGATGGCAGGTTTTCTGTGCTGAAGTGGTGAGAGCTGATGATGTAAGCTCTTCGCCACAGAAGCGCCTGCAGGTCTTCCTTCGGGTGACCAAGAAACTACAGCAAAAATAGGTTGCTGCCTGGCAGTACAATGGGCCAGTTTTTGAGTCTGAGAGCTCGTGTGTAGTCTTCAAAACCTTCGACAAAAAATTGTGTCCGTCTCGCTGATGTCCATTTCATACCCTTGTCTGGCCAATTCGTCCGCTCTCTCGTTGCTAGCTATTGAGCTGTGGCTCGAGACCCAGCAGAGTTTGACCTTGCTGTGACTTGTGGATCTTAGATGACTCCAGTTCATAACTGCCCTTGACATCATCGTTCATGAGCATATTGACTTCAGTGCAGTCTGGCGGTCAACAGAGATGGTGATATCTGATGGTGGGATATCGGTCTATTGCCAGAATCTCTGCTTGGAAAGCACTGCACTTATCAGGGAGTCTGGATGATTCATGTTTGTGCAGGGATTTCGAGTAGAATGGCCCGGCCCCAGTACTTGCGTTCACTTTTGATCCGTCGGTAAAAAGGGCAATTCCGTGGTCATTGATAACGGCGTTCGCAAGACATTTGTCCTTGTCACTTGACGAATCTAAGATCTCTTCCAGATCAATTTTTAAACAGGATTCCCTAGCCTTGCCGGACGTGCTCAGTTGCTACGAAGAATGGTCAATTGATTGCATCAATTCAAATAATTTTGTTCTTTTTTATTCTTTTGGGTCATTTTTCAAAATTTGAACGTTTATTTAAGAAAAACATGTACAATAGTCTTATTCAAAGTATTGCCCATCTGAAGCTTTGACTTCTGTAAAATAAGGTCGGAGGAAAACATGCCCGATGAATGGAACCTCAGCATAGTCTGCCCGATCCATAAAAAAGGAGACCCTCTGAACTGCGCCAACTACAGAGGCATCAGTCTTCAAGTATCGCATATAAAATCTTATCTGCCGTACTGTGTGAACGCCTAAAGCCATTCGTCAACAACCTGGTCGGTCCATACCAGTGTGGCCTTAGGCCAGGAAAATCCACCATCGACCAAATATTCACACTGCGGCAGATTTTGGAGAAAACCCAGGAGCAACAAATCGATACCCACCACCTTTTCATCGATTTTAAGGCCGCGTATGATAGCATTTATAGAGACGAGCTATACAGAGCAATGTCTAGTTTTGGCATCCCTACCAAACTCGTCCGTTTGTGTAGGATGACGATGGAGAATGTACGCTGCTCCATCAAGGTCGGTAAAGACCTAACCGAGACCTTTGATGTCAAAAAAGGATTCAGACAAGGCGATGCGCTGTCATGCGACTTTTTAAACATCGTTCTTGAAAGAATTATCCAAAACTCGAACGCCAACACCAGAGGAACAATCTTTCAGAAGTCCGTCCAACTACTCGCATATGCCAACGATATTGACATTATCGGAAGAACACAGCGTGATGTCAATGGCGCTTTTGTGGGTATTGCAACGGAGGCCGCGAAGATGGGTTTAGCGGTAAACGAGGGTAAGACCAAGTACATGCTGTCAACGAGAAAGGACACCCAACACCGACGTCTCGGTCAGAACGTCACAGCAGACAGATATAACTTTGAGGTAGTCAAAAACTTTGTTTACCTAGGCACCGCTATCAATTCAGACAACGACACCGGCGCTGAAATCAAACGAAGAATAACTCTTGCCAATCGCTGCTTCTTTGGGCTAAGAAAGCAATTGGTAAACAAAGCCCTCTCTCGAACAACCAAGCTAACGCTTTACAAGACCTTAATCGTCCCAGTCCTGTTATATGGCGCGGAGGCATGGAATTTATCAAAAGCGGATGAAGCTGCTCTTGGTTGCTTCGAGAGGAAAATTCTTCGTGTGATTTTCGGTCCCGTCTGCATAGATGGTGAGTGGAGGAGGAGATATAATGACGAACTATACGGGCTGTTTAGCGACATCGACTTAGACAGAAGAGTGAAGATCCAACGATTGAGGTGGCTAGGTCATGTAGAGCCGATGGAAACCAATGCTCCGGCTAGAAAAGTCTTCGAATCCACCCCCGAGGGACGGCGCAGTAGAGGAAGACCGCGACTCAGGTGGCGCACGCAAGTGGAAAGGGACCTCAACCTACTATGCGTGCGAAACTGGAGACAGCTAGCTAAAGATCGAGCTGGCTGGAGACGCTTGTTGGTTGAGGCCCAGGTCCACCTCGGACTGTAGCGCCACCTTAAATAAGTAAGTAAGCTCTGATGTGAACCGTATTGCAGTGAGGGCGTTCTGAATCGACCGGAACAAACGGTAGTCAGACGGGGCAAGGTCTGGGCTATAAGTCGGTTGGGGTAAAACTTTCCATCCACTGTTTTCCAAATAGTTCTTAACCGCAATAGCAACGTGGGGCCGAGCGTTGTCATGATGGGAAATTATTGCCTCGTGCCTGGTCGCATATTCCGGGCGTTTTTCGGCCCCTGCTCTCTTCAAACGGATTAATTGTGTTCGGTAGGGTTGGCCATTGATGGTTTCACCCGGTTTTAGCAGCTCATAATACAGCACACCCTTCTGATCCCACCAAATACAGAGCATTATCTTCGCGCCATGGAAATTCGGCTTTGCCGTTGATTTGGCTTGTTGGCCAAGCCAAAATCATGCAAACCACTTTTGGCACGTTCGCTCAGCTGGGGCATGTTCACCATAAACGTCCACCAAAATGAGTGGAACATATTTGAGTGGAACAAAATTATTGTTGTTTGCGCTTCAAATGAATGACATATACTGAAGTGAAGTACAATGCCAGTAGCTTTCCAACGCATGTTCCAATGGAATAATACAAGTTACGCCATCTCTTAGCAAACCGAACGAATTAATTCGTTATAGACCCAATAGTATTTTTGTTACCAGATACCCCACCAATACCAATTACAGCCGCTTGGTTACGTACAGCTTTCTAAGCAAGCCAAATGGTATTAGATGAGCTTCTTTTGCATTTACTATATAGTCTATTACGTCGCTTAATTATAAATAAAACTTCAGTTGTGAACCAGGGACAATTGTTACGAACGCTTACAGTTTAACAAGGAACAAATTTGTCAAATAATTCGAGAGTTATCTCTTGAAATTTGTACATTTTTTCATTAGGGTCAGGGTGTAGACGACAACGCTACCAGGGCGCATATAGAGCCGTAGCTTGGAGGGAGCCAATTTTTTCAGAGATTGATAGTCTCTGTATGTTAAGGTCATAGGAATAGCTGTATGCTGGTCCTGTGACTGACAATAAATAAGTTCTTTAAAAATATTGCACTATTCACTCTAGGGATGATACGGGGCTTGGACTCCGAATCCGATAAGTCGGACAATCTGATTTAAATTGCACCTCCGAATCCGTCTCCGGTTCCGATATATTCACTACGGATGTTTTTCGGAACATTCTCGATAACGACCGACGAACACGACAGAGAGTGATCGAGTTGCGACATGTTCAACACAATTCAACTTAATTTTCACTCTTTCGCTTGTTTACATCATTAGTAACTTTGCATTCAAGTTGAGAGTACATACATACATGAGACGCGTGAGTTAGTGATTGGTAAAAAACAAATATCTTACAGGTTATTAGCTACACTTTATTAACCACGAAGCCTAATACAAGCGTAATATGGAACTATTTCAATGGAATTGATTCGGACACAGCGAAGTGCAATGTTTGTGAAAAAAAATATTCTAGGAAAGGTGGCACCACGTCATCGTTAAAAGGGCATTTGAAATCGCCGCATGCTGATGTATATGAAACATTTTGAAACTTGAGAAAAACAAAAAATTAGTTACTGAAAGTGCCTCAAAAACTCCACTAGAAGAAGCTAAAAAACAGGTATCATTGCACCACATCTTAAGTAAGAAGCAAAAATGGGATGTGTCGCATTTAAAGAAATTGATAAATTAATATCCGAAATGAACGCCTTAGACGACCTTCAGTTTTGTAGAATGTCTAGGATTTCACCGGCTCATGCCAAATATTGTGTCAAATTAGAACATGAGAGGACGACAATCTTTCAATTACGAGTATATCCTAAAATCGCAAATAAAATTATATATTATATAAATTAAATATTATATAAATATAAAATATATATTATATAAATATAATCTAAATAATTTAATAATTTAATATATTATAAAAAATATATATTATATAAATATATATATATATAAAATTATATATTATATAAATTAATACTGAAGAGCCTCCACAAATTGTCATTCACCACGAATGTCTAAGCCAAGTGGTAATGTATCGCTAAAAAGTTTAAGGGCACATGGAATAACCGAAGAGTTAGAACGCGTAAGAGTTGTGTTAAAATGTCAACCGCTGTATGGCCGTCACACTGGGGATATAATCGCTGAAGAACTTGGACACATGATGCATGAGTGGGAAATAGAAGCCGATAAAATTCACTGCTGTATTCGTGACGGTGGGTCAAGTATGGTACGAGCAATGCAGTTAACTAATATTCCTGATGTGATTTGCATTGTACATCAACTACTATAAACATAAACTAGTATAATAATACTTTGAGCAAAAGCAACGATATTACAACTTTAATAGCTAGATGCAAGAACATAGCGACACATTTTCGCCACTCACTGATTGCACAGTCTGAATTACAAACAATTCAAAAAGAGCAACTTGACCAGCAACCTTTGGGTGTAATAAATACATGATTGTAGTACAAGATATTACTATTAAATTATCGTGAACTATTGAATTCTCCTAATCTAATTCGCTTTTTTTTTATAATTAGGTGGAACAGTACCTTTTATATGATTGAACGCTTGATTAAGATCAAGGATTCGATCTGCTTATATGCTAGCAAGCAAAAAATTCCACAAATTTCGCCGGACGAATGGTTACACCTCGATGGATTAGTGGCGGTATTACAGCCGTTTGAAGAAGTCACCAGAAATATGAGTGACAGCAAAGCCAGTATTTCTTCTGTAATTCCTTGTTTTCACATGCTCAAACAGAACCTTCAAATGCAAGTGTCCGAAACTAAACCGAATGTAATCATAACAATAATCACAAGTTTAATTAATGACCTAAACTCAAGATTTGGTGAAGTTCACACTAACAATTTATTCGCACTTGCAACATACTTAGACCCGCGTTATAAATTTACATCTTTTAATGAAGTTGTTAAAGAGCAAGTGGAATCACAATTATTGCATTTGCTTGATAAGTTAAACTGTACTGAAACTACAAAACTGGACACGGAGACAGGGAAAAAGGATTGCGATTCTCCTATAAATAACAGTTCAAGAATTGAATCGGATGAGCCCACCACTAGCTCTCAGTCTCGAACGTTTCAAAGCACGCCCTCCAGTTTCCATTCTTGTCTGGCCAATATTCAGGACTGGACAGTGATGAAGAGAATGATAGTTCGGAGACTGATTCTGCTGCGGGTAACAAACTTTTGATTTGGAGGCGCTTTGAAATGAATGCAGTAGATAAAAACGTCACAAGTGGACAGAAGATCCTTTGGTCTGGTGGAAATTAAAAACAAAGTTAAAGGTTTTGAAACCAATCGTGCGACAATTTTTGTCGGCTCAAACCAGGGTTTGTTCCAAGCGAACAATGGAGCTGGTTTGATATATAACCCACTAAGGAACAGATTGGATGGCGACAAAGCAGCTAAGTTGTTGTTTATAAAATATAATTTATCCAATTTAAAATTTAAATATTAGTCATCTTGCTTTTGTAGTAAAAATTTAATTCTCCAAATTTTATTTTTTTTTATAAATTAAATTTTGCGACCTCCGCCTCTTCGACTCCGATAAACCCACCTCCGAAACATCTCTAATTCACCCCAAAAATAACTTTATTTTTTTTATTAATTTTCTCAGTTCAAGAGAATTTAAAATTGCACGAAGCCGGGCTTATAGAGGGTGATTTTTTAGCTGTTATCTTTTTGGCAACACTGGTTTAAACAGCTGACGCAGGTTTCGTGTTTTGTTTCACTGTCAAACATCTTCAGTTTGGTCTATAATTTAACCATGAATCGTCTTACAAACGAACAACGCTTGCAAATTATTGAATTTTGTTATCAAAATGCGTGCTCTGTTAAGAAAGTTCATCGCGCGCTTCTTCCATTTTATGGTCAGTTATGGTCAAGCTCAATGGGTACGTAAATAAGCAGAATTGTCGATTTTGGAGTGAATATCAGCCAGAAGCATTGCAAGAGCTACCAATGCATCCCGAAAAAGTCACAGTTTGGTGCGTTTTTTGGGCTGGTGGCATCATTGGACCGCACTTCTTCAAAGATGATGCGAATCGTAACGTAACGTCCAACTTTTTCTTGCCCAAAATGCAAGAGCTTGACTTGCATGCCATGTGGTTTCAACAAGACGGTGCCACATGCCACTCAGCACGCGCAACAATGGACTTATTGAGAGGCGAGTTCGGTGAACATTTTATTTCACGTTCTAGACCGGTCGGCCGGATTTAGCGCCTTTAGACTATTTTTTGTGGGTCTATGTTAAAGCTCATGTCTATTCAGACAAGCCCGCTTCAATTGAGGCATTGGAAGACTACATTGAAGCATTTATTCGTGAGATACCGGCCGAAATGTTGGAAAGAGTATGACGAAATTGGACTAAGCGGATGGATCATTTGAGGCGCAGTCAAGGTCAACATTTGCATGAAATAATCTTCGAACATACAATTATATGGACCGTACTATCGATTCAAATAAAGATTTCATGCATTTTTCTGCATTTTATGTGTTTTTTCTTTTTTTTGAAAAACTTTCCTATAGCTCTTAAAAAATCACCCTTGGTCACATAGAGTACCAGGCATTCGTTCTTGCTGCCCTTCTCGAATCAAGAAGCTCAGATTCGAATGCCTTCCAAGCTGAAGCTTAAAGTCCACAACTCTGATTAAAGCAACAGCTGTAGCTCAGTCCATCACTTCAATTTGTGTAATTTCCCATCGACCCCTTGCCTGGACACCGCGTGCGCTTTTAGTCAATTCACACAGTTTTCATGACTCCCCGGGGACAACAGACGTATCGTTGACATTTGCCCAGCTCATCAATTCCGCCATCATCACCGATTCCTAATCAATCGCTTCTGTTCATTAAGGCCAAACACTAATCATCCTCCCGGCGGAGATGGAAAAAACTCGCTCTTTATTCACCGAAACAAATATCCATCATCCATCGGACCGTCCCGTGCGTCGTGTCGTCATTCAGTCGCTCTCTGCGCTTCGCAGCTGTGCACCAGCAAACACCAGCCCCGATCTACAATTCACCGTCATAGACAATTGCCCTGGAATTACATGTTCCGTCCCCTTTGTTGCTTCTCTCGTCCTCCTGCCGGCATTGAAGAACAAATGAAACAAAAAACTAGGGAAAAAATCCTGAAATGGATACAGTCTGTGTACACATTTCAAGCACTCCGCTCGGCCACCACCGTCAGTCATCGTCCCCCGCGCTGTTTTCCGTTTGAATTAATTCGTAAATTATTCGTCAAAGTCCTTCGTGTGTGTACTCAGCAGGATAAACATAGTAATATCGTTTCGCCATTTGCCACTCCCCCCAGCTGCCCGCTCCCCGCACCCGGCGCAGTGTTGGGCAAATACAGTCGACGGTTTTTTCGTTCTCTGTTTTTTTTTTCTGGACATCGTCCCTCCTCCGATTGTGTGTCCATTATGGTCGATTTTTTTTTCCGGAAGCACCCGCTGAAATGTGACGATACATTGAAATTCACCAAAAATGTCCTTTAAATGAATAGTTGTGTGTTGTCGTCACTCGCCCGACCACCCCCCGCTACGCCTTTGTTTCCGGGACTAAGACCGAAATACCCCTCAAAAGCTGTGTGGATTCAGAGTAAACAAAAAAAAAATGTCCGGAAACCTCTGCACAAATGTATATTCTGTGAATTTTCGTTTACCCTCCGCGTCTCCTCCTCGTAATCGTCCTAGCAAAAATAGACAAACACGGAAATGGACGAAATTAAAAAATTGTTTCGTCTCTTCTCTGGAATGTGTGCGATTTTGAACCCCAGACTGGATGCTCTCCCCTGCCCAGTCCTTGTACTTAGCGATAATGTACTTATGCAAATATCCCCTCATATCAGGGGGACTGCTGCACCGGTTCGCTTGGCTCCACATGCTCATTAACACTCGCCCAGGTACCCCTGTGGAGGTGGCACAACTGTTTAAGGATATCCTTATGTGTGCTTTTTGCGTTGAACTCATTACAGGCAAGGGAGTTTTTCCCTTTCACTCCATTTCATTGCCCACACTTCATATGGGGGACGGTAGGTGGATATCAGCGTTTACCGTGCATCCTCATGTGAAACTACTCGTTCTCGTTTGTGTGTGTGTGGGTGGGTTATATTTGATTTTCTTGGGGGATGGCTCTGTTGTTTTAGGATTAGGTATGTTTTCCATAAAAACAAGATTATGACGGTAACTTTTAATGTGTGAAGTTAACACATAGAATTGATGGTGGTTAACATTTTGTAAAGGATACCAAGGAGACCCATCGCTTGAGCTTCAGATCGAGATCAAGATTTTAGTTCACCGATAGGCGAGGTACCCCACTTGAGTGGGTATGTCGGTCGTCGGTCGTCGGTCGGTCGGTTTGGTTGGAGGTGGCGAGCAACCCTTCCTGAATGTGAGTTTTCGCTTGAAATGGGTCCCATTTGCATGACATTATGATTAAGTGAAAAGATAAACACTGTCCTTAGCGCATTAAAACCACTTGCGGGCTGACGGCTAAGGACTGCTTAAGTGTACATACTTCACGCCGGAGCTTTTTTTTTTCGGGCGGTTTGCTGTACTTTGTACTCTCGCGGGTACACAGATTAAGGACACGATTATGGATCCATTTACCAGGTGAAGGTGTATTCAATTTAACCGATGGGCTAAAGGTTGCTCCTCCTTGGTGGAAGATGCTTTTGTGAATTGTTAAGTGCTGGAGGGAGGACTTAAGTCATGGAATTGGAGAGGCAGTTAACGAAGGTCGAAGGCTATGGCGTTAATAAGTTCAAGTTGGGTTCAAGATGTTTTTCATTGTATTTGCTGCTTAGAGCTGTGAAATGAGGCCTCGTACAAAGGCCTCGTTCCTGAGCAGGCTGCTTCATCGATCGGAGCAAGTCCCTAGCACGGCGACAATCTAGAAGCATTGTAGCACAGCAAAGGACACTTTCATTAAATAACACCTCTTCAAAAAAAAAAAAACAGTTCGAAGACACTAATTTTATTTCGAGTACACTAATGAAGTGTCTGAAGAGCATAATCAGTTAAATGAATGAATCGTCTTAATCCTCATCCACCCTCTTGTCAAAGGGATCGAACCAGTTTTTCAGGAACAAGGTTCGACATTTTTTAGTGAAAAAAAAATTATTGTTGTTTACGCTTCAAATGAATGACATATTCTGAAATGACGTACAATGGCAGTAGCTTTGCAACACATGTTCCAATGGAATAATACAAGTTACGCTATCTCGTAGCAAACGAATGAACGAATTAACCCCCCTGGGAAAATTTTCGATTGCGCTTGTGGAGGATTCGAATACTGCTTAAGACACATCACTTATATAAGTAAACAGTACGAATACTATCACTATCGACACTTAACGCAGAATAACTCTTGCCAATTGCTGTTTCCTTGTGCTTGAGATGTAAGTGAGTAGTATACTCAGCCGTCTCCCGCGAAATGTTAGCTTGGTACATGATAAACACCTTGATAATTACTGCCAATGGCGTGGAAACATTGACTATTGTCAATGTTAAGAATCACAAGCGGGTGAAGAAGTCCTTGGTGTCTTCGAGAGAAAAGATCTGCTTCCTTTGGGTTTGAAAATATCGTGCTAGCTGTAGACGATTGTCGGCTTCCGGACAGTAGTGCCAGAGAAGAAGGATAACACGGATTGACCAAATTTGTGCTTTTTTGATTGTATTTCTGAGCACACGAAAAACTTTTGCATGATACTAAATATTCAATTGCTGTTTCTGTGTCCATTTCTGTGAGCTTTTAATTTCTTTTATTGGCTCGGAACATATAGTACTATGGATCAATATTGGGTACTGTGTTCATTCGTAACATTCCTAAAAAGTCAATTCAAAACTAATTGGTAAAGGGTCTCGAGAAGTTAAATGGAGCATTTTTCTTAGATTTGAATTTCATAACAAAATAATGAATTGAAAGAAACGTAAAAATAAATGGTAATACAACGATTTCAGAATTTTTTTACGGGTCAGAGAAAAAAAAACTCATGTTCACTATAATAGTTAGCATAATCCGATTATAAATAATTGTTTGTACTGCTGTCAGTAACGGCTCATTACTCGCAATAACCGTAGCTTATTCAATACTGCTATATTGTTCGTCTCGTTACTGTCTATGGCCGAGCGATCGGTTGATAGCATACCATAATGACTAAGTGGCAAATTTGAAATTAAGATACATAAAACTTCGATTAGCACTAATGCTTCATTAAATATCTCTTGTGTGAAACCCTGCTTTGGACATTGGTTTGTTTTGTTCAACTCGGTGAATATCTTCACTCGGAATATATCTCCAATCATATTGTCATATAATAAATAATGTTGGGTTTTTGCCGTAAATGAGTCTACGTACAATTAGTTAAATTGCCCCCAAATATGGGTTCGATCACTGGATTGTGATGAATGAAACACTAGAGTTCACCATTTACGACGTTATACACGAATTCATTTTCAAGCAAACACTGATTTACTTATACTTTATTACACTTTAACGACTACTATTACTTTAACTATAGGCTGAACACTTTGAACACTATAAAATCCCAAACTGTGCTGTAATAATTTCCCACTGACCTTTACTAAATCTCCCTCTGAACTGTCTGAACTGCCTCGCATCGACCACCGTGCCGATATTTATACTCCAGTATTGGTTCTAGATCTTACTGTCGCCACGAGTCTATGAAATTTCCCCGCTGACTCTTATATACATGATTCTTTGTAATCTGTCAGTGTATAGGTGGCGGCAGCACGTGAAGAGTTTCAGGAATACTCCTCGGAGTTGATCGTTCTTTTAATTTCGTATAGATGGAGTTGGTGTCCTGATTTCACGTCACAATATATTATACATACAACATGGACATACTATGTTATATTTACCATGGCAACACTTTCTACTATGACAAACGGAAACGGAAAATGCTCAGACAAGAGCTGTCAGTCTAGTTTGGCTGTTGTATTAAGTTAGTGTGAGTTGAAGTAATAATCTTTTCTGTCTTTTTTACCTAAGTCTTCCGGGAAATATTACATACGAAAAAGCAACGTCGCTATATTGTTTTTATATTTTCCCACAAAGTCGATGATTCTGTTGCATAACATGTTGCAAAAATAATTACAAACAGTTGGAGAATACTATTCGGCGTGGTTGCCATCACTAGCATCGACCACTAACTGTATTAAAAAATTGGAAAAATTCATCACAAAGCCTTACTTTTGGATTTCAAATTCTCTTGTGGTAATAACAGTGCCGGTTTAACTAAATTCGCTAAGACCAATTTTGCTGCACTGAATGAGTACATAAATCAACTTAATTGGGATGACTTGTTGTAATGAAAGGTAACTATGATATATTTACGACTAAAATAAATTCTGGTTTAGAGTCATTTGTTCCTAAAACGCGTCGTAGAAATCGATTTAGAATTCCATGGACAAACAAAAGTTTAGTAAATCTAAGAAATGTTAAAAGGAAGGCGTATTCAAACTATGTGTCAAATAAAACGAGTCTAAATCGTGAACGATTTTTGAGATTCAGAAAAGACTATGACTATATGACTTCTTGAACTGATATTTATATAAACAATGCGTCTTGTCTGTAGAATCTTCAGTCAAGAGCAATATTGTATCATTTTGAAATTACGGTAATTCAATAAGAAATTCATTGGGCTTGCCCCAGGTAATGGAATCTCGTAGCGTAACTGCAACAAACTTAGATAGAACCTGTGACCTATTGCCAACTTTTTTGGAGTCGGTCTAAAATGGGTCTCCGGTCCAGGCAACGAAGAACTTTTACTCTAATAAAGCCGAGGTTCTCGAATTTAAAAAAAGTTGGAATTCGCTATATCGTCCACTTAATTAATCCCTAAAAATGGGTGAATTTTTAAATAAATGGAAGTATTCTTTTCTGGCGCCTATATATAAAAACGGTTTAAGGCAGAAAGTAGAAAACTGTGGACCAATATCAAAGCTTTCATCGATGCCAAAGTTATTTGAAAGTATTGTAAAAGAAAAATTATATTTCATTGTAAAATAAATTGTTTCTAATAACCAGCATACCTTTATGCAGGGCAGGTCATATTTTCAAATAGCATTTATACAAATTTAGAAAATCAATTACAAGTTGATGTACTTTCATTCGATTTCTCGAAAGCCTTCGATAAAGTACATCACAGTTTGCTTTTAAACAGGCTAAAGTCTTTGGGATTTCACTCGTCAATGTTAGGGTGGTTTTCCAATTACTTAAAGTACAGGAAGCAATTGGCAAAGATCGATCTCGAGTAATAAAAGTTACATCGCGCGTTCCACAAGATAGCCATGTAGGGCCATTACCCTTTCTTTTGTTCATAAATTATGTTCACAAAATTTTCAAATATTGTAAAATTTTAACATTCTCATACCACTTTAAATTAAATTCATGATGCAAGCACAAGCAAACTAGAGCTGAATATTCAAAAATGTAATATTTTTACGGCATATCCAATTACCTCCCCCATTATTTCATAAATTATCATAGACTTAGGCGCCTAGAAGAGGTTAAAGATCTGGGTGTAATTTTTGATATTAAATTAAATTTTCCATTACATTAAGATTATACAATTGCGAAGTCTACGACGCTATGTCAGGTTTTCTGAAAAGAAATAGTTGAGATTTTCGGGATATAACTAGTCTTAAATCCATCTATTGTTCGTTAGTCAGACCGTATTTAGAATACCCTTCCATCATTTGGGATTCCCCATATGATACACAAGAACTCAGATTCGAAAGAGTACAAAAACAATTTCACGAAATATGCAGTCCGTAAATTATATTGCTTCGAAGAACGCCCTAAATATGACGATAGATGTGAAATAATAGGCTTGCAAACCTTAAGTTTCAGGCGTAAGGCAGCTCAGCCATGTTCATCCGCGAGATTATTTATTGCTGTGTAAACTCACCAGATTTACTTTTTCTCATGAATATAATAAATTTTAAGGGCCGATGTTGATTTTGAATAACACACAAATTATTTAGGAAATTATTGTCATTTCTTTTTATTATGAAAATATTGGTAAGGTTCAATTATGTATGGAACAAAATATCGGCCAAATGGCCGTCACGACCTTGGCGGCACACCTCCATCCGATGGTCCAAATTTTCGATGACGCTGAAGCATAATTGAGGTTCTATGCCGTTAATGTGCCGAATTATCTCATCCTTTAGCTCTTGAATTGTTGCTGGCTTATCGACGTACACCTTATCTTTCAAATAACCCCAAATAAAAAAAATCCAACGGTGTCAAATCACATGATCTTGGCGGCCAATTGACATCGCCACCACGTGAGATAACAAGGCCATTGAATTTGTCGCGCAAAAGAGCCATTGGCACCGTCCTGTTGAAACCCCATATCGTCCATATTCGTATCTTCCAATTCGGGCCATAAAAAGTTCGTTATCACTTCACGATAGCGAACACCATTCACAGTAACTACCTGACCGGCCTCATTTTGGAAGAAATACGGCCCGATGATGCCGCCAGCCCATAAACCGCACCAAACAGTCACAATCACTCTCGGATTATCATTCGCCCAAATGCGGCAATTCTGCTTATTGACGAATCCACTGAGGTGAAAATGTGCCTCTTCACTGAAGGTGATTTTCTTCGAAAATTTATCATCCAGTGTTGCCATTTCTTGCCACCATTTTGACCATTGACGACGCTTGAAATGGTCAAGAGGCTTTGGTTTTTGAGTCAGTTGCACCTTGTAAGCGTGTAAATGCTCATCAACGACGAGCGTGAGGGGTGCAATTGTTGGGCACGACGACGAGTTGAGGTGGACGGCTCTTCAGCCACACTATCGCGAACAGCAGCAATATTTTCTGCAGTACTAGCTGTACGAGCATGTACTGGTGTTATTACATCTCCTACGGACCCGGTTTGCTCAAATTTTTGCACGATTTTTCCTCTTGTACGCACATTTGGACGATTAAATTGAACGAAAAAATCACGAAGTGCACGATATGCATTTTGATTTGAACGCCCATTTGCATAAAAAGCCTGAATAACTTTAACGCGTTGCTCGATTGTGTATCTTTCCATGGTTCAGATTGAGTTAGTCTGAAATTGAGAAATGTCAAATGAAATGCAGAAAAAAACTTGACGTTTAGGTGTGGTTCACATTCAAAATCTCATCTCATCAATTTAACCACCCTTTATATGCTCCCCAAGGATCACTTCGGGTGTGAAATTTAGTATACGATAAGAGGCATAGAACCAACTATGGTTGTAATGAATCTATTGCAAGGCGCATAAACACTTTTAATGAACTTTGCAACGAAAGTGATTTAAGCTTGTCCCGATTGGAGTTTGAAAAATGTATCCATACCCTATTCTTTAATTAATATTGTTTACGTAAGGTAGTCTATGATATGCAAGATCGGTAGATGATCCTTAGTCGCGCAGCAAAAATCTGCTATTTAAAGCGATACTGAGATTTAACACTTAGAGAAGGTAGTGCTTTGTGTGCACTGTGATGGAAAAAAACAGAACTGTCTTGCACGTCCAAATACAAGTAAAGCTAAATAAAACAATTATTCAATACAATACAATTAAATAGCAGACTTTAGAAATATGTCAACACAAATTCACTTATATGACCGTGCATTAAATTTGTTTGAGTGTCAGTTCATAATTTGTGTATTGTATTATTGTATTGTATATTGTATTAGCGATGGGCATAATCGAATGATGTTAAGAATCGAGACTTTAGTAATCGAGATATTTTGACTACTAATCACTCGAGTGACTACTAATCACTCGAGTGACTACTTATCATTTGAGTGACTACTAATCACTCGAGTGACTACTAATCATTTGAGTGACTACTAATCACTCGAATGACTACTAATCTCTCGAGTGACTACTAATCACTCGAGTGACTACTAATCACTCGAGTGACTACTAATCACTCGAGTGACTACTTATCACTCGAATGACTACTAATCACTCGAATGACTACTAATCACTCGAATTACTACTAATCACTCGAATGACTACTAATCACTCGAGTGACTACTAATCACTCGAGTGATTACTAATTATTTGAGTGACTACTAATCGCTCGAATGACTACTAATCACTCGAATTACTACTAATCACTCGAATGACTACTAATCTCAAACACAAGTAAAGACTAAGAGCAAACACAAACTGAGAATGACGAAATGAACTGAGTAGTGGAGTAATATTTGAGTTTGCTTCGCTTTTGCGTTTTTCTTTCATTCTCCTCATGTTCCTGATCAGTAGCTCTCGACAAGAATTTTTTGTTACTCGTTCTCGCGCTGTTGATATATTAATCGAGTTCTCTTGTGTTAGTAGTTAGAAGCCCTGCGAGTGGTTAGTAGTCACTCGAGAGATTAGTAGTTAATCGAGAGATTAGTAGTCATTCGAGTGATTGATTGAGAATCGAGATGTTCTCGAGATGTTGTAATAATCGATTATCACTCGAGATATCGTTCGAATGCGCCCATCACTAGTTCGTATATTGGAATGATTCAAATAACCGAGAGTTCATATAAGTAAGACTTTTGTTTAGTTAAAAGGTTTTTGTTAGAAGAAAATTAATTACTGCCCTCAAATCCGTTCTGTAGATTCCGTAATTTCGTGACAGATACACATCTGAATCTGATTTCCCTTTAATAGAAGCATGTAAGTGATGAAAACCTTCTGGCGTACATGTCATTCCTTTTCGACAAGGGGTGCTGCATGCAATTCCTCCCATCGGTGGCCTTACTGCTGTAAGCACCACAAACCCCACCAGCTTAGCAAAGAACATGTGTGACGAATTGATGTCATTCAGCTTTGGCTTGAAATGAGTTTCTTCCAACTGCAAGTCCCTTTTATAGCCGCGAAAGCGTCTAAAGAGAGCAATGTTACCAGGGTAATAATTAAGAAGTCCACGTCAAAGTAATAAGCAAATTCTCAAGAAAACCCCCGACTAATGAGATTTCGTAAGAGCTTTGAACTCAAGCATACGCCTTTATTTTCTCCGAAGGACACAGAGGGTAATTCAATTTCAAGACCTTAAGTCCCGGGACATTCAAGTGACTCGTAAACTCTGCAAATTGCAGCTGGGACCCGAACCACTGACCTTGTTCCTCTCTACGCATTTACCGTGCTTATTATGCAAACATATATCAAACGGATTTGTGTCCAGGTCCTTGGGAGCGAGTCCGATTCCAAGCTAACACATGCATGAGAGCCGCCTTGGCAGCTGGAGAGCGCACACACAGTTCCAAATTAATGCACGCTTCCTCGGCCCTCACTGCCTCGCTGGACCAAGATCGGGGACACATTAATGCTGCTCCTTTGCATATTTCGTTCGGTGTCCTTTTTGCCCTTCGAATGAAAAATGGACTTGCGGCGGAAGCAATTTTTAGCATTCAATGTCTTCGGGATAATGACCTGGTTATGACAAGTTCAAAGAACGTAATAAATAGTTCTGGCAATGTTCCCATGCCCGGACAACATGCAACCGCCGACAATGGCAAACGAATGACAATGCCCTCCCCTCCTGTGTACTCCGCCATGACAGCTCTGTACCAGTGTCATACTCTCTCGCTGTCCGTCCACCATTCCACCATTGCGGTGGCAGTGTGTTGTCTGAGCGTTCTGTAGGAGGACCGACCCCGCTCCTTTTTAATTCTTCTGAGAAACACATAAAATGCAATTGCTGCATAAAATGAAAGGGAATTAAACAGCGCAAGAGATCTCTCCTCGTTCTCAAGGTACAAACTTTGCCATTTGCAGAACATACTGGTATATCCTTCACCTGCCTCTCGCTCGCCCCCACCACCCTCTGGAGCATGCCATTCGGTGCAGGACAATTGAACAGACATGGCACTATCCTTCGGGCAAATTGCACTAAATTCTTAGAGTAAACTTTGGTTTTTATGAAATCTTGTCGTTCTTGTCCTCTTTTCTGATTTTTTTTCTTCTCTCGTCCTGTTCAATGCTTCCGTTGTTATTGGTACAAAAGTTTGTGCGAGATGGGGGAAAGTTTCACTGAGCGGCGGCGCGCTGCAGGGATACGATGACAAATTCGAAAAAAAAAAAAATAAAAAATACAGGGAAGCGGTGGCAGACAAGTGTAGCCTCTGGCCGCAGGACATTACGCTAAACTTTAGTGGGCCATGTAATGGAATTACATTTTTGTCAGCTAATTCTTGCGTTTAAAGCGAAAACTTTTCCGGGCAAGGACAAGGAAATGGGATTGCTTTTGGCGTAAACTTTAACAATTGCAACCTAGAAGTTGTATGCAGTTATGACCCCCAACGTGGTGGGTGGAAATGTAATTTTTATTGGAAAAAACTAAATTCTTACATCATGCGGTTTGCAGCAATTCCTTCTACGTTTGAGACTGGACGTACCCTGGATCTTGATCAATCTTTCCATAAAGCATTTTAGAGGAGATGAAGTCGGAAAATGCCTGTCTGACGCGACCGTCTTTGGAACTTTTGATTGGCGAATGCTCTTTCCTCTTCCGAACTCCATGGTCCATGGAGAATCGCTGTCAGTATAAATAAGCAATGACACTGATTTCCTCCAGACAGTAAGTCAGGAGTCCATACTGTGATTGGGATAAAGTATGGTAATTTTTCAAAGTTGATTACAAGTCAAAGTTGATTAGTCCCGCGTAGCTGTACGGCTACTCATCCTGATTTAATTTAAAAGTTGTACTTCCTACCGGCTAATGATTATTTTCAGGTCATTGCCCTTTCGTCCCCTTCTTTGGGGGACACTTGAATGCCCATTTCACAATGCTGCGTTGGTGCGTCGCCTCGTTTTTCAACCAATACAATGATTTATACGAGAACGAAAATCCGCCATGTTTGCCATGTTGTCTGTAAATTTGTTGATGACGTATGCCGAGACAAGCGGATACTGACTTCTATATATGCGGATGCGAAAATTGGTTGTGATTTCGTTACGGTTCCAACGATACAACCACAGTCAACAGCTTCCACTTCATCTCGAGATATCTGGATGCGATCAAAGGAAAAGAAATAAATGATTGCAAGCCTATTGGAAGAGAAACCAGTGCCCATCGATGAACCAGAGGCTATCACGAATGAGGTTACTGAACCAACCATAGGCAATGATTTAATTCCAGAAAATGAAAATGTAAAGGAATTAAAGGAGACAATTATAATGCTAAAACAGGAGATGTAAGTTTTGCTTTTAGATAATAATGACACAAACTTTGAGTGAAGTCTTAAAGAAAGGCAAATTCATTCTTATGGAAAATGAAATGGCATATGAACAATTAACACTTACTCTTCGAAAAAAAAAAAAACTAGAAAAGTCGGAATAAGAACGACTTATTGGGTCATAACTTAATTCGTGGGGTTTGCTAAAAAATGGCGTTACTTGTATTGTTCAATTGGAACATGCGTTGGAATGCTACGTCATTTCAGTATATGTCATTCATTTGAAGAGTAAACAACAACGATTTAGTTTCACTCAAATATATCGAACTTTGTGCCTGAAAAAGTGTTTTTGCGGGGAGTTCTTATTCATTACTTTAATCTGAAGAAAACTGCTGCCGAGAGTCATCGTATTTTGGCGAACTCACTGAAATACGGTGAAAGAAGTTAAGTGGTGATTTTGGCTTGGCCAACCAGCCAAATCAACGGCAAAGCCGAATATGCATGGCGCTAGGGTAATGCTCTGTATTTGAGGGGATAAGAAGGGTGTGCTGTATTATGAGCTGCTAAAACCGGGTGAAGCCATTAATGGACAACGCTACCGAACAGAATTCATTCGTTTGCCCGGAATATGCGACCAGACACGAGGCAATAATTTTCCATCATGACAACGCTCGGCCCCACGTTGCTAGGTTAGGAACTATTTGGAAAACAGTGGATGGGAAGTTTTACCTCCTTATAGCCCAGACCTTGCCCCTTCTGACTACCATTTGTTCCGGTCGATGCAGAACGCCCTCACTGAAGTGCGGTCACATCAGAGCAGAATATCAAAAATTGGCTTGATCCTGGATGCCAAGCCGGCGCAGTTCTTTTGGGATGGGATCCACAAATTGCCAGAAAGATGGGAAAATTCATAGCTTCAGATGGGCAATACTTGATAATAGACTGAAGAACGGCTTACAACGTCTGAAATGGTCTGAAGTGCGGACATAGCTCAATCGATCACGCTATGCTCAACAAGTGCAAAGGCGTATGAGCTTTTGAGAAGAAAAGAAATTCCTCTTCCTGGTGTGCTAACGTTGCAAACTGGACATTTCACGTGGGATAATTCAACAAACAATGATGATTCTGTCGGCAGCAGCGCAACTGGACAAGGCGCCGAAAATTTGTATTTTGAGCTTCGACGAAAGGAAAGTTCGAACAACTTTCTGCTAATTATGTTCAGGTGACTATGTCAAGAGGTAAATATTAATTTTTATATGAAATAAAGGGTGATTTTTTAGCTATTATCTTTTTGGCAACACTGGTTTAAACAGCTGACGCACGTTTCGTGTTTTGTTTTACTGTCAAACATCTTCAGTTTGGTCTATAATTTAACCATGAATCGTCTTACAAACGAACAACGCTTGCAAATTATTGAATTTTATTATCAAAATGTGTGCTCTGTTAAGTTCATCGCGCGAGAAATTGTGTTCAGCGACGAAGCTCATTTTTGGCTCAATGGGTACGTAAATAAGCAGAATTGTCGATTTTGGAGTGAATATCAGCCAGAAGCATTGCAAGAGCTACCAATGCATCCAGAAAAAGTCACAGTTTGGTGCGGTTTATGGGCTGGTGGCATCATTGGACCGTACCTCTTCAAAGATAATGCGAATCGTAACGTAACTGTGAATGGTGAGCGCTACCGTGAGATGATTTCCAACTTTTTTTGCCCAAAATGGAAGAGCTTGACTTGCATGACATGTGGTTTCAACAAGACGGTGCCACATGCCACACAGCACGCGCAACAATGGACTAGAGGCGAGTTCGGTGAACATTTTATTTCACGTTCGGGACCGGTCATTTGCGATTTAACGCCTTTAGACTATTTTTTGTGGGTCTATGTTGAAGCTCATGTCTATACAGACAAGCCCGCTTCAATTGCCGCATTGGAAGACAACATTGAAGCATTTATTCGTGAGATACTGGCCGAAATGTTGGAAAGAGTATGCCAAAATTGGACTAAGCGGATGGCACAGTCAAGGTCAACATTTGCATGAAATACTCTTCAAACATTTAATTGTATGGACCGTACTATCGGTTCAAATAAAGATTTCATGCATTTTTCTAAATTTGATGTGTGTTTTTTTTTGAAAAACTTTCCTATACCTTTTAAGAAAACACCCTTTATATAACTCTATTTTTTATTAAATCTCGTGAGACTTGTTGTCACTTATAACTGAAGGCAGCTTTTTAGAGCACGAATGTATTTTAAAATAGGGAAATTAAATAAGGAAATAGTTGAGAAGAGAACACAAAAGAAAAAGGAAGTTGAATAAAACAATTCACTAAAAGCAAATGCATATCTTTCATTAGACATTTTTGTATTCACTTCAATAGGTACAGATGCTTGCACCAAAACTTTACGTTATGTGGACCAAAATTCGCCTATTTCGACTCTTAACCAGAGCAGCGGCGTTATATTGGTAATCGTAATTTATTTGACCGATGTGAGCTCATAAAAAATGCAAATTATATGGAGTGGGCAAAAAGTGAAAACGGGGTTCAGGCAGACAATTGGGTACAGGTGCAGGTCTATGCAGATTCACAATGCACAAAAAAAACGGCTAAGCCGAAGGCATTTAAGCCAAACGATAATTTGGACCATTTGCTGAGGTCGCTCAAGGCTCAAACTTAACTTAAAGATTCCTTAAATGATAGGCAAGAAATTAAAAAGTTAGAAGGATAGTTTTCCTACTTACTTTGATTTTTGAATTAAGTTCCGCTAGATTCGCAAAATAACACACTGTGCACTCGAGGCCATCCTCACCATCCCTCCAGTGCAGTCTCTTCGAATTGTGACTCAGGCAGGCGTGTTTTTGGAGGAAAAAACCATACGGTCACGCTGCCATACTTAAATTCAGAACTGATTACCTTCCATCAAAACTTGCCCAGCAGAAGAGTTTCTGTCAATGGGATAGGGATGAAACTATATATATATAACTACAAGTTATGCCTGACACACAATAGTGCGTTGCTGCGTTGCGTCGTCTTTCAAAGCACACAATTCAATGGCCATGCACAGAATACTGCGGCGACCTACGTAAGTACAAAATGAGAGAGATGAGAGGATCGTAAAACGTAAGACCGTAAACGTAAGACATTTTTGACAGATCGGTGCGATGATAAACAGCTGACTACATTTTAACGACAAAATCAATTTAAATTCGGACCAAGGAGGAAGTTTCGAAAGTTGAAAAAATAAGATCTGAACCGTAAGTCTATTGCAATATTAAATATGCTTACCATATTATAAAAGTAACTTATTTTCAGATGTCATTTGAAGAAAACTTAATTAACTTAGTGAGAGAGGACCCGTTTTTATACGACACAAAGTCCCGTGCGTATAAAAACGTATTAAAAAGGAACTCAAAATGGGACGAAATCTCCAAAGAGCTAAACAAGACCAATGAATCCTTCTCCGAGTTCCTAAGGGACGTTAAGGAATCGATAACAGACAGGCTAGATGCTTCTCCAGTACCGAAGACATACAACGAAACGTTTATGGCTGCGATGGCAATAAGGATCGAAGCTCTGCCGGAAGTAGCACAAAACCATGGGCACACAGTTTTATTTAACACAGTGAATGCTGCTTTTGAAAATAAAAATTAAAGAAATTCATATATCAGTATTTTATTCTATAAAATTATATGTTTCGATTGTGTTGGCATTTAGATAAGTTATTATTTCTTCTCTCATTGAGAAAGCCACTTTTGATGAATTGTGAGCTCCTACAAGGCAACTTTGAGAAAGCGGCGTTATTTCACTTCTCCAAAGGCCTGAGGATGTCACCATCCTCATCACACGTATCCACGCATTCATATTTGCAATAAGCAGCGTCGTTTAACTTCACAAAATTGTGCGTTGTTCCAAGTATTCGCCACTTCACCACTATAATACCCAAAGTATTTTCGATTACATGACGAGCTCGGGATAATAGTTTGTTGAAGTAATGCTTTTCAGGTTCCAGCAATCTACCTGGATAAGGTCGCATCAAGTACGGCTTCAGAGGGAATGCCGCATCTCCAACTAGGTAGTGATTGAATATTTTTTAATTTGACATTTCACAAAGGAAAACAGCTGACACAATATTTTTCATCTGGTATCTGAGAGAGAGAGAGAGAGAACAGTTTATTATCGCAGTGCGTCATCGCACCCCTCCGTAACATTGAAGTCGAACGCAGCAACGCACTATTGTGCTTCAGGCATTAATCTTCCATTCCGCAAATTGTGTGTAAATAAATATCAAATCCAGTCAGCTGTCAAAGCAGGCAGTCCTGGCCTATGTCACATAAAAAAAATGGTAAATAAAAACGCAATCTTGTTGTCTGTCATTCCTGTATACAATATAATGGTTCCATGCCATTCACTACGTCGTGCTCCGATTTGACACTTATAAGAAAAATGAGAACAGCGAGAGTAACGTAATGTCACGCAAGCGACGCACTCTCTCGCCAAAATGTTTTTAAAATGCTGAAACATTTTGGTGCTTTTTGACATTTTTCAACAGATGATTGTGACATATTTATGCGTCAAATCAAATATCGGAACCACAACGTAGTCGAGACACTAAACCAACACTGCATTGTGAAACAGGCACAATGGTGTGCCGGTATTGTAACAATTTGTAGATATTTTTGCCGTGTTCCAGTGGAATCCCATTTTCAATTTTTTTTAACTGGCGGAACAAACTGTCAACTATTTGCTGCAGTCTTTTAGTTTTGCATCAAATTAGATCCAATTGGTTCTACTCCTTATAAAGGACCACGATAGAAGTCGAATAAATAATGAAGTGTGAAGATCGACTCTCACCATCTATTTGCTTATTGTTACAGTGTCTATATAGACGAACTATAACGCTATGCCTAGTTTTGACATTCCTGCCAAACTCGTCCGATTGCCCAGACTGACCTAAACCAGGTCGGTAATGACCTCTCCGAAATCGTCAATGCCAAACATGACAAGGCGGGGAGTCGCGGATTGGCCTACACCAGGTCAGTCATCAGCCTCGCCTAAACATAAATGTCAAGGTGGCGGCGGGTCCACATCGTGTGACTACTTCAATATTTGAAGGTCTTGCTTCTTTTGACAAGAAAACGAATTCACCACACCATGGTAATTGTTCTTGGGAGAAAGCCAAATATCTGAATTAGCAGACATTTGTGCGTTGTGACTAGAATGGTAGCATAACAAGAATAGGTAGCACAAAAATGCTTACGTGCTCGAGCATGGAGGAAGTGCTGACAGTGGGATACGTGAAATATGCGCGCATTGTGCGAGGTGGGTGAGCTGTGCTATGGTACTGGAAGAATGCTGGTTGTGTGGTATTGACTGTGTGTTGGATTGGGTTGAGGAAGTGCAGTGGCTTATAACTACAAATGTTGACTTAAATGTCCTATAACTTGTATGCTCTTCAAGGAAGGGCACACAGCATCGACGACTTGGTCACCATAGACACCTATACTTTCGAGGTAGGCTCTCTACCTCGGCTCCAAAGCAGACAGTACAGAAACCATCACTGCCGAGATTAAACGCAGGAAAAGTCTAGACAACCGCCGTTTCTATGGGCTCAAGAGGCAATTGAGTAGCAGAAGGACCGATCTAACATCTTCCCAGTTGGAAGCATAGACATTCTTGTGAGCAGATGAAGAAGTCCTTGGCCTATTCGAGAAAAAAGGACTGAGTTCCGTCTGTGGTCCTGCTTGCGTTCTAGACGATCTAGAGGACAAGGTTCAACCACTACCTGTACAGGCTCTATAGCGACATGAGCTTAGGCAGGCGTCTACGGATCCGACGTCTAAGGGGGATATGCCATTTAGAGCTCAGCTCCAGCCCGAAGAGTCTTGGGCTCCGAACCTGTGGGACAGAACAACAGAGGACGTCAGCGCCTAAGGTGGCGGCACCCAGGTGGCGAAGTGATTCAGGCAACTTGGCGTGCGAAATTCGATGCAGTTGCTTAAAGGTCGTGCCTGCTGGAGCGGCTTGTTGGCTGAGGATCTGGCCAACCCTGGACTGCAACTTCAGTAGAAGAAGAAGATGGCCCATTATCATAACCGTAAGATGTGGGGACGGAACATGTTTTTAACAGAGAACGTATTTTGATGAATATTGATACATTAATCGTGTTCGGTAAGACCTTCCATGATGAAGTGGCAATGCTTGCTGAGAATGTTAAACTTTGACTCACGTGAGCAACTACAGTGGACGCTCCCTAAGTCGAAACTCTCTCTAACTCGAACAAATCCGCTATCCCGTGAAAATTCGACTTAAGGGAAGTTGACTCTACTAGGATAAGTTCTTTTTGAAAATTGTACTTGGCGTTGTGGGTATGTGCGACGTCCCCTACGCAACTCAAACTCGCTGCCGGGGTTCGATTCCCTATTTTTTTCACTGCTCCCCTTCTGTCACTGGCTATGTTCAAAGAGTAATAAATGTCCCTCCACTCGTGAAGGAACAATATCGAGCACAGCACGAGTGGTTGCTGAGAAGCTAGGCAATGACCCTTTACGCGCTGAAGCTGCACCCAGATTACGTTATATATCCGCCTACCTAGTTAACTCCCGCATCACAGTACAACAAACACATTGCTTGGTAGAGACTCACTTTCGATTGCCTCAGTCACTTTCTTATCACCCTCTTGGTCAAGGCATTAGCTTACTATGCGTAAGCAAATAATCATGCATGATATGTGCCAAGTAGGATAACATTACGTCACAAGATCTGTCGTTTGCGACCTTACCAAACGATGTCTGTTCTGGATGGATCTCCTCTGGTCCCACATGGTAGCCCCAAGCCATATCCCCTCAGTGATGAGTGCACAGAACTGCTGTCGCCAACGCTTGTAAACGTTTTGAAATCCACAAGAATGCGAACGTCAAGCTCCTCCAACACTCACTATGTGTATGTGAATGTAGCTCACTAACCACTCTTCAAACGGTTTAGGTTTCAATTTATGAAATTTGCCATAACTTTTGGAATGTTAGGTGCCACCAGCAAGTTCAAGATTTATGCTCACTGAAATAAACTCAAGTACATTTTCGTTAACGTAGTGCTCTCTCTTGAAATTCATGAACTTCCTCAGGATATGCCTTTGAACTGAAGACATGGCATTCCTCACAGCCCTCTCTGACATCATCATTACTTCAATGGCACGCCATCAGTAACCTCTAGTCCCGGAGGACTGTTGTACCTTCAAGGAAATTACCCAGAAATTACAAGACATTATTCACGCAAAGATTTAAAGTTGCTCCCTGCTCTCACACCGCTTGAACCCACGATCCGCCTGAAGGGATAAGAACTCCGAATCAGGTCAAGCTCTTTAATAAACAGTCACAGGGGGGATATATTTACGCTGCGGAGTGATTTCTCCGGGCACGGACCTGCCGCAGCTGGAGTCGAGTTAAAGTACGGAGGACGTCCGTCTCGGCAGCAGCAGCAGTTTATTCATTTCCCCACCATTGACCACACGTCTTTCACGTCTTTCATCAGGATGCCGGCGATTTGCCATGTTTTCGGATTCCGTGAGAAGTCCTCGCCTGTGCGTGTGTTTTTATTTATTCGGACTCGGCCGGGGGCATCCGGTGCCCATCCGAAGTGATGCCCGAACGTATGCCATTCGTCAGAAACTAATTAATATGCTTCACGGCACTTTGATGCTTAATGGCGGGCGGAAGAACTAAAATTTCCAGAACGACGACGGGAGTAAATGGCCTAATCTCTCATGTAGGCAGCTCACGGGAAATCCTTAATCAAATCATTTTTCGGGGATTACCGGTTAGTGGCCCGGTTTGCTTTGCCACTAATAATCTTGATGCACGTGAGACTTGGGAACTCTTATGATCTGCAGAAGGCTGGAGGTGGGAGTGCTTAGCGTGTCAGTTGTGTGAAGACGTAGAGGATGAGAAAATTTTAATGAGCCAGCTCAGAGATGATGTTCTTTTAGAATTACGGAATAACTGCCGAGTGGTTCCAGGAATTATCCATCATCCGGGAGTTTCTCAAAAGAGTCAATTTCGCGTAAGAAGATTACTGCCGAGACATAGATGATTGGCAAGACAGCTGAATGTACTCTGAGCTCTTGGAACGCGAAAACAAACATGGGAATTCTGAAATCTTATTTATAGTCCGTTGCATCGCTCCATAAAGTATACTCCGCACAAGAGCAATACTATTCCAACTACGAGACTCTTTGAAGAACACCTGACAGAGTCGAGATGATGACGAGGAGCCGTGTCGTTGAGAAGAAAGCACCGTCAATTCTCGATATCAACTACAGTTCCAGGAAGCAGAAGAACTTTTCTCCTTAGATTCTTCGTGTGATATTGAAGATGCCAGAAGTTCGAACAATATTCCAAGTGTGTGCTCGTGTCTCAACTGTTTAATTGAGTGTAGGTTAGTTGCCATGTAATACAGCTTGATTATTGATAATCGCAGTAAATTTATTATTGAAACAAGTCAAGTCGTGATACGGTCTTGTACGTTCCTGTCCTACTTTAGGGGATAGTGACACCGAGGAATGAGTCAAGAATAAGGAAACGATTTTTCATGACAAACTACTCCAACTTACAGGAATCCGCAACGATTTGTTGGCTTAAGAATCTCAATTCATAGTACCAACATGCGGGTGATTCACTTCTGATGGATTTCGGAGTAGGAAGTTGAAGTTGTAGTCCACTTAAACTCCAAGGTATCGGTATACGTATACTGCGCCAATATATTCTGTGCAATTATCCGTAAGGCTCAGAGGATTTTGATTCTTGTGCAAGCAGTCAAAGCTGTGAAACCGAATCTTAAGTGGGGTACTAACTATGGTTTTCTTTACATTTATAATCAGTCCATTATCGTGACACCAACGTAAGACATTATCAAACTCTGCTTGCATAGTCTGAGTCTGAGCACAGTCAGTTATTGCTCACCACAATTGCCGTAGCATCGGCATATCATTAACATATAATATAAAGAGGAGTGGTCCTAGGACAGATCCTTGTGGTACTCCCAATTCAACATTTTGCAGGTTACTGAAGCAGTTTGAAACTTTGACCTCAAAGCTTCTGTCAGAAAGGTAGCTAGCAAACCAATCCATAATCCACCTCGAATGCCGATATTTTCCAGAATTCTGATAAATTTTATGACAAAGTGTGTCAAGCGCCTTTTTAAATCAATAAAGATTACCAGCGAATGATGGTTCTTGTTCAGATTGGTATTAATTGTGTCCACAAATTCTCTGAGAAGTTGGTTAACATTTCTATTCTTCAAGAACCCATACTGGTTCTTATTAACTATTTTGTATTTGGCAATACAGTCTTGCAATCTGTTAGCCATTACTTCTTCCATTATCTTATCAAGTAGAATATCTGGTAGAATAGAGATCAGACTGGATCATGTTTTTTTCCCGATTTATAGATGGATCGAACAAATGCGATTTTGAGCTTCTTCGGGAATTGTCTTTCTTCCAGTGACTTTTTTACAAGCTGGGTAGTTACCGGTACTAAATCACTGGCATTGTACTTGAAGTCCTTAGCCCTGATATTGTCTATCCCAGGAGACTTATTCACACTCATTTTGCTTATGATATTCCAAATTGCACCATCCATTACATATTCTAGGTACATAGCTTGTGTTCCGCTTGCTTCGCTACCAAGAGATGTGCTCAAATCACAAACTGTGCATATTGGATTTAATTTCCTCTGTGAATCTTGCAGCAAATTTATTAGCTATCTGCATTCGCTTCTGACTGGAAGTTTCGAGTTATTGTTTCATAAATTTTACTATTCGTTTTTCCTATGATTTTATTTATAAACCTCCAGATATTCTTGGGATCTTTTCTGTATTCCGCAAATCTGTTTTATAGTACTTTGATTTTACATTTTGTATTCTTTTATTGACGAAGTTACGGTAAGATTTGTATTTTTTGGGTTTCACAACTCATGCACCTTCGATTGTTTTTCCATTTGTTGTGGAGCTTATCTCTTTCCTTACAGAGACTTATTATTTCCACTCTTATCCCCGGATTTTCTTTTTCTCTCTTTATTATTTCGATATTTATACGAAAATTTTCATAAACTCCATTGAAAATGTTGACAATCTTTTCATGGTAATCATCCACATTTGTTGCGTTCTCCAAAATACTGCAGTCAATCCTCGATAGTTGTTCGTGTACTCTATTATCACTGAGAATAAGTTTTTGCAATGTTTTGCTCTGGGGTTTTTTTATTTTTTGGTATACCACACATTAATGTGTAGTGATCCGATATGTTTGTTTCCACGGTAGCTGCGTAGATTTCATCATACGCACTTCTTACTAAACAGTGATCGATAGTAGTTCTTGAACCTCCGTTGAGATCAACTCTTGTATCAGATAGAGCTATATTTTGTAGGCCTTTAGAATTGATCATATCTAAATATCTCGCTGCAAATAATTCTTCTTCTTCTCATGTTTATGTTTATGTCTGCGATTACTATGATGTTTTGTCTTCTGTTTATGGAATTCATTTGATTTCATAGTACGTTGTTTTGTAATCAATTTTTTCATATTTCCTTGCCTACATTGCAATCCCACCACCATTTCTATTTTGATTTATGAATTCTGTGTTAAATCCGTCCAGCTGATAAAGCCTGTTTTCATCATCACAATAGCAACTTGTTACAGACACCACAACATGTCATGTTGTAAGCAGAGCGAATTGGCGTGCACAAGCTTACATTCAGCGAAAATGAGCCAGCACGATATCAGCAGCTTCGTGCTTCACAGCAACAGCTTGTTTAGCCGCATGGCGTTGTCACCAGAAATGAAGTATGATAGAGATGCCTACCTCCTTTGTCCCTTAAATTTTTGACAACCACTTTTTATGTAGTTTTCTAAAGCATAATTGACCGACATTTACTCTATTTCTTGAATAACTGTCAAAAAACCTCTGAAATTCTTCGATGGACTAGGGGTCAATCAGATGTGAAGTTGGGCATCTCTATCATACTTCATTTCTGATTGTCACTTGGCTTGGTTTTAACGTTCTTGATCCAATGGACAGCAACATCACGCGACTTCCTATGCTTGAGAGCGTGTTTGGATCATCGTAAGCACATGCCTTCGGCGTTCTTTCTGTTGCCAAAATTGGTACAGCCTGCATCGGTGAAAGCATTTGACTCCCGGAGCACATTTATTTCTTTTTTTTGCGGAACTCTATTCCTGTTGCCAAGTATAGCTAAACTATGGATTTTCCTATTCGGTTATTAAATACTTAATTCGTGCGGTTTTTTTTCGTCTGATCGCATATTCCGGGAGTTTTTCGGGCACTGCTCTCTTCAAAACGGATCAATTGCGTTCGGTAGCATTGTCCATTGATGGTTTCACCCGGTTTTAGCAGCTCATAATACAGCACACCCTTCTGATCCTACATGGATAGTCGACTTTTCCGTTGATTTGGCTGGTTGGCCGGGTTTCGCATATGATTTTTTCGTAATGGATCCATTTTTCATCATCAGTAACAATCCGATGCAAGAATGACTTCCTTTTGTGGCGTCGTGTGTGTCGTGTCCCCTCAAAAACAAAGTGTCGACGTATTTGAGTGACGCTTCAAATGAAATGAAATGACGTAACTTTCCAAAGCATGTTCCAATGGAATAATACAAGTTACGTCATCTCTTAGCAAACTGCGCGAAATTAATTCTATCAACATACAGTCAAATGTGGTCACACAAAGGGCGCATAGAGCCATCCGTCCTCCATAAATCTCTTGGATTCAAATGTCTCTCACAAAAAGACCACTAGACCGATTTTGTTCAAGTCTCCATCAATCTATTCAAAGATAGTGATTACTTTGCTAGTTCTCGGATTAGATCTTTGTGGTAACACAACAGGCCAACTTTTGGCATAAGTGTGGCTACCATTAAGGTAGTCAGCCATTCTGAACTAACCGAACCTCCGTCTTTGCGTGCTTACCAACTTATCAGGTCTGCATCCCATGGATGGTCTGAGCCTGAGTTGTGGTTGCCTTCCACTGTTGACGCTGCTAGTCATCAGAACAAGCTATCGTGCGATCTTCTCTAACCAGGAGGCTTCTAGCCATGCGCTGGGTGTCGTAGAGGAAAGTTGCCTACATCCAGTCTACATCCAGAGCTTTGCACAAATCTTTGAATTCGCAGTTCTTGAAGCAACCAGGTTTGCTCTTTTACTTATCATCCAGCAGCTTGATTTTAATGAAATATTTTTTTAAACATTATTCATTAACAGCCTTTTCCTCTCTTTTCAGGTAAGCCCACGTCTTCAAAATTAAAACTTTTCTTTATGATAACCGTAAGTACAGCATCTTCAAACCAAACCTAAACTCAGATTTCACGTGGAAAGTGCCTTGTCTCCAACTGATTTAGCAGCCTTTCAAGAACGTTGAAAGAGAGTCGTTGCAGGAGATATTTTCCCCAGCCCATTAGCATAAACAAGTCCCAAGATATTTTGATGAAACTCACCCAGTATACGCCCATCTTCATTTGCAAGTAAAACGTAAAAAAAAGATAAGCAATTTTTAAAATTTTTTATTTTTTGACTTAATTTAGGTTTTTTTTTTTTTAAATTAATTGATCTCTTCAGCTTCTTAATCGGAGTTGGTACAAGGTTTATATGTTTCGGGAGCTTTTAACAAGGCAATGCATTCTTGAGGGGCTCCTTATTCTATGAGGAGCGGTGCTACGACTCGAATGATATGGATCAGATGAAAATTAAAATTTGTTCATTACATCTTGACACATTCGATTTTTTATTTCTAAGCTGCTTATGCATGCCTTTGTACTTAAAAGTTATTTATTTTATGTTAACCCCCAGCAAAAGAGCTTCCATCCGAGATTTCTTCAGATTGGAAAAAATTGACTAAATGTAATCTCCTTTCCAGATTTGCTGCATCTCGTGCCACTTAACCTTAAAGACTCTTCTACGGCAATAGATAGATAGATAGATAGATAGATAGAGATAGATTTATTGTACCTATTCATCATTACAAGTTGTGGTTTTGTTTTTCTTACATAAATCGTACGAGCATGGCTTTTGCCGTCTGCCTGATTGACATTAATATAATAATCAAAAAAGAAATAAGTTTGTTATCGAATAATTATAAGGTACATATAACAAGTTAATATACATGTATACACATATGTAGCTTTCGCTTATGAATTTCAAAACTCTTCGTTTATAATTTTTTTTCTATATTTGATTGACTTTTTATAATAGTTTAAAAGTAGTTTTATATCAAAATCGCAATTTAAAAGGTCTCTGACCTCAGATACCGATTTAATATCACCGCCTAGATAAAATCTGCGCAATTCCTTAAGGATTGGACATCTACCAATAAAATGCACAATATCTTCTCTCTCTGATAGGTTGCAAAGACTGCAGTATATCGGCAAGTCGGGACGATGTGGGATATAATTTAAATTAACGAGTTCTCCTCTCATCTTGAAAATAGTAGATATGAGTTCTTGACTGTTACTGTTATTGAAATAATTTCGTTCACATAAATTATGGTTGAGGCAACTGTATGGAGGATGTAGCCATATTAATACAATCTTTTCTATATTGTTCGTCTACTTTGGAGATAAGTTCGTAGGGCATAACTTTTAATAACCTGGGGTTAGTCGTCGTGAAATGGAATTGCATCCCACAGTAACCTGCAAGCTCTTCCAGTTTCCTAAACCAAAGATTTCTTTTTTTGTATGGTTTTCATAGCGACAATTTTTGGCAGTCTTTCATCAGGCATCTCAAGAACTTTCAGCTTCAGTGTCTTGACGAATAATGGCGATATTTCTGTTTCTATTATTACCATATAGTTAGGCGTCGTTCTTGGTAAACCAAAGGTTCGTTTGATGTAATATCTTAGAAGTTGTTCTACAGTCTCATATTGCGTATGTCCCCAAGATTGAGCTGCGTACATCAATACCGATTCTGCAACACCAACGAAGACTTTATATTTAACACTATGATCAACCAGATTATTTGAGAAACACCTTTTCCAGGTAGCACATATTGCATTTTTCGTCTTAATAAGTTTGTCCTTCAAGTGAAAATCCATGTTAAGGTTCTTAGTGATTGTCACTCCAAGGTATTTGTACTTCTTCACCACTTCAATTGGTTCCCCGTTGTAGTGCCAACTTTCATTTCGACACAGTCTACCACCTCCCTGTTTGAAAATCATCACTTTTGATTTTAATAGGTTAACCGTTAAGTTCCACCTTAGACAATACATATAGAGACAGTTTATCATCAGTTGCAGTATTTCGGCTGAATTCGCAACAGCAAGTTCAATCGTCGTTTAAGTGCGTATCAGTTCATTTAATATTCGTTTTGCGCTTGTACACCCGGTACAAGGCGTTTAACGAAGCCTTCGAAGGCTGTCCAGAATTTTATGTCAAATCATAAAGCTCACTTAGATCTGTAAAATCTTAGGAAATCCAAAATGCCAAGGCTTTCCACTATGTGGACGGAAATTCGCCTGTTTTGGACGCCACCAGGGGAATTGGATGGATAGAATCGCGAATCGTGATTTATTTGAGCGACATTAATTTATGCTACGTTTCGACTGAATCGAAACCGCGACGTCCCGATGAACTTTTACTGAAACCTCAATACGCCGTTGAAGTGCTTTCGCTCTCAATTCTCGAGACACTCGCTCTCATTATATACGTGCCCCCCAAAAGAAATGTCACTCACTCTCAATTTTTAAATGGCCACCAGAACAGCTGTTTGTTGGGCTGTACTGTGAGAAAACCGGAAAATATTGGGTCTATATCGTGCGGTTTTTATTTTTTGCCAAAATTTTAACGTACAATAGTATCATTCAAAGTATTGACCATCTGAAGCTATGACTTTTTTCCATCTTTCTGGCAATTTGTGGATCCTATCCCAAAAGAACTGCTTCGGCCTGGCAGCCAAGAATGGATCAAGCTAATTTTTGATATTCTGCTCTGATGTGAACCGCATTTCAGTGAGGGCGTTCTGCATCGACCGGAACAAATGGTAGGCAGAAGGGGCAAGGTCTGGGCTATAAGGCGGGTGGGGTAACACTGTTTTCCAAATTCTTCTTAGAATACGCTCCCTCTTCTGTTTCGCCATTTTTACAAAGAAGACGTTTTTATTTAAAGCTAACTCATGAAAAACACAAAAGTAAAAATAAAAAAAACGTAGTGCCATATAGCCGCTAGGAATGGCCCATAAGACTGCTTCAATTGCCTAAAAGCCATATGGGAACGGTGTACTCTCTGATTTTGTAGACTTTAGATTCTTCCAATTAGTAGCTTCAATATTTTTAATCGAAAGTAGCTGAGCAACTCCTGCATTTGATGATTTTATGAGTTTTATAATACCGTTATATAATAATAAGCATTTTTTTCTATCCAGTAAGTTTATTATGATGTATTTTCAACGGAACATACGAAATCCAAACCAAACAGTAGCAAAAGAAGCCTTTACATCCTTTGTAAAGGTCTGTTGACTGATATATCTATCGAAGGCGCGGCAGTTCTCAATTTAAAACTGCCTCCAAACTTCACTTAAATCAATGGCTGAAGTCTGAAATTTAAAAAAAATTCATGTTCAAAAGGCTGTGTTATAAAAGCTGTGGGAGTGTGTTAAACATTGCGGTCGGGACTCGAAACCCTAAAGCCAACCGAATGTCCTTGAACGCAGCAGACTCTGAGCAAAAATGGAGAACCATCGACACTTGATGACTAACTGGAACGACGTGGAATAACTTGTGGAAACTTTTCATCTGACTGCCAATTACCGCTTATCTGGCATAACCAAATTAAAAAGTTTCAAACGCTATCTGCGTGAGAAAGCGTAAAAAAGGAATCATCGAGTGTCAAAGTGTCACTTTGAAAGTATTCTCGAAGACGCAGACAATCGTCGCCTGTAATGATCTAGGTGCCGACAATTCTAATTTCCCATCTATCCCTTCTGAGTTCGATTAACTGCCGCACAAAGCCCCCGTCAATCAAGGCGAGCCAACGTGGCCCACCCAAAACGCGGTGCACATTAATTTCAATTTCGAAGATTTTAACGAGCTTAATAAACTTCACAATCGAGTCTATGCATATTTTCTCTTTCAATACCTCGCGTTATCTGTGACTGACGTCTTTCCACGGCGCACGCCGAAAATAGCTGGCAATAACGAAAGCGATGAGAGCTGCCGTCGCCGCTACCACCCCTCAGGCACACACAGGAAATCAGTTTCAATTAAAATTGTTTTCGATTCAGCACCGATGGGCGCCGCGCCGTGTATGTTTCGCAGTCGGAGCTGCTCAGTGTTGCGAGAGGGAATTCCTGGAATCTTGAATCCATCAGTGATTCAACAATGGCAGCCACCAAGAGCGGAGCTGCGGCGTCCTTGAAAGAGTTGAACTTTTCGATCAGCTTCCAAGTTGAAATCGGAAAAGTTTTCCTTTTTTCCCCCAAGTTTCTGCCATAATCTACTCAATCAACATTTTTACATTTCACGCAGGGGCAGGCGCTGGTTCCTGATTTATAAATAACAACACTTGGTCCTTGTTCTTCGCACGCCTTTTCCCTTGAGTCCTTGCTGGTCGTGGTGGTGTCGGGGAAAAGTTCATTCTGCGTAAGTTTATGATTATTGACTGTTTATTGGAAAATTTCGAGACAAAAAATTGAGCTGAGACTTCTGGCGACAGATGGGTGACAAGCGGGCTCGAGGACGGCGTGGTAGCAGGTCGAGTTGTTGGTTTAGCCTCGAGTTTTGATTAACTGACTGCCAATGAAGTGGGTGCCAATAATGGGTGCGTGAAGCTGACGAATACTTTACAGACAGCGAACTGCGATGTTCTCTTTGGCTGGCTGGGGGGAGAAAGAGATGGAAGTGTGAAGTTAAAGTTGAATTTTAAGCGTTTAAGGGATTTTCTTAAATTTCTCCCGGCAAAGATGGTTCAGCGACAGATTTGGAATCATTTAAACGTTCGTGGTTAAGAAGACATTAATATGATTTCCTTAAGATACGAGGCGTTGGTACGCTCCCCAAACAAGTAAAGGAACCACCCCAGCTCAGATGGTACTGTAAAATAATATAGAAAGTGCAATTCACTTGAACTTAGGGTGCTATAAGCGGTTACGATCGATAAAGATGGGATGAGATGCAGGGAGATGAAAACAGTCGGGTATCCATAACGACAATGACAAGACGTCACCGCTTTTGAACCCGCATTTGAATAGGGAACTGATTATCTGCGTCACCAATGTTTTCTTGAAGCGTGCGACTTGGGAAAAAACTGTAAGCAGGTGGTGCTGTGAATTCCCTCTAAATAGATTTGGCTTGGTGCACATTCTTGTCTACGTTGCCATTTAATACCGCGTTGCTTCTGGAACAAAGCAAAGTTTGGGACATACGCGCAAGCCACGGCTCACGTAGGTCCTGATAGAACTACTGTGATGCCAATATGGGATCCGTCCATATGTTTTCTAGCCATTTTAAAGCCCTAAAAACCAGAAAAAACTGATTTTTGTTAGTTCTGGAAGAAGTGTTCTCCCTGCATTTTAACTGGCAGAAGCTGAAGCAGTTGTAATGGTAGTGACGAGGATCCTATTTTTCTTATTTACCACCAATGCCTCTGCATACGAAGTCGTGGGTAAGTCCCTTTTTTCAGGAGACTGCTGCAAAAAGCGCCGTAAGGATCATCCAATCGAAAAGCTTGCGCACAACCCTCAATGATCATTCGAGTATACTAGATAGACTACGAATAGAACAAACCGTGAGTGATTACTCCCTCCCTTCCCTTGATTTCGAAATACCCTTCCGTTGCTATCTCCCAACAAAGGAGGAGTGGAACTCTAATGAACCCATCAATAACTCAACATCCATCCACGTCTACACGGATGGGTCGAAGATGGAATAAGGAACAGGCGCGGGCATTTTCTCCGAATGGTTAGAAACGCATTGCTCCATCAGATTACCTGTCTACTGTAGTGCTTTTCAAGCGGAGGTCCTGGCAGTCAAAGAAGGTGCCAAATGATATCATTGTTGGAAATACCACAATTCTAATTGACAGTCAAGCAATCAAGTTAGAGCTATTTAGGTCGCAAGCTGCCGCGAAGCTCTCAAGATTCTTGGCTCGCATCATTCGATTATTCTTTGCTGGGTCCTAGGTAGCAGATGAACTTGCCAGGAAAGGGGCCAAGACCAACCCATCCCAGGCAAACCTATTATTTGATCCACCTCTAGATGATATAAAGAGAAAAGTGGATAGTAAAATCATGGAGTTAGCTAATGAAAGGTGGAACTCTCTTTCCAACTGAGACCTCTCCAATCGTATGGAATAAGTTCACCAGCACAAAGACCGAAACACTTCGCCAATGCAGCAAGAGGCTGCTGCGGATGGTAGTCGGAGCGCTAACTGGTCATTATCATGGGATATAAACGTGACGCCATATGCAGAGGGTGTGGGCACGGAGAGGATTTTTGGGAACTTCGGTTAGAATTCTTCTTCCAGAACCTCCAAGAAATAGCAGATAACCCAAAAACATCTATTTGCGAGATCTCCGGATGGCTGGACGGGAGGAGGTCTGTGGAAAGGTTAACATCTCCATATGGGCATCTCAATGGGTCCAACTGGAGCTTAGTGAGACGTGGGCGTCTCAATGGGTCCAACTGGACCTAAGCGAGACGTGGGCGTCTCAATGGGTCCAACTGGACCTAAGTGAGACGTGGGCGTCTCAATGGGTCCAACTGGACCTAAGGGAGACGTGGCCCCACCGCCTCTACCCTCCGACCTATTCTAAGTCCCTTTTTATTTTCCGCCCCAACTACAGCACGTGGCAACTTTTTGCTGCATTGTAAGAGTCTGCCGGAGAGTGGAGAATTTTTTCACATTCAATTTGCTTGTGTTTCAGTACATAGAGGATTCGTCGGTTTCGGCCGCTTTCCTTACAAGTTCACGTGCTCTTTTATTGACGGTAGTTGCCATATGACCTGGGACCCAGCAGAGAGTAACCGAGGGCTGCGTACTGGAACATGCATGCGTCCAGCTTGGACGGCTTAAATGGCCGCTTGTCTCTCAATTAAGGTGGCAATATGAGGCGGAGCTCTTCTTTAAAAGTGATATCATTTTGCTCGCTTCCTTGACTGCCATTACCTTCGCTTGGATAAAGCATATATACAGAGCATATTTAACAATCCGGAGGAGATGACCGCGACTTTTTCGACCTTCAATCCATCTGCATTTTTTTGTCTGGTCGCACATTCTGGGCGTGTTTCAGCTACTGATCTCTTCGAACCGTTCATTGTGTTCGGTAGCGTTGTCCATTGATGGTTTCACCCGGTTTTAGCAGCTCATAGTACAGCACACCCTTCTGATCCCACCAAATACAGATCATTACCTTCGCGCCATGGATATTCGGCGTTTGGCCGTTGATTGACTTTTGGCACGTTCGCTCAGCTAGCGCATGTTCACCATAAGCTTCCACCAAAATCGATGACTTGAGGTAGCAGTTGAACTGAATGAAGAAGAACTCCCCGCAAAAACACTTTTTCAGGCACAAAGTTCGACATATTTCCAATCTCTTTTGGAAATTAGGTTTGCTCTTAGAAAGATGCCATGGAATATAAATATTCCAGATTATGATGCTAGATGTCAGCAACTCCATGTAGGAAGGAGTTATTATTCAGTTCTTTTCGCTCATGACGGCGTTACTGCTCACATTGATTGTCCGATGCTACTTTCCATGTTCAGTATTTGCACCCTGTCTCGTTGCCTGAGGCCTAGAGAATTCTTTTATGTTTCGAGTCATAGTGCAAACTATGGACAAAATGATCTTGCAACTAACGCTTGCATTAAACTCAACTTAGTTGCCAACGTTATAGGCTTTAATATGAGTTGAGACATACGAGGGGCCTTCAATATATTCTCGGTATCGGTATGAAGGAAAATGCGAATTCAATTTAAATTGTTTTTATTTTCCAATACAATCTCCCTTAACATCAATGCATTTGTTACATCTTGAGATACGCTTTTTTAAACCCTCAACAAAATAAATTTCCTCTTTCTCTGCAAAATACCCATTTATTGCCGACTTGAGTTCTGCATCATCCGAAAATCTTTTTCCACGAAGACATTTTTTCAAATCCGGAAACAGGAAATAATCGCTAGGGGCAAGGTCTGGACTATAGGGTGGGTGTTGGATTTCTTCGAAACCACAATCTCGCGCAGCAGCCTTGGAAACTCGCGCCGTGTGAACAGGAGCGTTGTCATGAAGAAGCAACACACCCGTCTTTTCTTTTTAATTTCCTCCCGCAAATTATGCAAAGTGGAAGCGTATGGTGGTTTCACCTTTTTTTGTACTCAATGAGCAAGATTCCCTTTGAGTCCCAAAAAACTGTGGCCATGAGCTTCCCGGCAGACTTTGAACTTCTTCGGGGTGTCTGTTCCTTTTTTATGCCACTGCATGGACTCTTGCTTGCTTTCAGGGTCATAGTGGTGGACCCATGTTTCGTCACCAGTAACAATTCGATCCATAACACCGTCCGCGTTCTCAATACAAATCTCCAAAAGCTCTCTACAGCATGCGATTCTCACTTTTTTCTGAGGCGCTGTGAGCATTCGTGGCACCCACCTTGCACTGACCTTTGAAAGGTTAAGATGGTCATGAAGAATGGTGTGAATGGTACCAATTGAAAGCTTGGTTGGTCATGGTCTCTGCCATCATTTTCACCTTTATTCGGGCATCCTCAGAAACAAGTTTTTCGACTTCTTTGATGCTTTCTCCCGTACAAACAGTAACCGGGATGCCGGAGCGGGGGTCGTCTTCAATGCTCTCTCTGCCTCTCTTGAACTCACTTGACCACGTTTGCACAGTTTATAATGAAGGGGCGGAACCCTGGTAAACAGCCACCATCTCTCCATGAATAGTTTTTTGACTTTTTCCTTGCTTAGTGAGAAATTTAATTACAGCGCGATGGTCAATTTTCACCGTCATCGTCTCAGTGGCCTCAGTTCACTATTCACGATATGCACTAATTTGTTACACTTTCAAAATCATTATTACTTTGCTGCCTTTTAGGCTCAACTGATTAACTCTTTGAACACTATAAAAACCCAAACTGAACTGCACTGTTATAAATGTTTGATTGAACTAAGTCGCTTCGACCACCGTGCCGATATTTATACTCCCAGTATTAAAAATTTATTTGAACGGAATTCTTTTTACAATTGAGGTTACAACTAGACTTACAAACTAATGGTTAGGGTGTTGGCTCAACAATAGGGGCCCAACTGATGTACTTTGTTTAATTTAATATTTATTAATATTGTCGGTTTATTGTTTATTTTTATGTGGCTGGTGCTTACATCGGGTTGTTCAGGTCCATGTGTCCATGGTGGTCCTTTTGGGATGGGGTGGTGATGTGTTAGCCAACTTAGCCTCGACGGTGATTGCTATCGCTGCTCTGGTAGAATCCATGCAGCTCGTTGTTCAACGTCGTTGGTAAGTTCTGCTCGTTTAGCTGATTTAACGCATAGAGGTAGCTTTGTCCGGGGATTGTGTTTTTCAGGTTCCTGATTTCCTCGTTAGGATGGTTGTTGATGTTTAGTAGCTGCTTTCTGAACAGTGTCACCATGTACTGTTGCAGGGGGATGATGCGTGCTTGGTCGGTCCCTGTCCAGTACATATTCCCAGTACTTTTCTTTCGAAAATTGCGAGCTTCGTCGAGCTGGTCTTAGAGATGGTGTGCCATATTGGGCAGACGTACGTTAATATCGGCGGGATAAGCTGCTTGTATAACAGCAGTTTTGCCCATTTTGCTCGCGCATCAAGGGATAGATGCGATGGAAGCCTAGGCTGGCCTTCTTAAGAGTCAGTTTCGAATGACTGTTGAACTTCAACCTTTCCGTGAAGTTAACGCCAAGATACTTGATCTTTTCGTTTGTTGATATTTCTCTACCGTTAGGGAGCACTATATTTATGCTTCGACATTTGACTGCTGATCTGCATCCACATCTGGATGGTCTCCTTAAGAACATAAGTAATATACGTATACCCCATTTGGTATAGTAGTCAAATTTGTTCGCTGTTTGGATTTCGACCATTTGCGCTGCTATCTGTGGTGACGTCGAGCTGGCATAAGTCAGCGAGTCATCTGCAAATAGACAGCATTTCGCTGTGCCAGTTGGATGTGATTGATCTGCCGTGTAGATGTTGAAAAGCCACGGTCCCAGCTTTGATCCTTGTGCAACTCCCGCCTTACTGTCTGGAATTCAGAAAGCTATAAATTATTCTGATGAGGTTGGAGGGGAATCCCATCTGGTTCAGCTTTTAGATCCTACTATCGCCACTAGTCTGTTGAATTTCCTAGCTGACGCTTATATACATGATTCTTTGTAATCTATCAGTGCATAGGTGGCGACATCTATTCTTGCAGTATGTACAACAACTTCGGGAAAACACTTAGGAGTTGATCGTTCTTCTAATTGCGTATAGATGGCGTTTTTGTTGTTGTGGTGGTTGGTGTCCTGATTATCTCATCTTATACACGTTGTACTATTCACGTCACACTGTTATCAGTGGCCTTAAAAAAGCGTTGTGCTTGAATGACGGAAATACATAAATAATAGCCAATTGTAGAAATGTACATATTTATTTCTCGATTTCTTCATGAGAGGATGGCACTCTCTCTCTCTCATAATGTAAAGTTGGAACTGTAGGCAAACAGATAGCGCATCTGTGTATAGTGGAGACGAATAGTTTACATCGATTACCGAGATGGTTGACATCTGACTCCTTTGCCCTTAAGGTTTTTGACAACTGTCTTATATATCGTTTGCTCAAACCAAATTGACCAATCAGTGAAACTATTCATTAACGCCAACATTAGCTGATTCATGCATCAATAGGGATGAAAGTGAGTGGACTGCGCGCCGAGTCCTTCGAAGAATTGGACTCGTGTCGGACAAAAATATAAAGGCAAGGTTAAAGTTCTGCAAAGACCATAAACATTGGAATGTTGAGGACTGGAAAAGAGTGATTTGGTCGGACGAAACCAACATAAACCATTTCCAGTCAGATGGAAAGGAATATTTTTGGCAAACGAGAAAACATGGTGGTGGTAACCTGATGGGGTTGAACCTGATATGGGGTTGCTTTACTTGGTGGCACGTTGGCCCAATTGTGAAAATTGAAGGGATTATGAAGAAGCTAATCATTTTTCAACAAGACGGTGATCCCAAGCACACTGCATAGATCGTTCAAAATTGGTTGTCCGGCCAACGCTTTCAGATGTTGAAGTGACCTGCGCAAAGCCCGGACTTAAATCCGATTGAAAATTTGTGGGCTTTGCTCAAAAGAAGGCTGGCAGTCTATGAAAGGTCCCCGAAGAATATAAATAAACTTTGGCAAAGGGTGGAAACAAAATGGGAAAACATACCAAATAATATAATCGAAAAACTGGTGGAGAGCGTCGTAAGAAATAAAGGGCTGTGGACTAAATAGTTCGAGTAGAGTGAAGTTTGGTTTTTTTTGATTTTTTTTTTTTATTAATTTAGAATACGCAAAATGTTAAACAAATACATGAAGAACAGAACCTAAAGAAAATGGTTGTATTTCCTTAATAATAAAGTTTTTTTTGGAAAGGCAAGTACGAAAACAGTAAACAGGACGGAGAGGACGGATTTTGATATTAAATGCCATTACAAACCTGTAAGCGATGTTCGGGTGTTTGTCTTTCCATAATAAAGTGTTTGACTTTGACACATATCGCGAATCACTAGTGAACTGTCAAGTACAGAACACGTGAAAATCAAACCGCAAAGAATCACCCATTGCCTGTGCACCCAATAGGCACCAATACGCATAGGAGTATACGTAAATGAGTTCGTCAATCTCTCCACCATCCTGATTCTGCATTTCATGCATATTCCCACAAAGTTCAAGGCCACTCGAAGCACCAACATAGCCAAATGGGATTGATACAACGAATCGGTTTGATAACAGCCTCTCCAAGAATTAGCTCACGCCTCACTTCATCTACCAAAAACGTCCTCCTTCTGCACATGTGCTCCATGTCAAAAAAAAAAGCTATAATTTCGCAATTCTCAAATCCCATGCACGCTCGAGACCGAGGCACGCTTCAATGCATCGCGCCAAGGAGGACGAAACTCATAAGCCCGATACGACACGGCGAAATGCATATCATCGGCAAACGTTCACAATTGTATGCAATTTTATTAAATTCCCGTACGTCCCAGCGAAGACAAACGAACTACACATCAAACGAATCCTCCGCCTCCATCCTTGTTTCCACTCTGTCAGTCAGATACACACGGTGGAACAGCCAAAAACAGATGCCGTACCGTAGAGAGCACTGCTCGACTAGAAGGCAGTGCACTAGTCATCGAATTCGAGTGCCAGTCATTCGTATGCATATGCACAAGCCGAACACACATCCCCATTGAGTGATGACGCGAGAGATATTAAAAGTCAAACCGTCCCATGTTCCGAGTACACCTCTTCTCAGTCAAAGGACTTGCAACTTGCAAGGATCATAATTCCCTGCCTCCCTCGCCGTCAGCCATGGAGACCATGGTGTGGCAGCGAGCCAAGGCTGTTTCCGCCGAAAAGAAGGATAATTTCACTTTTGTCACAATTCCAAGTGCTGCGGAATCCTTTTGAGATGCCGAAATGAAGAGGAGGCGTCTCTTGGATTAGAGTAACTTTTGGGCGGCAATGAGACAAAAGAATCAAGCTGCAGCAGCTGCATGCTCTGGAGTGCGCTGCATGCTGGTTAGTGCGAAAGTTTGTCGTCCTTTTGTGTGAGTCTTCTGGCATGATGTACAGGACATGCAGACTCATTCACAATCTCACAGTCCCGCAGACGGGACGATGGCGATGGCGACGGCGACGGTGGCGACGAACTCTTTTAAAGTCACTGCAAGCCGATAACAAAGTGTCGCAGTAATTCACGGGTTATGCCAGCTATGACTAATAATTAAGGACCTCTGCATCCTTGTGGGTGACTCTGGTTGAAATCGCTTTAATTCCACCACTTTACCGATGATATGCGCTCACACTTTCCAATAGAATGCATCCCCATCTTTGCGGGATGCGGTCGGCACTTCGATACCCACTTCTCCTACGGTGACCCACTTTCTGTGTCCATGCTCGCATCGGGATGCGAACGAGCTGAAGGAATTGCATTCGATTGGTAAAGCAGAAAAGACACAGTGAGGGAATGAGGGGCGAAAAAGAAGAAAAACGTTGCTGAATGCCTTGGCAGTTGAGGAAGAGAAACGCATTCCATCTTAACGAGAGACGGATCGAACAAACGGACGAGCTTTGATAGAAGACAACAGACAGGAGGAGCAGTGGCAGGAGCAGGACAATGGATGACGAGTGCTGGGTGATGGGAGAAGAAAAAAAAAGTTATACTATTGGAAAACCCACATTTTACTTTAATTCAATTGAAGGAATGCCTGGAAATTCCTTGCAGGAAACTTTAGGATGCTGGCGATGGCAGCCACCGCGAAGAGAGGTGGCAGAGCCTCAGCCGAAGCCGTAGCTGGTGTTGGAGCTGGAGTTGAATCCGAATGCGGGATGAAGGCAGACGATGAATCAATAAATGACTGGTTTGCTGGTGCTGCACATAAATTAAAATTCCTCGAGTCTTTCACCGTCTTTCCATCGATTCAACGATTCGAACGAAGAGAATGACGATGACTGCAGGAGATATGACGAATGCATTACGTTATCATCAAAGGCACGGATGAATGGGTACATGGTGTGGGGCGGAGAGCGATTGTTTTTGCTGCTCGCCCAAGGGGCTGGATATGGCTCGTCAAGGACCGCCTTGTGCTATCAATATTTATGGAATTTTCATTAAGGAGCCCAGCGCACGTGTGTATCCTTTGAAGAAGTTGAAACGGATCTCTTGTGGAATCGATTGGAAAATATGTGTTGTTCGCAAAGAATGGATATATTAAAAAGTTATCCTCAAGCTTGTGTTGTTACACGTGGCTATTGGTCGAGTTTGCAGGCAGATGGGTAGTAATTGCTTTTGTCTAGAGCAAATCAAAGGAATTTCAATGAGCTTATCGTTGCTGTCGCAATCTTTCCATCGTTAGTAGCACATTTTGCCCTGTGAGACTGTTCCTAATTTCACAGCTATTTGAACAGACTAATAATTGAATGATTGACATTGTAACAGACAGAGAAGACATAAGAAAAATATACGAATTTACAAACTCTTAAAGCCTTTTGAAACAAGATTTAATTACATCGCCACTTATGTCCAACAATCTTGTTGCAAAAACTGCTCGACTAATCACCACAGCTTCATACGGCACTGCACTGCACTTTTCTCCAACTGTGTCGACTTCCATTCTAGGGTACCCTTGTCCAAAAGTTGTCTCAAAGCCATAGCTCGGTGGATACTCGGTTTCAAAGCAGAAATGCAACGACGGCGAATATATAGCCATCACATGGCATCACCAACGTGATATAACTCGTCTAGGCAATTGTTTGCAATTGAGACAGAACGAATCGTGTTGTGTGAGATGAGGCAATTTTTTGTCGAACCATACGTTTTTACTTATTCCCGTAATTGAGGTTTGTTGATGTTATGTTCAATGCTTATGTCATATTGTTTGTTGCTCCTAAGTATTTAAGCTTAACTTAACTATGATACGGTTTTTTTGCAATCAAATTTTCCATTTGAGGGTCTATACACAAAATATACACAACAAATATTCGGGTTAACGGTACACCCTTCACCGTGGACGTTGGACTTTCACCTCTCCTGTTCATTCCATATACAGCCAGCGTCATAAGTGAATGTACATTATAAAGTAGCCTGAATAATGTCAAACTGGTATCCAAGAAAAATCCTACAGTAATTATTAATTTTGCCAAGAGATGGCGTAACTTGTATTATTCCATTGTTATTATTCCATTGGAACATGCGTTGGAAAGCCACTGTCATTGTACGTCATTTGAAAAAGTATTTTTGCGGGGAGTTCTTCTTCTTTACTTTAAAATGAAGAAAACTTCTGCGCTAGCTGAGCGAACGTGCTATTCCGGTTAAGAACAATTTGGAAAACAGTGGATGGGAAGTTTTACCCCACCCACCTTATAGCCCAGACCTTGCACCTTCTGCCTACCATTTGTTCCGGTCGATGCAGAACGCCCTCAGTGAAATATGGTTCACATTAGAGCAGAATATCAAAAATTGGCTTGATTCATTCTTGGCTGCCAAGCCGGCGGAGTTCTTTGGGATGAGATCCACAAATTGCCAGAAATATGAGAAAAGTCATAGATGGGCAATACTTTGAATAATACTACTTAAGTTAAAGACTCAACACATTAAAAAGGTGCATGCGATCTCAAAAAAAAAAAATAATGTCAAACTGGTGTCCAAGAATAATCCTTAAATGCTCATTTTCGAAGGTAATTAGTAACACACAAAAACAACAATATCAAGATATCTCAAAAATCTTAGCCCTAGAAAGTCATAAACTTAAAAATTATGCGACACATCTCAAACGTAAGTGTACAGCGTTTAAATAACATAAGGAAATCTGCCCTAATATGGAATTTCCAGATAGCATCTTACGTGGCCAATTTAGTGTCCTCTTGAACTATCTAAAGTGATCTAATCTAAAGTGGCCTGCACCAAAAGCGTCATCAGAAGGGCCATTTATCGGTCTAAGTTTCGTGAGGTTTTTGGTTTGTGACCCGCCGCACAATGTGTTATTTTTTGAATGCAGTGAAACTTATTTCCTGTGGTGCTTGGTATGGACATACTATTTGTTTATGAAGGTTTTAGGCCCTATAAACATAACTAGTCAGAGATAGAGGGCATATACCCCACCTAATCCATCCTCCACAAACTTCATGGATATTAATGTCTCTGACTAAAGGACCACTGGACCGATTGTGTTCAAATATTCACGAATGTGTTTATCAAAGATAGTTGGACATTAAAGGTCTCCAAACCACTGACACTAACGCATCCCAAGACATTTTGATTGAGACTAACACTATTTATTACGTATTACGTCCATTATCACCGGTTTGTAAGTAAAACGCAAGTAAAATGTTTATTTTTTTGTCAATTTAATCTAATTTTTTTTAATCTGAAATTTGTGGCTCTCATCATCGTGTTCTTCTAAGCTGCTACTTGATGCAAACTCTTCGGGGGCCTTAAACAGGGCAATATTTTCCTGTTGGGAGTTAATTTCTTCTTTGACTGTGTTTATCTTTGGCTCGATGAATATGGATCCGAGGACAGTAATAATCAGTTAAGGATATCTCCATTATTAATTTTGTCTTCAAGACTTTCAGCTGAAATGCTCCCGGAACCAATTGTGCTCCGTATCGCTGGCTTCTTGGGCTTCTTCGGACAGCTTCCCTAGTGGTAATATGCAAGCATTGATTATTTCGTTTGTTTGAGTCAAAAGTTTCTGGATGCTTGCAGGCATATAATACCAGGCATAATCCCGAAGATAAATAGTCTTCGTTTCAGTGGCATAACTTCCAAACATGTCTGTATCAATTTCATTTTTACTCCATATTACTTCGAGCAAATGTTTGATGAGGTCAAACCTTATCGCGGAGCTTACTTCAGCGTTTCGAAAAACCTTTCGAGCTGTCTTGGCAGCTATTTGTTATGGCATGGCGACTAATAGTAACAATCGTTCCCAGGTTGATAACTCTGCAAAAAAAAGTCTCTAGATATAGACATGGAAAAAACAATTACCCTCCAAACTTGTTGCAATAACGGGACCAACCCCAGCAAAAAATAAAAAAATTCACTCTGGATTTTGGAATTAGAAGAGCACGAGGTAAGTCTGTTAACAAAATTTGTACGGGGCTAGGCAGCTGAGGGCAAAAAGTGTAAACGGATTCTGAAAGAATAATCCAGGAGAATATTTGAAGCCTTATCTCCCGGTGGGTACTTTTTCAAAGTCTATGCAAAGTCGCAATGCAAAAAGTAAGCCTAACTTACCTGTAAACAAACAGACTTACCTTAAAGATTTTTTTAACAGGCAAGAAATTAAAAAGTATAGCGTTGCTACTTACTCCATACGAACACGATGAATTTTTTATCACGTAATACAACTGATATTTTACAAGTCTCTTGCTGAAAAATGTCTGCTGTTTGAGATGTCACACAATGGTACATACTGTTTCCAGCATTTTTTCCGGAACTTTGACGCTTACCTGTCGTTTAATACCAAACTTGTGTCATTCGGTCGAGTTTCATTTTTGATTTAAGTTCTGTTGGATGCGGAAAATAACACACTATACGCCGTTGCCCATAGTTTTTGGGATGCCCTCATGTTTTTTTTTTTGTTTCAAGTACATCACTAATGGCTTCAGAAAACTGCAATCAAGATTTTTTTGAATTCAATATTAATGAAACTTTTGAAGCTGACTGTATGGACTGTATGCTGCAGCCCAGCCTAGGCGAGGAATGTTTCACATCGGAAGAGTGGAGAGTAAGACATTGTCTTTTTACAGAGGACTTAATATCCTCGATCGGCTGCATGTGTCAATTCCGGAATTAAGGTTAACGTGGACAGAGGTTATGATTATATTCAGAGGGCCTGATCACAGCACTCTGCATGTTAGTGGAGTCCCATTGAAGCAGTTGAAGAACTTTATGTATGTTTAGGTCTTTTTCACGAGCGATGAGAGCAGAACCCCGGAGATTTCCTGTGGTTCTGGCCAGACTGCGCCAGTCTTGAAACACTCGGAACATCGGGAAGGCCGAGCTTGTTGTCATGGCCAAGTTAGCGATTTTTAACTCAGCTCATTGAGTTTATTTTTTTTTACCGAAAAATTAGATTCTCGAATATAGCTGCTGAGCTGCTGAGATTTGATTGATGTGCAGATTTATTCCAGCTGTTGCACAGTTCGTTGATGGGACCGAGATGGTGGACAAAAAACTAATTTTCAACAGATTTGGTTTTTTGGTGTAAAAATGTTAAAAGAAGGCTTAGTCTTGAGAAGTTAAAAGAAGGCAAAGTTTTATTATTTTTGAAGGCGTATGATGAAATCGGTTTTCTTGTGTTTTAGTTTCTAACTTTTTTGACATATAAAAAAGGATTTCTTCTTCAAAGCATACACAAATTCGATGCTCTAAAAAAAGCAATTAAGGCAATTGACATGGTAAGTGGTTAGATGCATCTAGGGCCAATCGGAGTCTTCACAGCCTATCGTAATCGTAATAATGATTCCATATTTCCTGGCAACGTTATGTTTTTTTTTGAGGTCATCACCATCAAAATTGTATTCCTATAATCAGAAATTAAAGGATATCAAATATAATATAAAAAAAACAAGTGTAAGCAAGAAAACTTTTTTTGTAAAGCACAATAATGGAGGAAATTAATCACATAAAAGAATTTGCTACAACTTGTTCTAATTCACATTACCACTTAATTGAATTTCCGGTTCTTTATAACATTAACAACTACTACTTAGGGGAACTTCACGTGCAATCTTAACAAGGTAGAGCTTAGAGCTTAATGATACTCCCTGTAGACTTTCCAAGATGGAGCTTGCCACAGTCTATGAGAACTGTGAACTGCTATGATTAGCTTTACTGGACAAGTGTACTCTCTGAACGTTTACTTATGTAACTGTTCGTCTTCTTCATTGTTTGGCGCTACAATTCAGGGTGGACTTGGGCCTCAACTAACAATCCCCTCTAGCCAGCATGATATTTCGCCAGCTGCCTCCAGTTGTTCTCACCAAGTTGGTTGAGGTCCTTCTCCACTTGTGTGCGCCATCTCGTTCTAGGACGTCCTCTGCTATGTTGTCCCATTGGCTCAGAATCGAAGACTCTTAGGGCCGGAGCTGTGGTGCCCAACCGCTGTACATCCCGATCAGTTCATGATTGAATATTCTCCGCCAGACACCATCAACGCAAACAGGACCAACTATCGTACTCAAAAATGTTCTCTCAAAACGGCCAAGAGCTTCTTCATCCGCTTTCAATGGCGTCCATGTCTCTTCACCATAGAGCAGGACAGAGATGATAAGACTGTAATATAAAGTTAGCTTGGTGTTTCGAGAGATGGCTCTGTTACTCCATTACCTCTTGAGCCCGAAGAAACAGCGGAGTCCTTAACTACCTCAAAGTTTCTGCTGCCCATTTGGACGCTCTGTCCGAGTCTTCGTTGCCATGCACCCAAGTCCACCTACTTTGTTTCGTCCTGATTCAGTGCCAGACCAAGACACTAGAAGCTTATTATTAAATGATTACGCTACTACCAATGACTTACGTTTTCGGAGTGGTCTCCTTTAATAGCGCTGGGTAAACAAGTAGACGTGATGTGTGATTTATAACACGCGCCTGCTTGCAATGAAATTGGTTTCTACTTTCGTATGTAAAATATAGCATAGAAGTTCCAGTCTACGTCTTGATCACTGGATTGTGACTAATGAAAGTTCACTGTTTACGATATACACGAATTTATTTTGCAAACACCGATTTTCTTCTTATACTTTATTACACTTTAAAGATCACTATTACTTTACTTATAAACTCTTTGCTGCCTTTTAGGCTGAACCCACTAAGACTTGGTGGTTGGTGTTCTGTTCATCCCACGTCGCAATACGATTCTATTTATTTTTAGGAAAAATTTGAAAATGTTTTTACAAAATTCTGTTGAATTCACGTGTTTATTCACGTGCATTAAGAGTCACGTCAAAGTAATCACCGCCTCGAGATGATCTTAATATATAAAGCGCTTTGTATTTAAGTATGTCACACCAATACCGAAAGCACGCAAAAAAAAAACCATTAGAAGCAATCGGGGCTGTTGGCCGAGTGGAATTGTGCACAGCCATTAATCGTGAAAAGTGTAGTCAGGTATCTCGGCAATTGGGTTGCCAAATTTTCTGTATTTTCACAAAGGACTCTGACCAATGCCAGAAAAGCCTTCGCTGTGCCAAATGGGTTGTTTTACAGCAGCCAACTTCATACCAGGGTGAAAGTGATCTGCTACATGGCCCTTATGCGGCCGATCATGGTGTATGGTTGTCCCCTATGGTTCGGTGTGAGCCCTTCCCAGATGGAAAAGATGAGGGTGTTCGAGAGACGATGTCTTAGGACCTTTCTCCGGTTGTATCGGACACCTGAGTCCGAGTACAAGAAGTACTATCCCAACGAGGTCCTGTACAACAGGGCTAACGTGAAAAGAGTAGACAATTTTATAATTTCTTTAACACGTGATCGTGAACACGAAGATCAACTCCGGTTCAGTAGAGCGATCCCCGCTCGAGATAGGAGAGAGAGTGCAAAGGAGCGGCACTTCTTTTGGTGGTTACACCAGAACCAGTCTCCGCCTTTGACAGCACGACATTAATGTCAGTGATAGTCGGTCTGTTGGACAACAGCCCACTTACGGAGGTTTAAGTCAGGTTAAGTCAGACACAAAAAATAAATATAAAATAAAAAAACAATATAAAATAAAAAAAAGGTGAGCAAAGGCGCGTAACTTATATATGTCTAGCATATAAACACCGTACACGCCCTTGCACACACGTCCGCAATGTCACGGACATAGAGTAAGGTAGTTTAGGTTTTATTAGGGTTAGGGTTTAATATTAGCTTAGGTTTAAGTTTAGTTTTAAGAAAATTAAAAAAAAAATGTTTAGAGCGCCAAGTTTTGAGGATCATGGATTTAAAAAAAAAAATAATTTTAAAGTAAAAAAAAATTGTGCACAGCGCCGCTCCTTTGCACTCTCTCTCCTATCTCGAGCGGGGATCGCTCTACTGAACCGGAGTTGATCTTCGTGTTCACGAGCGATATCTGATTCATAGAGGAGTCGCCTGTCAACTGTTCGGCGTACAGCGTGGAAGATTATAGGACATCCACTCATGTCCTGAATCAGATTTAACGAATCTAAATAGAGAAAAGCCTCAGGTGGAATAAAGCCGGTGTGGCGTACCCTCTCATGATACATAAAGTTCGGGTAATAAGCCCCGAAGATCAGACTGTTGGTAGATATCATACAAATTTTTTTCTATGTTCAAATCTGCCCGGGGTTATCATGTTATTTTTTCCACATATTTGTTCCACTCTTTTTTTTTTTTTTTTTTTTGTTTTGTATGAACAATAGAGTTGTGACGTTCCGACCATTATGTCATCTATCGACCATCATTTGCTATCGTTCCGTAAACTCAAACATGTTCCATATTGTCCTGAGTTCACAGAGGTATGAAGAAATGGAGGAATATGCACATACCGAAAATTCTACAATACACAAGGCACACATGGCAAGAACATACATAGCATATGCTACCATACGCATGTCAACATACATGGTTGCATATGTCCACATATTTATTGGATATGTGGAATAGTGTGTCAGTATATCGAATGTGATCGAAATAATGACCTCGGGAGATATCAGTCCGGTTGGCCGAGTGCGTTGGTGAACAGTTTACATCTTTTACAAGTTTTGCTTCTGTGTTCAAATCTGTTTGGAGCTATTTTTTTTCCTTTTTATAGGCAATATCCCTTTTTTTGTTTTGTATGAATAAACATATCATATTCTGTTTTTGGAAGTATTTTATTTGCAAGAAACATTTTGTCGTAGAAACAATAAAGACCCATTTCACACTGTCAAAATTCGTCAAATTTCCACGCACCAAAGGAAATAAAATGGTTGTAAAATGGAATCCTTGTTGTGAAGGACATTCCAGTGCTAAAATCCACTGACTTTCGCTCAAATTAGTCGCCTATCATTTTTAAAAATCAAATAAAATTCCATGCTCTGAAAATAAAGTTATCGTAATTGAACACACGCATGTCACATCACACCATCAATAGGAAAAGAGAATACACCAACCAAACAACAACCATTTAATGTATCGTATCGGCTGCCGGAGTGGTGTGGTGCACAGCTCACATCTTCTGCGGGTTCTGTGCCTGTCTTCAAATCTGGCTTGAATTACCTTCTTTTTTTCATTTAAGGCAATACTACTTCCTTTTTGTTTTTTGTTTTTTTTTTTCCTGTTTTCCGAAGTATTCTATTTGCAGGAACATTTTGTCGTAGACACAAAATAATAAAAAAAAAAACAACAGTGAGCTTTCCTTATTTTTCTGTGTGCATTAGAGATCGTATCGAGAGAGCGTCTGCACGGAACAATAGGCGTTTTTTATTGGAGAGCGTCCGAAAGGAACATTCGGCATGTTTTTTTAGAGCTCATCGCGCATGTGGCTTGAACGTTCAAATTATATAGGGTCCACATCAAGGGAAAATAGTTTCAGGTTCAGACATTTATTTAAAGAAATATTTACTGTGTAGAAAATTTCCATGAATAAATAAATAAAAAAAATAAAATAATATAAAAATATAAAAAATTAAATAATTATATAAAAATTAATAAAATAATATAAAAAATAAAAAAAAAAAATATATATCAAAAAAATAAATAAATATAATACGAACGCTTACTTAATTAAATTAATTACATAAATGCTAGTGATAAATAAAGTACCAGGCGCAGGCCCAAAGGCGCAAGTTGTTTCTCAAATGAGCACTCTACCAGAGTTGGTCAATAAGTACTTTGGAGTCAAATGACGTTGGTGAGCAAATGATGTCACATTTTTCACCATTTCTTTGATGGTGCTGGCTTGGAAATAAGAACTTTCAACTTTGAGAAGAAACTAAGAATCAGTCTGAACAGAACTCTGATGACAGATGGCAGTAAACTTTCATGGCATCAGCTTCCCTAGTGTCCTATTTTCAATCACTGGTACTTACAGATCCACCCTCTTAGGCAAGACGAAACAGTCGCCAGAATGAAACAAATGGACGGAAAATATTCCAAAAGGGACTTCTCTCATAATCACCCAACCTCGTCTCAAAATGACTCGACTCTACGACGGGAACAGCTCCCGAGAGCGAAAACGGAAGGAATGTTGAAAATTCTTCGGACATGACTTATGGCTCACGTTCCACTGCCGCCCATCGAAACCAATGTGTGACGGCAAATTATTTACAAGACCATTTACAATGTTCTTGTGAACTTGCTTCTAATTGAGTTCCCGGAAAATATTGATTTGATTAATTACTACGCAAAATGAAACATTTGATTACTTGTGAGGAACAAATGAACCACCTCCGCACAAGCACACCCAGCCCCCCCCCCCCCCTCCCCCCCTTACCACACGCTTCGAAGCAATGTGCCGAAGCATATTAATTAGTTCACGGGCGAGTGTAAGCGAACGAGAGAAAAAAAAACCTTGTTTTTAGGTCACAAACTTGTGTTGTGGTTGAAATCTCTGACGGTAATGGATAAGCACCCACGCAGCCAGGTTTCCGGCGGCAATACGTGTCTGCTCCGGCTCGTCGCAGTCGTGACGGGCTGGAATTTCAGTCCCCAGGGGAACCGATCGGGAACACGTTCAGTGGTCAGTGGTGGAAAGCGATGCACACGATGCTGCTTAAAGCGGGCACTTATTAAAGCGCTTGACCTGACTTACCGAAAGCAGGTAATTTGTGCTCTCATGTGTATGCGCCCATCCACCATGCACACGAGACCTACACAAGCCTGTAATCCTTTTTGGCTGAGTAATGCCTTGTAATCTGTGCAATCTCCTTGGAAGTACGCTCATTCGGGGATAAAGGTAAGCGATAGGTTGCAATCGAAATAACGACGATGTCAGAAGGACTTTCCGTTCGAGTGACTTGACACACACACACCCACCCACTCTTAAATGGCCTTGTCATGGCGACAAACAGCACACAGTGCTGTGAAGGAGCGACGAAATAAATCCTTGAAGGATGTTCGAAGAGGAATAAATGAGAGCATCATTAGTTTGAGTTATGTGGGAGGGCGTACAAAGTGCAAGAACAATAGAAGGTTATGGCGATGGAATCACATGGTTTGTGGGACAATTTCGCTAAAGACACACATAACCCGCTCTACGCTCTGCGAGCGGATTCAAATGAATGCCTGTCGCCCATCTCGTGGGACTACTACTTTCATTGCGCTTTGAGTTCTCACGAAATGAGGACTAAGCCTTTGCTGCAAAGGAATCGCTTGTGCATATGTAAGCATATGTCACTTATGGAAATTACTTTCCTCAGTAAGAGTTTTCGTCTTAGTCGTCCTTTTTGATGGAAGAGTCAGCGGCTTAGTTCCTTTGCCCTGAGCACTTTCATTGCGGTGCTCCAACTTAACCCACTCGTTGCGGGTCTTTAGTTTCCCGGGATATACAGGATTTCTCGGCAAAGGTCGCTTAGAAAGAGGTGGTATTTAATTATTTTTAGCTGAATCGTTGATCTTTGGGGACTTGTGCTTAAAAATAGCCTGAAGAGTTCCTAGAGTTGTCTTCTAGCGGAGTATGCAGGAAGCTTTTGTGTTTCGTCGGTTAGAAGAGGTCGTTGTTTCAACTGGGCTCTTAGTTAGAAATACATTTCGTAAGAAATTGCGGGGCTCTTAAGAGAGGATCTGGAATTTGCTTTTGTAAAAAGCCAGCCAGTCATTTCATTGAGTAGTGGGAGCCACGAAAGGAGCTGACGGATGAGGAAAAACACCTAAATTGACAGCCAGTGCAGGGTGGTACATGCGAAAAGCATGAGCATTTGAGAAAATCATTTCTGCCGACGGTTAAATGGCAAGAAGGACTCGAATGTCGCTTTCGGGAAGAATATTCCGTCATTTGAAAGTTGCTTAGAACCTCGTTCAGTCGATCTGGGAAGTATTGAAACTGAAACCCAAGAAAGCTGCTGGTGTTGAGGGAATATCCGCTGAAAACTTTGCTATAGATGGTCTGGTTGGGCGTTTGGACTAGTCCACATGCAAGTGAGATCCCTTTTGTGTGCTTTCCAGAAGCCAATTGTGAGTGATCTGAGATGACCTTATTAGAGGAAGTACACAGTTGGCACTACGACAGATCCTGGAAAACAACCAAGCAGTTGAGAGCATTGCTCTTAAGTTCACCTAATACGCATCGATGTCAAGGCGGCTCGTGTAAGCGTGATTTCTTCTCTTCGTCCCCCGCAAAATACCACGCGGTTCTACAAGTCGGTAGAGCCCCGGAAACTAATTCAAATCTTTGTACAGAATTGTCTGCAGGAATCTAAGTAGATAGAAAACAAAGCACGTACATTTTCGTTGAAAAGCTTGGAGTGACATGCAAGTCAGAAAAGAAGATGTTCGATGTTTAAACCACTCTGAACACGAACAGATTTAGTTTTCACATTCCCGACAAAGGTTGTACAGATTGACGATGAAAAATGTATCCATTTAGGTACTGACCATATCAACCCACTTTCATTTGCTGTAAACAGAGGTTTTAAATAAGGCGCGTCATCTGAATTCTTCAAGAACGTTCTTGATATTCTGTGCCATCCTCTGTTGCGTGCACTTGTCTCCGTCGGTGCATTACGCGTAGAAACGTAAGCCTCGCGGCCCCGCCTCCAAAAACAACGTCGCGAGTGCCCCACAAGGGAAAAAAAACAAAGCAAAGTGCAGTGTAGTGTTGCTCTGCTCCCTCTCGTCCCTCTCCATCCAAAGCCACTGCTGCGCATTCTCGGTCGCAACTTCCGTTTGATTTTATCAGGCGGGTTGAGGCATGACTGAGAGTGCGTAGCATCTGACGTAGCGGATTTTAGAGGTGTAATTTGTTGGTGGACCAACTCCATCGGTTGTTGTTGGGAAGCTAATCTGAAAATTACACTTCTCATCTCTGCTTTACCACTCGCAGTCGGAGTTGGTTTTCTCTGATATCTCCGTTTGGTATTTTATGGGAAGTTTTAGGGTTGACGTGAGCATTGTGCGTGGGCTTAGAGTGAATCTCTTCGCTGTGTGTGTCCACCTTTTCCGCTATAAATCAGCTGTCTTGTCACTGAGTGAAGTACAGGTAGGGGAGAATACCGATTTATCGGATTTAAACCTGCCTAGATATAAGGGGTGAGTTTTTAGCTATTATCGTTTTGGCAACAGTGGTTTAAACAGCTGACTCACGTTTCGTGTTTTGTTTCACTGTCAAACATCTTCAGTTTGGTCTATAATTTAAACATGAATCGTCTTTCAAACGAACGCTTGCAAATAATTGAATTTTGTTATCAAAATGCCTGCTCTGTTAAGAAAGTTCATCCCGCGCTTCTTCCATTTTATGGTCAGCTCATTTTTGGGTCAATGGGTACGTAAATGGGTACAGAAGCATTGCAAGAGCTACCAATGCATCTAGAAAAAGTCACTATTTGGTGCGGTTTATGGACTGGTGGCATCATTGGACCGTACTTCTTCAAAGATGATGCGAATCGTAACGTAACTGTGAATGGTGAGCGCTACCGTGAGATGATATCCAACTTTTTTTTGCCCAAAATGCAAGAGCTTGACTTGCATGACTTGACATGTGGTTTCAACAAGACGGTGCCACATGCCACACAGCACGCGCAACAATGGACTTATTGAGAGGCGAGTTCGGTGAACATTTTATTTCACGGTCGGGACCGGTCAATCGGCCGCCTAGATCGTGCGATTTACCGCCTTTAGACTATTTTTTGTGCTTCTATGTTAAAGCTCATGTCTAAACAGACAAGCCCGCTTCAATTGACGCATTGGAAGACAAAATTGAAGCATTAATTCGTGAGATACCGGCCGAAATGTTGGAAAGAGTATGCCAACATTGGATTAAGTGGATGGACCATTTGAGGCGCAGTCAAGGTCAACATCCATTGCATGAAATAATCTTCAAACATTAAATTATATGGACCGTTCTATCGATTCAAATAAATATTTCATGCATTTTATTTGAATTTTATATGTTTTTTTTTTTTTTTGAAAATTTTCCTATAGCTTTTAAAAAATCACCCTTTATCTTTGTGCCGCTTTTCTTTTTACACCGCCGTCTCGCCCTCTACGTGCGTAGTGATGTAGCTTACCAACTTCAACCTCAATACGGCTTCTGCTCCAATCCGGAATTTAGTTTTCTGTGGTTAAGACTCCATGTCCGCCAGCATTTAATCCACTACTGCACTTACTGCTTAACTTTCTAAAAATTTGATGCGTTGTCCGACTCCATCTCGAGAATTGTATCCCTGTTTAATCGCCCGCACTTTCCATTGCGGGCGATTCCATGTTCACAATTCTAATTGGCTTCGACATTGGGGCCAGTCTAAGGCACGTGTCCGAGGAGATAGCGTTGCGGTGCCTGCGGATTTGGATGCTTCGGCCCGCACCGATTACGAAAAACAGATTTCAGCCCTACAACTTCGGTTTGTGAGTCAAGAGTCCAGGCGGCAGCTGCTCAATGAAGACCTTGGTGCGTTTGCTAGCGACATTCATCGACTCACCAGAGTCGTATTTATGGAATCTATGATCGCAGTGTGCAGGAAAACTTAAGGCTGACCGATCCGAAAGCATTCACTGAGGCCGTGTCGAGAGCCATCAATGTAGAATCTGCTCGCCTTGCAACGCAGACAATCTATCAGACTAGGTCCATTGAAGTAAGCAATCAGCACCTACCGGCATCCGGAGGTAATCGTAGGCAGTCCGCCAGAAGACGGGCTAAAGTTGTGCACATCAATCGGGTCGCAAGCTACCGAGGCAACAATTTTAATTCCTGTCCTTCCGAGAAAAATCTTTCGAATGGAGAGGTTCCAGTTCAAGCAGGGGGGAGTGTAACGCATTTACGAACGCTCCCGGCTTAAGTTTGACAGAAGAAGCTGCGCATACCGGGAAACCTGTCAACATAAACGCAACAGTATGTTGAAATCTTTGCTGAGCCCACACGAATACCTGACATTGCAGATCATTCCGCCAACACCCTGTTGGACTTGTTTCTCAACTGTCATCCTGACATTCTGTCACTTTTTGGCTCGTCTGACTATTATTCGGTATCAGCTAATTTCTCGTTATCGACACAAACGGTTAGAGAACAAATTCCTAAAAGAACAGTATGGCTGTACGAGAAAGCCGATTGGAGCGGTCTAAAAACTTCTTTAGGAATTTTACACTGGTCACTATGCTTCCTCGATAGTGACGTGAATGCCGCTGCTGATATGATCACAAACATTCTTCTGCTGGGCATAAGATCCTTCAAGAGTATTAAGCCCAAATCAAACGCATGGTACGACTCGAGCTGTAAAGAGGCTATCAGGTTGAGAGAGTTGAATTTCCGGATACACAAAGAAAACCCTACTGAGGAAAACCGTCTTCAATCTGTCAGCTCTTTAGACAAAACGAATCTGCTTGCGGCGCATTTTGCCAGATTCCAATATGTCGCCACCTGTACTTGAGAGCGTTCATTTTACCATGGGACAGATCCACTTCCGCACTCGTACAGTTGCAAGAGTAGTTAAAGATCTCGACGTGCACAAATCCGCTGGCCCGGATGGTATTCCCCCTTTTCTTCTGAAGAGGTGTTCTTCTGCGCTGGCGAAACCATTGCGTAAGATTTTTCATCTATCCTACTCTTTAGGTCTCTTTCCGAGCAGATGGAAAACAGCATTTGTCCGGCCCCGTCCCTAAAAAAGGTGAATATTCGTTACCCACCTCGTACCGACCCATAGCACTTACGTCCCTTCTTTCTAAGGTCATGGAAACGCTGATAAATCGTCAGTTTATGAAATATCTCGAATCGCGGAAGCTTCTTAATGACCGGAAGTATGGCTTCCGCAGCAACATGTCCACTGGAGCATATCTCACCGAAAGTGGAACCAATCTTTGCACAATGCAGGCGAAAGCAAGATCGTTGCGCTTGATATTTCCAAGGCATTTGACAGAGTTTGGCATCAAGCTCTCTTGTCGAAAATGCGTGCCTATGGTACCGATGAATTTCTTCTTGTATGGTTTAGAAATTACCTTTCGAACCATTCAATTCAAGTTGTTTTGGATGAGTTCAAGTCTGATATCCACCAAATAAATTCTGGTGTTCCCCAAGGCTCTGTTCTGCCTACGACACTTTTTCTCATTTTTATAAATTATCTCTCTTGTCTGCTACATCTAATCCAATCCATTCCTTCGCTGATGACAGCACCCTCAGCTTTTCATATTCGTTCCAAGACTCACGACCCCGCCCTTAGGCCGTAGAATTGGAACGGCAGCGGTTATTTCGAAATCAAGGGAATGGAGGAAGTAGTCACATGCGACTTGTTCTATTTCTAGTTTGTCTAGAATAGTCGCAGGACCATGAGTTATGTTACAGTAGAAAACGGTTAAAAATTGAAACACCAAATTACGTAAAAAACCAAAGTTGACTTTATTCTTAGTCGTCCAAACCTCGAGAGAGCTATCATTTCTTTCAAACATAAGCAATACCGACAGAGAGAGACAAAGAAGACGCTTTACAAAAGGGGAGCATGCAGAAAAGAGACACGTGACAATAGTTCAAAAACAACATGTTTGTACATACTTGTTGCGGCTGCGTCTTTTGTTTGTCAAGCCTGCTTTGTAACAGGTTGCTTGTGATTGAGTTTGGGCAGACTGTACCCGAACTTTGTGGACTGGGAGACACGTGTTTGTCTTCTCCTGTGTCTATGTATTCATGTTTATAAACATATTAGATTATAATAATGCTGCTGCTGATACGCTGCTACTGCAGAGCATGATACTCAAGGGGGCTTATGTGCCAGCTTTTGGATTGGAACATACTGATGGCGCTCTTTGCAGCAGTCTTCCACATAGGAGAAGTGAAAGGAGATCCAGTAGAACCTCTAAACCCACTGGGGGCGTAGTGGAGATTGGCCCAGTCCCACCTAGGCATGCGCGTTTATTGAAGGCTTTTAGACAAGCCACCAAACTAGGCTGCTGCATGTCAAGATCGGCCTAGGGTATTGTTCTAGGGTCTCGATCCCGAACATTCTGTTAACCTGTAGAGGCCACAGGCCGCTTTCATCTACGTTGAGTCTCCTGTTCAGCTTCCTGTCTAGGACTAAACCATTATTGAAGCCTTGCTTTGGCTTACTTCTTTTTGATGGGATATTGCTGCCCAACCTCACAATCACAATCTGAACAACCATCAGCGTTATTATATGTCCAGAGATAATGGAGGATAGAGATAATCCAACTACCTTGCCCCTTGATGTCATCTGACAGCGTTTTTCATACGAAGTTACGATAGCCGGGAATTTGTAAGAGGATGCGGGAAATGCAAGGAATTCCACTTCACTCTTAATCTTTGCGGCTCAATGCAGACATGAACTAGGGGCACAAATGACGGAAGTTGGAAGGTTCCATTATCTCTGGAAATAAATATGTAACTTTGGAATCCGTGGATCGGTCCATTTGAGTATAGTACAAATACCAATAAATCATTTCGTAGTTCAAAAAAGTGATGTTTTAGTTTTGAACCACAAACATTTTCATTAAGATCGGTTTACGGGTTCGAGAGTTACAGATTTATTTCCGCGCTCCAATAGAAAGCCCAACACTGTGGGGCGTAGCTTCTCAGCACGCACTCGTGTTCTATTGTTTTTTCGCGAATGGAAGTTTCATGCCGACATCGAACGGGTAATTTGAGAGCTTTTCCTAGACGATCATACTCTGTGAGCATTGTCATTGACTCGAAAGGGGGTGGGGTCGTGAAAACTATTTTGCTCGTACTGGGACTCGGGCCTACGCAGCATCGCCTCCAATATGTCGAGGTCGACACACCAACCCACAGCTACACTACCGCCGCAATGCTTAAAGTATATTGTGAAATAAAAGAACAAGAACACAAATGTGTTTATTAAGCTTTACTTTTGACACCACAAAATGGATAACCAATGATGCATGATCCAATCCCCACGCATATTTCCGCAAAGGACATCAAACATATGTTCTGCAAATCCACACGTCCTCCCAAGACGCCTTCCCCAGTATGGACAAACGACAATGACAGCTGGAGTCTTTTAACGCACTTCTTCTTCTTCTCATTGACACCCCACAGTTGGTAGAAAATTTGACAGTTCACCATCGTAAGTAGCACTCGCTCTGACATAAAATTTCCATTTAGCCGGCCGGTGACCTGTTCACTTTCACCTTCTCTGCCCGTGCAGTCCTCCCATCGCGTCATCTACTAAATTCACATCACGCCCTCAGGCGATTTAACACCTCAAGTCATGGCCGTCTTATTTTTCCTTTTACAGTGTCAAAGTACCTGTCAAACTGTGACTTGTCGTGTCTCATACAAAATTCCGCCCACAATCTTCTGGATAAAAGTCAGAGCCAGAGCAAACACAAATAAAACCGTGCAACAACGGCCAACATGAAGCACAACCACCTGTCTGTCTGCCTACAGCTCGTATGTCTGCCTTAATGAAGTGTGCGCAACCTAGGTAACAGGTGCTTCGCAGATAAACTGCTAGGCACCATGGTTTTTGTTTTTTTTTTCTTCCCTCGCTTTTCATGCATCTCCGGCACACAGGGCACAGGAAGCGACACAGCCCCCACCCCCCACCACCACCGCTGCCGACGGCGTCTCTCGCAAGAAGAACCGAAGGAAGCCAGCTATCAGCGGCAGCCCTACCCCTCCCGATGGCAAGCACATGGAAGCAGGGAAACCACAGATTGCCAGATGATTTCGCTGGTAAACAAGTGCGCCTTATCCACGCATGCTCAGGGGCGGCGCTTTTATCCGGCAAGCTCACCCTCAAGTGTCTATAAAATGCGCCAGCATCCCTCGTTGCGATTTCAGTTGAATCCTTCCTCTCGATCCGAACGGGAACCGGAGAGAACAGAGCCCTTCGAGTCCCATTCCAGTCCAGGAGGTGAATGCCTTTGGTAGAGGGTGTCCGGATAAGAGCATCCAAACATATTGTGGGACAATAGAAGCCACATTCAGCCGGCGGTTATTTGCATTTAATTGTGTTTCTCGCGGGCTTTGCTGCTCCTTGGCAGGACTCACTTGGTGGTCTGCTTTTGCGGCGGTTATCAGTTAATTTGTGAAACGCGCCGCGTGCACGTGCTGGTCGGTGGCACGCGCTCCTTCATAATCGCGTGTGGTTTTGTGTGCTTTGACCAGACTGTGACTGCATTTAATTTGAGCCTTCCGCGTGAGTTATGCCGGGTGGTTCTCATCCTGTGGCAACGAGTGCAAATTTGAACCCCTTCTCGGGTTCCTTGATCGTCGGGGTGATTTAATGAAGTCGACGCCAACGACGACGACGGTGTGGTGTAAATGAATATTAATTGCCAGTGTTGACAGGCAAAGTGTGAAGCGCTACAAACAAACAAACCGAGACAAAACGAAAAAGGATAATTGATTGCAGACATTTTGGGATTTTCTCTGGTGTTGAACGGACGGAATTGTGTGGAAATTGTTGAAGGATGACTGAATAAACGTAAGTACAAGCGGATGAAAAGCATCGAAGCTGGAGAGGTTGATGGAGAATTGATGTTAACGCTTCCATCTGATCGGGTGGTGGTTCGGGTTCGGTTTGTTTGCTCCTCTCTCCCACTCGACGAGGAGTGGTTTTTGCCGGTTGAATAGGCTCGATGTGTGATGACTTGTTTGAACAGCAGGCGCACACTGCTTTCCGGAAGGGGTGGGGCGAATGTAGGTCTAATGACTTTATAGTGATGATACTAGTTTGAGGCGATTTAAATTGTCGGCGGGGTAGTCTGTTCGTCAGTGGGAGTCTGAAATCGCTGTGTCAAGCTGAATGCTTCCCACCACTCATCGAGTGCTCTTCAAAAGGGACGAGTCATTTTTCACATCCAGCGCGCTGTGTGCCAGCGACAGGGTTTGTGTATGATACGAGTAACATACATTTTTTCACAACTCACAATGTGCGCTTCTGATGATTCGACCTTTCATCCTTCGACCGTGTGTCATCAATTATGAGGCTCTTAAATTTATGACGAAACTCTTCGGCAGCTGGGAGTGGTGCAGAGGTGTGGGGACGTCGGTGGGCATAGTTGACCACAGGCAGCAGTGAATGTTGTGAAGAGCTGTCTTTTAAGTGCTTTACGAGGCGAGTGTCGAGTTCCTTATCGACTCGTTCATGCATTCGATTAGTCATCTCTTTGCCCGAGTAGCAAGTAGGTTGTGAAATTCAGAATTCCGAAGAGTCACCTCTCTGTGTCCAATTGTGTCCTTGACGCGGTCTGTGCTGAAGTGTTCTGAAGAGACCTGAATTGTACTTTGAATATCCTTAACGGTAAGGCATCTTGAAGGCGGATGCTCACCTAAATCTCCCACGTTTGTTTGGCTTGGAAATGGGAATAAAGCAGACCTGATGGAACCATGGATCCGAGATTCAAAATGAGGAGGAGTCAAAGTTGATTTGCTGGTTGTGTTGGTGTCACATTAGGGAGATTGCCTTTATTCTCCTTCGTGTGGATTCATGTTGGGCGAAACTCTCGCTGTTGTTGTATTTAGTCTTGTCGAGAGGTTACACATAGTTTTCAGCCAATACAGAGCGTCAACGTTTGACAACCCCATTCTTGAGAGTCAAACATCATGAGCATTGTCGGGAGAGCTAATATGTAATGTAATGAGTCCGTGATTGAATAACAGAACTTCGGCACTGCAATCAGTGCATCCACTCTTTTACCAATGAACGGGGACAGAGACTAGACTGTTCGTTTCGCTTGGTTGACAATCTTCTTGACTTCGAGCGACAGACCGTTCGTAGGGTGGTCACCTTTATTCACTGTCGGGCATACAGCAAATACTTTCTGCGGAAAAATTGCAGCCAATAATGCATCTTCGGCCACTTAAAAAATGTCCTTTTTCTGACTGACTACACCTCGGCCAGCTACTTCCAGAACAAGAACTTCTTTCCTAATCCCAGAAAATGAACTCTGGACCAACGCTCTGAATGTGTTCCAAGGCGGCAAAGGGCTTGGACATTTTCCCTAAAGATCTCAACATGAGCTTCAGCTGGTCCTTGACTGCAAGCAGTTGGATCGACGTCCAAATCAACCGCTTGGCAGCACAATGGACGATACCTGGTTTTAGTACAAGGCTTTGATATTAGTTTGGCAGCAAAAGCTTCCAAATAACTGAATGAGTTGGGATGTCACTCGACGTGTTCGGCTTGAAATTCAAAGCTAGTGTCTGGTCGCTGAACGTGGCCCTTACTGCCACACCATACTGCTTGGTTATCCTTGCAGATGCTCGGGCAAGCATATCACATCCGAGTAGAGGAATGAAGCCGTTGAGGCACATCCTCTCATACACATCACTGACCCGAGTCTGTGATGAAAGTTGTAGTCTCAAATGTCAGATCATTTATAGACTTCATAGCGTTCGAGTCAAGTAAAAAGTTAATCTTGTTCAGGGAGGCCTCGTTGTACAAGCCCTTGTGAGAACAAATTTGGAAGGATCAATATTGAGGTATTTGGACTCTGTTGTGTAAAGGTGAAGGGTGTGAGAGAGAGAGAGAGAGATATTTGTTCTACCCAGTAATAAGGTTCTCTTGGTCCATGCCTAGCTATGTATTGAGTCTATAATAAGGCTTTTTTTAAATTTTAACGTTTACTTAAGAACAACATGTACAATTCCAAATTTTGCCCAGCTATGACCTTTTCCCATCTTTCTGGCAATTTGTGGATCCCACCCAAAAAGAACTGCTCCGGCTTAGAAGCCAAGAATGAACCAAGGCAATTTTTGATATTCTGCTCTGATGTGAACCGGAACAAATGTTAGTCAGAAGGCCCAAGGTCTGGGCTATAAGGCGGGTTGGGTAAAACTTCCCATCCACTGCTTTCCAAATAGTTCTTAACCGGAATAGCAACGTGGGGCCGAGCGTTGTCATGATGGAAAATTATTGCCTCGTGCCTGGTCGCATATTCCGGGCGTTTTTCGGCTTCTGCTGTCTTCAAACGGATTAATTGTGTTCGGTAGCGTTGTCCATTGATGGTTTCACCCGGTTTTAGCAGCTCATAGTACAGCACACCCTTCTGATCCCACCAAATACAGAGCATTACCTTCGCGCCATAGATATTCGACTTTGCCGTTAATTTGGTTGGTGGCCAAGCCTTTAAATCGTGCAAACCACTTTTGGCACGTTCGTTCAGCTAGCGCATGTTCACCATAAGCGTCCACCAAAATACGATGTCTTTCTGCAGCAGTTTTCTTCAAATTAAAGTAAGGAAGAAGAACTCGCCACAAAAACATATTTTTAGACACAAATTTCGACATATTTGAGTGAAAAAAAATTATGGTTGTTTACGCTTCAAATGAATGACATATTCTGAAATGACGTACAATGGCAATATCTTTCCAACGCGTGTTCCAATGGAATAATACAAGTTACGCCATTTTATAGCAAGCCGCAAGAATTCAGTTATATACCCAATACATCCGTCCTAGGATGCTTGAACTGCATCTCCAGGCTTTGCCCGCTAGGCTTCTACAAATCATTATAGCGCGCTTCTCCTCCTCCCTAGTGATCTCTTCTGTGTGTCTTTAACTTACACTCCTAACAAAAATTTAAACACAACAAAAAATAAAATTTGCAATCCCGTAAACAAAGATCTATAATTAAAGGCGTTTCGGGGAAACAGGCGATAAAATCAAGAACCTGCATAGATACGAGTTCTTCAAGTATTCGCTTTTCATGTACACGATTTATCGCTATTTTAACAATCCACGCTGAAGTGAGCTTGCCAACTGCATTCCTCCTCGCCATGAATTCACCCGCAATACCCGTCACGCCAGGAATGCTCATCAGTCTATTTTCGGACGCACAGTTAAATTTAGAGACTCGTTCATCAGTCGCAGGCCACGAATATGGAATGCTCTGTGCCCAATATTTTCTACAGAATACAATCCGCAGATATTTAAAACCAATGTGCACATGTACCTCCTCTCCCTTTCTCCTTCTACACCTTTGGCCCGTGATGTGAACCCGGACACTTAAGGGTATTAACAAAGCCTTGCGCGCGAGCAAACTATACAAAAAAAAAGGAAACTGAAAGAAAGAATCAACTGTCAAAATATGTGAGTACAGGGTTTTCGTTGAACTTAACGAAGTCAACAGCATTCATAGCTTTTGCCAACGCATTATTCATATGTCCGTCGAAGTACTGAACTTTACCACAGCTTCCTCAGCTATAGTCTTAATTTCCTCAATTCACTGCTTAAGAATTCGAATTACTGATAAATTATGATCTTTTTAAAAATATTGCTTTTCATTCATGAGACTTATTGTTGCAAGATCTATGGAAACATTGGTGGCTTTGTCTCGTTTAGGGACCTACTCACTAGTTTAGTTTAGGCAATCATACGCTCACTGTGATACCACGCAGAAGCCACTCTGTTTGGTTCTTTCAATAAAGCGATGAAGATTACTTATATTGCCCCTTCTCGAGAGGGCTCCGCAAGAGTAGCAAATGAGTAGCAAACATGATGGTTCCCTTGTGAATGCGACTGTGTCAATGTCGAAGTCCTCCCAGGACAATCCCGATCAGACCCTGTGAGTCGTTAAGTTGGAGCAATTGTTTTTGAGGCCACTGTTCTGTGTGGTAAGGATGGCTAGACCCCACCCGAAGGAGTTAATTCTCGCATTTCCCTGGAATGTCACACTGCGCATGCACTCACATAAGATGAATGCTAAAAACCTCGTCGATGTCGTTAAGAGTAAGTGAGTTCAGGGAGGTGCTGTAAAGACTTGATCTCTGCATGGCTGTCAGATTGGTTTGGATTGATTGTTTAGGTCCCTGTGTTAGGCTCCTGCTTCTACGCCTTCGATCGGTTTCTGAAGATTTGCAGAGGACCAGCCAGCATCTTTTTAGTTGGACCTACTCGTAATGGTTGAGACAAAATTCTAGTAAAGCACCCTAGGTGGCAGGAGGTCGGTGTCGCGAAGAAGGAATCAAATCGTTCGAGATTTGTAGAGTGTCTCGAACGGAGTTCTGTTCACATTTATAGCGACATCAGTGTGAACGATGTGCTGGGTGCTACCTTCATACCGGTTATGCATACCTAAGGAATGAAGTTTAAGGAAGGCAGAAGGCGCGCTGCTGATACCTACTCCGGTCATCTGTTGCACACCCTTGAGGATGTGGTATACGCGAATCCATCGCTTGCATTTTTACGCCGTGAGGTCGAGATTCGCACTGCCCGTGTGCATTTCGAGTTTCCCATGCCGTGTGTCTCTTGATCTTTGAGACGACGCTTTGAGGGACTTCTCCACGTTTGCGAGAGGTAGTTGCATTTCGACCTTCAACGAGTGTGTTTCATTTGCCACCCCAACAAGGGGGTTACAGATAGAACATTGGCTCGGAAATCCGGTGTCCTATGCGAGGCTGTCCCCACTGATGAATTCATTGGCCAATGACAGAAGTTGTACCACTTGCTTAATCCTTGGTACTAGTGATAAGAGCTTCGGTTGCATACATTCCAGCAGATATGTCATCGAATTGAAAATGAAAATCAAAGGTTATCCTATTGACAGGAACCGGGAACGAGAATTAACGAACCTAACTAATGACAAGTCTCCTATGTATCCTCTCAAGACAGGCATCCACGGCGTTGCTGAAATGCTTACTGTTGAGAGAATGCAAACTTAAAAAAGAACATCCCACATATGCTGTCGGTGGGGCTCTCTCGTCAGGCTTGCAGTCGATCCTGTTGTGACTTCCACTGACCATGCAAGTGCCCTCGATAGCAATTACTTCGGATGCTTGTAAAGAATAAAGAGCCTTTATTTATATAAATAATTGAATTAAAACTGAACCTCATGCTTCGTCGATCCTTTGTCAGACTCAAAACATAGTTTTAAAATAACTTGTTCCGTAATGCTCTTACCATGGTCATTGAGGATAAATTGCAGCTAGTGAGTGGAATCCTCCTCACAACCCCCTCTTCCATGGATCCGCCACTCGCAAATGCTTTTGACTGACATCCTTCCTCTTCAATGAATATTTTGTGTTGAAACGTGTTTTACGGGAACACATCACAATAAAGGCGAATCGCGGTGGGGCGCGGGTGGCCCCTCCTTTGGCGTGGAAAATTCAACGGAAAAACAAATCATTCGTCAGCATTTCATTTAATCAGTCGCTCTCCAAGTAGACTTCCCTTTTGCAGTTGAATTCAATTAATTACTCGTTTCGTATTCATTTCGGAATTCACGCAGCATTTGAATATTTTCAGAGTTGTTTTCCTGTCACACGTCCTTTCCAAGAACTCAAATCGAAGTCTTGATGGTTGGGTTTTTTGGCTCTCTGGTTCCATGGAGATGATTAATTCACATCTGCCATCCATGTTCCAGTCGTTGTTCTCTCCAACTTTTCCTGTTTAGTTTGTGCGATGTCAGGTAGTGGTTGATTTGAAGCAGAGCTTCAGTTTACATACGTATGTTTTATAGTCACGTGGATGCGTAATGCTGGAGGGCCTCGAATACATAAGCTACACCCACGACAGCAGGGGCGATGTTAAGCATTTTTGCAGTCCCTACTGACTGACTGATCCTTTGATGGGAATAAAGGAAATATACGTGGTCGCAGACAAGCCGAGAGGATATTTTTGGAACCAGCTGTTTCCACTATCAACCAGTGTACGACGACTGTGGTTGTCGACATGAAATCTTCTGTATTTGGGACTCAATTTCCATAAATGTGCCACATGATGGGAGAGTAGTGAGCAATTTAAATCCGCTTACGGGCCCAACGGTGATGGGCTTGACGATTTGTTTGTCTGTCTGTCTTCTAAAAGAACATAATATTCTCAATGTACGGCGAAAAAAAAAACAATGACCAATGACCAAAAACAATGGAAGGAACCAAACGAATAGTAGCCGCAAGCATCATTAAATTAAACGTGCACGCAGTTATGAGCACTGACGGTAAGCGCAAATCTTCATGTGATTATTAATTCGCGTTTTACAGAATCTAGTTAAACAGAACCATAATGGCAACTGAGACGATGATGGTGAAAATTGAGCATCTCACTGTAATTAAATTTCTCACTAAGCAAGGAAAAAGTCAAAAACTATTCATGAAGAGATGGTGGCTGTTTGCCAGGGCTCCGCACATTCATTATCAACTGTGCAAACGTGGTCAAGTGAGTTCAAGAGAGGCAGAGAGAGCATTGAATACGACCCCCGCTCCGGCATCCCGGTTACTGTTTGTACGGGAGAAAGCATCAAAGAAGTCGAAAAACTTGTTCTTGAGGACGCCCGAATAAAGGTGAAAATGATGGCAGAGACCATGACCAACCAAGCTTTCAAATGGTACCATTCACACCATTCTTCATGACCATCTTAACCTTTCAAAGGTCAGTGCAAGGTGGGTGCAACGAATGCTTACAGCGCCTCAGAAAAAAGAGAGAATCGCATGCTGTAGAGAGCTTTTGGAGATTTGTAGTGAGAACGCGGACGGTGTTATGGATCGAATTGTTACTGGTGACGAAACATGGGTCCACCAATATGGCCCTGAAAGCAAGCAAGAGTCCATGCAGTGGCATAAAAAGGAACAGACCCCGCGAAGAAGTTCAAAGTCACTCCGTCTGCCGGGAAGCTCATGGCCACAGTTTTTTGGGACTCAAAGGGAATCTTGCTCATTGAGTACAAAAAAAAGTGAAACCATCAACGCCACATTCTATGCTTCCACATTGCATAATTTGCGGGAGGAAATTAAAAAGAAAAGACGGGTGTTCACACGGCGCGAGTTTCCAAGGCTGCTGCGCGAGATTGTGGTTTCGAAGAAATCCAACACCCACCCTATAGTCCAGACCTTGCCCCTAGTGATTATTTCCTGTTTCCGGATTTGAAAAAATGTCTTCGTGGAAAAAGATTTTCGGATGATGCAGAACTCAAGTCGGCAATAAATGGGTATTCTGCAGAGAAAGAGGAAATTTATTTTTTTGAGGGTTTAAAACAGCTTATCTCAAGATGTAACAAATGCATTGATGTTAGAGGAGATTATATTGAAATTTAAATTGAATTCGCATTTTCCTTCATATTGAAACCGAGATTATATTGAACGCCCCTCGTATGTCAAGAGCGATTGATTTTCCATCCTTAAGTATGAACAACAGGACGAAACTAACGAGTTATGGTCACGGCGTATTATCTTTGTTCATAGTTCACTAAGGTAATTGAGTCCCTTACGCTTGGGCGTTAATCCTCGAAACTCCTGAATGTGATGAACTTTCCCAGGGGATAGGTTATTGCGGTCAACTTGCTTCATTTCCCTATATTTCGACGATACTTAAGTAGACTGATGTCCAGTTTCCTGAGTTCAGCTGAAGCTTCATTCTGAACTTCAGTTCTTCTCCACTTTGTGTGGAAGAAAGGAAGAGTGCAGAAACGAATGCTCAGAACCAAAATCCGAATACAACATCGACAAAGCCAAACTGATAAAGAGTTAGAACTGCAGTGTACTTGTACCACAGATAATAGACTCCCCAAATGGCGCACTCCAATCTTCTATGGAAAAAAGCGCATGGTATGCACCAAAATAAACCCTTGGAAGTTATCGGGTCCGTTGGCTTGTGCGCAACTCACAATTTCCACAGGTTCTATGGCTGAAAAATCTGGTTGGAGCTTTTTTTTATAGGCAATACTTCTTTTTGTTTTTTTTTTTTTTTTTTTTTTGTGAATAGACATTACTCCATGTTCTTACATAGATTTGGCATGCGGAGCAAAAATAAATGATTACTTCTTAAACGACAATGCAATTCTCAAACAAAGGGTTGCTGCGTCAATCCGGTGTCAAACCATTTCAATACTTCATATTCTTTATACTTAATCTTGCTGCAACGCCAAGATTAAAATGGGCCAAAATGGACCAACAAACGAACAAACGAATACGAAACAATTAACATTTTCGCCCTTTTCTTATTTACTCATACCCAATCTATCTATGGATGTACCCACAAACACAGCTATGCACTTATCATCCATCTATACGGATTGTGATTGAAAAACAAAAAAAAAAACTTTGAGTGGTTCTATGGTGGCGTGGGTTGGTGTGTTACCTGTTGTGGTTCCTACAGATTCTGTTCTAATCATGTATTGTTTTTTTTGTTTTGTTTTTCATGAATAAACATTTCTTATTCCGTAGTATTCTACTTGCGAGAAACATTTTGTCGTCGAAACAAAATTGAAAATATACTTTGTTGCATGAGTGTGGAAAATGTATCAGCTGTTGAGTGAACTTTCGTTATTTCTCAGTGGGCATCAGTGGTCGTATAAGCTTTCGCGCTTTTCCTTTTTTTATGCATGTCTTTTATGCGTAAATTTCCTTCGGGACTTCTTGTCCCGTTGGGAATCCATTTATTGAACAGAATTATTTTTTAGAATTGAGCTTACAACTAGACTTACAAATTAAGGGTTAGGGTGTTGGCTCAACAATAGCGGCCCAACTGATGTACTTTATATTTATTATTATTATCGGTTGATTGTTTTTTTTTATGTCCTACAATGTCTGGTGCTTACATCGGGTTGTTCAAGTCCGTGTATCCATTAAACAGTTATGGTCGTACCGGGATTCGAACCCAAGCAGCGCGGTTTAGTTGCGTAGAGGTCGAAGCACCAACCCACACCCAACACTCAACCCGAAAATAAACCTCACACTCAAGAAGATAGGGTGGTTTAGGTAAGCCATGGATTTTGTGTCATTGTGAACCATGTATGAAAAATACAGTGATCGGGAGTGAACACAGACGTGTCAAACTGCAGCAGCCAACTGAAGGAAAAAAGAACAAGAGAATGTTTATGCAGGTTGTAGTTGTTACAATAGGTGTGCATCTATAAATTTGTATGCGTTCTGTTTTTTTCAACATCATTGCAAAATCATATATCATCTCATGTTTTGTTATACATCCGGACATATGTCTCATTTGATCTGGGTTGGACATAATTTGTCTTCAACTGCAAAACAACTCTTTTCACTGGACTAAGGAAAGCCAGTTTTGTGACAGGCCTAAGTCAGCTCCGACGACTCCCACAAGCCAAATGCATGTGTACATATGTATCTTAGGACACGAGCTGATTTCAGTATAGCAGGATGTACTTGAATTTTAAAATTGACAATTCAATTATTTAGTTTGAGACGAACAGATACACTTTCTCATTCAGTCGAAGTGACCTAAAACTCGAACAATTTAAAAGTTTTAGAACAATTCCACGGCATTGAAGTTGCCTCGAATACTCTTGCGCAGTCGTTACTTTTTTCACGAAACAAATCTTGTCACATTTTTGTTCATTTTATAATTTTAATAACCAAGGAAATTCTCAATTAATGAACACAATTCAAATTAAAATTCTAATGTTCGTGATTTGATGTTTATTTATTCCTTTTTTTATTGTTTTCATGGCAGCACTAATTTTCGAACTCACATCGTGAAGTTCACCAACCACAATAGGGGGATAAGATTATTTTAATAGACGAATGTCAATTATGTACTCTTTGGAATGACACTTAAGCCATGACAATCTGTCGTAGTTAAACCACTATTTAAGTGGAATTTATCGTTACACTTCCACAGTGAAAACGAAGTTTTTATTGATTCCGAGGTTATCTATGGATCGAGACTTAACTGCGAAAACGGGCATAAATGAAGTGGCCGTCGTAAAACCTCAACATATCTTACATTTCGCCAAAACCAGTGCAACAAACCAGTGAACACATATAACTTTCTTTTTGCCTTCCTCACATCTGGCGGCGATGTTTGCTGACCACATCAAAACCATATCCGGGTCGTTCTGGGCCCCCAGTTCGCAGGAAATATATTTGTGTGTGAATATCAAAAAGGAACCGCTTGGCCTCAGTAGGCCCAGAGTAAACGCGATTGTTGTCGTTTGTAGTGAGTGCTTGTATACAGTTTGGCAATAATTAATACTTTAAGTTTTGAGTTTTTATTGTTTGTGGTTTCGGTGGTATTTTTTGGTGTAGGAAAAAAAGGGGGAACAAAATGAATTATATGATGCTGTGCATATAGCTCTGAATCGGGTAACCAGATCTGGAAAACATGGCGATATTGTTGGCGTAAGAAACTACTGAAGAAGAGGATCAAATTGCTGCTGATCCAGGGGCGCGATGGATGAAATCCTGCGTCATCTAATGTGGGGTAACAATAACTAAGAAATGGAGAGTGTTGGCCGGGCTACACATAAAGATGGCAAAAACCACAATAGTACCTTTCACAAGAAACCGTAAACTGGAACGACTAAAACCAATTAACTTGTTGTGTAGTACTAACCAAGTTCTGTCTAGCAAATCAAGTTAAATATTTAGGAGTAGTCTACTCTTCTGTCCTTTTTGAAAGACAACGTGACTAGGGAATCCAAGCTCCTGCAGAAGTTCACCATCAAGCTCAACACCAAAAGGGAACACCATAGCCTGCAGGCTCAACAGTACCAGGAGTATTTGGACCACGGACAAAATTCTTCCAAACCATGGGCAACCGCAGCAGCATCTTTCAAGCAGAAGTCTATGCCATAGACAGATGCATTCAAGTCAATCTTGATAGGAACTACACCAACTGCGACGTAGCAATAATGTCGGACAGTCTTGCCGCCATCTTGGCACTAGACATACATCACGAAATCCAAGCTTGTGAGGGAATGCCTCAAAAAATGGAGCAGGAGAAATAGAGTATATTTCTGCTGGATACTTGGCCATACAAGGCAACGAAATGGCCGACTCTCTCGATAGAAAAGGAGCATCGGAACCATTTATAACCATTCCGCACTGTCGCAGACCATGTCCTCAGGGTAGAATTCAGGAAACTAGAAAGAAGGAATGGGGCTGATACCTGGAACAACGATCACGGCATGAACCAGGCCAAGAAACTCTTGGGTCAACACCACCGGAAGAGGTCTGAGGCATGTATCACGATAAGCAATAACAGACTCCGTATCCTAACAGGCTTCCCAACAGTGCTTTGTAGACTCAGAGAGTACCTAAGGAAACTAGGAGTATACGAAGAAGGTCTCATTAGTTCACTCGCGGCTCTGTCTGGCAAAAATGTTTGCATACAAATCCGGTATGAGGCTATGTTTGCCTGGCACGCCACGATAGTATGGATGTTGTTGATTTGATCAAGTTATCCAGTAATTCACTATATCGGCGTGTGGTGCAATGACTAGCATTTTTGGTAGCCAGTACTAATTTTGTCCAGGATGTGTGATTGAAAGTGTAATTAACGAAATTGTTTGTGTTGGCATCCCAGTTCCATTTGTAAACAGTTCGTGACACCAGAGATGGTTGATATCATTTTACGGGAAACAAATCGAAAAGCAAACTATACAGCGCGCACTTGGAACGAAGCACATCCAACAGCAAATCCAAAGGTTGGGCAGCCAACGAATGGAAATGAATTGTATACATTCATTGGTTTGTTTTTGTTTTCTGGCATCTTCAACTGCAACACCCGGCCTATCACGGAATTGTGGCTACATTGGCCTGATGAGGGCCATGGAGCAGATTACCTTTACCCTGGTATCAAGTTGGCTGCTGTAAAACAACCTCCTTGCCGCAGCAAAGGCCTTTCTGGCTTTCGTCAGAGCAATCTATATGTTTGTCAAAATACAGATATTATATATCCAGCCAAATGCCAAGAAATTTAATCACATTTTTCATATCCAACGGCCGTCCCTGCGGATCGACTATGCCGAACTTGCGCCAGTTTAGGCACTATCCCGTGAAGCCATGTACAGCGGGGTCCTGAAAAGGGAAGTTTCAAATTTCAGGAAGTTGATAACCATCTGATCTGATCTGTACGCTTATAGGTCGTCGGCGTACGCAATTAAGTGCTTCATGGAACCTACCTCCTCACCACCAGCTGCCCACCCTAGGGTTAGATAAAGCTACGATGGAGTACAACAAGATTTAGTTTTTTGAAGTAGCACAAAACATGTCTATGTGAGGCTAAGCCGCCACCGCCTAACCTAACCTAAACTAGAAGTCTTTATACGATGCGGAAGTTATTCCCATACGAATCCACGAAGCTAGATGACAAGGTCGTCAATTAAACCAGAGGCCACTGCATACATTAGTTCATCTCTAGTTGCTCTGGAGGATATCCAGAGGGCACCCCATCTCGACATCTTGACCATGTTGCGAGCAATCAACAACTTTGCCCTGAATGCACAGATCGATACCATCCATCAGACAACGACAGTCCTGGAAGTGAAACAAATCATTTAGAGTACCCAACGGCTAAAAGGCTAGCAAGTCTTGCTTACGTTCCACGTGTCATCTTCCACATTACCCGCGGCAAACCAAGCACTGATGACTAAGCACATGCAGTCAGTCATCATTTTACTAAAACAGAGAAATTAAAGTTGTTCAGTCACCCCGTGTCCGGACGCAATCATCAGATGATCGTCTTAATTTCCTCATGTTTTCGGACATAAACAAAGCCGCTATCATTTTTAAATAATTCCAAATCCCTTTTCATCTCCGTCTTCTTCAAAATTCCATTTCCTCGTCTACAACGGCCCCCAGTAATTGAATGAAAATCCCTCTCTCTCTCGGACATGTCCCGAAATTCTTTTCCACTCAGCAACAGACAAATATTGACGAACGATCCTTTTCAAATTTACAATGAGCTTGTCTTTTTAATCAATCTCCCAACCCTCACCGCATTCGTTTTTGTTGAAAATTAAGCACTCGACAGTTTTTAAGAGAAACATAATCCTGCAACCGTATGCGTCTGCTGGTCACAACAAATCTCCCTTCAATTGAGTACAAAGAGGGGGTCCTTCCATTTCAGGACCATTTGCAAATGCAAGGACACAGCACGACACAGACAGAAACCGTCCAAAGAGCAGCACATTGTGTGTGTGTCTCTGGATGATATTTAAATTCGCCAGAGGACAAATATTAGCCAAAGAAATGTTTTTCATTCATTCTTGTTTTTTTGTGTTTTTTTTTGTTGCTGCATCCTCAGCGCCTATTTCATCACTCGCCCCCTTGCCGAGTTCCTTTGTGTTGTGTCTTCAGCGCAGACTACTTCAACACATCTCCGGGTTGGAATTCTTTCAGCTCCAGCTAAAGAGATAAGGCGACATAATAACAACAGCAACAGCAGAAAGAAATGCCCAAAAGGACATTCGTCCAGCTCACAAAGCGTCTTCTGTTCAGCGACGAACCGAAGGATAATCAGCAGGAGGCGGGAGGCGTACTACTCGGGCGCTCGACAACGCAACAATTGCTTGTTTGCGCCGCTAAGCTCCTCGCAACTGTTTGAAGGACTTCAATGCGGCTCGCTAACGAAGGGATGGAAATGATTCTTACTTGGCAATGTCCTTGACTTGAATCGCCACACCATCGCTCAGTGGTGAGTTTGTATTTGTCTCCAGTTGTCAGGATAGTTCGCCCCGTTGCTGCTGCTGCTGGGGGAGGGATTACATCCAAGTCTGTTATTAGATGGAATTACTCACAAAACGAATTCTTATCAAAAAAGTTTCTACGTCCTTCGAGAGTCCTTCCTCCCACTTGACTGTCTGATGATGGGGTGGCTGGTCTGATGGGCGGCTGGCGTCGGGCCGGCACTTGTACAAACAATTGGAGCCCGACAACTTTCATTCGAATTTTATATTCCGCTCAGAGTAATGATAATTGTGCACAGCAACAACAAAAACAAAAATAATTCCTCTCAGCCACCCTCTCGCACACACTCGTGCTCCGACGATGACTTTAACCTGAAATTACTGAATTCCTTAGCTTAAGCTCCGGCAATAAAATCCGAGAGTTAAACTCACAGAATCTCCGGGTGGTGGCACGCCCAGGCGATGGATTCCTGTATAAATCACCAGCACGTTAATTTGCACCCTCACATACGGCACACGTGTGGGATGCTCTATGCGCCCACCGAGAGTAGTCGAATTAAAAGGATCTAGTGTATCATTAAGGCCTTATTTAATTGCAGGTGAGTCGTAATAAATTTTAATTATATATGTAAATTCATTTGAATGTGCTACATCGTGTGTGCTCTCTCTTACACACGCACACGCGTCCGTAGCAAAATCGAGAGAAGACCCTGCTCTCGAGTGATTAACTTCTGCGTGAATGTGAGCCTTCTCTGTGCTTGCTTAGGATGGAGGCTGTTTTATAGTTTAATTCGTTTTGCCCGAGCTCAAACGATTTAAGAGGAGATTCCGAGGTCGAGGCCGAAGCCACTGATGGAGTGGAGGGCGCCAGCCGCCGCCGCCACGGTTAAGTGCGATCTGAATTTTATTTCGCAATTATGCTAATCCTTTCGAAATGTTACTCCCAGGTACGGTACGCTTCACCCACTGAAATTAGGATAATAATTGTTTTCCCTTTTTTTCCACTTTCTCTCTCTCGCAATTTTTGTCCATGGAGTGGGCACAGGACCAAGTTTTGTGTGCGGGGTAAAGTGGCCACTTTGTGGGCACTTAACTGGAGCAGCAGTAATCTGAAGAATGTTTCCCAAAATGGAGAATTCCGCTGATAGGCAAGTTCAAAACATACAAATTATGAGCTTTGCTGTGCTCCTCGAGGGAGCAGAGTGAGTATGAAAATTAATGGGGTGGCGGTTAATCAAGGATAAATGAAAATGCTTTCGCCTTAGTTCAAATGCAGAGTCCTTCAAAGTCTGGTTGCTAACTGGTGCTTGGCACGTTTGAATTTTGAATCAACAGCGCGCGCGTTGCCTGGCTTTGACCTTACTGCTGGTGGTGGGATGCGGGCGGAAGTTCCCAAAACTAATTTGAATTTAGGCGATGAAAATTCACGAGCAAACGATGGAAGTTTGGGTATTTACATCAGTTTTCTGGTTGAATATTCAATTGCGGTTATATGCTGCTCCGTGATTTATCTGCTTAGGGGGTCTGTGCTGGTTTTTTTTTTCCGAGGACATAATTGAGAATTTGAGATGACGGAAATGTAAATGAAAGTACTTTTTCATGAAGGTGTGTTGATTTACCCTGAAATGGGCTTTTTATTGAAAACGTGTCTCTCTGCGTTTGAAGGTCGGGAAACGGGCATCTGTTTCTAAAGTGACACTAATTTGAATAGGTACCTTTTTCGCACCTTTTGTCCTTTGCCCAACACTGGATGTATTTTCCCGAGTTTTAATGGACCGCTACACTCGACTATGCATGATTTGATTCCGGGCACAAAACCTGGAACTGACAGTGGTCTTGATACCGCAGCTCTAACATAAGGTTTATTTTTTTATTTATTCCATATCATCAACAAGCATTCGCTTAACAGATGACTAGAATAGTAAGTAGATAACAATACTTCAACTATTTTACAATTTAGTCTTTGCAAGTTTAATCAATTATCAATAAGACGAATGTTTTTGAACCACTCTCTCGAAATGTGGAAACCAAAATGACTTTAAACTTAATTAAAAGATTTCAAAGCCCTAGAAATGGGTTCACTCTTAGCATAGTTTGCTCTATACCCCCATTGACTAAAAAGATAGCGAGTTCGTTTTTGAGCGTAAATAGGGAGCAAGATAAAAGTTTAGGAGTTTAGGACGAAAAGTTTTAGACGAAGTAAATTTCATGTGAGTGGACTCTTATTGCACTAAGAGTCAATAACCTCAACAACTGACACCTTGCTTTGGAGCAGTGCTCAAAATTACAATGCATTTTGAAGAAAACATACTTTGTCTTTGTTTCTCTTGGGCTCCAAATGAAGTCAGCATATCCTGCAAGCGCTATAAAAAGGGACATCAAAGTATGGGAGTCAGAAAATTCCTGTGACTTTCTATTGATAAACCCAACTAGCGAGTAGACTTTTGCAAGAATGGACTCTACATGAGAGCTGTGCATCGAGGGCGACACCGAGATCTTTTATTTTTTCCTCTTTTTCGAAAAGTTTGAGTTCAATACAGTCAGGATAAGAGAACTGTAACTGAGCTATTGAGACAGATATAACAAATTATTTTTTAATATTAAGGCTTGAACAATTTCCAGCGCTTCACCAAGTTAAGTAGTTTAGGTCCACACTTGCATTCTCTTGCAATTGCTTATGCTTTGTATTTTTCAAAGCAATTTGAGGCCATCAGCATACATTAAACAGTTACAAAATCTTGGACCTTTAATGATGTCGTTCATAAAAACGAAAACAAGTAAGGGACCTAAATGACTGCCTTGTGGACTGCCAGACGTGCAACAGATAGGGCTTGAGTAGTAGTTATTTAGGAGGACATTCGAATGAAAATCAAACCTCTCCAGCATCATAGCATCATTAGATCGTGGTTTACAGAGTCAAAAGCTTTGCTAAAGATTTTATAAATGGCACCAACTTGGCAACTCTCTTCCACGGCATTATGTGCCAACCAGGAACAAAACCGTGTTGGAATTCAGATATATGCTGTTTTAAGTAATAAACTTAATTCTCTTTGACGATAGACTTGAAAAGTTTCAGAATGGCAACAAATCACCTGTAGTTGTCCACATTGTTTTTTGAGCCGGATTTGTGTGTAGGTATAAAGTAGGAGACCTTCAAGTCCCCGAGCAAAATACCAGAGAGGAGCGAAAGAAAATGTTCGGCCAAAGAATGGCTCCAGTTGTAAAACAAAAGCCGAAATACCATCAGCACCTGGTTTTGTGTTAGGTTTAAGTTTATTCATAGTAACTTCAATTTCATGAATCTCCAATGTTAAGTGACGGACGTCTATTTTTGACTCAAGACAAAGTTTGAATCTGACATGAGTAACTCAAGAAATAAAAACTTCCAAGCGTTCAGGAACTCTTCGATAACTCGTCTAGAGATGTAATGAAGAGTTTGCCATGAATTTGTTGTTTTATTCTAGCAAGCGCACACAGGACGCTAGTCAGGGTCTCTGGTTCGTTGCCGTGCCCCACGGTAGTTCGCTTCATATGGGAGCGCGGAAATAAATATGTAAAATCTGAACTATGAGACGCAGACCCATGGAATTGGGCATGACAGACATATTGGAATTGGGCTTCCACATGTCTTCACACAGGCCATAAATAAATAAATAAATAAATAAATCAATAAGTAAATAAATAAATAAATAAATAAATAAAGAAATAAAGAAATAAAAAAGAAGAAATATAATAAAGTACTTCTCTTTATTCACTCAAACGAAGATGTTTTTTTACTGGATCGTTTCTAAGTATAAATGGATCGGATGATATCATGGTCATGTGAATAATATCCTCATTCGTCGATGCCGAGAGCATTTCTAGGAGAATATTTCGATGGGTTTCATAGTTCTTGTGACTTCTCGTTACTTCTTCTTTCCTGAGCCTCTTCTGATCGAACGGGCAAGGATGCACTTTCAATCACTCCTGCTCTGTGTAATACAATTTCGAGAACTGTTGCGGATATGAGATATCCTGACATATCCGACGAACCGAACTCATTGAAAGAGTCCATGCATTTTAATTTACTGCCACACAAATATTCGCTCGCGTCCTCTTGGAGCCTATTTAAGATTGTCGACATAAGCATTAAATGCAATTTATACATTATCGGAGCACGTAATATATGCAAGCATTTTTGATTATTCTTGTTATGATACGATTCTTTGAATGCGAAGTATAAGACCAGGAGTTATTGAATTAGGCTTAAATGAGACGTGTTTTGCGGTAAGAGTGAGCACAGAGTAGATGTAAAATATGTTCTTCTTTCTCCTCGCCGCCGTAGGCTCTGAAAAATCGTTGCAAGGAAGGGTTATTCTAGACTCGTGACTACTCATGGCGCCAGTTTCGTGCCCGTGCTCGGCCTAGTCATAACGCTGATTAGAGTTCTGATATTCGGCCTACTCATTCTGATCAGTCTGATTGATCGTTTTGCATCAAGTTTAAAGCTGTTTGGTAATGAGGCATCCTGCGCCAGTGGAATGTTCAATGGAGCGATCACCATCCGCAAAGCGTCTTGAACCCTTTCCAGCGAGTTCGCCTTCGCAAAATATCTGCAATACGAGGGACAATTCTTGGTGTTGAAAGTGATTGAATTCAGATATGATCGCTGCTTGGCTATCAAAACAGATGACGATGTCTGTACTTGATATTATTTTGTTTTTAACTAGGACAAATTGTCCTTAATCGCTATAGTTTCAGCCTGAACAACGCTGCAGTAATTCGGCAATCCAGAAAACCGCTAGATAAGATCCTGTTGTCAAGTTATTCTCGAAGAGAAGCTTAGGCTGCATGAGGTCAGTGCAGTTGGTTATAGATTATAGATCTGCCGAGGATCGTTGAGTATCCAGAACAGAGTTCTTTCCATATATGCCGCAATTTCAAACAGATCGCTGTGTTAGCTGATGTCCACTGATTATGTCTATCTGTGGTAGACTGATGAGTTATGTTATTTTGGGATTCTAAAATAATAAAATAGGCGGATTTCGGTTCATATAATTCAAAGTTTTGGCATTTCGAAAATTTCTGAGTGATACAGACACTCAGGCGCCGTGGCTTTGTGAGTAAGTGCGTCCACCCCTACGCAACCGAAACTCGCTGACTGAGTTCGATTCCCGGCCGGTACGACCAACATTTTTTTCACCTTTCGAGTCACTGACAATGCTCAAAGAGTAATAACTGTCTAGAAACAAGATTCTCAAACCTGGCAGTTTGGAGTCGGCATAAAGCTGTACGTCCCTTCCACTCGAGGGAGAACAATAGCAAGCACAACACGGCCCTGGCTCTCTACAGGGTGTAGCACTACCCATACAGACATATGTAAGTTCTACGAGCTGCAAGAAGGTGCCAACGAATAAGCGAGGTTTCAGAAGAATAATGCGGAATGATTGGACCTACGCGCTACAAGAAGGTGATAACGCATAAGCCAGGTTTCAGAAGAATAATGCGGAATGGTTGGACCAGGAAATTGCATTGCCGGTAGAGTTCTATGATCTGGTCCCAAGATCAAGCATGACATCGACCTTCCAAGGCATTTAGCGAGTGTACATCTAAAGTGCAAAAAACGAAAACTAAACGAACCGATATGCTCTAAAAAAAACAAGTGAAATCGCCGTTGCCGCAGAAGTGTTCTTAAGATCGATTGGGAGATGCAGCAAATCTGGTGAACGAGCTTACATTTCATTTCTCTGCAAGGGCTACCACCCTGAAACAATCTCGATCAAGTCGAGTAAAGCGTTAGACAACTATTTTGCTCTTTTTTCTGATAGTTATAAAATTACGTATCTACTCTTCAGTACAGAAGCGTGCACCAGCAGATTGGAATTGCAAATTCGAATGCGTTGGGATGTATTTATGAAAAAAAGATTTAATTTCAGCAGATCCCTACCGTTCGACTCTCAAGAAAGTATTTTAAAGGGTGTGCCTAGATTTAAGTTCAAATCAAAAGTGGCTGAAAAGTATATGATTAGCTTTCGAAGAACCCCCCGTTGCTACAAGAAACTTAAGCACAATTCGGAAGAAACTTAACAAAATTGAACGTTAATGAAACATTGAAAATGAAACATAATTAATGTAGGCAATGCACACAGTGTATAGTGGCTGGGAATTCGATTGGTTTCCTAAGCCGACGTAATTCTACGTCCGGACCAAGGGCCACCATATTTACCCCCGCTTCCTGAGAGAACTCCCAAGGTAACCTCAAATTAAGCCTTGACTCAATGACTTCTTGAATTTTGCCATATGCCTACCGCAGCCATGCTCACCGTTCCATAGATCCTGTTGAACACAATTTTCCGCTCCCGCCTCAGACCTAGGCGAACTCATTGAAAGAAACTATCAATTACGTAAAGTTCATAATTCTCAGCATCTGATGTTTATGCGCACATACCTTGCTTCTCCTCTTATCTTCCCATTTCCTTGACTGGCTTCATTTGATGCATCAGCTTTCGCATCTGTGAGCAACTTAATTAGGTTTCTCGAACCCTCATTTCCCGTTGCGGTGAGGACAGCCCACACATGCCTGGCAATCCCTCCCACAGAACAAAATGTGTTCCGGATGTAAGCCATCCGCAACGATCTACAGATTATGCTCAAAAGATACTTATGCTGCGTGAAGCGAAGCAATTTCCCATGTTTTGTCCACCCACAGGGAGCGCCCCAAAAGAGAATTTAATTTCTTTTTGATTCCGCACCTCTGCATCGAAATAACGCCCGCATCCGTGACCCGATTTTCGAAAGAAATAGTCACAGACTTGGGCGAAAAGTGCATCCGGCTGAGCGGCGCATCTCGCACTCGTCAATTTCCATAAGAAATATGAAAACTTCCCGTAAAGCGAAAGTAATTTTCTCGGAAATCACTCTTTGGTCTTCGTATGAATTCCAACCGCCATTCCCCAGTCGCCCCGCGACCCATTCACCCGAGTTAACTTAAGACACGGGCGTCTTTGTCGAATGGCAGCAGACTCCATCATCAGAATAATGGAAAAAAAAGGGGGGAAAACTATTTGCACAACATTAAAATATTCTTTCCATTGGATTGGAAAACTTTTCGATCCCACTGACTGCTCCGCTCCTCTCAACTGTCTCCCTGCGTAATGGCAAATCGATCATGCGAGCCATATGCCACATCGAAACAGTTCACATGTGATTTGGAAATACCAGTTTGCCAGTAGCCCCTCTCCCTCCCCCACGCCAAGAGGAGCAGCTGGAAACTATCTCGAGCGAAACTGAAAACCCTCCGCCCAAGCACGTGCACGAATGTGTGTCTGTGCGAGGAACTTTTCACACAGACTATGGTGTCATGTGGGAACAAACTTTCTCGCTTTTCGACATCTGTTCGCCATAATAATTCATAAGGATTCCAAAGGGAGTACGGGTATTTTGAAGATTTACAAGAATTTTGAAAAGTTTCATTAAAATTCCTCCGCGCTAATCCTTTGGATGGAATTTATTTCCTCTGATTCGATAAAGGGTCTAATCCATCACATAATCCCGGCCTGTCCCACCCCGCGGCCTGCTGTCGGTGGACGAATTGGAATCTCCGAAAGTGGAAAAGCACACCGCGCACCATTGTCGACGGACAGTTTTGTATCACAGTATCCTTGCTAATTGAAAACTGATTTGAACTGAATTACGGGAATAATCTGCAAGGATTTGTGCGTGCCATCTGCCTCGGTGTCTGCCATAAGGAGAATGCAGTTGAGTTACAAAGATTATGGCAGAGGACGAAGACGACGTGCTGGCTATGCGGGCTGTTGAGGGCGGGATAGGTGGGTGCTATGAGCGAGATGGGATGCTCTTGGATGCAAAGACTGATGATGATATTGATGGCAGGCGGGAGGGATTCATCTGCAAATTATGTGCTCGTCTGAGATAAGGAAACGATATTAATGAAAGGATTGGATTAGAATGAGGACGGCTGGGATGAGGGTGAAACTCTATCGATGTTCTGAGGACGTTTGGATGGGAATTGGTTGCTCTCAGTTGGTTGGAAAAAGTTCGCTGCTTCTTCGTAAAGTGGGTCCATTTGTGCCAATGTTCGTTCATTTAAATGCGCCCTTTTGTCTTTATTTGGACATGGATCTTATGCGATTACCCTGTGTGCTTCTGTGGAAGAAGAACAACAAATTGCTGGGCTTTGAATGGATCTGGAATAGGGCCCAAGACTGCAGTATGCCTTGGATTAAAATAGGAATGAAAATGAAGGATAAAGGAGTTCAAGGACAGTGTCAACTTAAGGAGCTTAGAAACATTTGACGACACTTAAGAAATGCATGCTGGTTTCGGTCCCTGCTTCAGTGGTTCAGATCAGTAACCAGTTTCAATAAAACGTTAATTCGTACTTGACTGCGTCGGTCCAATGTAACAGATATCAATACTGTTAGTATTCTTAACAATCAAAAGAATTTATGTAAATATGTTGTGACGTGAATGGTATAACGCGTATAAGATGAGATAATCAGGACACCAACGCCATCTATACGCAATTAGAAGAACGATCAACTCCGAAGAGTATTCCTGAAATTCTTGTATATACTGCAGGAAGGATGCCGCCACACTGATAGATTACAAAGAATCGTGTATATAAGAGTCAGCGGGGAAATTCCATAGACTCGTGGCGACAGTACGATCTACAACCAATACTGGGAGTATAAATATCGGCACGGTGGTCGATACGAGTTAGTTCAGTTGGAGAATTATTACAGTTCGGTTGAAGAATTAGTAAGGTTCAGTCAAATATTTATGCAAGTCAACAGAGCGGAGCAACAAGGCGGGAGTTGCACAAGGATCAAGGCTGGGACCGTGGCTTTTCAACATCTACACGGCAGATCAACCACATCCAACCGACACAGCTGTCTATTTGCAGATGACTCGCTGACTTATGCCAGCTCGACGTCACCACAGATAGCAGCGCAAATGGTCGAAATCCAAACAGCGAACAAATTTGGCTACTATACCAAACGGGGTATTCGTATCAATGCTGGGAAATCGGTACTTATGTGCTTAAGGAGACCATCCAGAAGTGGATGCAGATTAGCAGCCAAATGTCGAAGCATAAAGGTAGTGCTCCCTAACGGTACAGAAATATCAACACACGAAAAGATCAAGTATCTTGGTGTTAACTTCACGGAAAGGTTGAAGTTCAACAGTCATTCGAAACTGACCCTAGGCTTCCATCGCATCTATCCCTTGATGCGCAAGCAAAATAGATTAAGCCGGAGGACTAAACTGCTGTTATACAAGCGGCTTATACGGCCGATCTTAACGTATGGCTTCCCTATATGGCACACCGTCTCGAAGACCGGCATGACGAAGCTTTCAATTTTCGAAAGAAAAATACTGCGAAGGCACCCCAGCAACAACATGTTTTACGACCAGAGAAACATAATCCCCGGGCAACGCTACCTCAACCCGTTTAATCTGCTAAACGAGCAGAACTTTCCAATGACGTTGAACAACGAGCTGCATGGATTCTACCAGAGCAGCGATAGCAATCACCATCGAGGCTGAGTCGGCTAACACATCACCAAAAGGACCACCATGGACACACGGACTTGAACACCCCGGTGTAAGCATCAGCCATCGTAGGACATTAAAAAAAAAAAAAAACAATAAACCGACATTACTGATAAATACTAAATTAAGCAAAGTACATCAGTTGGGCCCCTATTGTTGAGACAACACCCTAACCCTTAGTTTTTAAGTCCAGTTGTAAACTCAATTGTAAAAATAATTCTGTTCAATAAATTTTTAAATCGCTTTTAAATCGTCAAATATTTATTACAGTGCAGTTTGAGATTTTATAGTGCTCAAAGTGTTCATCGGTTCAGCCTGAAAGGGAGCAAAGCGTTTTGTAGTAAAGTAATAGTGAGTTCTAAAGTGTAATAAAGTATAAGAAGTAAATCAGAGTTCGCTTTGATCGAACCCGTATTTGTGCACAATTTAATTAATTGTACGTAGACTAATTTACGACTGAACGTAACAAGCAAGTATGGCGTTGCATATCGCAGAGGACCTGGGTCTAGCTTCTGCAACAACCACTCAAGGCATAGTCTGACACGAAAAATCAACGCTTAAACTATGGAAATTTCTTCCAGGGAACCGCCTCTCCGATTTGATTTGTCGGGTGAGCACTAAGGTCAATACTCTTTATTCAAACCCATATGAACTGGAGTACCGCAAGGAAGCACTCTTTGCCCTTTCTTACAACGACTTGCGTTTAAGGTTTCCATGCCACAAAATAAACTTGTTTTTATTGACGGTATTGACAGATTTGTAGTTCGTGTGTAATACCGTGTGGAGGTACAAAATTGTGAAACAAAACCAAACATACTTAACATACTTAAAATATCTCAAAACCATACACATATGGTTAACATGCGTATATTATGTATGCTCCATAGTGTAATTTTATTTCTATAAGCTGCTCACAGATTGACTACCTGGCGTCTTCTATAAAAACCAGCGTCTGTGGGGATTTTCTTAGATGTACCCGCCATTCTGCATAACACTCTCCCATATAGTTATCTCCTATCGATCACTCTACTGGACGGTAGGAGATCCTGTTCGTACTGGGGTCGCCTCTACTCTGTTCGGCATATGCTATGAACGATAACAGGATATCCTTGTGCTGATGTTGTTCCCTTATATAAAAAGTATCTGCTACTGGAATTAAAAACTACAGGCCACCTTAACTCCTCCCAGTTTTGAAGAAAGTATTCGAAAGAAATACTCAGAGGCAATGGCGGGGGATGTGCGTCAACTCCGACGCAATTCAACTTCGCTGCCTGGGTTCGATTCCCAGTACCATCAAAAAACTATTTCACGGCCCCACCTCCTTCGAGTCACTGTCAAAGCTCAAAGAATATACCTTTTTCGGAGTCGGCAAAATACTGTAGGTCTCTTTCGCTTGTGATTAAAAAAGAAGCTCCACACTGACCCCCAGAGGGCTGTATTTTTCCAAGGAGGATTATAGAATCGTGAGCTTTTTTAAATTTTTCAGCCCGGTCCAATTTGAAAGAGTGAAAATCCTTGAGTACACTTCTGCCATTTTGATCTGAATTGGTTATGTGATAAATGACAATTTCTTGTTGAGTAAAATCAGAATAATCAATATTCCGTGGTATCACACTCAATTGAAAACAAAATTCGTCAATCTAGGCGCACCTCAGGGCTCTGTCTATGGACCAATTCTATTCCTGGCATACATTAATTCAGTTGTATTATTATTTTGTTGATGGAGGTGCCCTCCATTATTACGATAGACTAAAATTTCCTATTTATGGTTTTATAACTATTATTTTAGGCCCCGAATGCGAGTGTTGATTGGCGTCTGAGTCGATGATCGACAAATCGATCGATTAGAATCTATTTTGACATAACTCAATCGAAAAACCAAGGGGCAAAAACAGCGCTTGTTTAGATCCGGGCTTGCTGTTCGAGGCATATTTAGGCAAGAAGACTTAAGCTTTAAATAAGTAAGCGAGCGCCTCACAACAATCCACATTGAGGCTACATTTTCCAACATCAACCTAATGTGCGACCTCTCCCCAACGGAGGATAAAGTTGACAATAGGAAGGATGACTTTTATGATCTCCTAGAAAGGACACGTCTAGAAGGTTCTAGGACACGCCTAGAAGGTTCTAGGCGATTTGAATGCAAAACTTGGCAAGGAAGACATCCTTGTTAGACTCATCGGAAAAATTAGCCTGCACAACAGAAGGCACTCACGCTGTTGGACTTCGTCGGGGCGAAACCTCTCAGTAGTCAGTACGCGGTTCCCTCACTTCACATCCACAAAGTGACCTGGTGGTCCCCCGATCAAACCGTTAACTAGATTGATCACATTGCGATCGACGTGAGACAATCCACCAGTATTCTCGATGTCCGAATATTCCGAGGAGCCATCATCGGCTCGGATAATTTTCTTGTTGTAGCCAAGGTAAGAACCCGACCAGTAGAGCAAGACCACAACAGTTTGGCATTGGAAAGCTCCTTAGGGCTTAATCGACGAACAATGAAACCGTTTTCAGAGCGCTATCAGATAAGCGTCTCTGTTTTGTTGAGTTTTAGAAAGCCACCCAGAAAAACCCCTGGTGTGACAACGAGTCCAGCATATACGACTACGCTGGACAGAAGGACGAGGGCGGTTAGTGAGTTCTTCGAAAGGAAGAGACACGGCTTCTCAAAATAAAAGAAACAATTGAACATGAGGAGCCCTCGATCTAGGATATGGACCGGTATTAAGTCAGAAATAAGTTCCGAAAGTTCTATCAACGTTCAACAAGCTTGTCGGAACTAAGAGGGACAACTGCTAGTAGAGTGGTAGTCGATAATGAGAATCTGGAAAGATCACTTTTGTATACCGTGTAACGGTGAGGAAGACAGCAATACCACTCTCTGGCAGAATGTTGCACTCGATGACAGAAAAGAATTTCGTTCCCCGACCAAGACGAGATCACGATAGCGAAATTGGAGATCAAAGTCGAATAAGGCTGTTTGTGGAGACGGACTGTCTACGGAGCTCCTTAAGGCAGCTGGCATGAGCGACGAGTCCAATCTCAGCGTAGTTTGTCCGGCCCACAAGGAAGGAAACCCCTTTGACTGCGCACAACTATCGATAGATCAGTCTCACTAAGATCGCGTACAAGATCCTTTCTGCCATTTTGTGTGAAGGCCTGAAACCATATAAATAATCTGATGGTACTTATGAAGAAGAACTCTCGCTGATCCATCAAGGTCGGTAACGAACTCGACGAGACCTTCAACGACGCGCTCTCATGTGACTTTTTCAACATAATTCTCGAAAAGGTCGTGCAAAACTCAAACATGTAAGAACAGCGCCTGGGCGGTCGACAACCACTGTAAATATCTGGCAAATCACGTGCGACATCGATGTTGGGATAAACATCTAATCTGTGGCCGACCTTCGACTCTCACCAGCGAGATTTCATGTTAGGCTAGAAAATATCCTCCGAAGAGATTCCTTTTGACTGAAAAATTCATTTTAGTTTTAATTGAAGAAAATCCAAGATCAACAGTCAATCTACTTGTGCGTGGCTCTTTTTTGTTATTTCCATTGAGGACTGAACTGACCGAAATTCGCGTTAGAATTTCTACAATCAGAGGATGAGCTCGAAGACTTCCCATCATTCTATCAAGGGATCCTAAGTAATCTCCATTTGCTTGTAATAATCGAAAAGCTGTCAATTCAAATCCATCCGTGATTAGTTTCGATAAATGGATAAATGGTGTCCATCGCGGCATAACTTGTCACAAATCCACGACGTTTTTAATCACCCCCGGTTGCGATTTAGCTGCAACCACTCTCCGTCTGATTTCGTCTTTTCCCATTTCCATCGATCTCCCTGTGAAGGCAATAAATTCATAAGCGAAAGTAGATTAAGTCTTTACGGTTTAGGGTCATCCGTCCGTATCCAGCTGTGCGCAACACAAAGAACGCCGAGAAGAACATTTTTCGCCTCGAAATTTCTCCACGGGAACTCGGCATGCCGACGCAAGTCCATGCAATTAGGACAGACTCTGAAGATTTCAGCGAAAGTTATTAAGGGGCTGCCTTTGTGTGAGGGGGAGGCAGGCTAATAACACAAATTGTACCTTAGAACGACGTGACTCCTCATCCATTGACGTCTCCTGGGCGGGAATCCCATCAAATTAACTGTTTCACTGTTTCCATCCTTTGCCGTGCATGGAAATTAAAAGGGATAAAGGAATGTACAAGGATAACTTTTTTAAAGCGCCCACAACAGAGAGACAAAACTGTAGACCGTAATTCCATCATCGTGAGGCCTTTGGAGCATACCGTGCGCTTGGCGCTCGTTGCCAAGGTTTTTCGTTGGTTCGTTGTCTTTATGGTTTTCTTTTTATTTGTTCTGCTTTGTTTTCTGTGTGTGTGTGTTTTGCTTGATGCTGTTTTGCTGGAACAGTTGATAGCAATTAAGAGGGAAAGCTAATGACACTCGTGCAGTAAGTGAAGGGCGATGTGATATTGGCTGGGAGGTCTTGTTGCCTGGTGCTGCTGGGCTGACATTGTGCGGCTGTGCCAGACTGCATGTTATGGTTTCTCGAACTGCTAAGTGGGTGAACAGACTTTTTTAATTGATCGGTGGCTTTAATGGATGATAATGGCTCTGGTTGCGGAACATGGAGGCTAACGCACATGGGACATGTGTGTTCTTGTTGGCAGCTGGTGGGTGGTGGGAGTGAGAGACTTCGAGAAGACTTGAAGGAACCGAAAAGAATTAAAGGATTCAGGGTTGAAGCTGAAGTGTAGCAGTATTTGCTCTTCGCAGCGAGGCAGCTCTTTGTTTGCGTTCGGGTTTCGGGTTATGACCGATTGAAAGCGAAAGATGTGTCCTGTTGTGACGCTGTGTCTTTTTGTGGCGAGGAACTAACTTGGTTCGCCTTAAACGTGTTGCAACTTTTGAGCTTATTGTCACCGTGGTAATGAAGATAAACTCCACTGGAGACGAGTTAGCAGCTCTGGCAAATGATCTCGTGAAAAGGCAATACTCCACGAACATGTGGAATAATCAACGCCATTAAAGTCCCATCATCACACAATCCATTATTCATGCAAGCAGGTGACAAGATTGGCTGTCTGTATGTTCATCGTCTGAACCAGACCTCGCCTCAGGGGATCTCATGAAATGTACAAAACCCAGTCCACTCAAAAGCGCCGTGCAAGAGGGCGCCAAAACAAGGAGTCCGGCAGATTTTTATTTTCATGTTGTCGCCGGTTAGGGTACGACGAAGTCGAACGCGCTGTTGCAACATAAATTCTGTAGTGTTCGGTAGTTATTTTATTTAAAGTGATATATTATTTCTTCTTCGTCTCCTTTGTTTACGCTACAGTCCGGGGTGAACCTGGGCCTCAACCAACAAGCCTCTCCAGCCAGCACCATATTTTGCTAGCTGTCTCCAGTTACGCACACCAAGTTGGTGGAGGTCCTGATCCAATTGTGTGCACTATCTCATTCGAGGATGTCCTCTGTTGCGTTGTCCCAAAGGTTCGGAATCGAAGGCTCCTCGGGCCGGAGATGCGGCGTCCGTCCGCTCTACATGGTCTAGCCATCTTAAACGTTGGATCCGAAGACGCTTAACTAGGTGCTTGCCGCTGTTCAGTTGGTGGTTGAGTTCTCCAGACGCCATCAACGCAAACAGGCCCAAAGATCGCCATCATTTTTTTTCAAAACGACCAAGAGCTTTTTCATCCGCTTTCAACGCATCCATGTCTCTGCGCCATAGAGCAGGACAAGGGTGATCAGAGTGTTTCAAAAAGTCAGCTTGGTGTTTCGAGAGATGGCTCTGTTACTCAACTACCTCTTGAGCCCGAAGAAACAGCGGAGTAATTCTGCGCTTGATCTCGGTACTGGTGTTAATGTCGCTGTTCACTGCAGAGCCGAGGTAGACGAAGTCCTTGACTACTTCAAGGTTTCTGCTGGTTATGACGCTCTGTCCGAGACGTCGATGTTGTGTGTCCGTCTGTGATGGCAGCACGTGTTTTGTATTTTCCTGATTCATTGCCAGACCCATTTAAGCCATTTCCGCACATGGACGGCTCACTGTGTTCATCCAATCACGTCAATGTTCTCCGCGTAAGCAAGCAGTTGAACGGACTTTAGGAAGATCGTGTTGGCGAGTGAGTTTTGCACATGTTGACATTGAAGGTCTCGGCGAGTTCGATACCGACATTGATGGTGCAGCTAGAGTCATCCTGCACAACCCGACGTCTTTGGCAAGAATGTCAAAACTAGACATGGCGTTGAATAGCTCGTTTTTATGCACGCTGTCATATGCGGCCTCCAAATCGACAAATAGGTGCTGTGTGTCGATCTGAACTTCTGGGGTCTTTTCCAGTATCTGCCGTTGTGTGAAGATTTGGTCGATGGTGGACTTCCCCGGCCTGAATCCGCACTGACAGGGATGTCAAAGGATGTTAAGGAGTTAAGGAGACTTATCTCTCGATAGTTGGCGCAGTTGAAGGGGTCTCCTTTTTGTGTATCCGACAAACGTTATTGAGGTTCCTGAGTCCATTTCTGGATGTGTTGTCGTGCAGGCCGTACTTTCCGATGACCAAGCCATCGATCGATCTTGGTGTCATAGCTGTGGTCGTCCTTCATATCGTCATCCTCCTCATGTGCCGCGGCGTCGGCTGATGTTCCCGAGGTAGCCTTGAAATTGTGGATTGTTATGAGGCGCTCGTTTACATATTTAGTCTTCTTGCCTAAGTCTGCCTCCAGTAACAAATACTCATCCAAATAAGCGCTGTCCGACTTTCCTGTAGTAGAGGGTGCAGTTTCTCATCCTCCTTTTGGCCATCCTATTCCAACTCACAAAACCGACAATCATTGTCCTTTTTCCATTTTCTGGGGTCGTCAACCGTAGATCCGTCCGTATCCGAGGCAGGTTGTTGCTTCTGAACTGAGCAAGTTAACCTCACGCACAAACTCTGAACCGGGATGACAGGATGGGACTGGGAACCCTCGGGCAGAGGGTTTGCTGCACACTTTAGTTCACCACATAAAGGTTGTTGTGATGGCTATCCAAATATTATTTCTCGAACACAAATATACCCATTTTAGAGCGACCAACGGCCTGCAAATCTATGCATGTGTGTACAAATCTGATACATCGATAAAGACACTGGCAAGGGACCATAAGGTCTGCTGTACCTTGTACCTCCTCAGGGATAATGACGTTAGGTTCTGCTGACTTTAAGTGTTTAAAGGCTTTGAGTGATACTAATGGGACTCCATTGGTGATTAGGAGGTTACGTCTTGGTTAGCTGCTCTTGGAGTAGTTGCCTTTGAAGTGCGTTTAGAAAAGAAGATTGAGGCTCTCGTCTCTGGATGAGCGCGAGGGGTTTTGGGGTAAACTGGGTGATGTCTATAACTTCCTGGATGGTTTTGAGATTCCTTCGATTTCCCTAAGACTCTTCTTCCAGGATGCTCCCCGGTCCTTCCATACCCCATTTCTTAAAGTGCTGAGCTCATCAAGTGCGATGCTGCTAGTCGAGAAATCTGTTGTTGCGTCTTCGCTTGCTGATGACATTGAGTGTACATATGTATCGCACTCAATTTGTTTAAGGGCTTCTGTGGAATCCCTCCTCTCAGCGGCTGTCTGCTTCCCTTTTCTGTGTGCGGTAAACATCGATGTCGGCATCGATACCATCTCATTATTCCACTCGATAGAATAATTTTGCAGAAGCAGCCATAGAGGAGGCTTCACCTTTCATTTCACCCCTAACTGGATTGTCGATGATTCACAACAACTCTTGAAAATAACTTAAATAGATTGCCACTCATACATCTCGCAGACCTCATCCTTGCTCCAGTGAACCCATTACAAAGCACTTCTTTCTTTTGTTGACATCCTCCCTCACAGAAACCCCTTTTAAGGCGAATAGAAAAGAAATCCAAAACCAAATCGATTTTGGAAAGGAAAACGCTCAGCCGATCCTTCGCACAGTATCACCACCAATTCAATTCACTTAAAATTCCGGCAACCTCCATTCGACGATTATTCCACGGAATCCGACCCAAAATAACGCGCGTTACATCTGTCGATTGTGTTCTGCGTGCTGGGGACGCCCGGCGAGAACCTATTTCACACTTATTGATCGAAATCGAAGATATTCGCGTCGCCCGTCGACGCCCACCGGGGAATAAATGAATTCCAACCCAACAGCAGGGGCAGAAGTCAAATTATGAATGCACAATCGTTGAAAGACATAAACAAAGAAGAAAGGCAACCGGAAGTCCTTAAGATTCCCACCGCCGCCGTCGCCGCCCCTCGTGCCTTTCATTCGATTTTTGACTCGGAAATCATATCCGGCTAAGGAGCTGTGCTGGCGCGCCACGCAAAGGTTACTCGAAGGTGTGGGGAGCCGCAGTGAGTATTTGCTCCTTTGTGGTTGCGTGAAACTTTTCAAACATCCACACAAACTGACAACAAAAAGCGAAGAAAAGAAAAAGAAATGCGATATCTTCCAAGCAACCGCCCTTTGAACAGACAAAGCCATTCCACCGCCACTGCGGTGAATCGCCGTGACAAGCGTATGCCACTCACCCAAGGCACAATAGATATCATAAAGCAATGAATCCTGAAAAGGGGGAAAACTTTCGCCATTTCGGAGAAGAATGCCATCACAGAATCCGAGTCCGAATCCAGTTCGACAGCCCGGCGGTTCGGCAGCATCCGTATCAATCCGTACCAAATTCGCCGGGAAAACAGAATTCGCCCATCATCGTCAGGATATTATACGTTTCCCCGTCCCCCGTGTTGAAAGAAAAAGTTGTGAACGATCACAAGGATATAGGCGATTGAGGCGATTGGCTGGGGGCTGGAGGTCCACCCCCTCCCCACTCAGGGCTTAATTTTTACATTCAGTGTGGGCCAAAGGGTTGCGGCGCGTCGCCTGCACGAGAGGATTGATGAGTTATGGTTATGGTTACTCGCTCGCGTAGGACCGTCCGGTCGTCGGTTGGCCCGCTCAAGAGCGGCGGATGAATTTTAAAATATTTACAAGCGCAAATTGGGAGTAATTGAATATTTTTGCATGCCGGTTTTTATGTATTTTTTGCTTGCGGAAATTTATCGCCGATCCTGGGAATATAAGCAAATGGCTCGTTTGGGAGGTTTTCGTTCCTTTCACCCCTCCTCCTTATTTATTACTCTGATACGCATCCAGCGGCAAGTGCACGAGAGGGGGTGGATGCGGCATCGTATCCGAGGACGCGTAAGGAATGTTTTTTTGGGCAAACGAACGGAGAAGTATTCGGAATATTTTTGGCAATTGCCTGACAATTGGAGGCGGGCGTTATGGCCTGCGATGGGGATATTTAATATTTTCGTTTCACAGAGCGGCAGTGCCAGTGATAAGCACTTACATCTCGGTTTCACGCGGAAGAGATGAATCTTTTAGCTTATTTCCATTTCAATTTCGCTGGAATCGTATGCCAGCAGCTTTTCGTGGTGGTTTTCTGTTTCAATTGGATTCATTGTCGTTCAGGTACTCGGTTCGGACGGTGACTGTGAAAGGTGGAAATGGTGTCACTGTGCGCCTCCCTCTTTAAACTGCTGATGGTAACTTAACGCCGGGATCCTTAATAAAACTACGGGTTCAGCGATGTCGGCAAAAAGATGTGTGTTTTTATGGATATTCACTCTGATATGTAGGATTGTAAAAAGGATGATGACCCAATTTGTATTTCCACTTACATCGGAAATTTAACAGCTTTCTGCATTCGACATGTTTCAGGAAATTTTATGTGGAAGTGATGAAAACCTATGGTTTTGCCAGGAATGTAGTGGAGGCCAGTGAAACGTTTGGTGGAACTTGCGGTGGAACTTGTCAGGAGCATACAATGAAATGCTGTCGAGCAGAACAGTCCCTATCTCCAACAGTCGTTGCATGTACGGCGAACCACGAAATATAGTTCATGGTTAAAGTTTTTACTCTTATGCTACCAAAGCAGATAAAGGCAAAATCTCACGCAAAGCCGTCCTCTTTTGAGAAGACAAAAGAATTCTTTCGCTTAAAAAATTGTCCATACGTCTGGACCGAAGGTAGACTATACCTTAAATTCATGAACATAATCATAAATTTAGAGGGAATCCATAGAGGGTCTGAGCCTCAGCTGGCTAATTTGCCTAGTATTCTTGACGCTACTTGGGAGGACACATTCAGTTACCAAGGCCACATTGTCTTGCCTTAGTAATCCCAATATATAACAGACGTTCGGCATTCCTATCCGTCAGATTTTGATGCCAGGATCATCACACACCATGTGCCCGGTGTGCACAAACCATTATGAACAGTTCGGAGACATTCACACTTTATGCAGCTCTTTGAACTCGTAGTTGTGTTCCTTCCACCACTCCCCTTCTTCCAGATAGAACCAAATATCTGGATATTGGAGCTAGAATAACACAGTAGGGGATAATTTCAATGTGTTACTTCTTTGATACGTTGAATTAACTATGGTATACCACAGGGTTCCATGTTAAAAACTATTCTTTTCTTAAATTGGAAAGGTGAGGTTTTATAGGAGCGGAAAAAGGATTTAATATGCATACCATTTAATTTCGGCAGTAACGCGTCGAATATTGCTTCCAAGTCCGTGATTGTACGAAAGTGTTAGTAGATGTGACTTTATATTGCTCTCCGTTATGGTCACCATCCGCATGAATTACTGACTCCACCGGACAGGACCGGACAGAGCAAAACGTGCGCGCTTCACTCGAAAATTTTCATAGTAAAATATCACAAAATAATAAAATCTCAGTTCTCTGTTTATATGGCGTTTATTTGACCGAAACGCGAGGAATTTATTTCTGAACTTTTCATTGAAATCAGTTTATTGTGTGCTTTATTAATTTTTGAGAGCTTGTGCGAGAAATTATCGTGCTCAGCCTTGGTAGGATTTTGAGTATTTGAATGGCGGTGAATGGTGAGTTTCGTACTTGCAGAAACAATTTCTCAGATGGACATTTGCATTGAATGAAACGGCTGGGACAGGGCGGTTATTTGGCTCGGGCCGACCCTGCAATCTCTGACACAACGTTAGCAGTTATCCGAAGACACCTGTGGGAACAATGCACGCTTATACGATGCGAAATAGTATTTAAGGGAGGTTAGGAATTTCTCTGTTTAAGTTTAAGTCTGATCGTTTAAGAGGAAGCTCTCCCCCTTTTTTTAAATACAAAATAGAGAATAATTTAATTTATATGCTTTTGGTATTCTTCCTTGTCTAGTAATCATTAGCCTTGATCTTCGCTCCACCATAACATAAATGTTACTTAATCATTGGCCAAAGATAGATACTTATTCGTCGCTGTCATGCGTCCCCTTAACAGAGTCAAATTTCTACTCATCCTTTGCCACCAATTATCGCCGTTTATTTGATTTTCCCTGACAAATGATAGGATTGATTTCCCCCTTAATCTCATAGCCGCGTCACCCAAAACTATGTGTCACTTTGACAAATTTGTATTCCTCTAGTCACCTTATGTGACATTTGTCACTTGCACGAGGTTTTTGTGTATATTCTCTTCGTCAGAGAGATTTTGTCGCTTGCATTTTTGTGGCTGACGCCAACCGACGTAGGATAAATTTTTAAGTTTTAGCCCAAATTCTGTTGTTGATAGGATCAATTTGTAAAGTTGATTAATATGTTCACGCTTACTGTTAAAATAACAATGAGTCAACAATTTGAGTGTCTTGTCTCATTAATGGAGGACCAATCACACCAAGAAGTCATTTTTTTTAAAGAAAACGAAGCGTTTGCGTTTGTCCTTTTTCCTGGGCTGTGATTTTTCATATTTTCTTTTTTCATATTTGTTTAACCAGTATTACTTACAATAGGAAGACTATAGAAATCTTATAAAATATTTGTAAGCTTTAAGAAAAGTGATCGCTCTCAAATGCGCTGGTAGAGAATTCTACAGCCTAGCGGCCTGAACAAAAAACTGGCGTTCTGACTGAAGGCTTGAATATCTCGGTTGGATTATCCTTACAGATCTTGGTGATTGGAAGAATGTAATCTTTTCGAACAGATATTCAGGCTGCCCAGTTCGTATTAGGTTATTTAGAAAGCAAAGCATTCTGATTTTTAATAAGTTTTCGAAGGAATATCCTGTAATTTGTATTGAAAATCTTGAAACATTTTCTCTTTTTCTTAAATTGGAGATGAACCTAGCGATATCATTGTAAGCTACAATTAGTTTTTTCATACTCTTATAGTCAGGCTTGCAGAATATCTCACAGCTATATAACAATACCGGTAGAAGTAGGGGTTCCGCTAACAACAACTTTATCTTCATTGGCAGAAAATGCTGCATGACCCAGAGCCTACGAAGTCCACCGTAAACCTTAGCAATAGTTGCACTTATATGATTGTCCCAAGATAGTGTAAGATTGAAGATTATTCCAAGATTTTTTGCATCAGTAGCCCACTCAATGGAGATACCATTAAAAGAACACGTGGTAAACAAGTAAGGTCGAAAGCCTTGTTATATATAGCAACTACCTTCGACTTTTTCGGATTAAGACACAGGCCTTCTCTTAATGAACAATCATAAATTCGAGATAAATCATCGTTCATATAATTAATTGCACTATCCATTTCATTAAGCGGTCGATTTAGAAAAAGTTGAACGTCGTCGGCATACATGTGAATTGTGCAGTATTTAATGATTTCAGGCAAGTCATTTACATATAGTGAAATAACGTGGGACCATGACTAGACCCTTGCGGAACTCCACTTAGCACGTTAATAAAACTTGAAGATCTATTACCATCGATTACGCATTGTTGCCTTCCACTCAGATTTGAGATGAGATGAGTTTAACGGATGAAGAGGAAAACATAAAGTTATCTCTCAACTTTCTGCACAGGATGGAATGGTTGACTGTGTCAGATGCTTTAGAGAAGTTAGGGAGTGTTAGAAATTTGGACCTATTATCATCCGAAGCCTGTCGGATTTCTTCAACCACTAATATAAGAGCAGTATTACAGGTCCTTCTAGATCGAAATCCCGACTGATCATTACTAAGAAGGTTATTACTAATTAGGTAATTTCGGCTGAAGTAGTTAAACAACTATTAAAGGCATGCGAAATATATTTTAGCATAGTCATTGAAATGTGTGCGTGTGTTCTGAACCAAAACAATCCAAGAATTATACAAATTATCAAATGCAACCACCGAATTGAAATTGATGACACACATCTGCAGAATATGTTGCCAGCTAGTTGAATTTTGAACTGAATTTGACTGATTTTTTGTCACCGCACTCGAATTGAAGAATACAGATTTTGATGTGATATGGCAGAAAAATGGGGCTATTTGAATGTCCTCATAATAAGGAAGACTTTTTCATTTCCCTTCGAACATTGTTCAGAATATCCGGATTCCTAATAGGAAAAAAGTCCCGAGGGAAATTTATGCACAATAGACACGCTCTCTCAAAAGCTGTTGCATTTTCCACACTCATGCTGCAATGTATATTTTTAATTTTCTTTCGACGACAACATTTTTCCTGCAAGTAGAATACTACGGAAAAGAGAATATCAAATGTTTATCCATACAAGACAAAACAAAAAAACGAACAATGCATTGCTTCCAGCCAGATTTGAAAACAGGATCTGCAGAAACCGCTAGCAACACGCCACAAAGGAAAACTCCGTATAGGTGGGGTGGTAAGTGTGTACAACCATGGATAGATTGGGTATGAGAAAATAAGAAGAGGACGAAAACGTTTACTGTTTCGTAGTCGTTTGTTGGCCCAGTCAGTCGTTCTCCAAGGGATCCAAAACTTCAAAGAGTTATTTTTCCTTTCCCGCATTCGGTATAGGTGTGACTTACCTAAATACTTACACTATAGAATGATAAATTCATGTTTTATTCATTTGATATTATTTCATTTATAATTTTTTTTGGAAAAATAATCCACTGATATTCAGCACAACCTCGCTTTTTGCATTCTTTGCTGACTTTTCGTGTTGGTCTTCTTCAGGGGCATAGGTAACAATTTCCCTTCTGCTCGAATCTGCTAGAATTGTCACGTTCTTCTTGAGGTCACAGTGGATGATTTTCAACAGTCGGTGTTACTGGGTGGCCCAGCATACTTTCAATTCCACTACGTGATGGAGACTTTCGCATGATTCGTTCATTTTGTGAACGATCCTGGACTATTGGCTAATTGTTCACTCAACTATTGCAAGAATGGTTAGTTGGAGTCTGCCAGTGTGGATTATTGTCGATGAAGGTCACGAATGCGGCAAATGCAGCCACATCACTTCGTTCTCCTCTTTGTAGTGTACTCACCAAGGCACTTGTCCATATAGTTAACACCTCCTTTGTTTCTGTTGTAATCGAGTATCATTTGCTTTCTTTAAGGACCTTGAATATCGATACTATAATGGGATATGGAAAGAACCACAGCCGATTTGTTCTTGTTCTAATAAATGAGCACATGCTTATGTTGCTGTTGCATCCCAAGATCGATGACCGTACTGCTCTTCCTATTGGATTAGAAAATTCGGCTGGAACAAATGTCCGTCTTTTGTTTCCAGTTCCCAATATTGACAAATTGCTGTCTAACATCACAGTCGATACCAAATTATCATATTATAAAAAAGTTGTCATATACTTTGTTTCGATCACTTCCATGGAACAGATTTTAACACAAATCTTTCATCACACGTTGTCCTTGACTGGAAAAATATTTCAAACAATTCTAAGACACAATTGACAGAAACAACCAACTCCTTCCGACGCCCGTGGACATACAAAAACGATATATATGTGACACACCCGGGTCTGCTGTTGTGTGCTATGCCGGCTTCTGTGCTGCTGTTCTTATGTATGGCCGTTGACACAAGTGTTAAACAAAAAAAAAAAAAACTAAATAGTTTGAAAATTAAGGGCTAAGGGCGGTAGAGCGAAACGTCAGCATTGTGACAGTATTGTCAAGTACTAGGGAGTTATCAGGCACCAAGAATGAGTTTTCTTTTGCCAACCGACGAATTTGTGGGATTTAAAAAAAATATATTTGAACTGTTAACAGTTTAGCAGTTTGTGTATAGTGGCATCAACTTTACAATAAATTATTTACAATATTTTAATACAGAGATGTGATTACTTATTTTTTTTTTTCATCTAAAAAATAATACAATTTTTCGAGTATTTACATATTTAATTGTTTTATGATTATTTGAAGGCCTCTAAAACCCAAAAAATAAAAAGATAAAATATATAAAATGGGTTGGAATAATGCAACAAATATATTTCTCTAGGAGAAGAGAGAAGTGCTGTTACGAATTGATTTCAGGACAAGCAATTTAATAAAAGATAATATATAATTGAACAAAGTGAAAAAAGGAATAAATAGAATAAAATGAGTAATTAAGTAAATAGATAAATAATTAAATAAAAAAATTAATAAATAAGCAAATAATAAATAAATAATATAAAATACAGATATAACTTTGAAATGAATGAACTAGTCAAAGTTATATAATGATGAAATTATTGCACTAAGCTATGTTGGCTAAGTTTGAAATCAATTCATTATCTGATGAAGGACAAGAGTCTATATAACTTTCAGATCTTGTAGTAATCATTTCTATATTAGCCATTTCATGACGTTCCTTTGTAGAGGAATACCATGGAAGATTTAGGTAAATTTTTAGCAATTTATTTTGAGCAACTTGTAGTTTGAGTAGGTGACGGTTCGCGCACTTGATCCAAATGGGGGACCCATAAAATAATATGGATCGAAAAATTATTACTTTGTTGCCATCGTTAAGTTTTGTTTTCCTGAATTTTACGGGTAAATGATTACAATCGTGGTATTAACTTCTTTTATTACTTCCTGTACATGGAGACCGAATGTTAATTTTTCATCTCTATCACATTTTGCGTGAGATTTCCATTCAACCAGAGTACCATTTTATAGAAAGGTTGTTGATTGGAAGTGAGCAAGCTTTAATTTTACGAGTAAAAAAGACAGCTTGAGTCTATTTAATTTTCTAATTGCCACAATACACTAAAAGGTCATTTAGTCCCAATTGAAGATTAATTTCAATGTTGAAACCAATTGAATTAATTGCAATTAAATGCAGGTTTCACCAGCAAATAGGGCAATATTACAATTTCTTAAGTTGGGAAATCAGAGGGGTATATATTAAATAAGACTGGGGCAATAACGGATCCTTGTGGAACTCCAGTTTTGATCAGTTGATTGTCCGAGAAGCTTTGAATAATAAGTTCCTTGGAGCTTCGGGAATTAAGGAACGATCGGATAATTTTGAAGGGAAATTTGAAATGTATTATCTTGTATATCTGGCCTTCATGCCATACAGTATCGGATACTTTTTCTAAGTGAATTACCATTCGAGTACTTTCGCCGACAGAGAAATCATTTTTAATGTCGTTTGTGATACGATCCACTTGATGTGTGGTGCTATGAGATGCTCTGAATCCAAACTGTTGTGTTGGTAAGATCGCATTTCTATTAATAAAAGATACAACTCTCTTCTTAATAAATTTTTCAAAGCACTTGCTAAGGGAACTTAGTAGGCTAATCGGTCTATAACTACAAGGCAAATCGAGAGCTTTGCCAGGTTTAAGAATTGGTATTATCTTAGCAACTTTCCATTGATTGGGGGAATATCCCAATCTAAGACAGTTGTTGAAGATTTCCGCCAGTTTCTTAAGGGAAGAGTCGAAGAGATTTTTAAGATAAAGGCTTTTTATCTTCTCAAGTCCAGTTGATTTCCTTTTTTCTAGACTACAAATAATGTCCTTGAGTTCGCCAAAGGAAAATGGAAAATGGAAAGTTCTCAAAAAAATTATGGTTAATCATTAAACACTGAACACAGTTCCATATTAACGCTTACTTCGGCGAATGTGTCGGTAGACGTGGTCTGTGGTCGTAAGCTCAACTTTCGGTCCCAAATTGACAATATTACAATAAGTGCAAATTCCGCTCTTGGTGGATGTATGCTTGATGTATGCCATTATGCCCTTCAAATTTTCTACGGTAAGTAAAAATAACAATATGGGTCGCCAACATGTCCTAGCCTATCAGCAACCATTCGTGTTGTACGAACTTTTGTTCTCTCACGTGTGAACAGCCAGTTTGAGATGATCTTTGTGCATTGTCATTGACTCGACAGAGGTGCGGCCGTGAAAATTATTTTGCTCGTACCGTAATCGAACATAGGCAGCATAGGGGTCGACGCATCAACCCACAACGCCACCTACCGTGAACCCTTCCTCTGTGCCTACACCCCTCCAGGTTCATACATGAAACTGAGAAATCTCTATTAATGCGAAAAAAAATTCGATGGATTCCCTTGCACTTGAAAATTATTTAATACATCCTCTGCTGACCCTAAAACGATCGCCAACATTTTTGCAAACTTCTATAGCCATTCGTTTAGTGACCATTCTCAAGGACCTGACCTAGACTACTTTAGCTACCTAGACAACTGCCCACAGACCACTTTTGTCTCAAAAAAGTAACAGAAAGGTTAATCAGCTCAAGAATGACTTCTCCCCCGATCTCGATGGTTTGCCATGTATGTGTCAATGGTCTGTATCTATCTTCTACTATCTTCTGCTTACTCTCTTTCGTATCTCGCTATTTTTCCAAATATATTGAAGGACTCCTTAATTTTTCCTATCCATAAAAAACGAAGCAAAAGCGACATATTTGACTACTGACCTATAGCTTAACTTTCGTCCATCCCCAATCTCTTCGAAAGCATTGTAAATGACTCACTATATTTTCACTGCAGATCTATATTTTCCCCACATCAGCGCGGGCTCCTAAAGGGCTCCCAACCTAACCGAGTTCGTCTCTAAGACCCTAAAAACTTTAGAGGAAGGCAAGAAGGTGGATGTTATTACCACCGACTTCAGCAAGGCATTTCTGGCGTTCCCCAAGGCTCTGTTCTGTCTCCGACACTCTTTCGAATTTTTATAAATGATCTCTTGCGGGCTCCTTCTAATCCAATCCATTTCTTCGCTGATGACAGCACTCTCAGCTTTTCATATTCGTTGCAAGACTCACGACCCCGCTCTTCGGCCGTAGAATTGGAACGGTCGCGTATGATAAGTACATGGAATTCCCATCTTGACAGCGTAATCAATTGGGGGAAGAACAACCATGTGGAGGTCAATTCTTCAAAAACTCAATGCTGCCGTCTGTCACTCAAGCGAACCCTTTTTAATTAGCCATTATCCATGAATGGCACCTGTGTCGATGAAACCCGAAAGCTTTCCATCCTTGGTATGTGTATCATCACAACACTTAGTTGGAACGATCACATATTTGAGGTCGCCAAAAGTGCGGCGAAATGTTTAGGTTTCCTCAATCGATGCAAAAAATATTTCACCCCTTCTGATTTGGCTTTAATTTATAAGGCGTATATATGCCCCAAACTTGAGTACAACGCTCATATCTGGTCTGGTGCCTCCAAATCCACCCTGCACCTATTCGATAGAATACAAAAGCGAGCGATAAAACTTATAGGAGACAACAATATTGCAGAGTCACTTGACTCGCTCGAACATCGACGTAGCGTCTCGTCTCTATCCCTATTTTATCGCTGTTTTAACAAACAATGCTCAAGTGAGCTTGCCAACTGATAGATAGATAGATAGATAGAGATAGATTTATTGTACCTGTTCATCATTACAAGTTGTGGATTTGTTTTTCTTACATAAATCGTACGAGCATGGCTGTTGCCGTCTGCCAACTGCATTCCTCCTCTCCATGAGTTCACCCGCAATACCCGTCTCGCCAGAAATGCTCATCAGTTTACCCTTAAGCCTAACTTCGGACGCACAGTTAAATTTAGAGACTTATTCATCAGCCGTAGGACACGAATTTGGAATGCTCTTCCCAGCCCAATATTTCCCCCAGAATACAACCCGCAGATATTTAAAACCAATGTGCACAGGTACCTCCTCTCCCTTTCTCCCTCTACACCTTCGGCCCGTGCTGTGTTTTGAACCCGGGTACAAGCAATACCTAGTGCGACCGCAAATTATAAAAAAAAATTCGCTAAAGTCTGCGAACTTACTTTTTACCTCAAACTCAATGCCCTCGTGTTTGCACCATCTTTTATCCTCTGGCTGAGATCGTACCTTGAGAATCGCCAGTATAGGCTCATCTTTGGATCTTCGGTTTCTGATCCCATTAATAACACTTCAGGAGTTCCTCAAGGCAGACATATTGGTCCACTCGTTTTTGTTCTAACAATAAATGATGTTGGTCACATTATAAAATATTCTTTAGCTGACGACATGAAGGTCATTAAGACCAAGACTACCCTCAACGACTCTCTCGGTTTTCAAATGACCTTCTTCCTTGAACGATGCAAAGGCTTGGGATAAAAAATGACAAAGGAAATGATGACGAGAATGATGAGGTTTGAAATTGTTTGTGGCTTTCGCTGGAAAAACGGAGAATGGAATATGTTTAAGAGAACTTTCTAAAAAGTAATCATTCCTGGAATGACATACAGACGAAATTATGGGAAATGACAGTCTAAGAATGTCATTTCAAAGATGATGAATCATTCCCCCAGACCTACCCACAAAATCCTATCAAGTATAGGTATAAGTGTTGAATAAATAAGTGGAATAAATAAGTGCACGTCCTTTACCGTTTCCTTATTAATCACCAGCTCACTTTGATTGAGGTTAAAGTACAGTTTGACAGTCGTTTGTCGGCAACCGCTTGTCAAACTAATCTCTGCCTTTTTACTATCCCTCTCAGGGATCCCAAGGACTTGTCTAAAAATCTACCTACTCACAAGATGATTTCGTTCGTCCCTATCAGTGAATTTATCACCCAAGTGATTTGTTGCTCACTCTGAGTTTACATAAATTCCCAGATAAGCACAACCATTTACGAGTCCTTTGGTGCAAATTAGAAGTGTGCGACTGGGAAGGGATGCAGTAATTTACGCCGACACACATTCGTATTGTGGAACCATTCCCTCTCGGGTTGGTGTGAAATAAAGTCTAGCAATTAGTTCTGAGGAAATTTGTCTCATTCAAAGAGGGACTCTCCCCCGTCCCCAAAAAAAAGCAGACATGACAGGCAACCCTAATGACAGCGACGTGGGTCACTCGAGAAGCACTCTGAAAAGCAATTATTTCCTTAAGGGTCCCCGCTTGATGAAGAAATCTCCAAAATTATAGCCGCCCATAACCTTTGCAACTACAACGACCCTGATCCGTCTTCGATTTCCTCTGCCATTCCCTCGGCTTACGCCAGATTAAGTCAAATAATTTATAATCCAACTCCTGGCCATTCGACCATACGACTATTCGAAGGATAGCTGTCGGCCCAGTCCTCAGACATCTTCGACTTAATTCCAAATGTTTATCCCATCAATCAATTGGAGGGATATTCGTATCGATGTAGAACCCGTTGGCCGTTCGGCAGCCCTACTTGCAAATGACACATCCCCAAGGGACACGCTGTGAAATGTGAAAATAAAACAACAGCCAGACCAAACCGACCGAAATGCATATTAATCTTCAGGAGCCCCTAAAAAAGGGACATAAATTCTCCAAGCACAGCATCAGGTGCTTACAACTCATCAAACCTCGCCCGAAATGTACGTCGCCCATTCCACGTTCACAGCCAGGTCCACATCCTTTCTGTTTCATTTTAAAGACTATATTCGCCTGGCTGCCTTCAATAAACCAAAATCATAAACAAAAGGGATTCCGGCTGCCGGTCTTCGTATCCTGGATTCAAATTGAAATACTCCGATGTGTGCCTTTAATGAAACTGCTGCAATCCCCCCGCATAGTCCGTCCTGCATGGATTGCCGACAGTCGACTGCCGGCAGCTAGTAGCCAGAGTAGCCAGTGGCGGGCAAGGACGACGAAAAAAAGAGAGAGCTGCATAAAACCTCATCTAACCAGAACGTTAAACAGGACACTGAACCAAATGAGTTGTGCTGAATGGAATGAATGTGTATGGATGGTGGCGGAGGCGACGGAGAGAGGGAATGGAAACCGATAGCAAGCCTTCAGTGTATCCAATTTGATGTGGTGGCTACACCTATGGCACCAGATCGTAATCATGAATCCGCTTTCAGTCTTAGTCCACCCCCGTTCCGCAATGTGTGTGTGGTGGGGGTAGTCGAGAAAAAGGATCAAAGTGGGCAGCAGTTTGCGACGAATATTTGAAGAATGGAAAACCATTCTCCTCCGAGGAGGTTGTGTTGGGTGCAAAAGAATAAAACGGAATCCAGGAGGGATCTCATACGTCCTTCTGACAATTTATTGGCAAACGGGGGAACAACACCCGAACAGCCGGGAATGGAGACGATGAGAATGGAAATTCATGGGCGGGTGTGTGACACACAGATCCACAGCATCGTGCCGTGTCTGGCCGTCTCCTTGGTCCTTGCTAGGGGAAAGACCAACTGATTGAAGCTCCAGTCTGCATTTTTATTACTTTTTTATCTCGTCCAATAATTTTTTGCTTTGCCTCTGCTGCTCTGAGGGCATGTGGGGTCAAAAGGTTTTGCAAATGAATATCTCGCCGGATAAGCCAAGATTTGCTCTCGGTCGAGGAGCATTTTTTTTGGGCATGTTGCGGGGAGTTCCAATTAAGAAGTCAGTAAGGGAGAGAACGAGAGAAGGAGATTATTTCAGCGCTGGGCCTGCTGCAGTCTGCGACTCTTCACATCAGCCGGGACGGCCAAGCGATGAAGTGAAGGCTGGGCCCTGGGCTGGCAGATGGGGTGTTTGCTTTGTACGTTCGGCTGGACGGGATATCGGGTGGGTCCGTGACTGGGTCTGTTGATTTTCGCTTAAGAAGATTGGAATTTGCTGAATTTTTAATGAATAGCGAGCACGGTCCTTGCTGCGGTGGTCGGTGTAGACAATTCATTTGTCTTACTTCGATGCACACACCGGTCCCGGATCGAAGCCGGGGCATGGGTGGATTTCATTAACTCGTGCTTGTTGGTTCTGCTTTGATCCTGCTCGGCCGGATTTGGTTGCTAGAGTAAATATGCAGACCATACTCGTGGCCGAAGGAACACAGGATATGGTTGTGATTTTGTGTTCACTTGAGGGATTTTGCCTGGAGGCAAGTCAATGGTCAGATATGGGGCTTTGATTTTTGTACCTATGCTGAGGTCCTTTGAAAGTTCGAAAATGTGTCGTGTGTGTTGGATTTGTTTCGCCACTGGGGATGCTCATACATTTGAGGCCTCATTTGAAGAATGACACAGTCATACACAATCGATAGCGTCATCCTGACTGGATTTGGTAAGGATGTAGGTTTGGGGAATTAACGTAAACACTGTCCGACTGTATCTTTCAGCAATTTTTCAATTATGACCTTTCTCTGCAGGGAACTTAATCCAGAGTCAAAGTCAGTAATGAGATTTGCTAAGGTCAAAAATCGCTTGCCAACAACATGAAGTCTGCTAAGAGATGATGATGCGAGACACGTATAAAGTGCAAGTACAATAGACGCAGCACATTGCACTGTCTGAACTTGTACTTGTTTCCCTTAATCTCGACGTCATTACACATTTGTTGCTGTCACCCTTGCCTGTGCTTTTCTGAAGGTAATGCTACTGGATTGCATAAATTTTCTCCAAACCTACCAGGTTCCGCGTGGAAACCTCGCGGTTTCGATAAACTAAGTTGCAGCCCACTTGAATTCATCCGTCATTCTGGTGTTATCACACTGCTATTTGCTGTCAACAGACAGCTGTTAGGATGGCCATTTAAAAATTGAGAGAGAGTGACACTTGGTTTGGCGGGCACTTATAAAGTGGGAGCGAGGGACTGGAAAATTGAGAGCGAAACCACTTCAAACTCGGTGGAATGATTTCAGTAAAAGTTTATCCCGGTTTCAGTTCAGTGGGAATGTAGAATAAGGAACGATTGTAAGGGTATCAAGCTGCGGTACGAGTTGAATAGAAATATTCTGCATTGGCAGTTAATAATTCAGAGTCGATACTTCTCGTCAATAATTTTTAACTGAGATGATCGGCCTTAACGACTTTCCTCTTCAGACCTAGCTGACTTCGGAGGATACTTTTGAGAGTGTGTCTTTCCAATGGAGAGGACATCCTTCTTTTCGAATGAAGTTTGTAGGTCCACGCGAAGCCGCCAACATCGAAGACTTATGACAAGCTGATTTCATTCCCGGTCGGCTGGAGATTTCTCGCCCTTCTGCTCTGGCGCTTTGCCACTCTGCATCGAAGTGAAGAAGACTCACACAGTCACCAGTTTGTGTTGCAAATACAACCGTGTGCGGTGACCTTAAAAGAAGCTCAGCTTTAGGATCGAGCTCACACTTTACCAAGGTGCAGGAATTGTCCATAAACACGAACACACTTTTGAGCTCTGTTCAACTGCCTGCCAATCGACTCCTCGTTGCTCCTCGTTGGGATCAGGCATGATCATCGACATGATCTAACTGCCGGTGTTGCCTATTGCTATTCCTCGGCGAGACATTCGGAAGTTTCTATGGGGTTTCCTATGGCGGCCCTGTTCAGCTCGCCGGGAGAGGAGCTGCATGATCAACTGGTTTTAACTATTCCAGACTCTGTTCTAGTGATGAAACTCGTCCTTTCACACAAGTAACATTTCTAAATAAACTGAACCAAAAAGGTACATAGGCACAGCGAATATTTGAACTGAGACAACGAAAAGTTCATTAGTTCTTGTCCGGGAATGGCTGTTCGTTAAAAAAATATAAACGAAGATGTGTTTCTGGTAGCCAAGCAACAGCCACATAACTCCTCCGTCTCGACAAGCTGTATAATATAATACTCATTATGAGATATACCTTGAATAGTCCTTTTCACGAGTGTTGGAAGGAGTAATGCTGAGCTTTTCTGTAGGAATGGTCTATCATTATATAAACTTGAAATCAAGTAATTGTCAGATTGATTGCAAGACAATTTATGTCGTTCGAATAACTTCATCAGTCTTATTGAAACTCTTTCAATATTAGAGACTTCATGAAGCCCTTCAGTCGAAAAATGCCACGGTAAGTTAAGCATCATTTTTAACAGCTTATTCTGTGCGATTTGTAATTTCCTTATGTGGGTCTTTGCACAATGGCACCATACAGGGGAGCCATAAAACATGATGGGTTGAAAAATTGTGTTAAAAATAGTGAGCTTAGTTTCTATACTCATCATAGATTCACGACTAACGAAGGGATGCAGAATTCGTATAGCTAAGTTGACTTTTTTAATTGTTTCCTAGACATGAAAACTGAAGTTTAGGGTTTTATCCAGATGTACCCCAAGATATTTAGTACCTGATTTCCAATCTGATTCAACGCTGTTTAACACTATTCTGTGGCTTGGCAGGAAACAGGCTTTTCTTTTTCTAGTAAAAAATACAGCCTGAGTCTTTGAAGCATTAATTTAAATGTTCCATTTATTAAGATAGGTTTCTACATCATTTGCGTAAAACGTATCTGACGCAAAGATGCATGTGTCGTCCGCAAAGATTGCAGCTTCATAACTGTTGGATAATGGAAAGTCATGAGTAAATATATTATGCAGTATTTTGAAACAGCTTGGTAGATCTGTAATCAGGAAGGCCGAGCTTGGTGTCAAAGCCAAGTTAGTGGTTTTCAACTCAGTATTTGTTCCAACTCTTACCTATTGTCATGAACCTAGGCTAATGACTATCCAGAAATTATTCGCCGGGATAGGGTGAGAAACACGGAAGTGCGAGAAGAACTCAACATTGAGGAGCTGCTTTTTCGAACGGAGAGGGCTATGCTCCGTTGGCTTGGTCACATGGCACGAATGTCCCCTTCGTGACTTCCGAGGCTGGGGTTAAATGCGATTCCAGCAGGTTGTCGACCGCTTAACAGACCCAGGACGAGGTGGTTTGACCAAGTTCAAAATCTATCTTGGTTACGGCATAACTCCTGATGAGTTAGAGTCGATGGCTAAGGATCGAGTTGCCTGGAGATCTCTCGTGCGTGGCCTATCCCCGCGACCCCTTTAATGGAGCGTGCGGGTCAGAAAATGATGATCATGATGATTAAAAGAGTACTTACTTTGGCATTTTTAATTTGTCTGAGTACTCAAATCCATATCGAACAAGGAAAACAAAGGATTTGAATTGTATACATATCTTGGAACTAGCCAGAAGAGTGGAGATCCAACGATAGAGAAGACCGTGCGCTTGAAGAGTGAAGATCCGTGCGAAACGGGAGATAGCTAAAGATCGAGGCGCTTGGTGGTTCAGGCCCAGGTCTTGAGGCCTAACTGATCGAGGTGTTCAACGAAGAGTAAAGATCCAATGATAGAGGAGACCGTGCGAAACTGGAGGTAGCTAGCTAAAGATCGAGGCGCTTTTTGGTTGGGGCTCAGGCCTTGAGGCCCAACTGATCGAGCTGGTCAGCGGCGTTGACTTAGCTAGAAGAGTGAAGATCAGGACCGTGCGAAACTGGAGGCGGCTAGCTAAAGATCGAGGCGCTCGATGTTTGAGGCCCAGGTCTTGGGCCCCACTGATCGAGCTGTTCAAGAGAGTGGACTTAGCTAGAAGAGTGAAGATCCAACGATAGAGGAGACCGTGCGAAACTGGAGGCAGCTAACTAAAACTTTAAGAAGCACGTTAGTTAACAACCTTTCATTGAGCCGCAACCGAATGCATTCCTTCCAGCAGTGGTCAAACTGATTCATTTTTTTGTCTGGGATAAGGGACACATGTTTTCTTGTATTTGAATTAACTATGCCGTTTCGTTCGTTGGGAACGTAGCATTAGCATCAAAAAACCTAAGTCAAGGGTGACACCAACAAATGTGTAGATTTAGGGAAACAAGTACAAGTTCAGACAATGTAATGCAAACAGTGCAAACACGTGTCTGGCATCATCGTCTTTTACCAGACTCCATCTTGTTAGCATTTGTATTCCTTACACATTGTAAACTAACAAAGAGTGTACAAACCAATTTTTTTTTTCCTTTTAAAAACGTATGGTGATGACGACGTCAACACAATTCACACACTTTTGCGCTTAGAAGCAATGAAAAAGTTTGAACGAATTTTTAACGAACCCTTACGTTCTTAGAACCAATGCAACATTTCATTGGCTCAACAAACACTTTCATTGGGAAACGCTGTCAGAACAGTTTTCAGTGTATAATGGTATAATATTATTGGGTCTATAATTTAATTCATGCGGGTTTTTTTTTTTTTAAATTTGAACGTTTATTTAAGAAAAACACGTATTTTGCCCATCTGAAGTTATGACTTTTTCCCATCTTTCTGGCAATTTGTGGATCCCATCCCAAAAGTACTGCGCCGGCTTGGAAGCCAAGAATGAACAAAGCCATTTTTTGATATTCTGCTCTGATGGGAACCGTATTTCAGTGAGGGCGTTCTGCATCGATCGGAACAAGTGGTAGTCAGAAGGGGCAAGGTCTCGACTATAAGGCGGGTGGGATACAGCTTCCCATCCACTGCTTTCCAAATCCTTCTTAACCGGAATAGCAACGTGGGGCCGAGCGTTGTCATGATGGAAAATTATTGCCTCTTGTCTGGTCGCATATTCCGGGTGTTTTTAGGCTACTGCTCTCTTCAAACGGATTAATTGTGTTCTGTAGCGTTGTCCATTGATTGTTTCACGAGGTTTTAGCACACCCTTCTGATCCCAACAAATACAGAGTATGATCTTCGCGCCATGAATATTCGTCTTTGCCGTTGATTTGGCTGGTTGGCCAAGCCTTTAAATCGTGGAAACCATTTTTGGCACGTTCGCTCAGCTAGCGGCTGTTCACCATAAACTTGCATCAAAACACGATGACTTTCGGCATTTTCTTCGAATTAAAGTAATGAGTAAGAACTCCCCGCAACAACACTTTTTCAGGCACAAAGTTCGACATATTTGAGTGAAAAGAAATCATTGTTGTTTACGCTTCAAATGAATGACATATACTGAAGTGACGTACAATGACAGTAGCCTTGCAACACATGTTCGAATGGAATAATACAAGTTACGCCATCTCTTAGCAAGCCGCACGAAAGTTATAGACCCAATAATATAATATGTTTGGTGCTACATACCTTAGAGGCGGGAGTGTTGGCTTCCTTGAAAGTCCTCGTACTATGTTAAGAGGCTGAGGTTTTTCACAAAAATGTGATTTGATGAATCCATTCAAACCACCAAATGACCCCAGACGCATGTCGTTATTACCAACCACTAAATCCAAATAAACCAAACATTCTATTTGTTTAAAGGCTCTTCAATGGGGAATTATTGTAAAAATGAGCCATCTTGCCTCATTACAGAATCCCAGTCAAAAGCGATTACAACTTAAACCCTCTAACCATTATAACCGTCTGTAGACGGTCTCTTTGCATGCAGTTACATACAATTCAAGAAAAAGAGAAACGGTTAGAGCGTAAGTGTCAATTTGCTCGCTCAATTGGGTGCATTCCTTTTCTTTTTTTTTGAAAATCACTGCGTGTACCGAAACAGTTGCCAGTTCTAGGTATCCTTTCTTCGACCCTGCTGCTGCCTGTGTAGTAATTGGTTTTCCGATTAGGCAACTGCTGCACTACATGCCGGCTGCAGGACACACACATTTTCAATCAGTCTTCCAACCTTCCAACTACTTCTTTTGAACGAGTATTTGCATCAAGTAGACCAAGATGATCTCCCAACTGCGAAGAATTCTCACCCTCTCTTTCTTCGACGTTTTATTCACGTTCTCCTTGTCAACAACACAGGACCACCGTGTAGAGATTCAGTTGATATTTACTCTACGGCTCTCTGCAATCCCCAAGTTTTCGTACAACAACATTCCTTAACATCCAGTTCAACTGCCCTTAGAATGAAATTGAAGACCAAATGCCGATCTTCAAATCAATGAATCGTAGTTAATAATTACAATCATTATTAACCCAAGCGCTGTCCCCTTTCAGTAAAACCTCACACCTTCCGACACACAATGCCTTCTTCCCAACGGCCAATACGATAGCATCTTTATCTGCTTTTTAAGGACTATACTTCCTCATCTTCCGTCGACAATTGCTGCCCGTGGACTGAATTGACATCTCAATAAAAATTAGCCAAACCTACTGCGACACTGGCGGGCGGTCGTTTGATACCCGCTGACAAGTAATTTGCATAAGAGTCGACTTCCCGGCGGAGCTATGCAAATTTGAACTTCCCCCACATCTGCTCCCCCTCACCCATTGAGACGACCGCGCAATACGAAAAAGTTGTGTGACGACGCCCATTTAGCTGTCGCCCGGTGAAATTAAATCGCAACATCCCAGTCCGCTGTCAATTACACGAGCACTATTCGAGGATATAATGGAATTGATCCGACTCAACTCGACTCTGGAATAGCAGCTCCCACGGCCCTTGGCGCGTTCCACTCTCCGGCTGTCATTCGCTTTGCGTCAAGGGTGTCAAGAGCTTTTCACTTTACCCTCTTCTCTTCTTCTTGTTTGTATTCGCTTTTTCATTCATCGTGGATTTTTTCCATTTCGCCTTCCTGCCCTTAATTAAACTTCTCCCCAGCGTGACAGACTGTCATCTCGACGAAGAGATAAAAAGCAAAATACCCAACATTACTACTCACTACCCTAGTTCTGCTTCAGTGATTCGCCATTCGCCACTAGCCGCCCACCGCCGCCACACTCCCGCCATCAGTCCGCCACCTGTCAGTCGTCCCAGTGCCCTTATCTTCCATTTCATTAAAATGCAATCTTAATTTGTTGTCCTCCCAACGGGCGCACGATGTGACTCTCCACCGAGTGCGGCTGGAGCTCGGGGTGCGGTTGTGATGCTGTGGCAGAGAATGAAAATCGGGACGGATTCGTGCTCGTCCTGCAGACCGGGTTTTTATTCCTTCAAGTAATTAAATGAAAAGCTTCTGCTCGTTAACGGGTTGGCGGTTTGTTTGGCTAGTTGACTCGGTTTCGCCCGGCTGTTGTGGTGCAAGGGGCGCAAGGGCTACTTGTTTACTGCACCTGTGAACACAGATGACAGCAAAGGTGTCTTCTGCTCCTTGGATTCTCTGTTTTTTTTCTTGTTGTGATTTCGTCGTTAATCCCCCACCCAGTTGAGGGGCAAAAAACAACAAACAACACGGGACCTCACGTGCCCCTGGTGTTCACGTGCGATGTATGCTGAGGTGGAACAAAAACAAATTGGACACAACATCCGCTGTTCAGTCGGATCGGGACTTGGCGCGTGTGATTTTGAGCGCGCTGCTCATTAAGAAGTGAATTTGTCAAATGGTGCAGCAAATTAGAGGTGGATTTGGTTTTTGGAAAGTTGATAGTGGGTTGCCATTAGTGAGAGAGTGAGCGACGAAGTGGAACTCCTCTTAACTGTGTGGGTTTAATTAAAACTCATTGCCTTCTGCTCTCGAACTAATTTGAGGGGATACGCACTCGGATTACGGATTTGAAAAGGGAATGACTTCTCTGTTGTCAATGGAGAGGTGTTATGGAGTCGAATTCAACGGGGGGGGGGGGGGGGGGGGGGGGGGGGGGGGGGGGGGGCCTTGCCTGACAGCGGTAATTTAAGATTGGCTGACGCATGTGTTGTGTTCCGCAATTATTTGGTGAGAAATGAGAAATGAAAACATGGACTTTCTTCAAGCAGTGGCAGAACCTAGAAACTCGCAGTGGGAGGAAAGAAGGAAATGGATTTTAATTTGGAAGTCGTCTGAGATTGCTGAAGAATGATTGACTTACTATCGGTGACAGATGGGACCCTGATCATGTAGAAAGGAAAATCGTCTGTTCCAGAATAGAAGTGACACAAATAAAAGCTCAAGTGGTAGGTAGAAATCTCCAATATTACTAAGGGCAGAGCTGATGTCAATGATATTTATGTCTTCATCATTATCATCATCATATTTTAACCTGCATGCTCCACTAAAGGGGTCGCGGGGATAGGCCACGCACGAGAGATCTCCAGGCAACTCGATCCCTAGTCATCGACTCTAACTCATCAGGAGTTATGCCGTAACCAAGATAGATTTTGAACTTGGTCAAACCACCTCGTCCTGGGTCTGTTAAGCGGTCGACTACCTGCTGGAATCGCATTTAACCCCAGCCTCGGAAGTCACGAAGGGGACATTCGTGCCATGTGACCAAGCCAACGGAGCATAGCCCTCTCCGTTCGAAAAAGCAGCTCCTCAATGTTGAGTTCTTCTCGCACTTCCGTGTTTCTCACCCTATCCCGGCGAATAATTTCTGGATAGTCATTAGCCTAGGTTCATGACAATAGGTAAGAGTTGGAACAAATACTGAGTTGAAAACCACTAACTTGGCTTTGACATCAAGCTCCTTCCTGATTACAGATTGACCAATCTGTTTCAAAATTGACGCCTTTCATGGACTTCGAAATAAAGCACAATACTTTGACAAACATAAAGTCTGTTACCCGACTGCGTGGAAAATTTACACTGATGGGTTCAAATCCGCTACCGAACCACTGCAGTGTATTCCAAGCGAGAGTATAATCTGTTAAAAAGGCAGCCATCCGACTGTCAATGAGCCCAATAGGCGGAAGATCTATTGTTTTATAAATAGACAATCAGGCGGCCATCAGTGATCTGGACACATCATCGATAAACTCCAAGATAGTAAGACTCTATCGTCCAGCATCCAGATGGAATCTTACCCTATGCTGGGTCCCCGGGTACATGGCTGTTCCGGGCAATGAAAGAGCCGATCAGCTAGCAAGAAAGGAGGCGGGTGTGACAATGGCACCACACCCTCGCCACCTCCACTGAAAGTTGCGTGTTTGAAGATGATTGCAATAAACCGCAAATGGACTGTAATTTCCACTTGCAGGACATCGCCAGCGATGTGGCCTAAGCTAAACCAATCAAGGACTGATTACCTCCTGAAGTTAGACAGAAAAGTCAGTCTGAGGTGCTTACTGCCCACTGTCTCAGAGGCAACCATGATAGAATACACACCATATTATGACTTCTGCAGGGGCTGCATGGATGAAGAAGAAGCAGAGGAAACAATATTACATTTCCTCGGAACATGCCATGCACTTGCACAAACCAACTGCTAGGCGAATATTATTTCAACCACCTTGAGGATCCCAAAGAAATCCTATAATTTCTCAAAGCCACTAAATAGCTATGAAAGGGGTCAGAAGAAATCACAAATGACCGACAAATCCACAAGAGGGAATACGCCAAGAGGGAATTACAACAAGGTCAAAGGGTAAATGCGTTTTAGACACAAAGCCAAACGTGACAGCACAATGGACCGGATGGTCTAAGTGAGCGTTATTTCCTTCTAAGTATGCAGTCACCCTAGCTACCTTCCTACCTTCCTGTCAAGGTTCGGAAGTCCCTATTGGAAGACCCTTTACCAGAGAATTTGTTAAGATATAAGAAAAACTCCACTCCACTTCCTTTTGATGATACAATCAGTTCTCGATAAATCGAAACTCAAGGGATCTTATAAAAAAATCGAATTAACGAATAATTGACGAGTTGAAGCGAAGGAGGAAAACGAAATATGTACACAAACTGAATTGCATTACATCATTTTTTTTATTGTTTGTTTTAATAACTTCCAGCATGCTTGGTCGAGAGCGTTGTCAATGACAGCCAGAGCCGAAAATACCTCGCCGGACACTTCAAATGTTTTTTTTTAATGTTGACACAATGTACATGTAATGTAAGCGAAATTTATCCGCTTCGGATGCTTCTTCTCATCGACAAAATGTACAGATTCACCAACGTTAGAAAGAAGGCTGCATCCCTCCTAAAAGGCTGCATGTTTTAGCTACTGATTTCGAATTCCAGAGTGATTGCTGGCTACCCGACTGAGAAATCCCTTCGAATTAACGACCGCACCAAAGCACATAGCTTTTGTTCGTTGGCTTAACAATCCGATCGAATTACCGAGAATTTGGAATTATCGAGTTTCGACTTATAGAGAGTTGACTGTATTACCAATAGGGTACTGGCCCATAGACTAGCTTGTTACTTTAGCTGAGTGTGTTCTAATCGTGTAGCTTCAAATAAACAAATTGATTCAATTCTGCAACATGTGGGATTCCATAATTAACGTCCATAATAATGGGTTTTGCGGCACAGAATCGATCTGTTAATTATTGAGGTAATTGGACGTGGGTGTGGAGCGTAATTGAAGTTGTAAACGAGTTTAGTATTCATACACACTTGTAATGTATCAATATTGGCTATGGACACCAAGTATTTTCAGTATGATTTATGAACAAATTCTTAAATCCCGTCATTTCATAGGTCAAAGCTCTTAATGCAACGATGAACAACTAACCCAGCTTCGGAAATTAACTATATGGTCATCATCATCATCGTCGTTTTACCTGTTTGCTCCACTAAAGGGGTCGCTAGGGTAAACCACGCACGGAAGATCACCAGGCAACTAGCTCCTCCATCGATTCTTATTAACTCCTCAGGAGTTATGCCCAAGCATAACCAGGCGGGGTTTTTGAAATAGGACAAACCACCTCCTCCATGGTGAAATTGCATTCAACGTCCGCGTCAGAAATTGTGATGAAGGGGATATTCGTGCCAAGCCAACGGAGCCCTCTCCGTTCGAAGAAGCAGCTGCTCAGTGTTGACTTCCTCGCTCACCTTCGTGTTTCTCAGCCTATCCTGGAGAGTAATTCCCATAACAGCACGGAGACATCTCACCTCAGCAGCTTGTATTCGCGATCTTATTCTTTCGGTCATTGCCCAAATTATATGACCATAGGAGAGAGCCGGAGCAAATACTGAGTTGAAAGCTGCTAACACCAAGCTTTGACACCAAGGTCGGGCTGCCTGATTACAGATCTACCAAGCTGTTTCGAAATTGACCCAGCTTGACCAATCCTACAGGAAAGCCCAGCATTACTCCGCCCATCACGCGTGAAAAAGACCCCGATATTTAAATTTCTCCACCTGCTTCAATGGGACTGTACTAACATGCAGAGTGCATTGAACAGGTGTTCCGATTTGTCCTTCATTCCATCATCAGCACATACGTCTGGAAAGATGTGAGGAGAACTAAGTCATCTGCAAAAAGAAGATGACTTACCCCCAACTCTCACAATGTGAAACATTCCTCGCCTCGGGTGCGATGTAACATCCAGTTCATATATACAATAAAAAGGAGAGATGACAAAACTCACCCTTGGCGAAGAATGGTAATCACCCTCATTCGCTCAGTCGTGTCACATGTCATTGTGACAAACATTTACTGTCTTAGTCACTTTATGTGACATTTAAGTGTTCAATTGAACCCAAATTTGTCGCTGTAATATGTGACACGTCACACGACTCCGAGAATAGGGGTGAGTAAATATTAAATGGGAATCACACAGTATAATATAAATAATAGCAAAACTAGAATGGTGTGCCAAGTTTAGGTGGCACTACAGTTTAAAACTTGGTGTAGCTTCTGCAGCAGCTACTCGCGTTGCGCAAGGTGTGGTTCCCGAGGTTAATGCCGATCTCGAATTTGCAAACTAGACAGGAATACTCTTTGAGCATTGTCAGTGACTCGAAAGAAGTGGAGACGTGACGTACCCGTCACCAGTGTTGTACCCTTACCACAATTTTGTTAAATCTACCACTATATTGCGAAATATTTCAAATCTACCACATCAACTACTCAAAGAGCAAAATCTACCAGACATTGGAAATCTTCATGTTTATGTCATTTGGTGTTGTTTTCTGTCTTCGTATTTTGTGCATTTTTTTTATAAAAAAACCATATCTAACACGTTTTTTTTTTTTTTTCAAAAAAGAAAAACCACTCATGATCTTCCGGATCTACCACACTTTGATAATTTGTAAGTCCCACTGCCCGGCAGCCTCGGTGTAGGAGTGAACGCACCAACCCACTACGCCATGTCGACTGAGATTGCGCAGCGAATTATGCAAAATTTTAGTAAAAACGTTAATAATGAACGTTGTCAGTTGTTGTGATCAAGATGTCTTCCGTTCGCTATAACTTAGTATGTATTTGTAACGGGGCACAAATCGTTAGTTCAAATAAATCAGTACAAACTTAATTATTTTCTGTTAAAATATTATAATTTCTCAATTATTTCGTAGATACAAAATATAAAATAAAGAAAACAATTAGGACGAGCTTTAATATTATTCCGATGGTTATCGCTATCTTTCAGCTTTGAATCACTTAAATCGATCAATCGATCAATCGATCATCGATCTTCAGCTTCCAAGTATTGGGCCTATACTACTTAATCCGTGCATTTTTTTTTTTTTTCAAAATTTTAACGTTTATTTAAGTATAGATTGTACAATGGTATTATTCAAAATATTATATATTGTCCATCTGAAGCTATGACTTTTTCCCATCTTTCCGGCAATTTGTGGATCCCATCCCAAAAGAACTGCGCCGGCTTGGCAGCCAAGAATGAATCAAGCCAATTTTTGATATTCTGCTCTGATGTGAACCGGAACAAATGTTAGTCAGAAGGCCCAAGGTCGGGGCTATAAGGCGGGTGGGGTAAAACTCCCCATCCACTGGTTTCCAAATAATTCTTAACCGGAATAGCAACATGGGGCCGAGCGTTGTCATGATGGAAAATTATTGCCTCTTGTCTGGTAACATATTCCGGGTGTTTTTAGGCTACTGCTCTCTTCAAACGGATTAATTGTGTTCTGTAGCGTTGTCCATTGATTGTTTCACGAGGTTTAAGCACACCCTTCTGATCCCATCTAATACAGAGAATTACCTTCGCGCCATTGATATTCGGCTCTGTCGTTGATTTGGCTGGTTGGCCAAGCCAAAATCACCACCAAGCTGAAAGTGGATTGCACTTTTAAATCCTGCAATCCACTTTTGGCACGTTCGCTCAGCTAGCGCATGTTCACCATAAACTTCCACCAAAATACGATGATGATTCGGCAGCAGTTTTCTTCACATTAAAGTAATGAAGAAGAACTCCCCCAAGGAAACTGCACGAATTAAGTTATAGACCCAATACTTATTTTCGAGATAAGTATTCTTAATTGATTGTGTCTCTGTGAGTCGAAATGAAAGGATCAGAACTAAGTAATAAAACATTCATAAGATCTGTGAAATCAGTCTTCTCCCTCCTTATCTTACCCTTGTACTTTAATCGAATTTTCTCACTTACTTATGTCGAGCCTCTAAAGCTTCTTCTGAAAGAACATCTAGATTCAAGTCGAAAGAATCGATGAAATTAGATCCATGAACTAAGATTTGATGGACGCTACTTGCCATATAATTCTAACTATATAAACCTTAAATTTTAAGGGCCGATGTTGATTTTGAATAAAACACAAATTATTTAGGAAATTATTGTCATTTATTTTTATTATGATAATATTGGTATGGTTCAATTATGTATGGAACAAATTATCGGCCAAAAAGCCGCCGCGACCTCGACGGCACACCTCCATCCGATGGTCCAAATTTTCGATGATGCTGAAGCATAATTGAGGTTCTATGCCGTTAATGCGCCGAATTATCTCATCCTTCAGCCCTTGAATTGTTGCTGGCTTATCGACGTACACCTTTTCTTTCAAATAACCAAAGGTGTCAAATCACATGATCTTGGCGGCCAATTGACATCGCCACCACGTGAGATAACACGGCCATTGAATTTGTCACGCAAAAGAGCCATTGGCACCGTCCTGTTGAAACCACATATCGTCCACATTCATATCTTCCAATTCGGGCCATAAAAAGTTCGTTATCATTTCACGATAGCGAACACCATTCACAGTAACTGCCTGATCGGCCTCATTTTGGCCCGATGATGCCGCCAGCCCATAAACCGCACGAAACAGTCACTCTCTGTGGGTGCATTGGTTTTTCGACAATCACTCTTGGATTATCATTCGCCCAAATGCGGCAATTCTGCTTATTGACGAATCCACTGAGGTGCAAATGTGCCTCATCACTGAAGATGATTTTCTTCGAAAATTGATCATCCACTGTTGTCATTTCTTGTCTGCATTCTGACCATTGACGACGCATGAAATAGTCAAGAGGCTTTAGTTCTTGATTCAATTGCACCTTGTAAGCGTGTAAATGCAAGTCTTTATGCATGATGTTCATCAACGACGAGCGTGAGAGGTGCAATTGTTGGGCACGACGACGAGTTGAGGTGGACGGCTCTTCAGCCACACTATCGCGAACAGCAGCAATATTTTCTGCAGTACGATCTGTACGAGCATGCACTGGTGTCTTCACATCTCCTACAGACCCGATTTGCTCAAATTTTTGCACGATTTTTCCGATTGTACGCACATTTGGACGATTAAATTGACCGAAAAAATCACGAAGTGCACGATATGCATTTTGATTTTAACGCCCAATTTCATAATAAGCCTGAATAACTTTAACGCGTTGCTCGATTGTGTATCTTTCCATGTTTCAAATTGAGTTAGTCTGAAATTGAGAAATGTCAAATGAAATGCAGAAAAAACTTGACGTTTAGGTGTGGTTCACATTCAACATCGGCCCTTTATATGGAGGGGGTTTTTTGTAAAATTTTAAACCACTCAATATTTTTTTTTTATACCTGCCGATAAAACTCTCAAAATCGTGTGCAATGATTTTATTGAATTCATATCTATTTCCTTGATTTCCGAACTGATTTCACTATTGCTAGAAAACCGTCTAGCAGGATTACCGTCATTTGCGGATCCATAGCCAGGTTTTGGCTTATCCACTAGAGCCCGCTTTTTATTTTAAACAAATATCATGTTTTCTGAATTGGGATTTGACGTCCAATCGTCGAAGGACGATCTTGAATCGTGGAATATTGCACTAGAGAAATCGCTGTTATTAGGGTAGCAAATTGTAGCAAAACAATTTGAGCATAGCAATTAAATTTACAGGACATTTTGAGCCGAATTTTTTAAAGCTCACTGAAAGTGAAACGAATATTGTTTACTTCCTATTTTGAAATTCACCTAAAACGCTTACACAAACATTTTATTTATTACTATTTATTTAAAAAGCTAACATATAATTGTAAAAATTACGAATTAGCTGTTAAGCCAGAGTGATGAAGCCTTCGAGTAACATATATTTTAATTTAGTCATATTTAATAGAACTAGATTTAGTAGAATCGTTTCAACTTTTACGCGCACTAGAAAAAAAAAACCACTTGTTCGCAGGAAGCCAAATTGAAACTAAACAGATTGCAAGATTAACGTTCCACTCAATGACTGACATAATAATAAATGCATGCGGCATAACGCACTCCATCCATTGCACTGAACATACTTCCCTGGAAAGCTAGTTGCGGTCTGCTCAGCTATCAGAATGATGCCACAAAGACGCAGGGTTACACCTTGATACTCAACAATTTCTTGCAACAACGGCCGCTTACTACCTCACTTTATCTTCGAGAATAACTTCTCAAACAATCTAGATCGGAGTATAGAGGGAAGCCGGATTCTCAGACACTGAGAGAGAGAGTAATCATATGTGGCTTCTCCAAGAATCTTAATTTGGGGATATTCTTACCCAATCACTGTCGTCCAGACAGAGATCACGTCGATCAAAGAGGAACTTTCTTGGCTGAAAAACAATGCGATATCCTAAAGAGTTATCACGGCTCAGATCGTCAAGCCGCAATTAAGTCTCTTAAACTTTCAACTTAAGAACCACCCTTAATTACCGACCTAAAGAGATGGTTAATCATTCCAAAATGGCAGTTATAAGCTCGATAAAACGCGTACTGAAGCCTATCCACGACCAACCGTTCGAACGCGACATTGTGGTTGCGGGTGGAGGTGGGCGCAAAAAAAAAATTCAACACTTGTTTGACAAAAAAAAAACTGCATTCTGCTTGTTTTCATAGCAAAGCGAGATTCGAGTCTATAACCTGATCAGATGGTATGGTCGTTGGCTGAATAGTCAAAAGCTTTAGTTTTGCACAGGGTGCATTTTTCAATTTCTTTGGATTTGTTATTTTGATTTGATATGCTCTTTTTACTTTCGCCTACAAGTCGGCCTTAGCTGTGACACGGTTTTCTTCTAAATGCAACCAACTTCACTTCGATGTTAAATGTCAAATTTGGTATTTAGTGTGTTACACACCGTCTCCACAGGACATATTTCTGCCCAACATCACAATCACAATCTGAGCAGCCACCCGCAATCGTTTCTTTCTTGAGCAAGATATGCCATGTCGCTTTACTTCATCGTTGGTTGTGAGAGCGTCAACATCAAGAAGCCGGCAACCAACCACTCATCAGCGAAGTAGATCTCACTAAAAATAGTGCCAAAAAATTACATTCACTAACACTTCTAATTTGACTCTCATTATTTACCACTCCATTCAAACAGAATCTTGCACATATAGGAAAACGTCAAGTCGTATGTCCTACTTTTGAACGGAGCTCATGCACAGTGTTGCCGCTGACAAATTTGAAAAAGTCAGTCGCGGAAATCGGCAAACAATGCTCTACAGTAGCCCTCCATGCATGTCCCTCGATACAGAGAACCTACCAACTCCCCTCCACTTGTGTAGGGGTTTCACTTCCAGTACGAAACTCCATATGTGAGCTAACTTCTACGAGGTAAGACACATAAGCGTCATGCTACTTAATCCTTATTACGGACCTGAATACGGTAAACAAATATGCTTTCCGCAGTCAGTCGCTTGTACCTAATCTAACCCTATCACAAACTGTCACAACAATACCACCAGCCAAGGCACCTTTCAACCGTATTCCTCAAGTAGAAGAAGTTGCTTTTTAGCAGTCTCTTTCCCCTGTTTCGTGCTGTTCATATGGTTTTGCAACAGCAACCGGATATTTCATGGAATCCAGTACATTATTGTTGCATTAAAGTTTCAATTAAGCCACATTTTTCGTAGAACATCAATTTTACAGAAATAACCTCAGTAACCACCACTTTTTTGTTAACGCTAAGTTCAAAAACACGCGCCGAGCTCTGCTCACATCAGTCATTTAAAAACATGAACAACGTATGTTATTTATATCAATTTTGCAAACATATGCCTTGCAATCAAAATTCATCCGAATTCGGACACAATTGGTCTGAAAATTGCCCCAGAGTCCATTGGTGACATTCACAATGCCCTTTGTCGTCCACCTCCGCATTATGTTCGCCCACACAGTGCCGTCCGCCCGGCGAAATTGACTGACATGTCCAGCAAAGCGGATATTACATTTTGAACGAACTTGTCCCAAGTATCTCAGGTTGCACTACAACCGGAGTAATTAATTGAATCTATAATGTTAACATTGAGACTTTGACATAGGGTGTTTACATGATGTTTGAACTTCAAAACATTGAAGCGTCCAAGAACGAACAAAGGCCTCGTGTCATCGGCATTTGGCAGGGAGTATTTGACCTTCATTAGGACATCACGTCACGTCGGTGACTGGTGGGACCATGTGCATGTACAAAAGTATGTGCTATCAACAAGGGCGGCATGTGGTTCAATGATAAACCTACATTTCATAGACGCTTTTCTCAATTTATATGCAACGTCTACGGAGACAATCGAAGAGTGTGCTTGTGGAAGAGAATAAATGCGATGATTAGACATTAAAGAGGCCCACTAGCCTGAACTTCAGTGCTGTCAACCAAAAATACGAGTAATGGCACCATTCTAGGTGGGTAGGTAGGGTAGCTAGTGAATTCACCAGCACACTTAGCCCATGTTGATCCATTGTGATACCCACATTCAGGGGACTCCACTAACCAAGCAGGCACTTAACCAAGTGCGCCACCCAGTCGTTATTGGCACCTTAAAAAATTCGCAATACTTTTCCATTTTACTGATCAAAATACAGGAAATTTAGGGAAAAATGGGTTAGTTGGAAATATAAAAAAATAACAAAAACCATCAGACGAATTAACATTTATAACATAAAACTAACCAACAAAACAAATTAACCTATTTATGGCATAGTTGCCATTGCGGCTCATACCGACACTTCGCATAAGTTCTTCAAGTGATCCCAATTTTTGAAGTACAGAATTATTACTCAAAGTTCTTTTTGAAGTAAAGCAAAGTGCAGTAAAGACAGTGACTTTTTTCTCAACATTTAAACTCTGAAACCCCTTGTGCACACAGTGAATTTATTTATTTATATTTCCCCTGAGAACATTCGTTATTTTACATTTTGTCTCTTTAACGTTTTTAGCATTAAAAATGTAGAGTATGGATCTTTGCGGTGAATGCCTCTCTGACCTCTCAGCCTATGGAGACTTTCTGACTGTTTTAGATGCTAACGCAAAATGCACTATGGATGTACCTCGATTTCGGAAAAGACTTATCGAAAAATTCCTATGACCAGAAAGGAGGAATGGAGATGTCTTGCCTGTATAAGGGAACTCGCAGCGCTCTCCGCACCCAAGGCAGTGCGCGAACTCACCAGAATCCGCAGCAGCAGCTCCCACTTGTGGTGGGAGCCTCCAGATAATAATACTGAAGTAATAATAAACGAAATGAGAAAAATGAGAAAAGAAATGTCGGACATAAGTGAAATGTCGGAAAGCAACACATGACATTGAACATCGAACTATTGAAACTTTACAACGAAATATGAAGTGAAAGGAAGTAACCAGAAAAAATGAAATGGAAACTATGATTAACACACTCGAACAACAGCTATTAAAAAAAACGTAGAAATTAAAAACATTCCACCGGCTTAATTATGGCTAATTTTTTCTATTCTAATTCTGAATCTGAACTATAGCCGTTCATCTTTTAATAAGTCGCTCAACCTGCTCAGTACATTTTACAAAATCAAATTCACATGGCTTTGTTGTTTTCCAAATTGACAATTACACTTTTGAAATACTCTTATAAACATTTAGTATATATATTCTCTTTTTTAAAATATATATTCTTGAGAATGTGCACAGCAACAGCTTTCAGAGCTGTTAAGAATTATTTTCAATTGTTCTCCGTCAATGGCGTACTCTTGTAGCCATTTTCAAAAATGAAAACAGACAACAGAATATTCTCTATTATATTGCTTAATCATGAGGGATAACATTAAGTAAAACATAAATTGTGGTTTCATATTCAGAATCGCATATCCGCACAACAAGATGGATTTTTTTTTGCGGGAAATCAATGGAAGCAGGCTTTTTATTATTTCCCAAATATATATTTGATTCGCTTAAGTCAGGTTATCAGGTCAATAAAGCCCTTGATTTCAATGCTTTGGTTTCAGTTCCTTGCTAATAAAATGTTTTACAAGTTACTTAAAAGGGAGACGCCATGTAGTAAAAATTGGAGACTATCAGTCATCCAGCATAGATGTACACCCAGGCGTTCCTCAAGGTAGTCACCTAGGCCCAATTCTCTTCATCTTGTATATTATAGAATAATATGTATAGAATAGTATACAATATAATAATATTACTGAAATAGTTCGTTATGTTCAAATCCTTCTTTTCGCCGATGATATAAGCATCTTCTTAAAAAATTCAAATGAAGCAGATTTTATGAAGTTTCATACTGATTTAGATAGTATGGTCCATTAATGTGGTCAAAATTTGCTTACACTAAATATTTGGATATATATTTGTCCTGAGATAAATCTCTTCCACTTTCGCGTAACAGGAGCATATAACCCTCAATACCACTCTAGAGGAGCTGTCTGAAGAGCTGCATGGTACGGGAGCTCTTAAGAAAGCAAAGGTTTAAATAGATCTAAAGGCAATAATAATAATAAATATTTCAAAATGTAAAACTTTTCTGCTCACGTCCCAATACCTTTCAGTATCTTATTCAGGATTGTATTAACTTGCTCCACACGAATTACTAATCTGGGATTCAGTCTCACTCTTAACATTTAAAGCGCATTGACTACATCGCTACAAAACATCCCTACATTTTTAAATCTCTTGCTGCATTAATCTTCTCTAGAATATTGCTTAATCATGAGGGATAACATCTTTGCAATAATCATGTAATTAGACTTGAAAAAAATCTACAAATCATTCTCAAGATTTGTAATTCGAAATATGGGCTGGAACTTATCGATTTAAATACCCTTGAAAAATGGCGTAAGATTTACGCTATATTGTATTGTTTGTATTTTCTTATGAAATTATATGTTCCGAAATTTTGTCACTATTTAGAATATATGCTCCAGAAAGGGTCCTAAGACAACGTGACATTTTGTATAAATAAGGGTGTACTGGTAGAAGCGGCATTTAGTGCGTCTTGATGTTTTTTTGTTTGCTTTGATATGACGACAAATTTCAACGTTACCTCTATTTTTTGAATGTGTTTTTTTCTTTAAATTAGCAAACAAAACAAAACGACGTGACTCGAGTTAAATGGAAACAGGTTATTTCTTTAATAAAAAAAACATAGACTTATTTTAAATTTATATTCTTGAATCCAAGTTGAATATTATTAAAACAGTTTATTTTTTTTTACTATGAAAAAACATTGATAAATTCGTGAATCCACGTTGAATATAAAATGTATCAAGTCTGCTACTGCTCTCTTCTTACTGGTCCCAAGCTACTTCGCACATGCTCTTATAAGGGTTTTTCCATCCCTTCCCTTTCGTTATTCTCTCATCGTGGTGATCGCAAATAACCTTTTTCGTCGTTATTGGTTTGTCGACGTCGTTGAACTGCCGTTGAATGCCGTGAAATATTTCTTGTCAGGGTGCTTGTTGATTGGTATTGATGGGATCGTAGATCTACTGTTCGTTATCACAGTCCTTGAAGCCTTTTCATCATGACTGCTTTTTCAAAAATAATGAAAATGCTAAGAAAGAGGCATATCTATATGGCATGTTGCCACGAACAATTCGCAGTTCGTTGTTTGCGTGCGGGAATAACAGAGAATATTGATACATACATCATTCTTGGTTTGCATGTGTGCACCGCTTGGTGTTGCCACTGTCCATGTGTAAATGTAAAATTTTTGTGTCAGAAAGAAACAGTACATTTCGCGGAAGAAACAGTATTTTAGTCAAAACTGCTGTACCCAGTTTTTGAGTCGAAAAATCAGTACTGTACAGGCAGGATGCGAGCCTAATGTATAACCAAAGCCATAGTTACACATGTTCTAGTAATGAACTCATTTCCAGATGCTCACATTTATATAATAACTTCCCCACATTTCAATGTGATCTCACAGTATTGGATCAATGTGATATCACAGCTGGACATCTTCTCTTTCTTTCCGAAAACACAGGCTTTAAAGTAGGGGAAGGTCTTCCTTATGGGGAACGAAATTATGTCTCAGGAGAAATTTACGCAGTTTGGTCATTGTTAAAAATTTCTGCGTGTCTTTGAAACAGTTTATTCTCTCTAGGTTGTGGTTGAGCAGCTTCTTCTAGGACTTTCTGTGTGGCACCCTCATCTACTTTCTTTATTAGAAATGTTAGCTTTCAACGATCAGCCCTACTCCGCACTCTTGCGCTAATTCTAGCCACTCTTCGTACCATACAGTTTCGTGTGCCGGTTTTAACACAAAAACTGGTCCATTGCACTGCTAGGCAGCAACCTGATTAGCAGTGTAGTTTATGTAGAAATAGCAGGCGATTCTGTGATGAGCAGCCTATATCATCAGCTCTCAACACTTCAGCACCGAAAACCTGCCACAAGATCCTAGCAAAGGTGGGACGGTGATAGAGGAAGTACTCTGCAGTGTCGTCGTTTTTCGTACCGTAGTAAACGTTTGTACGCCTGTAAGTTGTCTGCAGTCTTTTCTGACAAGGGATACAAAGAATGGCGCGGATTTCTTACATACGTTAGAGAGCATGCGCTTGTTCTGTCTGCATCCTGGAGAGTCATGACACCTCCGATTGTGTTCCCAAGAGGCCCAACAATCGATAGAAGCTCTAACCAAGGATGCAGGTAAACCCAGCGCAGGTTCAGGCCCTGAGAATGTCTCCTTTTCTCGCAATTTCATCGGCAATTCCATTTCCAGTGGTCCCGTGGTGACTCGGGACCAAGTCTTAGTGAATTTTGCCTACAGATCAAATACAGGGAGGACTTGCATTCCTGAACTATCCTGGAAGTGGTTGAAGGGTTGAGCAAGGCCTTAAGTACAGCTTGGTCGCTACAAATGCAGATCTTTTTCACAATATAGTTCGTGGCCATTAGAATCGAATATGTTTCCGCTTGGAAAACCGACACAAATTTATCTAATGAGGTGTGCAGTCTAATGATGTCGCCCTCCACGAAGGCGCCAGCGCTAGATCCTTCATTGGTTTCGGAGCCATCCGTAAAGATTCGACTACATTCTATTCCAGGCTCAGATTCTGGCCGCAGTCAGTCCTGAGTGTAGGCAAAGTCGACTTTGTATGCGCGCAGCAACTGAAGTACTGGTGTCCGTGCGTCAGACGGCATACATATAAGACTGGGGTCAAATGAAATGCGGTGCCCAGGGTCTTCGATACTCCAGTACGTGTTATACCAAAGGCCACTTCTTTGAAGAAGGCAGATGGCCTGAGAGTGCATCGCATGATGTGAATATCAAGGGGGGATATTTATGTGCAGAGCGGGGCGTACTAGGGAAGGCCCCTTTGCAGTTACGTATTTACGTGAATGCTTATTCCGCCAAACGATCGATGCGTATGAGAGAAGGGGCCGTATAGGTTACAGGACTTACCGAGAATCCTTTTACATTGCCAGAAAACTGACAGCACCTTGGCGATTCTCAACTCGATGTGTTTTTTCTAGAGAAGTTTAGAATCTGCAATAACACGTGGATATTTAGCTTCATCGGGAAAATTTGTGGTGAAGCCTTTTAGTTTCATCATCCGCACAGTCCTGGGTGAATGCGTTAGAGTATTGAGAGCATCAAGCAGGGAGCCAACCAGCATGCACCATAGTCGAAGAGACAGGACACCGCCTTTCAGGCAGGCTCTATTTATCCCCGGCCTTACATATTGGCCACAGTCCGCATCCGCAATTACAGGACTTTTCATTAGCGTTGCTTCGTGTTCTCTGACCGAGTTACGCATGTCGTCAAAAGCCGCGCTGTCAAAAGCACCCTCCATATCGATGAAAATGCCCACGGGTATTCTTTCCTGTCGAGTGCACACTCAATTCTGCCGACGAGATTTTGAAGTGCAGTTTCGCAGGACTTTCCGCGCTGATAAGCATGTTGCATGTGAGACAGAGGATGCATTTGCAAAGCAGTTTTGCTCACGTGAAGCTCAACCAGCTTTTCAGCAGGAAGGGGAAAAGACTGATTGGTCTGAAGCTCTTGGCGTGTGAGTAGTCCCCCTTATCGATTTTTTTATATGAAGGCTATTTTAATTCAGCGCCAAGGTGTTTGGATATAGATCAATGCCAGACTACCGGTGAAAATTCTTTTCGAAACCGGCAGGTATATGCCATCGGTACCTGGAGACTTGAAACTACCAAAAGGACGCAACTGCGTACTTGATAGCCTCATTCGTCACTACCAGTGATGAACGATACCAGCATCGACGCGTGATATTTATCGACTCATCTGCACTCATCTCCAGGGATGGGAGCTGGACGTGAGTTGGTTGTGACCTGGTTTCCTGGAAAATGAGTCTCAAGCATGATGGTCTCAGTGTTTGGCCCGTAGTATGTAATTGACATGTATCCTAAGAGCTTTTTTTTAAATTGGAGGAAATCAAATGTTTCCAGTACAAGCGTGTAGTTTGCTGTCTTGGTTGGAAGATGAAAAATCTTTTAAATGGTAAATAGTTGCAACTTATCTACTTCCTCCGAGGATTTGCGTCAGCACAACCGCTTCGTATTACCGCTTCGAATACCTTAAATTTATTGCAATGCTTGATATTCGGATTATTGCAGCTAATTATTGAAGCAAAGTCTACCACGGTGTTTGACTTCTTGAGCTTCTAATTTAGACGATGTCAGGAATAAATTAAGGAAAACATAGAATTCCAAGAAGAAGACCCGCAATATTGGCATTTCTCGTGAAAAGCAAATCTACCGCTTCCTTTTAAAAGACTAATATCTTTGGCTCATCCAAATTCGCGCTCAGACTCCACAACCTCAGTACCCAACCAATCGGTTGCTCATAAAATGCAGGGACTCAGGTGAGTTTGGCATGACCACAATACCGTCCGAAAATAGGAGGCCTAAGATGAGAACTCCTGGACTCCCAGAATCTCAGGGATTATCTTATCAAAGAATCCATTTGCCTTCAGGTATTTCTCGATTTTATCGATCCAAGACCAAATGATACTTTCTAAAGCATAAGCACTGACACGTAACGGCTTCAGAGTTTCTAAGTCTAGGTGGCCGATCCTCTAGCTAGGAAAGGAACATAGGAATCCTTCAAAAGCGCTTAAGAGGAGACCATGTCTTCAGACAAGCATTCAGGGCACTAGAAAGATGGGACCGCGCAGTAACTCAGAACAATGCTTGAGGCACGAAGCAAGCCTAAAGACTCTTGGATCGATACAACCGAAAGAGGTTTGAGGTATTTATCAAGATGAGCAAGAACAACCATGCTTCCTAACATGACACTGTAGACTCAGAAGAATGTGTCTGCAGATTCAGTGGAGAACATGTACCGGGAGGCATTAGGCCACAAATGAAAAAGATATCTGGGCAAGCACTAAATATCAGAGGAAAATTGAAGACGTGATGGATGGACGGAGGACATGTACATTTGAGAGCCAAAAGTGGAACGTATTATTTTTATTTTTTGTCTCAGGAATCTTCCAAACTAAGTTGTCAATAATCAACAATTGATCATGTCCCGGCCTCTATCGCAGAATGTATCCTTGGCTTGCACTAGACAAAAACTGACCGGGATCAACGGGCTTCATAAGCAAGAGTGAGCTTGCTACTTGACTACTGCAGCAGATGGAGGGTTAAAGCGCTCTTAACAGTGTCTCTGCATTATTCTCTCCAAGATCTTGTTGTTTCTCTGCAGTGTCTTCTCAAACTGCAGTCTGGCAGTGTGGAAGTAGTGCGTCACGAAGCTGTTAAAATTCATCCTATAAATCTAAACGATTCACAATAAACCATCGAGTCGTAATGCATCCGACCGCAGTCTCCGATGTATCTAACGCCACTTCCAATGCCAGATCCATATACTTTTATCACTGTCAACCTTCACTTGGGTTTGCATCACAAGAAAAAGAATAAAGCAAAACTGAAACTCACCACAACCCACCTCGTAATACATTATATTGTCAACTGTTCCACATCATTACTGTGCAAGTGGGTGAGGTACTCTCCTAGCAGTGCCGCATTTTTCCGACTTCCTCGTGGCTAATGACAGGAAAATCGGATCAGCAGCTCCACCGGAATCTGCCTCTTGTCGCACATACCGACGGCTTGCTATTTCCTCGCAGATACAAAACTCCCGTTCTCCGCCAAACAAACCTAATTCACCGAAAAACTTTTCCCATCACCAACCACATCAACAAAACCTTCGAGGATGAAACTTTTCTCCATTTTATGATCGACTTGACAGGATTCAAATAATCCACCACGAACCGTACCGTACGTTTTGGGACTTTCGCAGTTTCACAAGTTCGCCCCAACACCTCAGCCGCCCCCGCCAAAGGTTAACACAACCTGACCGCATAATTAAGTGGTAAAGTAAAAAAGGAGGACTCGACAAAAGTCATCATTTACTGCCAAAGGGTATGCAACAGGTGCACAGGCTTCTCGCATTCGAGTCGAAAGCAATTTGCACAAGACTGAATGAGTGAACGACTGCAACCACCACCAACCGGCCGCAGGAACGCTAATAGCATTAAAATTTCAAAGGCAACCCAACTGAACATTCGTTTGCATTGTACCAGGGCCAAGGCACTGCATGGTACACAAGGATACCCTCGTCTCGTAGGTACGTCATTAAAATTATCCGAATGATTGAAGTGCACCCCAAGCGTCCTTCCATTCTGACATCGGAATGATTGCACAAACACTGCACCCCTCCCCAGCCCCGCACACACACGTGCGCACACGTTGTAGAGTGCAAGCAAGTCCTGCCAGCTGCAGTTGTGCAAAGTGAATTTGCCCAGAATGGGAGCTTAACTTCTTAGTTGTTGTGCTAATTATAAGGGGATTACTTCATTTGGCATAAACGGGTACAGACGGGTTAACCAGTTGCCTCGATTTGGGCTGAACGCAATTCGGTGAAGGTGGGCGAATTTTGGGTATATTTCGGTTTACAATGGACTTTTGATTGGGACGTTTTGGCGGATGGCTGATGGCGGAGGACGGAGAGCGGAATTAGTAGGCTTAATTGAATTTCGGGTGTTATGTGATGCTAATGAATTGGATATATTTTCGGTTGCGGATGCGGTTCGATTTGGTGCGGCTTAGGCTAATGAATGCGATTAAGGCTACAATTCGTTAGGGCTTACGAGTGGTCCTTGAAATCGGGAATCAGCATGTTGCCAGCACAATCGAAATTTTATTTGAAGGGCGCTGCGTTTGCCTGGAAAAATAATTCACTTAATTAGGATTGAAATTAATCGGTTTTGAATTTTCACTGACGTGGCTTTTGTGGAAACTTGTGGAGTTGTGGATGGTTGAAGTGGGCCATTTGTGGGCATCCTTTGATAATAACTGCAAGGTTTTTCTCTTCACTACAGATCACTTATCATTTTGCAGCTCTTGTAACACATTTATGCTGAGTGAGGCTTGATGGGTAGGGAGGTGGGATATGGTCAATTGAATCCTCAGACATGGTTGGCGTGGAGGTGCGTTGAAGTGGCTGAAAAAAGCCACGATACCATTGAGCCACCAAGGATTGGCCTTGCGCAAATCCACTTGGTTTCTGCACACTGGTGCAATTGTAAGGGAAACACGCTCGGCTAGAAGAGGATGAGCTTCTAAAGGAAAGGTCTCTCTTAACCTCCGAAATCAAGAATACCTAAGAGTCTAGGGACACAGAAAACACAAGAGACATTTTATAAAAAAAAGGCCAAAATCCTGGGCGCAGGTCGAAGGAATCTTCGAAATTGTGAGTGCAATCTTTTTTCTGATCCGCAGGGAAGAGTGGATTAAACAGTCGACGAAGTTGGTCTTCCACCTAGCTTGTCGGCAGAGACATTTAAAATTGAACAACACAGCCACATGCTCAGTTGGTTTGCCGTCAAGGCTCTTCAAGGTCGGCGGAGGTGCTCTGCAGCACTTACCAGATCATCTGCAGAATTTGGGACGACTCCCGAATCGCCATTGGCAGCCGCTGACTCTTTACTTCAAGATGCGCATGGACAGCAATGCTCCAGCGAAATCGAGCGATAGACCAAGCTTTCGGTAAAAAATATCACGTTATCGCTGAAGCAACGCTGACTGGAAGCGCCGTACCCAGGACCGTTAACGATGAAAGGCACGTATTGCTCAGCCTCAGACTATCCACGAGTCGCAAGTAAGTGTCAAGTCGCATTATCGTGGCCGCCAATTGACGAATGCTCTTTGCGAGATGACAAAGTCACACGTTCTCTTTCGCAAATTCGAACGGTGCAGGAAAATAGTTCCCCTGAGGGCTGTAATAATAATCCAGTGCCTAACTTATCAGCATCCACTCGTGTTGTGGGTGCTATTTACCCTTCACGAGTGGAAGGGGCCTACAGTTTTATGCCGACTCCCAATTTTGGAATCGTTTTCTAGACAGTTATACTCTAAGAAGTGAGGTCGTGAAAAGTATCTTTGATCGTACCGGGAATCGAACCTGGTGTGCGTAGGGGTCGACGCACCAGCCGAAGTCGGGCTTCCACACCACGGCCGCCCCTGAGGGATTTACATCATGCTGAATTGGAATTAAATCCGGTTTGGTAATGTGAACTTCCTTCGCATGTATGATGGGAATTTAATTCCAAAGAAACAGTATATATGAATTAAATTATTACTCTTAAAAGTATCTGATAACAAACTGCAGTATCAATGTTCTTGTAGAATTCGAGCGCCGAGCTGCTTGTAGGATATGCAGAGCTGTCACCTCCACGATGTCGAGCTCTGGTTACAGAAAGAAAGACGATTACTTTTTCGAGAATCCGGATCTTCGGGCAACATTTTCAGTGTCCAATTTATCTACGGATATTCTATAGCCTATGGAATGAGAGATTGATTTTTGAATAATCCGCCCACATTCGTTGTCTTGCATTCGTTATGCCTTATTACACTGTGAGGTGGTGATATATAAAGGATGATTTTTTAACTATTATCTTTTTGGCAACACTGGTTTAAACAGCTGACGCACGTTTCGTGTTTTGTTTCGCTGTCAAACATATTCAGTTTGGTCTATAATTTAACCACGAATCGTCTTAGAAACGAACAACGCTTGCAAATTATTGAATTTTATTATCAAAATGCGTGCTCTGTTAAGAAAGTTCATCGCGCGCTTCTTCCATTTTATAGTCAGTTTAGACGAAGCTCATTTTTGGCTCAATGGGTACGTAAATAAGCAGAATTGTCGATTTTGGAGTGAATATCAGCCAGAAGCATAGCAAGAGCTACCAATGCATCCATAAAAAGTCACAGTTTGGTGCGGTTTATGGACTGGTGGCATCATTCGACCGTACTTCTTCAACGATGATGCGAATCGTAACGTTACTGTGAATGGTGAGTGCTACCGTGAGATGATATCCAACTTTTGTTTGCCCAAAATGCAAGAGCTTGACTTGCATGACATGTGGTTTCAACAAGACGGTGCCACATGCCACCCAGTACGCGCAACAATGGACTTATTGAGAGGCGAGTTCGGTGAACATTTTATTTCACGTTCGGTACCGGTCAGCCGGATTTAACGCCTTTAGACTATTTTTTGTGGGGCTATGTTAAAGCTCATGTCTATACAGACAAGCTCGCTTCAATGGACGCATTGGAAGACAACATTGAAGCATTTATTCGTGAGATATCGGCCGAAATGTTGTGTTTGGTAACTGTAGCCAATAAGTTTCCTATAAGAGTTGTAAAGTTCAGCCGACAAATGTAGTTGCTGATACGTGTTTCATGTTCATTTTGTTTATTAGTTAAGCGTGGGTAATTTGTCTAGTCGTGTGTTTCTTAACGCGTTAGTAACTGCTATTCTGGTGTGGAGATAGACACTTGGTGCATTTCGTGCTGTTGTTGCTCTCATTCTTTATGCAGCTTTGCCGCTAGTGGAGTATTGGTAGTGACTTAAGTTCCTGGTATACCCAAGCGAAGCTATTAGATGTTGCTGAGGAATGAATCTAGCATTGTCATCAAATCTAGAGGCACTGTTCATATTTGGAGAACATGTTGTGTATTGGATGTGGTGTTCACGCTGCAGGCGGGTAAATTTCTTTAGCTCAGGCTTCCATTGTATACAATAAGCAAAATTTTATCTGGCTTAAAATGGCCTAAAAAATATATAATTTTTTCTTCTTCTTACTTTTGTACATTTTATTTAAATTAAATTTTAATAATTTTTTATTTAAACCATGTTTACATGACTCATAGCCTTTTTTCTGAAAATTCGAACCACCCACCGCACACTTCAAATGTACCAAACTTTTTTTCAGTCGCCTGATGACGGTTTTTTTGAATACACTTATTTAACTATGCATCTTCGTTAAGCAGACAACACTGTTCGCAACTATAAACACATGAAAAACCAACCCCACACCGGCTGATGGAAGGCATGTGATTGTTTGGGTGCCCACGGGTTCATTCATAAAAAAGTGAACCACAGTGATGTTGGTTCTGGGCAATTACTGGACAATTACTCTAAAAAATTCCCTGAGTGAATAATTAAATACCACTTTAGGAGGGAAATAGCAAACAAAAATTAGATCCCTTTAAAAAGTTACTTCAAGCAGTGGTGCATGTCTGTGGAGACTTCGGAAAAATGTTGGAAACAAAATACAGTGGCGGTCCAGCCAAACGAATGTCTAACTAACGAATAATCGATATAGCGTACACTTCTTTCAAAGGCTTTAGTGTCTCTATGCAACGTACGAAAAAAAAAACACCTCCATCCGATGGTCCAAATTTTCGATGACGCTGAAGCATAATTGAGGTTCTATGCCGTTAATGTGCCGAATTATCTCATCCTTTAGCTCTTGAATTGTTGCTGGCTTATCGACGTACACCTTTTCTTTCAAATAACCGGAAAGAAAAATATCCAACGGTGTCAAGTCACATGATCTTGGCGGCCAATTGACATCGCTACCACGTGAGATAACACGGCCATTGAATTTGTCGCTTCCTGTTGAAACCACATATCGTCCACATTCATATCTTCCAATTCGTGCCATAAAAAGTTCGTTATCATTTCACTATAGCGAACACCATTCACAGTAACTGCCTGACCGGCTTCATTTTTGAAAAAATACGGCCCGATGATGCCGCCGGCCCATAAACCGCACCAAACAGTCACTCTTTGTGGGTGCATTGGTTTTTCGACAATCACTCTTGGATTGTCATTCGCCCAAATGCGGCAATTCTGCTTATTGACGAATCCACTGAGGTGCAAATGTGCCTCATCACTGAAGATGATTTTCTTCGAAAATTTATCATCCACTGTTGCCATTTCTTGCCACCAGCAAGAATATTTTCTGCTGTACGAGCTGTACGAGCATGCACTGGTGTTTTCACATCCCCTACAGACCCGGTTTGCGATTTTTCCGATTGTACGCACATTTGGACGATAAAATTGACCGAAAAAATCACGAAGAGCACGATATGCATTTTGATTTGAACGCCCATTTTCATAGTAAGCCTGAATAACTTTAACGCGTTGCTCGATTGTGTATCTTTCCATGGTTCAAATTGAGTTAGGCTGAAATTGAGAAATGTCAAATGAAATGCAGAAAACAACTTGACGTTTAGGCGTGGTTCACATTCAACATCGGCCCTTAAAATTTAACCACATAAAGGAAAAATATCTCTCGTAGTACTAAGATCCTTGCGATTAGAGAAATAATGACCAGACGCTGAATATTCATATATATTCATATATTTAAGATAATTGTAAAAAGTAGTCAAAAATTCCATTTTTAATTCGAGTTGCATTAGAAGTTCTGATTCTTATTGGAAGAGAGCTCCACAGTTTTATAGCAAAGACAAAGATAGGTGTGACGAATTCAAATAGTGGCAATGGCAATGGAATCGAGCAAAACTAAGGTTTTCAAATAAGTAGACAGGAGTCGTAATCATTACTATTCTGTGTAAGAAAATTCAAATTCTGACATCTATGAAATTTTTTAGAGTGGTGTTCAGTACTTCTTACTAACCGAGTCCAAGCTGTTTTCCATAATTCAAAAACTGTCATCCTTTTGTGACGAAAGCTGTGGTGTGGTGTTCCTCAAGGTTCAGTTCTCGGTCCGTTATTATTTTCAATGTTTATCAATGACCTTCCAATGGTTTTGTCCTACTGTAAGTTCCATATCTATGCAGACGATGTTCAAATCTACTTAAGTTTCCCTCTTGATATGGTTGAAGACTCAGTTGCCAATTGGGCTACAAAAAATGGCCTAATGCCCAATCCAGACAAAACCAAATCCATCCCGTTCTCGAAATAACCGCCTTCCCTATGCAATTTCCCGACACTTGAACTTAACTCGACCGCAATTGAAAAATGTTACATGTGTAAAAAAAACCTTGGAATAATGAGCAATAGTTAACTGACATGGACTGACCACATTGATAGAGTAGTGTCCAAGCTATGTACATCCCTAAGAGGCTTGTCAATCAGCAAATATATATTCTCCCTATCAATGTTAGATTAAAACTTGCCAAAGCGCTCATAGTCCCAATCTTGACATATGGATCAGAGTAATTCGCTAACTGTCATTATTCTTCTTCGCAAGAGTTGACAAAAGCAATCAACGCGGCTGCACGGTACGCTTTTAATCTTCGCAGATTTGACCATGTCTCGGAACAACGTCGGAATCTCCTAGGATGCGAATTGGAAGCATTTCTAGGCTACAGATCGTGCATATTACTCTTCAAAATGATTCACAAGAAACAGCCAGAGTATTTATATGAAAAGATCACCTTCTGTCGATCGAGTCGTAATATTACCTTAAGACCCTCAATTCATACCTGTTTAATGTCTGCAGACCCAGGACAAGATGGTTGGACCAAGTCCAAAAACTCGCCTGGTTACGTTTGGGCATAGCTCTTGATGATTTTGAGTCGGTGGCGGACGATCAAATTGCCTGGAGATCTCTCATGCGTGGTTTACCCCCACGACCCCTCTAGTGGAGCAGGCGGGTCAGAAAATTATGAGGATGATGATAATAGTAAGGTTGAGACAAATAAAATACAACATCATATGATCAATTGAATAATGTTAACTGCGAATGAAATACAGCATATGGAGGAATGGAAAACGTGTGTCCGACTGTTTTACAAACCATACAAAATTTATGACAAAGTAAGAAGAGAAAGATGTCAATGGCGCCTTTGTGGGTATTGCAACGGAGGCCGCGAAGATGGGTTTAGCGGTAAACGAGGGTAAGACCAAGTACATGCTGTCAACGAGAAAGGACACCCAACACCGACGTCTCGGTCAGAACGTCACAGCAGACAGATATAACTTTGAGGTAGTCAAAAACTTTGTTTACCTAAGCACCGCTATCAATTCAGACAACGACACCGGCGCTGAAATCAAACGAAGAATAACTCTTGCCAATCGCTGCTTCTTTGGGCTAAGAAAGCAATTGGTACACAAAGCCCACAACGCAAGTGGAAAGGGACCTCAACCAACTATGCGTGCGAAACTGGAGACAGCTAGCTAAAGATCGAGCTGGCTGGAGACGCTTGTTGGTTGAGGCCCAGGTCCACCCCGGACTGTAGCGCCACCTTAAGTAAGTAAGTAAGAAGAGAAAGAGTTACAGTGCTGAGCATAGATGTATATCGGCACATAAAGATAAATTTTACATTTGCTTTTGGAGTGACAAATGCCTGCATTTTATGAGTAGATATAATATTAGTACATTCATTTAACGTTTCGTGCACGGAAAATTTGTTCGATACTACGAATCTTTCGATTTAACGAACACACCTGGGCATTATATCATTCGTTATGCTGGACCACTACTGTATTATAAGAAATATATTGAAAAAAACATTGAAAAAATGTTTGTCATGTCCTCGAGAAAAATATAATGATTATCGCCGAGGATGTTGCGATAAACGGGTAAATTTTTGTAAAGCAACATTCGAATCAGGTAACAAAAAACCTAGATGTTGCCTTGATACAACATATTTTTATTAGTTCTAATACAATTTTGAACAATAAACAGGAACAAGTCAAGTTCTTATGTGAGTCGCTTTTGAAAAAACTTAAGTTTTTGATTGAGCAACTGGGACATTCTGCCAATCGACATTATGCCACATTGGTTCAATGTCACTTTTGAAAGTGTGGTAGGACCAAACTAGTATCAAATTTGGTACAAAGTCATAAGTCCACAGGCCATCAGTCCACAATCGTTACAATTGGTTAAACAGTTTTAAAGTTACCCAACTTTGTCGATCCGCTGAGGGTATCTCAACAACTGTCAGACAGGCGTCTGGAGCTAAGTTAAGTTGGGGGGGGGCAATCTGCCCCCATGCTTATTGAAGTAAATAACATGAAGGTCATACAAATTGCAATACCCAAAGTGACACAGTGTGAAATTGGCCCTACGACACTCTTCTTAAGCGATAGTATGCTAAATGTTAATTTTTGGACTAATGGCACTTTCAAAGGCGTCATTGCATAAAATTTTTCCATTTGGCACAATGTCACTGCACTGATTTTTTCCCTGTACCTAGCCATTTGTCGCACATTTTGAAGATTTAAACCTATTTTATTTTGGAGTCTAAGTATTCTTCAGCCCTTTGAATGCCTACATTTTAAATATATTTTGTAGTCTTGAAATAGCTATGTCAACATCGGCTTCGCTTTCGCCGGATATAGAATATAGCATTCCGTATCCATTAGAAATCGTTTCACCGCGGTTCAATGGATTTTACCACAGCTCGTTCCCTAATAATTTGAATCCCTTCTGTGCTCAAAATTAACCCATCTTCATCCTCCCATTTGCTCGGCGAATCTATTCACACGTGGTCGATATGCTTTAGATAGGAGACAAACTGCATTTTGCAGAACGAATGCCTTAATTTTAATTTCAAGTTCCGATCATAACAGTGTTCATGAGACTAACAACGAATGTATTAATATGTGCATTGGCCACATACAATGCCCATATTCATACAAGTTCATGGTATCATCAGGCTCCCAAAAGAGAAACTCAAAACACAAGTATAAACAAGAACAAGAGGGATCAAGAAAAAGGTACATAGAACAAAAGTTGCTTTTATCGATCTATTTGAAAAGTTGCGAATACTGCATCAATACTGAAATAAATTTAGGGAGGAACGTACTCTATTTATGTTCTTAGGCCATTTTAAGGCAAACACAAAATAAACGTCCGAGAGAAGTACAACCGATTAGCTTTTCATTCTAAGAATGAGAACGCATGGGAGTATGCCATACCCATCTGCAGTTGTTTTGTAAATTTGGAGAAGACATATGAAACTCTGGAGTGTTCTGCAGAAGTATGGGATTGATGGTCCTCCTCTGAGGGCCATTAGTTATCTATACACAAACTGTACCAGCTGTGTTTCGGTTAACCGTCCTTAATTAACACTTTTCACCGTGGGAGTTGGACTTCGCCAAGGGTGCGTCTTGTCACCTCTCCTTTTCATTGCATATATGGATTGGATGTTGCATACCAGCCGAGGCGAAGAATGTTTCACATTGGGAGAGTTGAGTGTAAGACATCTTCTTTTTCCAGAGGACTTAGTTATCCTCACATCTTCCCAGACAGAACTCCATACGTTGTGTATGTGCTGGTGCAGGAATAAAGGTCAACAATTTGCAGAACGCCTGTTCAACACGTTAGTGGAGTCACATTGAAGCAAGTGGAGAAGTTTAAGGGTTCTTTTTCACGAGAGATTTGAGGAGTAATGCTGAGCCTTCCTGTGGGTTTGGTCAAGCTGGATTAATTTTGAAAGAGCTTGGTAGATCTGTAATCATGAAGACCGAGCTTGGTGTTAAAGCCAAGTTGGCGAGGTTCAACTCAGTCGAACATTCATCTCTGGTCATGAAATGTTGTTGCGATGGAAAGAATAAGATATTAAACAGAATCTGTCAATATGAGAGTTCTTCTCACTGTTGTGGGAGTTACTCGCCGCGATAGGGAACTCAACATTAAGCCGCTGCTTCTTCGAACAGAAAGGTCTATCGTTGGTTTAGTCACGTGGGACCTTCATGCCATCAACACGACTTCCGAGGCAGGCCATGAATGCGATTCCTTTAGGTAGGCGACCGCTTGGCAGAACCAGGACGAGGTGATTGAACCAAGTCCAAAAACTCGCTTGGTTCCGCTTGGGCATACCGTAGGATCTTTCGTGCATGGCTTACCCCCGCGAATCCTCAGCGGATCATCTGGGTCAGAGGATGATGTTGATGACGAAAAAAAATAATGTTTTGTGACCAAACCACGTCAGTCTCACTGTTGTCTGTAAGCAAGTGCCAAATAGCTTGTTTCACAACTCTGAAGACGAGTGAGGCTTGATGAGGGACAACTCAGGAGACACGTCAAAGAAGGTTCCCTCAAGTACAAGATTGACTTCGATTTACCGCAGAGTGCAACTCAAGACCATACAATGACCACAGATCAAGTGTTTGAATCCCACAACTCAGTCACCGACATCCTAAATATAGTCAACTTTTATGAAACCCACTTGTTTCTAACAAATATTACACCATTTAATGGAGAATGCCCTGCAGACGCCTCCTTTCACTCCCTAGCAACATTCAATGGGTCGACTTGAGATACAAGAGTCATCGGCTCGACTCTCTCCTCATCCTCTTCCTCATCTCAACTCAACATAGAATAATATTTACCTCATTTCAAATCACTCCCCTTTCAATTGATCATTCTCTCATTTTGTTTGTTCTGTTCTGGCTCTTTCCAGGTCACTGCAGGCTGCTAAACCGACGTTCGTTATCAAGGCAAAACGCAAAATGACAACCATCCATGAACATCAGTCGACGTGACTTCAAGGACTTCCCCCCGTAGAGTCTACACATTCAAGCTCAATCAACCCAAAACCACAGCACACCTGTCTGTCCGACTACCGGGCGACCACACAAGAGAGTGTCGTTGAAGTGACTCCGACAGTCCAGCTAACCAAGCCAAGTAGCTCTTGGGTGCACACGCACAAACCCAAACACCAACACAGACACAAAATGTCCATTGTTCATCCGAAAAGTCAGTGGCAGTGGCTGCTGCTCTTGCTCCTGTCATTTGTTCTCGTTCAGGCATTCGAGACCCCATCCGAGGTACAATGCGAACACGACAGCATTCCAGATTTAATTAAATCAAGTCCTGTGATCGTGAAGGCGCTTGGCGCACGAATATTCACCGATTACGAAAGTTATCCCTTTCAGGATGACATTGAAATCACCGAGGAGCTCATATTGAAGGCTCAGCAGAGAGATGTTGCGGATGTGCCAACACGAAAGTCAACATTGTCTGCGGACGGCTGGAGCGGGCCCAGTGGCCTGTGGGGTGACAGTTACAGGGATGGTGGCAATCATTTAGAGGATGATAATAGCGCTGATGATGTGTCCTTATCGCAGGACCCAGTGACAAGGACGACAGCACCGACGAAAGGTGGAGCATTGAATGGCCATCAATGGACTGGCAGTGAGTCGACACTAATCACATTAACACCCGTGACGATATACAAGGGCGCGTCCCTCTTGAAAGTGACCCAGCAGCCTGAAGGAATGAATGCCGCTGGCGAGTCCCCCTATCAGTATGAAGAGTGAGTTAAATTCTATTATGTTACTTTTGATTATGTGTACAGAGCGTGCGTCAAGAATGGTGGCACTCAGCAAATTAAGTTGGGCACGAATATCTGTGGCGGTTGATCTGTTTTATCTCTGTACGGGGCTCTGCATGTCAAAATGATACATTTGTTGTAAATGAATTGATTTTATGTGGTTTGTTTTGGTCGGGTTTGGTATCTGTTAGTATTGAACTTTTAAGCGTTTTCAGTGGGGTGGGGTTTATCGTGATTGGCTGAAAGTCCTTTGTACGACACGGCCTGTCTATCTAGTTCGTGCATCTGACCGATATGTCCTCTATGTTATGTTTGACCGTCCTTGAGTTTGCTGTTGGTTTCGCCAGTGGAACTGCAAAGTTAATGTACTTTTGCTGGGTCACGAATATTCAACAAAGCACCATGTAACGAAACGTTATTCCTAAATGCATATCGTTACTATTATGGTATCGTTACTTTTTTTTTGAGGACAACCGACATCGGTACGATCACTCTCGCATGGTATGGTATGTTATGGATCTACAAGATAGACATACCAAACACACACAGCATGGAGAGGGTACCATCATATACCATACCGATACGTGATGTGGCACAACTAAATACCACTAACTAGTAACGATATTAAAGTAACGAGTATTCAGGTAAAAATGAATTAACACGTACGAGTACTCAATTTGTCGTTACATTTACAGCCCTATTCGCCAGAGCTTTCGTGACCGCTCTGCTCATTTCTCCATTCATCGGACACATTGACAGAAATCGAGCGGTCTTTCGAATAGCTGATATTTTTGCTTGGAATGGCCTGCAGTTACTTAGTGCTCGAAGGGACGTTGAGATGCCTGCCGTATTTGCAATAATTCGAACCTCAGACTATGGATCTTTAAGTTTAGTAGAAAAAAATATTGAAATTAACAAACTCTGGGAATTGTGTCCAGGCTCTTTGAAATAGTCGCCTAATAGATCATGTCAAGTTTGCTGCGTGAGTGTCTAAAAGTTTGTTGCACATCCATCCACTTGATGAATGGATACCACCATCCAACCGCGTCACTTAAGGCGATCCGATAACTACTCCTTTTTGCCCGCTCCTCGACCGCATCCAATTTACAGTGAATTGTGCTGAGTCGCAAGAAAAAACTCCAAATGACTCGACACGTATCGCAGCAACAAAGCCTCTGTCCTCTGTCAACCTCTCAGCATCGCTCGCCCTCTTGACTGACCTCAAATATTATTCCTCTTCTTGTCGTTTACATTGTAAACAACTTTTCTCCGTCGAACACTACTCTCGGTTGTTCCTGTTTATCTCCACACCGAGTGAGTGACTCCGGCTTCGGTGTCCTTCCGCAGGCCAATCAATCCGTCCGCGATGGGGTCGAAAGGGCCACCACTTCGCCATCTCAACCGACACTATTCAAACCTAACGAGAGGGAAAGAATTATATATTTTTTTACGGTCCACCGACTGGCAGTTAAACTGTCAATATTGCTGAGAGACCCGGTTTTTTTTTTCATTAAGAGTTTGTCCAGCACAAAATCGGGACAGCTCCTCATCAGGAACAGCGTCATTCTGAAATCTGTTGACCAAACAAAAAATCAAATCGTGATAAGGGATGCGATTTTATTAAATTTTATTATGTAACCCCAGTCAAGCAGCCCACCCTCTCTCTCTCTCTCTGCGCGCCTCTGCCGACCCTCCGATGAGCGAGTGCCGGTTCGGATTTGGATAATGCTGTTGCTGGCATTACTCGTATATTGTTCGACGTCCTGGGGTGGCTTGGCTGGTGCGTATGCAAATTTTTTGCTGATATCACATCCGAGGATGTCGGGTGAATAGGATGGAGATTCAAATTACTGTCGTCGTTGTTGGTTTTCTGCACACACATACACACACACACACCCTCACAGACCCAGTCAAACCGCACAAATTGAATTGCCCGGATCGGCGGTGGTTTGTGGGGTGGGTGGGGAGGTTGCAGCATTCACTAGATGAAAGATTGAAGGAGTGCTGTTAGCACTGGCGAAGGTGGGGTAGAGATAGAGTTCGGTTTATAGATACGATGGAAAATCGTCCTTTTTCTGCGAGGAGATAGTCGAGTTTTACGATCTCACTTGTGGGATGTGCGCTACATGCGATCTACAGGTGTTTGCGCGTGTGTCACTCCGAGGCGTTTTATGGTAGATTTTGCTGTCGAAGTTTATCTTGTAGCTCAACTCGAAAGGGTGCGAGTAATGAAGACGTCCCGAGATCGAGGATATGCTCGTAAAAACATTACGGCACCTATTATGCGTTTCGTTTATTTATTACCAATAAAACGTGGCAAATCCTCCGGGGATTGGCCCGCCTTTGCGGACGAGGAAGTGCAAAAATTGAGAATGCTCGTACTTCCGCAGAATCGTTACTTATTCATTCGTTCCTTTTCCTATGGTTTTATGTGTATTATGGTGCTCCTCACAGCGGGGATGTGAGCAACTCTCGGGGATGGTGCATCGCGTGCTGTCTAGTAGTGCTTTATGACAGGCGCTGTCCCCCCAGTTGGTGTGGGAAGGGTTCACATCCTCTTGGGGATGGCTGAATAATGAATGTAGTCGTTTAGGAGCTGTTGTGCCATTAGTTTATGTTTGTTGCGAACTATTGTGGTGTTTTCCCACTTCAGGAGACCTTTCGCGTCCGATGCCGTCCTCTCTGGACTCTAGCGGACATCTATGGACCTCTGTCAGAAGTTTTGTCAGAAGCGCTGTCATGTCGTTACTCCTCTCCCAAAACTGTCGTTGCTCAGTTGTTCCCCCGAAGCACTTTGTGGCGAAATTAAAGATACTATCCAAAAATTCGACGAATTTCCAAGAAAACAGACAAAATCCAAAATGTGAGAGTTACACGTTCAGCTCCTATCACCGTCTATCTAACAGCCCTCCTCGGGCGTTTTGGAATTACAAACTCAAATCAAGAATCTTTTAATGACTGCGCATCGGATGGGTTTGGTCTTCGTGTGGTGGGTCGGATGAAAGTGGCTCCTGGGCTTCCACAGAATTTGTTACGACAGATATGGTGAACGTGATTTAATTTCGAATAGTTGGTGGGCTTCATTCAAATTGGTAACGTACTGATTCTGCTTCCGGGCCATGCAAAGGAATTGCGTTCTTGAAAGTGGAACCCTGGGGCAGAACATGACTGAATGCGGATACATAGTTTTTAAGAAGAATTTTCATAGACTTTAGTTTAAATGTTGCCCTTGAGGTAGGTGCTGGAAATTTGGGCCGATGTCAGAACGTTGCCGAATCTATCCATGTTTTCGAGATGAGACTGTTCGGTCTAGAGCAACCCTTTCAATTCATGATAACTTAATCCGCTACATTGTACGTTTTAGCAGCGTTTCTGGACATTCACAGCATCTGGAAATGTTGAAACGAGAGAAATTCAACGAGCTCTTGAAAACGCTGGAGTCTATCGATCACTTACAGTAGACAACCCAAGACTATGTACTATGTAACAACCTAGGGCCTTAGCCACGAGAGGCATACCACAGTGAAGTATGATTTGACCCATACTTTGTGTTCTGATCAAAAATAAAATTCTTGAAAACTTGAGTTTCAGCCACTCCTTGTGGAAACGTTTCATGTTGAGATGAGTGGGACAGAGTTTTTGTCGCTGCGTTAATTTCGGCGGGGCTTACTGCACCACATGCTCTTTCCGAACCTTGCTTACGTGAGCTGATCCCAATTCTTCTCGTCAGCCGTTTAAGATTAAAGGATCGATGAATCAATCACTTTTGTCGATGAAATTGGTATCGACATGAGGGACTCTGATAGGCTTCCTCTCTTCCTCAGTGAGTAACACACGTGATTGTACTGGAAATCTAAGGCCCCATGTAGATCCAATTTGGTGGGTCCATTCCACCACAAAGTCGATTGGATGAGAGCATTCCTCTCGAGACCAAATCGGCGAGATTTTGACGTGTAGGCACATGGTACCAAATATAGACAAGACGTTAGATCTCCCCGACTCTGTTTCGGACAAAGAATTTCCACTTCGTGGGCTCTGCACGTATCCAGCACAGAGTGACCATGGAATCTGTCCTCCGCTCAAGAGCCTGTGTGCTATAGTGAGTAGAGTGTGACAGCTCCTCATAACTCTAATCATGGAAGTGAAACTGCATTTACTGTGCGACCTTCGATTTGGCTACAAGCAGATTTTTTTTCATAATTTGCACGCGCACATGGGTTTGTTAATACCCTTATGCGTCCGGGTTCAAGACACAGCAAGGGCCGAAATGATGCATCGATATTGACGCCTTCACTGTTTAAGAAGCGTAACTCATTTTGGGATTTCCGACTGACTTCTAAGGACTTAATGACAAAGTGGTACTTAGAAGTAGCCTCAGGCGTTTAGAATCAAAAAATAATACAAACAAAAATTCCAAATTTTGCTAATGACAACAAAGATTAGCTAGTCTTCGATTTACTCTCATTGTCGGGAATCACCATTCCTATTAGAATTATTACCATAAAAGATAGCATCTAGCGAGTCGATCAAGTACCGTACCAGGCCGAAATTTTTGCGAATTCTAATTCATTTTCAGATTCTAGATCGATAACTTCATGGCCACAGGCAAATTTTCAAATAAACAAAAAACATTCCGGACATCCGACACAATGCACTTTATATAGAAAATTTAAGAAAAAAATGATGTCTTTCAGACCCACGCACGTCTGAAACTGCCGCCAAAATCAGTAACTCTCTGTTTTTAGAGATAAAAGGGTGTATCGTCGTCTGCATAAACTTGAAATAATGAAACATTTTCCTTCTTCTTTTTGCAAGGCATTAAAGGTCTGCCACGTCCTCAGATGAGGACGGAGTGGATTGAATGAGTTCCATCAGATCACTATTTACCACACACGTCGTTGATCAATGGACCTTTAATTATTGGTAGCAACTTTTGCTTCATCAGCCAGTGACTCAGTGACACATTTTTGTGTCTGACAAAAAAAGGCATAAAAGGAACAAACAAAGTTGAGGAAATTCGAATTAATCCTAATTAAATATTATAATAAGACGAGTAACTCGACAGCTCTTACCGTCATGTTTGAATACAAAGAAAAGCATCTCAGAAGGGGGAAGATTAAAACAAGATAAATTATCTACATATTATGCAACACTATTATGTTTGTATTTTTTGTAAAAAAAACTTGAAACTCTGCCCTTTCCCAAAATGTCTGGGACCCGCTTTTGAAAAGTCTGTACGGGTAATTCACTCAAATCAATATTCTGACCCACTGCACTGATTTAAGTAGGTAGGTAGGTAGGCGGAGCTGCTAGGGGATTAACGAACATACTTAGACCATATGTTGGTCCATAGTGATGCCCACAGTAAAAGTACTATCACTGAGTACTACCACTCCAGTGATATTTTCCTTAGTTTGATGCCAGAGGCACATGGTCACTGGACCAGGATTGAAGACGAGATAAAAGCGTATTAACTTTGCTTTCACTAGGATTCGAACCGGGGACTCCACTAACAACTAACTGCGCTATCCAGTCGTCTCTTGATTTTACTTTATAAATAAAAATTAGTAAATATCAAAACTATATTGTACATAGGCAACATGCAAACTCTTGAAGGCCAAAAACATATTGGGTCAATAATTTATTCGTGACTTGTATTATTGCATTGAAACATGCGTTGGAAATCTACTGCCATTGTACGTATATGTCATTCATTTGAAGCGTAAATAACAATAATTTTTTCTCACCCAAATATGTCGAACTTCGTGCCTGAAAAAGTGTTTTTGCTGGGAGTTCTTCTTCATTACTATAATATGAAGAAAACTGCTGCCGAAAGTCATAGTATTTTAGTGAAAGTTTATGGTGAACATGCGCTAGCTGAGCGAACGTGCCAAAGTGGTTTGCACGATTTAAAAGTGGTGATTTTGGCTTGAAAGACGGTGGACGTCCTGGGCAGCCAGAATTCATTTTCACATCGGATTGTTACTGGTGATGAAAAATGGATCCATTACGAGAACACCAAGCGCAAAAAATCATATGTGAAACCTGGCCAATCATCCAAATCAACGACAAAGCCGAATATCCATGGCGAGATGGTAATGCTCTTTATTTGGTGGGATCCGAAGGGTGTGCTGTTTTATGAGCTGCTGAAACCATGTGAAGCCATTAATGGGCAACGCTACCGAACACAATTCATTCATTTGTAGAGAGCAGTAGCCGAAAAACGCCCGGAATATGCGACCAGACACGAGGCAATAATTTTCCATCATGACAACTCTCGGCCCCACGTTGCTATTCCGGTTAAGAAGGGTTTGGAAAACAGTGGATGGGTAGTCTTATCCCACCCGCCTTATAGCCCAGACCTTGCCCCTTCAGACTACCATTTGTTCCGGTCGATGCAGAACGTCCTCACTGAAATACGGTTCACAACAGAGCAGAATATCAAAAATTGGCTTTGTTCATTCTTGGCTGCCAAGCTGGCGTAGTTCTTTTGGGATGGGATCCACAAATAGCCAGAAAGATGGGAAAAGTCATAACTTCAAATGGGCAAAATTTCGAATAATACTATTGTAAAGGGTGATTTTTTAGCTATTATCTTTTTGGCAAACACTGGTTTAAAAAGCTGCGCACGTTTCGTGTTTTGTTTCACTGTCAAACGTCTTCAGTTTGGTATATAATTTAACCATGAATCGTCTTACAAACGAACAACGCTTGCAAATTATTGAATTTTACTATCAAAATGCGTGCTCTGTTAAGAAAGTTCATCGCGCGAAAAAATGTGTTCTGCGACGAAGCTCATTTTTGTCTCAATGGGTACGTAAATAAGCATAATTGTCGATTTTGGAGTGAATATCAGCCAGAAGCATTGCAAGAGCTACCAATGCATCCAGAAAAAGTCACAGTTTGGTGCGGTTTATGGGCTGGTGGCATCATTGGACCGTACTTCTTCAAAGATGATGCGAATCGTAACGTAACTGTGAATGGTGAGCGCTACCGTGAGATGATATCCAACTTTTTTTTGCCCAAAATGCAAGAGCTTGAATTGCATGACATGTGGTTTCAACAAGACGGTGCCACATGCCACACAGCACGCGGAACAATGGACTTATTGAGAGGCGAGTTCGGCGATCATTTTATTTCACGTTCGGGACCGGTCAATTGGCCGCCTAGATCGTGCGATTTAACGCCTTTAGACTACTTTTTGTGGGGCTATGTTAAGGCTCGTATCTATACAGACAAGCCCGCTTCAATTGACGCATTGAAAGACGACATTGAAGCATGTGTTCGTGAGATACCGGCCGAAATGTTGGAAAGAGTATGCCAAAATTGGACTAAGCGGATGGACCATTTGAGGCGCAGTCAAGGTCAACATTTGCATGTAATAATCTTCAAACGTTAAATTATATGGACCGTACTATCGATTCAAATAAAGATTTCATGCATTTTTCTGAATTTGATATTTCATTTATTTTTTTGAAAAACTTTCCTATAGCTTTTAAAAAATCACCCTCTATATGTTTATCTTCAATAAACGTTCCAATTTTGAAAGAAAAAAGCCGAATTAAAGCCGAATTAATTGTAACAGTTCCTTGCACATGATTTTTTGAATAAATTTGAATAAAAAAAAGCACTGTACGAATATGAATTGGATTTGATTTTGCTCTTAAGACATTATTTATATAATTTTTAATACATTGATTAAATTTAGTTAATGATTAAGAATATTTGGTGATTCAAATAATTCGGGAAGCCCTACTTTCGTAGAAACCATTTATGTGATGGCGTTGCATGGAGACATGCATTTTCCACTGTGCGACGGTACTCACAAGTCCTCTTTAGTTTGTTAGTAGAAAATACATCAATAATCGCTTTAACTTCAATTGATCTTGTGTTTCAATGTCAATATGAAAATGAATTAATCACTTAAAAAATAGGCGAAACCTTGCAAAGGCTACTTAGATTTTCAAGAAAGAAATCGGACAAAATTACTATCATTTAATTTTAAGATGTTGCAAAGCAGAAATTCTTATAAATGGGGGTACAAGCAAGACAAAAAATCAAAAAACAGCAAATACGAGAAGATTGTTTCTTATTTTTGCATCAGTAGCGTATATTTGTATATTTAGTTTTTGTATTTAGTAACATATTGAAATACTTCGATCTACTGTCTGTCAACAAAATATAATTTTGGCGGGAAAAATGTATTTTAAAATAAGTCACAGAAAATATCTGTGCAATTAACTGAGAAACGCAATTAAGCCGGATGCAGTTAAACCAGAAGTGTTCCATACATATTTTGAATCAAATTTTTAGTTTGCTTGATTTCGAACGCAATTTAGTAACTAACCGGTGACTACTGTATTTCGAGACAGGGCTAAATTACCCCATTGCTCCTTGACTTGAATGAAACAGCGTTTGGCAAGTGTTATTCTGCCTATGGTTTCAGTACGTTTTTAGTACTGCACATTGCAAAGACGAAGCGGACGCAGTCCCTGACTACCTCAAACATATCTATTATTTTACTCTGCCTAAAGCGGTGGTATCGTATGTTTTTTCTTGAAGATATCATTCTTACGTAGTTCCTCCCGTTCATTGATGTCTGGTTCATTGAGGGACTCTACAGATCGACGCAGCTACAACATCGTGATGGCATTTCATTAGAAGATGTAACGTTGAATGTTTTTCTCGAAATCCGTACTGAATACCCGGAATGATGTTTAGGTCGGGTTCTCCAGGATCTTGCTTATATTGCTCTAGAGCGATATAGGTCTGTATCCTGAAACACTGGCCGCATTGCGACAATTTTAGCTATTTTCCACTTGCTAGGAAATGATGATTGTGAGAAGTATCATCGCCATTTATGGCATTCGCTTCAGGACGCAATTCGAAATATTGTCAGCCAGCAATTTCTTCGACCGTTGAGGGGTAATCGTTTCCTGTCGGGTCGTCCGCTGGCTTTGCTGAGGATGATATCTGGTGCGGATGGATTCTCAAGTGCATTGGCGTAGGTGTTGACTTCTGTGAAAAATTTAAGGTGATGGTTGAAAGTTTCCTTCGAAAATGGTTGAAAAGGCTTCTGCTTTCTCTGCCGGCGTGTTTGCGTCAACTCTCTCGCTTGTTGTCAGAGCTTGTGGCAGCTTCTTCTTCTTACCGATGATGGATCTGTCGGAATGTGTCGGGTCCTGGCTCTATCTTACCGAGCCTGTTCTCTAGGTGTTTATTGCTGTGCGTTGGTAACGCGTTTCGAAACATGTGCAGTTCAACTCAGGCCTGGTAGTCGCTGCCTCGTGTGTTCAGCTCCAGGGGTGTATTGTCGCTGGAGTCTTTTCCTCAGCCTTTGCCTGTGGTGGTAAAGGTTTTGGATATGCACGGTTTAGTGACTATACCTGTCTCTGCTTGTCTTGGGCCTTTTTTTGTGTTGTTTATTGAGATCTCGAGTCCTTCAATCGTTGTGTCAATATCCGTATTGGTGAGGTTCTTTATTACTGACTGTATGTGGATGTTCTCCAGTATATCTTCTTGTAGCTTAGCTACATCCAGCTGATGTCGTCATCCTAGTCCCCTTCTGACCTATCACTTAACATGTAGTCTCCACTGGACATGAACCATGCCCGGTTCATGAACATGATGTGAAAAAATATAGTGGAGGCACAAAAATCCATGTGCACACCAGCATCGGAGAATCTCGATTACGAGATGGCATGTACACGATTTTGTCTGAGTGTGGTGGCAAATATTGAGAGTAAGAGTCCAATTGTCATTTTTTTTCATTATTTTTAGTGAGATCAACTTCTTTGATTTGTGGTTGGTTTCCCGCTTCTTTATGTTGACTCTCTCGCAGCCAACATTGCAGTGAAGTGGCACTGGACATCTCGACCACGAAAGAAAAAGCGTGGATGGCTGTTGTGGGATTGTGGTTGTGATGTTGGGCTGAAAAATGTCAGGTGGAGACGGTGTGTAAGGCGAAGCACTTACTACGCACGGTTGCCACTTTGGAAGTATTCAACCAAATTTGGTATTTTTTGGTTTGATAATCTTTATCCCGCTTGGGAAGATAGAAACAAATTCACCTAAGTTATTGAATACGAACATATTCTCATGTAAAAGAAGTGTAAATGCAGTAGATCCAACTATTAGAGGGTATTTTGCACCGAGACCTTTAGATACATTCGGCCCTCTTTCGACACATTTGCGAGATCCCCTCACATGCAGTTCTTTTCAGAGTTGTATTGATGCTTATGGACTCCTGTAGTGCGAAGGTGGAAGAGATTTATTCTAGAGTAATCTTGCTTAGAGAAGTTTCCTTAAGGAGTCTGAGGATGAGATATGGTTCCAGTGACTTCATTTCTTCCTCTGATAGCCTTGATATTTTTGCCTTTCTTGGGCAAATACAAAGTTCCAATACACGCTCTGGGATTCTCCACAGAAAACCCTAGTTTTCTTAGGTGCTCTCTGAGTCTGCAATGGCATGTTAAGAAGCCTGGTGGGTGGATACACGTATTAAACCAATTTCGGTTATATTGATCCAAGAGTTTCTTGGCCTCCTTCATGGTATTAGACTTGTGTCAGGTTTCTGTCAGCTTCCTCCCAGTTCCCTGAATTCTTCTCTGAGGACATGGTCCCCTACAGCGAAGAATGGCTCGGGGCCGAAGTTTTCCCAGCTAGGGAGGCTGCCCTTTTACTGCTTTCTATACCCGTATGGACAGGTATGCAGCACCGTATTACTTTGTCTATCCTGCTTAACTCCTGAAGCCTTTGTAGGCATTCTTAAACAAGCTTGGATTTGATGATGTCTAGTGCCAAGACAGTGGCACAACTATCCAGCATTATTGAAGTCGAAGTTGGTATAGTTTCTGTCAAGATTGATTTGAAGGCATCTGTCTATGGCACAGACTTCTGCCATGAATTTGATTTCGAATACTTAGTACACATGCATGTTATTAAAAATGTCAGTTTTTTTTTTTAACAAAAGTGGAATTCTTTTGATTTGAAACTGTCTACTTGATTTTTTGTTCTACCATCAACTGCTATATTTAATTAAAACTAAATGAACCAAAGCGACCTGATGTAGCTTCAGATTTTTTTTTGTAGTTTTTTACTTCTTGTAAGAGTTCTTTGGTGCTGCAGTCGATGGTGGGATGGTGCCTGTTTCAGCAACGGCTGGGAGTTTATGCGCTATTATTCGCTCACGACTTGAGGGGGTGCCCACTACTCGACCGCGAAGGCCTTTTCGAAGAGACGCGTGACTGTGAAAACGTGTGTTAGCAGCGCAACCACGCGCTTGTGTCGAGCTGAATTATTCGAGTTTATTTCAATAACTGTGTGTGCAGAAACAATATACTCAGAGCTTGGTGGCGGTGACTTGAGTGGATCTCAATAGTGGAGTGGCCGTCTGTGGTTCTTTCCAAGTCTAGAACCCCCATGGGAAGGACCGAGAAAGAACCATATGTTCAATCTACCATATGTCCTAATCGAACGCATAACCAATCTACCAAGTTTCTCCCAAATTCGGGCATTTGTTGAGGTGTCCTCAGACAGACATCAAAAGAGACAGAGATTTTCATTAGTCACAAAAAACACAAATAACGTTTTCCAACTCCAGTCCAGGTTTTTTCAAATCTCATGCAATTTGTCTTCGGAATCCAGCCTATACCTTAATAAAAAAAAACATCAACATGTGAAGACTCTCATGGGAGACCAACGTCTAACCAAACACGACTACGTCCGCGAAACCAGTAATCGGATCATTACTGCTGCCTCTTATACGAAATCTAAGCATGGGCGAAATCTCTTACTTAGGAAGTAATTGTTGTTTGCTGGTCCCACCCACAAAACACTAAATCATCAAATTTAAAGGGAACAAGTGCCAATAGCAAACTTGACTTCAAAAGACATGTCAAATGTTTGCGCCAATTACGTCGCCACCAATTCCACGACCGAAGAAGTTTTGCACTCAATGAATTTAGCGGATGGGAGGCAGTGGCGGTTCTGGTTCTGATGCATAGTGGAACGTAACTTTTCCATGAGTTTTATCGATAATGAATTTGGTGGAGGTGTGCTTGACAGTTCGACAAAGTTCAAAATCGTTAAATGTAAGATCGCATACAAGGTGGGGATTTGTACGTGTATAGAATTCACGAAGGAATTTGGAATTTCCTCCCGGAAGCATATTTCGGAAGTAGGGGTTTTGGAATTTACCTGATGCCATATAGCTCATATTCGGTCATATCTGAGTCCTGAGTGGCAGTGAAGTGTGTAGGAAGTTTATATGGGCGTGCAGGCCGTATGTAGCCGCATAAGAGACCGTATTATTGGGAATGGATCAGATTTCTTCTAACATTGGGCAGTTACGTGAAGGTAAATATATGGGAACTGGTGCCTAAGGTTACCATCTTAGACAACTACTAAGCCCTGCAGAGGACCTATTTAACGTTCAGCATGCCTGGATATCTGTACAAAAAATATTTGATTCAGAAGCTATAATACCGAAAATGTTTCTGAAATCTGTGATACACGTTAATAGTCTCCCGTGAAATGAAAGAGGTACCTTCCTTCTCTCAGCGTTTAGAAAATTTGACAATGCCTCCGGGTTACTTTTCCTTCGGGTTTTGCACAAGCTTAGCTCTCTCTGCGTCCATTAGCAAAGAAGGTTACTTAATCAGTTCCCCTGCTACACAAATTTGGTTCTTGAAAGGCTTTTCTATAGTCACTGTCTGTAGTCACTTTCACTGGCATTGCTGCGAGAATCACACTTAAGGAAAATTTGTACACCATCTTCGTTCCAGGAAGCTCACCTTCGAGAACCACACTTAAAGATAATCAGTAAGCCATCTTCGTTTGAGTAAGCCCACCACGATTTTATCTCAAACAAACCCGTCTTGACAGCTGTAAATCCGCTTCCAGAGAGAAACTCCTCATTCCAATCCACGCAGATAAAGCCATCAAAACGTCTTTGCATAGAAGTCACACGCAGATACGATTGAAAATGAATTGAATTGGAAATCAAGCATAGGCTGTTGCTGAGAATCAATCACATATCATATCTCTCAGGGCGCCATCTCCCTTCCCAAGAACCCCAACTTTCGCATGTTCCTACTTCACACATCTGCTCGGTCTTCTTTGAATTCGCAGAAATGAGAAGAAATAACCATTAATTTCCGGTTCGCTGTATGCCGGTAGACCCGAATATTGTTCAGCCGCGTGTATGTGCACACAGTTCAATCATACCCCGCGCACATCAACATCAGCGAAATTTTAACATTTTCATCAATTTAACTGTGCGCAACGTGGAAATTGTTCCATTCACACTGGTACACCACCCACATTTAGCGGTAATTTGTTTCGCGAATCCATTAACATGGCACCATGGAAGCTTGATTGCGTGTTATGCTTTTGATTGGGAAATACAATTGTCAGGCAGCCCGTGCCCGACTGCATGAAACATCGCACTGAACGGCAACAACATACGCGCAGGCCGCACACACGCACAGGGTAACAGTCAAGTGCAGCTCGTGGAAATCGGGTGGAATAATGGTGGGGGGGGGACGATGTACGGCTGTGAAAAGTTATTGTAGCAGACTGTGTGTTGATTTGGGCGTTCAGCATGTGTACACAGGCTCACAATAAAGGACATCACCCCCAAGCACCACGACCCACACGCCCCGTCATCAGTCTCCCGCCCCAGCTCCAGACAAAGCTCGTTCGATGCTTTAATGGAAATAAATTGCTAAATTATCTTATCGAGTGGAAAATTTTCAATCATAAGCATCCGCACCCGGGCATTCGACAGTCGGTGCGACGACGCTGCGTCTAGTATTTGTTTGCTTATGCTCGTATTTTTGTGCTTTTTTTGTCCAGCCATCCATCTCTCGGAATACACCCCCAATACCGCCTGAAGCAGCCGGCATATGGCGTAGCTTTACATTTCTCTTGACAGACAGAAATATATTCAAATTTATTTTTGCTTCTTTTTCGGAGGCTCTTTTGTGCGGGAGCCCTGACAGTTTTAGATGATTTATAAGGCAATACATTGACTGGCACACCCTGTACTAAACCTACTATGCCTCCCCCCCTAGTTTTATATTCACTCTGATTTATTTGATAACAGCAATGCACAGTTAAACACTAATCCCGAGACATGAAGGTTTGAAACTCGAGATGAGGTGGAGGCGGTTGCGGGAATGCACACATGTGCCCATGTCCATGGGGCTCGTTGTGTTGTGGGCAAGATTCACCCCGTCACACATGCATACCCTCACACGCGCCGCTGTCAACCGGGGCCATGTATTTCTAAAGCTAATTAAATTAATTTCACGAGGCAGCCAGCAGCAGCAGCGACTGCATGCCCTGACAGCTGGGTGGGTGGGTTGAGAAATGTGTGCTCCAGCCCAGCCATCAATCCCCTCCTGCGGCCAGTCATACCTCAGTGATTTTGAATGGTGAATAGCTTACATTGGTTACATGAGCCACACAGCAAGTCATCCCGTTTTCCTGGGGATTACGCGACGATGATGAGCTGTGGCAGTGGTGGGTATGGTGGCGTGCAACGCCAGCGATAACGATTTGAACAAAGGCGTACGTTTTGTCTCCATGGGATTGCGCTTGCACGTTCGCAGGAGCACTGTGGAGTGTGTCTCGAATTCGGAATTCGTGTGTAGGGTTTTGACTTTCAAAACATAATTGGTCCGATGATGTCAATTAAGTTGTTATACCATCACAGAACGATGTGACTTCCCGCGTGTATGTTAAGGCAAAAAGCCGATAATTAGGACGACTTCACTGAATAATGCAAAGGTTCGTTGGGTGCTGGTTGTTAATTTCAGATTTGAGCGCACTTAAGGTACTCAGATTAGGGAATACCGGCTGTGCTTTTATTATGTTTTTGAAACAATCAAGGAACAACACAACTGCGGTCGGAAAAAGAAAAACATGAGGATGGAAAACGTCTTAAGCAATCAAGCCATTTGTTGGTAGGTTTGCGACTTCCCTTCAAGGAATCTTCAGAAATAGTCTGTCATTGGTTGTCGGGAAGTTTTCGTTTTGTATTCAAGCTGTGAGTGAGATGCACGACAGAAGTGTTCATTTAAAGAATATTCTATGACTCTTAGTCCGTAACAAGAGCTTTGCAATCTTAGCATCAGTTGATCAAGGTTGCTCCTATGGATCATATAAAGGTAACTGGGATTCCGTGAATGATCTGCCCGCGACTTTGTCTTGGGCCTGCCTAGTCAGAATTTGCCGGCCTGTCGATATTCTTTCTCTTTCAATCTGAGCGTGGTCAACCCCCACTGCGCACTCCTGCACTCCTCCATCATTGCGATGTCCGTACTCGGTTTACGTAGGGTGTGGTCTATCCAGCGCCACTTTCAACGCAGTATCTCGGCTGCGGTGAGTTTCTGCGGAGCTCTACGCAGCAGCTCTTGGTTTGTTATCCATGCCGGACAGGAGACCTTCAGGATTCGGCTCAATCATTTATTGAAGAAGACCAGAAGCTTGATGATGTTAATTGTCTTCCAAGCCTCGCATCCGTACAGCAGTCCCGATTTCACATTGGAATTGAAATCCGAAGCTTGAGTAAGGTGGAATGCTGGCTGGATCTGCAGACGCTACCAAGAGAGATGTAAGTGTAGCGGGCTTTATTCATTCGCCACGTCAGTTTCTGCACCTCCATCTTTGTACAAAGTGCTGCTGGGGTAGCAGAATTTATTGACATCCTCAATTGGGCTCCCACCTAGCTAGAGAGGTGCCTCGCATCTTCGGCAGATTCTCATCAGTTTTGTCTTGACTGCTTTGATTTTCAGACCAGGTCATTTAACGTTACGGTCCAGAAAGTGCAATTTTTCCTGAACGCCGTCTAAGGTGTTGGATAGGAGACAGATGTCATCGGATGATCTCTGTAATGGGTGGTGGTGTTGCAATATTCTCCAGGACATTCCATGGTTTCGTCAAACCATGTCGAAGGCTCTCTCGAAGCCGGCGAATAACAAAAATATGGACGAGTTCCATGCAGCCCGTTTGACCGTTCGATGATCCACACATGAGCTGTTGGGTCCAAAATCAGCTTGCTCACGGCGCAGATGTTCCTCGGCAGTAAGGGAAATCCGGTGTAGGAACGAGTAGCTTCTGGATAGCATTCAGAAATAAAATGCTTGTACTCCAACTCGGTTTCTGTGGTAGGCCTCGTTGTCGCGATAGACGAGGTACTCGCCCGTCTGCGTTTGGAAGTCGCCCTGACCTGTGCATTTCAATTCGGAGAGACCGAGGATTCCAAGGCTTCAGACTTGACCCAGTCTAAATGTCTCTGAGAGAGTTCCCACGTTTCAAGTACCCATTCGATTTTGAGCTCGTCGTCCAAAGATCATAGTCGTTTCCGTTTGTATCTCCGTGTTCTCTCTTTTCCCGTTCGTTGATGATTGGTTTTTTACTTGGCGGCAAATACTCGTAGGGCCAACGAAAATCCCCAGTGAAATTTGGGGTTAGAGTTTAAGGTTCCCGAGCGGGTCTTCATGCACGTTTAATAGCAAGTCGCTTGCTCCAAGTCAAACAGCCGCTCCCAGCCGGCCCCCCTTGGTGAAAAGACGCTGGTTAGGCTGTTGACTCGGGGTCTATTATGCTAAAGCATTAGGCCAATACATTATTAGACATGAAGCCCCTCCGATTAGCCACTGATCTACAGTTCCACTGATAGACTAGGTATCCTCCTTGGGGGTTGCTCAGCGCCCAGGGTGTACCACTTGGAAGTACGGAGGAGGATGTAGATTAGGAGAGGCTAAGATATCACAAAGTTGCATTGTATTTCGCATCACTAGCCCCTTACACAATATTTAAAAACCCACAAAAATACATGTAAGAATGCTGAACATTTGTTTCCCTGGATAACATTTTTTCCCAGCTCTGATGCGCATGCTTTTAGTATTGGACTGCATTGCATAGCAAAACATAAGCTCATTCCCCGGGTTAACATCGTGACACAAGTCCTGACGAAGAAAATGCTTCGTCATTATCTATAGCCGTGCCCCCTTGTCTAATTTGCAATAGAACGCTGGAATACGTTCCTTCTGCAAGTTAAACGATCATACAACCTACATGTGACATAAAGGTTGGTTTTTTAAAAGCTATAGGAAAGTTTTTCAAAAAAAAAAAACGCATAAAATTCAGAAAAATGCATGAAATTTTTATTTGAATCGATAGTACGGTCCATATAATTTAACGTTTGAAGATCATTTCATGCAAATGTTGACCTTGACTGCGTCTCAAATGGTCCATCCGCTGAGTCCAATTTTGGCACACTCTTTCCAACATTTCGGGCGGTATCTCCGGCTTCAATGTTGTCTTCCAATGCGTCAATAGAAGCGGGCTTGTCTGTATAAACATGAGCCTTAACATAGCCCGACAAAAAATAGTCTAAAGGCGTTAAATCCGGCCGACCGGTCCCGACCGTGAAATGAAATGTTCACCGAACTCGCCTCTCAATAAGTCCATTGTTGCGCGTGCTGTGTGGCATGTGGCACCGTCTTGTTGAAACCACATGTCATGCAATTCAAGCTCTTGCATTTTGGGCAAAAAAAAGTTGGATATCATCTCACGGTAGCACTCACCATTCACAGTTACGTTACGATTCGCATCATCTTTGAAGAAGTGCGGTCCAATGATGCCACCAGCCCATAAACCGCACCAAACTGTGACTTTTTCTGGATGCATTGGTAGCTCTTGCAATGCTTCTGGCTGATATTCACTCCAAAATCGACAATTCTGCTTATTTAGTACCCATTGAGCAAAAAATGAGCTTCGTCTAAACTGACCATAAAATGGAAGAAGCGCGCGATGAACCTTTGATAGAAGCATGCATTTTTATAATAAAATTCAATAATTTGCAAGCGTTGTTCGTTTGTAAGACGATTCATGGTTAAATTATAGACCAAACTGAAGACGTTTGACAGTGAAAACGAAAACACGAAACGTGCGTCAGCTGTTTAACCAGTGTTGCCAAAAAGATAATAGCTATAAAATCACCATTTAGTACCTATGCTTCCACTGTTCAAATTACTTCTTGTCATGCCACAATTGTTTTTTCAATCTACGTCTCATCCCTTTCTGTATCGATCGTCATCCATTATTCCACCTTGAGAAGTGGTTAGTCATTTTCCTTATATTTATCGTTAGAGACCGCTTCATTTAGGCATCGTGTCATCGCATCATCATCCAAAAACTATCACATCTCTATCTCATGCCTTGGCATGGCATATTCACGATTGGTGACGTTGACATGTTCATGAGTTGCGCGATGTATCGTCTAGCAGAGGGTTCTACGTTCGTATCCTGATCTGTACAATTGCATGTTTGCACGACAACAACTTCACATAGCTTGATCGGAAAAAAGGTTACAATGTACATGCAACACCATAAGCCACCTGTGTAGATGGCAGATAGGGTGCTTGGGACGTCTGGATATTTTGGAGTATATTTCAACCCTTACCTGTGTGCGCATCAACTTCACAACTTCACATAGAGTGATCGGTGATTAAAGTAGACCGCTTGTTATTTTTTTCAATGAATCCAGTTTCTCAAGCTTCTTCTATCGCTATGAGAGCTAGCCTATAGCTCAAGTCAGACCATAAGGTAACTACACACACACAATTTAATGAACATCCGTTTAGACGTCTAGCCGTGATCGTAGATCAAATATGCAAACAAAGGTGCGAACCTGCTGTTCTTTTAACCGAGTTTTTCTTATATTTAAAGATCTATATATGCAATCTTTTACAACAACATCGGATACAACTACCAAATTGTTACATCCCAGCTGAAGGCCATTATAATCTCACTGTTATTGGCTTACAACGATATCACTTAAAACAACGTATCGTCAAGGTTTTTAAAGTTTCCTGAATATATGACATTTTGGGGTTTTTTTCTTGTCGGTTGTTAACATTGCACTCAGACTCAGAAACTGGTCCATTGTATTGAAAATACAGGTTACAACGACTAAAATCGACGCATCTGCTGGCACGACTGACATTTGATTTCTGAACCGGTTAACTGCTTGTCAGATGTCAGATGCGATGTATGTAACTGTGCACATACTTCGGATAAGTTACAGCTTCCTGCTTCTTGATATGTGTTCCTTTTATTTTGCTTTTATTATTCATTTTGTATTTGTTCAACATAACCTCGATCACTCACAAATGTCACTCCTCGCGTGAGCGCACTCATAAATGCTGGTGGATGTCATTGCTTGCCAGAGTGCGCATTCATGGACGATGTAATTTAAACATTTTGGAATTCCGCATCCATGCGTGATGGTGGATGGCCATGAGTGTCAGTACTTCGTTATCATTTTGCGTTTCATTTCCAATGTGCAACAACAGAACGGAAAAACAAAACAAATGACAGTGGACGATGACAAAAATATCTATTGGTGACCTTACTTCAAGTTCCTAAGGGTTTCGCGAGAAAATGTTTGCCATTATTGTAGCCCATCTCTCATCCAATATTTTTGATGCTATTAATCACTCATTTAGAGCCTAGTTAAGGAATTAACCTGGCAACTTGCTATCTCTAGTGCTGAGCGGAAACTGAGCAGTGCCATTTATGAGTGACAGTAGATGGTGAAGGAAAGAAAACCGATCAGGCTGGGAGGGACATTCGTAAGTTATGGTGGATACCTAGCATGCGATTTTTTCTGTGCGGTCGTAGAAATTACATTTTTCGCATAAAATTGTATTCTAAATCCAGTCAAAGACGAAAAATCTTCACGATTGAAGAGAAAACTCTAGATTTGTAGTTTTTACATTGGAAGCATGAAGGTCCTTATAACCGATTTTGATTATACCAACTGTTGCAATTCTTCGATATATTGCTACACTTCTTTTTGGGATTACAAATTCCTCATATTTATTGAAAATACAATTCTCGATATTATAAAGGTAGTCTTCATCGCTACCTATCCAAATACAATACCTATCCAGGTGCCTACCCTATGCTCAGCCCCCGGGCACAAGAGCAAGCAAGAAGGGCAGGGCACTAGATCAGGAGACATCGCAGCCGTACTGAAAACAACAAATCGCCATTGATTACGATATCCGATACAAACCGCAAATCGACAGAGTTCTTCTTCTTCTTTTTCTTCTTTGTTTGGCGCTACAGTCCGGGTGGACCTCAACCAACAAGCCTCTCCAGCCAGCACGATCTTTCGCCAGCTGCCTCCAGTTGTGCACACCAAGTTGGTTGAGGTCCTTCTCCACTTGTGTGCGCCATCTCGTTCTAAGACGCCCTCTTATGCGTTGTCCCAAAGGCTCGGGATCGAAGACTCTTCGGGCCGGAGCTGTGGTGTCAATCCGCTCTACGTGACCTAGCCATCTTTAGCGTTGGATCCGAAGACGCTTAACTAGGTGCATGCCGCTGTACAGCCCGTACAGTTCGTGGTTGAATCTCCTTCTCCAGACGCCATCAATACAAACAGGACCAAAGATCGCACGCAGAACTTTTCTCTCTAAAAGACCAAGAGCTTCTTCATCCGCTTTCAATAGCGTCCATGTCTCTGCGCCATATAGCAGGACGGGGATGATTAGGGTGTTATTTAAAGTCAACTTGGTGTTTCGAGAGATGGCTCTGTTACTCAATTGCCTCTTGAGCCCAAGGAAACAGCGATTGGCAAGAGTAATTCTGCGCTTGATCTCGGTACTGGTGTTATTGTCCCTGTAGAGCCAAGGTAGACGAAGTCCTTGATTACCTCAAAGTTTCTGCTGCCCATTATGACGCTCTGTCCGAGGCGTCGATGTTGTGCGTCCTTTCGTGATGACAGCATGTACTTTGTTTTGCCCTGGTTAACTGCCAAACCCATTTTAGCCGCTTCCGCTTCAATGCTAGCAAAAGCCTCATTGACAGCTCGCTGTGTTCGTCCAATCACGTCAATGTCGTCCGCGTAGGCAAGCAGTTGAACGGACTTTTTGAAGATCGTGCCTCTGGTGTTGACATTTGAGTTTCGCACGATCTTCTCAAGTATGATGTTGCAGAAATCACATGACAGCGTGTCGCCTTGTCTAAAACCTTTTTTGACATTGAAGGTCTCGGTGAGTTCGTTACCGACCTTGATGGAGCAGCGAGAGTTCTCCATCGTCATCCTGCACAATCTGACGAGTTTGGCTGGAATGTCAAAACTAGACATGGCATTGTATAGCTCGTCTCTATGCACGCTGTCATATGCGGCCTTGAAATCGACGAACAGGTGATGGGTGTCGATCTGCATCTCGTGGGTTTTTTTCCAGGATCTGCCGCAGTGTGAAAATTTGGTCGATGGTGGACTTTCCCGGCCTGAAACCGCACTGATAAGGACCTATCAGGTTATTGACGAATGGTTTCAGGCGTTCACACAAGACGGCAGAGAGGATCTTGTACGCGACAGAGTTGCACACTAGGAAATCGAAAGCGATGATGCCTGAACTAAACTAAAGAAGGACTAATTGCCTGAGGTTTGTCAGGAGTTAGGCAAGTTGGACAGGAATTTTATCCCATAGGCAACTAGGCCAGAAGTCTTTGGCATGAAGAAGAGGAAACAATACTACATTACCTCGGAACGAGCCTTTCACTTTCAGAAACCAAACTAACCTGCTAGGCAAGTATTACTTCAACCACCTTGTGGATCTGAATAATACAGTTCCAAAGGGCGTTCTACAATTTCTCAAAGCCACTGAATGTCTATAAAAGGGGTCAGATGAAATCTCAAATGACCAATCAATCAAGATCAATGGAGTAACTTAATGGGTTGTAAAAATAAAGGCGAATGTGACAGCCAAAGGTCTTAGTGGGCATCATTTCTTTCTAAGCATTTGGTCAACCTACCCACCAAATCAAATCAATACCCGGTATAATTTTAACACGGAAATGGTGGTGGCATTGTGTCCGAACGTACTTTTAAAAAAAATTCTTCGCTGCTTCAACTTTGCGCAATGGAATAGCAACCACTCGGATTGTGCGTGCGATTGTTCACAAGTGGTGTTCCAAGTTGATAAGCTTTTTTCGTAGCGAGTTATTACTCTTTGAGCATTGTCGGCGACTCGAAAGAGGTGGAGCTCCGAAAATAATTGTTTGGTTGTACCGGCCCGGAGTTGAACCCAGACATCGAAATTCAGTTGCGTGGATACCCTCAACGAATGCTTCAATCAAAAATTAACAACATTTGCGATAAATCGCAGACGACGGTATCATGGAAAATGACATATAAAATTGTACGATGGAATTAGAATAAAAAACGCATAAATAATTTGAAATGCGTCTATTAGATATTTCCTTTTTTTAAACATTGCATTGCACTCAAGGATGGATTTTTATCACATCGCAGAAACTGGCTTAATCGTTCTTTGCAGACATTTCGTGTTGGCCTTCTTCTGGGACGTAGGTAAAAATTTCCTTTCTGCTTGATTCTGCAAAAATTGTAATTTTGAGTCCGTCGTCCTTCTTGAGCCCACAGTCGGCGTTACTGGGTGGCCCAAAATACTTCCAGTTCCACTTCGTGATGGAATACTTCGCATGATTTGCGCATTTTGTGAACGATCCTGGTTTTCTAAAATGGCTAATTGTTCACTCAATTGTTGCACTAACGCCCTTTTGCGGTTTGTTGAAGTCTTCCAGTGAGGATTATTGTCGATGTATGCACTTGTACATTTTGTCAACACCTCCTTTATTCTGCTGTAATCGAGTATCATTTTTGGCTGTCTTTTAGACCTTCAATTTCGATACTATTGGGTCTATAGCTTAACTTCGTGCGGTTTGCTAAGAGATTCCGTAGCTTGTATTGCTCCTTTGAAACACGCGTTGGGAAGCTACTGTCATTGTACGTCATTTCAGTATATATCATTCATTTGAAGCGTAAACAACAATAATTTCTTTTCACTCAAACATGTCGAACTTTATGCCTGAAAAGTATTTTTGTGGGGAGTTCTTCTTCATTACTTGAATATGAAGAAAACTGCTACCGAAAGACATCGTATGTTGGTGTCAGTTTACGGTGAACATGCTCTAGCTGAGCGAACGTGGCAAAAGTGGTTTGCACGATTTATTGGATTATTGGTGATTTTGGCATTTTTTTTTTTGGCCGAATATCCATTTCGCGATGGTAATGCTCTGTATTTGGTGGGATAAGAAGGGTGTGCTGTATTATGAGCTGCTAAAACCGGGTGAAAATATAAATGGACAACCCTACCGAACACAATTAATCCATTTGAAGAAAGCAGTAGCCGACAAAACGCCCGGAGTATGCGACCAGACACGAGGCAATAATTTTCCATTATGACAACGCTCGGCCCCACGGTGCTATTCTGGTTAAGAACTATTTGGAAAACTGTGGATGGGACGTTTTACCCCACCCGCCCAGACCTTAGCCCAGACCTTGCCCCTTCTGACTACCATTTGTTCCGGTCGATGCAGAACGCCCTCACTGAAATACGGTTCACATCAGTGCAGAATATCAAAAATTGGCTGGATTCATTCTTGGCTGCCAAGCCGGCGCAGTTCTTTTGGGATGGGATCCACAAATTGCCAGAAAGTTGGGAAAAAATCATAACTTTAGATGGGCTAATTTAGATGGCGAATTTTGAAAACGCACTCCAAAAATTATTGACCCAATATATTGTTAGATAGAAAGAACCACAGCCGATTTGTTCTTTTAGGAATGTATGAGCACATACTTAGGTTGCTGTTGCATCCAAAGATCGATGACGTTACTGCTCTTCCTATTGGATTAGAAAATGCGGTTGGAACAAATGTCCGTCTTTTCTTTCCAGTGCCACATCACAGTAGATGCCAAATTATAGCTTGTAAAAAGCTGTCACATACGATATTTCGAGATCTTCCATGGAACAGATCAACACAAATCTTTAATCACACGTTGTCCTTTATTTGAGCTCTAAGGCACAATTGACAGAAACAACCAGGACGGGAGTCTGCCGACGCCCGTGGACATACAAAAGCGTATGGCAGACCCGGCTATGACTTTTGCCATTTTGTAAATCCTGTAAAAATGAAAAGTATGCCTTTATCGTTGTTTTTTTTTTTTTTTTATAAAACATGGAAGTTGTATTAATTTTCCTAAAAACTTAGTCACTATCATCATCTTCTTCCGACCTGCATGCGCCACTAAAGTGGTAGCGGGGGTAAACCACTCACGAGAGATCTTCAGGCAACTCGATCACCGCCATCGACTCTTACTCATCAGGAGTTATGCCCAAGCGTAACCAGGCTAGTTTTTGGATTTGGTCCAACTATATTGCCCTGGGTCTTCCAAGCCAAGGAATCGCATTCAACGCCTGCCTCGGAAGTCGTGATGAAGAGGACATTCGTGCTACTTGACCAAACCACCGAAGAATAGCCCTCTCCATTCACAGAAGCAGCTCCCAGTGTTGAGTTCCTCGCACACTGGCTTGTTTCTCACCCTATCCGGGCGAGCACGAAGAAATCTCATCTCAGCAGCTTGTATTCGCGATCTTAGTCCAAACTGCATGATCATAGGGGAAAGTTAGAACAAATACTGAGTTGAAAGTTGCTAACTTAGCTTTGACACCAAGCTCGGCCTTCCTGATTACAGATCTACCAAGCTGTTTCAAAATTGACCCAGCTTGACAAATCCTACAGGAAAGCTCAGCATTACTCCTTCCATCACTCGAGAAAATGACCCCGAGATACTTAAACATTTGCACCTTCTTCAATGGGACTCCACTAACCTGTAGAGTGCATAGAACAGGCGTTCTGCAAATTGTCAGAACCTCCGATTTGTCCACGTTAACCTGCATTCCAGCATCAGCACATACGGCCACAAGCCTACCGAGTGCGCTCTGGAGTTCCGTCTGTGAAGATGTCAGGATCACACAGTCATCTGTGTGCAAAAAGAAGATGGCTTACCCTCAACTCTCCCAATGTGAATAATTCTCCTCCTCGCCTGCGCCGTAACTCCAGCCTATATTTGCAATGAAAAGAGAGGTGACAAGACGCACTCTTGGCACCGTTAACCCGAACAGAGCTGCTACAGTTTGTGTATAGAGAAGAATGGCCCTCAGAAGAGGACATTCAATCCCACAATCCTGTAGAGCACTCCAGAGTTTACTTCAAGGAACTCGGTCGTAGGCCTTTTCCAAATCCGGAAATCAACTCGACTTGGCATACTGCCAAGCCTTCTCAAGTACCATTCATAGAGTGAGTGAACTGCTGGTCGGTTGAACTTCTACCGAAAGCCGCAGTCTTCATTCCCCATTCTGGGATCGAACATAGGTCTAGAACGCGCTTCCAACACCTTAAAGTAGACTTCCCCGGGGAGACTTAAAAGAGATTTGTTCCCGCACATGGAGCAATCTCTTTTGTCTCCTTTCTTGAAAGGTGGGACAATCACAACAGTTTGCCAATCCCACTACGTTCCCAGGCCACTTTAATGACAGAGGGCCATAAAACTCCTTCCCTATCCACACCGGCGGATTTGCCAACTCTTAGCGATTCAATCGCTAAAATGACTTCTTCCATTTTCCTACATTTTCAATTTGTCTCGTTTAGAGTATTTGGGTGAAAAGTCAAAAACATTTTTTTGAAAATGTAACCGAATTCCTCATATATTTTTCGACATTCCATAATTTCTTGGCTTAAATACGAAATGCATACATGCCGACGACGTACCTTGCACACAGACGGTGTATAGCCTTCTGCAAAATAATAGACGTCTCTTTCCAAAAAATACTTGATGTGAGTTGTTGTCCTCAAACATTGCAATCTAATTTGATCCAGACCAGGAGCATTAATCCTCTGCCGAAACACAGAACTAAAATATCAAAAAAAAAAAAAACACGTAATGTCATACGTTATCCCTCAAAGCGGCACGCTTTGAAATAAAATTGCAGTAGATGCAGATGCTAACTATATGCTTTTTGATACTTTTGATACTCTTCCTCTTCAAGGGAACTATGGCCATCATTATTAGTATCCTTGAGTCCAGTCTTCTTTCAGACATCACCGGCCGTTCACCATTCGATTTAGTCGCCCTTACTGTACTGCAATAGCATGTCCGCCTAGCCCGACTTTACTTCTTCCTCACATCATTGAATCGAAAAAGGTAACGAAATAAGTGCTCAACAAAACCTTACAGAAACTCAAAGAAATACAAACCTCGTTACAAATTAAGACTTAACAGCACCGAGTGCCATCAGATCCTTGATTCAAAGAGGAATCTTTCCGCCATGCGAGCATACAGTACCCACTCCCCGAAAGATACCGATACCTACTCGTAGATCGATCTCTCACAATTAACTGAAAAAGCCTTTCCATTTGCAATCTAATTTGATCCAGACCAGGAGCATTTTTGGCATAGAGCCTTCAGAATTAATCCCCTGCCGAACACACAGAACTAAAGCAAGCCGAAGAAGAAGGTTGCCCTACTCAAGGATTTTCGCCCATAACTCATGTCTGCTCAATGAGCACAAAGCCCCGGGAGACAAAGTCGTAACCCCACTGGGTTCTAATTTATATGCACCCTCCACACATGTATGCTTTTAAATTCCTTTGAATTTTGCCCAACATAGGGGGCAATCTTTGCGCAATTATTCGATTCAAAGAACCTTCCATTCCTCATCGTCACACTGTCATGCGTATCCCCGCTCATTTATCAATTCCACTCTAATTACGATATTAAAGTCAATTCCGAATGTGATTTAATTCATTTTCCTTTTCTTTCTCTCTCTCTCGAAACTGAAAGGCAGATTCCTCTGAGCCCCCTGTCGGAGGACTGTGATCCTCCGCGTGGGTGGGTGGTTGCCTTTTTAGGCGTTTCACTGTTCCCTTCCCGACTACTACACTTTAATAACTCTCACAGAACCGAAGCCCGTCCATTTGTCTTCCACCGGTGCGCCCTTCTTTATCAAACAGAACGCGCAGGATCGGGGACTCAATTTGTCAATAAATCTTCACATGCCGCATTTGCGAGCCGCCCGTGAATTGCCGAAGTAACATGTACCATCCCCCAACGAGGAGTCCTCGCCACCACCATGTCACGACGCGACGCTCAGACCTTCTAATTTTATATTCGATATGCAAAGCGAAACATTAATTTAAATGTATGTGTGTGTTTTTGGATGTCCTTCTCATTAACAGGCAATTAAATGCAACCCTGGAGCCGTTGGCGTGCTTCGACAGTAATATCCTGAAGCTGCTGCCGACCGAAATAATAGCGTTCGGCAAATTGGTCAGCGACAGGCGGCCGGACGTCCTGCGAATCAGCATTAACGGCCTTCACCGATGGAGTCCTCAGTTCGAGAATCGCATTTGGAAATATCTGGGTAAGTGGCTTGCTGACATTTTGCATACACTCCCCGAACACATTTACATATATCGTGGTCCCTCCTCGTAGTTCCCTGTTCTGCGGGTGAGTCGGGGAGCCAAACCAAGGATGGCGGGGAGGCTAATTGAATTTAATGACCTATTTGTTAGCGCGTTGTTGCTGGCGTGTTGTTGGCGCTGGCACGCTGTTCCCCCGGAGTATACCGCTGAGTTGGATCTCCAGGACGTGCTGGAGAGTGTGCTTTTAATGGAAGCGAGCGGTATTCGTGTTCGTGTTCGTGCTCGTGAAGTGTAATTATAATTTATTGCGTTTTCAAGTGGGTGTGAGAAATTCTTTCGACGGCAACATCCGATTATGACTGCACACATGTAACGGATGCGGTGAGAGCGTGGCCGTGTGTGCAACAAACTGCCGCAGACTTGTTTTGTACGCTGTTCGGGTAGCGATAGGGAGCACTTTATGGCAGACGCTTGGCTGTATCTAATGTACTTTGAAACTGATAAGCATCCTCAGGCACTGATGTGGATGGGTGCTCGCTCGGTGTGTGCATCCATTGTAACGGCCCGATTACATTGTCATTATCTAGGTCAAAGATGGGCAACGCCTGAAAGACGTCGTTGTTCTCAGCACGCAGCCACTCCATGTGTGTTGGGCGGCCAATGAAAGGTGAGTGCAAGCTTATCTTTTCGAACGAGCCAATGAAGGGTGAACTTCTTTTTGTGCAATTGGTTTTTATTCTAGCGAGATTGTTGGAATGCAGGATGTTCGCTTTTGGTGCGGAAGTTGCCCTGAGCAGGAGGAACCTTCCGACACACAATGGCGGGTGAATCTGTAAGCAGTGCAAGCGAGAACCTGGATTTTTCGCTCTTTACTTTCGGTGCAGGTGAAGCAGTTAGCTTGTATGGCCAGCGATTCAAAGATAGGTGCGCGGACCTCAGTTGGATCATGGTTCCTTAACGATTTTCTATAATCAATGGTATGAAAGTCAATTTAGGGAGGGTTTCAAAGGTTTTACTTTCTTGTAGACAGTCATCCAACAAGTGATGTCATTTGACATCAACAGTGGTGTTCTTATTTTGGTCGAAAGCATAAAGTTCGAGGTTAGCAAAGACAAGGTTGCCTCGTCGAATTCACTAAAGGTTCCAGCCCACAGAAGATTCAGAAGCCAACATTGCTCGTAATTGGTACGCTGAAAATAGTGAAATTGGGCCATCATAGTGGAATCTTGTACGCGGCAGCGTTGTCACAAATGTGAGACACTGCTCTCTCAGGCCATAATGAAGTTCCCACTAACATACAGTGAAGCCTCCTAAATGGGACACTCCAAGGGAATAAGAAAATGCAAACCAATTTGGAAGTTCCCCGATGAGGAGGAACCTGAATTGGGCCAAGAATCATTATGTTCTAATTAGGTCTGAAAATAAAATGTATATAAAATAAAATGAAAATAAAACTAAATTTATGAATGAAGTACTATTAAAATGAATAAGGGGGCTTTTCCAAACGCATTTCCGACATTCCCTTGAAAATCGCATATTTCTGACATCATAGCCTGTACGTACGTAGATGTACGCAGGGATTTCCACACAATCGGCTCTAACTCTGACTTGTGATTTCCACTCCTCTTTGCTTGTTATCTCAATTTAAAGAAAGAGTTCGTAGGCTGCTCCTTGACCTGCACTTAAGTCTAACAAGAGAGAAGCAAAGACCATGATGATCCAGACGGCTAAAATGGAATGATATGTCAACATGTGATTTCAAGAGAGAGTCATGCTCTGCAGATGATGTGAACTGTAAACTAGTTCTTTGATTTCGGCCATCTCTTGACGACATTGCATTTCACTTTAATTTGCGCTTAACAGGCAGAGTTGTTCGTGGCGAACTTATGCAAATTTCTTAAGCTTTGATTTTACAAAGCAGCGCCTCAAGGCAACTTTTGGAAAAACATCAACCTAATTATTGCTTGCGTCCCAGCTTAGGCCAAGGATGGATTATAAGGTCTCCTAGTTGATTCCTCGACATTTTATGATATTTCAACTCTACACTAAGTGAGAAGGACATCCAGAGTCATCCAGCTGGGCAGCCACATGACACCACATCAGACAGCAGACTCATGTTAGGCGACTTTGACAGCTTTTCTTGGGTATCTGGCCCGTGTTGAGTATTCGGCCATAAGGACATCCCAGGCTACTGGACTAGCTCGATACTTGGTCCGGCCCGTGTTGAGTATTCGGCCATAAGGACATCCCAGGCTAGTGGACTAGCTCGCTACTTGGTCCGGCCCGTGTTGAGTATTCGGCCATAAGGACATCCCAGGCTACTGGACTAGCTCGGTACTTGGTCCGGCCCGTGTTGAGTATTCGGCCATAAGGACATCCCAGGCTACTGGACTAGCTCGATACTTGGTCCGGCCCGTGTTGAGTATTCGACCATAAGGACATCCCAGGCTACTGGACTAGCCCGCTACTTGAAGAACTCTCACCAGCTGTGAGTTCCTGTTTAAGGAGACAATATCGCAGATGACCAGGCACCAGAAGCGAAGCAACTAGAATGAAGAGAGAACGCTCCCAAAAGCTACTATCTATAAATAAACTACATAGTGGGACCCTTTTTTGGGTCATTATTGGCCACTTTCTTAGGGAGAATATTCTAAAAGGCTTGAAGAGGGAAAATTTCAGAGCATTTTTATGCTACTTCCATGCTACTCTCCGTTAAGTTCCTAAATTTTTGACGATCCTTACGATTCCGATTAACACTCAAACTCGCTTCCCAAGAGTAGTCTACTCGATTAAAGTAACCCCTGCGTGATGGTACAATGACCGAGAAACAATGATCTACAATGTCTGTCATATGTCTGTCTTGGTACAGTCTACAAGTAGTTTATTTTCGGATTATGTCCGCCATCTTTGACGTCTTCTGCTTCGTTTTTCCTCATATTGGGTAACGAAGGAAAATTGTTCACGAGCTCTACTAGTCTACCCACCATAGGTATTCAAACCGGAACGCTGCCAAGGCTTGAGTGGTTACACAAGACGCAAAGACCGGCGTTCAATACTTTCAACGGAAACAGGATAATTTATGATCTCACGCAGAACTTTTCTGACGACGAGACGCAATTCTGGAAGATTGTGCTTTGGAGTGTTGCTTGATCTTCTTAAGAAGAAGTCACATCCCCGTCGTCCTGTCTGAAACTTATTGAAGGTTTCGATGTGATCCTTACGGACCTTTCTGATGATGATGATCTTATGATGGTTGTGTGCCCGTTTTTAATCCCTCAATCGTTTACGTAGTCCACTTAGTGGATCTTGTGGATTGATTACAGATAAGCTTGTGCATGGCCTCAACTGGATCATCTCCACTGGACTTTCCTTGAATTCAGAGATTGCATTTTCAACAGATTGCAGAGCTGTGAAAAGCTCTGATCTCCAGCTACTTTAAAGATGTCTGCAGACGGCCCGTCTGTACCAGCAGCTTTGTTAGACTTAAATTTCGATGTTGCTACCTTGGCGTCTTGGCCATCTTGGAATATTCTGCCTGGCAGCCGTATCTGTGATTTCATCCAGTCTGCACAAGGTCTGGCTTGAGTTTGAATTCTTCTTCTGTTTGAAGTTTCGGACATCATTCCTGTCTTAACACCTCTTCATCTTCTCGACCGTGCATTCTCTTTTCTCCTGAGAGGATCGGTTTCTTCCTTTAACCTCTGTTCCTAGACCTCATGCTACTGCGTTGCCTTGTAGTCCTCTAGCTGTGTCTTTCTACACTCGTAGTCCAACCACAAATCTTTCTTTGATGGCGATGTAGTAAGTACTTGGTGGCTTCTAGACTACGGCTCCAATCCAAAAACTTAAAGAGAGTATCTGGTGGACTTCATAGGTGAGTATCCGATCCTAGCATTTCGTTGGGATTGTAGCTTTCCGACTTCAAACTGTGGTGTACTGTCCTCAACTCTTGAATATCAGTGTTCTTATATCGGCTAGAACAAGGAAATGATCTGACTCGATGATGGTTTCGCAGGAAGTTTGGACATAAAAAATACTATCTGTCGTCCATAGCTGGTGATCAATCTATTTGACTGGTGATTTATCGGTTGATTGTATAGAATTGAAATATAATGAAATGTGTGGAATCGCATATTCTTTCTTGTCTATCTTAAAAGTCATCCGTGGCATTAGCTGAGACGCAAGCGCTAATTAGGCCGATGTTTTCCAAATCTAACCTCGATGTGGATTGCTTGAGGTGCTGCTCTACAAAATGAGAGCTCAAGACTTTTCGCCTAAGTCCGCCACGAACAACTCTGTCTGTTAAGCGACCGCACATTTTACAAACAGAATCGAAAATGTTTACCTTTCTTGTTGCTACCATAGAGGTAACAAATCAGAGAGCAATCATTTTACACCAGGGCTCCCAGTATCCGCTCTTACAGACACCAAGTGTCTCCTGCTGAGTGGAAACCATTACGCTGTTGGGCGATCAGTTGATGAGATCCTACGTTTGCGTTGTTCCCCAAGCTTTATGCTCCAAATTGTAAGCTAAGTGTAGCAAGTGTGGTGACCCACAACAAACATCATTCACGAACATATCCTAATTTTAGAGCTTCTTGATTTCTTGACTTTGTTCTCAAATCGCAAAACTTCATCTTCTTAATTGAAATCTTCAATATTATAGTAATCATAAACTAATAGCCTATCCCCCAAAGTCAGAAATCAATTTTTTCGGCAACGACACCCTAATTGCCAACTTTTATGCGCATTGAACCGGACATGCATTTTATGACAACGCAAACAAAATGAGATAAAAACAATTAGTTTTATAATTATAACAGTTTTGTTACATAAAGTATTCCAATTCACAAAAATTAACAGCATTGTATTGGATTCTTCCACTTTAACGCCTCGTTCTCCGAAAGTGCAAAAAGGGCCACTTCACTTTTTTCAAGCTTTCGTTGGAGCCTCTTGGAGTATATTCGCTACAGCCCGTCAAACATTGAATGGCATAAAAAGTGGCTTTAGTTAAAAGCCTCGTCTAAAAAATTGGAAGGCAGTGTGAAAAAATGGTTGATGCTGGTGCCACAGTACCTTATTTTAGGAAATATGCCATATCAAAGTTGCTTAAAAAAAACGTCTATTTTTTGTAAATTTTAAAGCCCTAATTTTCAGCTAACGGTAAAGCCAAACGGATCATCAAAAGACAAACAAATTTCCGCTTTCCAGGTTCTCATGTTCGTAGAATCAAAAAACATTTACCTGTTGGCCGAGAAAAAATATGCCACTTCGGGTATTAAACTGGTACTAACTCACTATCTGGTCTGAGAGCTTGATGAGAGTAGGAGTTCGTTGACAGAAAAGCCTGAGAAGACGAGAATTATAAAAATGCGAAAAGAGGAGAATGATCTCAACCAACTGGAGAAAGCTAGGAAAAGATCATGCTGACCGACGAAGGTTGTTGCTTTTGGGCCATATCTACCCTTGTCCACAAATTGTGTCCCAGTCTTGACTCCTAAGTAATGCTACTTGACTAAATTGAAGTTAAAACAACACATTCCGTCGAATAATGAACCACAGAAGGAACGTGTGGGGCAGTGCACTTATCCAAATGAAAACACACGCCCAAAAAGGTTCTGCAATGATTGAGCGTTCATTATCTCCAACCTCCGCCTCAGAGACGATCTCATAAAATTCCCCCAGCTTAATAAGCCACCAGAAGCCCGCACATCCAATGCACCCCTTTTAATGTAAAACAAAGCTCCTGGAAAAATAAATATTTTGACATTCGCCTTTTGCCGGTCTGCCGGTCTCCGTCTCCCAGCAGAACAAAGGAATAGATGATGCGTCCCTGCAATCCCTCATACCTCATAACCCTTATCGTGAACCAGTTTAATTACATTTCACTCCCGTCCACACCCTCAACTGCCACCGGGGCATGGCGAGGAGGAAGAAAATCTACCCAACGACATTAGATCGAGCAAAAAAAGAAACACTGAAAATGAAATGCAACAAAATCCACACAACCGTCGACAGCGTATGCAACCGTTCATTTTAGCCACATTGTCCACATTTAATAGAGAGAAAGACCGAGAGCAGAATGGAAGCGAAATAATCCCCCCCTTATCCGTGGACGTGTGCTGAAAGTCCATCCGCCTCGTTGGGATGATACTCGTGGCTGTGCCATGGTGGTGTGGACGCTGGGTTAAGGAAATATTACGCATACGTCCCGTGGCATCAGGACTCAGATGAAACGACCTCGGGAGCCATATGGCCCTGCATAATAAGGAATGCGAACCGAGTGCATGAGCCAGGGGACGGGGAGATGAAAACCACTTAAAGGATATAAATCGTTCAGCTGGCATTAGTCGAACTCCGTTTCAGCTGCTCTTTTGAGTGCCACCACCCGCCCGCTGTGGTGAGTGTTTTGTTTATTCACATTTTATCTCAATCGTGTCCCCCGACCCCACTTACACCGCCACTAGTATCTATTTCGGCTTTGGCCACAACTCCATCTGATCGGCGGCGTCTCGCAGCGTCCGCTTACGCCGGATGTGCAAAGCGCTCCCTGCAAATGCAATTAAACAGGTTGCCATGTCAACACGGGACTCTCATGTGTAAATCGGCATAATCAATATTGAATTTTGCACAAATGCCTGGATTAATTACCGCGAGAGGCCACTCGCTATTCGAGAAGTTGTTGGCGTGGCGCACTGCATTCAAGTGCACCAGCATATGACAGCAGATGCGACCTTTGCTAAAGTGTGGAGGGTCACAGCGGCAGCAATGGACTGGGCACGGCATTTAGAGGACTGCTGCGCCGTGTGTATTCTTAACGCGACGTTTCATCACTAATTCTCTACCTCGCCGCCGAACAGTGTGTTGCCAGTTGGTGTTGGTGGGTGGCAGCGGGTGGTGCGGCGCACACTTACAAATCATCAACCCACCGCCGACGCCGCCGTCGCCGCTTAGGGGAAGAAGGGATTGTGTGATTGCAATACATAATGCGCTGGCACAACGCAAAACGGAAAGAGCAGCGATGAATGCCGAGCACACAATGAGCACTGGTAGTCCTTCTTCCAATCGGATTACTGCATTGTGAATGCGAACGTTGCAGTGTGCAGTGTGGTGGCGCGAACCGACTAGGAATGAATGAATAGTCGACTTGAGGGTGAGTGGTGTATGTAGCACGTAGGATGTATCTGTAAAAGAATTTATAATGTTTCATTCAGCTGTGTGTGTGTGTGTGTGAATGGTGAGGTCTGGTCGAGTGTACGATGATAGGGATTTCCATTCTCCTGTTGAAGGTACCCACTTTAAGGGTCAATGAGATCCCATTAGATAGCAAAACTCATTCCGAAAATAAAATGGTTGACGAGGTTTTTTTTTATAACGAAGAGGATTTTACCTTGTTGAAGGTTGAACAAAATGCAACAATTCAGAGAAGGACTACAGGTTTGTTGAAATTAGCTTAAAGATTCGTCGATAAAGGGTTCACGATAAGGTTTATTTTCATAAAATGAGTTAAAGGAAGGTTGTGTAGTCTAAGCTTGGGAATGAGTACGACAATGAGTGGCGCCAAAAAATGTATAACGGTATTTTGTAGAGGGGGACAAAAACAAGCTTTTTTTTATCGAGGAAGGGGTTCTATCCGTTTAGAAGGTATTTAAAAAAATACTTAAAAAAACAACGGCAACACCTACAATAGATAATGTACCAGTTTTGGAAGCCAGAAAACTGTTCAGTTAATCCAAACTGTAGTTCACATTTTAGATTTTTTGCGTCAACAGCTTTTGAAAAATTCGGTGGCTTAGTGAGGTGGAACGAGGGGAGCACAGGCACCGGCCAGCATTTTGCTAGGGGTAGCAATTTGGAGCGGTTATTTGTCTTAAATATATAAAATTTACAAAAGCTCAATGAATTTATTTACAAAAATTACCAGCATTCACAGTAAGTAATCAGACACTGCATTTCCGGCACTCCTGCTGTTGCTTAAAAACAAAATCCTATGAACGCTGCTCCCTAGTATGCAACTATGGCTGAATTTAGAAACATCTAACGTACGCAGTGATGCGGGATCACTCCAGTTTCTTACTAATTGAACTGTTTCCTGCAGTTTCTGAACGCAGTGTTTATCTTAAATATTTTGTCTATACAAAAGTGATTTTAGTAAAATTATCTGCACGACACAAGAAAAAAGCCGTCAAAGTGGATGCGCACAATGATAATGAAAATTCAAAGAAGACAATGGCCCAGATCGCGAGTGTCGATTATCAAACGATAGTCGATACACACCGATTGTCGATTTGTCGCGTTGGTATTATGAATGTCGATTATGATCGAAATTATTCGATTTTCCCTTCAATGTTTGCCGTTCACAAATTTCTAATCGCCTGAAATAAACTTTGTTTTCGTGTTGCAATTGTAACTTAATTTATTCTGTTGTGTCCTTAAAACATTTATATTCTAACTTCAATTTCAACCAAAGAGAGTTGCACATAGAAAATCGAACAAATCAACGAATAAAAAATGTCCAGAAATGATTATTTCATTCAAGTATTTGCACACACGTTTTGTTTTGATACGCACCCGAGTGCCTGTTTACACTGTACCGGCAAAGCCCACATCCCTCTCTCTAACTCATGGGATCTCACACACCCTCTCTACCTAATATTCCTGTGCTTCCCACGTCCATGTGAACATGGATTAAGTAATTTGACACCCCCAACTGCCACACGTATACAAATTTGTCATATGCACGTTTTTAATTCACAATAATACGATTCTCAGTCGACAGAGTTACACAATACCGAATTAGATTTCAAGCGATAGATTTGACGACTATCGATTCTGTCGAAAATCGACACTCGCAATCGGGGCCAAGAAATCGAAAATTCTGGCTTAAGTAATCATCATTGGAAAATATCCAGACGGTTGGATCATCAAACCGTTTCTGTGAAATGTTCGATCTGTGCATTTTCAATCAACCACTTTCAACAACGCACCAGCAAATTGTTGATGATGCTCAAATGGTTAAGGCTTGCGCATCTGTTGTGCGGAATGATGCTTAAATAAGTTTGGCATTTGCTGTGATGCCCAAATGTGCGTTTATGAACTTGATGCAAAGGTGATTGATGCGTTTCTACATTCACCCTAGGTTTTATCACAAATGACAACCAACATGAATTATATGCAAGTGTTTCTTGTCTAATGTGGAAGTATTTTCTTAGTAACAAAATATTTGTTTTTGTTTGTTGGTAGCCTTTTTTCGATTGAGTTCATGTTGTTTTGTCGCAAGGACAATTAGCAAAAACAATGTTTAGCTCAAGGATCGAAACCGATAGTTGAAGTTAGGCTTGCCGGAGGCGGAACAACAAAAGGTTTCGCGATCGCGCTACGAAACGGACAACCAAGAGAAATACAACCAGCAATAAGTATGAAAAAAAAAACCTTTTTTTTCTATGAATTCTATTTGGTTGAAGATGTTGATTGATTTAGCTCTACACTGGGAATGAAATGCATCATCAGGGTCATTGCCTTCAGGAAATCTCTGGTAAGTTTTTTTCCTTGGTCTAGTGCTAGTCCAGCTACATAGCATTCTTGTATAATTCGCCACCCTGCACCTCCCGGTTCCCTTGAAGTAGCCAGACCATCCATGCGAAAAAACGTCGCAGCGTGGGAGGAGCCAAAGGGCGGTCGTGATGCAGCTAGACATTCAGTGCATACATACACACATCAAGTCTTGAGTACATTGCGAAAACATTGCTTCGTGGGAGTAGCCAAAATGTGGTCGTTGACCCCTTGTCACTTACGATGCAGATCATTTTCTGATCTCCCAAATTTGATGAAATGCCGTCGGTCGTCAGCTGACTGGGGTCTGTTGATTTTCCGTCGGCGTATTGTGAGGCATTTTGTGATGTCAAATTTTCTTAGATGAATGCATGTTGCGTGCAACACATGTCATTTTTTCGATTTGTAATAGATATCGAGGACAAAGTGCAAAAAAATAAAATGCTTCAAGTCGTGTTATATAAGCATTTATCTCGTGTTGTTCGATACTACGTGCAGTGTAAAGTACAACCAATTAAAATTATGTGGGTTACCCAAAGTTACCACGTTGTTTGAATCTCATTCTAAATAAGAAATACATAAATACTTGCAGGGAGACCTGAAAAATCCACAAATTTTGAAAAATACACGGTCTTATAATCCCCAAGTACAAAATACCAAAAGGGTTAAAATCCAGTTAACTAGCGAAGCGAGCCACCAACCTCATACTCTAAATATACCAGACTTTATTTTTGGCCTTATTTACTAATCAAATTTGGCCTTATTTCGGAAATAAAACTAAAGCCGAACTGTAAAGGGTTTTGTGTCTTGCGGATTTTGTGATTTTGGGTTTGCGGACTTTAGACTGTGGATTTTGGTTTGGGGATTTAAACATTGGGCATTTCATAGCCAACCCATACCTGCAACGTACCTCTGCCTCGTTTGAACAAATATTTTGCGTTCTTTCCTTGACCTAACATTATTAAAGTAGAAAAGTAAAAGACAGCAAAAATTATGTAAAACTAATCAAATTGTTTACAAAAAGGGGTTCGACAACTGGAGTGTGACAAATGAAACACAAAAGTTCACTATTCGCGATTTACACGAATTTATTCACAAACAATGGTTTACATCTTGTATTTTATTACACTTTAAAAATCACTTTTAGTTTACTTAGAAACTCTTTGCTGCCTTTGAGGCTGATCCAATTAACACTTTAAGCTCGCTGTGTAAATTCGGAAACTGAACTGTACTAATTCTTCAAGTGAACTGTAACGCTACGGCCGCCGTTGTGATTTTTATAGCTCCCAATATTCCTTCCAGATCTTACTGTCACTATCTGGCTACGGAATTTCCCGCTCTCGATTATGTACAACATTCTTTGTATTCCATCTGTGTTCAGGTGGCGATCTTAAGCGTGTACAACAATCAATTCGGGAATACTCTCCGGAATGGTTTTCGGAGTTGTGATCGATTTTCCCAATAGGTGGTAGTGTCGATGCCAAGTGGACAGAGGCGGCTGACTGATTACTAGACTGAATGGTGCTTTTTATTATACTCTTCTCGAATGTCTACCTATCTGTATAGTATTGTTAACGGTTTTGTCGCTCGAGAAAGTGGTAGTTTCCCAGCAACTACTCATGTTTGGCGTGCTATTATTCTCTCACAAGTGAAAGGGAGCTACATTTTTATGTCAACTCCGAACGGCCTTGTTTGAGAAGCTTTTTCTAGACAGACAATACTTAATCTTTGAGCGTCTGTGACTCGAAAGAGGTGGGGCTCTGAAAATTAGTTTGCTCGTACCGGCGATCGAATCTAGGTAACGTAGCCTCAAGTGCGTCGACGCACCAACCCACAACGTCACGGCCGCCCACTTACTGAGTCGTCATATATATTCTGACTTTGTACTAGGTTCCATGGCAATCAGTTTTTGAGTTTTTGGGTAACCTGATATCAGAAAGAAGTCCATTTTAATGATGTTGAGTCAAAAGTTACAATACAATTAAACAGGGACTCAAAAACGTTTGTCTGCGATTCACGCCTTAACGAATCAACCGATTTCAACCAAACTTTCACACATCTTTAGTATTGGTCTAAACATGGTTTATGTGCATTTTGATTTGGATACGGTGAGTGAAGAAATACATGAATTTCAGTGCATTTATGTTTTTTTTTACACACGTTGAATCATAAATACATTCCAAAATATAAACACATCCAACACATGTTCCTCATAAATGAAAATAAGCATCATTTCGATATCCTTTATAAAAAATTATAAGTCATAGTATTGACATCTGCTACCATACGCAAAAAGAATTTAGCCGAATGAATTAGCAGTTTTCGAGAAAACATACCACGCCCAAAATGTCCAGCTTTTTTTGTAAATACTCGTACATGTATGTTAAATATTTAGATGTAAAACATTTTAAAATTTTTTTATAATACAATTTTATTATTTAAAATAAAATAAAATTTTATTATAATAATTAAAATAATTTTTCTTCATAACTAAAAGAACAGCCACTTGGAAATGTGCTCAGCGAAGCGGGTATGGGTTTGTTGGACTCCAAAAGATTGTACTTTCCAATAAGTCATGCGTTTGCTATAACAATAAACAAGGCGCAAGGACAGCCGTTTGAAATGTGAGGAATTGACTTTTAATATCCATGCGCCATGCGTCTTCCACGCACAATTATGCGTATCATGTTCACGTGTAGGTCAGCTATTAGTTAACCACAACTCCAGGCAAAACAAAAACTGTAGTCGACGAAGGGGCTCCGCGATAATTTAAGTAAAAGCATATCATTAGATAAAAGTAATCTCTCGTTAATTCGGAAATTCTATTTATTTATGCTCCGGGCTTACTTTAGTTATACTCTTAAATGTCCGGGGTCAAGGCACAGCTCGGACCGAAGGTATAGAGGGAGAAAAAGAGAGGAGGTACCTGTCCACATTGGTCTTGAATATCTGCGGCTTGTGGTCTGTGGGAAATATTAGCCTGGGAAGAGCATTTCATAATCGTGTGGTGCGGCTGAAGAACGGGTCTCTAAAATTTACTGTGAGTCCGAATGTAGGCTTAAGGGTAAACGGATGAGCATAGTGAGCGGGTGAAGCATCAGCATCGTTTGTTAAAAAATATGATGATGTGAAGATGAGATAGATGTTGCAGCGAGTCTAATGACTATGCAATATTGTTGTCAGCTATAAGTTCTATCGCTCGCTTTTGGATACTAGCTGGTTGGTGCGGACTGGTCTTGGGGCACACAGACCAGATATGAGCGTTGACTCAGGCTTGGTGCGGATATGCGCCTTATAAACTAAAGCCAATTCAGAGGGGGTCAAATATTTCTTGCGTCGATTAAGGAAACCTAAAAATTTCGCAGCATTTTTGTCCACCTCAAATACATTTTCGTTCCAGCTATGTGTTCTTTGAAACACACACCACTAACGGAAAACTTTCCGGTTTCATCGACCACATGCGCCGTTCGTAGATAATGGCTGACTATCAAGGGTTGGCTTGACTGACAGCAGACAACAATGATTTTTTGAAGCATTGAATTCCACTCCATTGTTCTTTCCCCAGTTAATTATGCTGTCAATATCGGAATTCAATGCTTAACATACACTGCCGGTCTTATTCTACGGCTGAAAAGCCGGGTTCGTGAGTCTTCGAACGATATGAAAGGCTGAGGGTGCTGTCATCAGCGAAGGAATGGATTGGATTATAAGTAGAAGACAAGAGATCATTTATAAAAATGAGGAAGAGTGTCGGAGAGAGAACAAAGCCTTTGGGGAACAATAGCGTTTATTTGGTGGATATAAGACTTACCTAGCTTTTACTGTATATTACTGTCACAATATTGCTATGCGAAAACGGTAAAGGTTGAAGGTCATCGACTTTAGACTGATGAATGATCGCTTGGCTGTGATCCGCACCCGAGGCAGATTACAACATACAATTCCAGCCTAATATGTGCACACGATCTTGCAGAGGAAGCTGAAGACTCTGTCAAAGAGGACCTCTTGCAAGGTGCCTTCGTCAACAAAATCTATCATTTCCTCATTGATGCAAGGCATGCGTCAAATATCCAGGAGCGGAAGCAACCTTCCAGCTCAAGGATATCGAAAAATCTAGGGACAAACATAAAGGTGTCTTATAAAAAAGCCAAAAGTCTGGTCTCAGACTTTAGGAAAAGCCCCCACTCTCTGCCAAATTGTGGAGGTAACCTAGTTACTGACCCGCAGGGAATGGTGGATGTATTTAAGCAGCACTTCCAATAGTGATGGGGGAATCAAGAAATCCCAACTCCAGTCGATAAAGTCATTCAAAGATGGCTTACCATCAGAACTCTCCGAGGTCGGTGGGGAGCATGCTTCAGATAATCTTCTTCTTGACCTTGAACTTGGAAAGACAAAAACATGCCCGACAACTGGAATATCAGCTCCATATGCCGCATTCACAAAAAAGTCATTCATGCCTCTTGCATGATGTATGCCCCTGTTCAACGTCGCCTACCAGATTCTGTTCAGCGTACTCTGTGAACGTCTAAAGTCGTTTTGCATTGGACTTATCGACAGCGTGGCGGCTATAGACCAAATCACTTCTTCAGATTCAATTTATGTCGAATACTACAGCTTTCATCGCAAGGAGCTATGTCATGCGATGGCCGAACTAGGGATGGCCGGTTGTGTCGCACCACGCTAACGCGTACGCTATGCACCGTGCAGTTGGGCTCAAAGACTTCCGAGCCGGTCGAAACCTGCACCGATGGTGTGTGATATCTTCAATCTTGCATGTGAGATGAGAGTGTGCCGGGTAGCTATAAACAGGGATGGCACTATCTTCTATAAGTCAGTCCAACTGTTTGGATACGCAGATGGCATCGACATTGTCGGGCGTTCAGAAAGTTCACTAGTAGAAGCTTTCACGGCGTTTGAAGAAGAGGCGAAGGGAGCTGGTGTGAAGGTCAATAAGGATAAAAATCGCCCTTTGCACCCGATCCTACTTCGGTTTTGCAAATAAAAACTCCTGACTCGAAAGGCAGCACTTTTATTTACCAGTCCCGCTGTATGGAGACGAAAGCTGGACACTAAACAAAACTGGAGAGCTGAATCCTGATGCCTTCGAAAGACAAATTCTACGTCAGATATATGGTCAATGGGGTATGGCACACCAGTGAGCCACGCGATCTAAGAGGGTCTGCGAAGCCGAGGAAGACCGAATCTCCGGTATAGAGCAAGTAATCGCGGATGCATGACAGCTTGGACTTGATGACTGAAAGTAGCATTGCCGCAGTGGTTGCGGCAGCACGTTGCTTCGCTCAAGTTTGGGGCTTTTCACCCGTCAAGCGATATATAAAAGCACCCTCAACTAGAAGACAAAAAGAAGACAAATTTTGAAAAAAAAAATCTTAAACTTTCGCTAATTTTTTTAACAACATGTTTAGTCGGCCGTCTTGATATGAGTGACATAAATAATATGATTTAAATTTAGAATTAAAGAACTGGCATCCAGACCTGGTGTTTTTTTTTTAATATATTTTGTATATTTTTTATTTTAAGTAATAAAAATAAATAAAATTTCTTAAATAACAATGCTTGGGAGGGATTTATCTCCGATAGTAAAAAATGTTTGTTCTTGACCAATCAACAAAATACCGTTTTGAATTTTTGCTGCCAAAATTATCGTACTGTCCCCTAAAGTTGTATTTCTAAAGTTTTTTTCTTGAACATTTTTTTAAATAAACCAATTTTTTTGAGAATCACGTTTTATTAGCAGCATCTCCTAAAATAGTCCATTTTTCATAATAATCCTTGCAACATTTTATTCAGCACTGTACAGATCTCCATTCAGACTATTCATATCAAGAACCATTAAATCCGACATCGATGTGCATTCTTGTAGCAAAAGTCATGCATTATCACAAATCCCGCCACTTCAATTTAATTGGTTGATGTCAAAGTCACGGAAAAGTGTCTGATTTTCTTATGTCAATCCTATCAAATTAAATCAATTGACAGGACCTCGAATACGTTTCAGATTCCAATTCATTGAATGGCATTGCTTTGCGGTCTGAAATACACAATTGAAAGCCATAATCCACTCCACCACCGAAATTGCAATTCACCGCAAACTCACACGATACCCTACCGAAACCGAGGTTACCTGATGTCAAAAACGTAACAACCCCACGTACATATGTTGTTTGCTGAGATGTCGCGGCATAGTAGCCGCGCTTGAGCCTCTTCAGCCAGATTAAGGGAGAGACACGCCCGCAAGCAACAAGACACCACGAAACGCCTTAGAAACACTTGTCACTGCTCTCAAAAACCCTCAAAACGGGGGTTAGTATCCTCGAGATCCATCAGAGCATGCGGGGAGTCCTGAAAAGGAGGAGCTCATCAAATTGAAATTGCCGCAGGATTAGGGTTGCGAAAAAAAAGGAAACGAATGTACAGATGAATATGTCTGGCTGTCCCTCCCCTGAACACATACCGATTTCATTCTGTTCTCATTTTTGCTCTTGTTTCGAGTTCGTTTTTTTTCACTCTCTCTGTGTATTTTTTTTTATTTCTGTAGGTTGGGACGATTGGAGTGATTTTACGCTGTGCAGTGTTCAGTGCGGCAAAGGTGTTCAACAACGGTTCCGACGATGTCTTCTTGACAATCCAATGATTAACATGAACATGCATATGAACGGCAATGAGATGCAGCAGCCAGTGCCAGAGCAGCAGCAGCAACAGGATATGTCGGACGTCAGTAGTAGTCCATCACAGCAGACGGCAACGACAACGACAACTACAACGACAACGACGACGATGACGACGACAGATGTGCTCAATCAGCAGCATCATCCGCAGCAGCAGCATCATCATCATCATCATCAGCTGCTGCATTCAAGAGGAAGCAGCGCCAGCAGAAGCAGAGGCAACACAAATCGTCCTGTCAATCCGGAAAAGGACAACGTCAGGGACATCAGCAATAATAACAATGAAACAAGACCATTTCCAACCGCAGATAGATCGCACGATGGTACAAGCGCACCGGGCGGCAGTACACCCTCGAGTAAATTGAAGAAGCGGCGGAAGCGGAAGAAAGCCAAAAGCCTGTCGACGATGTCCTGCGAAGGATACAACATCGAGCAGAGGAATTGCAATACATTCGAATGCACTGGTAGGTGAAACCACTCTCAACCCACAATTCATCTTTTTTCACAGTTTCCTCTCTTCCCCTCAAGACGATATAAGTGACTTATTAAAATTTTACAAAAAGTTCCTGCCTCTTGAAGAGCTCCCAACTACTTCGGTGCCGCAACAGCCAGAACTATTGACGCCGCAGCTACCATCGCCATCGTCTTCGTCTTCGTCCTCTTCATCGGCATCCGCATCGCCACCACCGCTGTCGACGTCTTCGTCTGGGTCGAGTGTGTCTGCAGCGTCAACAGCAACGACGGCTCTGCCCAACACAGGATACGTAAGGAGCTGGAAGAATTCCTTGAATTTCACCCTAATGATCACATTGCGATTGAAGGTGAGTGCTGTGGCTTCAAAGTGCCGCCGCCTGATGAATGAGCAGAGCCCAAAGGACCGATGCCTTTTCTTGTTTTTGCTTGTCTTGTCGCGTGTATACCAAAGGGGAAGCCACGCTTCGTTGGGGAAGATAAAACGTTTGTTATCATCATCACTCGTTTGAAGTGAGACGCACAAGGAGCAGCCAGCTAAGGATGTTTCATAAATTCTTCTTCCACCAGAGCGTCTGCCCTGCCTCCCCCGTGGGGGCGCTCTGATGAATATATACGATACCGCAAAGGGCAAGTCCTTGGGGTGATATCTTTAGCACTTGGCACTGCTTACTTATCGAATTATATTGTCACACATGGAGCGAATGGAATCCGAGCAGATTCGACTATTAATCAGGAGGAGTTCGGGTTGTTCTTGTGCGGCTTAGTGTTTGCCGAAATTGACGAGCAATATGTCATCGTAGGATGCCTGAGGGATATTGGTTTCCCCTTGACGAATTGGAAGCGCTTACAGTCGCAGACAATCACGGTCGGGGGAGTAGTCATTTGTTGTGTATCGTCTGCGATTTGCTATCGAGTGTTATTGGCGAATGGATGGTGAAATCTGTTTGATTAGGCAATATTTTCTGACCGGACGAGTGGACACCGAATTTAGTTACAAATGAGACTAAGTTTCTTGAGGGAGTAGAGGTGAAGTGCCTGAAGTCTAGATGTTTGGGTCTGAGGATTGAGTTTAGCTGTCGTCGGGTAGTTGCCCACCTTTCGATGAACTCTGCGACATAACATAATACAGCTGAACATTTACGCCGATTTATTGTCAGCTCTGACCCGTTCCCTGAGAGTAGTCTATCGGAATAATCAACGAATCCCGAATGGACCGATGGGTCTAAGGGCTTCCTAAACCACCGCTACCTACCCACCTTCAGCATTGGTTTTTGGGTTTCGTCCAGGCCACGTTGAATACACTCTCTACCTTCCGGTTCCTGAACGTAAAACTTGAGGCCTTTGATATATGAGAAATGTGTGCCTTCGGTTTAACTAAATCTGGCTTTAGTGAAGATCAACTGCAATGCCGACAAACTACGAAGACACTAAGGGGATATCTACCCCTGAGCGATCACATGTTGTAAAGTTTGGATTTTTTTGCGAATCGTTATGCTTGCGAGATTAAGGCGCTCACAAATTCTTTTGTTCATCTTGCAAAGCTTCATGTTCAAGAACATATTTTTTTTTTTTTGTCTTTTGGGAAAGAATCGCTTTGCTAAAAATGGATCAGAGGTCAGTGTTTGCACGCGACATTTTCCTGACAAATAGCTTCCTTGATAATTTCCTTGTTTCTTGCTTCTTGGGCCTCTTCCGACTGTTGTCCGATTGGCAGTATAACAGAAAAAAATTATATCTTTCCGGCCTTGTCTTCATCTCAAAAGGATCTTCTTGCCGTGTTTCCATCATTAGTATTGTTGAGTTAACATATGAATTTCTAAATATTTCTTGGATTAATTTTTTTCTGGTTTTGGCCCTTTCCTTTCCACTTTGGTGTCTTACCTGCCAAAGATGCACATCCAGTCTGGAAGCGATGTGAAGTATGCATTCCATATATAGGATCCAAGAGTGACCTTTGTTAGGGAACTATGGGACATAACCCGCTTGTCGGTACTAGATTTGTGTTTAACAGTTCCGACGACGGACGGACATGGAACGATTATTTTCGCAGTCGGAACCGGTTTCCGGAGACATCCGGAACTATGTAGTTCCATGGAAATGCAGGCGATGAACATTTCATACAAGTTGACAGAACTATATGTTCCAACCGGTTGAAGGAGAGTAATTTGATGTTGATGCTACGCCTAGGGTTGTTCAAGACATGAATTATAATTTGATTTGTGTGTGGATGTAGGGTATAGATAATTGTGCTCACATCCAAATGTATTGTATTTAATGGACTGCGTGTAAATGTCCAATAGTGTGTGGATACATGCCTATGTCCGCTCATTGTTCCAACTCTGGTGCGTTCAAAAATGTGTGGTTCCATGCGTGCCATATGTGGCTTGTGTTCTGTACATACATTTTCACATTTCCCTTCTTTTCTTCATACCGCGGTGAACTCGGAACCTTGTTGAGTATGATCATGACCGATATGAAATATTTCCGACAGAGGACATAGTTCCGGCAGTTATACATGTCCGGAACTATAGCACGAAAGTCTAACCTTGGTTATGCCAAATAAAGAAAGAAATTCATCCAAAAGGTAGCTGGACAAAAGTCAAATATTTTAATGTCGTAATTCTATCTGATATTAATTGGCAATTGTAAATAATACCCTCGGTAATAAAATAACAAAAATTGTTTTACCAAGTCTCTGTTATTTCGGGAAAAACATATTCAAAGTCGTGCAATGAAGAAAGTTTATTTGCAAGCATTTTTAAGTTTCAATTGCGTGAATTCAGATTTTTGAAATGTCCTTCGGATAAAAAAAAGTCGTAAGTAGAGGGTGATTTTTTAGCTAATATCTTTTTGTCAACACTGGCTTAAACAGTGTTTTGTTGCACTGCCAAACATCTTCAGTTGGGTCTATAATTTAACCATGAATCGTCGTACAAACGAACAACGCTTGCAAATTATTGAATTTTATTATCAAAATGCGTGCTCTGTTAAGAAAGTTCACGCGCGAAAAATTGTGTTCAGCGACGAAGCTCATTTTTGGCTCAATGGGTACGTAAATAAGCAGAATTGTCGATTTTGGAGTGAATATCAGCCAGAAGCATTGGAAGAGCTACCAATGCATCCAGAAAAAGTCACAGTTTGGTGCGGTTTATGGGCTGGTGGCATCATTGGACCGTACTTCTTCAAATATGATGCGAATCGTAACGTAACTGTGAATGGTTTGGATTTTTGAAATGTCCTTCGTACTTAAAAAAAAATCGATAAAAATGTACCCGGGCTAAATTTGTAGTAGTAGGTAGGAAGTTTTATTAGTGAACTTCATGCTAAATCATGCCCAAGCCTGTACAACGCGGTACAACTATGTTCTAAAAACAAATTTTCTAAAATTGAGTTTTTTAACAATTGGTTTAAATATTCCAAAGATGAGGGAAAGACTTAATTATTTTCCGTATGTTTCGACAATATTTGACTGGTATGATGTCTGAGAAGAAGTAATAGATTGAAAAATACAATTATTAATTAAATTAAGTTTAAGTTTATTTCATTTTATTTAAAAACTGTAATTTATTATACAGACTGAATTATGCTGAAAGTCGAACATTTAAATAAGCTATGAGCATAATAAGCTCAGCTAGCGCGAACTATACATTGTTCGGAGACTGGGAATGGGTTTTATTGCTGAAAATCATATTGTGTGAAAATTTATCATCTAGACAGAGCTTTTCAAGCAGCAGCATAAGTGGCTAGCATGACTCGATTCATGGTAAGTTGGACTTTATAAGGATGTAAAAGACAAATAAAATTACTGTGCTCGCAGCGACTGCGGTATTGTCTGCAGACCGTCCATTTTAGGTAAATGCTTAAGCCCTGTAAATGAGCATGTAATTTTGGAGTTTGCCTAAACTATGCTCAGATGGAGGATTACTTATACTGCATTCACATGGTTCCAGTCATCAATGCCCAGATGTCTTGCGTCCGCGATCTATAGAGCCGATCTTTCGCTCCTGCTTGTAATACCTAAAAAGTACATCTTAAAGAATTATTACATGTTTATTTTAGCAAGGTGTAATATTTTTGACACTCCAACTTTTTCCATGTGTTATATAATAACAATTTGGGTGCCGCTACAGCCTATAGAGGGCCAGAACCTAACTTCTTAGCAAAGACTCGTGTTGTGCGTGCTATTGTTCTCATACTAGTGGGCTGTAGGTCCCAGTTTTATGCTGACTCCAAACGAGAAGGTTTTTCGAGACAGTTATACTCTGTCAAACCTCGGTTGTTATGCTCAAGTGTACAATGAAACGGCCGCCATGATTATGGTATGTGTGCAATGGTATGTGGAAACAAGAGAGTACATGACCAACAATGCACCGTCTGTTGAAATCGTCGTGTTTAGCGTCTCTGATTGACCCAGTCTCACTAAATTTTGTTACAAAGTTAGAACACCATTTTGATCATATTTTCTACTCCATTTTATTAACACTGGCTGTACCAAAACCTTAGCTGTAAAATTGTTTTCTTTAGTTCTCAGCGTTGCCAACAATTTACTGCACAAGTAGCGGAAAATTCAAATCTTGCATTAATTTAGGAAAGTTCTTGCTCGGTGCCTTGAGACATTTTTTCCAGAGGTTATTAAAGGCCAGTACTCAGGCATAATTACTGCGTCCATTGCCAGGCAGTGACCCGCGGTCAGACTACTATCACTGATCAACCACTCCAGTAATAGTGCCGTTTCTTTGATCTCAACGACAAATTGTGACTGGACCAGATTTGAAAACCCATTAGAAGCATTTTGACTTTTCTCTCACTGGAATTCGAACCGGGGACCCCTCTAATGAAGAGCAGGCACTTAACCAACTGTGCCATCCAGTCGTCTTGCCCTGATCCCTTCCTTATGCAAAACATTCGGTATAGTTCGTGCATGAGCCGGTGCAAGTTTGCTTCGTCTCAAAGTGTTCGGAGCTCTCTTGGGATTCACTATTTGAGACAGTTTACTTTCAGTTGCACCGTTGAAAATTACAGAGTTATTAGAAGTTGAAGGTTTTGGTCGGTTAGGCGCATGTATGTACAATTTCCGAACCACGAATTGGATGACATTAATACAGTGGATGTGTTATATAACTAACGGATGCATTAAATTTTCGACATAACGAACCTTATTAAAATTGCATTGAAATCTCTAAGTAGTGAACCTTGGCACATACTCTCTGTTCGATATAACGAACTACTAATTTCGTTCGGGACTATGTCAACTGTCTATGCTATACTAAGAGTAATAATAACATACTCGTAGTATGGGTGGCGCTACAGCCAGTACAGAGCCATGGCCTGGCTTCTGAGCAACCATTCTTGTCTTCCCACGAGTGGATTTCAGAAGATTTCCTATACAGTTATACTCTTTGAGCATTGCCAGGGACCTAATAGTGAAGCCGTGAAAATTATTTTGCTCGTACCGGGAATCGAACTAGGGCAACGTTGGAGTCACACCAATCCACAACGCCACGGCCCCTCAAAATAGGGAAAGGAACCTTACCCCTATTTGTCCATTTTTTAATAAAATATTATAAAACAGTAGTACAATAATAATCTTTCGATTTAACACATTCGTTAAAGTGAACGACCGCAAACATTACATCATTCGTTACATTGGCCGTCCACTGATTGTGTTTTTTTTTTAGCTACTGTAGCACTTAAATATGGTACGCCACAATTTCTATTGAAATGAAGAAGCACTTCAGAGCTCAAGTTTCACTACCAACTGCGGCTGAAACGCGAAACCAATCGACCGATAATATAACCAATTTGGTTTTAGTCAAGTGCTGTTCGCTCCCAGTGCAAAAAATCAAATCCAAGCACAAATACTCACACCTTTCCCCTGCCCCATTGAAATTCCCACTCGTAAAGTGATTTCTAATACTCTCCAGCCGTTTAATCAATTAAACCGCATTCAAATAAGCCAAACAATGCACGCTCACTTAGCTTGAATGCAGCGATAAGCCCCTTGCGTATTTAAAGCTCAAACGTACCACCCCCACTGTACTCACCCACAGGCGCGGGAGGAAAACATGTTTTTCAAATTTTCAAAAGTCCTCTCACGGTCTATCACTTCGCTAAGGGGCTGACGCTTCAATTGGCAACGCGTCCCCCGGGTGGAAACCACACCGCCATCGACGGAATGCGCATGCACTTGTTCAACATTCAATAAAATATTTTAATTATCAATTTATGCGTTCACACACTTCCGTCCCCAGCCGCCGCCCGATCGGCTGATTTGCCCATGACATGGCAATTAATCAAAACAGTTTTGTGGCGGTTTTTATCATATTTCCCGGTCGGGAGTAGGAATTGAACCCGACCAGGAAGTGGGTCACCGCTGCGGTGGCTGAACACGTGCAAAAACAACGAAACGTGTGCTGAAAAATAACCCACTTAAAACATGTTAATTAACATCCGCTTAAAAGGTCCCCATTTCGATTGGTGAGATGTGCTGCGCTGGAAAAAACAAGCAACAACAAGATTCGAGTTAATTAAAAATCAACTACCTCTTATCGGCAGTCGACTGGTCTTCGAGTGGCTGCCATTTGTGCGTGCGGTCAGCAGTTTATCATTTGTTCTCCTTAAAGCATTTTCTTCCACAGAATGACACCAAATTCACGTCGACAGTGTTCTCAGCACGGAACACCACCCACAACCTTTACGTAGAGACGGCCGCCGACGGCTTGAGGCTCTACCAGGAGCGGGACAACGTCACCGAGATGCTACCGGTGAAGTTTCAATTGTACGACAACCGCTGGCACCAGGTTTCGATCAGGTAAGCTACTGTCGTCTCGTTTGGGGTTCCCGCTCTATTGACCGGCACTGCTGTGGTCCGATGTTGAGATGAGTGTGTAATCCCCTGGACCAACAGCATCGCCCATCAACATGTGCGACCCAACCCCAGATGCCCGATTGAACCCTCGCCGCACACAAAGTTTAATTGCATTTTATTATCACCATGGTTTCTGTTGTTCTTGTGTTTTTGTTTTTTGTTTTTTTTTGGTTCCTGCTGTCATGGTATTAAATTTTATATTCCATCCTGTTTTACAGCATACAAAACGGCGATTTCATATCCATTTATGTCGACTGTACGTGGACAAACAGCTTCGTTGTGTCGAAGCGATTGTTCTCCTTGCCCATGGATGCGGATGTGGAAATCGGACGGGGATTCAGCGTGAGTACTTCTATTCATTTGTATTTTTATGAAACTGTATTTTAAGCGGCAATTCCGAATGTGTTCCGTGTAATTGATTTTATTTTATGCGCCACTCTCTCGGCCGGATGTTTGCTTTTTTTTTTTTTGCAAAATAAAACCGAATGGTTGCACAATTAATGGGCTCGACTATCCCTGGCCAATGCCAACGGTGTTAAACACATTAATGATGATATTTCGGTCATTAATTAGGAATTCACTTGAGGCGTGATATAACAGAATTTATTGACGTTTGAAGGTGTCCATTTGATTGGAAAATCCAATTAGGTGCATATAAGCATACGAGCATATTTTCCCAGATGTGGTGCCAGTGGATCTGCTGCTGTCTTGCATCCACACACACAGTATAGTGGTTGGCTTTAATCAACAGACTGTAACCTCAGAGCATAGGTGCGGGTATTTGCAGTCGTTGCGGCTGTGTTTGATGTATTTGCTCGGAGATTAGCTGGCCAGCCACAGAGCATAAATCTCTCATCGCTTTTTATGGGGATTGTTGTACTACCATGAACGTGCCCATTGAAGGGTAAATCTGGGATCTCTTGACATTTGATTTTGCATTTCCGTTTGAAATTCGGGTTTCCATCTGCTCTGCTGGCGATGTAATCTTAAACAAATTGATTGCATTTTAGGTTAATCGAATGCATATTTCCAAATTCAGAGGCATTTATGTAGGATAATTCTAATCATCTCCACTTGCTCCATTCACGTCATCATTCGAAGTCATACAGTTTTCAGTGATGCAGAAAGTTTAATCCAATCTGGGCACGATGGATAAGAGAACTATTCCTAGATGGAACTGCCTGCATGAATGCTGAAGACATTGCAAGCTACACCCGCGGACTAGCCGCTGGCATCTTCAAAGCAAAAGCTTGAAGCAGCTCATCTGTAACTTCAATTTTAATGAAAACACGCCAATATGTCAACTCGATAGGCATGGTATTTGCTTCGTAACGATAGGATCAACCTTCGCCATCTCTTGCGCATTCTGGTTGGTATCAGCCTAGCCTGCTTCAAATGAAATTTATTGAAAGTACTTAATTCAGCCCAAGCATACTTTCCATACCGCTAACAATAAACACAATCCATTTTCATGCGAACCGTGTGTGAGTATGGAGTGAAAAGAATTAGAGCGACACCACTGACACAAGGCCATACTTGTCCAGAGATACACATAAACATAGCTACTTTGGGACTCCAGATCAAACAATAGGTGGTCTTTAGTACGCCCACCAATCCAGGTGGGCATCACAAAAATATAAAAAACATATTTCTTCGCATAAACAAATTATACGTCCGCTTTTAAAGTGAGTGAGTTTTATACACGCACGCTTGGAAGTAATGCTACGTGCCCACAGATCGAAATCGCGAGGTTTCATAAATTTTCTCCAAAAAACTCCCAGGTTTCGCCCTACCTTTTAGTGGTCTAAGGGCCTCACGATTTCCTATAAACCTAATTGCAGTTCCCTTGAATTAATCCATCCATTGGTGGTTGCCAATCCGAACTAGCCTGCAGCGTGAATTTCAGTTTATTTTGCTCAATTTGTTGTTAATTCTCCCATTTTATCTCTTTCTATTTTCTGGTGTTCTCACGGTATTATGTCCTGTCAACAGACGGTTGTCTGGCAGTGAAACAATAACAAAAAAATATACGATTTACGACGATGGCAGCGGGTGCTTCTACACAATTTCAACCCTGTAACAACAGAGCAGCAGGTCTGTGGTTTCATTGACAAAACCAATTTGCACACAGCGTGGTGAGGGATATCAGGAGATTCTTAAAAAAGTTTTCTTGAGAATTCCGTCTACCTACGTGCGATGTGCACTTGATGTGCGAATTGAAGTCAAACTTCAACACACATGCGATAAGTTAATCTCTCTAAATTTTATCCCTGCGAATACATTCAGAAGTTTGGTTATTCATAATGTCAGATAAATTGAATGATTTTTGAGCATGAGGTGAGGAGATAAGAAAAGGTCAAGAACGTTAATAGTGTTGTTCGGTTTGATGAGGGGTGGTCATTCAGGGGGAGCTGTCCTCTGTGATTTTCTCCATCCGAACGACATTGCTAATGAGAGTTTTTACAAAAATTAATCAAATTCTCAACACTCACACGTGATATATGATGGATGTGGGTCGCTGTACTGCAGTGAGTTCGAGCATCGGGGACTCCAGATTCAATTCCAGAATTTACCAACCTACAGAATTCCTGCATCCACCTCTTTGCATAAACTTACAATGCTCAAGACCAATCTAATAATCTCGCTACCAGGAGATCACTACAGTCCACTGCCGGGTGGATCACCATGCTCATAGAGCATGGTCTAATTCCCACTAATGGATGCAGGAACTGAAACGGCTTTGTCGAAACTCGGGAGCATCTTCTTTGTTTCTGCTTCAGCCAAAACTCGTTATAAGACTCTAGGTCAACCATTCTCTAAATCCCTAAATGATTTGGTCGTCGTGAAACCACAACATCTCGTACATTTCGCGAAAACCACTTGAACATTCGGCTTAAATAAAGCTACAGTGGACTGCAACTAGCTTTTCTCTGTTCATGGACCTCGGTGGTTGGGCCGCCACCCCAACCTAACCTAACCTACAATGCTGAAATTGACACACAACTAGGTCATCGCAATATGACCAGAAGGCTATTCGGGGAGATCCTACAAAAGGGTATGCTTTCCTCTCTTCTCTGGATACTGGTGCTAGACTAAATTCCTATGGAACTAAGTCGTGCAGGCTGTAAGCCAATAGCCTACGCAGATGACATAGACCTAGTGGCAACGGCCAAGTTTGTTCATTCCGTTAGAGATATTGTGAACACTAAAGTAAATAAAGTGGAAAGTGGACAGGAAAAGCCGATGTGGACGTTAACCCGTCCATAACAGATCTCATACTGTTCACGAGAAGACATAAAATACCTCAAACAGGGCCTCCAAAGACGAAAAAAAAGAAACTAAGTTTCACTTGTCAGGCCATATAATTACATGCTTAGGTGTAATTTTAGGCAGCGAGTTAACCGGGAAACCGAATATTAAAGAAGGCATCAAGAAGACAGCGGCAGCTGTTTACACATGTCAGAGGATCCTTGCCAATTTGGGACTTAAACCGAGAATGGCTAACTTAAATGGAATGGGATGTATATACAACACTGGTTGTCTTAAATTGAAAAGTAGTATTCAAAGGTTAGCGTGTATCTGGATCACGGAAACACTTCGTTCCGCACCCTCAGCCGTCATGGAAACTATGTTACAACTTCTTCCCATGGATATCTATGGAAGTCTGGTAGCCACCAAGCTAAGGCTGAGGGAATGCAATCGCTGGTAAGGATCACACATCTTAGGACATACAGCAATAATTAAAAATGCGAGGATACCGACGCATAAAGATTATACAGCGCCCGCCTCAGACTTCGAGTTTGGGTACAAACCACTCATCCCAGACACGTAAGACTGGTCAAAAGATTAAGTAATGAAATCTGGTAACCTGGAAATTCATAAAGATGGCTCAAAAATAGATGAGGGTACCGGACTAGGAGTATTCTCGACATCGCCGAATACCTCCTTGTCCCTGTCTCATCGACTGCTGAGCAGTGTATTCCAGGCAGACGTAAGAACTTTCCATGCTACTGCCCGCTTACTGTCAATGAAAAGACGGGTTATCTAGCGCTATATACATAGTCAAGCGTCCATTAAGGCTCTGAATTCACCACCATCTGACAGAGACAGCGGTTCAACGCTGGTCCCTGAGATAGTGGATATTTGTAGGACTTGGCCTTCAAAAAATGCAAACAAAACAATAACTTTCCTAAAACTAAACAGGAGTGAAATAAGAAATTTTGTTTGCATGTTATCGGCCACCTTCTTTGCCATAATAATGGGAGCCCCCACAACGACGTCTGCAGAAGCTGTGGAGATGAAGAGGAAGAAGAAACTGCGTTTCACTTCCTCGGCACTTGTCCAGCCCTTGCAAGAACAAGAAATGACAGGCAACTACTTCCTCAGCAAACTAGTAAAAATATCAGGATAACAAATTGATTGTAAACTAGCACAGGAGTGTATTGTCCAAAATTGGCAAACAGGAAATCATTAGGTAGCTATCAGGTGTTAGTGTAGTCCCATTGAACAAGAGATGCTCGGTACTAAGTACCGGGCACTGATAATTGGCCACAACTGCTACAGCTGTGAGAATAACATTAACCTAACCAAAGATATCCCATTTAACGTCCCTTCAACGTGGGCTGCGAGAGAGACAATATAAAGATGCTGTCAAGCAAGAATTAGTCAACAATGTAGATCGCACTAAATCGCACTGCTCTCATTACTTACCACTCCATTCCAACAAACGTGCACATATAGGAAAACGTAAAATCGCATGACCAGTAAAATCGAGATCCCACACGATGTAGGTTTGGATATGGACTTTTTCATGTTCATGAACCGGTCGTGGCTCATGTCCTGTGGAGACTTCGTGCAACATTGTGGCCAGGAAAATGATTAATTTAAGATTTGTAGGTTTATCGAATACATCGTGTCATATTGCCCAATACAATGGTGCCATGTCATTCACTGCGTGGATACTATTTTCCATTTTGACTTTTATAAGAAAAATGAGAGCGGTGAGAGCAAAGTAATCTCACGTAAGCGACGCACTCTCTCGCCAAAATGTTTTCAACGTGCTGAAACACGTTGGTGCTTTTTGACATTGCTCTGTGTTACCCCGCATTTTCATTTGGAGGGGAAAGTTTATCGGAAATTAACAATATTTGAAATGATAAAGAAATAACAGATGATTGTATACATATTCATACCAGCACGTAGTCAAGGCATCAACGCTGCATTGTGAAACGGGCATAAGGGATGAAGTCACGTTAGCTTTGTTCTTTCGAAGGACCCACTGATTCATGATTTCCCTTCTGGGTAGGACTGTCGATAGTAGATTTCTGTTTGTACCCATCGCTTGATGTCTTCCATTACCGTAACCATTTTTGTCTCTGCACAATGCAATTAACTAAGTGTACACTTTTCTCCCACAGGGTGAACTGCAGCAACTTCTGGTCCTGCCCGACAACCAAGAACGACACCAGTGCTCCAACGTCCGGACATCAATCAACGAAGTAAAACGCTACATCATAGACACCTTCATCGATGACTACGGCAACTAATCGGGACACACCCCCACACCCATGTCCAAGGATAATTTAGTAAATTCATAGATTTAATGAAAAAAAAAAAAAAATAAAACTGTGTCCATAGGCATTCCGACTAAACTCGAAACCTATTCATACAAGAGAAAAATAAATTCCTATTTTAAGAGTAAAGCAAAAAAAATCGCAGACAGAAAACAATAAAGTACATAATGCTAAGAGGTGTAGAAAGGGCACGAAACAAGAAGGCAAGCATGTTACAATTCTAGATATCTATTTATAAACTGACGAAGGACGAGACAGAGAGATGGAGATGCCAAGTGTTACAGCTAAGTTAAGACAATACATCCTTCTCCAGAAATACTTTCCAACCCCTCTCCCAACTCTGCATTCTAAAACTCTGCTCTATATCCCGGATGAAGTCCCAGAAACCAACAAAAACAAAAAAAAAACTGTATATTTTAGACAAAATTTGACAAACAAGCTACACAAATCGAATAAATGTCTTTCATATACAAACAAACGTTGACAGACTATATTATATATACTATACACACATAGAACAGTATTCATATTCGTTGTCATTGTATAATTTAAATGCAAAACCAAAACAGTTTATTGAAAAGTAATAAACAAATCTTTGCTCAATAAAGAAATAAAAAAAAAAATACAAAAAAACGAAAATACAAAATTAAAGTCGAAAAGTTTTCTAATTTTCCCAGCAATTCCACTGACGCTGATGGTGATGGGAAATCCATGAGGTAAAAAAAAAGCGAAACCACTCAAAGGGGAGTGGATATTGAAGGACGGCCGCGCGAGTCTGCTTCACTTCCTATCAAGATGCATAACACAGCCTCGCCGCTGTAGCACACAGGAACGTCAGAACGACGGCGGCTGTAGTAGTAGAAGTCCCATATTTGTTTGCCTATCTGCCAGTGGAACGCAATACTCGTGACTTGGGGGATGGGGGATTAACAGAAAAAAGAGAAAAAACAGGAACTGCTCAAAGGACGCCCGCCAACATGGGTTTCAGTTTATTTTGCAATTATTTTCGACGACTGACCATATGATGCCGATGGAGGGGTTTTGCAGTTTTTCTGTTCCTCCTCCCAATACTGCAGCCTAATACCCCCAAAATCCGAGCAAAGCCAAATAAACAGAATTTTCAATACTCCCGCATTCGACTTTGCACTGAGCTGGTGCCGTAGTCGGCGCTGTTTCGTACCTCAGTGTCCTTTGACAAACTTGACATGGGAATAATAGATCAAAACAATAGTCAACAGGGTGGGTTTTTTCCGCAGTTTTCTTCTCCATCCGATTCGGAAATCTCGGGCGGAGGTAGGTGAAAATTTCGACTATCGCCGGGTATAGGCTACAAAAAAAAAAAAAAAACAAGCTCAGGAATAACAAATGGCAACGCACAAAGCGAGTGTCGACTAGGGGCTGTTCCACATTGATTTGGGAATTGAAAGCGAAGGTAGTTTAAAGTTTGGAACTGTGTGGGAATTCGTTGGGAATTCATGTCACGGCGGGGACTAGTTTGTTCTGTTGATACCGGCTGGCATCCGCTGAATTACTAAGAAGCAGGGGTGTGCAATTTTAAATTGAAAATGAAAAAAACTGGACGTGGTGCGTTTGCATTGTTTGCAATTTTGATCAACACCCACAGTCAAATTCATGCTGTTGTGGGTACTGTTAAATCGTAGCCAGATTATGTCTTTGAGGGAAGATGAAAGTGGTCGTTTATGTAATCACACTGAACCACAAATCACACTTGCTTAAGTTCTACAAAGAACTCAGATTGTGTTTAGGTTTTGAGTCTCACCAATCTATGTACAGCAGAAGAGCAATCCTTTTACTTTAAGACTGGCCTGCGATTGAGTTTCTCGAGGTAAGCTCTGTAGTGTTCTTCAAGGCTATGGTAGACCTCCTTTAAGGGCTGTTCAGTATCTACGGACCTTTCATCGTTCCTCAGCCAGGACGATCCTTCGATCTTTCGCCAACTTGTGTGCGCCATCTCATTGGAGGAAGTCGTCTGTTGAGTTGTCCCAATGGCGCGGAATCGCAGGCTCTTCGGGCCGGCGCCGTGGTGTCCATCAGCTCTACATGACCTAGCCGTCTAAAGCGTTGGATCCGTACAGTTCATGGTTGAATATTCTCCTCCAGACGCCATCAACACAAACAGGACAAAGATCGCACGCAGAACATTTCTCTTAAAACGGCCACGAGCTTCTTCATCCGCTTTCAATAGTGTCCATATCTCTGCGCCATAGAGCAGGACAGGGATGATCAGTGTGCTTTATAAATCCAGCTTGCTATTTCGGGAGATGACTCTGTTACTCAATTGCCTCTTGAGCGCGATGAAACTGCGAGTAATTCTGCCCATGTTATTGTCCCTGTTCACTGCAGAGCCGAGGTTGACGAAGTGCATGACTACCTCAAAGTTTCTCCCCTGTGCTACGTGGCACACAGCTCAAGTCGAGGGCATGGTCATCCCACGAGGTGGTGACGTCAACTGGCCACCGAGATCGTGCAATTTGACCCCGTTCGACTCTTTCTGGTGGGGTTTTCTGAAGTCGCAAGTCTAAGCAAATCCACAAGACCACAACGCCAACATAACCCATGTCATCAGCCTGATGACAGCGCGCCACCTATTCTTTACATAATAGCCTATCGGCCTATCAATCTTACAATCGATTTAATGTCGACGAAATCTCACACGCATTTGGTTTTATTTGAATTTAAAGATGGGAAGGGCTTAATGAAAAGCTCTTTATATGGACTTGAGCTAAGGCCAAGGCGAGAAATGGTCGTCTTCTGATATCTGGCAAGTCTTCTTGTTTTCATTATTATCATCATCTTCTGACCCGCAAGCCACTAAAGGGGGCGCGGGGGTAAAGCACGCACGAGGAGTTATACCCCAAAGAAACCAGGCGAGTTTTTGGACTTGGTCCAACTTGGGTCTGTCAAGCGGTGGTCGTATATCTGATGGAATCGCATTCAACTCCCGCCTCGGAAATCGTGATGATGGGGACATGTGACCATACCGTCTTATCCTTTTCCGTTCGCAGAAGCAGCTGCTAAATGTTGATTTCCTCGCGCACTTCTGCGTTTCTCACCCTATCGGGGGGAAGAAATCTCATCTCAGCCGCTTGTCTTCGTTCATTACCCAAATTTCATGACTAAGTGGAACACCGCTAACTTGGCTTAGACGGGAAGCTGTTCCAAAATGACTAGGCTTGGCCACTCCTACAGGAAAGCTTAGCATTAGTCGCCCCATCAGTCGTGAAAAAGACCCCGAAATACTTGAACTTCTCCTCTTCAATGGGACAAGAACAAGAACTCGATTTGCTCCATTCCATAATCCATATTGTTTGCTTGCGGTTCATCATCAAAGCGAGTTCATCAACCCGGGTTACCTCGGTCTGCTTTTATTCTAACCCGAGTTAACTCGGTTTATGAAACCTTCGGGTTGGCACACCACTAGTTCTATCCCACAGGTTCAGACTCGACCATCCTTCGGGCCGGAGCAGAGTTGTCTACGCACTTTTGGCTGAGCCACCTTGAGCGTTGGATCCGAAGTCGCATGACTAGGCGAAAAGCGGGAGGCTCACGCCTCTCATGTCTTCAGTAATCGTATCAGCTTTCGAGTGACCTCTCTCACTTTTCTTTTTCTGTTTATTTTTTTTTTTTTTTTGAGCGTCGGAACCTTATGTGGAAAAGAGAGAGACCGCGTCAAAGCATGGTACCTGCGATAAATTGTGGAATTTGCTGATACGAAAATCGAGCGTATAAAGCAGCCATACTTTTCAGCGTATTGAAATATGAAGCCCGAAAATGGTAAACAAATGGGTCGAAATCCAAGGTAGGGGCTGGTGTGATAGGACCAAGACACAGCCTACACATCCCTCTCTCCTCAAGCTGAATTGCCTTCCATCAACGAAGCCAAAAGCCATCAAAATATGTATTTTCAGATAGCCAAGCGGTTCTAAAGGCGCTAAAGAATTACATTCAAATCTTAGGCTGTCTAGGAATGACACAAAATACTAAATATGTGGCCAGGAAGTAACAGACTGAAGCTGAGTAGGGTGCCAGGACATGAAATCAATCAAAAAGGCTAAAACAGGTGATCAGATACCCTAAATTTGGCCATTCCCTCTAGATTAGCACTAACCTTCGCCTGCACAAATGGATCAGTTCTGGAACAACCAAGAGATAATCAATCACTCAAGGATACGCATGGAACAAAACAACAATCCCAAACGAGTCTAAAACTTAATAAAGCTGACCGATGAATGCTATGTGCAGCACAAGACACGGAGCATGCGATTACCATCTCCATAGAATGGCCCTTACCAGTTCAGAAATCTGTAGGCGCAGGAGCCTGGCGAAAGGTACTATGGAGCACGTTCTAATCGATTGCACAAGACAAGAGAGAAAAGCTTCGAAGAGAAAGCTTCGAATTGATAAAAAATAACATTCGCAACAGGGGAAGACCTGCTCAAATCCTGAACCAACGAATCTGACACAACGAAGATCTTTATGGTCGCCGTACTACTCTCTTTTATGACACCCCCTAGCCATTCCACCACGGGCTGCTGGTTTGAGGAGGAAGTATGTAAGCCGATGAGCAAAGGTATTCAGCGAATAAGCTTCCAAACAACCCAACTTTAAGGACACATATGCTTTTATGTGTAAAGTCAGTGACACTCACATAACGGATGCTTTCATTCAATGTGTACGTATTCTTGTGACATTAATTAAAACAGTTTGTTTGTGTTAATTGTAAAGAAGTGACGAGGCACATTTCGATTTCAATGATTTTGTTAATAAACAGTGTAGCCACTTTTGAGGCATTAAACAACCCATAATTCATGTACCGACTGCTGTTCTGTCAATTCATTATTGATCAATTATGATTGCGTGGAAAGAAATAACGTGCCTTTTGTGATGTAAATCATGTGCCGAGTATGCCAGTCATTCAGCGTGTAATTAATAATTTTAAAAATGCAGATAGGTGTATTTATGGGGAAATGAAGCGTAGGTGATAAATAAGACTAGTTACAGTTTATAGATGCAATTGATGCAGTTCGGTGACACAGACTGCACCTCTTATACACGCCGTGTGTGCTTCACCGAAAGGGAGACTGTCAACATTTTCAACAATTGCCTCAATTGAGACATTCATATTGAAGTAATCCATGCGTTCGACTCTTTAACATTTATGACGGAAAATCATGAAAAATGGAATCGCAATTCGAAGTGCGTTGCTGGGCTGGTCTGTATATGTACTGAGGGGGGGAAAGAAGTGGGTGTGCAATATTTGTGGCAGCGGGGTTCTTTCTTTTTCGTATCTAAGCCACTTAAGTGTCCGTGGTCAAGACATAGCACGGGTCGAAGGTATAGGGTGAGAAAGAGAGAGGAGGTACCTGTGCACATTGGTCTTAAATATCTATGGATTGTCGTCTGTGGGTAATATTAGGCTGGGAACAACATTACTGATTTGCGCCCACGCCCCGACAGAGGAGAAGGATGACAATAGCAAGGACGATTTCTACGATCTCCTAGAAAGAACATACGATCAATGCCCCAGCTATGATACCAAGATCGTTCTAGGAGATCTCAACGCACAGCTGGGCAAGGAAGAAATCTTTGCTAAAGTTATCGGAAAACACAGCCTGCACGACAACACATCCGGAAACGGACTAAGGCTGGTGGATTTCGCCTCGGGGCGTAACCTCTCTGTAATGAGCACACGGTTCCCACACCTCAACATCCATAAAGGGACCTGGCGGTCACCTGATCAATCAACCGTCAACCAGATTGATCACATTGCGATCGACGTCAGACACTCCTCCAATATTCTCGATGTCCGAACTTTTCGAGGAGCCAATATTGACTCGGATCATTTCCTTGTTGTAGCCAAGATAAGAATGAGGATATCGAGAGAAATACGGAGTCGAGACAGGACACCTCGTTTTGACGTTGGAAAGCTACAATCGCAATCGATCGTTAGGAACTTTGCCGACCGAGTCTCCCTGAAACTCTCCGAAAGTTCGACCCTGCCTACAACCACAATAGACCAGGAATGGAAACGTTGTCAAGAAGCCATCAAAGAAGCTGCCACTGATGTGCTGGGTTTTACGACACCACCAAAGAAGAACCCATGGTTTGACGACGAGTGCAGGCAGGCACATGCAGCCAAACAGGAGGCCTACAAGGCAACTCTGCATCGAACAACGAGAGCTGTTCGTGAGCTCTACGAGGAGAAGAGAAGGGAAGAGAACCGGCTTCTCAGAAGTAAAAAGAAAGAGCACGAGAAGCGCGCGGTCGAAGAGATGGAGAGATGTTACGGCAGGAAGGAGGTCCGAAAGTTTTACCAAAAGGTAAAACAGTTATCCGGAGGATATAGATCTCGGACAGAAGCCTGCAGGGATGAAAATGGACAACTAGTAGTAGAATCGCAGTCGATGCTGAGAATTTGGAAAAATCACTTCTGCAGACTGTTAAACGGCGATGACGACACAATTTCCGCTGTCAGGCAGAATATTCCACTTAATTTGGACGAGGATGACCAAGAATTCCGTCCCCCCGACTTAGGCGAGGTCAAGATAGCGATATCTAGGCTAAAGTCGAACAAAGCTGCTGGAGCGGACGGACTGTCCGCGGAACTGTTTAAAGCAGCTGGAGATGATCTGGTTGGGCGCATGCACCAGCTCATCTGTAAGATATGGTCGGAGGAAAGCATGCCCGATGAGTGGAATCTCAGCGTCGTTTGTCCGGTCCACAAGAAAGGAGACCCTTTTGACTGCGCCAACTATCGAGGGATCAGTCTCCTTAACATATCGTACAAGATCCTCTCTGCCGTCTTGTGTGAACGCCTGAAACCATTCGTCAATAACCTGATAGGTCCTTATCAGTGCGGTTTCAGGCCGGGAAAGTCCACCATAGACCAAATTTTCACACTGCGGCAGATCCTGGAAAAAACCCACGAGATGCAGATCGACACCCACCACCTATTCGTCGATTTTAAGGCCGCATATGACAGCGTACATAGAGACGAGCTATACAATTCCATGTCTAGTTTTGACATTCCAGCCAAACTCGTCAGATTGTGCAGGATGACGATGGAGAACTCTCGCTGCTCCATCAAGGTCGGTAACGAACTCACCGAGACCTTCAATGTCAAAAAAGGTTTTAGACAAGGCGACACGCTGTCATCTGATTTCTTCAATGTCATACTTGAGAAGATCGTGCGAAACTCAAATGTCAACTCCAGAGGCACGATCTTCCAAAAGTCCGTTCAACTGCTTGCATACGCGGACGACATTGACGTGATTGGACGAACACAGCGAGCTGTCAATGAGGCTTTTGCTAGCATTGAAGCGGAAGCGGCTAAAATGGGTTTGGCAGTTAATCAGGGCAAAACAAAGTACATGCTGTCATCACGAAAGGACGCACAACATCGACGCCTCGGACAGAGCGTCATAATGGGCAGCAGAAACTTTAAGGTAGTCAAGGACTTCGTCTACCTTGGCTCTGCAGTAAACAGGGACAATAACACCGGAACCGAGATGAAGCGCAGAATTACTCTTGCCAATCGCTGTTTCTTTGGGCTCAAGAGGCAATTGAGTAACAGAGCCATCTCTCGAAACACCAAGTTGACTTTATATAACACCCTAAAACACCCGTCCTGCTCTATGGCGCAGAGACATGGACGCTATTGAAAGCGGATGAAGAAGCTCTTGGTCGTTTTGAGAGAAAAGTTCGGCGTGCGATCTTTGGTCCTGTTTGTATTGATGGCGTCTGGAGAAGGAGATTCAACCACGAACTGTACGGGCTGTACAGCGGCATGCACCTAGTTAAGCGTCTTCGGATCCAACGCTTAAGATGGCTAGGTCACGTAGAGCGGACTGACACCACAGCTCCGGCCCGAAGAGTCTTCGATTCCGAGCCTTTGGGACAACGCATAAGAGGTCGTCCTAGAACAAGATGGCGCACACAAGTGGAGAAGGACCTCAACCAACTTGGTGTGCACAACTGGAGGCAGCTGGCGAAAGATCGTGCTGGCTGGAGAGGCTTGTTGGTTGAGGCCCAGGTCCACCCCGGACTGTAGCGCCAAACAAAGAAGAAGAAGAAGAAGAACAACATTACATATTTGTGTGGTGAAGAACGAGTTAAAGGTAAGTTGATGAGCGTTAATGGTGAGGCTGGTTTTGTGGGTGAATTCATGGAGAGGGGGATGCTCACTTGAGCATCGTTTGTTAAAATAGCGATAAAATACGGATGGAGACGAGACGGTTCGTCGATGTTCGAGCTAATCTAATGACTCTGCAATATTGTTGTCCCCTTTAAGTTTTATCGCTCACTTTTGGATCCTATCTAGTAGGCGTAGGATGGTCTTAGGAGCGGGTCTTGGAGCGGATATATGCCTTATCAATGAAAGCCAAATCAGAGGCTGTGAGATACTTAACTAACGAAACCCGAGCATTTCGCAGCATTTTTGACGACCTCAAACATGTGTTCGTTCCAACTAAGTGTTGTGTTGACACTCATACCAAGAATGGAAAATTTTCCGGTTTCATCGACCCCAGGCGCCATTCATGGATAATGACTGACTATCAAGGGTTCGCTTGAGTGACAGCAGACAACAATGAGTTTTTAAAGCATTGAATTCCACTCCATTGTTCTTCACCCAGTTAATTATGCTGTCAATATCGGAATTCAATGTGCTTAAAATTCAACGGCCGTAGGGCGGGGTCGTGAGCCTTCGAACGAATATGAAAAGCTGAGGATACTGTTATCAGCGAAGGAATGGATTGGATTATCTGATGTATACATTTATGAAAATCAGAAGGTGTCGGACACAGTACAGAGCCTTGGGGAACACCAGCATTTTTTTTGGCGGGTATTAGACGTTTACCCACGGACTTGCACAATTTTAAGTGAACTGTTCGAAAGGTAATTTCTAATCCATAGAGCAGGGTTTCATCGATACCATAGGCATTGATGGCATGTCCATATTGACCACGTCCTTTCCACTCAAAGGCATCCCTAAATATACATGGTACCGTCAGAGTCTTCTACAGAAGTCGTCGATAGATGTCCTCGTGGTATCATCGTGTGTGAAATGGTTTGTTTGTGATGAGAGGGGCTGAACTGTCAACTGACCTACAGAGACTGGATTCTCTTGGGGGACTCTGCTTCTAGTGACCGGTATACTGAGGCGAACTTGCAAATACGCCGTGCGAGCAGCTAAAGAGGAGGCTTGTAAGGAGTTCGGCAAGAAGTTGGAAAGCGCTCAAAGATCTGTGAAAAAAGTTTTCCGGCAATTGGTTTAACGAATGAAATTCAACATCATCGAAGGGGTCAAGTCCAATGATCGTACGTTGCTTCCAATCAGGTGGACATCTTCCGCAGACGGAGGGAGCACTTTTCATAGCCGCTCAAACCCAAACAGGGCACTGAGGATGCCAGACCCGTAGTCTTCAGTGGGGCGGAAAATAGTCCAACCGTGGAGGAAGTCTTTTTGGCGATTGAATCGTAATAGTTGGCAAATCGGCCGGTGTGGCTGACATCCGGCCAGAAATGCTTAAGGCAATGGGCAAAGAGGGAGTTTTATAGCTCTCTCGTGTCACTACAGTGGCCTGGGAACGTGGTGGAACCGCCATTTGTGCAGACTGTATAACAGCAATGAGGAACCAAATACCGCTGTCAGGCAGATCGAAACATTCAACCCGAATGAAATCGACGAAGTAGATGAACAATTCCGTCCACCCGACCTGGATGAAGTGAAGGTAACAATATCTAAACTGAATTCCAACAAGGCTGCTGCGGCTGACGGCTTACCGGCTGAGCTTTTCAAAGCGGTAGGCGATGATTTGGTAAGGAGCATCAACTAATCTGTAGAATAAGGTCGGAGGAAAGCATGCCCGATGAATGGAACCTCAGCATTGTTTGCCCAATCCACAAAAAAGGAGATCCTCTGGCCTCTGAATTGCGCCAACTATAGAGGCATCAGTCTTCAAGATACTATCTGCTTGTTTGTGTGAACGCTAAAGCCGTTCGTCAACAGCCTGGCCGGTCCAAACCAGTGTGGCGTTAAACCAGGAAAATCCAGCATCGATCAAATATTCACGCTACGGCAAATTTTTGAAAAAATCCAGTAACAGCAAATCGATATCCATCACTTCTTTATCGATTTCAAGGCTCCGTATGACAGCATTTATAGAGACGAGCTATACAGAGCAATGTCTAGTTTTGACATCCCTACCAAACTCGTCCGCTTGTGTAGTAATGACAATGGAGAACGTACACTGCTCCATCAAGGTTTGTAAAGACTTAACCGAGACCTTTGACGTCAAAAGGCGACATCTTCAACATCATCCTTGAAAGACTTGTTCAAAACTCACATGCCCCGAGGAACAATCTTTCAGAAGCCAGTCCAACTAGTCACATATGCCAATGATATTGATATTATCGGAAGAACTCAGCGTGGTGTCAATGTCACCCTTGTGAGTATTGCGACGGAAGCCGCGAAAATCAATTTAACGGTAAATGAGGGCAAGACTAAGTATAGGCTGTCAACGAGAAAGGTTGCCCACAACAGACGTCTTGGACAGAACGCCAGAGGTAGTCAAAAACTTTCTCTAACTAGGAACCTCTATAAATTCAGACAACGACAGCAGCGCTGAAATCAAACGAAGAATAACTCCTGCAAACTACTGCTTCTTTGGGCTAAGGAAAGCAACTGATAAACAAGGCCCTCTCTCGAACAACCAAAGCGAACATCTATAAGAACTTAATCGTCCCAGTCCTGCTATCTGAAGATGTATGGACTTTGTCAAAAGAGAACGAAGGTGCTCTTGATTACTTTGAGAGGAGAATTCTTCGGGTGATTTTCGGTCCCGTCTGTATAGATTGTGAGTGAAGGAGGAGATACAACGACGAACTGTACGAGCTGTGCAGTGACATCGACTTTGCCAGAAGAATGCATCTTCAAATGAGCAAAGTTTTACGATGTGACTCTGTAGGGCTAATTTTTTATGGACCAACAAATGACATGAAACGAGACAATAACTAAGTCTCTTAAAAAATTTACCATATCCAGTTTCAAAACACACATTTTTTGCTAGTACCCTATTCATTGGACTCACATCCTGAAAACTATAATTAATGAATCATCTGATATTTGAATACTGAGTGAATAATTCGCCCATTGATAGCCAAACATGTAGGACAGTTTACTCACGAAGAATGAGTACACTGGGTGCACTGATTCCATTCAATCCATTCAATGCAATGAATACATTCAGTAATATTTCTTTTTTCATTATAAATATCCGACTTATTAATGTACAAAATGTTGTTTTTACGCGGTCTGTTTTTGCAAGGCTTTGGCTTAGCACGGTCTAGAAAAAAGAAATTGGTTCCGTTCTGACACGACTTCATTCGATATATGGGTATATGGGTTTTTTCCAAAATTTGGACGTTTGTTTAAGAAAAACATGTACAACAGTATTATTCAAAGTATTGCCCATCTGAAGCTATGACTTTTTCCCATCTTTCTGGCAATTTGTAGATCCCATCCCAAAAGAACTGCGCCCAATTTTTGATATTCTGCTCTGAGGTTCACCGTATTTCAGTGAGGGCGTTCTGCATCGACCGGAACAAATGGTAGTCAGAAGGGCAAGGTCTGGACTAAGGTCTGGGCGGGTGGGGTAAAACTTCCCATCCACTGTTTTCCAAATAGCTCTTAACCGGAATAGCACTATGGGTCCGAGCGTTGTCATGATGGAAAATTATTACCTCTTGTCTGGTCGCATATTTTGGGCGTTTTTCGGCTATTGCTCTCTTCAAACGGATTAATTGTGTTCTGTAGAGTTGTCCATTGATGGTTTTACCCGGTTTTAGCAGCTCATAATACAGCACACCCTTCTGAACCCAACAAATACAGAGCATTACCTTCGGCTTTGCCATGATTTGGCGGGTTGGCCAAGGGACCACTGTGCAAACCACTTTTGGCACGTTCGCTCGGCTACCGCATGTTGACCATAAACTTCCACCAAAACACGATGACTTTCGGCAGCAGTTTTTTTTCATATTAAAGTAATGAAGAAAAACACCTTTTCAGGCACAAAGTTGGACATATTTGAATGAAAAAAAAAATGATTGTTGTTTACGCTTCAAATGAATGACATAAACTGCAATGACGTACAATGACAATAGCTTTCCAACGCATGCTCCAATGGAATAATACAAGTTACGCCATCTCTTAGCAAACTACACGAATTAAGTTATAAACCCAATAAATAAATAAGTAAACAAGTAGTTAAAATAAATAAATCCTTAGTAAATAAATAAATAAATAAATCATACATTTTGACTACTCGTAGTTGTTGCAAACAGATCATTAATTAGGGGATTGTAAGCAAAAGCGCAAGAATTCATAAACTTTTCAGTGATTTTGGATATTCTCTCAGACACAAATTCAACACCCGCTCTTTTATGAAGGTGTAAAGAAAGATAATGCCATGGTTGGTTTAATATTAACTTTAGAACTTTATTCTGAGGTACTTGCCAATTTTGTTTTTATGTGCCAATGGGCGGAGTTCTCCCAAACTGAACAACCATAAAGAAGAATAGCTTGAAATATAACTCTAAGTATAATTATTTCGATTGACAGAGAAAGTAATGATCTTCTATTTATAAATGGATAAAGGATTGTTGTTGCAATATTAAACATATTAACAGTCTGTGAGATGTATTCCTGGAATGTTTATTTGGAATCAAGATGGAAACCTAAATATTTGACAGAATTCTGAAACTTAACGTTTGTTCCAACAATCTGTAAATTAGAAGAGGGCTAACAACAATTTTTCTTTTTCTAGTGAAAAGGATAGATTGCAGCTTGTCCTTGTTAATTGGATCTTCCATTTATTAAAATAATTAAAAAACATTCAGTCATTTTCCTTTTTTCGTTATGAATATCCGACTTATTAATATACAAAATTTTATTTTTACACAATGCTCTTTGGCTTAACAAGAAATTGGTTCCGTTTTGTCACGACTCTATTCGATGTTGTAAAACGAATAAAATATTTTAAAACGACTTTCTAACGATTTAGTTGTTAAACAGTGCTATATGAAGAAAACCCTAACCTTGTTGAAAATATCACAGATATAGTGACTCTCATAATATATATATTTTTTTTTTAATCATTTATTTCTGGTATTTGATACAGTGTAGAAGTCCCTCTTCGTATGTACTTCATGTCTATTTTGTCCTGGATTGGATATTATCTACGGTGTAAAAACAGAATTAGGTGAATCTGAAATATTTGGTTCACTTGGGAAGGAAACTAACTCACTTAGACTGGTCAACGTTAGGTAAGAAAAACATTCGCAGTATTTTTGTCAGTTTATGTCTTAAGTTGTCGGCTGTTGAATTGTGAACATAATCAATATTTTACTTCAGTGTTTTGGCATTTCAGGCGCCCTTTTAATTTTTAAAAACCTTTATGGTCAGTTATACCTGAGCATTTTTGCCTTTGGTCATATGACAACGAAGAACGTTTGGTATACGTTCTAGAGTATTTTGGTCAAAGTTATCGTTACTGGTCAAAGGCTTGAAAGGGTCAAAGTAACACTGCCGGTCAAAGTTAAAAATTCGCCAAGGTTTTACGATTATGCCACATTTGGCAAGTGGCTTTTTCTTATTTATATATAAATTCTGTTCTAAATTTTATTCCTAAAAATGATGCACTCAAAAAATAATCGCAAAAGACAAAATATCGGAACCTCTATGATGAGCTGCTAGGTGTTCATAAGTGGTGTCGTAAAACTCAGCACATCATTGGCAGCTTTTTTGGTGGCTTCTTGACAACGTCTTCGATTGTTTGCTCAGGCGGGCTAACTTAGAGATTCCGGGAGACAAAGATCCTGGCAGTCACTTGCGATTGTAGCTTTCGGGCGACAAAGCGTGGTGTCCTGTCTCGACTCCTTGATATACGAGTTCTTACCTTGGGTTACAATAAGGGGTTGCAAATGGTCTGAGTCAATGTTGGCTCCTCCGAACGTTGTCTGAGTGCTCCACTATAGTGGCAAATAACGTCTGACATAAAAAAAAGGTGGAGGCGTCAAATGCTGACATCGATTGCAACGTGACTGTGGATTGATCATGCTAGCTACTGAGAGGTTCCGCCCCGTAACAAAGTCTACCAGCCTTCGTTTTCGGGCGTGCTGTCATACAGGCTGTGCTTGCCTATGACTCTAGCAAAGATGTCTTCTTAACCCAGCTTTCCTTTGAGATCTCCAAGAACGATCTTGGTGTCGAGGCTGGGGCATTGATCATATGTCCTTTTTAGGATATCATAGAAGTCATCCTTGCTGTTGTCATCTTTGTCCTCTTGCGAGGCGTGGTCGCCAATCAGGCTGTTGTTCCCCGTGAAAGACTTACGTCAAAGTAAAAGTTACGGGATAGTCAGCTCTTGTAGAAATTAAACGAAATATCAGAGCCGTTATGTCCACAAAGAGCGCGTATGTATATCGGAACACAGATGTCACTCTAACTCAAAGGTGTACAATTTTGTATAGTGCCACTTTTGCTTTCGACGTGCGATATTTTCCGCAGTTTCATCATTCATCACGGCTGTATATGTCAGCTTTGTCAGTTTCTAGGGCCTCTTCAAGTTCAACGGCCCATCGTGTTCTATAGAGGGATGCAAGTGCGAAATTCGTCCATGTCCATGTTCGTCAGCAGTCAGCAGGACCCATATCCGATGCCTGGAGTTATCTCTGAAATAGCCCCTTTTTAGGCGCTGGAGAAGTTAACCTAGGCGAAGCCCCCGGATCTGGAGAACCAGGTCCTCAATTAAAGCCCCTGGAAAGAGGGACCACTCCTTACATCTAGACGGTGGAAGCTATCCAGATAGCGTCACGGGAGGGTGCATGTCAGCTTGTCTGATGCATTTACTGGATTGTTGCTGGCATTTCAACAATTTTGCCCTGAATACACAGCTTCATGCTAGAAATACTTCACGGCCACGGATTACAATGAGATAACATACACAAATGGAACACACATCACAGAAGAACTTACAAACAAAAAGGATGACGTCCAAAAAACCCAGCATCTCCCAAAAAACTATCTACATGTCCGGCCGTAGATGCATCATAATCCCAATAGAACTCTCTAAAGTTAGGAACGACTCTTAGTTTTACTCCCGAGTGCTGCGTGATATACATCCGAAAGCTCCCCAAAAGGGTTGATTGGAGGTGCCTTAAAAAATGCCCGCAAATACTCAATTCGGTGAAATCCTTCAGGATTCATTGGCTTAGGGGTAATCAACCAACTGTTTCCGGCAGTAAAACGTGTGACCTTTGATCATCAATCCTCTTCCATTTGGCACGCCATTCGTTTCGAAATAACATCCCGAAGTAAAGCCCATTTGATCCTCTTACACCGCAACCCACACACACATACACGGGTGGTTGCCATTCCCAAAGCGCACACCCATATCTCATCCCATACCAAATCTTCACGACAGGGTTATTCATTCAATTTGTAAACTATTCATCAGCCCTGTGGCGGCTCGGCTCCGATCGAAGACTAAACATCCGACACTAAGCAAATAGCAAACAAATTTAAATTTAATCCTTCGGATTCAAACCGAAGACGGAGCATGTTCCTGCATTCCAATGAAATATGCATTTCAGAAGGCGTGTGTGAGTGCGTTTGTGTACGCCTGCCGACCGCCGACTACGACCGACGGAGAATGCTCAAATAGTTCCCATGCCTGACCACCATCTCAGTTTTCTTTGCGCCACCCTAATAAGCCCAATCGAATCCATATCCCTTCCACAGGTTAACCAATGTTTCCACAACCCGAACGCACACTCATGCCTGTATCCTCGTCATCCGTACGATAGGAGATTACACCAATTTTTCAGTTTTCGGTATCGGAAAATGCGATAAATTTCAGTTCACATCCCATCCGCGCGCCCGGTTCCGATTTGAGCAAAAAAGAACCATCGATATCCTGTTGAACAAAGTGATTACAATGGACAAGGACGCTGTCGACCGGAGACCGGAGCACGGAGACGGGCGCCATCCTCGCAAAGCCCCACAATGCATAGAGAGGACCAATAAAAGAGTTAGACGTGGACTGCTGACGGGCGAGGTGGCAGGGGCGAGAAAATACATTTATGGCTAATAAAGGAACGTGACGATCCCGTTCTTCTTTTTGCTCCTACTCTTTTGGTTCGTTACGTTGTGTCAGAGTCAGAGCCCCGACCGGCATCGAACGTGGCAGCCAGACTCATAAACAAACAAACATTAGTCCTGGCCGAGTTCCTTTTTTAAGGAGAAGGAAATATTTTCGAATTCTGGTCATGCAGTGGCTCGTTCCGTTCCTTATCGGGGATAAATATGTTTTCTTTGTGAAAATAAATCACCACCCGTTTGCGGGAGATCGGACTTAATTTTATTTGCTCTTGCGAGTGGGCTTACCGACGGCGGTCGATGGTCCAAATGGAAGGATATTTATAATTATTCGTTGGACATTGTCTCGCTTGGCTTGTGGTCAGTTGGGTGGTTTCGAACGTCGGGGTTTCTTTAAAATTGAAGACACACTCCGGCTAATGGCTTTCGAGGCAATTGATTGGACGGGCCACTCTGCGCTGAGTGGCGAGTGTGTCTATGGAAATCCTTGTCGTAAGTCACTGGGTGTGAAAAAGATGTGCTGCAGATGAATGAAACTTTCATGGGTAGAGCTGGAGACAAAGCAGAGCGGAAGATAGTGGAGTTTCCAAGAAACGCTTATAGCCAGCAAATTGAGTTCTTTGTGTCAACTGGTGACTGGGGATGCTTATAGGTGGACCGTATAGCAGGTATATACTTGCGGATCAAGAGTTCTCTCTCTTCGCACATTCACACTTTCTTGTGGATCCTTGGGTATTTTCTGAGTTTTTGTCCACATCCCCTGAAGAGGTCCAATTTGATGATGCATGCAATTTGCATGGAATTCAATAAATCATCTTTCACAATGCCGACTGATGACAAATTCTTTTGCTTGTGTGAGGACTAGTATGAATCGACCACGACGGGTGCGAAGAATCTTCAACCAACCTATGGAAAAGTTACTTCCGCCCAAGCATACCAAGACCTTACCCTACTTAAGCAAATAGTCAAAAAGTTTCCAGTCAAATTAACGCCCAAAGACTATGTCCGTCACGTGAAAAGATCATCAGACCCCTCAAGGAGATAGACACTGTCAATGACTTGGAGACTACGATTTATTATTTCGAATTCCATGGTCACGTACATTTAGCACGTTTATGTGATGACGTGAATTAATTTCAGTACGTCCTACATGAGTTGTTGTCGACGCCCAGTATCTGAGACTTCCACAAGATATTTATAGTCGTCACGAAGAGATCCATGTTCGCGGAGCTCACTGGAGTACTTACATACTTACAAATCGAGACGAAACATGCATCCACCACAACACTCACGAGACAAATTGCAATCCATGGGCGAAAGTGCACCGAGTTGGGTTTCTTGGACAACAAGGTCTGTGTCACAGTGTTTTAGAATTACACTGAAAAGGGTTACAACCGCTGGCGTTACAACCCGTAGAGAACCAGGTCCTAGCTTCTCAGCAACCACTCGTGTTGTACGTACTCTTCATGTCTCACGAGTGGAAGGGACCTACAGTTTTATAACAATTTGAGAAGCTTTGTCTAAATATGTATAATCTTTGTCAGTAACTCGAAAGGGGTGGTTCAGTGAAAAGTGTTTACTCTTACCGCGAATCGAACTCAAATGCGTAGGGGTGCAAGCACCAACCCACAACGCCACACCACAAATAGCGAAGGGCGAGAAATTACCATATTTGCGGAAGGCAATGAAAACTCAACACGGATGCACTCGTGTTTCGTCACCATTGCACACGTCCATAAATGCTACCCCATCCAGCATATTTTCCAGATTCATTACGCATTCCACACTCTCGTCGACCTGTGGGCGTTTATCTTATTTAAAGCATTAATGCTGCCATAACGAGGCATAACAAAAGTATTTTGGGAAGCGTAATAGATTCTGAGAAACATTTAGAGAATCTCGTTCGACTGGAGTTAATGAAATGACGAGAAATCCTTCTCTTCTCAGAATCATTGCGAAGTCAGCACCACAGACATTACCTGAAACCGATATCTTCGGTCAGATGTGCTTTTACTGTACAGTAGACGCTCGATATAATGAACATTGATATAGTGAACACACAATATTTTATATAGGCGATTTTAAATAGTGAACAAACAGATATAAATAAATTGGAACCATGCTTTCGTATGTGTTTTCTTTGAACCTTTTAGGATGCAAAAAACTTCTCAAACTCATTAGTGATATGCATAACTGAACAGTTGGACAACGCCGATGAAACATGCCTTCCGGATGACATATGGAGCAAGAACCCGTATGCGCAAAAACTGCTCCCAGCGAAAAACAGGAAAACAAAAGATCACATTTTTAGCGTGTGCTAATGAAAAAATTCACCATAAAGTGAAACCACTAGTCTTAAGAAAATCACAGAAACCTCGTTCTTTTAAAAAAGTTTCCTGTAGCCTGTGCATTACAGGAACTCCAAATCGGCCTGTATGACCTCAGCAAGTTTCAAGGACTGATTATATTTATTCCGGAAGCATGACGTTTTCTTCGTCAAAACGAGGGTTAATGTAAACGGTCGTTATTTCAGCATTTTGAGAATGAAACTGTCGAATTCCGGACGAATAAAAAATCGGACGAAAATACGAAATGCCACGGCACCAGTTCACTTTCGGATTTCGTTGGAAATTTAAGCCGTGAAGAGAACCTCAATCAAAAAGAGAAACTCACGTGTGTTAACTTTAGCCCCATACGCTAACTCCTAACACTTAGGAGACGAGAGAAGAATGGGACGAAAATAAGGTCTGTAATCCAACCGCATTAGAAATCTACACTGACGTATCAAAATCGGAAGAAGGCACATGATCAGGCATCTATGCCAGTTTGCCACAGATCTCCGGCTACCGAACCACTGCGGTGTATTCCAAGCTGTTCAAAAGACCACCGTCAATGAGCCAAATAGACATAAGATCTTTTGTTTTATACATATACAGCCACGCTGCCATGAAAGCTCTGGGCACATCATCGATCAACTCCAAAATGGTAAAACTCCGCCGTCTATCTCTAACACACCGTCTCCACAGGACATATTTCTCCCCAACATTACAACCACAATCCGATATATTTTCTTTCGTGGGCAAGATATGCCATGTCGCTTCACTTCAACGTTGCGATAGCGTCAACATCAAGAAGCGAAGTAGATCTCACTAAAAAATAATGCCAAAAAATGCCACTTCAACTTTTACTCTCAATATTTACCAATCCATTCAAGTCCCCGGGTACATGGGTGCTCTGGGTAATAAATGGGCCGATCAGATAGCAAGAAAGGTGGCGAGTATGCCAATGGCAACCCACTCCCACTTGAAACAATAAAATGGGGTTTGATGATGACTCCGATAAACGATATGTTGACAATTGCAGGACATCGAAAGCGATGTGGCCTAAGCTAAAGCAATGAAGGACTGACAGGAAGGTCATCAGTAATGCAAGAGTTGTGCTAACTGGCCACTCTCTCATAGGCAACCATGCGAAAAGACTTGGTGCGCCATATAATGACTTCTGCAGAAGCTGCAGGGATGAATAAGAGGAAGCAATAATACATTACCTGGGAACATGCCCTGCACTCGAGGAAACCGGAAGCGAACTGGTATGCGAATATTATTTCAACCAGAGAAAATCTGAGGACAGATCCAAATTGTATCCAACAGGGGTAACAGAAAGGGGTAAGAAGTAATCACAAGTGACGAGGTCAAAGGGTAAATGGGATTATTATTAAAATGTCGTACATAACAACACAAGGGACCAGATGGTCTAAGTGGGCATGATTTCATTTAATCATGCAGTCACCCTACCTACCCACTTACCTACGAGACGCAAGTTAGGTGACTCCATTTACAAGGGAAAGGGCCTAGCTTCTCAGCAACCACACCTCCAGTTTTATGCCGACATTTGAGAAGCTTTTCCTAGACAACCATTACTCTTTGAGCATTGTCAGTGTCTCAAAAGGGGTGGGGCCGTGAAATGTATTCTTCTCGTACTGCGAATCGAACCTGCGTAGTTTCAAGTGCGTTCTGGTCGACGCACCATTACACAGCGGCAGGACAGCCAGTCCCCATTCACCCCAATCGATCCTGTCCGCTAAGGCGTTTTTAATTTTAGACAATACCCCGAGCCATCCTCCAGAAGGTGCGCTTCCAACTAAAGATGCGAACATTTCAGTCATGTACATGAGTTCCAGTGTAACCACTAAGTCAGCCTTTGGAAAAATGCTATCAGCCTGACCAAGATTTGTTGCTATCAATTGCTGCTTCTGAAAATGGTGGGTACTTATCACCAATTATTTAATCCACCATTCTATTAAATGTAAGAGAAAACTGCGACACGATTTGCGATTTATGAAGCTATTAATACAGTATCAATAAGCGGCGCTGTTTTTGGCTTGGCAGCAGTAAATTAGAAGCTTCAGCCATCGGGAAATGCTGGAGCAACGTCATTGCGTTTGAAGAACACCCGAAACACGATTTTGAGGATGAAGGTGAAATACCAGTGTTGTTCGACATTTTTGCCTTTTTTTATATGTTTCCACATTAGTTGTTTACATACGGAATTTTTACTATGTTTGGGTAAAAAAAACTTAAAAGACGTCCGATTTGTTAAAAAAAGATTCTCTAATACAAACCACCACAGTAACGGGCTCACAGTAAAGAATTTATCAGGGTTAAACATGTTATTATATGCGTGTTTTATTGAGAATCTGTACTCAGCTCAGTATTACGTTGACACGCGAAGCAACAAAAAAACAAATTTCTGACTAAAAAGAACTCAGTAGTCAGTAAACAATAGGTTGAAGAATCTCAATCACAGTTGGCGTCTAACCTACAATTCAGACACCACCGCCGACACACATACCAGATACCAGCCGCTGACAACACTTCATCAAGATACAGCAGAATTATCGGCAATGGTTTCTAAATATCGGCAGATATCCCTCAATCCGTTGCGTAATATACAAAATATGAATAAATCCATATTTGTACAAGCTTTATTGTGGCTGAAACATAATAGTGAATTACGCCAGCCGACTCCTTGTTATATACTCCGTCCGCGTTGACGCACTGCGTTAATCAGCTGTTCCCTCTTTCTCTCCAACAACAGATGAAAAATATCGCATCAGCTGTTTTCAAGTTAACCTCAACACATTTCAAATTACTTTTTTGTTAAAATAATTTTAGTCAACTGTTTTCTTCAGAAATGAAGTATGATTCTAAAGCCAATTCGACCAATCACAGAACGGCATTTACGTTATTTTGTGAATAACCTTAAAAAATTAATGAAAAACTGTCAAAATGTCTCTAAAATTCGTCGATGGACTAGGGGTCAATCAGCTGTGAAGTTGGGCACCTCTATAATACTTAATATCTGGTTTTCATTTTTCAAATGCCAGTTGACACAAAAAACCTGAATTTATTAGAAAATCTCTCAAACTCCGTTCTCATAGCACACCGTTCTGTCAAACATTCCTCGACATATTCGATAACGAAGTGCGATGGACTTACATTTTACGTTTTATGGCGATCCTCGAATCTATCTTATTTTTCACTAACGCAGGTCGACACAGTATAATGTGCATGCCCATTAAATTGAATGCGGTGAAAGACGACTCCAGCTCAAGCACACTATTGTGTATCAGCCATTAAACACATTTAATAAGAACTGAAATATGTATACCTCCTTATTCTCTTAAACGACGTGACAAATTCTCGCCTCGCATTTCTCTGTCCCCTCATATCAAAAAGTGAATTCTTGAATATAAGTGAGGTGACAAAAAACCAATCAAATTCTCAATACAAAAAAATTCAACTTTTGGAGTATCTTCAAGTGGGATCAATTTACATTCGGGGGTTATATTTGCTAATTCTTCTAATTTCAGTGATGCCTTCAGTGCAGAGCTAGTTCGTATTGGATAGCGTCTTGCCTATACTTCCCAGAATGACTATATTCAAAGACAGTCCAAAAAAATGTTCCATCGCATCTATCCCTTGATGCGCAAGCAAAATGGATTGAGGCAGAGGATAAAACTGCAGCTTCACAAGCAGCTTATACGTCCGATCTGAACGAATCTGGCACACCATCTCTAAGACCAGGCATGACGAAGCTCGCAATTTTCGAAAGAAAAATACTGCGAATATGTACCGGACTCACCTTCGTCAGGGACGGTCAAAGGCACCACAGCAACAATAGGCTTCATCCCCCTGCAACAGTATATGGTGGCACTGTTCAGAAAGCAGCATACATACACCAACAGCTATCCTAACGAGGAAATCAGGAAGTTGAGAAACACAACCCCTGGACAACGTTACCTCAACGCGTTAAATCTGCTAAACGAGCAGATTTTTCGACGACGTCGAACAGCGAGCTGCATGGATTCTACCAGAGCAGCTATATCAATCACCATCTAAGTCGGCTAACACATCACCATCACATGCCAAAAGGACCACCATGGACACACGGACTTGAACAACCCGATGTAAGCACCAGGGCATACAAAATAAACAATAAACCGACATTAATAAAAAACATTAAATTAAACAAAGTACATCCGTTGGGCCCCTATTGTTGAGCCAACACCCTAATCTTTAGATTGTAAGGCTAGTTGTAATCTCGACTGTAAAAATAATTCCGTTTAAACAAATTTTTAAATCGGTCCAAGAAAAATTGCTATGAAAACATTTCGAGCTCTTAAAAAATGGATTTCCGGATGTGATTGGAATTATCGTCAATTAAAGCGGCCATGCAAGTTAAAATCTCTTAAATCCAATAAAATCATAGTTTTAATATTCAGATCATAAAAAGTAAGGGAGGCAATAAATATCCTTTTTTAATGTATTCGGTCCAGAAAGGGTCCTAACCTCCTCCCATTGAGTACTTTTTGTAATATAATAGTTAACGAGATAATGCTCGACGGCAAGTGCATCGGCACTATTTCTTTGGGCTGATAAGAGATATTATGTAGTTTTGTAATATTTGAACGATAGCAGACGTCTTCCGTTACTCAATATCTAACCGAGCGAACTCAGGGTGTGTTAATTGCCACTCAAATCGCTGCTTTGTTGTTATTTTAACTCTAAACGTATACATATTAATCAACTTTTAATCCAATCAATACAAAATTTGGATTAGAACTTATATATTTATCCTACGTCGTTTGGCGTCACACACAAAAATACAAACGACGAAATCTCTCTCATTCCATCTCACTTTCTCATGAAATGTGACTAAGGGAATACACACGTCAGTCGTGCGAGTGACAAATGTCACGTAAAGTGACTAAGAAAATACAAATTTGTTAAAATGGCACAGAAAACAAAGGATCTCTGATGCACACAGAAGAATAGCGAAAGCTCACTCAAAAGCTGATACATTTTCCATCAAAGAGACGACAAAATGATTTTTTGCAAATAGAATACTTCAGATAACAGAATATGATTGTTCATACAAAACAAGAAGGAAACGATACAATGCCTCCAGCCACATTTGAACATATGATCTACAGACCCCTCGAGCAACACACCAACCCGCACGGCCGAAGAACCCGACGAAGGATTTTTTTTTTTCGATCACATTCGGTCTATATACCATGGTAACTGTGTTCCTACATCGCTATGGATGTTGTGTGTAAATTAAACACTTTTGTGTTCTTTTAATTTAAAAAAAAAAAAAAATTTTTACTTTTTATTTATATGGGCATAGTAACCCTTTACACGCAAACTTAAGACTGACCTACAACTCTCTAACATCTACCTTAAATACACCTTGCATGGCCTGGAGTGATGGATTGCTCCCAAAAGTGTGCTCGGGTTTCCGGATGCCGTACGTGATGGAATGTGGCTATGTCTCCGGTTCGCCAGACGCTAGATCAGCGTTTTTCCGGAACGTTGCTGGTGAGTTGATGCCATCGTGGAACACATGTGAGGGAGAGAAATATTTCGCGGCTTGACTTGTATATCCATTCACTTGGTGATCCAGTCAGTTGTTTGGATAAGTTCGTTCGCAAGATCGAATGATAAGGAAAACAAAATAAAGGGTTGCAGCAATATGAATCGAACAAAATGTGTGTTATCCATGGCTACACAACTTGAAATGCTTTGATACCATTTATTTTTGCTCCGCATGCGATGTCTGTGTAACTATATTATCTGTGCAGTATGTTTAATCACAAAAAAATTGCCTATAAAGAAAAAAAAAGGAATGACCCCGGTCAGATTTGAACACAGAAACTGCACAGAGCTGACTGAGCAAGAAGCAACCCACTAACCAACTCTATCAAATGACTCGATAAGTTCTAAGGGTTGCGGTATAGGTGCGACATACGTTCATACAAACTTACATATAAAGCGCTTTATTATAGAGAGAGCTCACATCGACACAGTGCTAGTATGCTAGTATAACTACACAAACGGAATAATCCAAATAGAAACCACCACCAAGTCCAAGACGATGGTGGTTATGCGGATGACCTGACACGGCACAAGCACACTAATAAAGTCGAGGACCTTGTCGTGTAGAATAATAATATAATTAATTGTTATATTAATGGCCCCGTCGGCCAGTAGAACAATATCCAATTGTGAATAATTTGTCCACGGAGGAAGTTATGAACCTTCTGCACCACATAACAAGACTAAGTTATACGGCAGCCGATTTAAGCAATTGGAACGAGGTGTCTCTCATGTGTCTACAGATATTGAAGACAGTGTCATATGACCTGTCAAGCGGTATAAATCGTTCGCGTCGAAGCGTTTGTTCGTTTATTTTTAAATATTTATAAATTAATTAAAATAACTCGTGGATAATTGTGATGAATGCAATACTGGCATTCTGTCTGCTGAATTTATTAGCTGCGGGGGAATTGTCTGCGACAGCCCTCCAGTTCATTAAATCAACAGACAGTGTATGCTTTAAGTGCAAAATCTGCAATAATGTTCCATTTTTGGGATTGATAAATAAGCTCACTTCAATGGCAAGTGAATTGAGCATAATAAAATCGGAAATTCGTGAAATGAAGTGTAATTCTTCACAGAACTCGAAAGCCAGTGAAACGCCATTGGAACCACCCGTTGCCCCAACATCGGGAATTAGTGAAAGAGCGGAAAAATGGGAGAAGGTTTTGCCGAAAAAACCTCGACAAATCGTGGGCAATGACGCGTCTGCTTCCGAACTTGTCGCGACTCCCACAAAATAGATTCACGCAGCTGGTTTTCGTGTTAACACTACGGAAAGTGCTGTGAAGAATTACATTTCATCCAAGTTGAACTCGCCGGACTGTGATGTTACATGCATTAAACTTGTTAAGTCAACCGCGGCCTTAAACAAATTACACTTTATAAATTTCAAAATTACTTTGCCCGAAAGTGCACACGCGCGCGCTTTAGATCCGTCAAATTGGCCGCCGGCCGTCGATCTATTGCTCGTTAGTCTCGATTCCTCAGATTCACTCAGATTCGGAAGAGTACAAACAAATTTCACGAGATATGCTGTCCGTAAATTATACTCCTTCGAAGAACTCCCCAAGTATGTCGATAGATGTAAAATAATAGGCTTGCAAACCTTAAGTTTCAGGCGTAAGGCAGCGTCAGCCATGTTCATCCGCGATATTATTAATTGCCGTGTAAATTCACCAGATTAACTTTTTCTCATGAATATATATGCTCTTCAAAGGTCTCTTCGAGTGAGAAATTTACGAAGGATAAGAGGCATAGAACCAACTGTGGTTGTAATGAACCTATTACAAAGTGTATAAACACTTTTAATGAACTTTGCAACGAAAGTTATTTTGGCTTGTCTCGATTGGAGTTTAAAGAATGTATCCATGCACTATTCTTTAATTAATGCTGTTTATTTGATGCAATCTGTGAGATGCAAAATCGGTTGTTGATCCTTAGTTGCGCAGCAAAAATCTGCTGTGTAAAGCGATACTGAGAGTTAACACTTAGAGAACGTAGTGTGTTGTGTGCTCTGTGATGAAAAAAAAAACAAAAAACAAAAACGACGACAAAAAGATCAACACCTGGGTGTGGACCTTCCGATTTGTAAAGTGTCTTCTAGAGATACTGTGTATTTATTTGAGAACGAATTTGAATGGGCAAGTAACAATTACGTGAAATACACGGATGTTTTTATCCTTAAAATGTTGCAAAAAGGCGACATTTATTGACACAAGTTCACAGAAAACGCAAACGAAACTGACTAACTATTTTAACACAGATTAAGTTTAAAGTGATTCTTAAGTTTTTTTTTTCTTTTTAGAGAGATAGAGAGAGATTTATTGTACCTATTCATCATTACAAGTTGTGGTTTTGTTTGTCTTACATAAATCGTACGAGCATGACTTTTGCCGTGGGTTCGAACCCCATACAGGCGGGAGTCTAAGTCGAACCAACATCTGGCGGGAGTCTAAGTCGAACCAAAAGGTCGGTCCGTTTTTCTTGTAGAGGTACGGAGTTGGGAAAACCAGATTTCATAGCAGGGCAGGAGAGCATGTGTGAGTTACCTGCAGCTGTGTTTAAAATAATAGTACTGCACTTTTTATTTGCATATCCCAAGCAATTCCATGAAAATTCTTTATATTCTCCCTTCATACCCCGAGCAATTGCAAGCAAATTTTGTTATATTTTCCCAGAAAATAATTGATAGATAGATAGAGAGAGATTTATTGTACCTATTCATCATAACAAGTTGTGGTTTTGTTGTCATTTAATAGTAGTTTTAATTTAAAAGGTCTCTGACCTCAGATCCTTAAGGACTGGACATCTACCAATAAAATGCACAATGTCTTCTCTCTCTGATAGGTTGCAAAGACTGCAGTAGATCGGCAAATCGGGACGATGTGGGATATAATTTAAATTAACGAGTTCTCCTCTCATCTTGAAAATGGTAGATATGAGTTCTTGATTGTTACTGTTATTGAAATAATTTCGTTCACATAAATTATGGTTGAGGCAACTGTATGTTGATCGATGTACGGAGGATGTAGCCATATTAATACAATCTTTTCTATATTGTTCGTCTACTTTGGAGATAAGTTCGTAGAGCATAACTTTCAATAACCTGAGGTTAGTCGTCGTGAAATGGAATTGCATCCCACAGTAACCTGCAAGCTCTTCCAGTTTCCTAAACCAAATATTTATTTTTTATATGGTTTTCATAGCGACAATTTTTGGCAGTCTTTCATCAGGCCTCTCAAGAACTTTCAGCTTCAGTGTCTTGACGAATAATGGCGATATTTCTGTTTCTATTATTACCATACAGTTAGGCGTCGTTCTTGGTAAACCAAAGGTTCGTTTGATGTAATATCTTAGAAGTTGTTCTACAGTCTCATATTGCGTACATCAATACCGATTCTGCAACACCAACGAAGACCTTATATTTAACGCTATGATCAACCAGATTATGTGAGAAACACCTTTTCCAGGTAGCACATATTGCACTTTTCGGCTTAATAAGTTTGTCCTTCAAGTGAAAATCCATGTTAAGGTTATTAGTGATTGTCACTCCAAGGTATTTGTACTTCTTCACCACTTCAATTGGTTCCCCGTTGTAGTGCCAACTTTCATTTCGACACAGTCTACCACCTCCCTGTTTGAAAATCATCACTTTTGATTTTAATAGGCCAACCGTTACGTTCCACCTTTGCCAATACATATAGAGACGGTTTATCATCAGTTGCAGCATTTCGGCTGAATTCGCTAATAAAATCACATCATCAGCAAACAGAAGCGCTTTTATTGTCACCCCAGCAAACTCAATTCCGCCTGGTAGAAAGTCTGTTAGGTCATTGATATACAAGGAAAACAGTTGAGGGCTTAAATTTTCCATCTGATGTATTATCTTTGTTGTGTTTTACTGTTTCTTAAGGCCAAGTTGTCTTTGTTGAAAATACAACATTTTTTTTTATAAATCTGTCTTGTTTTATAGTAATTTCAAAGAATTAAAAATTTTAATTATATTTTTTTTTTTTTGGTGAACTATACAATCAAGCAGACACATTTGGAGGACGAGTCAACGCCCGTTGCAGTGAACAGGCGCAGTTTTAATTAGTTCACCATCTACTCTAGTTCAAATCCTCGGGTCAAATACCGGAGCAACATTCTCAAAAAAAAAAAACATTCCAACCAATGGAAAATGTTCAACAATAAAAGTCAGTTTTTCGTTGGCAGAAACCAACTACTAATCCATGTTCATCCGCTCAGCAGTTAAGACCATAAAATTGATTTACACGAATCCCAGCCCAGGCGTGGACACAAATCTGTCATTCGGTCGTCGCTATTCATACACCCGGAGAGTGACCGTGCGAAGCTCACTCGTGCCCTCGATATATCCGATTACAATATCCCCAGTGTTTGGCGAAATCCAATCACATGCTCCATGTAACCTCACATGGTCAGGATTCGAATTGATTTATCGGCAAACTTCGATCTCCTTTCACAGTTCGTTAAAGTTTCTCCTCGCATTTACACAAACCAAACACTAAACGCGCTCTCACTCTCGGTGAGGAGGAAACTTTTGCTGATAAATTCCAAGGACTAGGTACATGGAAACACCATCCCCCGCCATGGCGCCCGTCTTCAGCCTCACTGTGCGTCGTCATCCTCGTCGTCGCCGGCGACTGTTGGAGCGCAGTTCGTCGGACAAACAAATGTGAGGCGGAACTTTTCCAAACAATCACACTCGGGCATTTTTAATTTATTACACCTCCTCGTTCGCCGTCAAAGTCAACCCCCCCACGACACGTAAGACGCAATCAAAAAACACTTTCCCCGGTCGTTCGCTTTTTTCCCGCCCTCGCACAATCTAATAGAAAACTTATCTAGGCAACTTCACACCGCACTGTGGAATAATGAGCCTGCCGGTGGCAATCGCGAACGACGACGGAGCGGCGCGCGGCTTTCCCGGCGGTCCCGACGAGCCCTTCACATAAATTGCTAATTTCCTTCGACGCTGTGCGCTACTGGCGGCCGCCTCGCGAATAGGCGGAAAGGAAAAACTTACAACCCGCCAGTCACTAGCTCCGACACGATTGCGGAAGTAAAGCGAACGTCGGAATTCAAACAAAAATTCACTTAGACCAAGGAAATTAGACAGAGAGAGAGAGAGAGGGATGAAAGGATAACACTCAACAGTCGCAGACAAAAATCTTTCAACTTCAACTTGCGACGAAGATTAAATAATTCAATTATGTTCGGCTGCTTGAGCATTGAGTTATGTTCGCCGTGTCAACGAACCCCTACCTGACTGGCACGGTGCAGTGCGTCAGCAGAGCTGTGCTGTCTTCCTGTCTTCATCCCAAAAATTATTTCGTCCTGCTTGACTATGCACAGTCTAAGTAGCATATGCAAGCAGTACTCTCACGGTGCCACGTAAACAAGAATACATCTCGGTCTAGATGTGTTCTTCCTCTTCCTACAGGGAGAGCGAGGACTTTATGGGGAATGCAGAATCTTGCAGTAACAAACGCACAACAGGCTAGAGTGAGTGAATCCGTACACACTCAGCATTCATCTCTAGATAATTGGAATGGGGGCCGTTGTCGTTGTTGTCTACGGTGTGGGATGCGAACGCAGGATGCAGACACAGGCTTGGAGACAGAACAAACAAAAATAGGACGTAAGAGAGAATGGATTTTCATGTAAAATTAATTCATCCGAGAAAAGTTTTCCTCTCCACCCCCCTCAGTTTAAGTGAATTAGAAAAGTTGCAAATAAATTTATTGGTGGCGCCTCTGAAGGATCTGTGTCAGAGATGCTGGCAGAGATGAGCTCCGCTCGGTGACACTGACTGTGTTTTAATGACGCAAGTGCACGCCGACATGCCTTGCAATGGAAATGGAGATGACTTTGCTTACAAGGACGCACTTAATTCGATTGAAGAATATGGGAGTACCTGTTGGGGGATGTGTGTCAGCGGTTGGATTTGATAATCATGCCGGGGGCTTGGTATTCAGATGATGGACTGATGTCTTTGCGTGGCTGATGTCAATCTGGGGTGAGGAGGAGAGAGTCGGATGTGTCACCATTTGGAACTTTCACAAAATTACGGGGGAGTATAAAATGTTGGTCACGATTGTGATGGTCTTAAATAGACTGTAGTCAGTGGGAAATATTGGCCTGGGGAGAGCATTCCAAACTCGTCTTTAAACTCAACTATCCAGAAAGCAGACTTGAGGGTGAAATGAAACGCATTCCTCGAGAGACGAGTACTGCAGATGAATTTATGGGGGGAAGGAATACAATTGGCCAGCTCACTTCAGCATCGTTTGTTCAAATAGCGATGCAACAGGAACAAAGAATGCTGTGTTCTGTGTTCAAGCGAGTCTATTGGCCTTGGGATGGTGCTGCGTTAATTAGAGGGGGTAATTATATTTCTTGAATCGATTGAGGTATCGCAACATTTTTGGCGAATATGCGCGCAAATAAGTCCTGTTTTACTGATACCAAGGATGGAAGCTTCTTAAACTGTGCCGTCAGTGGTGTGGAAAACAGCTCCCTGGCAATAGTAAGCACAGCATAAGTGGTTACTGTCCGGTGCACCAATATTATTAACCCTATTTTTGATAAATTCAGACAAAGGAGTTAAGTGACGCTGCACACTTCAATTTGATTAACTGCGTTAGTAAAAGGAGTGGCCCCACCAACCACCATCAATACATAACAATACATAAGCACCTACATCATTATAAAGTAATTGAATGCTACACCCTGCTCAATTATGATTACGAGGAAGAGATCACGTATCATTTCGTCGCACAGAAATCATTTTCTGAGCACATCAGCCATCGAGCAGAACATGCCAAGACCCTAAAAACTGCCCCGAAGCCTGCTAATAGCAGCAACACAGTCGGTATTGAGAATAACAAATTTTCGTTTTCCGGAAGAATAATCAATCCCATGCCAAAACATGCACATTTTGGCCACCCGATACTCGTGAGCAAGTAACGTATAGTTGTCCAGATGTAGTCTAGCCACTTTTAATGTTGGTCCTTGTGATTTATCAATAGTCACAGAAAATGGAAGTCATCAGGTGAAACTTCTCGATCCTCGCTCAATAACTGCAAAATTCTTTCGTAGGTTTATCTTTGTCCAGGCACCATTTGAGGTCACACTTAACTTCTCTTATAACAACAAGGGGTAAATCTCAGCTGCGCTGAGGTGGCATGAGGATAGAATGCCAAGGTCAGGGCGTTGTCTTGCGGTTATTGAAATTATTTCGTCCTCAATTCATTTTGGTCTGGCCTGGTCGATTCAAGATTCCCGGTTATCTTCTGACAAAGCTTTCGGACACAGTTTCCTTGTATTTGCAAGGCATAACGGGTTGGACAGTCAGCAAGTACTTATTAATATAGTGAACAGTTCTCTGAACTATTGCGGTTAGTGACACAATACTGCTTTCTCCTATTCTATTAATTCCAGCTTCTCATACGCTTCTCTGAACGTAGCTTGTTTTTGTCCATTCATGGTTTCAGGTTCTTGGAAGCTGTTTGGTCCCCGTATGTGGTTGAACAACATACGTATATAGAAGCATTCACAATCGCCTGTCTTAACTCCTGGGCAATTTTCGACAGGTGTTCCTTTTGCGTGAAACGTTCAATTTAATTCTGTTTAGCATGATTAAGTAGCAGCCATCCAAACTTTTAGATTTATTACAATATTAGTAGAAAAGGCTGTAGTTGTAGTTGGTTTCTACGGCAAATTTCACAATATTCATTGGAAATATAATGGAATACTTTGAAAAATGGAATAAAAATGTATTCATACAAAACCAAACAAACCTCTTTTTGAATGGTATTGCCTATAAAAATAAAAAAATAGCCTCACTCAGATTTGAATGCGGTATCAGCTAAAACCGTGACCATAGCACTTTACTATAAAGTGATTATGTCGTATTGTATGACAAATGTTGGCACATTTTCCATTTTGATATGTACACACATGTGGAGCCGAACAATGAAATCAGGAAATTATTTGTATCACACTGTAGACAAAGTACAATACGTATAGCATTTGTGATAATTCCATAAAGTCAGATATTTGTCTGTATGTATTGGGTCCATAACTTAATTGCGTTTTGTTCAGAGATGGCGTAACTTGTATTATTGGAATTCCATTGTTGTTGGAAGGCTACTGTCATTTCAGTACATGTCATTCAATTGAAGCGTAAACAACAATCATTTTTTTTTCACTCAAATATGTCGAACTTTGTGCCCGAAAAAGTGTTTTTACGAGGAGTTTTTCTTCATTACTTTAATATGAAGAAAACTGCTGCCGAATCATCATCGTATTTTGGTGGAAGTTTATGGTGAACATGCGCTAGCTGAAGTCAACATGCGCCAAAGTAATTTGCACAGTGGCAGCCAAGTCAACGGCAAAGTCGAATGTCCTAGGCGCGAAAGTTATGCTCTGTATTTGGTGGGATCAGAAAGGTGTTAAAACCGGGTGAAACCATCAATGGACAACGCTACCGAACACAATTAATCCGTTTGAAGAGAGCAGTAGCCGAAAAACGCCCGGAATATGCGACCAGACACGATGCAATACTTTTCCATCATGACAACGCTCGGCCCCATGTTCATTCTCTGGTTAAGAACTATTTGGAGAACAGTCGTTGGGAAGTTTTACCCCACCGCCCTCACTGAAATACGGTTCATATCAGAGCAGAATATCAAAAATTGGCTTGATTCATTCTTGGCTGCCACGCCGGAGCAGTTCTTTTGGGATGGGATCCGAAAATCGCCAGAAAATGGGAAAAAGTCATACCTTCAGATGGGCAATACTATTGTACATGATTTTCTTAAATAAACGTTCAAATGTTGTTCATTTAAGTTATAGATCCAATAACATAATCCAATCAAGACTTTATAGGCAAATCCTGCAGAAAAAAGCGTATAGTATTATATATTTTAATTTCTTGTGTCCTGAAAGTTCATCTTTTGGTCTCTTTCGGATCACTATTATCCATCACATTCAAAGAAAATTAGTCGAATATCATCATCATCATCTTCTGACCCCCATGCTCCACTAAAGGCGTACCGGGTGATATCTCCAGGCAACTCGATACTCCGCCATGGGCTCTCACTCATCATAAGTTATGCCCAAGTGTAACCGGGCGAGTTTTTGGACCCACTTTGCCCTGGGTCTGCCAAGAGATCGCCTGATGGAATTGCATTCAACGTCGTGATGAAGGGGACATTCGTGCCACGTTGAATTCCTCTCGCACTGCCTTGTTTCTCACCTCATCCCGGCGAATAATTCCCACAACAGCACTGAGAAATCTCATCTCAGCAGCTGGTACTCCTGATTACAGATCTATCAAGCTGTTTCAAAATTTACCAATCCTACAAAAAGCTCAGCATTACTCCTTCCATCACTCGTAACAAAGACCCCGAGGTACTCCTGCTTCAATGGGACTCAATGGGACTCCACTAACCTGTAAAGTGCATTGATCTGTCCACGTTGACCTTCATTCCAGCATCAGCACTTACATCCACAAACCTATCGAGTGCGCGCTGGAGCACTGTCTGGGAAGATGTGAGGATCACTAAGTCATCTGCAAAAAGTGGATGACTTACCCTCAACTCTCATGACGTGAAATATTCCTCGCCTCGGCTGCGCCGCAACATCCAGTTCATATAAGCAATGAAAAGTAGAGGTGACAACACGCACCCTTGGCGAAGTCCAACGCCCACGGTGAAAGGTGTTGATTTAGCACCGTTATCCCATACGCAGCTGCTACAGTTTGTGTAAAGAGACTGAGTGGCCCTCAGAAGAGGACCATCAATCCCATACTCTTGCAGAACACTCCAGAGTTTACCTCGAGGAACTCGGTCGTACGACTTTTCCAAATCCACAAAACAACTGTAGATGGGCTTGGCATACTCCCAAGCCTTCTCAAGTAACATTCTTAGAGTGAAAAGCTTGTCGGTTGTGCTTCTACCGGGACCAAAGCCGCACTGATCTTCCCCCATCCTGGGCTCGACCATAGATGTAGAACGCGCTTCCAACATCTTAGCGTAGACTTTCTAAAAGGGATATGCTCCTGTAGATGAGGCAATCTCTTTGTCCCCCTTTGTGGAAAGCAAGCAAGCCTTAAGCGTGGAAAGCAACGTACCATATTTAGATTTGACTCCTTCGATGATGTTGAATTTCCTTCCTCTGAGTCCGCGAATGGTTTGCCAGAACACCTTTTTTGCAGATCTTTGGGCGATTTCCAACTTCTCGCCGAGCTCCTTCGAAGACTGCTCTGTAGCCGCTCGCACGGCCAATTTGCAAGTTCTTCGCGCCTCAGAGAACCGGTCACAAGAAGCAGAGAATCCAGTCTCTGTAGGTCTTCTTCTGCTCTCTGATGGTTTCTTGAACCCCGAGCGTTTTAAACCACGCACTTCTTTTCTCACCACCAGCCGCCACTCCAAGCAGCTTCACGCCACAAACATCAATCATGCTGTATGACAGCATTGACCGCTGTTCAAAACATTCGCCATTTTTCCTCAATACGCGGTGGAGTTGGAAGGCGCTCAAACCTTTCAACTCACTTTTCTGCAGTTTCTCCTTACGTGTAACGACTCTGGGTTTCCGCCTAGGCAGGAGAGGTACTTTATCAGTGAGTTACAGCGTACATGATGATCAGTTGACAGTTCAGCCCCTCTCCCCTCACACGAACATCACAAAATATTCGTTTCACACACGATGGTACCACAAAGAGATCTATCAACGACTTCTGTAGATGACTCTGACGGTGCCATGTGTATTTAGGGATGCCTTTGTGTGGAAAGAAGGTGGTCAATATGGACATGCCATCAATGCCTATGGTATCGATGAGACCCTGCTCTATGGATTAGAAATTACCTTTCGAACCGTTCACTTAAAATTGTGCAAGTCCGTGGGTAAACGTCTGATACCCGCCAAAAAATGCTGGTGTTCCCCAAGGCTCTGCTCTGTCTCCGACACTCTTTCTGATTTTCATAAATGTATATATCAGATAATCCAATCCATTTTTTCACTGATAACACCCCGCCCTACGGCCGTAGAATTTTAAGCACATTGAATTCCGATATTGACAGTATAATTAACTGGGGAAAGAACAATGGAGTGGAATTCAATGCTTCAAAAACTCAATGTTGTCTGCTGTCACTCAAGCGAACCCTTGATAGGCAGTCATTATCCATGAATGGCACCTGTGTCGATGAAACCGGAAAGCTTTCCATCCTTGATATGTGTATCAGCACAACACTGAGTTGGAACGAACATATACTTGAGGTCGCCAAAAATGCTGCGAAATGTTTAGGTTTCCTCAATCGATGCAAGAAATACTTCACCCCTCTGATTTGGCTTATATATATATAAGGCGTATATCCGCCCCAAACTTGAGTACAAGCTTCATATCTGGTCTGGTGCCCCGAAAACCACACTGCACCTACTAGATAGAATCCAAAAGCGAGCGATAAAACTTATAGGAGACAACAATATGCCAGAGTCATTAGACTCGCTCGAACATCGACATACCGTCCCGTCTCTATCCGTATTTTATCGCTATTTTAACAAACGATGCTCGAGTGAGCTAGCCAACTACATTCCCCCTCTCCATGAATTCACCCGCAATACCCGTCTCAAAATTTAAAGATTCGTCCCGTCTCAGATTTAGAGATTCTCTCTCTTTAGAGACTCATTCATCAGCCGCACGACACGAATATGGAATACTCTTCCCAGCCCAATATTTCCCCCAGAATACAATCCGCAGATATTTAAAACCAATGTGCACAGGTACCCCCTCTCGCTTTCTCCCTCTACACCTTCGGCCCATGCTGTGTCTTGAACCCGGACACTTAAGGGTATTAACAATCCCTTGCGTGCGCTCAAATTAAAAAAAATGTTGATACAATTTCTTCGCAAATAATTCATTACATTCCAAAAAAATGTATTGCCATAAAATAGGTTGTAGTGAGTTAAACATAAAAGATAGACATATGCTGTCATGGACTTTTTTATGATCTTTTAAAGAAGAATAATTCTAACAACGTCTTCAGCCTTTTAATATTAGTACAGACAAAGAAACAGGAGTATCACCATTATTCAGTAGAACGTTAAAGTTGACCTGGACTGGACAGTTCCAGATATGTCATATGAAAGAATGCCTAAAATGATATAAAATAATCCCTCTCCGCTCATAGATCAATGAAAACCATGATTTGTGTGAAGGCAACTACTTTAAAAAGGAAAAGAGTCAGTATCATATTTCGTCGATCCTTACACTGAGAGGGGAGCGGATAGGGCTACATACCACATCTATGTTCCACATCTATTTATTGCAGTCTATGTAACATGTCGGAGAGAAGGCGACATTAATTTTATTGAAAATGTCCTATCCTTAACGAGCAGTGAAGTAACCCTTTAGGCAACGAAATTAAATTGAAAGCAGAAGTCATAACACTCCTTATTTCCAGCAAAAATCTAAATCCAGTGGTCTAACCATGTCATTTTCGAAAAAAATCATTCATGACTTAGATGCCAACACTGTAAGTGTTTTCGGGCTTAGACGAAGAATAAAGTGCTCCCTCCAAGGACCAAGCTACCTGTAAATAACACATTGATACTCCTAATCTCACAGTTTATGGTCGACAAGCGGTAAAGTGGACGCAGCAATCCTTGGTCCCTTCGAGATAAAAATCCTTTGGAATATCATCGGTCCCACAAGCAGTGCTTGGAGAAAGAGAACGGCGAACTTTACAGAACTTGTCAATAGAAATCGAGCCCCTCTTTTGGCGTGCCCAGCTGAAAAAGGACCTGCGTCAGTTGGACGTATGAAACTGGAATCACCCTGTCGGTGTGTTTTGAGAGGCATATTGACGAGAGTCCGAAGATGCACGCAATGAAATGAGCAGAGTCAGATTCATGCGCTTTAAATGACCCTGGCATCTTAGGCAATGAGACCATAGCCACCTGGCTAGACGCCTGTCTAGACTCACACCGATGTACGGTTCTCCTCCAGATAATCGCCAATGACCGCACACAGAATTGTTTTACCCCTTTCCGACGGAAAAATGTGAATTTCTAAGGCAGTCAAAAAGTGGATTCCACTCCAGTTATGATACAATTTGAGACCCATTTAGGACTGATTCAGCTCACGACTAACAAAAACTTCCATCTGACCTACTTCAGCCTTTTTGCTAAGACCAACACCACGTTGGCAGTATAAACCACTGTACGCGTGCCTCTATGACAAGAAAATCTCAATTGCCCGAATGGTGTGTCGTTCTTCAAAGCTATTGCATTCCGATACAGGCGGACAAACTTTGTCCCCCCATCCACCATATCAAATTATTGCGAAGCAAATATCCACTTCCACTTCAGGACATAAGTCCTTCTCAGTGTGTCCTCCTCGCTGTGTCACAAATCGAAACGACCACCCCTTGAACACGCATTCCGCCCGAGCACAAAGTGAGCCGCAAAAACTTTCCCCAAACGACACTTCCGAAAATTTCAACACAAACTTTCGACACTCGACCCCATCGGGGCGAGACCGCATCAAGTCCATGACCATTGCCGGGCTTAGATACCACAAAAAATGGATTTTCCATCAGCTTATCTCAGAATCAATTTTTTCTCCCAACAATCCAGAAACCACTTTTGAAAGTAATTCCCCAAAAAAGGTGAACCGTTCAGTCATCGGGTGTCTGCCGGTCGTCGTCGTCGCACCGCTGCCGCCGCCGGTGTCAAGAAAATAAAAACAATTGCGATTCGATAGCTTTTGAACTTTTCCTCGCTTCGCACTCGTATCGACCCGCAGCGCCGGCGGCAGCGTCACCGATATGAAGGAAACTTCGCGTCACACCGCTCAGCTACCGATTTTCAATTCGCACTGAACTTGGGGAGTTGCACGGAAGCGATGAAAAGAAAGAACACACCAAACAAATATCACAAAACAATTCCTCATCACACGCCAGGGTGACTTCTGAAAACTCAATCTACTGCTCCAAAAAGGAAAGGAAACATACAGCTCCCTGTCGCAATTTGTGAGAGACACAGGAAGTGGGGGATCTGTTCACGAAACTTGTTTACACGACTTTTAAGCAACCCGACGAGACGTGGGGAGGGCTCCTCGATAACCCCAATATCACCACGACCAGTGCTTCGAGAAGCAGCAGGGAACATCAGGATGCCAGTCGATCTGGGATGGAAGAAGATGTTTATCGCTCATTTCCAGCCCTAAAGGGGTGAAATAAAGGAAATTGCGAGTTGTGATAAAAGGAATGTTCCTATTTTGGGGGAATGGGGCGAACTGTTCCTGGTAAGTGCTGCGAGTCTATGAGTCAATCCGTAACGCAGTTGAAGACTTATGGCAAGCATTTATGTGACTTTTCAGGCTTCAAGTGATATAATATTTCTAAGAACATGCACTCTCTTAGGTCGAACCTGAAACCGCATTCTACGGAAATAAAAGGTTGTTGTATTAATCGAGCAGTAATGTCAATTATCGTAGCCTTTAGCAACGAGGAACGATGATATTTTTATTACACAGGAATGCTACACCCAAAGGAAGACCGGACGCTCAGACAAGTCACTTGAAGTAGAGAAGGAGAGTTACCTCCTCGGTGCTGGTAACAATCTTGAGGAGGTAGAAGAGGATCCATGTGGCATGTCAGTTGACTTGATGGATAGGTTAGGCTTGGGTGGGTGACTGCCAGCGTTGGCCCATTACCACTAGGATCTGCTCGATTCTGCTTCGTAGACTATGCAGTTTTTGCTTTTGACAAAGCGATGAAGACGACCCAACGTGAATTGGTGTTGCTGAGAGGAGATGGTGCTGCCAGAAGATATGGCGGATTCTGGCTTCCTCGTCTCTGTAGATTCTGTAGATTCTGTAGAAGTCATTAAAGGGAGTCCCAGTCTAAAGGCGTGAGTTCCATTGGCGCAATGCTCAGTGATCGGAGCACCGCCGATAAAAGCCCTGAGTAGGCCGTAATCGACTTGTATTGAAGCAGCATGTGCCAACGCCCATCGTCGATCAACCTGCGAATTTTCGCAGCGAACATTCCAGCGTCCGATAGTCAGACTCAAATAATCACCCGAAGGCGATACTGTTTGAGCTATTCTTCTCGAAGAGGAGGGTATTTAGCCGAAGACAGATGTTTCGATTGATCTAAATTTGTCAAAAATAGTAGGGTGCTCTGAAGCTCTGATCCTTCCATGGATCTTAGTCTAGCCACCACTGTGCTGTTTGCCATCTGTGGAGAGGTTTCCAGTTGATGTCCTCATAAGGCGCATTCCACAATATCGCAACTCTATAAAATAGTACGTAGCCTGACTGCTTATGCGAATAGCCAGTAGACAACGCGAGGCTGCGGTCCGCATTTGCATCCTACTGCATCCCTACTGATGTGCACTTGGACGTTCGGTTTCGGTTCCATTTATTTCGTTAATCTATTGAAATCTTGATTATTTTCATCTCCTTCTTCCAATCCCATCCAGTGCACTATCCAGCACTATCTGCCTCTAATTCACAGCTAGCCTAGTCATTTTAGACAGCAGAGTCCATACAGTTCGTGGCTGAGTCTTCTTCTTCACATGTTCAGCGATGTGATTGTATGGCATCTTACACCGAAAAGTGGATCCAATATTTGCTGAATGTAGGCGAAAGCAAGAATGTTTGCGGAAAATGTGTGTCCTTCTGTGGACTGGAAACCACGTAAAATTGTTACGCTTCACAGAACTGTGTCTACGTAAACTTAATTAAATTGCCCACAAATATTGGCTCGATCACTGGATTGTGACGAATGAAACGCAAAAGTTCTCAATTCACGATTTACAAGAATTTATTTTGCAAGGAAACACTGACTTACTATACTTTATTACGCTTTATAAATCTCTTTGCTGCCTTTCAGGCTGAACTATTTAACACTTTGAATGCTATAAAATTACAAACTGAACTTTACTAATTCTTCAACTGAACTGATTGAAATAACTCGCATCGACCGTCGTGCTGATATGTATACTCCCAGTATTGTTTTTAGATCCTACTGTCGCCACGAGTCCATGGAATTTCTTCGCTGACTCTTATATAACTGATTCTTTGCAATCTATCAGCGTATAGGTGGCGGGGTCCTTCTTGCAGTATGTACAAGCATTTCGGGAACACTCTTCGAAGTTTGTCGTTCTTCTTATTCCGTATAGATGGCGTTGGTGTCCTGATTATCTTATCTTATAGGCGTTATACCTTTCACGTCACAATATCAAAAGTGGCTTAATTGTATGAGCTCAAGTGTAAGCTCACCTTGAACCCATTACGCACGAGAATAAACAATGAAGTGCAGCAGTGGCAATGTGTTTGGCATAGCTGAAATTCGACCCTTAAGTAAACTCACTCAATGTTGAGGGTTGTTGATAATAGCTAATAAGCATATTTTCGGTTTGCCGCACACTGTCCATAGTTCTAAGTCCAAATGCACTTATTGAATATGAGATAATTGTTATTTCGAAATTAGTGTTAAGTCAGCAATGTTTTTTGTATAAACATTCTTGTTGCATGGGATAATAAAGGAAGTATCATCCAACCGTCAACGCGTTTCATTTCAGCTATTTCCTGAATTAAGTGGTGAATTGGTACAAGAACCGATTTCATCCACTTCTCTTGGTCAAGGTACATGAACCTTGGCTATCGTCGTAGAGGCAAAAGAGTCTGACCGTTAAACAGCTACCTTGTGCCAAGAACGATGTAAGGTTTCCTACCCGAGATGTAAAATCATCGATCTTTACCAATTGCTTTCTGGGCTTTAAGTAATTGAAAAACCGCCCTTACAATGATAAATGGAATCCCAAAGACTTTAGCTTGTTTAAAAGCTATGTCTGGTGTGCTTTAACGCCATCGAGCAATCGGTGTAGAGTATATACATCAAATCGTAAATGACTTTCTAAATGTTCATATATATCATTTGAAAATAATGATAAATTAGTTGCACATTCCCTGCCCTGCATATAAAGCCGCGCTGGTTATTAGAAATTTTTTAAGTGCTTTCAAATAATGTTGGTGACGATGAAAGCTTTGATATTGGCCGGAGGTGGTTATCTACGTTTGTGCTTTAAACAGCTTTCAAAAATAGGCCTTAGGAAAGAATACTTCCATTCATTTGAAAATTCAACATTTTGTAGAGATTGATTAAAGATAAATCGAAATCCAATTATTTTTTAAAATTCCACCCGGAACCCCATCTGGGTTGACATCCGATTTATTGATTTGTGGATGCAACACTTAAGAGGATCTTCACTTCTTTAGAATCTTTAGAATTCTACTCATCCAACCAGATGGAGCAGCTAAGTTAGCGCATGCTTATACCTTACCAAGATACCTTCAAAAGGTCCGAAGGTAGTCCACCGGCATCTACGAGTACTGTACCTACGCTGAAGTCGGGAGGGCAGATTTTTATTGATTATTAAGCCCCAATGCAATTTTGGTTGTCATCGCAGTTATATCATCTGCAGAAGTCTGTTTCTAAAGGGTGGTCACATTTTAAGGGCCGACGTTGATTTTGAATAAAACACAAATTACTTAGGAAATTATTGTCATTTCTTTTTATTATGATGGTTCAATTATGTATGCAACAAAATATCGGCCAAATGGCCGACACGACCTTGGCGGCACACCTCCATCCGATGGTCTAAATTTTCGATGACGCTGAAGCATAATTGAGGTTCTATGCCGTTAATGTGCCGAATTATCTCATCCTTTAGCTCTTGAATTGTTGCTGGTTTATCGACGTACACGTTTTCTTTCAAATTACCCCAAAGAAAAAGGTGCAATTGTTGGGCACGACGACGAGTTGAGGTGGACGGCTCTTCAGCCACACTATCGCGAACAACAGCAATATTTTCTGCAGTACTAGCTGTACGAGCATGCACTGGTGTTTTCGCATCTCCTACAGACCCGGTTTGCTCAAATTTTTGCACGATTTTTCCGATTGTACGCACTTTTGGACGATTAAATTGACCGAAAAAATCACGAAGTGCACGATATGCATTTTGATTTGAACGCCCATTTTCATAATAAGTCTGAATAACTTTAACGCGTTGCTCGATTGTGTATCTTTCCATGGTTCAGATTGAGTGAGTCTGAAATTGAGAAATGTCAAATGAAATGCAGAAAACAACTTGACGTTTAGCATCGGCCACCCTTTACATACTCAGCATCGACGGTGATTCTACCTCTAGGGTATCCGAACCTTACATACTTCTGTTCAGACTTGATATGTGTTTCTTACCTGTTGATAGAACATTTAATTATATCACCCTTGCAGTAACATTTCTACGCTTACTCCATAGCCCGCTGGTTATGCGCGTTCGAAACTTGGCTAGGACTAGGGAACTATCCGAATCCATTTTAGCTTGAATGAAAAAATGTAATACAGGCGGAGACAAAGAAGAATTGAGTTTATGCATGAAGTCTGTGTTATCGCCCAAACCTAGCTTTATTTCCCAGCCTGTAGAAATTATCATAATTATTCATTGCACGTTGAATGACTGACTGAATTCTGTACGTCAAAGAGTCACGTAATGTCGTCCACGTAACCATAACTGAACAATAATTATCCGATACAAAATGCGCACCATTCCCTTACTCTACAATGATATAGAGCCCCTTTGATTATGAATGCGGTTGGAGTGGTTGGAATCCTTATTGAGGATATTAAATAACGAAGTCAATCAAATCGATATGTGTGGCGTCACGTAAATTATCCCTCTGATTTCATGAAAAATAAAAGGTTTTAAATACTTTGTACACGTTTTTTGCGACGTGAGTTGCGTCAAAACAACTTGTTACTGACAGCTCCTTGCAACTGTCAAATGCCAACTGACAGCTGTCATCGAAGACAACCCGGACTTTGAACACCGTCCTTGCATAATGTAATGAATTCCAGGATTCTTTAATTAAATTAAGAAAAACTTGCGTGGAATGTATTTCCCAAATCGGTTGAACTTTATAGGAGCGCTCTCGGGCGGGACCATAGAAAGTGACACGACATGGATATTAATTCAAATTACAAACATGCTCAAAGTGAATACTCACTTCGCTTATCTAATCACAACTTTGTGAGAATAATTACAAAAAGCTGAGCTACTATGCACACAACCCTGTGGTACTCCGTTATTCCATTTCTTCGTTGCACCATTTGCACTTTATCGCTTTCAATTGCAATAAACAAAGATACACCTCCTTTGGGTATTTTTGAAACTACACCCCGGCTAAACATGGTCCTTATCCGGACAACAGAATGAAAACCATCACGAAAAAAATGTCAGAATACAACAAAAGGAAGAGAAAAAAACGCATTTAATTACATCTGAGGTGAACGTGAAGCTGAAACTAAATGAGGAATAAGGAAGCTCGAAGGGGAAGAAGCAAAAACCGACCCAAGAAATCGTCCCTCCATCCTCCAGCATCAGCAGTCGCCCGGCACAGATGTGCACAAGGCACAGTGGGACATGTCCCGCTCTGTGCGTCTGCAGATGTAAACGAGTCAACTCATTAGTATTCTAATGTTGCCCCACTATTAACACATTCATTAAGAAATTCGTGCAACTCGTTATGGTTCTTGTTGCTGCAAAGGGATATTTCTTCCTGCATCGCTCGCATTCCTTAGTGCTCGTTGTCGTTCTTTGGTTCTTCGTTTTGTGGGTGAGGATCGCATCGTCTCGGCGCGCAACGTGCAGTCGTCGCGGAGCGGAACGGAACCGAACGGATGTTGCTCTGACCCATTTCATTGTGGATAATGTTGCACTCGGGGCGTGCTGCAGGCTTTGATCTCTCAAACAGTAAGTGCAGTGTAGTGGTTAATGGTGAAATTTAGATGTGTCTGCCATGGATGGGTTCTGGTGGTGAGCCGGAGGTGCTGCGGAGGCGGGGGATCGACCTTATTGCATGCAATTACAAGCACGAAACTGTGTAGCGGTGGAGCTGGGAGCAAGCAAGAATGCATTTCCTCCTGGGGCAGCATGCTATTATGGTAATCCATTGTATATGCCAAACACGGTTATGATTTATTCGGGATGGTGCTCCTCCTCAAATAAATATCCGACGTGGCTAGTAATTATTGCGTTAGTGGGTCTGAAATGGGATGTGCCCACTGACAGACGGATAAATTACTCTGTAGTGTGTGGGCAAAGTTTGGCAATGAATTCCCCATCGAACGAACGTAACGTGCGTGCGTTCTGGCTTTAATCGATTAGATGGGTTCCGTTGTTAGGGCAAGTAATTGATTTCGATGATGTGTTGTTTTGATTGGGTTCTCAGTGGGAAAAGCCTTACACCGACGCATAATTTTCTCCAGGCCTCTTGGCACATGTTGGCCGGCAGGGCAATGCCTTGGGGGAAATAAAAATGTTTTGAATGGCTTCTGTGTACTATCATTGATCATTGAGATTCGCCTGGAGACATTAGACATAAGATTCATTGTTTCGCCAGGGGCAGAGTAAAGGCGGATAGCAAAACAGATTTTTCTTTAAAAAAATTAAATGGTCTCAAATCTATATTGGTCATGTGCAAGACGGCACGCGTTCTAGTAATGTGTGCAGACGCTACCATAGCTTGACATCTGGAAAAGGTGCATGTAATATGAACTCACAGCGATAGTCTGTTTTCCCCCACCATCCATCGATCGATAGTAGAGATCGGTAGCTGGACTTCATGGGGACATGATGAAATGATAGCGTCATGCCGTTTGTCGTCACGCCATAGGAGTTGGTCGAGCGCGCCAGCAGATGTTTCAAAAAATGAATGTAGGCCGAAAAAATTGCTGCCCCTCGAAGACAGTCACTAAAAGCAAAGAATCACCGTATTTACGTTCCTTGGGTGCCTTAACCTCTAGTCACACAGCGGGGATAAGAACTAAACTTCTCAAGTTACTCACAGACCTTTTCCTACTAATGACAAGATCAGAGAGAAATAGTTTGGAGCTGAGGAAGTTTTCGATAGAAGATTGTGACTAACCGTCCGAGGCCATTAACACGAACCAACCAAATTTAATGTAAGACAAGACAAGGCAACTTGACAACAACTCGCGTACAAGCGGAAGGAGTCTTATAGACTTACATTGAGTCGGGAAATGTGGAAGTTATTTAGCTTTGCTAGGAGTACTGGGTGCCGGACAATTTACTGACTACAATATATACCAAGGATGCTCTTGGTAAGGATGCTCTAAAGAGTGTCTGTAAAAGCAGTACTTCAAAATTGCTCGATTCGAAGAAATGAAATAAAGATGACCAAATGGGAGTATTGGTCGCATTTTGAAGATTCACATTGTAGAAGTAGTAAAAAGAAATCCATTAGTTCAGCATTGATTTAAAGGCTTTATTGAGCATATAAAAATGCGTCTTCTTTGTCTGAAACAGCTTCTTATCATTTTTAAAGAAATGTCATTATGCTCCCCTCACACAAGCTTCGTCGCTATTGGCCAAAAACTGGAACAGTCGTCTGTTTGGAGGGTGATGGGTTTAGGTGATTATCACTACAATCGATGCGTGTGACAAGACGTTGTCCTGATGGAACACGATTCATTTCAAATTTGACTGCTTGTTTCCTTCAGGTGCAATTGTTGCCAAACAAGATCCGAATTAAGTGTTCTCCTCCCTGACTGCCAATCCTGCATTGTCCGGTATTGGCGCTTGACATTTGAGGCCGAAATCGAGCCTGACGTTTTGTCGCAAGGACAATTAACAGAAACGGCCAGCACAAGGATCGGAAACGATAGCTTGCGGAGTCGGAACAACAAAAAGCTGACGCAATCTAGTAGCGACACCGTGAGGTAAAAAACCTTCGCGATTGCGCTTAGACACTGATAACCTGAAATGAAAATTAAAACCCCTTTGTTTTGTTTATTAGATGATGCTAGCTTTACACTGAGAATGAACTATCATCCTGGTCATTGCATCGAGGGAATCTCTGGCCCGTTTTTTTGACTATTGGTTGTCCAGCTACATAGCTTCTTGCGCAATTCGCCAACCTTCATCTCCCGGTTCCGCCTACATCATCGCTTGGAGCAGCCAGCCCTTCAATGCATGCGGGCACACACAAAATTTACTGCATGTGACATGTGTGCATAGCACACGAAAACGTCACAGCCAGACATTCAGGGCATACATGCACACCAAGATCTCAGTACATGTGTCCACATCGCGAAAACATCGCATCGTGGGAGTAGCCAAAGTGTGGTCGTTGACCCCTTGCCACTTACGATATAGATCACTTCTGATCGCCCAATTTTGATGAAATGCCGTAGGCAGCTGACTGGGTTCCGTTGATTTGTTGTCGAATTTTCTTTGATGAGTGCATGTTGCGGGCAAGTCCTGATACACGGCAAAGGTTTTTGTGGAAACTGGACTTAAACATGCCCGAAATCGCATTCAAAAATGTGGACCAGAAAATTCAATTTCATTGATATTAAAATCGTTTTTCTGTAGTTTAAGTAGATGTGTAGACGATAGTACTGTTTCATTCTAAATGCCGATTAGCGATCGCATAGTTTCCTTTCCTGAGTGCGGTTCTATTTTACTTAGAAATTAAAAAGATGATATAGTTCTTGCTAACAGTATACCGGTGTAATTCCCGCATTTTCGGGTGTTACTCGAGTACCAAATTACCGGGTACCCGTTTGGGTGTAGGTGCAGGAAATATTTCAGGTACCCATCCATTTAGAACAAATTAATCTGATACTTAAATTGAAATAAAGAACTTTGGGTGTGTCATAACAAGACGCAAGTACTGCGACCATAAATATCTATTGTACCCATTTCTTTTAGTCGACGATCTAAGTGCTGCCTTCGAAAAGTTGGCAACTCCTCTAGATGGGATTTCTTTGAAGTCTTTCCTTGTTGTAGATGTTCAGTTAATCATTTTGAATTTTTCTCGGGCAAGGCATGGACATTCGTTTAGTATGTGCGCCATAGCTTATTTCGCCTGGCCACAGTACCAGCAAATTTCTGTTCTGGTAAGGAACATTTTATGAAGGTTGTAATTATGGTCCGCGTATAGTTAACTCCTAGGTCAGCTTTGTTAAGTTCTAGAGCTTCATTAGCTCGTTTGTGATTGATGTTTTGTTCAATGAGCATTCTTGAGTGCTTCATACCCACGAATAAATAAGTAAGTAAGAATCTGTCGTGACAGTTGTATTTACCCATTTGTGTATATGAAGATTGATGTCTAAATTGTTGAATCCATAAATGAGAGAGCCCAATAAAGAGTATCTAAGTGCTTGTTTTGGCTGGTATACATAGCAGCCTTTTCAGCAGCCTTCATGGTCCTTATGCCCTGCCACCCAAATCAGTTTTCGTCTGTTATTTTTTGCCAGCGTATTTAGTCTTTTGTGGCATTTCCAGGCTTTAGGAACTGCTGTCTGATAATGTATATATTTTGATGTTTTCTGGTTTTCTACCGCCGATGCGATGTGCTGTCTCATTTATTGCAAACAATTCACCCGAAAATATCGTAATCTGCTACTTACAATGAATTCAAATGCAAGATGTTATTTATGCACTTCTGCTACTTTTGGTGTGCACTCCACCAACACTCGTGTTTTGATCGGGGTTTTCCCTTTCCTCGCTATAGTGTACTTTCTATTTTTTTTTTGATTTAGAGCATTTGTTCCCCAGTAACCGAATAATGCCGGGTATCCGCCAACTTGGGTATTGCCTACATTACCCGGGTACCCAAGTCTCGGGTCATTGTCATAAAAGTATATTACCAGCGTATGATCAACAGCGTTGTGTACGATTTGGAATTGATCTCTTACGCGACAAGGTGTCAGCAAAAGTCACAGTCAGGAACCTACGTCTTCTCTTAATATCTGTGCACACAAGTGTTCCATTGTTGAATGCACATTTCACATAGCAAGCATATGTGAGATCACACCCAACAACATTTTAAGAAGCCTACTGCAAAAAACCATAGCCAACAGGTTAAACTTTCAGAGTGAATTCAAATTTAAACTGAATCCAATCCAAAAGCAACACGTGTGAATGCCATCAGCAGCACATGCGGTACGAGAGTAATAAAACACATCATATTTGAAATATCTGTCGGAACTGTAAACAAAAGTGAATCAACTCAGATACACATGATAATGCTCAGCATTTTCACCTGTCAAACACACCCCGACCAGGTTCGTGCTTACGTAAGCCATTCCGAAAATTTCACAACACACACACAGTGCCTGTCCATGAAACTACTCTTAACTTGCACACAATCCGACCCCCAGCCCGCTCCATCAACCAGTTACCACTTGAAGCATCAGCACGAGGCCGTCAAGGCAAATTAATTAAATTTGCGTTGAAGTTACATTAACAAAAGCCACTGCGTATATGTTATTCGAAACAATCAAAACGATTTTAATAAACACTAGCACCGCACAACAGATGCTGCTGGGAACAGCAAAACCGCACACACATCTGCTGAGATGCGAGTTCTGATGCCCTATCTCCGACAATAGACAGATAGGCAGGACGAGCTGAGCCCAGGAGCCCGGGAGCCCTGTGAAATTAACTAAATCTCATTCGCTGTCTCATTCGTAAACTGCTGTGCCGCCTTCTTGGCAAAATTTTCATTACATCATCTCCATCCTCTGTCTTCCGTGTTCGCCGTGTTCGTGGGAATCTTTCAACTAGTATGCGGTGTGCAGTGCGGGGGTAAAGGACGTGGAACAGAAAATATCCTGCAATTAAGAAATTCCCATAAAGCAACACTTCACCTTCAAAGGCTGTCAGTCAGCGCCTCAAGATACACACTCGCATATCCCCGAGATAGACGTGTGCCGACAGTTCCTCTGCCCCTCTCTGTGTGTGTGTGTGTATGTGTGTGTGTGTGAGTGGGAGTATGGGTATGGTGTATACGTGGCTGGCACGCGAGTTATTACATCGCACTGAACGGAGGCATTCCAACTTCAATGTAATGAATATTGTTTTCCTTTTTGTGTTTTTTAATTAAAATGAATGAAATCGCTTGAGGGCGCGGTTATTTATTGAAAGCCTTTAAGATAATTAATAGCCATGCTTCGCTGGTTTTGTCGTTTCACAGGGCCCACATGCATGAGCATAACCGATGCGGATGTGGCATGCAGCAGCCAGAGCGAGGACAATGTGAAATTTATTACAGTGAATACCATCAGCTGCATCCATATGACGACGGGTGGGGGAATGCTTTCACGTGCAAGGTGTATTCAAAGGACCATTTCAGAGGCTCATTAAACGATATTAATTCGAGTTAAGCGTGCGGAATACCACAGTGATGTACATCATCACAGTGTGATCGATTCCGTCCCCTGTGGGGGAATCTGTCGTTTGCCAATGAGTTCAACCGGAATGCATAGTAGTTGCAAATTCGAATCTGATTTGGACTTCTCTAATGACAAGCAGACTGTAGCGCTCTACTCAGCATGACAGTCGATTTATGACGGCACATGGTCCGCATCACTTTAATTCGACCGAGTCCTGTTCAGTATTTCTGTCGTCTGTCGTCCACTGTTGGGCACGGAGACAGAATATTTCTCATCGAATTTTAGTGGTAAGTCTCTTACGACGACACCTAACGGGGGGTCAACCACTACTTGTATCTGACCTTAGAGCGCTTGCTGTGTGGTTGTAATGCCGAACTATGTTGCCCCATTCAAAAGAACTGCTGGAGCAGTATGCGATGGATTGATGGGGAAATGTCCTTTGCACCTATGGGGACAAAGCTTTAGTCCCGTTTTAATTTGATTTTGCTTCATTTGGTTGGTTTTTCTATTTTTGACGCACTTGGCTATGTTTGGTATGTGTGTGGTATATTTTCAGACTCGGGGTGTATGTTAAGCATTTTTTTGACTCCGGGCGCATGTAATGCTCCCCATTAGGGTTCCGGGCGTGTATGAAACATTTTCGGGGTCTAGGGCGTATGTGGAACATTTTCACACTCCGGGGCGTATATGGAACATTTTCAGGCGGTGGGGCGTATGTGGAGCATTTTCAGACTTCGGGGCGTATGTACAACATCTTCAGACTCCGGCGCATATGTTGAATATATTAAGACTCCGGGCCGTATGTGGAGCATTTTCAGACTTCGGGGCGTATGTGCAACATTTTCAGACTCCGGGGCATATGTGGAACATCTTCAGACTCCGGGGCGTATAGGCAACATCTTCAGACTCCGGCACATATGTTGAATATATTAAGACTCCGGGCAGTATGTGGAGCATTTTCAGACTTCGAGGCTTATGTGGAGCATTTTCAGACTCCGGGGCCTATGTGGAACATTTTCACACTCCGGGGCGTATATGGAACATTTTCAGGCGGTGGGGCGTATGTGGAGCATTTTCAGACTTCGGGGCGTATGTGCAACATTTTCAGACTCCGGGGCATATGTGGAACATCTTCAGACTTCGGGGCGTATGTGCAACATGTTCAGACTCCGGGGCGTATGTACAACATCTTCAGACTCCGGCGCATATGTTGAATATATTAAGACCCGGGCCGTATGTGGAGCATTTTCAGACTTCGGGGCGTATGTGCAACATTTTCAGACTCCGGGGCATATGTGGAACATCTTCAGACTCCGGGGCGTATAGGCAACATCTTCAGACTCCGGCACATATGTTGAATATATTAAGACTCCGGGCAGTATGTGGAGCATTTTCAGACTTCGAGGCTTATGTGGAGCATTTTCAGACTCCGGGGCCTATGTGGAACATTTTCACACTCCGGGGCGTATATGGAACATTTTCAGGCGGTGGGGCGTATGTGGAGCATTTTCAGACTTCGGGGCGTATGTGCAACATTTTCAGACTCCGGGGCATATGTGGAACATCTTCAGACTCCGGGGCGTATGTGCAACATGTTCAGACTCCGGGGCGTATGTACAACATCTTCAGACTCCGGCGCATATGTTGAATATATTAAGACTCCGGGCCGTATGTGGAGCATTTTCAGACTTCGGGGCGTATGTGCAACATTTTCAGACTCCGGGGCATATGTGGAACATCTTCAGACTCCGGGGCGTATAGGCAACATCTTCAGACTCCGGCACATATGTTGAATATATTAAGACTCCGGGCAGTATGTGGAGCATTTTCAGACTTCGAGGCTTATGTGGAGCATTTTCAGACTCCGGGGCCTATGTGGAACATTTTCACACTCCGGGGCGTATATGGAACATTTTCAGGCGGTGGGGCGTATGTGGAGCATTTTCAGACTTCGGGGCGTATGTGCAACATTTTCAGACTCCGGGGCATATGTGGAACATCTTCAGACTCCGGGGCGTATGTGCAACATTTTCAGACTCCGGGGCGTATGTGGAACATCTTCAGATATGTTGAACATATAAGACTGCGGGGCGTATGTGGAGCATTTTCAGACTTCGGGGCGAATGTGGAAGATTTGCAGACTCCGGTCACAAGTAGACCTTTTTCGACTGGTGTATGTTTGTACTAGCTTTGAATTCTACTCAGTCAATATGGACGTACATAAGTTATTTTTATATGTTGATTGTATATACGGATATGACACATTAAGAAGTAGCTGATTGGGATTAAGGTAGCACACTCCATCAGGAAGGTGATGTTTTAGAGTGATCCAGGTGCTGCTTCTCTGCACCAAAAGTTGTTAGATGATCTTCGCTCTTAATGCACAAACGATTTGAAATGAATTGCTACCTGAGGCAAAACTTAAGGCATTGGTTCTGTGTCATAGGATAACGATATCACGCAACTCCAAATATTCATGCAGTAAGGGATGGTTACAGGGTATTTCAAACCGAAGTGGCGGAGATATTTGAAGCAATACTTGCGTTAGACGACCTGGAACGAGGAGTATCTAGTTCACAATTGAAATGTCACTTCGATGGCCTTAGCCACTTCTTCAGAACTCAGAAGGTGTGTTTAAGATTTTTCAAATGCATGAAATTTGTACACGACACTTTTGTTGGCTGATCGAGCTACATCTAAGTTAAAATACGCCCGCCCGGAATTCAGCATGCGGCCTAACAAGTATTGCAGCACATGAGTTTATGTTGAGGATGTCGTGGATACGATATACTCTACATTTTTTTACATTCCCAAACATTATCCGAAACACTACCCAATTTGGACGAAGTTCAGTTTCTTTACAGATTCAAAATATTTCTAATGAAGACTTAATTTTTAAGAAATTCGTTGAATATTTCCTACATCAAGACTATCGGGAGCTTGAGTGAGAGTTGCATGGCTCAGCTAGTTGCAAGCAAAATAAATATCTTGCCTACAGCTAAGATAAACGATGGAAGCGGAAAGAGAAATAGACCCAAATATCTTTATGGAGACAGCGGACTCACAACGAAAGCTAGGATGGGCAAGAGACAGTATAGATGAAAGGAAAGTGTATTCGAAACATTTGCCTTTACCACCAAACGAGGACGGAAGAGCGCTCCCGGTGCTAACCTATTTAAGTAGCTCAAAACTTCATAGCACAATTCTAAGTCAAGTGAAAGGCCTTCCAGGGTCGTTTAAGGATAAAGGATCGTAAGGAACCCGATGGTGCCTTATATTTTTGGCATATCTAATAAAAACTACAAACAGTCATGGGCAAGTTATGTCAATGGATATGCGAGAAACAGAGCTCTAGAGCAGCCCTTTCTTTATGTCTTGAAGTTCATGTATTTTTTGTGGTAATTACATGGCATAAAAAGTAGCAGTTTTATAACTGTTAATAAGTACTATGTAATTTAAGCGTCTAAAAAAATATTTATTTATTTGTAAATAATATTTATTATGCTTTAATAAATATTTCATTGTATTTTAACTTAAGTTACAGTTTTAGCCCCACTAAGCTGGAACAAGTGGTTAACAGTTTTAGGAAGCTACAGTATTCAGCTATCCGCCCAGAGCGCAAAGTGCACATTTGTTTCGATTAATCTGTTAATAAAACCACGGTTTTGACTTTGGTAATGTTAAAAATTGTATAATTTCTTGGCTAGTTATGGTTGGAAAGGATGTAGCTATAACTTTATTTCTTATAAGAAATATAAAAAATGCTACAAGGGGCTAATTTTCCTGGAAGCTCGAAGTGTGCTCTTCAATCGTATAGGTACGTCTACAGACCACTTTGGCCGCAAGAGCCTTTTCGGTGTTTATTGTTGCGTGCGTTGAACTCAGCTGCACTTTAAATTGACTGACTGAAGATGTTATTCATCAAATGCTGTTATAATCGAACAAAAACAAAAGATTCACTTTACTATTACATAACACATAAAACTAACTTTCTTCTCTTCACACAGAGTATAGGCTGAGAGCTACCGCAACAAACATATTATCTTATGTTAGAAATGAGAATATCAGTAATCGCCCTACAGAGCCTCATACAACTCTGCGCCAGATTGGACAAATTTCAAAACAATTCACAGCTTACTGCATCCGTCAGGTAAGAGCATGTTGCTCACTCCCCTGAAGAAATCCTGCCTGTTTTCGTACGCATGTAGACCAATTTACAAGGAACAAACCATTTCTCATCACAAGTTAAAAAAACCAATAAAATCATTTTACACCAAGTTCCTGGCTCAAATTCTTAACAGCCCCTTTCGACTCGGATTGGAGATTGAAAATAAATACAAGCTTCGGCGAATTAATTAAACCAAGATTTTGTGCCTTCATTAGTCATGTTCCTCATCGATAAGGGTAGCATAAAAACAAGGATTCATCGTTTTCAAGGAGATTCAAGGGAGAGCCCTCAAGGGCGTACATAAGCCGATTGTCGTAAATATGCCACGGTAACCAGCACTCAGCTACATTCTGCCGGCAATTGATTAATAACACTTGAGAATTATGAAGATACATAACGGATGTTCGGGGCAATAAAAGACGGCAGCTTCTTTCTCTCCCTCAATCCTCGACTGACATCCATTAAAGACATTCAATCGTGATAATATTTTTATGGTACACTGGCACCAGCAAAACCTTCCTGAGTACCTGTTTGCCTGGCAGCAGCGGAAAGCGACAAGGACGTTGACAACGACGAGGACGTTTCGCAACAAAACAAAACATAAATTGCAGAGATCGATTGGTTTTGCTTCGACTGGTAGATCTCCTGGCAACGCGTCCCTCTCCCACACAGAGAATGTCAGGACATCGTTGCAGAGGGTGGCTGGCTCAACTCTCACCTGAATGCCATCTGACATACACAAATGGAGAAAAACAAATCACAAATCTAATAGAAGACACAAACGGCAGGACAGCAGGCAGGACACAGTCGGGGGAACAGCATGAAGAGCAGAGCAAACCAAATAAAGAACGAACGAAAATAAAACAAAAATAAATAAAAACATCTTTCGAGCTGAAAATATCATACTTTCGCAAGGAGATTTATAAAGAATGACAATCGGTGTAAAAAAAAGAATGAAAATAAGGACTTTCGAGGTGATTTATGGAGACCGGGCAGCAAAAAACGCACACAACCGCCAGACGAGAGTACCTGCGATAGGGGTCTTGTCGCCTTCTTAACGCTTCATCTTTGGTCGTCGTCGTCCCATGCAACGCCCGCGGTTGGTCTCCTTCGTGGACGTCTATAGGTGCCATCAGACAATCTATCGGCACGATCTGTGTGTGTACGTGAACCAGCAAGCGTTTGGCGTGCATATCCCTTTATGTCCTTATTGAATTCTTCTTTTCCTCCAAGTGACTTCGTTTCTTCTGCTCATTGCCATGCCAGCGTGGCGGTGGTGTCTACGTGGGGGATAGTTGTAAAAATGTAAGCCCCCAGCCGCCTCCCGGGCACCCCCTGCCCGCGACAGCTGTGAAAAAGGATATAAATCAATTCAGAGGAAATTTCACATGATTTCCTGCATCGTTGGAGCGTTTAAAAGGCGCGTTGAGAACAGTCTCTGACTCTCTGTTGGGATTCCTGGGATGCACACACACTGCATAGTGCACGGGGTTACCAACACCCTACTCTCCCACCCCTCCTGTCAAGTGTAGAAGTTGTCTTGTCGCCAAGAGTCTCGGTCTCGTGCTCGCCCTCCCCCCAGGGCGGTGCAAGGAATTTGTTTTTTGCCGACAGAATACATTTCACACACAGAGAGACACAGAGAGAACGGGTTGAAGGCTGGTTGAAAAAGAAACGTGGAATAGCCTGGATGTAATAGGACTAATGTGTGCGGAGCCGAGTGCGCTGGTGGTGGGTCTTAGAAAAATCCACACATGAATCCTTGCGAGCGACGAAAAATGTGTGTAAGATATGGTAATCCTTTGTTGGCGGCACAGTAAATCCACAAGATGTGTGTGGAATTCGTCGGGTTGATATACGGACATGGCAGGCGGTAAAGAAAGTGTTTTCTCTCGTCGTCGGTCGCAGGTTAGTTTCTTGAACCCTCTTTTGCATGTTTTATAGGTTACGATGTGCCGTGGATCCTTTTATTTAGTGTGCGGTAATATTCGGTGACGAGGGCTTTAAATTTGTGGCCACTTTTTAAAGCACGTCTCTGTGAGTGGTTGGTGGTGCGTGGAGGGGAGGAATTGTGAAAAGGGACTGTAGCCAGACTGTAATGGGATGCGGCCAAGAGCCCGGACTTCAAGGAGGTTCTTTTCATTTCCTTGAATTGTGAGTTCATGTGAGTTCATCGTAGATGCAATTATGGCAGGATTAGCTTATTTCGAGGGTATGTTGTGAGTTGGAGTAGGAGTAGGGTTCGACAAAGGCTGAGGTACTGTATGTCGGATATAAAATTCAATTTGTCCGGGCTATTGAACCGAGTTGTTGAATATGTTGGGCAGCGTCTTCTGGAAAACTTCCTCCCGACAAATATTTTCCTGTCACAAATTTACATTATAATTGACTTTCATTGGTCAATGTGCATTCCCCACCTCGTGGCAAATTCGAATCAGTCCTGGGATCATCCCTCGAAGTCCACTGAATGTCGAGATCCTGCACAGAACAGTCTAGATGCTCGAACTTCTAGTAGAGGCGCACCATGTGCAAAGAAGGCAGAGTGGTTGATTGCTCCCAACTTGACGGGGTGGCCGGAACGGGGATTGCTCAGACAAATCTGACGGTTCTACAACGAAGACACGGCAAGAGAAGGATTTACGGTTTGGGATGGTCCTCCTGGAATTTAACAGCACTCCAAACTCCGAAACCGAAAAAGATCCGCACGCAGAACAGGATAGGAAAGGATTCAGAAAAAAAAGGAAGGAGTTTCTGAAATATGCATTTACATCGAATCAAGGAAAATACTTGAAATAGTCCTTATCTCAATTTGTGAGATACTGAAACGATGTAGAGGCTACAGTAGGAGGTTGACCTGGGCCTCAACCAACATGAATCCCTAGCTGGCACGGTGTTTAGCCAGCTGCCTCCAATTTCGCACGTCAAGTTGGTTCAGGTCTTTCTCCACTTGTGTTCGCCATCGGTTCCGTGGACGTGCTCTATAGCGTTGTGCCACTGGTTCGGAGTCGAAGACTCTTGGGGCCGGGGTTGAGTTATCCCTATGCTCTATAAGGCCCCGCCACCTTTGACGTTGAATCCGTAGACACCTGGCTAGGCTCATTTCGCTGTACCGCCCGAACAGTTCGTGGTTGAATCTTCTTCTCGAAGAACCCTCGCAAACAGGACCAAAGATCGCAAGCGGAACTTTTCTCATCCGCCTTTGAGATTGTCCATGGTTCGACGAAGCAGCAGGACTGGAATGATCAAGATCTTATATACAGTCAGCTTAGTCCTTCGAGAGAATGAACCTTGAGCCCATAGGTCGATGTTTTTCGTACTGTTTACTTGGGAGCCGAGACAGACGAAGGTCTGTCCAAGATGTCGATGTTGTATGTCCGTTATTGAGTACAGCATATACTTCGTTTTGCCCGCGTTCTCCACTAGAGCCATTTTCTGCACAAACTCCATAGGTTCGTAGGAATGTCAAAACTATTCATGGCGTTATATAACTCACATGCGGCCATGAAATCGACGAATAGGTGGTGATTGTTGATTTGCATCTCTTGGGTTTTTTCCAGGATCAATCTTAGTTTGAAGATTTTGTCAATGGTGGACTTCTCCGCTCTGTAACCGCACTGATAGGGACCTGTCGGGTTATTCGCGAATGGCTTCAGGCACTCACAAAACGGCAGGAATAATCTTGTACGCGACTTTTATTAAACTATTCCCTCAGTAGTTGGGGCAGTTGAAGGGGTCTGCTATTTTGTTGATCGGGCAAACAATACTGAGATTCCATTCGTCGGTCATGCTTTCCTCCGCCCATAGCTTACAGATAAACTGGTGAATGTACGCTACAAGCTCATCTGTAGCTGCTTTAAGGGGTTCCACGTTCATCGTTCATTCTGTGGAGTGGAACAATCTGCCTGAGAGCAGTATTGGTGTCATCGTCGCCGTTTAACAGTATACAGAAGTGATCTTTCCAGGTTATCAGCATCGACTCGACTCTTCATGAAGATAGGATTTTTTCAGAAGTTTATACCCATTGGATATTTGTTGGTATAACTTTCGGACATCACTTCTGCCGTAACACCTCTCCATTTTCTCGAAAGCGTGCATCTCATGTTCTTTCTTTCCACTTTTGAGAAGCCTGTACTCTTCACGTCTTTGAAGGCCGCTGAGCTCACGAACCGCTCTCGTCCTTTTGTCCAGCGTCGCCATATATGCTGCTTGCTTCGCTGAATGCACCTGCCTGCACTCGTTGTCAAACGGGGGGATTTTTCTAGATGGCGTTGGACAACGATTCTAGTGTTCGTCGATTGTTTCACCTGGCAGGGTTGGACTCTCTGAGAGCTTCAGGGAGACTCGATGGGCAAAGTTCGATTTCGATTGTGTGATTACTGTGGTTGACGGTTGATTGCTCAAGGGACCGCCAGGTCCATTTATGAATGTTAAGGTGAGGGAACCATGTACTGGCTACAGAGAAGTCCCCGTCACGAAGTCCAACAGCCGGAGTCCGTTCTCGGACGTGTTGTCGTAGACGGGGTGGCTTCCGATTACTCCTGTGAAGACATCTTCCTTGCCCACCCTTGCGTTGAAATTTCCTAGAACTATCTTGGTGTCGTAGCTGGGGAATTTATGGTATGTTCTTTCCAGGTGATCGTTCCTTGCTATCGTCATATCTAGGAAATCGATCGTTGCTATCGTCATCTTTATCCTTCGTTGGGACCTGGGAGCTTATGTACTTAAGGAATTCGTAATTTCTTCATCTTCGAAATATTCCCCTTATTGCTTTTTTTTTTTTCATTTTTATTTCGCGTGGAATATGACGCATGGCAAAAGGTTCGCTTGATTTTTGCAGGCGAAAAAACAACAACAAAGCGGAGAATGTAAGTTGTTTGTTTATTTGAAAGCAAAAAAGGGGAAATCAATTATGTACGCAAGCCACTGTTCTAAAACTTCTACAGCTTGAGCAAGCACTTAGCTAAAAGACGATTGTGCCAAACTAACTTCGTAGTCCTTGCCAACTCCTTTTTGGTACCCGCCCTCTGCAAAACAACGCAAACAAGCGGAAAGCTTTGTAATTGGTGGTATTGCAAACTTTTGTTTTGCTGGGGACAAGTAGATTTTGAGCACGTCCAGTAAATGCTTAAATGCTGATTTATTTAATCGGTAGTGCTGTTGAACCTTGAAAAACAAAAATGTGTTATCACTCACTGAAGAATGTAATATAATCTTACAATGTTTCACGCAACTCCAAAGGATTGGAATTATCTCGTAATATCCTCTTTTCTTCGAATTCCATACTCTTATTGCTACTTTGACCCAAGTCACAGTAGAATTCTTGGATTTCATGAAGGTTCATCTGCACTTGAAAGTGCCACCTTAGACACAATAGTTCTTCGTTTTGTGTTATTTCGCACTCTCGCTGTTGAGGTCGACTTTCTCTGGTATCAGCACAGAACACTGCTCAGTCGCATTTACCGTTGTTTTTCCAGCCAGGAAGCGACCTATCCTTTAGAGTGTACACACAAAAGAGCAGACATGTCATAGATACGGCCCACTGACCAGGATCGGTCCTTGAGTCAAATAATTACGGCTCGCAACATCAATTTATTAATGCTTCATTTTTACATGTGTAATTTCAATAACACATGTCAATGCTACGTTCTACGAACCATCAGGTTCCGCCATACATTTTCGAGGTCTGGAAACTTCGGGTCTTCTGATAAACCTAGTCGCAGCTTCCTTGAATTCATTCCTCCATGAGAGGTTGTTTAACCGATCCAGCCTACAGCGTGAAGTTCAGTTCATTTTGGTATTCTATTTTCTGGTGTTCTCCAACTTTTTTTCCTGTCAATAGGCAGCTGTTCTGGCGGCCATCTAAAAATTGAGAGCGAGTGACATTTGTTTTGGCGGGCACTTATAAATTGAGGGCTTGAATGCAGAGAGCGAAACCAATTGAAAGGATTGAGGTTTCAGTAAAAGTTCATCCGGTTTTGGCTCCGTGGGAACGTAGCATTACCCTGTGTAACCAATTTTGTATGGTTATCTGTGAACTCACACTACCCCCAAAAGAACCGTGCAAACAAGAATTGAGAAGTGCAGTAATGTAGTGTATTACTTCCCGTGAAAGTACAGACATCAGATGGGTACATCTATATTTATTTGTGGAATGGATAAAAATGTTAATGTCTCAGAAGAGTTGCTGCAGTGCTTACCTTTGAAGTGTACTACCATAGGTTATAAGTTGAAGTTATAAGTTGAGTTGGAGAAAATTCCACAGATGGCGCAACAAAATGTTGAATGAAATTAAGAGTGACCGCAGTCCTGGCCTCTGAAGTGCTGAAAATGGACCATGTGAAGAATCTCATAATTATTTAAATCAGTTAATTTTATTAGATGTAGAGAACAACATCATCAGATCAGATCAATTTCTGACGTCGTGGCTAAGTAGTAGTTATGTGATTTTTCGAAATGTGTAGACTTACCGATGGAACACAGTGATGAATTGTGACTCGATTTTGCCCAATAGATGCGGCACTTCAGAAAAGCACACAGCAGCAGAAAAAAGCAGGTGGATCATCAACTTGACGAAGGCGGAGAGGATTTCATAGGAACTACGATTCTACTAGCAGATACCCAACCAGGTTAAATTCTAAAGCTCCAAGTCCACTAATATATTATGTCGGTTACAGTACATGGAATCGTTTAATTTGTGTCACTTTTTTCATATTTCGATTTATACGTCGTGTACGCGAAAGAATATGGCAACAACTGTAATGCAATCTGCAGAGAAATATTGGTATTATTTTGGAAATGAAATCCTTTTACTAAAAGACTGAGGTGCCATGGTCTATGCGGTTTATTAGCTGAGTTATCTCCTTTCTTGGATAAGGATGGTCTTTTGCGGCTTGGAGGACGTCTTCATTTACTTGACGTACCGATAGATGCCAAGGAACAAATAATTCTACCTGCAAAATCACATATTGTGGATATTGTGGACTGGATAATTCGAGGGCTTCAAATGATAAAACGTCGAGTTCGGGCCTCTCTCTCTATTGTCATGAGGTCAAAGGTGAACCGGTCAAAGTCTACGCCGCAATTTGTGCGGCAGTACGCGCTGTACAACTGGAATTGGTCAAGGGTATGTCCATTGAGAATTTCCTCATGGTCTTTCGCTGTTTCATGAATAGCCCAGGCGTTCCTTCCAATAATGCGCAAACGTTCCGAAGAGCGGCTCTTGAGTTGAAGACTACTACTTCTTCCCTTGACGACGAGATCATACAGGATTTCCTATCACAGAGAGGAATCAAATATCGATTCATAGTGGAGCGTGCGCCCTGGTGGGGCGGATTTTGGGAGCAGATGGTGCGGACGTTGAAATAAAACTAAATTGAACTTCGAAAAACTGAGAACTATTGTGAGAGAACCAGAGGACGTTGTCAATAATCGTCCATTAACCTATGTTAGCTCGGATCCTCTTGACTTATCTCCTATCACGCCTGCAGATTTTCTAATCGAATCAAGACGCCCGGATAATATATCTTCGCAGACAGAACCAGATGACGGTTTTATTGGAAATGCTTGGAGACATCAATTCAAACATGTAAAGCAGTTAAAACGGAGATCAACGATTTGCAGCTTTTACGCTCATTCCAAAATTGGAAGTCGCCGGTGTTATTTTAGTAGCAGATCCAAGTAAGCCAAGGCTTGAGTGGAAAGTGGCCCATTTGGAGCAGGCACTTCTAGGGAGAGATCAACGAGTGCGGGCCTTCCAAATGAAATTAGCGGATGGGAAGCAGTCGAGGCGTCCAATTCAATTACTCTATCCACTTGAACTGTAATCTTGCCCGGGGAGGATGTTGAAAAATAGATGGCTCTACAAAAAATTAATTTAGCGCGCTGTTTTGTATTCAACTGCTGGCGCCACCATAATTTCCTTTTCATCTTTTTTTGAAGATGTCGATGAGCAATGGCCTTGAAACAATTCCGTCCCACGGTGGATGATCGGCGACGCTCAGACGATGGTGTCGTTTTGCATCGCTGGGGCCGGTCTCACGGTTTGCTCGGGCTGAAACGCTGACCTAGCGTCTGGCTGTTTGCACACCTGTTGTCGTCTTTCTGCTTTCTGTTGTCTGGCTGTTCGCACACATTTGTAATGTGAGAGATTACTGCGTTTAAGAGTTGTTTTGCAGATTTTGCCTGGATCCATACGGATGACTTTCCTCTTTTTATTAACCCATTTACTATTTAAAATTCCTACTTACACTTCATATTACATTGCAGAATGGGGACCGTTTTCAGCAGCTGGCATTGCGTCTACATGGGATGTTTGTGGCGAGAAGCGGCTTGGAGTGGCGGCTGGTGGTGAAAAAAGAACTGCGGTGTCTAAAACGCCCGGAGTTCAAGAAGCCATCAGAGAGAAGAAGAAGACCCACAGAGACAGGACTCTCTCTTGGAGGACTCTGCTTCTCGTGACCGGTATACTGAGGCGCGAAGAACTTGCAAATACGCCGTGCGAGCAGCTAAAGAGCAGTCTTGGAAGGAGTTCGGCGAGGAGTTGGAGAGCGACCAAAGATCTGCGAAAAAGGTGTTCAGGCAAACCATTCGCCGATCCAGCGGAAGAGAATTCAACATCATCGAAGGAGTCAAATCCAAACATGTAGTGCTGCCTTCCAATGAGGTGGTCATCTTACGCAGATGGAGCGAGCACTTTTCGGACCTGCGCAATCCCAAACAGGGCACTGTGGATGGCAGACCTGTAGTCTTGAGTGGGGCGGTGAATAGTCAAACGGTGGAGGAAGTCATTTTGGCGATTGAATCGCTAAAAGTTGGCAAATCCGCCGGTGTGGATGAAATTCGGCTAGAAACGCTTAATGCAATTGGTAAAGAGGAATTTTTATGATTCTCTCGTGTTGTTAAAGTGGCCTGGGAACGTGCTGAGACACCTGGCGATTGGCAAACTGGGGTGATTGTCCCACTTTTCAAGAAGGGGGACAAAAGAGATTTCTCCATCTACAGGGGCATATCTGTTTAAAGTCTCCCCGGGAAAGTCTACGCAAAGGTGTTGGAAGTGCGTTGAGGAGTTATGTTCGAGCCCAGGATGGGGGATGAACAGTGCGGATTTCGACCAGTTTTTCACTCTAAGAATGGTACTTGAAAAGGCTTTGGGGTATGCCAAGTCCATCTACATTTGTTTTGTGGATTTGGAAAATGCATACGAACGAGTTCCTCGAAGTGAACTCTGGAGTGTCCTACAGGAGTAGGCAGACCTAGGTGGATGTATCAAGTCCAAAAATTCGCCTGGTTACGCTTAGGCATAACTCCTGATGAGTGAGTAAGCATTCTTGAGTATAATCATGTTTGAATGTAAGTCGGCTGTCAGTCAGAGGTCTGCGAGTGTTTCCACAGTGAGTGGAGCAACCTAGAGACCAGACGCCAACGCGTGCGCGCAGATTCGATTTGTTATTTTTATTTACCTAGCATAGCCTTCATTATTTTCAATTGCCACATTTGCATGCAGAAAATCCGTAAACACCCTGGTCTCTGTCTTCAAGGATGAAAACTGAGATAATTGAATTAACCAGCTATTCAGTCACTCCCCTCCTACCATTTCCCAATGCCGCTACTTCCGGGAAAAGTACCACAAGCAAAGCATAATTTTTCACATTCTCCAGGAACAAGCCACTGCAGTGGCCGAGAACCGCAACACTTTTAATCCATCCGAGGCTGCCCCGCCACGTCAAAAACCAAGTATTCACAGTGTCAACCCGCCATCGCACCGCTGCCCTCCACCGAAAACCACCATCCCCCACAACGAAAGGCATAAATTCCAACGCACAAAGAGTCGCTGCAAATTCCGTGAAATTTCATCACATAATCTAATGGGTCTGCTGCATCGACCAAGAAAGATGCCCGAGGGTTCCTTCCCTCCGATGTTATGCCATTGCAGCCCACCACTAAGAAAGAGCCTCAGGTTCCTCCCTGCCCAAGACGTACCTGCTGCTGAAACTACACCCTCACAGCAGGCTGCCATAGTGATTATCATCATCACTTAAGAATGCCACTCCCAGAAGGATCCCCGGGCAAAGTAATAGCGTATGGCAACAGAGTCAACATGCATTCACATAGAGGACATCAGGAATGCCATCTGCGAAATGAATTAACTAATGGAACATGCAATTCAAGGTTACTGCCCCCGGAAGGATGTTTCGAAAACATCCGAATCATCGCCTACCCGCACAGATCGACAGTTATGTGAGGGACGGCAACCACAGAGGGGGGAGAGAGAGGGTACAACCCCCTCCTCGGTAGGGGTTTCCATACATCACCGGAAGGACACAGAAACCAATCTTCAATTTGCTCGAAACCAATCGAAGACCATCATTGGAAATAAATTCCAACACAAGTTGGACGACTCGATGTCGGCTCTCGTCGTTGTGTCCTCTGCCCTTTCGGATCTGGTGGTCTTGTTGGTAGATGCCTATGTCTAGCAACGGAGCATTGTTCTTCCGAAGTGCTGCTGGGGAATTTAAATTCACAGAATCTACACGAAGAATGAAAAGGGATGTCGCCCCGGGCCCGACAGAAGGATGGTGTAGTAGACAGGGAGACAAGGACGGGATGTGGAATAGAAAATGTTTGAGTAAAATATTATCTCCGGGCCAATAACTCATCGCAACGACTAGTGCCCGATCTAACTTGTGGTGTTTTAATAGCTGCCGCTGATGGAAGTGTACTCGCGGAAGAGTGATAAAATCAGAAAATGTGCTCGTCGTTCTGGTGGTGAGAGTCGCATAAACTCGTGAGCCAAAGAATAGTACGTGCAAAACAGTGTGGTGCAGATGTAACGTATCGGGTGAGTTATTCGTTGAAATATTGATACTGTGATGTAAATGGTATAACGCGTATAAGATGAGATAATCAGGACACCAACGCCATCTATAAGCAATTAGAAGAACGATAGACTCCGAAGAGTATTCCCGAAATAATTGTACATACTGTAGATGGGATGCCGCCCCCTATACACGGATGGATTACAAAGAACCATGTATACAAGCGTCAGCGGGGAAATTCCATAGACCCGTGGAGACAATAAGATCTAGAGGTTAAGGTAAACAAAGATATAGGTGAATAAAGAGTTTTCTATTAGGGCGGTTCATGGCGGTCCAGTTGTTTATTTTGTTGTTAAGTTTCTTGTCATCTGATCGCAAAGCACGAACGACAAATATCTGCGGGAAGTTACAGCTGTGTTGCAACATTTTACGGTTTCGAGTCGACTATTAAATGGTGGTTGGACATCCTCAGAGACGATCATTTTTGGATTAACGTCTACATCAAGAAAGGATACGTGAATATCCATCCACAAATTGGTTGCCATACAGCTGGTGTCACGATAGACAGTCGGTTCGAGTGGTTTGTGGAGTGGATCATCTTGAGCAAAGGCGAAGAGAACTAGCCACCTAAAACGTGAGTTTTGTTAGGCCACTTTCGTGGGGGTTTTGGGCTTGTGGGGCTTTATTTAAACTACTGGCTCTATGCAATTAAGCCACCTTTCTTGTCAACATAAGCAAGCCATCGTGAGCATCGGCTTGATCTGTGCGTCAGGGGCGTTTAGGATCAGATCTCTTAAACAGTGTCATTGATGGACCTTTGAAATAAAACAAAATAATCTACACACTATCTATCTATGTATCTATTTATCTATTTAACAAAACTTCTCTTTTTCAATTTTAGCATCAATAAAGCACAAATTCCACTTGGAGCCTTTACTCTGTAGTACGGCGGTGTAGTCCCAAATTTTGCGTTTAGATTAGTTTGAGTATCATTTCAGTGGCATTTAGTAGGTCCAAAGATCACTAAGATTAAAGGTTATTCAAGTTGGGTCGTTACTTGCTCACACGGCGTACGGAAGTTGGAAAAATCTTCACTAAAAAAAGGAAACTTATCGTGGAAGGGTTTCGTAAAGTTTGGTTTTCTTTTGGTTATTACCAACGGCCTTCTTGAACGGCAGGAGTAAAGTTAGTCGATAGATTTCAACGTCTCGGTTAGTTTAACTATGACTCCAAATCTTGTTAGTCCGACAGCAGAAAACACTCGATTTGTAATTGTCAATGTAGCTAAATATACTAGAATTTCCATCATGAATTAAATTATTATGAAGTAAGGGGCGGCCGCGGCATTGTGTGTGGGTGAGTCGACCCTACGCACTTTTTAGGCTTAGGTTGGATTCCAGCTACGAGCATAATATGTGTTTCAAAGAGTATAACTGTCTATAAAAAGCTACTCAAATTGTCCGGTCGGAGTCGGCATAAAACTGCATGTCCCTTCCACTCGTTATAGAACATAAGCACGCACAGCACGAGTGGTTGCTGAGAAGATGGGCCCTGGTCCTCTACGGGCACACATATTATTATTATAAGTTGCAAGGAGCGCCATATACCCTCGTTTATAGGAAACACTATTTGTCTGCGTACGAAAGGAAATAAAACTGTCTCATTCTGGAAAATAGATTAACAACATCAACAACCAGCGAGACTCAGTGGCATTTGGGCAACAGTGGCATTTGGCCACCAAGAGGCTGACGAGTTAGCAATTCTTGTTTTTCCTTTGTTGTGTTTCAGCAGCTGTCACCAATGACATCCAGCTGTCAAAATATGCAGTGAGGCTCGCCATTTCATCATGCACCAGTTCACACGTCAGTTAACACACACTGTACGGAAAATATTAAAAAAGTGATTATCGTCTCTGGTGTAAATATGCAAATGAATTTTATGGTGAGGTCGGTCATCATCATGGCTGCGTGTGAAGGGTGCCGTGACATATTGGCGAGTGGCAAAATTTGGTGCAATGACGCTTTTGAAAGTATCATTCTGCCGAATATTAAAATTTGGCATAATGTCCGTCATGTAAAGCGTCATATCGTCAATTTGGAACTATGGCACTTTGGGTATTTTGTACAGGCTTTCTATAGACTACCAAAATGTACACGCACTGAACGGCCACGTGGAATAAGAATCAACGAAATGAAGCCTACAATGAAAATGATTTTGTTTTTCTTTTTAAATCTGGAAATCTGGCTTTATTTCGCTTTTCAGTTTCGAAAACTGACGGCCAAAAAATCCAAGGCCAAATTTGATTTGAAAATAATTCCGAATTTGAAATTTAGCCTATAAGAAATATGTGTGTTCTCTTCGCTAGCTAACATGATTTGAACCCATTCACGCGACTTAGTTGCTCCGCTAAGTTTTAATAATTGTGAAAGGGTTGAAATCATGTATGTCAACAACTGTCAGACAAGCACCTGCAGCTAAATTATTTAAACTTTTAACGATTTGTAAAGATTATGGACTTCCGGCCTGTGCACCTATGACTTTGCAACAAATTGGGCACATTGTCACAAACTAGTTTTAACGCTTTTAAAAGCGGCCTTATGCCAAATGATCACATTCTGCCTAATGACACTTTGGAAAGAGTCATAGTACTAAATTGGCATAATGCCATTGGCCACAATGTCACGGCACCCTGTGGAGGTAATTAGCCGCATCATGGACCATTTTGAGTGTGAGTACTTTTGACCTTAAAACACAAAGGTGACAGAAATTGGAGCGACGCACATGAAGAAAACAAAGCCGACGAAGAACACCCAGTAATGCCAACTCGTCGACTGTCAGTAAAATTGGGTATCGTCAGATAGTCTACCCGATTTATTTCGCGGTTGAATACTTATTCGGCGGTTGAATTTGCAAATACATCGGTAAAGGTTTGTCCCAATGAAAGAAATGTAGCCAAAGGTGTGAGTTCGCTAAGAAGGCGCTGAATGCTGGACGCATATCTGGATATAATGTGGGCCAAAAAATCATCTATAATTTATAATCAATTATTTATTTATTTCATTCATTCCATATTACAAAAATTATTTTAATTTAATTTATATTTATTATTAAAGGTAGCATGAGTTACAATAATTTAATGAAATGAAAAAATATGAAATAATTAAGTAAAATCTGTTGCCGCAGAGGTAAGTGGTAAATGTACTGTTTACAAAGAAGATATAAGCTAATAAAAAATCGTCGTTGAGGGTAGAATTCAATGCAAAAAAAGAACAAAGAGAAACAACTATTATGTGTACATTAAAAGAACAAAATTCATAGACGAGCACACGGTTAATACTTCAATAGGCAAAAGAGAAGAGCCATATTCTGATACCTTTCCAAAATAAATTTTCACTCATTCACATCTTAGTGCATCTACATATTAGTGGAGTCCCATTGAAGCAGGTGGAGAAGTCGGAGTCTTTGTTGAGAGTGATGGAAGGAGTAATGCTGAGCCCATTTTGAAACAGCTTGGTAGATCTGTAATCAGGTGGGCCGAGCTTGGTGTCAAAGCTAAGTTGGCGGTTTTCAACTGAGTATTTATTCCAACTCTCCTATGGTCACGAAATTTGGGTAATGACAGAGGAAATAAGATCGCGAATACAAGCCGCTGAGATAAGATTTTTTTTAGCTGTTGTGGGAGCTACTCGCAGGGATAGGATGAGAAACATGGCAGTGAGCAAGGAACTTAACGTTGAGTAGTTGCTTCATCAAACGGAAAGGGCTTTGCTCCGGTGGTTTGGTCACGTCGCATGAATGTCCCCTTCATCACGAGTTCCGAGGCCGCTTGGCAGACCCAGGACGAAGGTTGTTGGACCTAGTCCAAAAATTTGCCTAATAACGCTGGAGCATAACTCCTGATGAGTTAGAGTCGATGGCGGCGGGTCAAATTGCTTGGAGATCTCTGCATAGTTTACGCCCGCAATCCATTTAGTGGAGCATGCGGGTCAGACTATGATGATGATGATGATCACAGTGCATCTGGAAGTAAATTCTGGAAGGCTTTCAAGCGAGATAAAACGTCCAAAATGAGCTTAAGAAATTCCACCAGTACAACTTCTGTTAAAATTTAGAATTATCAGTGTTTCGAAATATGTATCGAATAAGAACCCGAATTTTGGAAAAATATTTAAAGAACTTTATAACCATAGTTCAAAAGTAGCAGTATAACATATGGCTTAATGCAAGAGTTTGAAGGATACTGGACAGATCAAAACTTGGAGTTATGCAGTTAACGTTGAACAAAATTCTGATTGCATGTTTCTGCTTTATTAGTAAAGGCTCGGTTTTACGCAAGTATTCCAATTTGGATTTGAATAACCCATTGTACACCAGTTTAAGTGTTGAAAAAGGACAATAAAGAACATACAATTGTCTTACCAATTTATTGTGTATAATTGAGGTTCTTATCCAATATTATGCCCAAGTATTTAAAGCTTTGAACGCATTCTACCACAAAGTAGTTGCCACTACATGATGTATTTCAATTAAAAGAGGCACATTCATCATCATTCTACAGTCGAACCGGAGGGTGATAGAATAATGGCTGTTAGCGACTCTGGCAATGCCACACACATGCAGCGAATTGACATTTTATGCCCTGCTTTACAGCGAAATGACGGAGAAGCTTGCAGACGCAAACAGCCCAGATCGTAGTGAAAAACATAGTTTTTTAAATTTATTTCTTTCTCACATACATCTACTATTCTACCTTGCTTTGTTTAAATGTTCTCCTTTATCTTTTAACTAGTGTGTGGCTAATAAAAGAATTTCTGTTAAAAGTGTGTTTGAATTGCATCTCATACAAAACAAAACAATTCGCCAACAAACAATAATGTTATTAGAGTTAAACGATTTTGTTTTGCCACTGATAATAGGCTCGTGAACTGAAAACCATGTTCTCAGTAAATTAAGATCATGATTTGCCGCTAAGAATATACATAACAATATTTTTGTTTGAGCATGAAAGAGGTGTATTATCGGCAATTGCAGTTACTTTGCCTTTGAATGGTTGATCGAACAGGGAGTTCGCATAGATCAAAAACAGAATGGGATCTAAAACTGAACCCTGTGGAACACCGGTTGTAATGTTTTTTTGCAGAGCTTAAGGTATCTTTGATTCTCATTGCTCTCCATTTGCTGGCGATTATTTAAATATGATTTAAATATGAACTAAACCAGCTACCTTACCTTACAGGAATAGTAAAGTTTGTTTAGTAATATAGAGTGATCTACCATATCAAACGGTTTAGTGGTGCCTATAAGAAGTAAAGCGGGAATCTCGGAAGAATGTATGCTTTGGTATATCTCTTCTGTTAATTTTAATAAAAACTAAACAAAAATGAGCTCTTTGCAAAATGATAACAATCTTTTCTTAATGCCCGTCTTCAAAATCTTGTATATTATTGAAAGCAGTTAAATATGACGGTAATTATTCAGCATTGGCTTGACACTGTTTTTATGAAGTGAAATACCGCTTCATTCACCTCTCTACCTTGCCCTTACCACTTCATATTGCCATTTCTAAAGATTGGGTGAATATTCCCATTCTAATACTTGAATTGAAGGTATAACATAAGACATCAGAAATATGAAATGAGATTTTCTTTATTAAGCAACTTGTGATCGTGTCGAAAGACGTAGCCTTAGATGTTGTAAGAGAGAAAATTAATGTATGTGTTTCACAAGGACTAAAAGGATAGCAAAGGGAACTTTGCCAAACAAACACTCTGAATCAATTAAATCTGAAAAGAACTGATATTACAAAATAATTTATTAAATGTTCATAGCTCTACCCCAGTAATCCAACCCCTTTGGACGGACTCGAAGCCAACATTCAAGACGGTCTTGTCGAAATACCACAGAACATATTCAATCGAAAAGTCCACCTGTAAGCGAAGTGGGCTGTTTAAGTCAAGTGATATTCTGTACATACTGCGACAAATGTACCCTCAAAATAAAGCCAATATATTCAGATCCTACGCATTGGCGCCTGGGTTCAACTTCCCTTGGAAAATATACATCTATTAGTCAAAACTTTACCTGGACAGCTAAAGTCTTTTCAGCCTCTTGGGATAAGTTGACATGTGCAATCTTCTACAGGTAGGGTAGGTATAACCTCCAGTTTGTCTCGAGGATATTCAGTTTAAGCGCCACTCCGTCCCTGAATGGCCGGGATGAGTGTATGTGTGTCTCGATAGGGGGATAAGTTAAATTATTTACTGAAGATTTTGACAGTTGAAAAACTTACCCGTGCTTCGCTACCGCTTCTGTCTACATTTAATAATTACCATCCGGCGTCAAATTAAATACCCTCCTGTGTTATGTTTGGTGATCGTTCCACTACTTCGCTGCCATTGACTTTGCTTAGTCTATCAACTTCCTGGAAGATGATCCGCCTGCGATTGAGATGAGGATTTGATGTGAATGTGGTGTTGATGACCTTATACATGACCCAGACAATTTCTTAATTATCAATACACCATCCAACTTTTCAAACACGGTTCCATTTCCCTAAGGTTGTACTCTCTATCGCTCATTTCTGTCTCACAAAGAGTGCACTTCTAGTAGCTTGCCTTTGTGCCGCGACTGTGTTTATTTTGAACCCATCTCCGATATGTGCTGACACATTACGAGCTCCGATGACAAGACCGGGCGAACAAAGAATAGTGTTTTGGCTTATGGTGGATGTCATCAACGTTGAATTATATTCACGTTGCCGGCTGTGTGCTTGATGCATACATGCTCCAGCAGCTTGCAGCTGGCAATAAATTTGTCTACCATTTCGTTGTATATTTTTACCCCTTTTTGTTACCATTTTATGTTCAAAAATGAGAAAAGCAAGCTGCATGTTGGCGGGAAAACAGAAAAAATAAAAGAAAACGAAACGAAACGAAATCAACTCCTAGCTAACAAATGATGATGACAAACGGGTGAGCTTCTCCCACTCAGCAACCGAAACACATGTAAGAGCTGCTGGAGCTTGCATTGTATCAACCCATCCCCGCACACCCGCACACATTCACGCGATTGATGGATGAAATAACAAAGGATTCCTTCTCAATATGTCGCCGGCAGCAACAGTAGCAGCAGCCAGTGCAGCCTTGGTGCAAGGAACTCTGTCTCCGTCTCCATGACTCCCGTTCACCGACACTACCAAGACGTGACTGTGTGCGATCACGAGCTTGTTTGCTGCCCCAAAAAAAAAAACGATACGCGACGGCAATCAACACACATCATGTAGATCCCGTTTATCTTTCGTTTATTGAATTTCAAAGTCGTTGCTGCATGGCGATGGGGATGCGCTGAGAGATGCGAATGCATGCAGCGAAGGGGGTAAGTTGGTTGTTTGAGACTCGGTCGGGATGAAATTAAATTTTATATTTCTATTAAGTTTAACTTGAATTCGAAAAAGAACTTCTCAAGGTTGTGCTTGTTCTATGCTGTCCTTGTGAGTTCCAAGAACTTGCAATGGACGAGTTTCAAATTCAGAACGCGTTTTCTGTGGGTTTGGGAGAACTGTGTGCATCGGGTGTTTTGCCAATTTTAAGCCAAGTCAGGCGAAGAGCAATATATTCAGCTCAGTTGTCTGGGTGAGGCTGCTGGTCAGCAGAGCTACAGTCTCTGGGGTCTTGCAAAGTCGTTCAGTTTCAATTAAAAATCTATTCCATACATGGATTTTGACATGCATTTTTGTCAGAACCTTTTTTCGTGAATACGCTTAGCATAATGAACCCATGAATTATTGCTCGCTCGCAAAACATCTCTTGCAACTCTCTGAGCGGGAAATGCATAAAACCATGAACATAGCCAGGTCCCCACGAAACGATTTGTTCATTAGAAATGAAAGGCGAAGCCAGTGGCGTAGCGTGGGTTAGGGTCGCCCGGGGAGGCCCAATTTATGACGTCCCTAATAATTTCTTCACGCACTAAAATATGACATATGTATGTCAATAAATTTGGTGGTCTGTTCAGGTACAGAAGCATTTGTATTTCCAATAGAAGTACGCGAAGGACGACTTATCTCAAGTACTAACGTCAGGTACAGAATATCTCTGTTGAATTCTCGTAGTACTTTAAGATCTGATTTGTCAACAATCAAAATTCTGCTGATGATAATGGGAAGTTGCATACATTTAAAGTAGACCCTTGGTTTTTCATGATACTTTGGTCGCTCCTTTTTTACTTCAATACGAAGATTCACCTTCTTTCAGTCTCTTCATTTTAAGATCTCCTTAGTTATCTTTTTATTTAGGAAAATTAAAAATTATTTAAATTCGTTCTTTGTTAAACAGTTCATGATCGCATTAATTATGTTTTACAAATTATTTGCATGTAATATAAAAAAATCGTTTACCCATATCAATTTAGTTAGTAAACATTCTTCCTCACGGGTAAGCATACACATTGTGGGGCATTGGACGAACATGATCTGAGTGTGCTGGTGAATTCACTAGCTGGCCCCTTCCCTCCCCTACCCTGCTCCCTACCATGCCTCCTCTACCCTGCCCTTTTGAAAAAGGATGATCTGCTAAGCAATGCTGTAGTGCCAGAAACCCGTGTGTAACGAGCCTTCACAGAAAAATGCACTTTACCAAAAATGTATAAATAAGTACTTAAATAATAAGCATACTTTTTTTATTCATATGAAAATTCCTTTTTTTTTAGTAAAATAAATGAATTTTCGATATAGTCTATGTATTTTGTATTAGCTCAACGTCGAAGGCAATTCAACAGCAACATCGTCAAAAGAACAAAACAAAGGAGACGATTTAAAAGACGACAACGAAGATTAAATATATGCTGAGTCGAAGGCAAGTCAACAACAATAATATCAATAGAAAAAGTACGGCGTGCCGGGTACCATTTTTCATAGTGTGCATATTTTAGTATACACATATAAATTTAGTATATAATTCCAAATTAAAAAAAAAAATGGTTGTAAAACAAAACATTACATTAACGACACAAAACAAATTAAGTAAAAATTAATATTTAAAAAATATAATAAGAACGACTACGGGCAGACAATAATCTAAAATGGAAATGCCGAGTGCCAATGTTATAAATGAGGTAAAAATGTAGTTGAATTAAAATTAAGTCATGAAACATGCTTTATTAAAATTATTGTACTATTAGCCACCCACTTGACCATTAAACTGTATCCATGGCAAAGACAGTCACTTAAAAAAATATACCTGGTAAGAGCTGCGTCCGTCGCACAAATTTAAATTCAAAACAGAACGAAGAAAAAGAAATAGAAAAAGGGACTCAGACTCAATACAATATGATAGGATGGAGAGAATAAATAAAATATTAATAGAAGAATAATAACTTACAACTCTTCCGCGGCAGTAATAGGGTCAATATAATTATAAATCGATTCCTAAAAAAAAAAAATCTTTTAATGTTTGCGGAAGCATGAGGGACATAAAAGACACCCTTCGATGAATATTTCCAAACATAAACTCATTACATTAATTTTTTGCAGTCAGCTAGAGGTCTATGTTAGCTAAATATAATGCGCATGAAGAAACATAAGCTAGTGTAAAATTTTAACGAAATGCTTCATGCTTCGAGTAGCGATAATGAACACATGCATCAACATCCCAATAGGACCATACGCAGAAATTCCAAGGTTTTGAGGTGCCAGACTGTTTGGGTTAACAAAAGGACCATACGCAACAATCCCAAGGCTTTGAGGTGCAAGACTGCTTGGATTAAAAAATATCTGATAGTGTCAACAGAAACATTTGCAATTGGCTTAGAATTCTTAAGCTCAAACAAATGTCTGCTATAGAAACTGATATACTTGGGGAGTTTCATGTCGACTACCTATTCATCAGGTTAAAGCAAAATAAAACATGTGCTGGATTGTAATTCACAAAAATAATTGTACAAAAAGTGATTTTGTGATTGTCTTCCCGGAAAAAAAATTATTTCACATTTCCTGAGCAAGAACAATGAACTCACTTGAAATATTCTTGGATTCCCGGTAAGTGATGCCCACCTTAGAGACCCTGGCTGAATACATAGTATTTCTTTTTATTGCAACTTTGCAACAGAATTCATGAATATGATATAAAAAATACTATTTCTTAATTTCAAATCACAATTGCGTTTTTTAGATGTACGAGTATCTGGAAACGGGAATACCGCCGCTCTTTTAGGACACGCTAAAATTGCATTTCAAATACGTGGCAAGACTAATGACAATAGGTGCAGAAAGGATTCCGCGATTAGTGCTGTCAGAAGTTATAGACTCATAAGGAAAGTGTGTAAAAGAATGGAAACAACTGGCAATAGATTGTTCAACTGCCAACGAAGAACAAAAAAGCTGATTCGATTAAGAAATTTAACTACTTGCTGAAGAAAGCCGGCAACATGATGAATGGCAAGTTTAAGAGGGAAGCTGAATCTCCATTTACAGTGCATACTAAAGTAAGTTGAATCACGTCTTCAAAAAAATAAGCGTGCTTTTCAAATTAAGAGGTTAACTAATTAGCTTGAACTACATTCCTCATCGCCCAGAGCTACCAACATTGTGTTTAACTTTGAATATCATTAAGAACATATTTACAATGTATAATGTATAGTAGTTTTTCTTATTGCTTACAAATTCAAATTATAATTCAATGTCTGTCTGGTAAACGCCCTTCGGCCAAACCTAGTAAAGACTTAAGTCATATTTATAGCTTAGGTAATATAATTTGTAAACATTTTTTGGAGTCAATAAATCTACGATCTAATCTAATTACAGCGCGATGCTCAATTTTTACCATCATCGTCTCAGTTGCCATTATAATTCTGTTTAACTAGAGATAAAACGTGAATTAATAATCATATTTATATGAAATTTTACATGAATGCACTAAAATAATAGTATTACTTGATAAATAAGTCAATGTATATATAAAACCACAGCTTCACAACTATACCGAGAATATATTGACGCCCCTCGTAATCTAATTTAAAATCTAGTACGTTGTATAAAAAACTCGTTTCTCTGCTGCGCTGCTTCGCGGAAGGCGAGACGCAGTATTAAAGTAAACGAAATCTCAAGTCAAAAGCAAAAGAGTTTCGTTAAAACCGTTTGTAAAGTAAACTAACTTTGACCAAAACTCTCCTAACGTATTTGAAATAATGGCTTGGCTCATATGGCTTGTCAATATAGCCTTCCTCTTGACCCATCAAATCAGGCATGCATGAAATAATTGGTGAGAGCAACATTTTTAGGATTAGTGTGTTGTATAGAGTTAAGCATTTTATAGTCGAAATTAACTCGCTGCGGAATTCGCTCCAAGAGTCACAATATCTTCGACAAACGCGGCAATTGTGTAGAATAGCTTTATAAATGGCAAAAATTCTTGTATTTTTACGGACTGGGATCTGGATCTGGTACGGACTGGAACTCTAAGATAAGCAATCATAAGCTAAATGATGAAATTAATGTTTGCAAAAACATGGTTATGCAAAAATTGTAAATTGTAGAATTATAATTCAATATCAGCTTTTGTGTGATTTGTATACACAATGGGCCAGTTTCGATGTCGAAATATATCTCCATGACTAGAAAGTGATTTTCGAAAATGTTAATTGGGTTTATTGGCTTTTTATCAAAAGCTTCCCTTCTCATAGAATGCCAGATGCCTTAAAAAAAATCTGTAATCTTACATCTTCGGATTGTATTTCCATGTTAACATCATTACTTAGCTTAAATATATTTCTAACGGTTTGCTACGGTTTGCTAAGAGATGGCAACTTGTATTATTCCATTGGAATATTCCGTTGGAAAGCTACTGTCATTCTACGTCACTTTAGTATATGTCGTTCATTCGAAGCGTAAACGACTATAATTTTTTTTCAAACAAATATGTCGTACTTTGTGCCTGAAAAAGTGCTTTTGCGGGAAGTTCTTCTTCATTACTTTAATATGAAGAAAACTGCTGTTGCTTGGCCAACCAGCCAAATTAACGGCAAAGTCGAATATCCATGGCTCGAAGACAATGCTCTGTATTTGGTGGAATCAGAAGGGTGTGCTGTATTATTTGCTGCTAAAACCGGGTGAAACCATCAATGGACACAATTAATCCGTTTCAAGAGAGCGGTAGCCGAAACACGCTCGGAATATGCAACCAGACACAAGGCAATAATTTACCATTGTGACAACGCTCGGCCCCACGTTGCTATTGCGGTTAAGAACTATTTGAAAAACAGTGGATGTGAAGTTTTACCCCTCCCGCCTTATAGCCCAGACCTTGCCCCTTCTGATTACCATTTGTTCCGGTCGATGCAGAACGCCCTCACTGAAATACGGTTCACATCAGAGCAGAATATCAAAAATTGACTTGATTCATTCTTGGCTTCCAAGCCGGCGCAGTTCTTTTGGGATGGGATCCACAAATTGCCAGAAAGATGGCAAAAAGTCATAGCTTCAGATGGGCAATACTTTGAATAATACTACCGTACATGAAAAAAAGCACGAATTAAGTTAGACCCAATATAAGATAAAAAAGTGAAACATAACTTAACATGTTAAACAATAAGGTCGACATGGTCTGCATTGCTTTTAATTGGAAATGTGTCGACCATTGATGACAGAGTTCTTGAGGCCATTTTTGCTTGCATGTAGTGCGTGACTTTTGGCTTTGCCTCGACATCCATCCCACCACAATTGAGATAGAAACTGTTGACCCAAAGCTTATCATTAGAAAATCAACAATTTGGATACCTCGCCATTCCTTCTCCTACACACATTCATCTACACCTCACAATTTCACCAATGATTGTCTAGCCTCCTCAAGCTATGAAATATCACCTACAAATCATGCACATTCAACCCTCTCGAAGTCTTTCCCCCTTCGTCAAATGTATCTCAAACACCACCTACCACTTGGCACCTTTTGCAAATGCCTCGTTAGAACTGGCGAACAAGTGAATGACCCACAGGGTTCAGGGACAACCCCCCATGTGCAACCCATCAAGCCTACACTATTTCCGTTTGTGCGACACCCCGTCTGAGGGGTAGAACTACGAGAACGAGCCAAATGGCAATCCATCATGATTATCGTGCCGGCAACAAATGACAATCGATATTCGGTACGTATTTCCCGCCTTGGGTCGTGATACACCGACCGACACACAATCGATGGTGATTTATGCCTTTCGATTTGTCAAAGATAGCGACGGTGTATCTCCTCTCAGTAACGGCTTCCTTCCGGTCATCATATTAATGACGTGCATATCCCCACTGCCAGGCATTTTCATATGCCCCCTCCTCCGCCTGTCAACCACCGGCCATCCGCATTCATTTGTCTCCATTGTGGTGGTGGAAGGTCGCAGTTGTCCACGAGGCAAAGGACCTGATTTGAGAGCATCAACCAATCAGAAGTCACAATGACATTCGACGAACTATTCAGATCGGCTTACCCGTCCCCGGTCACAGCATCAAAGCGAGGACCTCATTCCGACTGAGTATGATTATCGCCTGCCATCTTCCACCGGAGTCCGTCGGAAGATTGAAGTCCTCGATAACGATGTCAAACACATTCCCACTACTGTTGCCGTTGGCCCGGAGGAATGTGCCAAGGCCGATTGGATTGACTTAGACAATTACTCTCTCGTCACCCTTCGCTGGAGATACATGCAGCCTGGCTCTGTTGGATTATCGAGGATCAAAGCAATTACTTTGCGGTGTGTTCTCAGAACTAAGCCATTCCCTGGAAGCGCACCACCCACCAGCAGTGACTCTAATCCAATTTCGTTCAAATTGTCACTCATCTCGTCCTGTTATCGTTTCATATCTCCGAGCACTCCGTTGCCCCTCAACCCCGAGCGGCGTCCCATGCTGGCATCCTTTGTAACCTCAGTTGAGCTTTCCGAAACATCAACTGTCCATCAACATGGAATACCCCGTCATTCAGTCCACTTGAGATCTGTCGTGTCATGATGTCCGAGCGTCAGCACGAGCACCTTGCCAGCAGCGCACCGCCCACCCTTCCACAAACCGGATTACTAAGTCAATATCTCTATCCGACCGTCCCTGCTCACTGTATCCTGCTCCCATTCTCATCCAGATAGGAACAGACAATGCCGCTCAATTTAAATCCCCTAAATCTGTTGCCAGTTGCCGCCGTGATGTCCCTGCGAGTCTGTGTGTATCCGCTTGGCTGCTGTGTGTCGTCCTCTCGTTAATGTGACACACTGACAAACGACATTGTTGCGCAACCCCAGCGCCAACGAAAAAATTAATTTCAAACCGACAGTTGAGTGGAGACTTGTTAAAGTGTTGAACCAAATCGGGGTTCTTGTCGTGTTGTGCCGAAGATGGAGTCATCGGTGGCAGATGTCAAGACATGGTCGAGGGCGTAGGAGACACTGACGAAAACAGAAAACCGAAATCGATGACTTCATCATTACATCTTGGTTATCAGCAGCTGAACATGCTCATGCCAACTAATGTCTCCTTATCGGTGCGGCACCAGCTTTGGCGACGCCGACGAGCGGAGGGGTTCCTTCAGAGAAAACAGCGACAGGAAAGAATTTGCGATGATAAGGTGCATTCATTAGAAGACACGTCGTTTACTAGTTGAGGCAAAAGTGATTTTCAATAATCACTTTGTATTTGGTCTCTGGATCGCTGGTGACAGTTACGACCTTCTAGGTAGGAAATTGTGTGCCCTGGTATCCTTGTGGGAGTGGCTTACTAAGGCCAACGAGTTGGGTTCATTGTGTCCATGGTCGGGAGTGTTGTAATTAAGCTAGTCAAATTCATATGTGAATTTTAGGGTATTTTTCAGTTCAACAGCGCTTGAGTCCTCCAGCTCTACGAAGAGGTGCTTTCCTAGAAACTGTCTTCTTTTCCTGCAGTGGCAGGTGGTGGGTAGCATATGGAAAATACGTATGTTTAGTTGCATTGCATGTGGACCTATGACACAGTGTCCGTTAAGGACTCTTATCATTGCGACTAACGCCGATGAATGATGTTCATCTATTCTTGCCCGCCATTGGTCCTAGATCACCAATGACATCTCATCGTCAGAATGTCATGAATGTCTGATGCTGTGACCGTTATTGCCGGTTGGCTATAAGAGAAGATGTTGATCGGTTCGAAGGGTACGTTTTGGTCTCTTCACGCTGGTGCCGCCTCGTGTATCATAGCCACTTCGGCTTGTCCCTTAGTGCCAGGGATTTTCCGAAGAAGTCACAGAAGAACCCTGCTCCCTTACCCAGCTCATCTTTGACCCAACAGTGTATGCTAACACGAAACGTCAACCCCAAGCGCCTAGCACCTCAGACACAGTGTTAACAGAAAACACCTCAACAGTTCGTCGCAACGTCGCAACCAATTTATTTTTTATAAAAAGGTGTTGGTCAGATCTTGAGGTTGAGTCTTTATCGAACCAGTAAAGTGGGCGGTTGTCAAGTAAAATAAAAATACACCCAACTCTTTTTTTACACGGTAGATACGTTCCTCAGAAATCCGTGTAAAAAAAAGGCGTTTTCTATAGTAAAATGGGGGATACGTTCCATGTCATCTGAAAACCGTGTAAGTTGAAATAAAAAACTATATTTACTTCGAAAAACCGTGTAAAAAAATTGTATGCGCATGTGGCATTTTATTGTACATACATTAAAACTTAAAATATATAATTCATACAGATGAAAAATTGGTAAAGCAAGCAAAAAAACAAAAGAAATATGTTAATCCAGAATTAAGAACAAAAAAATTAGAATAGAAATAAAGAAAAAATATTTACATAGCTTCATAATTATTCGTCGCTACTTGATAACAAGCGCAATTGTTTGAGACGAACTGGACTAAAATCGGTATCATCACTGGAGATTTCCATCAAATTATCCAATGGTGACTTTCGTCCGGTAATAGAGTTTTGAACTGTCGGACTACTTTCCGAAAGGTCTTGCGCCGTCGATTTTTTTATTAAAAAATCTTTTATAGAAAGTTGAACTTTTGGTTTTTTAAATTCTTTATACAACTCTTTATACCCAGCAATACAATTATTAATATCTCGTTCGAATTTCAGGGCACGTTCCATATTAGGATCATTTTTTAAGAAATGATTCACCATACTTTTACCAAATGATAGACCGTCATCTATTAAACTAGCAGTTAGTTGGCATATTTCGGTCTCTTCGTCGTTATCGCTAACATGGTTCTCAGTTTTTCCGTCATCTGTTATTAATTGAATCAGACAATCATCATCTAGAGGTTTATCTATCATTAATTCGTCGACATCTTCAATTTGTAGGTCCTCAAATCCTTCTCCTCCGATTTCGTGTGCCAAGGCTATAATTTCAGAAGTCTCCATCGATGCTTGCGGCACTGAGGTACCACTCTTGACGCATTCTGGCCAAAGTGCTTTCCAGCAGGAATTTAATGTTGATACCCTTAATTTTTCTTTGGCCATTGAAGCATATGTAATGCAATCCAAAATAGAATATTTTTTCCATGCATCAACGATCGTAAGGTTGTTCATTTCAGCAATGGTGCCAAGTGCCAAACAAGACAAGACAGTGATTTTCAAACCGTAATAGATTAAAAATATTTACAAAAAAATTATTTTTTTTCAACCGTGTAAATTCAAATCCGTGTAAAAAGAAACCGTGTAAAAAAAGAGTTGGGTGTAATAAAAATTGTTTTTTTCCTTTCCCAGCGCATAAACCCTCCCAGCGCCTGAAAAACAATAGTGCGTTGCTGCGTTTGACTTCAATGTTACGGAGTGGTGCGATGACGCACTGCGATAATCAGCTTTTCACTCTCACTCTTTCAAATACCAGATGAAAAATATTGTGTCAGCTGTTTTCGTTTGTGAAATGTCAACTCAAAAAATATTCAATCACTACTTAGTTGGAGACGCAGCATTGCCTCTGAAGCCGTACTTGATGCGACCTTATCCAGGGAGATTGCTGGATCCTGAAAAGCATTACTTCAACAAACGAGCTCTTCGTGTAATCGAAAATGCTTTGAGTTATATAGTGGCGAAGTGGCGAATACTTGGAACAACGCTCCATATGTTGCCTACAAACGCTTACAAAATTGTAAAAGCAACCACAGTTCTACATAATTTTGTGAAGTTAAACGACGTTGCTTATTGCAAATAGGACTGCGTGGATACGTGTGATGAGGATGGTGACATCCTTTCAAGAGGCCTTTGGGAAAGTGAAATAACGCCGCTTTCTCAAAGTTGCCTTGTAGGAGCTCACAATTCATCAAAAGTGGCTTTTTCAATGAGAGAAGAAATAATAACTTATCTAAATGCCAACAAAATTAGATGCCTGAAAATCGAAACATATAATTTTATAGAATGAAATACTGCTATATGAATTTTTTTAATTTTTATTTTCAAAAGCAGCATTCTTACTTACTTACTTAAGGTGGCGATACAGTCCGAGGTGGACCTGGGCCTCAACCAACAAGCGTCTCCAGCCAGCTCGATCTTTAGCTAGCTGTCTCCAGTTTCGCACGCATAGTTGGTTGAGGTCCCTTTCCACTTGCGTGCCCCACCTGAATCGCGGTCTTCCTCTACTGCGCCGTCCCTCGGGGGTGGATTCGACGACTTTTCGGGCCGGAGCATTGGATCTTCACTCTTCTGGCTAAGTCGATGTCGCTAAACAGTCCGTATAGTTCGTCATTATATCTCCTCCTCCACTCACCATCTATGCAGACGGGACCGAAAATCACACGAAGAATTTTCCTCTCGAAGCAACCAAGAGCAGCAATTGGTAATATTTATTTGGTCGATGGTGGATTTTCCTGGCCTAAAGCCACACTGGTATGGACCGACCAGGTTGTTGACGAATGGCTTTAGGCGTTCACACAGTACGGCAGATAAGATTTTATATGCGATACTTAGGAGACTGATGCCTCTGTAGTTGGCGCAGTTCAAAGGGTCTCCTTTTTTTATGGATCTGGCAGACTATGCTAAGGTTCCATTCATCGGGCATGTTTTCCTCCGACCATATTTTACAGATGAGTTGGTGCATGCTCCTTACCAAATCATCGCCTGCGGCCTTAAAAAGCTCGGCGGGTAGGCCGTCAGCTCCCGCAGCCTTGTTGGATTTTAGTTTGGATATGGCAATCCTCACTTCATCTGGGTCGGGTGGACGGAATTGTTGATCTTCATCGTCCCTTTCATTGGGGTTGAATGGTTCGTTCTGCCTGACAGCGGAATTTGGTTCTTCGTCGCCGTTATACAGTCTGCAGAAATGGTTTCTCCATATCCTCAGCATCGACTGTGACTCTACTACGATGTTCCCTTGATCATCCTTACAGGCTTCGGTTCGGACTTTATAACCTTGACTGGTTAACTTTACCCTTTGGTAAAATTTCCTTACCTCATTCCTGCAGTAATATCCCTCTAGTTTGCCGATCGCGCGCTTCTTATGCTCCTTCTTTTTTCTCCTGAGAAGCCGGTGTTCGTCTCTCCTCTTCTGCTCGTAGAGCTCCCGAGCAGCTCTTGTCCTTCTTTGCAGTGCCGCTTTGTATGCTTCTTGCTTGGCTGCATTCGCCTGCCGACACTCGTTGTCAAACCAGGGGTATCGTTGTGGTGGCGGATTGAAACCCAGCACATCAGAGGCGGCATCTCTGATGGCTTTTTGGCAATGCTGCCACTGATCTTCAATACTTGATGTTGGCGGCGTAGGATTTCTTAAGAGGTTAATGGAGACACGATCGGAAAAGGATTTGGCAATCTCTTGCGATTGTAGCCGGCTGACGTTGAACTTCCTCACAGCATTTCTTTGTCTTGGCGGTGTTCGGGATATCCGCAACCTTATCTTGGCTACAACAAGGTGGTGGTCCGAGTCAATGTTGGCGCCTCGGAACGTTCGAACATCTATAATACTGGAGGAGTGCCTTGCGTCGATCGCAATATGATCAATCTGATTGACGGTTGATTGATCAGGAGATCGCCATGTTCCTTTGTGGATATCGAGTTGTGGGAATCTTGTACTGGCTACTACAACATTTCGCCCCGCAGCAAAGTCGATCAGCCTAAATCCGTTATCGGATGTGGTGTCGTGTAGGCTGTGCTTCCCGACCGTACTACCAAAGATGTTCCCTTTTCCTAGCTTTGCGTTAAAATCGTCAAGGACAATTTTAATGTCATAGCTAGGGCATTGCTCATAACTTTTGTCCAGGAACTCATAGAACTTGTCTTTGGTGTCGTCATTTTTCTCCTCTGTGGGGGCATGTGCGCATATAAGGCTTATGTTGGCAAATTTAGCCTGGATGCGAATTGTCGTGAGGCGCTCGTTCACGGATCTGACCGATAAGACTTCTTGCCTAAGTCTGCCTCTAATGACAAGTCAACATCCAAATAGGCGCTCTCTTTGCTGTTTGTAGCAGTCACCGTAATATATATCACAGTTTTTCAGCCTTCTTTTGCCCGGTCCTTCCCATCGCACTTCTTGGATGGCGGTTATATCTGCTTTGCAGCAGTCTAGGGCTTCCGCTAATTGTTCGGCTGCACGTGGCCTATAAAGGGACCTTACATTCCACGTACAGATCCGAAGATCGTTGTCCGTATATCGTTTGCAGGGTTTGTCATCAGTAAAATCCTCCGTTTCCGAGGCTTGTTGTTGCTTCGTAACTACATATTTTTTTATGTGACCGGGCAGTTACCACTACGGCACAACCCCCAACCGGGAGGGCCAGTTCCTTTTTTGTCACCCCTAGGACAAGAGGTCGCACTTATACGTTTGGCAAGTTGAGCTCGGGTGAACTGCAACCAGTACCCGATGGCTACCACTTGGAGGTAAAATAAGCACAATTGGTGTGTAGAAAAAGTTACAACACTGGGCATCGCCAGGTTGACGCCAGTCAGTGCCTACCCGATTCCCACAACACCCAAAAGCAGCATTCACTGTGTTAAATAAAACTGTGTGCCCATGGTTTTGTGCTGCTTCCGGCTTCGATCCTTATTGCCTTCGCAGCCATAAACGTTTCGTTGTATGTCTTCCGTACTGGAGGAGCATCTAGCCTGTCTGTTATCGATTCCTTATCGTCCTTTAGGAACTCGGAGAAGGATTCATAGCTCTTTGGAGAGTTCGTCCTACTTTGAGTCCCTTTTTAATACGTTTTTATCCCATGTGTATTTTTATCGCCTTTGTGTCGTATAAAAACGGCTCCTCTCTCACTAAGTTAAGTAAGTTTTCTTCAAATGACATCTGAAAATAAGTCATTTTTATAATATAGTAAGCATATTTAATATTGCAATAGACTTACGGTTCAGATCTTATTTCAACTTTCGAAACTTCCTCCTTGGTCCGAATTCAAATTGATTTTGTCGTTAAAATGTAGTCAGCTGTTTATCATCGCACCAACCTGTCAAAAGTGTTCAAGTGCGATGGTCATTTTCTACTTACGTAGGTCGCCACAGTATTCTGTGCATGGCCATTGAATTGCGTGCTTTGAAAGACAACACAACGCACCAAAGCACTATTGTGTTTCAGGCATAACTTGTATGAAACTATATCCCTATCCCATTGACAGAAACTCTTCTGCTGGGCAAGTTTTGATGGAAGGTAATCAGTTCTGAATTTTAGTACGGCAGCGTGACCGCATGGTTTTGTCCTCCAAAAACACGCCTGCCTGAGTCACAATTCGAAGAGACTGCACTGGAGGGAAGATGAGGTTGGCCTCGAGTGCACAGTGTGTTATTTTGCGAATCTGGCGGAACTTATTCAAAAATCAAAGTAAGTAGGAAAACTATCCTTCTAATTTTGAAATTTATTGCCTGTCACTTAAGGAATCTTTAAGTTAAGTTTGAGCCTTGAGCGACCTCAGCAAGTGGTAGAAATTATCGTTTGGCTTAAATGCCTTATACTTACCGTTTTTTTTGTGCATTGTGACTCTGCATAGACTTTTAAAAATGTACCCAAATGCACCTGTACAAAATTGTCTGCCTGAACCCGTTTTCACTTTTTGCCTACTCCATACAATTTGCATTTTTTATGAGTTCACATCGCTCAAATAAATTACGATTACCAATACAACGCCGCTGCTCTGGTTAAGAGTCGAAAAAGGCGAATTTTGGTCCACATAATGCAAAGTTTTGATGCAAGCAAGATATGTGAGCTCTATGAGGGGCAAGATACATATAAGGAGGGAACGAAGTAAGCGATAAATGCTAAACTTACAGAATCAGAATGCGGAATGGTTGCATCAGGATATTGGATTGCCGGTCCGGGATAGAGTCCTATGATCTAGTCCCAACCTTCGAAGGCATTGAACAATGGTGCACACAAAAAGCAAAAGGAAAAATAAAAGAGCTGACAATGATCTTGCCATTATCGTAGTGGCAAGAGATGCATCAAATCTGGAAAGGAGTTTGCATTTAGTTCATTTAGTAGGGCCACCAATCTGGAAAAATGTCGATCAATTTGTCAAAAATTTGTCCAAAGGCGCAATAAAATGATCACTCCAGAGAAACCTCTTTTGCTGAGGTTTTACACGCAATATGCATTCCAATGCAAGAAAATTGGACATCGTGAAATTCATTGCTCGTCGTCTCCTCTGGATAGGAACCATTTCATGAACATGATATGAAAAAATCTAGAGGCACAAAAATCCAGTTACAAACCTGCATCGTGTCAAAAGTTGGACACGAGATTTGACGTTTTCCTATATGTACATGATTTTGTTTGAATGGAGTGGTAAATATTGAAAGTAAAAATGTTAGCGAATATCACTTTTTGGCATTATTTTTTAGTGAGATCTACTTCGTTGATTGGTGGTTGCTTGCCCGGTTCCTGATGTTGACGCTCTTGCAGCCAAAGTTGAAGTGAAGCGACATGGCATATCTTGCCCACGAAAGAAAATATCGCGGATGGCTGGGCAGAAATATGTCCAGTGGAGACGGTGTGTCACAAAACGCCGACGGTATTCCATCAAAATTGGGCGATCAGAAATGATCAGCATAGTGAGTGACAAGAGGTCCATGACCACACTTTGGCTACTCCGACGATGCTATGTTTTCGCAATGTGCACACAAGGACTGAGGTGAATGTCTGGCTGCTTCAGGATTTTACTTTGTCTCCTCCCACGATGCGACATTTTGAACACATGAATTACATTTTGTGTGTGCGTATGGATTGAAGGACTGGCTGCTCCAAGCGATGATGAAGTCGGAACCGAGAGGTGTAGGGCGACGAATTACGCAAGAGGATTATTTAGCTGGACTAGCAATCGACAAAAAAAACTGGCCAGCGGTTTCATGGAGAGAATGCCCCTCATGATAATGCATTCCCAATGTAAGGCTACATCAACAAACATCGCTAACAAAAGTGAATTTATATTAATTATTTCTGGTTGTCCGCTTTTGGGTCCTTTGGCGAAGATTTTTACTTCACGGTTTTACCTACGAGATTACGCACAAATTTGTTGTTCCGCCTCTTTCAAACACAAGGTTAACTATCATTTGTTTAGATACGACAGACATGAGTGTTTACATAGAATCAATTACTTTTCAGTACAAAGACATGCACCAGCAGCAGAAATAAACATTTTTTATTGTGTAAGGATGTACGAGGGGCGTCAATATATTCTCGGTATCGGGGTGAAGCTGTGGTTGTATATATAAATTGACTTATTTATCAAGTAGAACCATTATTTTAGAGCATTCATGTAAAATTTCATATAAATGTGATTATTAATTCGCGTTTTATCTCTAGTTAAACAGAATCATAATGGCAACTGAGACGATGATGGTGAAAATTGAGCATCGCGCTGTAATTAAATTTCTCACTTAGCAAGGAAAAAGTCAAAAAACTATTCATGAAGAGATGGTGGCTGTTTACCAGGGTTCTGCACCTTCATTATCAACTGTGCAAACGTGGTCAAGTGAGTTCAAGAGAGGCAGAGAGAGCATTGAAGACGACCCCCGCTCCGGCGTCCCGGCTACTGTTTGTACGGGAGAAAGCATGAAAGAAGTCGAAAAACTTGTTCTTGAGGATGCCCGAATAAAGGTGAAAATGATGGCAGAGATCACCAAGCTTTCAAATGGTACCATTCACACCATTCTTCATGACCATCTTAACCTTTCAAAGGTCAGTGCAAGGTGGGTGCCACGAATGCTCACAGCGCCTCAGAAAAAAGTGAGAATCGCATGCTGTAGAGAGCTTTTGGAGATGTGTAGTGAGAACGCGGACGGTGTTATGGATCGAATTGTTACTGGAGACGAAACATGGGTCTACCACTATGACCCTGAAAGCAAACAAGAGTCCATGCAGTGGTATAAAGGGAATCTTGCTCATTGAGTACTAAAAAACAAGGTGAAACCATCAACACCGCATCCTACGCTTCCACTTTGCATAATTTGCGGGAGGAAATTAAAAAGAAAAGACGGGGAAACTCGCAGCGAGTGTATTGCTTCTTCATGTAGTTCACACGGCGCGAGTTTCCAAGGCTGCTGCGCGAGATTGTGGTTTCGAAGAAATCCAACACCCACCCTATAGTCCAGACCTTGTCCCTAGTGATTATTTCCTGTTTCCGGATTTGAAAAAATGTCTTCGTGAAAAAAGATTTTCGGATGATGAAGAACTCAAGTCGGCAGTAAATGGGTATTTAGCAGAGAAAGAGGAAATTTATTTGTTTGAGGGTTTAAAAAAGCTAATCTCAAGATGTAACAAATGCATTGATGTTAGGGGAGATTATATTGAAAAATAAAAACAATTTAAACTGAATTAGCATTTTCTTTCATATCGATACCGAGAATATATTGAACGGCCCTCGTAGTGAACAAATTCCAAATTATATCAGATCCATATCGTAGTAGCGCTCCTCATAGAATAAGGAACGCCCTACCACAAGAAAGTATTGTTCTGTTAAAGGCTCTCGAAGAATTTTCAGCACAGTAGCAACTCCGATTAAGAGGACGAAGAGAGCAATTTCAAATGAAAATGAGAATTAAATTAACTTAACTAATACATTAACATTAAGACAATGAGAATATACTTGGCCTAAGTGCGTTTGTTGTCCTTTGCGCTAACTTAAACCTGACCTAAATAATTTACTTACGTTTTACTCATAAATCATGAAGGTGATGATTGGCGTAAACTGTATTAGATTCATCATCTTTGGGAGGTATTTTTGTATATGTGCTGGAGAAATGGATTTTTTCTCCTATCTTTTCTGAAGTTGCTGGACTTTTGCTGTGTAAATGGCAAGTCCATAATGAACACCTTCTTTCCACACAAGCTCATCCATAAATACACATAGTATAAATACAGAAACTTCAACAGAAGTCGTTGATAGATCTCTTTGTGGTACCAACGTGTTTGAAACGGATGGTTTGTGATGTTCGTGTGATGAGAGGGGCTGAACTGTCAACTGATCATCACTGGGTGTTGTGTACGCTGTAACTCACTGATAAATACCTCTCCTGCCAAGGCGGAGACCAAGAGTGGTTACACGCATACGGTGGGTGAAACTACAGAAAAGTGAGTTGAAAGGTTTGAGCGTCTTCCAACTGTTCCATCGGGTGCAGAGGAAGAATGGCGAAAGTTTTCAACAGCTGTCATTGCCTTTGCACGGGATGTTTTTGTGGAGTGAAGCGGGTTGGAGTGGTGACTGGTGGTGAGAAAGGAACTGCGTTGTTTAAAACGGCCGGAGTTTAAGAAGCCATCAGAGAGAAGAAGAAGACCTACAGAGACTGGATTCTCTTGGTACTGAGGACCGAAGAACTTGCGAATAGGCCGTGCGAGCAGCTAAAGAGCAGTCTTGGCAAACAATTCGCCGACTCAGAAGAAGGAAATTCAACATCATCGAAGGAGTCAAATCCAAAGATGGTGTGTTGCTTTTTCATGAGGTGGATAAAGCGAGCACTTTTCGGAGCTGCTCAATCGCGAACAGGGCACTGAGGATGGCAGACATGAAGTCTTGAGTGGGGCGGAGAATAGTCCAACCGTGGAGGAACTGGCGATTGAATCGCTGAAAGTTGGCAAATCTGCCGGTGTGGATGAAATTCGGCTAGCAAAGCTTTAGGCAATGGGTAAAGAGGGCGTTTTATGGCTCTCTTGTATCATTAAAGTGGTCTGGGCACGTGGTTAGACATCTGGCAATTGGCAAACTCCCACTTTTCAAGAAGAGGGACATATCTCTTTTAAGTCTCCCCGGGGAAGTTTACGCTAAGGTGTTGGAAGAGCTCAAGAGCTATGATCGATCACAGGATGTGGTAGAAGTACAACCGACCAGCTTTTCACTCTAAGAATGGTACTTGGGAAGTCTTGGGAGTATGCCAAACGCATCTACAGTTGTTTTGTGGACTCCAGAGTGTTCTACAGGAGTATGGGATTGATGCTAATCCGTTGAGGGCCATTCAGTCTCTATACACAAACCGCAGCAGCTGTGTTCGTTTTAACGATACTTAATCGACACCTTTCACCGTTGATGCTGGACTTCAACAAGGGTGCGTCTTGTCACCTCTCCTTTTCATTGTATATATGGACTGGATGTTGCAGTGCAGAATTTTTCGCAGTGGAGAGTTAAGGGTAAGTCATCTTTTTTTTCCAAATTACTTAATTATCCACTCACCTAAGCAAAGGGAACTCCAGCACGCACTCAATAGGCTTGTGGCCGTATGTGCTGATGCTGGAATGAAGGACAACGTTGGTAGATCAGGAAGGCCGAGCTTGGTGTCAAAACCAAGATAGCGGCGTTCAACTCAGTATTAGTTCCAACTCTTACCTCTGGTCATGAGTACAAGCCACCATAGATCGAATACAAGCTGCTGATATGAGATTTTTCCGCGCTGTTGTGGAAATTACTCACCGGGATAGGCTGAAAAACCTGGCAGTGCGCAAGGCATTCAACGTTGAGCAGCTGCGTCTTCGAACGAAAAGGGCTATGCTTCAGGTTTGGTCACATGGCACGAATGTCCCCTTCATCGCGACTTCCGAGGCGGGCGTTGAATGCTATTAGATCATTAGACTGTCAATTGATTCGTAGAATAACAATCTGTGCATCGGTATTATTCTGTGAATCCAGGGATGTCTAGGCAGGTCGATCTTCGGATTTTGGCTAGCTCTCTTCATGGTCTATAGACAGTATACCTGTGGTTTGAGATCTCACGTTTTACAGAAGGCCCGTTTATGCGTGTCAGGCGGTCATCTGTGTTTTTCTTCCACACAAGCTTTGAATCGGGTATAATGCCTAGGTATCTTACCAACTCCATTTATAGGAATCCTCCTCTTTTTGGAGCAAAAATTCTTTCAAGAAAAACTTGGGTTGAAAAATAAGGATGGCCACATCATCCGCATATGCCGCTATGTCCTTCGATCTCCATCGTTTCAATGATTTGTCAGCCACTAGCATCCATAGGAGTGGTGATGTTAATCCTCCTTGGGGTGTCCCACTGCACAACTTCCTGGTGCAGCATAGATCGCCTAGAGATGACTTGATTAATCGTGCACGCAGCACCAGTCTGATCCAATCCTGCATCGAATCCAGCTTGCGAGTGAATGCTACATGGGCACGGCGTCGACGGACTAAATGATGAAAATGAGAGCCATCGCTTAAATGCTTGACAGAGAGCGACAAGGCAGTCAATTTAAAAAAGAAATATTTTGTTTGACTTTCTTTCATTGCCCATTCTATGGGAGCTATTTGCAACCCAGAAAGATTGCAATCCGATTCTCGCGTCACAGTGAGTGTTGTGAGAAGGATAATCGTGATGTTCGATTATCTTTACTCGGCAACTCTTATGTTTTATTGTTACACAATCTTCCTTACTTGATTATTACATGAGCAAAATCTGTAGTTGACAGTCCTGGGCGGGCTGTCTTCATCAAGACCAAGCTGGCTTGCGTCTCCCACACAGTATTTCTCTTCTTCTTGAACCCCGAAGCAGGGATTCGAAGACCCTCATAGCTGGAGTATTGGTGTTCTTGCATTCAACTAAGCCGCCCCATTGCAGCCGAAGTATTCGTGCCTTCCGGTCTACGTCCACATACAGCACCTAGAATTCGTTCTTCAACCATCCCACTTACAAAACGTGTTAATGAAAGGCCATCGAAACCTGAACAAGAAGTAGGCTTTTCACTGGAAATCTCCAAATTATTTGTCACACAGTCAAGGTCACTCCTGTCCACTGAACCAATGCGAAACATACTCGTACATTGCAGATGTTATTTCTTGGAGATTATGTAAATCGGCCAAAGTAGGACCCAACCCAACCCCCTAGAGTGCTACAAATACTCATCTGCCTGGACTGTCAACAAACTGTCTCTACTTTTCATCTGGCCCACCATGAAGATCCTAGGCACGGCCACTTCAGTCGTGGGCTTTAATTAAATTTCCCCAATTTCAGGCGCCTAGCCCACTGCTGTGCGTCGCAGGAGGACACTCCGCCAGCACAAAAAATGATATCGCAATTCCCAGCCGAGGTGGAATGAGAAAATAAGAATCTGACGTTTACAAGCGTTGAATTCTCTTGACACCTAATTACAGCTCACAACAAGGTCGCTTGGGGGAAACAACCGACCGGTCAGTCCACCCCTTGTGCCAGCAGAACCTCATATGCACTCCCTTCTCCCGTTTCCCTCCATCCTTTACAACACAATTACAGGCACTGTAACTGGAGCGAAAACGAACTCTCCGTTTTTTCTTTTTGCCGTCCTGTCTCGAATTCCATTCCGCCCAAAGCGATTGCTGCCGAAGAAAATATGGGCGAGCACATGGGGCCGCAGCTCCAGGAAAACTTTGAGGATGATCTTTCAGGCTAATTAAATGCAATAGAGGAACACATGGTTTTGAGGGTGGCACGGCGGCAGGAGTCCAGCTCATGCGATGGCTGGCATACTAAAGAGCTAAAGAGGAAACCACCGGCCGGCGAATTGAAAGCGAGTTTATAGTGCAGAATGATGGGGCCAGTGTGGCCGGCTATGCGATGATTGAAATCATTGTGACGGCGAGCGGATTTTGTTCTTCCTACCACGACGACATCACGAGTTCATTGCTCATCTCTATGTTTCACTGCGAAACTCATTAGGTTACGACGACCGGGTGGGATGCGATGGCAACTGAGAGGAAAAACAACGAAAATTATTCCGGGTTTCCGTTGGTCAGTGTGGCTGGTTGCGACGTGCCTAAGGGGATTCTTTTGTCTAATTCTGCGACCTACATTTGAGGAGAAAAAAAAACTAAGACAAACTTGGTTACACAGTTGCTACGGACTTACTTTTGTCCTTTTAATGACAAAAAGCGGAAAGGGTTAGGGCTTGAATTTTGAATGAAATTTAATTTTAGTCATTTGACTTTGTTTGATTTATCCTTCCACCACGGGGTTGTTTGGGTTTTGAGAAATCCTTTGGATTTCAGATTCTCAAATTAAATTTAGTTCAAGTTGCTGCATTATAGCTTTTTTTTTGAGGACGGGGGGATAGATCCGGATATAGCATCAAGAGCCGTTAGAGAGAATATCCGGACCTAGGAGTTACTTTCACCAGAAATTTCTCCTTCGGAAAGAACATTACCAACCGCATCCAGAAGGCCAAGATTCAGCTCAACTACTGCAGGAAAGTCATGTGGAAACCCAAAGCACTTTCCACTAAGATAAAGAAGGTCCTTTACAAGCAGATTATGAGACCATCACTGGCATACGCCTGTCCAGTATGGTGGAACCATCTCAAATGGAGAAACTCGGAGTCTTCGAACGCAGATGCTTCAGGACCATCACCAACCTCCACCGACATAAGGAATCCTTCAAGTGTGTAAGAACATCCACCCTTTTCAACAACGCCGAGTTAGATCGAATCGACAGACGTCAACTTCTGCAAGAACCTCCAGAACGTCCATGGTGGGTTGGTGCACAGCTCATATTTTCTGCAAGTTCTGTGGATGTGTTCAAATTTGGCTTGGCCTATCAATTTTTTCTCTTTTAAGGCAATACCACTTCCTTTTTTTATGGATAAACATTTCATATTCTGTTTTCCGAAGTATTCTATTCGCAAGAAGCATTTTGTCGTATACACAAAGTAAAAAACAGCTTTTGAGTGAGCTTTCCTTATTTTTTTGTGTGCATCAGAGATCGTATCAGCTTTCGAGAGAGCCTCCGCACTTTTCTTTCTTTATTCCTGCATATTATGCATAAATTTCCCTCGGGGGAAATGAAATTCCGCTATTGTGCACAATGTTCGAAATGGAAAAGGAAATTGAAAAAAAATCTTCCTTATTGCAAACAATGGAAAAATCGAGAGAGGCAACGGGACAAAAAAAAGCTATAGTAAACAAACATGCACCAATTCCAATTAAAATGACGGCTTTCACACTGCACGCGTATCTGCTGGTTTAGCTCGCACTGGACATTACATATGTTGGGATATTCTTCTTCAAATGGTAGTAAATACACGCATTAAGTTGTTCGAATCCATTTTAGAATTCACCACGCGCAAAATCATTCCGACAGAGGTTAACAATAGACGAGTTTTTTAGAAGCGTGTATACGCTTAAATTATATGTGCACAAAAGAACGATCATAGGGGCATAATAAAGTGTGGTTAAATTTTTAGGGCCGACGTTGATTTTGATTAAAGCACAAATTATTTAGGAAATTACTGTCATTTCTTTTTATTATGATAATATTGGTATGATTCAATTATGTATGGAATAAAGTATCAGCCAAATGGACGCCGCGACCTCGGCGGCACACCTCCATCCGATGGTCCAAATTTTCGATGACGCTGAAGCATAATTGAGGTTCTATGCCGTTAATGTGCCGAATTATCTCATCCTTTAGCTCTTGAATTGTTGCTGGCTTATCGACGTACACCTTTTCTTTCAAATGACCCCAAAGAAAATAATCCAACGGTGTGAAATCAAATGATCTTAGCGGCCAATTGACATCTCCACCACGTGAGAAAACACACCCATTGAATTTGTCGCGCAAAAGAGCCATTGGCACCGTCCTGTTGAAACCACATACCGTCCACATTCATATCTTCCAATTCGGGCCATAAAATGTTCGTTATCATTTCACGCCAGCGAACACCATTCACAGTAACTGTCCGACCGGCCTCATTTTGGAAAAAATACGGCCCGATGATGCCGCCAACCCATAAACCGCACCAAACAGTCACTCTTTGTGGGTGCATTGGTTTTTATACAATCACCCTTGGATTATCATTCGCCCAAATGCGTGCTTAAATTCTGCTTATTGACGAATCAACTGATGTGAAAATGTGCCTCATCACTGAGGATGATTTGATCTGAAAATTGATTATTTGCATTTTGATTTGAACGCCCATTTTCGCAATAAGCCTGAATAACTTTATCGCATTGCTCGATTGTGTATCTTTCCATGGTTCAAATTGAGTTAGTCTGAAATTGAGAAGTGTCAAATTAAATGCAGAAAAAAACTTGACGTTTAGGTGTGGTTCACATTCAACATCGGCCCTTAAAACCCTTTAATACACCAAAAAATCTTAGCAGCGTGAGGGGCCACGTCCCTTACCATGGGTGTATATAATTTTATATTCAACGAAAGCTTCCGTCATAAATGCATCAGTTTTAAACTTAATAAGATTTAATTTATCAGCGATATATTATTTAACAGTGATTAAATAAATGCGTATGAAATTCTTCCGTCGTACCACAGGCTTTTCTACTAGTGGTTCAATAAAGAAAATAATTAAAAAAAAAACACTTCTTTTGGTTCTATTTTGTCACCGCTTTTGAATTCAGAATACAGATTTTGATGTGAGGTGACAGAAAAATGCGAGGCGAGAATTTATCACCTCTTCTAATATAATAAGGGGGAATGAACCTGCGCGTCATGTCATGTTGCTTGCTATATTGATACATTGCTGAAAGGTAACTCGGTAGGGATCGTGGTATATGGACGACGCGCCGCTGCTACCTAGGTACCATTAGCGTCAGTCATGTTCAACGCTTTATCAAAATCACAAATAGAATAAATGCATGATAACACAACGGACCTACTTTAGCCTAAGTATGACTGCACATTTCATTTTATTCCAGGTCATAGGATGACCATGAGAGTTTGGCTTATAAAGGGAGATTTTTTAAAAGCTATAGGAAAGTTTTTCAAAACAAACACATAAAATTCACAAAAATGCATGAAGTCTTTATTTGAATCGATAGTACGGTCCATATTATTTAATGTTTGAAGATTATTTCATGCAAATGTTGACCTTGACTGCGCCTCAAATGGTCCATCCGCTTAGTCCAATTTTGGCATACTCTTTTCAACATTTCGGCCGGTATCTCACGAATAAATGCCTCAATGTTGTCTTCCAATGCGTCAATTGAAGCGGGCTTGTCTGTATAGACATGAGCTTTAACATAGCCCCACAAAAAATAGTCTAAAGGCGTTAAATCGCACGATCTAGGCGGCCAATTGACCGGTCCCGAACGTGAAATAAAATGTTCACCGAACTAGCCTCTCAATAAGTCCATTGTTGCGAGTGCTGTGTGGCATGTGGCGCCGTCTTGTTGAAACCACATGTCATGCAAGTATCAAAAGTTGGATATCATCTCAAGCTAGCGCTCACCATTCACAGTTACGTTATGATACACATCATCTTTGAAGAAGTACGGTCAAATGATGCCACCAGCACATAAACCGCACCAAACTGTGACTTTTTCTGGATGCATTGGTAGCTCTTGCAATGCTTCTGGCTGATATTCACTCCAAAATCAACAATTCTGCTTATTTACGTACCCATTGAGCCAAGAATGACCAAATGACCCACTGACCATAAAATGCGCGATGAACTTTCTTAACAGAGCACGCATTTTGATAATAAAATTCAATAATTTGCAAGCGTTGTTCGTTTGTAAGACGATTCATGGTTAAATTATAGACCAAACTGAAGATGTTTGACAGTGAAACAAAACACGAAACGTGCGTCAGCTGTTTAAACCAGTGTTGCCAAAAAGATAATAGCTGAAAAAATCACCCTTTACTAGACAGTAGTCATTCGGGCTTAGTGGTGACAAAAATGTCGGTAGAAAACAGATTGGCCTGGATCCGAGGTGAGCAGCAGCTCCATGTTAACAACCACGCCTTGAACGAACCGCTCGCTGTGCCACTAAAATCCAGTCACAATTTTTGCGTATGTTCCACCAAAGTTGTTAAATGGCATGCACATCCAGTGAATATTTTATGAACCCGTAAAAAAAATATTCAATTTTTAATTAAACTCTTGTTTGAGTTGACCCTTCAGATCGTAAATCAGTGAATGACACGTTAAAGCAGTCTCCCCCGATTCAGTGGCTTGATGAAACACATCTAAGCAGCACAACGGATTTCCAAATGACATCACTGTAAGCAGCGCCGGTTAAAAGTTGAACCCTTTAAACTGAATGTCCTCCGCTTGGCCTTGCCAGGGTGTCACATAGAGGGCACTCAGCATGTGATCCACATAAAGCAACAACGCCGACATAAAACCTTGAAGAAATATGTATAATCCCTGCACACATCAGCCGCGAGACAGCGACCTTTTAATCCCTCATAAAAGAGTTAACCATAAGTGTTTATTGCATTGTTTGCCAGCTCGTGAACGGAGCATAGTTACGGCCTAACTATTGAAAGAAAAGTCAAAAACAATCTTATGTCCTTAAATCAGACCTTTATGTTGACATTAGTACGTACTTATGCGTTGTATTAAGGACGACTCCTTGGCGCAGCACACGAAGGAAGGGTGTGAACACACAGATCCAGTCTTAAGAACAATACCCAGTGCACAGTGTATACGACCGAAGGAACCGTGGATCCTTGACATTGTTTTCTGCTTCACACACGCACTCACACACACGCGCCCACACTTACTTCGAGTGGAACGGCGGCTTGGGAGGAAAACAGACACCAACTCTTTGTTAATGAGAAAAACTTGTGTAATTATTTTCTGTTTTCTTTTCCTCTCCATGATAACCATCCATTGAACCCTCTTCCAGGAACCCCCATCCCTCCACCCACCACATACACACAAACAGGCGTGGTGAATGGCCTCACGGATTCAGATAATTGAGTTGTGTGTGTGGGCGAGGAGGTGGCGAAAGCTGAATTTTACTAGTTTTTTATTTCACTTATGTTTGCTCGAGATGATTGCGAATCGTTTTCTTGGCGTATCGGCTCCTCTTCATAATCCAAGAGGACATTCACAACACATGCTCCGCGTGGGCTGGACTTTCGGAGCCATTATCATTCGGCCTCCTCCCACTTTTGGTGGTTAATTACCGGGAAAATTTATCAAGGGGCATAAATACAGAGTTACGACAAAAACAATATGTCGTCCTAGAGTCAAGCGGCAGCCACCCCACTCGCACAAGAAATGAACGTCGCTGTTGGCCGTCGTTCGAAGCCCCCACAAGGAGGTGAAAGTTGTTATTAAATTATATGAGGGCCGTGAGTGGGGGTCCAATTTGTTTCCGTATCGATGGCACTCACACTGCCGGAGCAAGGGCGAAGGCGAAGTAATCTTTCGGAGTATATACGACAACGCACCCTTCTGGTTCATTGAACAAGAATTGTGATTTAGCCGGCGAGTGAAGTGCATCCCTGATAGCAAAGGCAATGGGTATCGCTTTCTTGAGAAATATTGTCACACAAAGACCATGCACCAGTAAATCTTTTTTCCGTGAACGTCCTCATGCGGAATAATGCGTGAAGTTCATCTATCAGAGAGGCCTTTGCACTCACGAGAGACGTTGACTTTCTGCTTGTGACAAGCGGTCGCTGAGCTCGGCAGATCTGATTGATGATTTTCCGAGGAACCCGTGTATGGTTGGGTGCACATAAAGTTTGCATTGATTCAAATGTTCGAAACTACAAACATTAAATTAAGAAATTTATCGAACTGTTGGATTTCAGTGGGGGATGTTAAAATGTAATGGAAGTTCCTGAACGGCTTCCTTGTGTGATGTCCTTGTCCTCACAAGAATGATGCCGTTGTGACTTGAAGGAACTCGTTTTCCAAGGTCTTATCTCCTTGTTAGGCGAGGTAGTCCAGGTATGCCTTGGGGATTAGCTAACAGGAGCTTCAACTCTTTGGCTAGCTGTGTTCTGCTAGATCGTTCTGTAATTGGATGCGATAACTTAAAAGTGAGAAATTAGTATGTTTTACGGAAAAATTGATTTCTGGCTTGAAGGATCGGAAATTAGCATCCGTTTTATGCTCAGAAAACCGCTGAATTTATTTGCATAGCACCAAAACTAGTACAATTTAATTTATTTATGTAAACAGTATTAAATAGTATTAGTTTATTTGAAGGTGTTAAATTATGGCGATACGAAGATTGTAGGGTCCGCTAGGAATAAATAAATATTTTGTGCATCTAAACAACAACCCCGGTTTGCGTCGCTTCGATTTGCGTCGCAACTTTCCGGTTCCAATTAGCAACGCAAACCGGGGTATTGGTGTATTTTTTTAATTTTTTTAACTGAAGATTACTCCTTCAACCTTTAAGCCACGCACTGAAACTAAGTTTCAAATTTCAGTAAGATCCGTCCACGGGTTCAAAAGTTACATACCACGTGCGCACTACTCGAAAGATTTGGGCCACATTATAACATCATCGGTAAAAACGCGTAGGAGTCGATACACATGTCCAACACACCGCGTCGGCCGACTCTATTAATGGGCACTTCTGCTTGACTTTTCAGCAGCCATTACATTTTTGACAGCTCACGCGTAATTTCTGACACGTGCCAAGCATGTTTGACATGTTTAGTTATCATTGTCATTTCAACATGGAAATACCTACGCCCGAAAAGTAAATTAGTGTTCTTTGAAAAATGTCTGCGGCGACAAAGTTAATTTCGGCTTGAATGGATGCACATGTTAAAAAATAAAACAGTCTTATTTGGTCCGATGAGTAGGCCTCATGTCATGCAACAGCTGCCAATCCACCTGGAAAAATGCGTTGCTCGGAGTTGTTGGTGTAACGTCTGGCGGTCATGGGAAGAACATTACCGTCAATGGCGCCCACAATCGTGCATTGATCTCGAACTTTCAGTTTTACCTAAAATGCATGACCTGAACCTGGCTGACATGTGGTTCCAACAAGACTGCACTGTATGCCCCATAGTACGCCAATCGATGGACAAATTGGGAAGTATGTCTGCTGAGCGACTAATCACTCCTCTTGGACTGAAATGAGAATTTGTAATTATAATGTAATTATAAAAATTACAGTTACTTCTCGCCTTCAGATTATATTTCATGTGGACACGTTAAATCCCTAGCCTATACCGATAAGCCGGCGTCAATTACAACCCACATTACAGATGTCATCAGCCAGTTGCCTGCTAGAAAATATGAGTCAAAATTGTTTTACGTAAGACATAGTATTGATCAACATTTATATGAAATATTAATTTAAAATTAAATGACAACCAACAACTCAACGCTTAAATAATCGGCCCTTAGATTGTTATGTGCATAGTATAGTTTCTACAAGCTTCTTTCTGCCAACTGCGAATGATAGCCTTCTACCCACCCAGCTGGTGGCAGGTGAAGTTCTCATACCGGACAGGACTTCATCCTAATTGAGCCATCTGCTCGAAGTCCTCACTGTAGAGTCACCCTACAAGGTCTTATAAACGATTACGTCATTTGCATAAATAAACCGTATCACGCACCATCATTTATTGCAAATACATCGTGGACAGGCTCCAAAAGCCGAACACTTCAATACCACCATCGCTTATAGTAGTTTACCTTGTGACTATCAATTTCCCTATATTCGACTAAAAATATTCTATTTTTTTTTCAACAAACATGAATTTCAATTCCGGTGCGCGACATCGATGAGCGCTGTTCACAAACACACTGCCCCAATGCATTAATGTTTTCGGACGCACCGTATACTGGCTTCATTGCGCCCGAAAATCTGCTCTATCGCTGGGTGTATGCAAATTTTAAAATTATTTTATGCATATTTAGGATGAACTTCATTACTCGTGGTATGTGGAAATAGCAACGCAATTTGTTTGCGCATTTCCAATTGGATAATTATTTAAATGCAATCTATTGACAACATAGTCCCGCGGTTAGAGTTGTTTCGATCATAAATTATTGCCGACCAATTGGATTGTGTGCGGATAGAACACAATCAGAGATGGTGGAAATTTATTAATGGCAGAGGTATTACTGGCGCGCTTTGTACACATCACACTAATGGCAAGACCTCGTCTAATTGAAGTCAAACTTTACAGAAAGTTCCTATACTCGGGTATTTACACGGATAATTACCAGCATAGCTGACAAATGGGACGCTACTCATTCTAACTGTCGGAGTCGTTTTTCTTATTATTTAAAGAACCCTTAGTGCTAAACTTGTGCATCCGAATACATTGATATTGCAAAGCTCATTCTGCGTGACAGCAGTGTCTGCAATTATCTCTACTCTGCTGTGACAAATTCAATGTAGGCGATACGAATATTGCAGAAAGACTGAAAAGTTAGTGATCCCCAAAGGAATATAAGATAGATTTGATTGTTTAGTCTTAGGACTTCTTTGGTCATTTTGACTGTCAAAAGTTGACAAAGTCCTGTCCTGTTGTAGCCCAGTTGCTAACATCAGACCTACGTTTTCTGAATTCAGTAGCCAGAGTTTTAAATTTGCCGTTCGGAGTCTGAATAAAACTGTATGTCTTCCCCGTAATTGGAAGATAGTATCGACTTTACACAAAAAAGTTTCATGTCCTCCTTGTTCAAATGCAAAAGAAAGGCGATTTAAGCAACTGCTAGAAATTAAGGTAGTCACATTAAGCGAAGTTGTTGCACTTACCGGGTCACATTTTTTTATATAAGAAATTATAGTCAAATGGTGAAATACAAATAATGTGATACAGAAAGCAAAGCTAATTGTTATTGTTGAACACATTTCTTTTTAAATCAAAAAACTAAAGTTTAAAACATACAGGATCATCGCACACTGAAAACAAAATTGGCACTATGGTCTTGAAGAACATTCTGAAAAACTGAATAAAAGCAAAAGGTCTGATTGCAAAGGAAGTCCTGAAGGGCTCCACTGTTCCAGTAGAAAAGTCATATAGCTCCAAATGAGAAGATTATTGACAGGAAGTTGCAAAAGGCTATTGGTAGTTCCAAACTAAAGGGTGATTTTTTAAAAGCTATAAGAAAGTTTTTAAAAAAAAAAAGCACATAAAATTCAGAAAAATACATGAAATCTTTGTTTGAATCGATAGTACGGTCCATATAATTTAATGTTTGAAGAATATTTCATGCAAATGTTGACCTTGACTGCGCCTCAAATGGTCCATCCGCTTAGTCCAATTTTGACATACTCTTTCCAACATTTCGGCCGGTATCTCACGAATAAATGCTTCAATGAAGCGGGTCAATTGTCGTCAATTGAAGCGGGTATAGACATGAGCTTTAACATAGCCCTATAAAAAATAGTCTCAAAGCGTTAAATCGTACGATCTAGGCGGCCGATTGACCGGTCCCGAACGTGAAATAAAATGTTCATCGAACTCGCCTCTCAATAAGTCCATTGCTGCCCGTGCTGTGTGGCATGTGGCACCGTCTTGTTGAAACCACATGTCATGCAAGTCAAGCACTTGCATTTTGGGCAAAAAAAAGTTGGATATCATCTCACGGTAGCGCTCACCATTCACAATTACGTTACGATTCGCATCTTTGAAGAAGTCCGGTCCAATGATGCTACCAGCCCATAAAAGGCACCAAACTGTGACTTTTTCTGGATGCATTGGTAGCTCTTGCAATGCTTCTGGCTGATATTCACTCCAAAATCGACAATTCTGCTTATTTACGTACCCATTGAGCCAAAAATGAGCTTCGTCTAAACTGACCATAAAATGGAAGAAGCGCGCGATGAACTTTCTTAACAGAGCACGCATTTTGATAATAAAATTCAATAATTTGCAAGCGTTGTTCGCTTGTAAGATGATTCATGGTTAAATTATAGAAGATGAAACTGAAGATGTTTGACAGTGAAACAAAACACAAAACGTGCGTCAGCTGTTTAAACCAGTGTTGCTAAAAAGATAATGGCTAAAAATCACCCTTTACTATAAATAAATGTGCATGTATGTTCCTTTTCGTATCTCGTTTTATGTATTGTACTCAAGTCTGTCAAGTTTGCGAAATTGGCGCTTGCGGACCATGTATACACAATCAGTTGTTAGTTCAGTTTGCCGGAAAACTATATATGATAAAGACGGATACGAATTTCGAACTACGAATTGGAATTTCATGTAACATGTGGATTTCAGTAATAAGACTTAGGCGAGGTAATAAGTATATTAATTGAGATGAAATTAATTGGAAATATTGTCGTAGAAGTATATATGTAGAATAGTATATGTAGAATAGAGTTGGGGTGTCTCTTCTTTATCCGGGGTGGACCTGGACCTGAAGCAACAAGCTTCTCTAACTATCAGGATCTCTGGCTACCTGCATCCAGTGTCGCATCCCAAGTTGGTTGATGTCCTTCTCCACCTGGGTGCGCCATCTTAATCACGGCGTCCTCTGTTGCGTTTTGCCCACAGGTTCGGACTCGAAGTCTATTCGAGCCGGAGCTGAGTTGTCCATACTCTCTTCTTGGCCTTAGACGTTAGATCCGTTGACGTCTGAGTAGGCTCGTATCGCTGTGCAGTCTGTACTGTTCGTGTTTGAATCTTCTCCTCCAAAAACCGTCAACGCAAACTGGACCAAAACCGCACACAGAACTTTCCCTCGAAGAGACCAAGGACGTCCCCATCCGCTTTTGAGAATGTCCATGCCTGTGCGCCTTACTGTAGTACTGGGATGACCAAGATCTTATATAAAGTCAGCTTGGTCAATTGCCTTCTCATAGGAAATGCGAAAATGCAAGATTTACTATGCGTTTGATATCGGTACTGATGTTGTTCGTACTATTTACTGCGGCCGAGGTAGACGACGTCCTTCACTACCTCGAAGTTATAGCTGCCCATTATGATGTTCAGTCCAAGACGTCGATGTTGCATGTCCTTTCACCGCAGGGCCCATTTTAGCCGCCTCCGTTTCAAGTCCAGCAAACGCCGCATAGACTGCTCACTCTGTTCTGCCAATCACGTCAATTTCAACTGCGTATGCTAACAGTTGCACTGACTTCTGGAAGATCGTGCCTCTAGTGCTGGCGTGTAAGAGTTGCACGATTTTCTCCGCGATGAGAAGTCACATGACAGCGCGTTGCCTTGCCTTGACATTGCAGGTCTTGGTGAGTTCGTTACCGACCATGATGGGGCAGCGAGAATTAATTGAATTTCAACGATGATTCATATGCTCGTGGCAGCCGTCCAACTTGTTTGACAGACCATGAAACGTTTCTTGCGTTCACACGATCAGATAAGAGTTGGGCAGACCATGTCTTACAGACCATGACTGTCCAACTGAGTTGAAGGAACAATCACGTCATATTTCGTACGCATTCATGTTTTAAATCTTAGAATGTCGGTAGTAGTTCCTCATTTCGTTCCTCAAAATGTTCAATGTAGGATGATTAGCTACATTCAGTACCAACAAGTCAGGGTTTTCCTTAATCCGAACATGGAACTACGTAGTTTGGAAAGAAGTTAATTTCGTTTTCAACATTCGATCCACGCGAGATGTGGTACATCTCTACTTTTGAATGCAGGCACGTGTGCTCTGCAACATATGACGCTCAATTTTCAGAAACACATGTTTCGCAGATTATTCATAAAATACGGCGGAGTACACAGGTCTACTGGTATCCTTCGTCAAGAGCAAAGCCTTTCAGCATATTTGAGTTGAAAAATCCTGGTCTCCACTTCCAATCAAGTATTTCTTAATTCAAAATCATTTCGCATACAAATTTGCACCACAACCAGGCTCTCGCCCCCTACTCCGAGTTAAGCCTTCAGATATCACAAACTAAGCTGCGTTCCATTGTGAACCGACTACGGCTCCGATCTGCAGGGAATTTCATTTAGTGATAGATGAATTCAAATCCATCTCCGTTGGGAAATCCCTGCTCCTTCCAATGCTACCATGCCCGCTCTTCGAGGCACTTTTAATAGGTTTTTGGGAGACCGAATCTTGGCCATCGTTCTAATTGAATTGATTTAAGACCCCCCTCTCGGATCCGAGGAGCCGTTCACAAGCATCATCCTCTATGCGGATCCACCGTAAATCGATTCATGAAACACTACCGCACTATCGCTCCGATGCCACGGGGACTGGAAATGGTACACTGATCCGGGGACTGCGTCCTGTGGACACCACTGTACCACTGCAGATTCCAATATATCACCCGTCCGGCAACACTCTGTTACACGTTCGAGGATTCAATAAAATTGCTCCAACCAAAAGCAGTTCCACCACCGTCATCGTCATCATCGTCGTCGTTGGACACTACTCGTTGTGTTCATCGTTCTCCAACAGTCCTCTCATTGAATATGCGTTTCAGGCGGATTATCCTCAAATGTATGCGACGGTCGAAGCCAGCACCGACTCGCCCATAGCGATGAACTGCACTCGATCTCACACAAGCTATAATTGATTACCACCACCAGCACCACTAGGACCATCGTCACACGGCCTCGAATCAAAGGCCGACGTCAGGCCCGCCAGGAAGGCATTCCAATCGATGTGAAAATGCGTATACGCTATACCCCATTCAGCAGAGATTTATTGCCACTCTCGAGGAATCGCATTTGTCTTTCGAAGTCTATCTGTGAAATGCGCCCAGAAAATGGGATGTAGCACATTTTCGCTTGGCTTGCCGGGACAAGTTGTTGTGACAACGCAGACTTGTATGATTTGCGGTCGAGGAGTTTTTGGGGTGGTAAACAGCGGAAAAGGATAACTACACGCCTGCTTCGGTGGCCACACTCCAAATGCAGCGCCTGCTGGCCGATTGGCCGGTCGGCCTGACCGTGCACGAAGGTAGGCGTTAGGGACCCTGTCATCCGATTTTAGCAGAATTTATTGTTATCGTGAGTCCCCCCCAAACCAAGTGTCCTTCATCGATGGCGATGAGGGAGGTGCTTTGGTTTCCTCCTTTTTTCCCTCGATGTTTGATGAGCTGTTTTGCTGTCGGAAGGCCAAAGCGAAGTGGACAATAGACGGCATTAATGGGGACTCAGCGGAAAGAAGTGCAAGGAAAATTAAGTGAAAGTAGGTCAGAGGGTTATATGATCAAGGCAACTGTCATTTGTCTGAGGAAGTGCTCTCCAGCGGTGTGAGAGGACACATTTCCTGACTTGAGGGCGTCTCCAGGAGCAGTACATTGTGCCATAAATAATAACCAAGCACTGTTTGCTGGGACCGGACCTACAAATGGAATTGGACATGGAGTGATGAATAGCTTTCATTGGACGTGTTTATAGTGCGTGCAAACTTCACACGAAATGAATCGGCGAAGAAGATGTGGAAGATGATTTGGAGGACGAGGTGGAGAATGAGCTAGAGGGTGAGATGGAGGATGAGGTGGAGGATGAGGTGGAGGATATGGTGGAGGATGAGGTGGAGGATGAGGTGGAGGATATGGTGGATGTGAAGAATGGGGTGGAGAATGAGGTGGATGATGATGTGAGGAATGGGGTGGAGAATGAGGAGGAGGATGAGGTGGAGAATAAGGTGGAGGATGAGGTGGAGAATGAGGTGGAGGATGAGGTGGAGGAAGAGGTGGAGGATGATGTGGAGGATAAGATGGAGGATGAGGTGAAGAACGAGGTGGCGGATGTGGTGGAGGATGATTTGGAGGATGAGGTGGAGGATATGGTGGAGGATGATGTGAAGAATGGGGTGGAGAATGAGGTGGAGAATGAGGTGGAGGATGAGGTGGAGAATGAGGTGGAGGATGAGGTGGAGAATGAGGTGAAGAATGAGATGGAGGATGAGGTGGAGGATGAGGTGGAGGATGATGTGAGGAATGGGGTGGAGAATCAGGTGGAGGATGAGGTGGAGGATGAGGTGTAGGATGATTTGGAGGATGAGGTGGAGGATATGGTGGAGGATGATGTGAAGAATAGGGTGGAGAATGAGGTGGAGAATGAGGTGGAGGATGAGGTGGAGAATGAGGTGGAGGATGAGGTGGAGAATGAGGTGAAGAATGAGATGGAGGATGAGGTGGAGGATGAGGTGGAGGATGATGTGAGGAATGGGGTGGAGAATCAGGTGGAGGATGAGGTGGAGGATGAGGTGGAGAATGAGTTGGAGGATGAGGTGGAGGATGGGGTGGAGGATAACGTGGAGGATGATGTGAGGAATGGGGTGGAGAATGAGGTGGAGGATGAGGTGGAGAATGAGGTGGAGAATGAGTTGGAGGATGAGGTGGAGGATGGGGTGGAGGATAACGTGGAGGATGATGTGAGGAATGGGGTGGAGAATGAGGTGGAGGATGAGGTGGTGAATGAAGTGGAGGATGAGGTGGAGAATCGGGTGGAGGATAAAGTGGAGGATGATGTGGAGAATGAGGTGGAGGATGAGGTGGAGAATGAGGTGGAGGATGAGGTGTAGAATGAGGTGGAGGATGACGTGGAGGAAGAGGTGAAGAATGAGATGGAGGATGAGGTGGAGGATGAGGTGTAGGATGATTTGGAGGATGAGGTGGAGGATATGGTGGAGGATGATGTGAAGAATGGGGTGGAGAATGAGGTGGAGAATGAGGTGGAGGATGAGGTGGAGAATGAGGTGGAGGATGAGGTGGAGAATGAGGTGGAGGATGAGGTGTAGAATGAGGTGGAGGATGACGTGGAGGAAGAGGTGAAGAATGAGATGGAGGATGAGGTGGAGGATGAGGTGTAGGATGATTTGGAGGATGAGGTGGAGGATATGGTGGAGGATGATGTGAAGAATGGGGTGGAGAATGAGGTGGAGAATGAGGTGGAGGATGAGGTGGAGAATGAGGTGGAGGATGAGGTGGAGAATGAGGTGAAGAATGAGATGGAGGATGAGGTGGAGGATGATGTGAGGAATGGGGTGGAGAATCAGGTGGAGGATGAGGTGGAGGATGAGGTGGAGAATGAGTTGGAGGATGAGGTGGAGGATGGGGTGGAGGATAACGTGGAGGATGATGTGAGGAATGGGGTGGAGAATGAGGTGGAGGATGAGGTGGAGAATGAGGTGGAGAATGAGTTGGAGGATGAGGTGGAGGATGGGGTGGAGGATAACGTGGAGGATGATGTGAGGAATGGGGTGGAGAATGAGGTGGAGGATGAGGTGGTGAATGAAGTGGAGGATGAGGTGGAGAATCGGGTGGAGGATAAAGTGGAGGATGATGTGGAGAATGGGGAGGAGAATGAGGTGGAGGATGATGTGGAGAATGATGTGGATAAGGAGGAGAGTGGAGGATAAGGCGGAGAATGAGGATGATGTGATAAATTTATAAAGAGAATTAATAAAACATAAAATCGCAGCAATTCACAACTCGTCTACCAAATCGCAACGCAGCAGTATATTTATTCCAGTTGAATCCAGCAACAGACTACCAAACCACAGCATGTCGGTGTTGTGAGAGACAAGATTCTACTCCATCGCTAGCCAATATCACACACTTGCCAGCAGCCACCAATTCGATGAGTCATCTCCATTGATTTGCATTCAAGTTCTGAACGCAAATGCCAATGCCCTGCACATCCCCAGACACCCATGGGCAACCAAAAAGCCAATGTGCATGCCACATGATACCATTCGTGCTTGGCGAATTTACATTTTGGAATAATATCATGCGCCGACCAACACGAACGATTCAAATGTGCCAAGAATGCGGCTGGCAACGATAACCAGGAGCAGAGTGATGTGTCTGTTGTGCTTTAATTTGCCGACCTTAGAGGGACCGATGTTGTTTACACTGATCCAATGAGCAGTGACCCACAGAGGTAATTAACGTTTCCAATGTAAAGCAAATTGGCGAGATATTATGGAGCGTAATTGCATTTCGGCCACGACATTAAGTGCGTTTCTCTGAAGACAGCAAGGAACTGAATTCTGTGTGCTGGCAGACAGGAAAATTCCGGAACTGAGGTGGTTCAACGTCGTTTTGCATTTCAAATCGCAGCAACCGTTTCCGGGGATGAGATGAACACTTGCGAGCCTTGAAGGACTTCCATGCATATCTGGTGGACCGCGGCAGTGAATGTTTGGAATTATACTCATTTTTCAGCCTTTTTTTGTGAAGGGCATTAAATCATTGACTTAACGGGTTTCGATTCGACTGTTTCACGAGAATTATTGAATTGACTTTTTTTCTCACTGGCTCTGCATGAACGGATTTGGCTGGAAGAGGGTTGGTTGTTTGGATTTTCTGCTGAGCTGTGAAATATTGCCTACAGATCGTGGTGGAAGTGGTTCGCAATATATAACAAGCAGCGACTTTTTTTGCGTCGCTGAAGTAGATAACAACGCCCATAGTAGCAGAGGGTGGGAAATGGTTTCAGTTAGAGTAGGCGGTGTTAAGTACAGTCCCGATGCGGGAATATTTATTACGTATCGTTCTATTCGTCACATTTGTTTTGACAAATGGATCACATGGGAGTGATATATTACTTCTCAAGCTCAACTGTTTTTTGGCGAATAGCCTTTGTTGTATTAACGCAGATTCTTAAATGATGTTGTTATGAATTATGACAAGATTTGTCGGCGAACAGACTGAAAGGAATTGGCAATTAAACAGTTGCCCATGTTCACAATCAATGTTGCCCCCACATGACAATCAATGTTTGACTGTTCTTGTTCTGTTGCATTTTTCACATCATTTCTCTTTTGTTTCTATTCGGTTTATAAATATAATCTGGCCGAGCGAATCTGCGTGGAATGAAATTATCAAAGATGAGTTGCAGATAAAGTATATATTCTAGAAGCAATATTTTAGATTCTGAGGTGGGTTCGAATAACTGAGAAGACCAGTCGAGTGGAAATCCACGGATTCAGCAACGCATCCGAGAAGGCCTCTGGAGCAGCAGTGTATCTTTGGACCGAAGATTCTGACGGCAAGATGCTTTGCATTTTTGAATAGCAAAGTCAAGGGGCTGGTGCAAACTGTCAGTTTACCACGATTGGTAATGCTGGCGAGGGTCCTCCACTTATGGTCCTTCACCACACTTATGATAAGAAATGGCCCAACAAAAAACAACCCAGCGAACTAGAGACTTGTTGCAGTCAGTCGTTGCAGCAGAGAGGAAACGAACGTACATATAGAACGAACTCGTACACAAATATGTGGTGTACTTTGTGTCCAAACAAATGAGGATGTGATAACATAGAATGGGTGAAGGTAAGTGCGTAGTTGTTGCTAGGTGATCTATGTTACAGAATTGGTTGCCAAGATGTGACTTGCGCAACGAGAAGATATAGATGGCAACAAATACAAAGGTAGTCAAACGAATAAGACATATTGGCTGTGACCGAATACAACCAATAATTCTGGAACCCAATCACCACGTTACAAGGCTGATCATTCTTCTTTCCAACGATTGCTACACGGGGGCGCTGCAATACTGCTGACGGTATCCCGTGTGTGTGTGTCCGTTTTTTTTTTATGGTTTTCGTCAACGCATGTGGAATCTTTTTCAAGATAACTGGTTCTCCTGTTTCCTGGCGCCTACGTCCTAAACCGCACCCAGCACTCGTCTACGACTCTCCCTGCTCACGCTCACAACAAAGCTCATTTCAACTATTTTCTGATCTTGTCATGAACGCGATCAGGTTATCGGGACTTGGTAGATGCGTCCTCTGCGTACTCTTCATCATTTGTACATTTTGGGCACAGCGGCGAACTATCATGTCCACACTTGTGTAGATACTTTCGATAGCCGCCGTGTCCAGACGGAAACTGTGAGATGTGGTAGATACAGTCTCACATCGGTTTCGATGTCCAGTTATGGATAACGGGAATCAGCCTATACGTCCATCTTCCTTTTGGAGTCGTCCCATCTGGCTGGCCACACTTTATGAGTTTGGCCTGCTACCGGTCCGAAGTTTGCCTAAGGTATACCCTCTTAAGCTCGTCTGTCAGAGTGTCGACAGGTAATATTCGTCGTCCGAAAGAGTTCTAAATCCGCTGATGTGTGTGTGTGTGTGTGTATATATGGGGGGTGTCGTTAGATTTGATAGTGATATGTTGCTCTCTGGTCATGTGGGTACTTTCCAACAAAAACACTTGACCTTAGAGTTCCCTTACTTTTTATTCACATCACTCAATGATCTTATCTCCGACAAAGTCGCGTTTATTATATTGTTATTTAAATTAACATGAGGATACACTCTACTCCGTAACAGAGAGAATCCTTCAAACACCTTGTAGTTTTAAAATCTTTGAACATCTACAAACGGGGCACCTCTGAATTGGATTAAGCTCCCAAGTGTCAGAGCTGATTGTGAGGATATGCAGATGGTATCACACCGAAAATAGGCGATTTCCCCGGAATGCCCGAAGAACGTTTGTAAAAAATCCGTGCTCTTGTTCTCTTGTTGCCACAAAGCACTTATTCATTTTTGTATCGTTTCATACATTAATTTAATAGTTTACAATGGACAGGTAACATTTTTGCGGGGACATAATGATCGAGAAAGAGGTCCTCTCCAATCAGGACACCTCCAAATTGGTTCAGATTTTGCTATACACACCCCCCCCCCCCCCCCCCCCCCCCCCCTCCCCCCTCTCATGTCTATACAGACAAGCCTGCTTCAATTGACGCATTGGAAGACAACATTGAAGCATTTATTCGTGAGATACCGGCCGAAATGTTGGAAAGAGTATGCCAAAATTGGACTAAGCGGATGGACCATTTGAGGCGCAGTCAAGGTCAACATTTGCATGAAATAGTCTTCAAACATTAAATTATATGGACCGTACTATCGACTCAAACAAAGATTTCATGCATTTTTCGGAATTTTAAGTGTTCTTTTTTTTTTTGAAAAACTTTCCTATAGCTTTTAACAAATCACCCTTCACATCAATGAATTCATCAGTATTTGTTTCCATCTCCCGATGAATTGACATTAGGGTTAAATCAGTAAGCCGATCTTCGCCGATAGAGTTCTTAAGTGTTTGATCGATGAAAACGTTCTTTCTGGTGTACATTTCTGCGAGGTTGCTAGCAAGTGCCTTTAAAGAAGCGTTTACGCCAGAATAGATCCATTGTACTGCCACATGGTTTAACAAAACAAGGAATTAGGTTACTATGACAACCAGCTAGTTTTGTCAATGAATACCAGTAATGATTTGACCGGTGTTTCACTAAGGTCGTTAGGATGTTCCCCGAACTAGGAGCCCATTGTCGCTTTCCTGCCGAATGCAGGGAAGCTACAGAGGGTCTTATACACTTTCCTCCTCTTCTTCATACAGGCAGCTGCTGCAGAAGTCATTTGATAGTAGTCCTAGTCTTATGGCATGTAGACCTACCAGTAATAGGCAGTGTCCAGTAATTGTTCCCAGCAGTGCTAACTTTTTGCTTTTTCTTCGTCCTAGCTTAGTCTTCATTTTCCAATCTTTCATCAATAAGCACAACAGAAAGTAGTGAACAGAATACGTTCCACACAGTGATTACGTTCACAAATCACAACTGATATTTTTCCACAACCGATACAACTGATATTTTGTCTGAATCGGTACCATTATTTGGAATCATACACACGCCTTGGCTGCAAACGAAAACGATTTCATGTTCAATGTCATAATCCCCCTTATGCTCTTAGTCGTGTCACACATCACTGTGACATATTTGTACTGCCTTAGTCACTTTATGTGACACTTCAGTGACGAATTGAATACAAATTTGTCACAGTGGCATATGACACAATTAAGAGAATAGAGGGGGTATGTGTGGCAGATGCGAATGCAATGGCAAGCAACTAACAATGATTGGTCGGAGTAGTGGATGCATTGAGATCGCACATATTGTACACTATGACTATTTATATTCGTACAATTCGGAATTATGGAATTAAAAGAGCGATATTTGATGCATATTGGGTGCAAACAATCTAACAAATTTGGATTCTGAACATAAGATCACAGTTGAACCTGTGAATGCAAAACCAAAACCAAATTTAGCCCAACTCTACCTGGTACCCAGCACAGGCGAATGTGAAACTGTTCGCCAAGAGATACTGGTAGGGTTGCCAACATTTTTAAAAGTCGATGTATGCTGGGAAAAAGTTCTTTACTCGGGATAAACATGTTCTTTGTTAAATTTTATTTTGCTTTTGCCAAGTATTAATTTTGCATAATGATGATAGAACGGTCTTGTGGTCCTCGAACCGCATTTCAAACTGAGTTATGAAGTCGTCCAAAAGGGGAATCATAACAAGTATCATATAAAAGTTTTCAGAATCAGACGCGTTTGCTGCTCGTGGTATTTTCAGGGTTTCAGTTTCAGCCACAACACTAAACAGCCTTGGGGAGTCTCAAAAATATGAACAAAGTCATATTTGATGCTTGATATGATTTGAATCTTTTTGCCTTTAGATAAATGGGAGTTACTGCATAGTGGCCAAATTGAGTCCTTTTTACTTGGTTTTGAATTTTACTAGAAGTTCTTGGCATTCTTATTGCTCTGTTCTCGTTTTAGGAAATTTCGTGTTGAGAATTTTGGGGGGAATCAAACTCCTCAAACCCCCCCTAGTTCCGCCATTGAACCGTTGTGCACCCATATCCATGTGAAGTGTATTCATTTGTGTTCTCAAAGTGATCCGATCCACTCGGGTCTCATTTCACATTACCGACACGCGAACAGTTTACTCACACATTGTGTTGGACGGTACTGCCGGTGGGCTTATGATCTGGGGTGATTGAATTCGTCTGAAACCTGAAACCCGGACAGGTCTAACAAACATTGATTGATGTAGTTTATGAATTTTGCAAGCCAGCAAACAACATTTACTTAAATAGTCGATGGACTGGGCGGTGACCGCCTTTTCGGAATTCGATCCCGGATACTGTTCCCAAAGTTTGTCAAAGTTCGGGTCCCATTCCCTGTGCAGTATCCCCAAACCCAATTTCACCCGAATCCCACGCATATTTACACTTTTTCCCTGCTCAATATTTGTTTAAGCTACAGACAGTCATTGTGTATTCTACGAGGGCTTACACTTAGATCCCACTTGGCAGTCCATCAGGACAAACCCTTCCATTCTAAATAATTAAAAGAATAACAAGAGCATTTTTTGCATAGGGCCCTGTCCGCTTAACCCTTCAACGGAGCACAATTTTTATGCGAGCTCTCCATCTCAGCAAACGTCCATCCACCCAGGCCTAATGCATAATTCAATTAATTACACTATCGCCCTTCCCACCCTGAATACGGAAATCACTTGAATCGGATTGTAACCCCACTTAAAACGCGATAAAAGCAATGCTCAACACGCGACATCAACATCTACCCACTTTAAAAATTCAAAATCACCGGTATAGCTCTTGTAGGAAGGCCAGGCGACACGGTGACATCCCTCCCCCCGTCCACAATACCTAGCCTCGTCGTTGGATGGCATTAGATGAACTCGCCGATGAATGGTCCCCCAGCGACGTTGTTGTCTCTGCCCAGGGGGGTGGCAGTGTCCAGCCCCACCACCAGCAGTTCCTTATCCCAATGTCATCGCTTAAAGTTTAATTAAAGCCAACGACGCTTGATAAAGTCAACAATGGAGAAAATTTACTGTATAAGCATTTTTTGCGCCTTTCATTCGGCAGGTCAGGCACTTTGAACTCAATTAAACACACCTGAACTGCCTGAAACCCAACCCCCTCCAACCAACACCATCCTTGCCAGTCGTTGCTACCGCTCAGGGCGGTGTTGTCGTCGTCGTCTTAGACAGTAGCCGTCCCTTGGTGGGGGTTGCACGACCTGGGCCAGGTATAGCCGTCGAGTGGTTAACTCGATCCAGACAGTGGAGATGACAGAGGACCGTGGGGCGACGATTGACGTGCCCGGTCTGCAACGGCGTCGGCTGCGGCAGGGTGAGAGAAGAGATTTTCTATAAGAAAATCGTGAGAAAGGACTTTTTTGAGAGGACTGCTGGTTGAGTGGCAGTAGTTCCACCGAAAATAGCTTCGGATAATAAATTGAATTTAAGGCGAAAGCGAGTTAACTCCCCGTTTGCCTTTGTTGTCTTCGGTCGTGAGGTGCCAGGTGGATGCAGTGGTGAATTAATCGAATCCTATTTTTCACCTGTCCAACGTGCTGGCTCTACTGACCGTGTGATGTAATCAATTTCTGATTTTTTTTTTTTCTTTCTTTTAAATTCTTCTTTCTACTCACTTTGCTTACATCTTGAAGCAAAATATGCTGGTGACCCGAACACCAGAGAAGTGGGGGATCGAATTTTGGGATAATCACTTCAGTTTGCAGTATTGTTAGTTGAATTTGCTTTAGCTCTTCAGGTGTTAGGCGGGAGTAGGTGGAGGGACACGTGACTGCGGCCATTTTTGTACATTCGTCGGAAGTGAGTCAAAGTGAGAAGTGAGAATCGCTGGATAATTCCCTGCGATTTTGGGGCTAATCCAGTCCGATTAATCAACATGTGTATGGTGGTGCATAAAAACTCATTTCTCAAATTGAGACGAGACAATTAATGTGTATTCAAAAACCCAGACGTTTCTATCGGCACTTGCACAATTACAACAGGAATTGTGTTTCATTTGAATTCATCCTGGACCTCTAACGGCGAGCACCACATCGACTGTGACCGTGACTATAACCAGCGAATGTATGAACCATGTTTACGCTACCGACAAATTGACGATAATGCAGTTTTGTCTACTACTAACAAAACGACTTATACCAGCAAGTGTACGTAAATGGTTCGTGTCACCGACAAGAAGTCTTTGGCGCCATCTAGCCTTCAGTGTGTGCTGTACCACAGACAAAATAAAGGTAAAGACATCCATGCAACGAAAATTAACCGATATCTATGATACCATTGTTTATGGTGGATGTGTGATACAGTGGATGCGTGGAATACACCCAGTGCTGCAAATGAGTGGTATCACAGATATCGGCCGACACATTCCGACAAATCCACCAAATCATCGGTAAGAGGAAGAAGCTGCCGCAAACACTGACGACAAGCGAAGGAGACGCAAGCATGCCGGCAGAGAAAGCAGAAGCTTTTTCATGCTTTTTCGAAGGCCACTTTCAGCCATCACCGTCCGATGACCCGGAATTTGTCACAGAAGTCAACAGCTACGTCAATGCACTTGAGACTTCATCCGCACCAGACATCATCTTCAGCGAAGCCAGCGGACGACCCGACAGGAAACGATGGCCTCACAACGGCCGAAGAATTTGCGGGAATTATTCAACGCCCACGAGGAAAGCAGCCGGGGCTGACAATATTTCGAATTTCATCCTGAAGCGAATTCCACAAACGGTGATGATACATCTCACAATCATCATTTCCTAGCAAGTGGAAAATAGCGAAAATTGTCGCAATTCCAAAAAAGGGGAGCGCTGTTTTTCAATATACAGGCCTATATCGCCCTTGAGCAGTATAAGCAAGATCCTGGAGAACCTGGTAGTCCGAAAACTGAAGCGATGGTCTACCGACCTAAACATCATTCCGGATATTCAGGACGGATTTCGAGAAAGACATTCAACGCTGCATACTCTAATGAAGTTCCACCACGATGTTGTAGCAGCGCTGAACAATAACGAGGTCACTGTCGCCTGCTTCCTTTACATAGAAAAGGCCTTCGATACGGTCTGGATTGAGGGACGTATCTACAAGCTGAACCAGATGGGATTCCCCTCCACTCTCATCAGAATAATTTATAGCTTTCTGCATTCCAGAAGATTCTACGTCTCAGTTGGAGGCAGCAAGTCAACAGAGCGGAGCACCAAGGCGGGAGTTGCACAAAGATCAAAGCTGGGACCGTGGCTTTTCAAAATCTACAAGGCAGATCTACCAAATCCACCTGACACAGTGAAATGCTGTCTGTTCGCAGATGACTCGCTGACTTATGCCAGCTCGACGTCACCACAGATAGCCCCGCAAAGGGTCGAAATCCAAACAAATTTGACTCCTATACCAAATGGGGTATTCGTATAAATGCTCGGAAATCGGTACTTATGTGCTTAAGGAGACCATCTAAAGGTGGATGCAGATTTGCAGCCAAATGTCGAAGCATAAAGGTAGTGCTCCCTAACTGTACAGAAATATCAACAAACAAAAATGTCAAGTAAGGCTTCCATCGCATCTATCCCTCGATGCGCAAGCAAAATGCACTAAGCCAGAGGAGAAAACTGCTGTTATACGGCCGATCTTAACGTTCGCCTTCCCAATCTGGCACACCATCTCTAAGACCAGGCATGACGAAGCTCGCAATTTCCGAAAGAAAAATACTGCGAATATGTACCGGACTCACCTTTGATAGGGACCGTCGAAGGCACCACAGCAAACAATAGGCTATACGACCAAACACGAATCATCCCCCTGCAACAGTACATGGTGGCACTGTTCAGAAAGCAGCTACTAAACATCAATAACCATCCTAACCAGGAAATCAGGAACCTGAGAAACACAATCTCCGGACAACATGACATGACAATCTCAATGGGCTATAAAGAAGTCTTTAGTATCTTCCAGAGAAAATTTCTGCGTACGATCTGTGGTGCTAGTGGGCTTGATGACATTTGGAGGCGTAGATTCAATCACAAACTATACGTTCCATGCAGGATTCTGGCCAGGCGTCCAAGGATCCAGAGCTTAATGCTAGTGGGCCATGTGAAGCATACTTACACCTTGTATCCGGCATGAAGTGTTTTTGGATTACGATCCTGACAGAGGACTCTCTCATAGCAAAGCGAGGTTCCGGTCAACAACCTGATCAGATGGCATGGTCGTTGGTTTTAGTTTTGCACAGGGTGCTTTTTTACACTTCTTTGGATTTGTTATTTTGATTTTTTTATTTTCCCCTACAATAGTTTTTTTACAGAGACTTGAACATCACTGGACAGCATATTGCTGTCTTATCTCCTTCAAGTGTAATTGCTGAATTTTAGACTCCACCTAGCAGCTTAAGGGTGGCTAGATATGATTTGTTTTACCTAAGCTAGGTCGGTCAACAGGCAGAAAGTACTGAATGGCGCATTTGGTTAAGTGCCTGTCCTTCATTCGAGGGGTCCTCGGCTCCAATCCTAGTAAAAGCAAGGCCAAAATGCATTTATCGGGTTTTCAAATCTGGTCCAGTTACCATTTGCCGTTTTGATCAACTTAACGGGCCTACCACTAGGGTGGTCGATCCGTAGTCGTAGTCTGACCGGGGGTTGCTGCCTGCCAGGACAATGGACACAATCGTTGTCTGAGTGCTTCAGTACAGTGTTATAACCTCTGACCAAAAAAAGACTGAAAACATCTTCATTTTGGAAAAAACTACATAACATTAATGACTCGCGTACCGGAAGATCCCTTTTCGATATGGGAACTATGGGAATGAATGCGAATTTGACGAGAGAAGAATCGGGTTGCGTCTTCGAAGTAGCTCGCATAACTGGCGCATGTTGCCATGTAATTCTTATTCGGCACTATGTGACACATCGGCACGAAAAGGCTCATACCACAAGAATGTCTATTGTGTATTTGGTCCACTTCGAGTAACATATAGTTTCGGATCAGTCGACTAATCTGCCAAACCAGCAGGGCTTTCCAACGACGTCGCACAACGACCTACCTGCGGTATGCTAGTGACTTGAGTGGGGTCCACATCTCAAATTTACTTCATTTTATTCTGACTTCTTAATGGTTTGCCCACAAATAATTCGATTGACAGCATATTGGGACAGTCAGGTCCATGGGCATACTTTTAGTTATCTCAACCTGCCTGTCTACATGTTGTCCACAAGGTCTGTACGAGTGCGAGAGTTAAACATTCTAAGCTGTTTCGGATTAGCTGACCAGTAAGCCACTGATGAACCAAGATATGGATAACAAGGCAAACGATAGGTTCGCCTGAAAATGTCAGGATTTTCAATTCGATGGGCTCATTATCAAGCCAGCGTCCTCTGTCGATATTTGGGATACATGGGTTCCTCCTGTCTGGGAGGAAGTTGAATGGAGAAGAAGACGCAGCTAGATGCGCCTGTAGTTTGGAAGGAAAAAATCCGTTTAGGCGCATGGTCCTCGAACCGTAGCCTGCTGGTTCAAGAAGGAGAGGAAGACGAAATCTCCAAACCAAAGACCAAATTATCGGGCACGCAAGTCAGCTTTATCTTGATGTCAGAAACAGTCTGCTCAGTACCATCAACAATGGAAGACAGCATTGGCTCACGTCCGACGACTCGAAAAGTAAGAAATTTCGACGAGTTACACTACGGAAGCCAGCTCACAATTGCACTCGCAACATGGGGGGAGTGGGGCAACCTTTATGTAGTTAGAGACTCTGATACTGTTGAAGTCGCTTTACAGGGTATCTTCGTACCCTTCAATGGAGGCATATCGTACTGGTACTCGATACAACCTAGCCTCCTAAGCAAGGTCCTAAGAGGTTTATGTCCTTTGTTCTCGTGGCTCAACGTAGGAGTTTATCGTCGAGGAAATCCAACGTGCATCAGTCAGCCCATCAATCACAATAAAGTACGGAATGTCTTTAGGCTACACCACGCAGACTATGTAATGCAATTGAAAACAGAATAGCCTTCAACCATGAGTCTTCATCAACGGCCACCAACGTAGCCTTTCTCCATTTCTAAACAAACTGGTTTTCAAATATTTATTCCTTAAAACAAAATATACAAACAAACGAATACAAGGAAAAAACGAACAAAATCAACAACAAATCTTGGAACGCGAACTCTACGCCCTTCGCCTCTCAGGCCAGACTGTGGCTGTACGGCGACACGAAGTCTCGCTGAAACGACGGATGCAGATGATGGCCGGGATGATGGTGACCATTGATGCCTGAGTAGATCTCGGGAGAACGATTCTTGTGCGAGTTTGCTGGTGTGCCGGTGAGAAGTTCAGTCATGAATCCGATATAAGTGATGGCAAGGCGAAGGGTCTCTATCCGCGACAAGCGTTTCTCGTAGGCAAACGTCGGAACCTAAGGATGGGTGATGTGTTAGATTGAAGATTTTTCTAAGAAGCGAACTGTTTTGTTACCTTTCTGCGTAGCTTATCAAAGGCTTCGTTCAAGTTGAACATTCGACGGCGTTCTCTTATGTTCGCCGCACGCCGCTGGGCCATGGATGCGACTCGTCGTCGGGTCTTCTTTGACGATGGATTCGAAGGTGCCGGGAGTCCTCCACGTGGCGACAGTCGTTGGTTCACCAAGCTGGACACTTGAGATCTTGGCCAGATTGCTATAATAAAACAGAAGTTTGTAAATAAACAAATTATAGCAAGAGGTTTTCTTAATTTACAACAGACATGATCCGCCTATCTTCCATATCTCATAATTACATATCTGCAATGCCTTTTGAGGATTTTGAAAATATCTACAGAAACTCCATCCCAAGCAGGGACAAATGGATAGCTGACGTCGCACGCAGAACGCAGAACACCCCAGAAGTTGGCATTTAATCAACCAGGAAAACGAGGAACCACAATGTTGCCATTGTAAATTCATTGTCAAAGTTTTTTGAATATGTTTGCATCAGAAAATAAAAAGTAAAAATAGCTGGGCCATTTGCGTCCAACTCATAATCAGCTTCATTTTACGAACTGTGACCAGGGCTTCATTCAAAGACCCATTTATACAGCCTTAAGTGTCCGTGATCAAGACACAGCCCGGGTCGAAGTTATAGAGAGAGAAAGAGAGAGGAGGTACCTGTGCGCATTGGTCTTAAGTATCTGTGGATTGTAGTCAGTGGGAAATATTAGGCTGGGAAGAGCATTCCATATTCGTGTGGTGCGGCTGAAGAACGAGTCTCTAAATTTCACTGTGCGTCCCAAAATAGGAAAGAGTTAACTGATGAGCATTCCTGGTGAGATGGGTATTCATGGAGAGGTTGACTCCAGCAACATTTGTTAAAAAAGCGATAAAATACGGACACAGAAGAGACGGGATGTCGACTTTCGAGCGAGTCTTATGACTCTGCGGTATTGTTGTCTAGTAGGTGCAGTCTTGGGGGCACCAGACTAGAGCGTTGTACTCGAGCTTGGGGCGTATATACGCCTTATAAATTAAATCCAAATCAGAAGGGGTGATGTATTTCTTGCATCGATTGAGAGAACCTAAACATTTCGCAACATTTTTGGCGACCTCAAATATGTGATCGTTCCAACTAAGTGTTGTGTTGATGCACGCACCAAGGATGGAAAGTTTTTTGGTTTGATCGACACAAGCGTCATTCATGAATAATGGCTGATTAGCAAGGGTTCGCTTAAGTGGCAGCAGACAGCATTAAGTTTTTGAAGCATTAAATTCAACTCGGTTGTTCTTTCCCCAATTAATTATGCTGTCAAGATCGGAACATGCGCTGACGTCGTGAGCCTTGGAACGAATATGAAAAGCTGAGGGTGCTGTCATCAGCGGAGGAATGGATTGGATTAGAAGTACCAGACAAGAGATCATTTAAAAAAATGAGAAAGAGTATTGGGGACAGAACAGAGCCTTGGGGAACACCAGCATTTATTTGGTGGATATCAGACTTGAACCCATCCAAAACAACTTGAATTGAACGGTTCGAAAGGTAACTTCTAATCCATAGAAGAAGAGTCTCACGACAAGAGAGCTTAGTGCCAAAATCTGTCAAATGCCTTAGAAATACCAATCGCAACGATCTTGCTTTTGCCTGCATTGTGCAAAGATTGGTTCCACTTTTCGGTGAGATTAGCTATCAGATCACCAGTGGCCCCATTGCTGCTGACACCGTACAGCCGGTCATAAAAAAGATTTAAGATACTTCATAGGCTGACGATTTATCAGCGTTTCCATGACCTTAGGAAAGAGATGATCATGTCATAAGTCAATACGAGGTGGATGACGAAAATTCGCCCTCTTTAGTGACGGGCTGGACAAATGCTGTTTTCCATCTGCTCGCGAAGAGAACTATAGAGTAGGATAGATGAAAAAGCTAACGTAGTGGTGTTGGCAGTGCAGAAGACCCCCTCTTCAGAAGTATAGGGGGAATAAAAGTAATTCGATCACGTTATTTTGAAAAATAATTAAACGTTCCACTGTTGCTTTTAGCAAGATTTGTTAATCTGTATTTCCAGAAGTCCCCGATTATGTTTTAGGTATATAAAGTATAGAATGTTACCCTGTTTTTTTAAAAAGCTCCTTTAGGGTAACAAATAGATTGTTGGAACTTATTCCTAAAGATAAAAGCATTTCATTTAAACCTATAAAAAAATAAGACTGCCAACATTTTTTGAGAAAGTAGTCAATGCGAGTGTAGCACAAGGCTTAGTCAATTCAGTACGTACATGCCCGGGTGTGCAAATGAGATTCACTGCATTCTTTGTATTTAAAACTGCTGAATCAAGATAATGAAGACAATATAATTTCCATTAAAATAAAATGAAAAAAATATTTTAATTTTTTTTAAGTTTATTTGAAGTTAGGCATGTTGGACCTCTCCTCTAATGGGCATAGTATACCCATATGGTGTAAATACTCTACTATAGCGTCGCTTCTATTCCATACTGGCGTTGGGGACCCTGACAGAGATTGTAAATTGGACTTCATGCAAGCTTTTGTGGTATTATGCCCGCAGTGCGCCCTCTGGAAGCCTACACTGATGGATCTAAACCCGAACTCGGAACTAGGGTTAGGTTAGGTTAGGTTACAGTGGCTGGCTGCAGAAGGCAGCAAATTCGGCCCCGCGTGATACCACGCGGATTAATTCACCCCAACAATTAAAACCAGTTGGTGCTTGTGACAAAACGATCTAGCTGGCAATACTGACGCTTTTTAGACAATGACGCTTTTCCTTGAGGTTGTTGAAGTAGTAGGCCCCTAGGTGTAAGTATGTAAGATCTGCCAGCGTGCTACACGACCAGAATAGGCGATCCGTGGTTTCAACCTCCTCCTAACAGAAAGCCCATATTGTCCGCGAAGGGCTGCTATACAACTGCCCAAAAGTTATAGCAACACCCACACAATCACTTGACCTCAACTTCATCGACAATTTGTGTGCCGAATTGGATCGGCCAGTGAGTTAGACCCCTATTTCTTTCGTAAACGCTCTAAAGGTTACATCATCATTATCATCTTCTGACCCACATGCTCCACTAAAGGTGTCTCGGGGGTAACCCAGGTGTCTCCAGGCAACTCGATCCTCCGAGTTTTTGGACTTGGTCCAACCATCTCGTCCTGGGTCTGCCAAGTCCAAAATATATACAAACAAATTATAGCCAACATGCCAAAGCGACGAAATATTAATAAATTTTTGTTGTGATTATTTCAATTTTTATTATGTAAATTTAAGAAAAAGTTAAAAAACGAATATTAATGAAGGTACTTTTTTCATAGTTTTTCGTGTAAATTGAATATCCTGTGGTAATAGTAAGTGATTTTTATTAGAAAAAAATTGCTAATCTCGCAGAAAAGAAAGGAACTCACCGAGCAGGAATAGACTAGGTTTCGTTTTAACAAGTAACTGCAATTTTTAACATATTCGAGTTAAAAAGCGAATATTAATGGCAGTCGCTGTATGTGGTTGTCACACTGAAAGTTTTGCAGATGATACCGCCATATTTTCTTCGCATGAATAAGCTTTCAATATTGACAGCAATGTCTGAAGGTGATCAAAATTGTGGAAATGAAAAACTAAATTCAAAAGGAAACAGACGTAGGCTATCTTTTTTCACGAAAAAGAAAACCATGCTTTGTTCCAACAAGGCAATTGCAGTCAAATGGATTGTCATTAAATTGCGAGAACGCCGTACGTTGCTTGAATATACATCTGGATACGAAACAAAACTTTAATGATCACATTTTTAAAACAATAGAAAGTGTTGGGGTTGCAACAAAAATTGTATACCCATTCATTAATAGGAAATCGTTACTTTCACTTGAAAATAAAATTATCACCCATAAGCTGATTATTCAAGCCATTATGATGCATGCGTGTCTGGGGTTACTGAAATGACATGAAAATAGTGCAAGTTTCTAAAATGCCATGGCATCACTCAGTACACAAAAAAGCAAATGTCGAATTGATTTCTGAAAGGATACAGAAACTGAAAATAAAATTCCAAGAACGCTGTAGTTTTGCTGAAAACCGTCTTATTAATTTTCTAAGTGGTCCTTAATCTCTATTGTTTATTCAATTTATTTATACATATTTTTGTATATCTCTTTATTTATTTTATTAATTTATTTACTTCTGCCATGTTTTTTTTTTTTCACATTAATTTCATTCTGTCGGTTTTTGCTTCAAAATTAAATCAGATTAATTTGAATTATATTCTCTAAATTGTTAAATGTGCGGTAACAATAGCTATGTCATCAATAGTATGCGAAATGGAGGATCTGTCCTACCTATCTGTCAAGAGCATTGGAGATCTAAAAGTAGAAATACTGCACTTGTTTGGTAGATTTGGTCGAAGGACATAATGCAAAATTAAGTTAAGCTTAGAGAGCCCGCCGAGTGCCAGTAGGTTACAAACAGTACACTTGTCTTTCCAACTATTTAAGCATTCCGTCCAGTATGGTGAGATAAAAATGCGTTGAAAAGAAAAACCACACACACCACAACTTAACATTTTTCTTAGGTAGTTACATAAGAGGTTTGACATACCTAAATCCGAGCATGGAAATCCAGCAATCAGCTCTTGATAAGGTACGATGTGTGATGGGGGTGGTGCCTCCTGGCCCCAGAGCGGAGTGAAGGGCACTTCCGACATGTATCCCGAGTCTGGGTGATGCTGCATGGTCACCAGTGAATAGGGAGAAAATCTTGGGAAATCAATTTCCACAATTGCACTTTAACACTCAAGCACACACAACTTTACACAAAAAAGCGCTTAAAGGGCGCATACAACTCCGATGTTAGTCAGAAAACGCAAAGTAAAAAATAACTCTAACAGTTTATTTTGTGTGAACAAAAAAAATACTTTCTAAGCGTTAGAGGTAACTATTCGGTTGGAGGACGACGATGTACTGACTGCTCGACTGCAGAAAAGTGTAACATCCTGAATTGGTGGCAGGACACGCAGCATCCCCTGTGGGTAGCCATTTTGGTTCAGCCATTATTTCAGGGATGGAAACAATCCTCTGCGCTCTGATTGGCTACAGTTGTCTACCATAAGGCGCGGTGGTGTGGGTCGAAGGGAGAAATGGGTGGGTTTGGTGTTTTGTGGAGTGATAGGCAAAATATTAAGAAATTCAGGAAAATTTACTGGAATTAAAGAGGAATTACACCAAGATTGGAAGAAGATTGGTTTAAGTCCACGAAATGACAAGAGGTTCCTGAACGATTTGATGCCGATTTTCATATTTGACTGTCGTTTGATAATATTTACAACTTAAAATGGGATTTTAATTCGAATAAGTAGACTACAATAAACACAAAAGTTAAACTAAATAAATTATACAACAGAAACGGGTGGTTCTTCTGATACTCTGGCGTTTTGTCCATCCTCCTTGGCCTTTATGAACTTGTCAACTTTCTATACATCTGCACATGTGGGTATGCTTCTCGAGCGAAGGCAGATATTTTCATATCTTGGAGGTCCATTCGAGCACTGATATAGCTGCACCCCAAATATTGCGGGCGTGTTTCGCAATTTATGTTTTAAAGTTATGATTGTAAAGCTCTCCAAACCAACCGTATCTGGTAAATTTGTCTCCACTCTTGGATGCAATATAACTCAGAATGTTTTGATTACACTGCATGCGTGAACGAAAACGTGCGGACTTGGCTGACGCCACTCACAAAACACGAAACTCTACTGTTCTCTTCACCAGAAGACATAAAACCCCCCACATTAATGCGTGGACTACAACTAGACTCAACAACTAACCTTATCCCAGTATGAAGTTTCTGTGTTTGATTATCGATAACAAACTAAGTGTCAGAAAGGGCTCTTCTACCATTTTGAGTTGTAAAAAAGCCATTGGATGCTAATGGGGACTGCGGCCACAGTCACACTGACACTAATGTAGGGACAGCATTAAACGAATCTGTCAACTGTAAGGCAATCTCCTGGGGCAAGGACTGGCTTCCAAGTACGGATCTTGCATCATCGTTAACATGCTCCTCCACCTTTCTTGACTGGACCTATACGGCAAAGGGACATCGAACATCATAGCCCTAAAACTCAAAACACTCCGACTGAGGTCCGAACTTACGAACACCACTTCCCAACCACACCGATAGCTTACTACTTCTGGTCTCCGATTGGATGTCTGACAATCAGACGTGTGTCCATCATGACGGATTCAAGACGGATATAGGAGTTTATTTCTAAGACCTCAATACTACCCTATCCTTGAAGCTCCTCGACCACTGGAGCGTTTTTCAGACAGGACCATTTCGATAAAAGAGGCACTGTCCTGCAGAAAGCAATATAAGAACGCGCAGGAGGACAACGACCTCGAAGTCTGCATACTACACCGCGCGAAGTTTGTTGTATTGCATTCGACCAGCTGATTGTGTGAATTCCGCAAGTCAGCGATAGTATTCCGAGGAAACGTGTAGGGAGGTCCCTGGTAGTACAGGGATAAGCCGATGCTGAATGCCAGGAGGCTTTCCGAGTATTGAGGCCACCTCAATCAACAAGGTTTTGGAAAGGGTTCGCTGAGTCATAGGATCGATGCAGTAGGCCACGAGGAAGGGGGACGGATCAGCGAGAGACTGGATGAGGAGAAGTTACCGCTTCCACAGGATGCGGGGTACAATGCGGCGCCATCAATTTACACAGGACGAGAGGAGAAAGGACCCGACCAGAAAGGCCAACGCAGCTGTTGTTAAAGGAGAGCAGGTGGGAATACATCAAGGACGCCACAGTGAATGTATACCCATTTATCGACCTGGGAAGTGACTCTGTCACCTTGTGCGGCTAGATTGAAGAGGATTCGGGTCGGGGACTTGCCGTGTGGAGAGTGCACGCCGAGGTAGGAGTTGGGAGATGGGAGTTCAAGTCAGGTAGTGGTTGCGAGGTCCTAATAGTGTCAGGCGAAAGCCAGTCATACCCAATGTTGATTGGTCGGAAGCTACTTGACCAAACGCAGGTGAAACGCATTAAAGCGTATCGATCACCGAATTCGGCAGAGGCGCCTTGGCCTCTAGTAGCGGCTGGAAGACGTGGAGAAAGCAGGGGAGAAGACCAACTGTCGCTAGAGGACGTGAAAGCAGAGGAACTGTGCAAAGCACATCAGTAACAACTTGGGGCTCCCATCAACACGCTCCACGACTGTTTCACTAAGAACGCTAAAGAACGAAATGTTGAGGATGCATCCACCCAGCTCGTGAGAATACAAGGCAACAATAACTTCGATGAAGATTGGGTGGCGACCAATCAAAAATGGAGCATTGTCCCGAATGAGGTACGGTGGAGATCATCAAGTCGTGTGTGTACACTGTGTGGACGAAAAGACACTTGACCGGTTGACCGGGAATTTTAGTTCCCGAAGATGAGGGGCGTCACAAGAAGTACGTACTTCACAAAACAATACGACTAAGGTGAATCGAAACGACCTACTGATTGTCAACACGCCGAGGAGTATTTCTTCTTATGAAGTTGGGTTGAGCAGAAGGGAGTGGCTGTCGACGGGATAGAAAGGCGACGAAGCAAGGCTTTAGCCAACATCAGAAGAACTAAGCTGCAGCTGAAGTTAAGTTTTGATGTCCGGCACCAGCAGCCAACGTAGTATCAAAAAAGCTATCTTGTGCGGTTTGAGAATGAGCCAGCTGCCGGAGGCGAGTCGCAAAAGCACGAACCAAGCGCCAACACTAGACAGGATGAAGCGCATGTGCGAGCTCCTGCAAGGAGGACTCGACATGAACATCAACGAGAGAGAAGGATTCGATCTCCAAGGCGAGATCTAATACGTATATAACCCGCGTTACAAAACTCTTCGGTCACATTGCATATGTCATTCACGTCACATGAGGAGCGCGATCGCTGCGATTGAGTAGAAAATAAGGGGGTCACTGAAGTGAATCGACATCGTGTTTGTTTTTTTCTTTACACAAGTTACTCACAAATCGTTCACTCTCATCTTCTGGAGGAGTTAATTTTAAACAGGAAATTAAATAATTAAGCCTGTGTTAACATCGCGTGCCTCTCAGTATGACATCAGAGTCTTAAATGCCTCTTCCCATCCATGTGCACATCAGTGTGTCAATTGGAGCAAGAATCATCCCTAAACACTTCAATCAAAAGACAAAATAAGCGAAAACATATTGCCGACCAACCCACCCCCTTCCGAATGCAGATTAGCATCCATCCACCTAACAAGGGTTGCGTTTACCGAGTCGCAATGATGCGCCCTAGGGTTGGGCAATTCAACACAATGGGTGTCATAATTTGTCTTCGGTTGAAATTAATATTTTTTCCGTAATCCGTAAAACTGTAGCGATTGTCTGGATTTTGCCACGGACATTATCTGTTTTTAATAACCGGAGAGTTTCAAGATTGTGCAAGTACCCTCACCCCTCGCATGCCTCACTGAGGGACGCATACTATCGACATGGTTGTGGAGGGTGCGAGGGCATTGTTCGAATTTTGACTTTATTAATAATTTTACGGTTTGTTATGGATGCACCGGCTTGTTAGGGTGTCATCTCAAAACAGGTGTACTGATTCTCAGGGACTGTGCAATGTTGCTCTCCCCAGCTTGGGATACGAACGACACTTGTATTTGCATAGAATCCCTTCTCCGTACTTATTGAATTTTTTGTTCACTTGGTTGTCAACTTGTGCCCACACTGTATCGACATTCACGAACAGAAGTCAGGTCTGAGAGTTGAGGCAATGCTCACTCAGCCCCGATGTTCGACGTGAGCACCCACCCTCCAGCTTGGAGTTTGTAGAAACCGACATAATTTCATGCAATCCGATCATCGTTAAGTCACTCCCATGTCAAATGTGCTGGACTAATTTGCTGGAACCCTCACTTAAGCCGCTGGCATGGCACTGGCTTGATGCTGTTCTTTTCGACTTAAAAGGGGTGCATTCCTCAACATTTTCGGGTGATTTTTGCAACTTTTGACGCAAAATCGAGACAATTTGACACACGTTGATGAATTGTTGCCCTGGCTATTGGATTATATCAAATTGAAAGCAGATGTTAAGCTGGCCGATGATCTAATAAAGAGAGGGATGCTGTTTGCCACATGGTGACTGAGTTGACTTCAATTTGGAATGTGATTGATTCTGATTTATTCAATATGACAATGGTGAGGAAAGCGAGTTTGAGACAGTGTTGGTAGCCATGCCGTGGCGATAGGTGACGGCCTCAACTGGATTTCATATCAACCCAAGTTTGAAGTTGGGAACAAGTGAACATATTTGACCACTTGACATTTCTATTTGTAACCTTTCACTGCACTTTAGCGTTATTTGTGTGGATCACAAGATCACTGCCTAACCGCTTCAGGTTCATGAAACATTAAAGGCAGATGGAAAAATAGAGCAAAAGCGCAAACAAAAAAAAAAAAAAGATTTGTGGCTTTGAACACTTACAAAGTATCAATAAGTAAAAACAATTAAATAAATGAATATGTAGATATACAAATAAATAAATAAATAAAAATCATAAGCAACAATAAATAATTTATGTACAGGCGAATAAATAAATAACACTTAAATTAATTAATATATTAATAACATTTATACGGCAAGATTGTTTGTGAGAGGATTATCTGCAAGAGCACAACGAATATTAAAGTTGTTTATAAGCTTCACAATACGTTCGTTAATCAGTTCAACACCCGCCCTTGTATGCACTTCGTTCGGTAAGTTGAAGATCATTTTTAAGATTTCGTTCTGAGCAACTTGAAGTCGTTTTAAATGTCATTTGGCCATACCACGCCAATTCGGGAATCCATAAATTAATATTGGCTGGAAGATAACTTTAAATATCTTCTTCTTCTTTGTTTGGCGCTACAGTCCGGGGTGGACCTGGGCCTCAACCAACAAGCCTCTCCAGCCAGCACGATCTTTCGCCAGCTGCCTCCAGTTGTGCACACCAAGTTGGTTGAGGTCCTTCTCCACTTGTGTGTGCCATCTCGTTCTACGACGCCATCTTATGCGTTGTCCCAAAGGCTCGGAATCGAAGACTCTTCGGGCCGGAGCTGTGGTGCCAATCCGCTCTACGTGGCCTAGCCATCTTAAGCGTTGGATCCGAAGACGCTTAACTAAGTGCATGCCGCTGTAGAGCCCGTACAGTTCGTGGTTGAATCTCCTTCTCCAGACGCCATCAATACAAACAGGACCAAAGATCGCACGCAGAACTTTTCTCTCAAAACGACCAAGAGCTTCTTCATCCGCTTTCAATAGCGTCCATGTCTCTGCGCCATAGAGCAGGACGGGTGTTTTAGGGTGTTATATAAAGTCAACTTGGTGTTTCGAGAGATGGCTCTGTTACTCAATTGCCTCTTGAGCCCAAAGAAACAGCGATTGGCAAGAGTAATTCTGCGCTTCATCTCGGTTCTGGTGTTATTGTCCCTGTTTACGCTTCCGCTTCTATGCTAGCAAAAGCCTCATTGACAGCTCGCTATGTTCGTCCAATCAATTCAATGTAGTCCGCGTAGGCAAGCAGTTGAGCGGACTTTTGGAAGATCGTGCCTCTGGTGTTGACATTTGAGTTTCGCACGATCTTCTCAAGTACGATATTGAAGAAATCACATGACAGCGTGTCGCCTTGTCTATAACCTTTTTTGACATTGAAGGTCTCGGTGAGTTCGTTACCGACCTTGATGGAGCAGCGAGAGTTCTCCATCGTTATCCTGCACAATCTGACGAGTTTGGCTGGAATGTCAAAACTAGACATCGCATTGTATAGCTCGTCTCTATGCACGCTGTCATATGCGGCCTTGAAATCGACGAATAGGTGGTGGGTGTCGATCTGCATCTCGTGGGTCGCAATCTTTATTTTTTTTAAGGTCTGCGTGGTATGGCAACTAAAGGTAAGTTTCGAATCCAAGTATATTCCAAGATATTTGGCAGACAAATTCCAACTTATCTGGATACCAAAAATGGGAATTGGATTCTATATTATACATAATTGGAGCGAGAACTGATCCTTGAGGAACACCCATGGAAACGTTATTGGGGCTTGACGAAAATGTATTAACGTCTACTCGAAAACAACGACTATTTAAAAAACTTTGGACTATTTTGACAAGGTATGGGGGATAGTTAAGATTTAGCATTTTGTAAATAAGACCGTTATGCCAGACTGTTTCGAAGGCCTTCTCCACATCAAGTAGAATCATACCAGTAGATTTGCCTATTAATCGATTAGATCTGATATAATTACATATCCTAAGACAATGACGGGAAGTATTATGGCATTGTCTGAAACCGAACTGAGTATTAGGAAATATTGCATTTTCAATTGTAAATTCTAGAATTAGTTCTTTCAGAACTTTTTCTAAGATTTTACCAACACTGCTAATAGGTCTATAACTGCTGGGGCACTCCGCAGGTTTTCCTGGTTTTAAGATTGATATAACTTTTTCTATTTTCCATTTGACAGGGAAATATTGTGTCTTAAGGCGCGCATTGACTAGAAATGTAAGATATTTTATGCCCGATTGAGGCAGACGTTTCAAGAACATATTTTTGATACCGTCTAAACCACCAGTTTTGTTAATCTTCAGGGTTTTCAGAATATTTTGTATGGTATTCACTCGAGTGAATACATTGTTTGGAGTAATATAGATATCGTTGTTAAAAACTCTAGTTGCTTCATTAACCAGAGTATCAGTTTCCGTTTCCCCTAAATTACTCGAGACCTGGTTATTTGGTTGGTTTAAGTGGCCAGTTGTTTAGTGAAAAGGCCATGCAATCAGTTGTTTAGCGACAGTTTGCATTAGAGATTGAGATAGAGAGATTTATTGTACCTATTCATCATTACAAGTTGTGGTTTTGTTTTTCTTTCCTGAGAGTGATTGCCGAGGCAACTGCGACTGAGTGGGTTGAACGGTATTCCGAGACAAGCAGCGTGGATATGTGCCAATTCCCTGTGCTTACATCCACGACTATAGCAATTTTTTTAAGAAGGTCTTCAGTCCTGCTTTTCATGTAGGATGGTCAGGTTTTCCTAGAGAATTTATACTTGGATTACCTAGTCTACCTTCTACCAGCTAAGGACGGAAAGTGTTGGTAGACGATGTATTTGAGGTGGCTAATTGGGGGTCCACCTTTTCAGTGTGGCTCGGAATCGAGGACTCATTAGTCGAAGCTACATGCGCTTTACATGATCCAGTTAGAATGGGCGTATTCTGTCAAACGTTTGACTGAAGCATGCCGTCCACCTGAGCCTAACCCAACCAAACATACCATCATTATCATTTGATTTCGAGAGTGTATTGATCCAAGAAATGTACCTAATACTACAGACAAGTGACGCAGACTTGATACAATGACATAGGAGCGACAGCATAATCTCAGGCGTTCATGAGTCAAATAGTTTGCTTTAGTTATCTTAGATGAACTGGAGATGGCAGCATTTTTGTTGCATAAGATACCAGTCGCACAGGTTCTTTTTTATATTTTTACAATCCCCGGTTTTGGTTGGTCTTAACTTAACTAACTACTAGCACTTTCCATGCAAACGGCAATAAATGCTCATCTTTTAAAAACAGTTCTAATCAGTCCCAAGTCTGCAAGGTTCAATCGGCGGCGGTTGGGAATACATCTCGGTCACTCCCAACATATCACCAGACTCTACTCTAATTATCACATCCATCTGGGTATCTACCATCTACACAAATTTACGCCAGTTTCCGTTCAACTTGTTGTTCGAATTAATCAGCACCTGAGCGCGCCGATTCCCCAACGGAAACAAACGCTCCAACGACACAGTGAATCACGACGGACACATCTCTTTCGCATCAATTACATACGTTTTAGTCAGCTAATCTGGACTACTGCTCCATCAGCAGTCCATCGTATCTGAAGTCAGGTGAGAACAAATTTGACGGGGGATTTTTCACTTCGCACCTTCTCAACGGATTCTGTATATAAAGCCAACTGAGACGAGAGCCGCTCATATCATTCTAAAATTCTTAATCGTCGAGGAACATATCTAGAACGCGACACAGAAAAATGCGAGCTTTTGTGATATTCAGCCTCAGCCTGTTGGCCGTCGTTTTCGTGGTCGATGCCATGGCGGTCGAATACGAGCCAGCAGAGCCGTCGACAAGGGTTCGCAGGCAACTTGGATTCGGAGGCGTGGGCATTGGCCTGACCGGAGGAGTTATTGGAATTGGCGGTGGTGGACTTTATCCCGGTTACGGTGGTGGCTATGGTGGTTACGGAGGATATGGCGGATACGGTGGATACGGAGGATATGGAGGATATGGAGGGTATGGAGGATATGGAGGTTACGGTGGATACAGAGGACATGGTGGATATCATCGCTATGGAGGATACTTCTAAAATAAAAACTGAATTGATTTGAAAACAATAAATACAATAATAAAACTGCAAAATGTGCTAATTAGAGAAACGTGAGTGGTTTTGCTGTGTTATTGAAATCGAATGTTTGCGTAAGAGCGACCTGCTTTCCAATTTGAGTCAATTAGTGAATTGTTCTTTTCCTTTACGCGAAGCATAAGTTTTTGCTGAATTCATGGAGAAGTGCTGCCAAGAATATTGGTGAAAATGAATTAAATTCTTTCGATTTCTGCAATCGCAAGACGCATTATCAAACCGATTGTTAACAACAGTCCAGCATGATGAGTTGTTGTCTGACATCGATAAGTAAAGGGTGATTTTTAGCTATTATCTTTTTGGCAACACTGGTTTAAACAACTGACGCACGTTTCGTGTTTTGTTTCTATCTATCAAACATCTTCAGTTAGGTCTATAATTTAACCATGAATCGTCTTACAAACGAACAACGCTTGTAAATTATTGAATTTTATTATCAAAATGCATGTTCTGTTAAGAAAGTACATTACCGAAAAATTGTGTTCAGCGACGAAGCTCATTTTTTTGCTCAATGGGTACGTAAATGAGCAAACTTGTCGATTTTGGAGTGAATATCAGCCAGAAGCATTGCAAGAGCTACCAATGCATCCAGAAAATGTCAAAGTTTGATGCGGTTTACAGGCTGGTGGCATCATTGGACCGTACTTCTTCAAAGGTGATGCGAATCGTAACGTAACTGTGAACGGTGAGCGCTACCGTGAGATGATATCCAACATTTTTTTGCCCAAAATGCAAGAGCTTGACTTGCATGAACCACATGTCAACAAGACGGTGCCACATGCCACACAGCACGCGCAGCAATGGACTTATTGAGAGGCGAGTTCGGTGAATATTTTATTTCACGGGTCAATTGGCCGCCTAGATCGTGCGATTTAACGCCTTTAGACTATTTTTTGTAGGGCTATGTTAAAGCACATGTCTATACAGACAAGCCCGCTTCAATTGACACATAGGAAGACAACATTGAAGCATTTATTCGTGAGATACCGGCCGAAATGTTGGAAAGAGTATGCCAAAATTGGACTAAACGGATGGACCATTTGAGGCGCAGTCAAGGACAACATTTGCATGAAATAATCTTCAAACATTAAATTATATGGACCGTAATATTGATTCAAATAAAGACTTCATGCATTTTTCTGAATTTTATGTGTTTGTTTTGAAAAACTTTCCTATAGGTTTTAAAAAATCACCCTTTATAATCCAGGATGAGATGATCAGATAATGGTTGTCGCCTGTTTAACATGAAATTCGATATGATTGAAAAAAGGTAAGAAAGCTTACAATGTAACAAAACAAAAAAAAAAGACTGGATAGGAAAGGAAAGTACGAGTAAATAAAAATAATAAAAATAAATTAAAATAATAGCTTACATTATCAGTTATAAACGCATAAATTATAATTTGTAGGATGCCTCAGTTTCCTTATGTGTATTAGCAATTTATTAAGAAGCCTAGGTGCTGTCGTAGTATACAATTTAAAGCGGCGGTACTGGGTACACAACAACAACTTCACACACCGATTGACCGGTGGTTTAGGTAGACCGCAAAAAAGGGTACTTTCTATTAAGGTTTTTTAATTAACAAATTATAACGAATAATGTCAAACTTCTGGCTTTGATTATGCTTCAAGTAAGCATAAGCTAACTTTTCACCAAAATCCGTCCAGCCATGATCTTATATATTAGATAGCAATACTAAAAGATATACATATCCCGATATACAATATTATACGACTTGTTAACCTCAGCAAAAACATGCACATTTTGAGCTCGATACTCGTAGGCACAGTGTGTTATTTTGCGAATCTAGCGGAACTTAATGCGCTTGGTTTCAATGTACTATGGACATACTACGCTTTTTTTTCAGTCGGAAATAGTACAAATTTGTTTCTATTGCCATAGGTGAACAAAGATAGGGGCAATACTCCACCTACCATCCATCCTTCTTCATAAACCTCGTGGATATAAAGACCACCGCACCGATTTTGTTCAAATATAGTAGTCGGAGCCGTCACTATTTTGTGAGTAAGCCTCAAATAAAATTTTGATTCGGAAACGTTATTTTATTTATTTCTTAATGTTTCTTAATGTAATTTTTTTTTAATCTGAAATAAGTCGCTCGTCTTCTTCTAAGCCCATGGAAATTCTTCGGGAGCCTTGAACAGGGCAATACTCTCCTTCTTCTTTTTCGATTGCGTTTTATACCTTGGCTCGATAAATACGGATCTCGAGACAGTAAAAATCGGTTAAGGGCATCTCTTGATTGTCTTTGTCTTGAAGACTTTCGGCTTAAATGCCCTCGCAACCCTGTGCTCCTAATTGCTGGCTTCTTTGGCCTCTTCGTACAGCTGTCCTAGTGGTAATAAGCAAGGTTGGAACATTTCTTTTCTGTGAGTCAAAAGGTTGTGCAGGCATATTTCAGTCTTCATTTCTGGTGTACAAACTTTTCTGCATTAATTTCATATTCATTCGTTATTACTTCGAGTAAAATTCGGAGATATTTGATGAGGTCAATATTAGACCCTATTATCTCGGAGCTTAATTCAACATTTCGAAAAGCCTTTCGAGCTGTTCTGCCAGATATTTCTTTTGGCATGATGACTAAAACCCCCATTCGTTCCGAGCCTACTACCCGTGCAAAAAAACGCCATATGTGGAAATTGTCTAACTTTTTTTAGCGCCACTCAAGGTCTGTTAACAGGGAATTAACATTTCATAGTGTAGCAATAACAGGGCTTAATAAGCCCAGCAAAAAATGGATGATGGTTGTGGAAATAAGATGGAAAATTTCATTGCACGAGCACGAAGTAGATATATCAAAAAAAAATGTATGGGGTGGACAGCTAAGGGAAGAAAGTGAAAATGATTTCTTAAAGCCAACATACAGGAGACAATTTTAAAGATTACTTCCTACAATTAGGTCCATTTTCAAAATAACAAAGTTTTTAAAAGTGCAATGTCACAATGTACAAAAAAAGAAGCCTGAGGCCTTCAAGCCAGACGATAATTATTACAACTTCTTGCTGAGGTCGTACATGTTGGATTCAATGCGCCATCGGATAAGAGATATAACTGAAAACTTACAATCCAACTATGTCTTAAAACAGAGTAAAAATTACGATGAAAAATGCAAGAGGTTCGATTTAAATTCTACGATACAAAGTCTACAAATCAACGCTTTAAGAGGGGGTGAAATTCATTTCGAGAAAAGCACGTAGCTACTACTGTGTCTGGGCATAAAAAGCTGTAGACTCTAGAAGAGTCTAGTTAAAGCGAACAAATAAGCACCCAGGAGTGGAGCAGTGGTAAAGCTTGCAGATGAGCTGGTGGGCATGTCGGACCGGTAATGTGCTAAAGTGTTCTGCGGAAGTCGAAAACGGGGACGCTGGTCAAAGGCTTCTGGAACGGGTTGGTCACTTCACCCTTTTTGGTACAGCACTCTGAAATTAGCACAACTCTGGATGTTCTCCAATGTGTTTTTGTTATTTATAAATAAATAAATAACACACAATAACGCACCGGGCTCCGCACCAGATCTTGCTGACCTTCATGAGGCAAGTGATGAGGAGTTCGCTTCAATATGCTCGATGACACAGACGTGCCATTTGTTCGGTGCTTGATGACAGTTGAAGTGCACGTCAGAGCCATGATTTTGGACATCGGATTTGCCGGATGGAAAGCAGGTGATCTCAGCATAGTTCTTTAGGTCATCCCGATGGGCTGGTTGGTTTTGTTGGGTGAATGAGGCTGCACTGTCTGGACACAGGTAAACAGTCACTGGAACCTAAGTCGCAGAAAGCTGCAAACTGCAATGAAGACGACGAACACTTGTTCGCACGCATTGTTCACGATACTGATTGCAATTTTCGCGATTCACTTCGGATTGTGTGTACGGATGCGTTGACGATTATTTGTTTGAGGAGTGTAGGAACGCCTACTCTGGTCTCTGACTGAAGTGACGATAACAACCTGAACATGCGGGGCACAGTGGTTTCGCAGTGTAAATAAATACCCGAAGCGACATATTCTTCTCGGCCAAATGGTATAAGTTTTCCGATTCTACAAATATTGGCTGTACTGTTAGCTCAAAGTGGGGACTTTGAAATTTCGCAAATTTGATATGGCGTATTTTCGAAAACTATGTACTTTGGAACCTAAAAAACACACATTCGGCCTTCAAACTACATCTTCAGTTTTGTTTTTAAATTTCTTACCAATTTTTCAAGCCAGGCTTTTTAGAGAGGGGCATTTTAATGTTTGATGGGCTATAACTTCAATAGTCTCCAACGGGAGACCTATTTCTTCTGGAAGCTTAATGTATTGTCTATTGATGCTTCAAAAACTAGAAACCACCTTTGACCACTTTGGAAGAACGGGGCGTTTAAGTGGAGAAACGTCATGCATTTTCGGCATTTTCAAAGTATTTCCCTTGCAATCCATGTATTGCGCAATTAGAATTCTTGTGAAAGATTTGCATCCAATAGTTTCGGAAACATAACATCGTGGCAAATCAATTTTAGAAGTGACAACACATTTGCACATTTTAATGAACGGCATAACGTAGTGCGTCACACAAAACAAAAGAAAAGTTTCTCGTTCGGCAACAATTGCAGACGTTGTTCATCAAATTATGTTATCATCTTATACCCGGATTGCGTATTTAAAGCATGAAGCAGAAGCAAAAGATTCGCTTCCAGCGCAAGATTCGAAGCGTAATCTTTTGTATACTAAATTGCTTCGTTTGTTGTATGTATGTTACCAATACTTGTAAATTTTAAATTATTTATATAAATAGTGATTACAGCTTGTTTTAAGTCCCAATTTATAGTTATTGACGATAATAAGTAAATATTTGATGCATTTAAACAAAAAAGGGCTTTTTTATTTTTTGAATTTAAGATTAGAACAACAGTGGTTCTAATCTGCAATCTAAAAAGTATTTTAGGAGACTTTAAGTGACGTGCAAATCGGACTTAACATTTGGACCTATAATTTAATGCGTAGGGTTTTTTTTTTTCAATATTTGAAAATTTATTTAAGAATAACATGTGCAATAGTATTATTCAAAGTATTGCCCATCTGAAGCTATGACTTTTTCCCATCTTTCTGGCAATTTTTGGATCCCATCCCAAAAGAACTGCGCTGGCTTGGCAGCCAAGAATGAACCAAGTTAATTTTTGATATTCTGCTCTGATGTGAATCGTATTTCAGTGAGGGCCTTCTGCTTCGACCGGAACAAATGGTAGTCGGAAGGGGCAAGGCCTGGGCTATAAGGCGGGTTGTGTACAACTTCCCATCCACTGTTTTCCAAATAACCGGAATAGCTACGTAGGGCCGAGCGTTGTCGTGATGGTCAATTATTGCCCCGTGTCTGTTCGCACATTCCGGGCGTTTTTCGGCTACTGATCTCTTCAAACGGATTAATTCTGTTCGATAGAGTTGTCCATTAATGGTTTCACCCGTTTTTAGCAGCTCATAATACAGCACACCCTTCTGATCGCACCAAATACATATTGGTATTCGGCTTTGCCGTTGATTTCGCTGGTTGGCCAAGCCAAAATCATAATAAATCGTGCGAACCACCGCTCAGCTAGCGCATGTTCACCATAAACTTACACCAAAATACGATGACTTTTCTTCTTCAAAAACACTTTTTCAGGCAAAAAGTTCGACATATTTGAGTGAAAAAAAATTATTGTTGTTTACCCTTCAAATAAATGACATATACTGAAATGACGTACAATGACAGTAGCTTTCCAACGCAGGTTCCAATGGAATAATAACAATAGAATAATACAAGTTACGCCATCTCTTAGCAAGCCACACGAATTAAGTTATATACCCAATACATAATACTGCTCTAGAAAAGACTACTAAACTGCAAAAATTCAAGATCACCTGATACCAAAACCTTATTTAGGACTTATTTTCGAATCTCAAGTTGAACGAACTCAATTAACTCTAGATGTAATAAATTCTGTAAGAACCCGATGTATCGATCTCACTGCAAAGCTGGCAATAGAAATTCATCTTAAACTACCAAGCAATTATTCTGGAGAAAATTGCGGTCTTAAGTGAAGGAAATATGATTAAACAAAGCCAAGAAAATTATAAAATTGACAAGCTATAAAATTTATTGGCCAAAGAACTTGGATTTGACGATGACAAAGTGGTGTCCACAGAAATGGTTTTTTTCTAGCAGATTTTAGGTACGCTGTGGTCCACGGGTTCAAAAGTTACACTCTCCCATACAATGGGACAACTGTGTGGCGACTGCAAGAAGGCTCACTGAAAACTATGCAGAATAGTTATATCACCTCAAAAACGATCGTGTGATGTTTTTAAGTAAGCAAAAACATATGTTCTTGATCAACAAAGCTTAAATATTTAAAATATTAGATAAACTACACTCAGTGATAAACAGTGATCACCCTTTTCCAACAGTGATCACACCATTTCTCACACAATGCTTGAAGCATTTCGCACAGCTGAGATTCTATACAGTCGCCGAACGTTTTATTACCATTTTGCATGCATACGCACAGTTGACATATAGTCGCCGATCATCCTTTCGACGTTTAGTCGCAAGATTACCCATACAAAAGTATGCGTATCTACATTATGCATATTCCTTGAAGGGTAGCTTTTTTAGTATTTTAATTTTTTTTTGTGTTTAAGTTTAGCTAGATATTAAACATGTTCTTGGTGCCATTTCGAACAGCTCTCCATTCTTATAAGGCCTTCCTGAGGAGAAAAAAGGCGAATTAACAATTTTTTCCAACTCATAATTCATTAAATATTTGCTAGTGAATGCTTCGCGTCATTGTGCCTTCAGACGTTCACGTAATATACTAATGTACTCGTTTAGTCGGTTGTTGATAGTATTTGTCTGTGATGTGAATTTGAATATTAATTGTGTATTTAATGGCGACAAGATGAGACAAACAGTTGACAAGAAAATAAAACACACTAGATCAAGAAGAAAAGGGTACAACAAATATACTTTATACTACCCAAACGACGTTGTCAGTTCGGTGGTCTACATGCAAAGAGAAAGCGTTTTCTAACATACAAGGCAAGTAAGAAAAGCTTATCAGTAGCAACAAATTTCTGCACTGTTTAGGAATGATTTAATGATGAGCACAGAGAGAAATAAACATGTGACGAATCATAGTGTGTAGCATTTCAGAACAGTCAGTTTACGTCATTACATCTATATATTGTACACCCCTGCCGCGGATACCGAGAAATATTTGCAAGAAGCAATTCGTTCGCAATGTACATGATAACTGCGTGCGCAGAACCACACCCTCGCACGTTTGCACTGCCAAATGAACTTTGACCACACTCTCCATCGTCATTAAGAGCGTTTCTTAGCTTCATAACATAAACAATACTTTTCTAAATATAGCTACATATAATAAAATAATAATAATGGTAACTTAGAACAAAAATGTACAACAGCTCGCTGTATAGATATTCGGTATTTGTTTACTTTTAATGTTCGAAATGGCCACATGTGCGTTTTCATTCTGTGCGATATTTGACAGTCAATCGCAAACATGTTTAATGCATATCTACATTCTATATATCTACACACCGAAAAAGAAGACGACTCGACTAAGCGAACAGAATGGAGCTGAGGCTTTTCGGAATTAGTTTATCTTTAGACGCGTTTGTGTGCACATCAGATCCGCCCCAACGAATTTGTATTTGCATTTACGTCGTAACGTGATTCTTGAATGAATTGTTGCTTGAGTTGTGACTGCATTTAACAGATTTATCGCAGCGCGAAAAAAGTGAGTTTTTGGCCACATACATGTTTGATTAGTTCTGTTAAAGTTATTCTATTTGGTAAATTTGTGCAGTAATCAGGCACTGTTCGTCTGCACAATGCGAGGCCTGTGTTTACTCAATAGACTAGCGGTAAACATTAGTCGAATGGCGCAGTTCAATGTTGTTGGGAATGATGTGTTGATGTGAAACTCTGTTTAAGGGTGATAAATTTGGCGGTTGTAGGGAGTATAAAGTGACAACTGGTGATTGGTGTGCAGTGTTTCCGTTTGCCTTACAATATATCTGTTTTAAATTGTCGACAATCACTTATCAATCACGAGGGACCATGTTAATTCCTTCAGATTTCTTGGAGACTACTTCAAATTCGAGACATTTTCGAGAACACCACAATCTAGTACATACCTTTCTTGTAAACAAACGGCGCACACCACTGTAAGAATGGACCACACTGAACTAATCATGCTCTTCATGAACCACGCTCAAGTGTGACTTTTATTAGAGTAAAGTGACTAGAGAATGGCCGTCCCCTAGTGAAGTTACGCTACTCTGTTGAAAGGCTGAGCTGGTTCTCGTCAGTGTTCAATGGCTGTAACAAATGCTAGGCTTCTCGAAATTCTTCTTGATGAATACAAACAGAACGATGGTTGGTTATTTAATTCAAGCAACTCTTTGTACGATTCTACAGTCCGGGATGGTCTGGGCTATTCCTTTTAATTTTAATAGCCGCTGTCGCTTAGGTAGTTCCGCTTACTTGGCGTTGACGGAATTGGATGTGCTGAGGCCCGGCTGGACTCATGTCGCTAGGTGATTCCTAATAGTGCCGTAGCAAATCGTATGTACACAGATCGTTACTAATAATCCGTTATGTACCTTGTACCGAAACGTTACTGGTCAATAACTATCGTTTCTTGTACAGTGTCGTCACTTGTCTAATGTTGAGGTATGTACTGAATGTTTTGACAGCTTCAAGGCAATCATTTTATTTCTAGTCCACTTCAACATTACACAGAGTTCTTGAAAAGGAAATAATAATAATGATAATAGGGGTGGCGTGGAGGGACAGGGGCCAGCTTCTCAGCAATCACTCGTATTGTGCATGTTATTGTTCTCTCACGAGTGGAAGGGACCTACAGTTTTATGCCGACTCCGAACGCCTATTTCGTACATTTTGAGCATTGTCAGTGACTCGAAAGAGGTCGGGCCGTGAAAATTAGCGCTGAACCTACGTAACGTAGTCTCAAGTGCATAGATCGGACGCCAAACCAAACAACAACACCACGGTCGTCATGCACGCAAATTTAATCAACTCATATAATATGTGGATTTGTATGTGAGCGTGTGTGCACTTGGGTCACTGAGCACAACCATTCGTGTGTGTATTTAGACTCCTTAAGTTCATATCACATTTCTTAAATAGTGAGAAATGACAGCTTAACCAATGTTCGATTTTAGATAATTGTCTCATGTCCTATAACCAATGTACGCAGTGCACTCAGTGTATTTTCTACAGTATGTATGCTAGGGCTATGCTTTGGCAAAAATGTCCCCTTCATCACGACTTCTGTGCGGGCGTTTAATGCGATTCCATCAGATATGCCACCGCTTGGCAGTACCAGAACGAGGTGGTTGGATCAAATCCTAAAACTCGCCTGGTTACGATTGGGCATAACTCATGATGAGTTAGAGTCGATGGCGGAGGACCTAGTTGCCTGGAGATCTCTCGTGCAAGGTGTACCCCCCTTTAGTGTAGCTTGCGGGTCAGAGGATGATGATAAATAAAAATGAGAAACCAAATCTGAAGCGCATGCTTCTGGCGTCTGTCCCGACTACTGGGACTCACTCTAGAAACACTCGCAGATCTGATGACTGTCGACTTATATTCAAACACGCTTATACTCAAGAATGCTTAGACACATTCTAGCGTGTTTACACTCTAACATGTATCCAGTAGTATCCATCTGTGCATGGTAAATAAAACAGTACATTAATGTTGGTATTGACTGGAAACTGGACTTGGCATGAAGAAATCGACTGCGACTGCTCCATGACTTCGTTGGCCCACAGCCTTGGTCTTCTTCACACGGAGAAACCCTTTGCCTTGATTGTTCCCCTGCCTTTGGTGTACTATGATGGATCCACATTCCGTCCACGGTAACGAAACAACGCTCTTTCGGATTGCAGCTGATCATCGCCACCATACCCTTCGAAAATGCCACACGCCTGCTGTTTTTTCGTCCCAATATTCGTGTGAAATGTGGTGTAGACACCCGCCCAATTGAGATGGCTAAGTTTCAGCTACTTGACACACTTTAATATTTGATTTCTGCGAATGTTTAATTTAAATTGTTTCACTACTGCTCTAGCTGGCAATGGTGCGTACTTATTTTGTTTCATTGACTAGTTATTTTCACCAAAACTTTAGCTATGATATACATATGTTGTTTACGTTGTTGATATTTATGCTTATACGTCATTTATTGTTAGCACTTCATCATCAGCATCAGTACACAAACACCTCGATTGGATCCATAATCCCGTGTATTTCTCCTTGATCTTGACTGCAGGCAGATGTTGTTCAGTGTAAATTGCACGCACACTTTTCAAGCCTGTTTGTACACAATCTTTTTGAGGAAATAGTGATCATTTCTATTTTTGATAGAAACAATACAGATACATACTCGTCTAGATTCGAATAACACCGACACGAGTTCCGCCGTCTGTGGAGGGTGACCGCTGTGGGTGTATGTGAACTCTCGGCAGATTTCGAAATTGCTGACCCCACCCTGCCCACACAAACGTCCTCTCACTTAAACACTCGTATGGATTTATGAGATATTTTGGTTGTGTTTTGCTGTTGCCTTTAGTTCATGGAGTTGGCTTCCCTCCAAAGGCGCCCAAACACACGATCGATCATCGTGTTGATTGTCAGTTCTTAATTTTTGAGTAAGAAATTGAAGAAAAAATGAAAGCCATTGAATCTTCTTTTGGAAGCGTTAGTTTGGGTTTTGTGAGCATTTTTTTCTTTTTTTCACTATTGCCCCTTTGGAGGTTCAGTATTTATTGACTTAAATAAAAACATCCAAAGTTCGCAATCCAACGGCCAGTGCCAGTGGTACTTCAAAATGTTCAACTTTAACTTTAAATATCTGCTGCACCAATTGCTCTTAATCATCTTATTTATTAAACAGGCCTGCGGCCAATAGAGTGTCTGAGCCAGAGCAATAGCTTCCGGTTATCAAAACCAACCCGTCTTATATCCGCGATGAATTGATTTTTACACCCGAGATTCGGTGTACCTCTCCTTCTCCTATCTGGAGATTGAGGGTAACAGGAATCAGTCCTTGTGTTTTGCGTGTCGTAAGGTTTTAGGCTTCATACAGTGTACCTGGCCAAGAGCATGGTTTTGTTTCTTCCAGTGAGGAGTTGTTTCGTCAAACTGAAGTAGCGTGTCTCTACATGGGACATCCGTTATGATGTCGTTTGGGGAATTCTAATGCTAAAGAGCTTTCTTACTGGCCACTGCACTCACATGTACCAAATTAATAAAATTAACCTTTAGCAAGACATGACATTCGAACACATTTTATGTGAATGTCCGCCGGTATTACGCTGGTTAAGGAAACGTATTCTAACCCAATGCATACCTTCAGGTCGTCGTGTCGTAAGGGGGAAAACACAAGTATTCATTTGTTGCCCCTCAATTTATACAGTATCAGCTTTATCAGTTTTGAAATGAGCTTTATCAGAATAGATTGACGGAGACTGGTTCATAATAACTGATAACGTGTGAAAATACGTGAAAAAACTTTCGAAAAAATGTCATTCCTAGAGTGATAAGAAATGACATTCTAGGACTCCATTCATTTGTAAACTGATGAGTGTGTACCCTGCTTACATGGCTAATTCCATTCAGACAGTACAAAATGCAATCACTTCACTTAGCCTCCACACGGAAGGCGCAATTTGCAAAAGCATTTTGCGTCAAACACTGAGAAGGTACTCTCTCGCACTCACGCAAGTAAACAACTCTAATTGAAGACTTTATCGTGTTATAATCGTTATCGCTAATATTCTCGTATTATATCCCATCGTCAATATTCACTACTGATAAGTCGACCGCTGTTAACATTTTAGCTCTCTTATCAGTCGCACGTAACTAAGCATGGGTTACCTTTGATTACATTGACTTTACGTTAATGTCCTGGGAAAGAGTGTCGTGTTCGCAAGCTCTACGGAACGAAAGTGCTGTACACATGCACACTTTGATTGTTTCTTTTTCCGACAAAATTGATTAGATTAGAGGCGCATGCATACATTGAACTCGGTTTCTTTCTGTGTATACGGACAACATTTTGTTACAAACAGTCACACAAGTTAGAATGATAAGATACATAAGATAAATGTCTAAAGGTCACTCTTGTGTTATCTCCGCATTTATGACTCGCGTTGACAATTTCACTCGTATATCTGATTGAACTTATAGAGCAACACAATTGTGATTATTTGTTTAGTTTACTTTCAGTTTGAATCGATGGCGGACACGAATGCCCAGACATTGGAGGTGAATAGTTCGGCTGAACAGCCGACTGCACCAACAGTGAAGGCGAGTGGTCGAGTAGTGCCAGAATGGGTGAACGAAGAGCACTTCACGGATGTGCTCCAGGAAAACCTCGAGGGGTTTAAGCAGATTCAGAGCTTTGCAGCGGCAATAACTGGAGGCGGGGGAGAGAATTTCTCATCTGTGATGGTTCGTGTCAATGTCAAAGTGGAACTGGAAGGTATTGTGATTTGTTTTCGTAATAATTTGTCCTTTCAATGAAGAAACCTTGAATACAGCTTGAAATCGAATAACCGTGGCTCAGTGAATGAAGACAGAATAGTTTCTGAATAATGTTTGAAGAAGAAGTGAAGTGAAGTTAATTGAACAAGTTGTGTGTGTGTATGAATACCGGCTCTACCAACCATCATATTTCGCGAGGGCAGCCATCTTGAATAATAGGAAATGTTTGCTGGGACAGATCCTCGGTCCTCAGGCTTCGTTCTCTGCCATTCCGGCAATAAGTTGGCCATTGTCGTGGCAAATATGCGTTTGCAAAGTGTCATGATTTTGCGGACTATGCGCGTGAAAACCGTAGTTCCCATAGTTCTCCAGTAGGGAAACTCCAGTAGGCGACGAGTCATATCACCAAAACGGAAAATAATTCATTTAAAAAATTGTTCCTGAAGTTCGTGTCGTGCTGTGTGAGATGTGGCAACGTCTCCTTACGTTTGGTTATAGCAGAGTTAATTAGACGTTGACGCGTGCACCTTCTTCATTTGGATCAATGACTTTCGACAGTTTTGTGGGGACCCACCTTCCCATATGCGACAATTTTGATTGTTACTAGATCCGAGTGAAAGCCGAGCACAATCGTTGAAGAAAACAATTACAGCCTTATTGTCTGCATAGAGTTAATTTCTCCTTGTACCTCCATGCTACAGAATTACTATTTTTGCAGTAAGCTTGCACAATTCCAAAACATTCAGTGACGGTTAAGCAATCCAAATTGTAAAATGACAAACACTAAATCAGAAAGCAACTATATCTATAACGTGTCCGTTATAGAGAGTGTCCGTTGTAAAGGGGTTGACACATACGAAAAGACATATCTTCTTCCGGGTTGTCAGTAAAGCGAGATGCCCTTTATAGAGGAGTGTCCGTAAAGAGAACAATTTAGACACAAAATACAACTTTATCCTTTGTTTTCTCCTTACAGATGGTTCGACGAAGGACGTAGCTTACATGCTTAAAACCATTCCACAGGAGGAACAAACCGCAATGATGGTCAACATGATGGGGCACTTTCCAAAGGAGATCGCAATGTACACCCAGCTGCTGCCCGAATTCGAAAAAATGTATCGCGATGTCGGTAAAACAGTGCGATTCGCACCCAAGTCATTTGTGTTTAAAAAAAAGCCCGACACCCAATATGTTCTCTTGGAAGATCTCTGCCATGACAATTTCAAAAACGCCAATCGCATTGAAGGCCTCGACGAGGAGCACACTCTGTCCGTGCTGAAAATTGCTGCTGAGCTGCATGCGGCGTCCGCGGTCCGATATGAAACCGGGGCAACGTATGAAAATCAGTTCATGGAGTCGATGTTCAGCGAAAAATATCGCATGGCGGTTGAAATGATAGGAGGTGCATTCCAAAAGCCATTCATGGACGCCCTGGCATTGAGACCGAGCACAGCGAAGTACGTCGAAAAATTGGTAAGAATTATTTCCGAGTATTGACTTGACTTTGGAAACCTAAAAACGAGTTTTAGTTATAGGGCACTCTTCAAACAAAAATGGTGGATCTGCTCATAGAAGCAAGCAATCCTGCTCTGAGTGACTTTAACGCCATGATTCACGGAGATCTATGGTCTAACAACGTCCTGTTCCGGTACAATGACAACGGCCAGCTGCAGGATACTATTCTGATCGACTTCCAGATGAGCAGGTATGTAGCTCCTGTGGCGGACTTGTTCTACTTCCTCCTTACCTCGCCAAAGCTGGAGCTAAAAGTGGCCTGCTTCGACAAGTACGTGAAGTTCTACCACGAGCAATTGGTGGAGAATCTGACGCTACTCAAGTACCCCAAGAAAATGCCAACGCTGCGAGATTTGCACATGCAATTGCTGAAATGCGGAATTTTGGGTAAGCCATTTCCTATCTTCACTTTAGGGCTATGATCTACCTTACTTTGGTTTTTAGCATTCCTTACGGTGACCACAACTATGGCCGGCATTCTGATGAACCCATGTGAAGATTTGAGCACGGAGAAGTTATTGGGTGGCGATGAAGCACAGCATTACCAAAGCATGTTGTACAACAATCCCAGATATGTGAAGCACCTAGAGGTTGTCCTTGAGTGGCTTGAACTGAGAGGTCTCTTGGACCTCTAATGGCATTGATGCGATAACCTGTACCCGAAAAATAATCTGTCAATGTGTAGTATGTATTTGTGTATAATAAAGTCGGGTTTACTCTTCATTTCGATGTGAGTCGTGTAAAAGGAATCCAAATTCGCAAACTTTACTTGCGTTAATTCAAATCAAAGGTTTTCTTGAGGTGGACTTGAAATATATGTGCCTGCACAAACAATAACCAGTAGATAACTCGCTCGCTTTAATCTGTCTGACTGAAGTTGATTTCGAATTGAGTTGAGCTCATCCAACACATCTGGACGCATGTTGTTTTCGGTAATGATCGCACTAATTGAATAAGCTGCTGTTCAATAGTACCACGTAATTGTGATGTGCTCGTTTGTTTCCCGATGACGGTTCTCTGCGATAGCTTTCACTAAGAGATGAGAATATGTGATCTTCGCGAAAGGAATCTGTTAATAAGATTTGGTGGGTGGACGTGTTTTTAAATTGAGGCGTCCAAAGAAGTTGAACAAATTGGTGCCGACACGGCATTGTCTGCCGCAAATGAATAATTTTTCTTCAACTATTTGGTTGTGCAGCATGACGATATAGAATTCTCGCTGCTTCATCAAGGTCGGAGTTCCTATGGTGTCAACAAAAATCTTAGACTAAGGGACGCGCTATCAAGTAACTTTTTTAACACCATTCTTGAGAAGGTCGTTCAGAATTCAACCGCCAACACAAGAGGCACGATCTTTCAAAAGTCCATACAATTGCTAACATGCGCAAACGTCGTTGACGGAATTGGTCGAACACTGCGAGCCGTCAATGAAGCGTTTGATGGCATTGAAACAGAGAACACGAAGTATATACTGTCACCGAAAAAGGACGCACATTATCGACGACTCGGCCAAAACGTCACCATAGGGAGCTATAACTTCGAGGTAGTCAAGGACTTCGTCCACCTCGGTTCCGCAGCACAAAAACTTCAGTACCAAGTTCAAATGCAGAATTACTCTTGCCAACCGCTGTTTCTATGGGCTCAAGTGGCAATTGAGTAATAGAGCCTTCTCTCGGAAGACTAAGTTGACTCTGTATAAGACTTTGATAATCCCGATCGTTCTCCACGGCGCAGAGTCATGGACTATATCCAAAGCGGATGAGGAAGTCCTTGGTCTCTTTGAGAGAAAAGTTGAGCGTGCGATCTTTGGTAGTGTTTGCGTTGATCTCGTCTACGGATCCAACGTCGAGAATTGTTAGGCCATGTGGAGCGTATGGATAACTTAGCTCCGGCCCGAGGAATCTTCGACCCTGAGCCTGTGGGATAACGCAACAGAGGACGCCCCATACAGGGTGGCGCACCCAAGTCAAGAGGAACCTCAGCCGGCTTGGTGTGCGAAACTGGGGACAGCTGGCGAGCGATCGGGCCGGTTGAAGAGGCATGTTGAGTGAGGCTCAGGTCCACCCGGACTGTAGCACCCTAAGAATATGAATAAGTAACAAACAAGAACCAAGAGGGAATTTTAGTGGAAAATTCAGACATCTTAGACGGAAAATTCAGGCATAGCTAAGGGCATACATCACGTGCCAAAGAATGAAGAACAACGTTTTGAGATATTAAAGAATGCGTTTTCAGAGACGATTTAATTCAAGAAGTCTGTATAAGTTGATCCTGATTTTAGGAGGATAAATTAGGACACACGCGAATAAAGGTGGGATAGTATATATAGATAGTAAATAGTTGAAATAATTTAGTGGCGTTGTGCCTGAATTTTACAGCTCCACCTCTATCGAGTCGCTGACAATGCTCAAAGAATATTAACTGTCTAGAAAATAAGCACTTGGTCGGAGTTGGCATAAAACTGTCGGTCCCTTCCACTTGTGAATAGCACGCTAATCTAATCGAAATAGCTTATTTCCGGCCCTCTATTTGTGTAGAGCCACCCATATTATTATTATCAATATATTAACTTATATAATTCTTTAAACAGATGAGACACAGTTCAGTTGATTGCGCTAAACTAACGCAAAGTTCATTGCCGACACTGAATTTATGAATTTCACACCTTGTATTAGACAACCGAGAGTAAAACTGCAAAGAATAAATAATTACTAAATAGAAAGCATTATTAAAACATAGAGCATAGTTACTGTTGTTCACGCATTTTTAAAGGGTTATTTTTAAAAAGTAATCGTCTCACTTTGCTCACGATTTCAAGGAAATCACCTGAATTTCTCTCTCTGACTGGTTTAACGAACTACAACGCAACTAGTGCCATTATTAATTTGTTTAGAATTATAAAATACTGTAGTATTTTATTTCAATAAAATAAACACCATTTGTGCGGGTGCGATGTCTCATAGCTATTCGGTTGATAGTCGACACTCGCAATAGGGGGCCTGAGCTTAGGGCACAAATTTCCCTGGGGGAGCTGAAAATGTCCTTGAAAAAGAGTAGTGGCAGCTCGTTTTGTTCTACAACTAAACCGTCAATGCCTGAAAATGGTAGGAGCTTCACTTCTCCTTACTTTTAGGAATGATTTCAAGCAAATAGTATACCAAAGGATAACTTTTGAGTGGAGACGAGCAAGGAACAGTGGACTCGTTTTAAGTTTAAGTAAGTGGACTAACAATTAATGGCGGTAGGAGTTCAAGGAAAGAGGCAAACGGCAACATATATGCCGTCAAATTCAAAGAAATCGGTTAACATGACCTTTTTAGTTTATAAACCATTGACCATAGACATTTTGACCATATTACTTAAAGTGTGTGGAATGGTAGCGTAACTTCATAGCCTATGGACACGAAAACCGCATTAACAACTATCGTGGAATCCTGTCGATAAGGTGATATTTCCGGCGGAAAAATGAAAGGGAAACTCACTTCCTCCAGATTCCACTATTGAGGTGATGTCTGCCGGAGTCCCGCCCGGATTTGTGCTTAGCCCACTCTGCTTTCCTATATCGATGAGATAAACTGAGATTTTACTGTGACCTTTTTTTTGTCAGAGTCAATTAGTCAGAGAATCAAGAAGTCAAGAAGTTTAGCAAGGCCCCTGTGCAAGAATGACACACAACCGCGTGAAGCGTTCCACATTATTATATGAACTACAGAAAGAGAAAGCGGTTGGGGGTCCAGGTTCAACCTTCGAATTTTACCAACTTTCTTCGTTTTATCTGTTAATCAACTTCGCCTCTTTGTATACACCCAGTTTACCAACTGGTCGCCATTTGTATGGGCAGCTGATAAACAAATGTAATCAGTGTTACCAGATTATTTTCTTCAGACCTGCTGAGGCTAGGACTAATCCTGCTAGACCAACACATAATAACTGCTATAAGAAACTGCGAGCTATTTCTAATTGAGAAATGCGTTTTATTTAATTTCCGTTAATTCGTATTGTATATTGTATACAGTGAACTCTCTAATAAGCGGACGGTACCAAGACATTTTTCAGGTGCGGTTATGTATACAATAGACATATGTTTTTGCTTAGTTATGCTGTTGCATAAGGTCAACATTTCCTTTCAATGTTAACAAATGCTTACTTTTCTTATAAGGATGTTTTTCTACCAAATTACGAAAAAATAATAAGTTTCAGCGTCCGGTTATAAGAGAGTCTGTTTGTGAGAGAATTATTTACATTAAAAATCGTGCAAATAATTTCCGTTTTCCTTAAAATTTGTCCAGTCATGAGAGGTGTCCATTAGGAGAGAGCACAGTTTATTAAATATAAATTCGTTATATGTGATAAATATTGACTGTCATAGAAGATAACAATTTATAAAGAAGGTCATTTCTAAATTTAGTACAAGAGCAAAGTAAATAAATGAAATTATTCGGAATCCTTATCAAGAACATTCGTTAAAGATAACGTTTTATTTGTTACTTTCAGAAACCCCTGCTTTACTTGCAAAATTTACCAGTGAAAATATTCCTTCACAAGCAGCATTAGATGTAGGTAAAAATACAACAGCAACAGCAACATTTGCTCAAAATGTTACAACTGCCTGAATCTCAGTATTGTGAAAACCCGATGTCAAAAGATCTGATGTATATTCCTTTGATCAACTGCCCAATGGATATTGGCATGACTGACGGCTAGACCAAACGAGAGACACATTTAATAACTACACAATTTGGATTAACGTTTTCAATTATAGCTACGAAAAATCAAGAAAACGGAATTGTACTAACTTAGCTATTTTGAACATCTTTTATACATTTTTCAAAACTGCTGAAATTGCAGGAAACTGCTAAATCTGGCAACGCTGCAGGTTATGACGGTGTTTTCTTTCATTCTCGGTCTTAATTCATTGCAAAATAAATGAAATTCTTTAAAAATAAATTAAATTTATTTCATTTTTAAATCTTAATTTATTTATTTAGTTGCAAGCACATACAATCCGTACTGATTAATGTGATTGACGGCATAAATCGCATCAATCAGAACGCAACTTAAAGAGCCGAGAGACAAAATAAAACCCAAAAAGCACGGTTTGTGACCTACTGTTACAGTAACCTACTTTCTAGTGTTGATACATAATAAATAATAATACAGTCGAGTCTCGATAATTCGTACCCAACTGACCTAGCAATTCATACGAATTACCGAGAATTACGAATTATGGAGAATAAAATTTATCAGGTTTAGAATAACAACTTATATTCAGTTTACGTTAAGGTATAGCCAACATTTCCTTCCTTTATAAAATAGCTATAAGCGTGGATGGAACGTAACGTCCACAGTCTTTTGATTTTCTCCATTGGCTACAAACTTCTGCGCAACATAGAGGCACTTGCATTTTTTTGAACTCATCTTGCACCCTGAGAGGGATGACTTAATTGACAACCGGCAATGAACAAAGTCAGCAGGTACACATGCATAGATAAATTGTAACAAATGTCCGCATTATTTACATTATTTTTACATATGATTTACATATGAATTACAGAGAGTTTTACTCTTGTACGCCGAGAAAAAATATAAGAATTATCAAGTGGACCGAAACGTATGGGTTTTATACGAATTGCCGCAATTTTTTCAAGGGACTGAGTCTTTCGCGATTCCACTGTAATATAATATGGGTGGCGCTTCAGCCCGTAGAGGGCCAGGGCCTAGCTTCTCAGCAACCTCTTGTGTTGTGCGTGATATTGTTTTCTCACGAGTGCAAGGGAACACTGTATTATGCGGACTCTGAACGGCCAATTTGAAAGACTTTTTCTAGACAGTTATACTCTTTGAGCATTGTCACTGCCACGAAAGAGATGGGGCCGTGAACCAATTTTGCTCGGACCGGGAATCAATTGCTTAGGGGTCGGCGCATCAACCCACAATGCCCCGGCCGCCACTAGTGTTATTACGCAAGTTTTAATTTGTACATGACGTCTAAGCGCGTAATACGCGGATCCCTGAGTAAGTGGGAATATTACCAGAAATTTAGTTGTTAAGATTCATGTTCTTGTGAAAACTTCAAAGCTACGATTGTCTTCTTGAGTACAGCTAAGCTATAAGTACATACCTATTTTTCATTCTCACAGGTGATCCAAAAATACTACATGTAAGCGTTATGACGCTGTACAATACATTTTAAGCTTTAACTAACGAGCGGTGTGATTTTCTTACAAATTGTGGCTTTTTTTGGGAGCGTACACCTTCTAAAGATCCTTGTAGGTATTACTCATTGCTTAACATACCTAAATCCGAGCAAGGAAATCCAGCAATTAGCTCCTGATAAGGTACAATGGGCGGTGGGGGTGGTGCCTCCTGACCCCAGAGCGGAGTGAAGGGCACTTCCGACATGTAACCCGAGTCTGGGTGATGCTGCATGGTCACCAGTGAATAGGGAGAAAATCTTGGGAAATCAATTTTCACAATTATTGTTCAGCACTTTCCAGCATTCAATCACACAGAACTTTAATCAAACAACCACGTTAGGAGCACACGAAATTTCGATGGCATTCAGATAACGTAAAAATTACATTAGGTACTTCAAAAGAGTAGTTTCGAGAAATAAATATCTTTAGGAACTAACCAGGCGTGTGCAACTCAAATTTTGAAAGACTACTGCTCAGCAATTCGGCATCCTGAATTCGTGGCAGACGCAGCATCCTTTATGGAAGCCATTTTCGCTCAACCATTACTCCGGGGATGGAAACAGTTCCTTGCGTTCTGATTGGCCACAGTTGTCTCTCGGTAGGCGGAGCAGCAGTGAGGGGTAGGAGTGGTGGAAGGGGTGCATCTGCCTGTGTGGTGTGAAGTGCAAAATATTTAGTTATTTATGAAACTAGGAAAAACATGCGAGGTAAGTAGAGTTGGTTTTATACTTCTGTGTAGCCCTAACAAGACCTCGTACTTGTATGCAATTTTAAATGAATTGTGTAATTTGCGCTGCGAATGTTGGATGAATGAAAACTCAGACAATTAACATATGTGCATTCTTTTGTCTAATGCCACTCGAGGGGCTCTGCTTGAAAACACTTGTGGGCTGGCAAAATACCGAATGTATTTTGTTGCAAATTATATACCAATTTGAAAGAATCGTGTAATAATTGTGTAATCGTGCCATCAGCTGTGCAACACTAGTTTATGTAGTACGCGCGGGTGTTTCCACAAAGCCCCTGAGTATCTGGGTAGTCTTTAGACTGATATTCTAATTTTAGGCAGGCAAACGTAATAAGCTTGCTGCTACAGCAAGCACGGGTGACAACAACAAGGACGACTTCATTGATCGCATTGAAAGGACATGTAATCAATGCTGCAGCTTCAATACAAACTGCTAGGATTTGTCAATCCTTAACTAGGTAAGGAGGACATATCTCGCATAACATACTCAGATGGATAAACTTTGTCATGAGACGGAACCGGTCGGTAGCCAGATCGCGGTACTTACATCGTAACATGAAAAGGCGCTCTGAGGACGAGATGTCAGACAATCCTCCAGTATTCCTGATGTAGGAACCTTCCGAGGAGCCAACATCGACTCGCATCATTTCCTTGTTTTAACCATAGTAAGAATATAGTGAAAACAATGTAGGGCGAGGAAGAACACCACGTCGGAAAACTCCAATCATATTAGTCTGCTATGATCGTTGCCGATTCAATCTTCCAGAATCCGAAGCTATGAAGAGAGGCGAAGAGAAGATAACCGGTTTCTCGAATGGAAAACGTCAAGTTTCCTTAAAATGGGGTACTACCAGATCTTCTTCACATTCGCCTGTAGCCATTCATAAACAATTTACCAATTTACGTCCGGCAATTTCACCAAATTCTCAGACTGTGGCAGATTATGGAAAATACTCCCGAAATGCAGATCGACACTCACCGCCAATTCGTAGACGAGCAATAAAAAAGGCGAAACAGGTGACCTTATACAAACTACGACCATTCTACTCCTGTTGTAAACCGCATAGCAAAGCAATTGAAGAAGTCCTAGGTCTCTTCGAGAGTTCAGCCAACAGTCCGGATTGAAACATATTCGCTACTGACAACTTGCTGAGGCGATGCAGGTGATGACGTTGACGACGGTAGGTGAAGCTGCTAACGAAGTACCCGCACCATTCATAAATTAGAGTCTCCGTGTTCGTTATTGGTTGATTCGACACCGAATGCTACGATTTAGGCTTCCATTATGCTCACTTATACCTGTTATCAAAGTGAGAGCTTAAGTGTAAAAACAGTGGATGTTTAACGATAAATTCGACTTAAGTAGTGGTTTAACTTAAGCCACCTATTGCCATGGCTTAAGCTTATCAATCCAAAGTGTACATAATTGCCATTCGTGTATTAACCCTGATGTCAACAGAGTTGGTTGTTTCGGTCAATTGTATCTTAGAATGGTTTAATCATTCAAGGACAAATCTATACTGGTATGACACCTTCTTTAGAAAGCAAAACAAATCATGGTGAACGTGTGATTAATGATTCGTGTTGCAATCCGTTCCGTGGAAGTGCTCGAAACATCGTATGTGACAACTTTCTTACAAGCTATAAGTAATTACCACAGTAAGAGTTACTCTTCATAGCCAACAGTGCGACTTATTATTCTTCTAACAACTTTATGTAAAAGTCAGGTGCAATACTAGAGAAGTGAGTTTTATTGTGAGTTATATAGTCAACGGCAAAGCCGAATACCCATGGCATGAAGGAGGGGTGTACTGTATTATGAGCTCCTAAAACCGGGTGAAACCATCAATGGACAACGCTACCAAACACAATTAATCCATTTGAAGAGAGCAGTAGCCGAAATACGCCCGGAATATGCGACCAGACACGATGCAATAATTTTCCATCATGACAACGTTCGGCCCCACGTTGCTATTCCGGTTAAGAACTAACTGGAAAACAGTGGATGGGAAGTCTTACCCCACCCGCCTTATAGCCCATACCTTGCCCCTTCTGGCTACCATTTGCTGCGGTCGATGCAGAACGCCCTCACTGAAATACGGTTCACATCAGAGTAGAATATCAAAAATTTGCTTGATTCATTCTTGGCTACCAAGCCGGCGCAGAAAGATGGGAAAAAGTCATAGCTTCAGATGGGCAATACTCTGAATACCCGTTAATTTCATGTACAAGCTTGGAGATGATAAACTCCCAATAGTTAGTCAAGTGAAATATCTTGGTGTTATCTTTGATTCGAAATTGACTTTTTCGGCCCATGTCGATTTTATTATATCGAATTCACTTTTAAGTTTTCTCAGACGAACTTCTGGGGATTTTAAAGACACGTACACATTAAACGCAATATTGCTGTGTTGTCTGGCCGCCATTATATGAAAACGCTAGCAAAAGAATTGAAAGAATACAAAAGAGGTTTGCACGGTTTGCCTTAAGAAATATAAGATGGTACGATGAAATGCCTGGTTATTCGTCAAGATGCACGCTAATCAATTTAAAAACTTTAGAATGCCGCAGACAAGTCCATAGCGTTCTTTTTCCCAAAGACATTGTTTGTAACAGTATTAAATCCGAAGAGCTGCTCGCACTTGTCTAATGGTATGTCCCAGATAGATGCCTTAGAAATAGAAAGAGCTTTCCATTCCCAGTCATAGAACAAATTATGGGTCTAACAATCCAATGACTCGCGCCTTAATGCTATACAACTCTATTTATTATCAAGTCGATCTACAATTGGGCAGGGATGGTTTTAAGAATGCAATTATGAATTTATTGAACTCTTGTAATGCATAAGTCTTCGCATCATTGTGATCAAAAGATGTAAATATCCATTGATTGAAATGAAATAGATAAATAATTTGGCGTCCACTTTGATGTTGGACTGCAATTCGTCCTTATTGGGAACTGGAAACAAAAGACGCACATCTTCTAATCGAATAGGAAGGGGAGTAAGATCATCGATCCTTGGATTCAGCAGCCACTTAAGTATGTGCTCATATATTCCAAAAAAGAACAAACCGGCTGTGGTTCTATCCACCTCTTACTATAGTATCGAAAATGAAGGTCTTAAAAGAAAGCCAAAAATGATACTCGATTACAACAGAAGCAAAAGAGGTGTTGGCAATATGGACAAGTGCCTTGGTAAAGACACTTCGAACGAAGTGATGGCCCTTGACTTCTCTCAATGCCCTTTTCCACCCAGTAACTTCGACTGTTGAAAATCTTCCACTAAGGGCTCAAGAAGGGCGTAACAATTCTGGCAAAATCAAACAGAAAGGAAATTCGTACGTTTTGTAAGTTTGCAAAGAATCCAAAAAGCCAGTTTGTGCTGAACGTTCCTTGGATATAACACAATGTGATAGATGTCCGTCCTTAAATATTTTTTTATAAAATGTAATATTATAAATTTGTAATGAGATAAAAGTTCTCTTCTGCATTTCTAATAGAGGTCTGCATGAACACGCCTTGTTCTGAATTTGGCTGTCTAAATGAGTACACTTCTTCAGTGCACTCATTCACTGCTCACATTCCGTATAGCGTGTGGAAATGAGTGCGCCTATTTAGGAAATAAACGCTGTTCAACATTAGATCACCAGATAACGAATTGACTCTCTCACATATGAGTGCTTTACTCAAATGAACACCATATAATTGATCAAAATACCCTGAGTGCACCGAGTTGGTTGCTTAGCCTGTCTCTTACTTTAATCGAGGGGGCCGCCCGGGGCAGAGCCAATGCATGCCGCCCCTAGTAATTTGTTCACACACCAAAGAACCTTTGTCTACAGTTCCAACGAGCTTTACCTAGGCATATGTAGGTTAGGTGAGTGATTGAAGTGGTTGACTGCTGTTCGGAAACACAGCGATACGAATTTATATATGCACCTACATGAATAGCCCTTTGTTGAGTTGATGTGTTATCTTTTCTTCTTTTCAGTTGAGTGAAAATCAATGGAATTTTGCGATATGTTAACTTATCGCAACTTTCTACTAATGGGCTCAGTGGAGGGGAGGTCGGAAAAGAGGAGCAGCCCCAAAGCGACGGGGGTTGGAGTCATTTGCTCCCGTTAAGACTTATTGCAAAAATAGGATTTCAGCTACTTAACTTAATTTTGTTCGAGTATGCTGTAAGCTGTAAGCTGTTTGTATATGGTGATGAAGCAAGGCTATCAGACCACGGGAGACCACGTAATGCAAAGAGTGGGAATCTACGTTGGACAGCTTCAATACGGTTTGAGTGACTTTCTTAGTATGATGACCAGATTTGGCTGGCATATTTTTTTAACCAACGAAGGACTAAGGAAACGAACAATTTATCATTGAAAATGATTATAGGATTGTAAAACTGGAAAAAATCTGGAACGAAATTGTGCAACGATCAAAGTCGACTTTTTTCTGAAAAAACGGGCGGTGGTGGTAGGGGTGTTTGAACGAATGGCCAAATATGTGCAAATTTGTCGATCAATATAGAAAGACGCAAACGTCCAGATGAGATTAAAAAATCAAAAGTACGGAATAATGAAAATTTGTAAATCTGAAGAAGTGCATCGCAAAATTTTGAGTGAACAATGACGATTAAAAATCTGCCTGCTACCGAAAGAAGTCGTTTATGCAAAATTAAGAGAGAGAGCAAAATTAAAACAAACTGAACAATCATATGCTGATACGGATAAAAAAATAATAAACAACTAAGAAGGTAAAGAGCAGTCTTGGAGTTTCTTGAAGTTTAGGAGTTCGGCTAGAAGTTGGATAACGAACATAGATCTGCGAAAAATGTGTTCTGGCAAACCATTCGCCGACTCAGAGGAAGGAAATTCAACATCATCGAGGGAGTCAAATTTAAAGATGGTGTTTTGTTTTCCAATGAGGTGGACATCTTACGCAGATGGAGCGAGCACTTTTCGGAGCTGGTCAATCCCGAACTGAGGATGACAGACCTGTAGTGGAAGTCATTTTTGGCAAATCCGCCAGTGTAGATGAAATCCGGCTAGAAATTCAAAAGGCAATAGGTAAAGGGGAGTTTTATGGCTCTCTCGTGTCATTAAAGTGGTCTGGGGTGTGTTGAGACACCTGGCGATTGTTAAACTGGGGTGATTGTCCCACTTTTCAAGGAGGGGGCCAAAAGCGATTGCTCAAACTACAGGGGTATATCTATTTTAAGTCTCCCGGAAAAGTCTACGCTAGGGTGTTGGAAGCGCTAGAGCTATGGTTGAGCGCAGGATGAACAGTGCGACTTTCGTCCCGGTATAAGTACAACCGACCAGCTTTTCACCCTAAGAATGGTATTTGAGAAGGCTTGTGAGTATGCCAAGCCCATCTACAGTAGTTTTGTGGATTTGGAAAATGCATACGACCGAGTTCCTCGAGGTAAACTCTCGAGTGTTCTGCAGAAGTATGGGATTGAAAGTCCTCTTCTGAGGGCCATTCTCTCTCTCAGTCTCTATACAATAACTGTAGCAGCTGGATTCGTGTTAACGGTGCTAAATCAACACCTTTCACGGTGGGCGTTGGACTTTGCCAAGGGTGCGTGTTGTCACCTCTACCTTTCATTGTATATATGGACTGGATGTTGCAGTGCAGTTTTTGTTGTAGACTTAGTGATCCTCACATCTTCCCAGATGGAACTCCAGCGCGCACTCGATAAGTTTGTGGCCGTATGTGCTGATGCTGGGATGAAGTTTAACGTGGACAAATCGGAGGTTATGATAATTTGCAGAATGCCTGTTCAATGCACTCTACAGGTTAGTGGAGTCTCATTGAACAGGTGGAGAAGTTTAAGTATCTCGGGGTCTTTTTCACGAGTGATGGGCGGAGTAATGCTGAGATTTCCTGTAGGTCAAGCTGAGTTATTTTTGAAACGGCTTGGTACATCTGTAATCAGGAAGGCAGAGCTTGGTGTCAACCACCAAGTTAGCGGTTTTCAATTCAGTGTTTGTTCCAACTCTCACCTATGGTCATGAAATTTGGATAATGACCGAAAGAATAAGATCGCGAATACAAGCTGCTGAGATGAGATTGAGATCTCTTTTTTTTAGCGATAGGCTGAAAAATACGGCAGTGCGTAAGGAACTCAACATTGAGAAGCTGCTTCTTCGAACGGAGAGGGCTATGCTTCGTTGGTTTGATCGCGTGGCACAAATGTCCCCTGCATCACGACTTCTGCGGCGGGCGTTGAATGTAGTTCCATCAGAAAGGCGACCGCTTGGCAGACACAGGCGGGATGGTTGGACCAAGTCCAAAAACTCGCCTGGTCTCGCTTGGGCATAAATCCTGCTGAGTTAGAGTCGATGGGGGAGGATCGAGTTGCCTGGAGATCTCTCCGGCGTGGTTTACACCCGCGATCCTTTAGTGGAGCATGCGGTTCAGAAGATGATGATGCTGATGAAACAATTGTGCCAGTCAAGGTTTACAACACAACACAAGGTCCCCCCGTTAAATTCACATATAGATTTGCTTGAATTGAAAGTAAGTGGTAGGATACAGTCCCAAACCTAGGCAGACGGCAAAAGTCATGCTCGTACGATTTATGTAAGAAAAACAAAACCACAACTTGTAATGATGAATAGGTACAATAAATCTATCTCTATCTATCTATCTATCTATCTATCTATCTATCTATCAGTCCCAAACCTGCTACAGCATCATATATGAATGCACTGCAATTTTCAACTTTTCGGAAGTTAAATTGACAGAAGCTGTGGATTTATCTACAGTATCAAACTCATCAAATTTGGAGAATTCATCTTTTAAATAATTCGAAAAAAAAAAAAATAATGATGATGGACCGTAGATGGACAATGACAGCGACAGCGATGATGAATGCAGTAACAATGTAGTGTAAAATGTAATGTAAATGTAAAAATAAAAATATGTTTTTTATTCTAATTTCATCGTACAATTTTGTAGGTAATTTTCAATAATACTGTCGTTCTCGACATATAGCAAAGACTGATAATTATTTTTGTATCTTAATTAAAATGCTACATAAATTTTTTCAATCAAACTATGTGCATGTAACTCATACATCATAGACATGCACCATTGCTTGAAGCAGCTCTTCAAGGGGATCTATTCTTCATTTCTACTTTCCTCCTCCATTTATATCCAACGAAGAAATTACTAGAATAAATGACAGTGTAAAATTGTCTTTTAACGACATGCCACAGAGCAGTCGCGGGCAACATTTTTTATAAGTTATATAAAAAAGTAAATTTTAAACAATATTCTTTCAGCAGCATTTAAATCAATTTTATTTTTAAAACTAAAATCGATTCCACAACTGCAAGCTTTTCCAAGTAAGTTAAACACCAATCGACTATCCAACGCAAAAAGAAACAAACAAATTCGATTGCTATACAAAACCTTCAATAACCGATTCTCTCGATACTAAGCCAAAAAAGTGAATACCTTGGGGAGAAAATAAGGCTCTGCTTTTCAACTGGAACCGGTAACTCTTAAACAGGAAATTAAATAATTAAGTTGTTTACATCGCGTGTCTCTCAGTTTGGCATCAGCCTCTTCTTATTCACAGGTCCATCAAGTGTCATCCCTAAACACTTCAATCAAAAGACAAAATAAGCGAAAACATATTGCCGACCAACCCACCCTCTTCCGAATGCAGATTAGCATCCATCCACCTAACAAGGGTTGCGTTTACCGAGTCGCAATGATGCACCCTAGGGTTGGGCAATTCAACACAATGGGTGTCATAATTTGTCTTCGGTTGAAATTAATATTTTTTCCGAAATCCGTAAAACTGTAGCGATTGTCTGGATTTTGCCACGGACATTATCTGTTTTTAATAACCGGAGTGTTTCAAGATTGCGCAAGTGCCCTCACCCTTCGCATGCCTCACTGAGGGTCGCATACCATCGACATGGTTGTGGAGGGTGCGAGGGCATTGTTCAAATTTTGACTTTATTAATAATTTTACGGTTTGTTATGGATGCACCGGCTTGTTAGGGTGTCATCTCAAAACAGGTGAACTGATTCTCAGGGACTGTGCAATGTGGCTCTCCCCAGCTTGGCATACGAAGGACACTTGTATTTGCATAGAATCCCTTCTCCGTACATATTGAATTTTTTGTTCACTTGGTTGTCAACTTGTGCCCACACTGTATCGACATTCACGAACAGAAGTCAGGTCTGAGAGTTGAGGCAATGCTCACTCAGCCCCGATGTTCGACGTGAAGCACCCACCCTCCAGCTTGGAGATTGTTGAAACCAACATAATTTCATGCAATCCGATCATCGTTAAGTCACTCCCATGACAAATGTGCTGAACTAATTTGCTGGAACCCTCACTTGAGCCGCTGGCATCCCTTTACTAGACTTGGGTCGGTGATAAATTGCAGTATTCCTCAGCATTTTTCGGGCGATTTTTGCAACTTTTGACTCAATATCGAGACAATCTGACACACGTTGATGCATTGTTGCTCTGATTATTGGATTACGTGAAAATTAAAGCAGATGCTAAGCCGGGCAAAGAATGTTGGTGATACAGGTTTTGATTTGATCGATGACAGAAACCAATCTGAGAAAACGAGCGTTGTGCGATCTGGTCTTGTTGTATCAACTTCTTTATCAAGCGTGTGAAAAATACGATGCACATTGATAAGATACTCCCATTCCCTAGAAGTGGAAGGAGTTGTGCTAGTCCATTAGTCAGTCACTAGTTTGAATCTCCAAAATTCTTCACTTACTTACTTATATGTACTTTAACCACTCGGGGGCATATACGAGTATAACGTCAATCACAATTGCGTTCAGAGTTCACATCTACACATATAACAATTGAGCCTCAAATGCTTGTCGCCGATTCACGCCTTAAAGCATTTACCGATTTCAATCAATCTTTCACACATCTTTGGTATTGGGTTATATATGGTTTCTGCGAAGTTTGGTTATCGGCAAACGTATGAGTGTGTTGAATTTCACACCTGAATTTCAGAACATTTAGGATTTTTTCCACTTTAACTGTGCTTTTTGGTTTTGTCGGTATATGTATAGATATGTCTAAAGTTTTCAAAAATGCGATTGACAGTTGCTTTGATTTTTAGTCAACACTAAGACGAATTTTCACGTAAGAGAGAGAAACAATTTTTTTTTTCGGTTGAATTCGGCCATAATTCCGTAACATGCAACTTTCAATTTTTTACTTGGTCTTACTACCAATTTGCACAAAAAAACTGCATCAGCTCTGTTGAACTGCCTAGCATTGTTTCAAATGATTTTAGTATTCCAACTGGAGTTTCGCTAAAACAAGATATTTTTTCGAGATTTCAATTGCCTTGAAATGAAAACTTTCTTAAATCCAACGAACAACAGGAAAGTACAAACATTGTTTACGTTTACTAAAAGCGGACCTTTTTGATATGACAAAGGGAGAATTTGAACTTAGGGAGAGTCCACAGTACATACACATCATCTGGATATCTATCGTAAAATGTATAAACCAACGAATTGACATCTGCTAGAAAAAGAATGTTGCAGAAAGAATTAACAGTTTTCGAGAACACTTACCATACACAAAATGTCAAGTTTTTTTTTGTAAAATATATGTCTAGATGTAAAATTTTTTTGAAAACGAATTTTATTCTGGAGTCTCAGCATTTCTCAAGCCTGACGAATTGCAAGAGGAGGGAACAGCCCTTTGGAAATATGTTCAGCAAAACGGGTATGGGTTTGTTTGACTTCAGAAGATTGTAATTTCCAATGCGTCTTGAGTTTGCAATGACAATAAACAAAGTGTAAGAACAGCCGTTGGAATTGAATTTAATTAATCATCCCACGGGCAGTGTATTTCATTCTTTTAGTAATAGGCATAGTAATAGATCTGCGTACAGAAGCAGGCACAGGGTCCGCTAGTAATATATAAAAATAACACCAATTACCATCTCGCTCAGAGTTCTGCAACGCGTTTGAGTTCTTTCCAACCCATTCCTAAATAAATCGATTAATCTTCAATTGTTCTGAACCAAGATTGCCTAGCACGTCCCGCTTTTATGCCTGCCTGGGTAAACGTATTCCACTGCGTGGCGTACTTCGCTTTGGAGCTGTCATCGCGAACTAGTTTATGTTCAACAATTTTTTAAAATTTCTTGGCCCGTTCTCAGAGACACTGTTTGGCCCAAAAATCCCAAGCTTGTTTCTCAAACATTTGCTTACGAAAGATTGCAACTTTCCCGTGCAAGTCGTGTCCATAAAGCATGACAATATATATCCGAACTCAGTTTTAGCCTTTCAGATTCTGCTGCACATATCCAGTTCTGTGCCACCGCGGTTGACCCAAACCACATTTCCATTATCCATATTCCAATAATCCATTACGTACATAGTAAAAATTTTCCGATTAAGGCCAAAAATAGAGAGAATCGTGTTTCATGAATGCTTAAAAGCAAAATCGTTCGCCAAGGACAGTCCTGTCTATAAGGTTGATCACCCAGGAGCTTCTAGCAAGTCCGTATCTATGTGTGGAGTGGCGTTTTCCTGGGCTAAAGCTGGCAGCTTCCGAGCGATTGCTGCATTGTGGTATGTAAAGTGGTTTTTTTGTCAATATCAGGTGGAAACCAAACGAGAACTTAGAGATAAAATATGTGTTCTTTGCAGTCATTAGACGAAAAGTATCATTGTTCAGTATTGTTCAAGTTGAAGGACATCTTTGTTGTAAAGCTGAGTTTTTCAGAACAAATCTGCGTTTCCACTTTTTGCGCGCAGGTGCGAACCCATGCTAAAGTTTTCATTTTTAGAACGGGTTCAGTGAAACCCCAGAGAATTGCGAGGGCGGTTAAAGTAAGTGAAGTAAGTGAAGAATTTTGGAGATTCAAACTAGTGAGTGACTAATGGACTAGCACAACTCCTTTCACTTCTCGGGAATGAGAGTATCTTATCAATGTGCATCGTATTTTCCACACAGATTTCGAAGGCTGATAAAGGAGTTGATACAACTAGACCGCTCAATGCTCACTTTCTCAGATTGGTTTCTGGACGTCAATTCTGTCATCGATCACATCAAAACTGTAACACCAACATTAATGAATTCTTCGCCCGGCTTAGCATCTGCTTTAATTTTCACGTAATCCAATAATCAGAGCAACAATGCATCAACGTGTGTCAAATTGTCTTGATTTTGCGTCAAAAGTTGCAAAAATCATCCAAAAAATGATGAGGAATACTGCAAATTATCACCGACCCAAGTCTAGTAGAGGGATGGCCAGTACCATGCCAGCGGCTCAAGTGAGGGTTTCAGCAAATTAGTTCAGCACATTTGACATGGGAGTGACTTAACGATGATCGGATTGCATGAAATTATGTTGGTTTCAACAAACTCCGAGCTGGAGGGTGAGTGCTTCACGTCGAACACCGGTGCTGAGTGAAGTAGAAAGGGCACTACCTCAACACTCTTTCCGGGCGGGGAACTCCTGTCCATATCTATCGCTACTATAAAACATCTACTAAAGTTTGAAAAGCTTACTCACACCAAACTTAGATGGGCCTTTGGCACTGGGTGCCTCATCACAAGGCAATTATGGCCTACTATCGATCACAAACGCTCATTCGAGCTGATCAGAATGAATAGGCCGAGTCTGAGGACTCTCATCGGCGTTATAAGCGGGCATTTTGCCATAGGAATTCACGCCTCAAGACTAGGTATCCTCTATCCTCCCGACTTCTGCAGAAGCTGAAGGGATGAAGAGGGAAAAGAAACCATTTCACACCATCTTTGCAATTACAGTGCCTTGTCACTTGAGCGCCCGATATTTCTACGATTTACCAGAACTAAGTAGAAATGGCATTAGTCAACTACATCGCTTGGATGCAATCTATCCAATACAGATAACCTTGAGAAACTTATGCTTGAGATTTGACGAATAGATGGCCAAACGTGGTCTTCGTCGAGATCAGTTCGATCGAAAGCAATAATTGCTCGTGGTGGAATGAAACCTTAACTACTGCAGACATTTTTGGATGAAATTCTTTCTTCATCTTGGAAGACCAAGTCTGTGTAGCAACTAGCAATGCTCTTTGGATTTAGTCCCAAGGTGTTCTAATGGGTGTCATTCTCTACAGACTGGATGTGAAAGTAAGACTCCAAGATGAAGGAAAGTTTGATTTTAACGATGAACTCATCAAGGTCTTGGATCAAGGTTCCCAATTAATATCGATGCTTTTGAGAGTTACGTCAGAGAAACAAGGGACTGTTATATACAAATTATGCCTGATATTATGTGTGTGTACACTCATGTCATAGAAACAAGACTTTCCTCTTCTGTATACTTCCAATCGGCCAACATTCGGACGAAGTCCAAGAAGCAAGAAACAATTAATATATAAAGTTAAGGGAATTATTTACCAGGAAAATTTCCCGATTGGATACGAACACTGACCTTCTAAATATATTACTAATAACCTCAGATCCATTTTTAGCAAGTTTAGGCTACTTTCCCAAACGAAAACACAACTGTTCTTGAACATAAAGTTCTGAAATTTTTTGAAATACCAAATGAGCAGGAACGTTGAAACTTGCCTGTTTTTATACGTTATTTTTTCTCGGACTTTGTGCTCAAATAATTAATTATCTTCTGGAACAATTTCAAAATAACCTGATTACTTACATTTATTTGTAACCGCTATTAATGTAATCCCGCTACATGTGCGTTTCCCCACACTGTGCATCCATTTGTACACAATTCAGGTTGGAATTGAATGTTTTGCCATAGGACATCAATCAGCTGATAGTAGATGATTCCCTGCCAATCACACCAAACACACAACAATACCTCCCTGGTGGTAAATCATGGCTTGGCCACCGCTCGCGCTGCTTTCGACAACGTCAAGCTTTCGTGATCCACTTTTCGTCACCAGTCACCATTCACTTGAAACATTGATGGATGTTGTTGCGATTCATCAGTTATTCGCAGATGCGAATTGGATCGATGTTGTCTTTTGGCGTTGACTCGTGTGGTTAGGTTAGGTTATAGTGGCTGGCTGCAGAAGGCAGTCACACTTCGGCAAAAGTTAACAATTAAAGCCAGTTGGTGCTTGTGACAAAGCAATTAAGCTGGCTAGTACAGACGCTTTTTAGCAGACAGACGCTTTTTAGGTGTAAGTATCTACGACCTGCTAGCGTGTTACACTAGCAGAATAGGTGATCTGCGGTTTCAACCTCCTCTTCAACCACGCGGCTTCCACAGAAGTCATTATAGAGGACCCCCAACCTACAGGCATGGGTGCCAATTGTGGAGTTCCCTGTTATGAAGCCGGTGAGCGTCTGGAGTGAAGATCTGCTAAGCAGATTGAGTGATCGTTTGTTTTAAGACAAGTGGTACCATCCAGCCATTTACCATTAGTGATGATGACTCGTGTGGTACCCAAACGTCTTTTTGGGTGCAGCCTTGTTCAATTGGTAGCTCCTGGAAAATCGAAACAGTACTCCAATGACGGGTGTAAGAAATAATTTTAACTGTATTTTGAACCCCAATTTTTGCTGCATGGGCAGGCCTGTAGTGCATTTCCAATATCCGGTGAGAAAATAGACAAACATCGTCAGCTTAGTCAAGGTGTTCCATTGCATCCATCATTTTCCTTCCGTCATTGCTGCACGCAATACATCACATTCACCCATGACGAACCTCACTTTAGACCTCAAAACTCCTCTAACAACTTACCTTTGTGTAAGACATAACACGCACCACCGCCATAAATTCACTACAACAATGTAAATCTTCTGCTCACTTGATCATGGCCTTCATTTGAATTGTTTGTAATTAAGTTAATATCTCCGCAAGAACGCCCATTTTATGCAAGTGTTACGCTATCCAGAGCAGTACGAGTAGCGGCAATTTCATGCTTATTTTTATAGGAAGATGATATCTTGTTACCTAATTAAGAGTGCAACTTTTCGATGTCCACTCAATGAAAATGAAGCTGCAACTCATACATTTTATCACACAGAACTAATTGGACTTCGTTTCCGCAAAACATTGTGAAACAACTTGTTTATCAATTAACGTCACGCCGCATTTGAATGCCAACACGCCGCGCTTTACAGATGGCTCTTGGTGATGTCACAATTAATTGTATACCAGCCGATAGAGAGTCTCCACTGCCGTGAAACAGTAATCGCATGAGAATTGTCATTAATAGTTAAAAATGCTGACCCTGAACAGATAGTTATGCAAACAATAGTGTAAACAGAAGTTTTGGCTATAACGCAGTTACAGTGACTCGAACATTTTGTTTGTTAATTTCGTCTGATGGTTGGGGGCCAGATGCCAGATGATGAATAGATGCTGGTCATGTCGCTGGTGGACTTCGTGAGAAAGTGATGTGGAAAGGTCAACGGTGTGGACGGTCACGAACACTTTTAATCGTGTACAAAAATAGCTAGTGTGTCTTCATACATACATTTTTAAGTTTACTATGAATACCTCCACCTGGGTACATATCTCTTCCATTGAAACTACTCATATTGGCACACACTCAAAATAACTTCAAGAACAATGATATTTGTGCTTAGCACTTATATTTGCGTTTGGTAGGTATATAGATAGGTGGGGTGACTAACGTGTCTAATGCAAAAACTATGTTCCTATTAGCCCCATTGGGACCTGGCCCCTCGTTAACCTCAGTGCAGGTTCCTTGTTTTCTGTTGTCAAATCAGATGTCAGTTTTGACCATTTTGTATAACCATAACCGAAATCAGAATAACAGTGCAGTATCGTGCCTACTCATGATACACCGCATACAAGGTATCATACTCTTTATCTGTTAAATCTTTTGACGCCACGTGTATTCCTCGGCCATACGAAATTAAATGCAACTCATGCTCAAGCGTGTGCGGATTAAGTTTTATTTAATTTTCTTTTTGCGTGCCATTTATTTTGAAAGCTATTTTCGCAAATGGTTCAATTTTGAATTTTTATTCTATTATACTTATCGGGTCGGTAGCCTATTTTTTTTTTTTTTTTTTCAAAATTTGAACGTTTATTTAAGAAAAACATGTACTGTATTATTTGGTATTAGTACTATTCAAAGCATTGCCCATCTGAAGCAATGACTTTTTCCCATCTTTCTGGCAATTTTTGGATCCCATCCCAAAAGAACTGCGCCGAGATGGCATCCATGGCAGCCAAGAATGAATCAAGCCAATTTTTGATATTCTGCTCTGATGTGAACCGTACTTCAATGAGGGCGTTCTGCATCGACCGGAACAAAGGGTAGTCAGAAGGGGCAAGGTCTGGGCTATAAGGCGGGTGAGGTAAAGCTTCCCATACACTGTTTTCTAAATAGTTCTTAACCGGAATAGCAACGTGGGGCTGAGCGTAGTCTGGTCTGGTCGCATATTCGTCGGACGTTTTTCGGCTACCGATCTCTTCAAACGGAATAATTGTGTTGGGTAGCGTTGTCCATTGATGGTTTCACCCGGTTTTAGCAGCTCATAATACAGCACACCCTTCTGATCCCACCAAATACAGAGCTTTGCCGTTGATTTGGCTGCTTCCTTCAGCTAGCTCATGTTCACCATAAACTTCCACCAAAACAAGATGACTTTAGTTAGCAGTTTCCTTCATATTAAAGTAATGAACTCACCTTGAGTGAAACAACTTGAGTGAAAAAAAATTATTGTTGTTTACGCTTCAAATGAATGACATATACTGAAAAGACGTACAATGACAGTAACTTTCTAACGCATGTTCCATTGATCTAATACAAGTTACGCCATCTCTCTTCAGCTATGTACGTCTCTGTTCTTTTGCTTTTCATATCGTGTGCATTATTATTTGTTGAGTGGCATTGCCAGACTCTCAACACCCACCTGTCATATTAAATTGTGTTATGCTTTTTATAGAATTTATACCTGGTCTATGCCTGGAACCTATCCATTTTCATTACATTTATTAAATACCTTATCTAACAATTCCAGATCCGCCATAATTTATTAATTTGACTTATGAAGACCTCCTTTAGTAATTGCGTTCGTCCAGGTCAGATCAGTAGTATCTTTGTCTTCAGCTGGTATGTGGTAAACATCTAAATCTGAAAAATCTGAAGTTATGGTGTTACCTGCCTGTTTTCCGCCTCGCGATCAGCACCCATTTCTGCTTCTCTTTCATGAACGTCTCGCCGCTTGTGCCATCGGAGGTGTATCCTTCATTTCTCCCGACTAAAAATTATCGTAGACGGTATTTGAATTCAGATGATCACATAAACCTCCTTTGGCTCTAATTATACCAACAAATAACAAAACTCCTTACTAGGCCACATTAGTGAAATCAAAGATAGGACGAGATTTAAAAAATAATTAAAAATTCATTTAGCTGTGTCTAACCTTAATTAAATCAACTCGTTACCGATTTTGCTCTTTCTCCAATTCATAATTTTTTGTTTAGCTTTCTATTGTTTTGCAACTTAGACTATATATCAGATTCCTGTTCTGAAGTTGAAGCATATTAATTCGTCTGCCAAACCTCATTCTTACCACATTTCTCTGCATTCTCCTCCAATATCCTGGGTCTCAAAAAGAAGAAGACGTCGAAAAACGAATCAATCTGTAGTGGGGGGAGATTCATAATAAATAATTCTTATATAACATTGTGTAATGTATCTTCTTCCCTTAGTAAGAAGCTTAGACAGTTCCTGCCACTTTTGTGTGGTTAGTATTCCCAACACACCTGTTCGATGCCATGTATTGAAAAAAAAAACGAAATAATTACATTTTGTCTGTATGTTTACTGTACAGAATCTAGTAACTAAATAAATATTGCGTGAATCACACAAGTTCACAACACTTCCAAAAGGCGCGAAACTGAATCTGCGTGTAAATTAAAACTAAATAAGTTTTATGTTTAAACAAATAAAGAGGTTCATAAAGAGAGTTCATTTAAATACAAACTTACAATACTTTTGTTCCATCTAATGTCACCTATCTCCAGTGCATCCGTTGCTGGTGTCGTTGCAACGATCCCACATGTGTTGTTGTCTTACATTGGGATGGGATTTATTCGTTCGCTGTTTGTTGGGCGTAGACATGGCGCCAGAAAAAAATGTGTAAATACTTGTGTGAAATGCTCGTAAATCTACTTTGTTCTTAGGAAACTAATTCGATGTTAACTTATACAACTGACAGATTTGTGTGATACGCTTGACTTCACACAAAGATCGAAGGAAAAAGAATAAGGTTCGGGAATATGGTAGCTGGGTATCATGGTGTCTACTGGCTTTGCAAATAATGTCAATGCAAGTGAATCCATTACTTAATACAGTCTCTTTTCTTTTACTAAAATATATCTAATATAGTAGAGGGCGGGGCCTAGCTTCTCAGCAACCACTCGTGTTGTGCGTGCTATTGTTCTCTCGGAAGTGGAAGGGACCTATAGTTTTATGCGGACTCCGAACGTCCAATTTGTCATACTGTTTAAGCATTGTCAGTGACTCGAAAGAGGTGGGCCAGTGAAAAATTATTTTCATCGTACCATCAAAATGAGTCAACCTGGTAGACTCAAGTGTGGAATGGAGATCAATGTGGACAAATCGGAGGTTATGGTCATTTTCAGAACGCCTATTCTACGGCATTGAACATGTTAGTGGAGTCCAATTGAAGCAGGTGGAGAAGTTTAAGTATCTCAGGATCTTTTTCACTATTGATGGAAGGAGTAAAGCTAAGCCTTCCTGTAAGACTGGTCAAGCTGGATCAATTTTGAAACAGCTTGCTAAATCTGTAATCGGGAAGACCGAGCTTGGTGGCAAAGCCAAGTCTCAAGTCAATATTCGTTCCAACCTATGGTCATGAAATTTGGGTAATGACAGAAGAATAATATCGCGAATACAAGCTGCTGAGATGAGATTTCTCCGTGCTGTTGTGGTAATTAATCTCCGGGATAGGCTGAAAAACACGGCAGTGCGAGAGGAACTCAACATTGAGGAGCTGCTTCTTTGAACGGAGAGGGCTATGCGTCGGTGGTTTGGTCATGTGGCACGAATGTCCTCTTCATCACGAATTTCGAGGCGGGCGTTGAATACGATTCCATTAGGTAGGCGACCGCTTGGCAGACCCAGGACGAGGTTGTTGGACCTATTCCAAAAATTAGCCTGGTAACGCTTGGCCATAACTCCTGACGAGTTAAAGTCGATGGCGGAGGATCGAGTTGCCTGCAGATCTCTCGTGCGTGATTTACCCCAGCAACCCCTTTAGTGGAGCATGCGAATCAGAAGATGATGATGATTTTTTATTCTGTTTTAGTGAATAATTAGAATTTTTGAAAGCGCATTTCCGTTTTAAATTAATATTATGCAATAAACAATTTTCGCCAAACTCTGTAAAACTTTTAAAAACAAAGGCTTTTTCGAAGTCAGTACGGCCATTATTTTTTTTTTTTTTTTTTGATGCATGATTTTTATCAATTTTTAGAGGAAGTTATATGAAAGGCAAATAATGAAAAAAAAATTAACTAAAAATCTAGCTAGTCGCTCTACATAAAAAGTTACAAATAATTGTTCATTAAATGTTGAAAATAAGGAAAGTAACATTGACGGAAAAATGAGGAAGGCTTGGGTTCCAATATCGAACATAAGTTGTATTGGAAGAGGAATATGCCCTCGCTCTCATATTGCTGAACTGAGGTTTGGACGGGGGTACATCTAACTAACTTAACCATATTAAACTACAAATTAAAATCAGTTCAGACTCCAAACGATCCTGTGAAACCGAATAAATCGTTGAATTGAAGTGGTTTTCACAATAAATGCTCACATTTTGCAGACGTTGATATGACGTTAATTATGTTTCGTTTTCAACCCTATCCGCGTGGTTTGAGGCCAGGAAAGTCTACAGTGGATCAAATGTTCACACTTCGGTAGATCCTAGAGAAAACATAAGAAATACAAATCGATACCCACTGTTGACTGATTTTAAACCACCATGTGACAGCATTTAGAGTGACGAGCTATATAGAGCCATCTCTAGTTTTGGCATCCCTACCAAGCTCGTATATCTGTGCAGGTTGACTATGGAAAACGCTCGCTGTTTTATCAAGGATGGTACCGACCTCACCGAGAGCTATGCTGCACAAAGAGGACATAGACAAGGTGACGCTTCGTTACCATGCGATTTCTTTAATATTACACTTGAACGAATTGAAGTAACTACTAGCGTTGCCAACGACATTGACATAACTGGCAGAACACAGCGGGCTGTCACTGCTGCAACAGAGGAAGACAATTTGAAGGACCTCAACCCGCTTAGAGTGTGCATCTGGAGGCAGCTAGCTGGGTAGGTAAGGTAGTGAAGGGGGGCTAATAGTGAATTCACTGATTGTAATACTCAGTCCGACTACTACCACTGACCGACCACTCCAGTGATAGGCCGTTTATTTGATCCCAACGGCAAATAGTGACCAGATTTGAAAACCGGATAAAGAGTATTGACTTTGCTTTCACTGGGATTCGAACCGGGAACACCTCTAGCTATGGGTGGCCCTTAACCAACCGCTTCATCTAAAGACCGTTCTAGCTGGAGAGTCGTTTCAGTTGAGGCCCAGGTTCACCCCAAACTGTAGCGCCACCTAAGTAAGTAATTAAGTCGATGTTAGGCTATTCATCGTAAAATGATAGAACGTGCTAACCACAAATCAACTTTCAAACTGCCAATCTGCAGAAAGAATGTTGCTAGCTTAAAAACAAACTTCTATGGAATACGATGCCTCGCTTTATTTCTTAATTAATTTCTTCACAGTTGACGAAGTTAAAATTTTCCGAACTATGGTCGCCAAAATTTGCATTATTTTTTATATGTTTTGATATAGAATGTATTTCTGTGTTGGCTACACTTTGCTGCACAAATGGCAGTCAATTCTAAATTTGCGTCCCTTTTTAGGACACCCTTTATTTCCAAACTGGCTTACTTAATTACTTCTCAAATCAACAACTTATTTAGGGTCTGCGGCTGATCTTACACTCTAGTCATTCTTGACCAGCACTCGCAGTCATGCTTTTCGTCAAGTTTTCTTTAAACTGATGTACTATCTGTATTTAGTCCGACTCCTTCGACAGGTTCAATTTCCGCATTTGCCAAATTTCGTTAATCACTGCGCCACCTCCTTCTTTGTCAATAACAATGCTCTATGAATATTCCTGTCTAGAAAAGGCTCCTCAATAATTCGGCAGTCAGCATAAAACTTTACGTCCTATTCACTGTAGAAGCCAGACCCAGATCCACCTCGGACTATATAATTACTATTGCTACAGTAAAAGCTCCCATAGGTGCGACGGACGCACCAGGGAGTTGTCCGTCCATGGGAATGTATGGAACTTTAATTCGATTTCCATGGTTGTGCGAAATTGTCCGTTTAAGAGAGTTGCCCGTACTAGGAGCTTTCACTGTATTATTATTTAATTTTCCAGTATTACAGAGCAGCGAATAATTTTATTGAATCAATGAAAAGAAAACCAATGCCAGTGTATTTCCGGTAATCATATCGAAAATCTTATGCCAGTTGTACAGAGCGCCATTTAAATTTTGCTTTATTGTTAGTATTTGCCCGAGGTGCCTCGGCAGCAGATGAATTGCAAATAGATTCACCTAGTCGGAAATGCGACAGTTTTGTTCAAAAATGGAAGAATATCGTGTATCTTCACACATTTTTCCTCAGAGCTAGGTTTCAGATGACGGATGCTTTGTTTTTTTTTTTTTTTAATCCAGCCATTATCTCTCATGGCTGTATTAACCTCAGGCCCTTCAATAAGCACATGCAATAAAACTTGATGCATAAAACTTGAGTATTGTTGAAGTTTTCAAATAAGTTCATTTAATTGCAAAAATTTACAAACTCAATCTCTCATTAATTGCAGCAGTTAAACACAAGTCGTGGTGGGTCGGAACTAGTTGACGAGCACGTTGAAGTTTGTGTGGAATAATGTGAACAGCTAGAAAGTGAGTTAGTCTGCTCTGAATAATTCTACTCCGCAAACCTGCACAACCGGTGAAGAATGACGGAGCAGATCAGTATAATACTGTTCCATCTCAGATATGAGATATTCAGTTAGCGCCAGAAGTGAGTGTGCAGTATATAGGTGTTCTGCTTTTTAATTAATATTTAAGAAACAATTTTGAATGCAGTTATATATATATATATGAGGATATCTCAAAAGCTATGGTCCACTGTGTGCCGTGGGTTGGTTTGTATGAGAGCGCGGAAATAAATACGTAACTTTTCAACCCGTAGACCGATAACCATAGTGAATGTGCCACGATCGAAACGAAAGATTAATTGGCTCTTGTACTATGTTTCAAATTTCATTAAGATTGGTCCACGGGTTCAAGTTACAAGACTTATTATATTATTTTGCAGAACTAGTATTCGTCACAACATACAACCCAATTGGCACTTCCGTTCTTAAAAATTCTGTTTAGGCCAAAAAACAATAAAAAACGGTCTCTGCAAAGGTGTTCTTGATTAAGCTGCTAGTCTAAGAAATTGAATATCACAGAGTTCCATCGACAGATTCATTTAGAAAGATTTACATTTGTTCTAAAAATTAAGTCCTAGTTGGTAGTAGTTTTCCAACCATTGTTAGCCAAGAAATTATGACTTTTGTAAAATGACCAAAGTCGAAAGCGTGTTTTTTAGATCCGATACAGCGAAACATATTTGAACTTGACAAACTTAGTTCCAGTAATCAGTCATCAGTTGTTCGCGGTAGGTCATGTCATACTAATTTAACTTCATTAACAAACTTAATAGTTGATAGTTTTTCGTTTACAAGTTGGTGACTTTACAAAAGCTTTTGAAAGAATGCATCACACTTTACATTTGGCTAAGCTTAAATCATTGGGTTTCCTCTCATAAATGCTGATGTGGATTTCGAATTATTTAAGTAATGGAAGACAATTGGTAAAGGTATATCGCGCGTAATAGAGGTAACACCTGGCGTGCCCCAAGGTAGTCATCTCGGCCCGCTGCTATTTATGAATGATGTTCATGAAATATTTAGTTTTTGCAGAGCTTTAATATTCGCAGATGGCTTACAAATATTTCAAAGCATCGACAATTTTAATGATTCGATATTCGTTTTCAACTGGATATATGTAAATTATTAGAGTGGTGTAAACATAATGGATTATGCGTACCGATACAGCGTACCGTATTACAGCGCCGTATATGATTATTTTATCAGCGATCATCTGCTTCTTCGTCTTGATGAAGTTAAGGATCTAGGGGTCACATTTGGCTCAATTAAATTTTTCTCTACATTATAATTATGTAATATGAAAATCTAACTCATTGTTAGGATATCTGAAGCGGAATACTAAAGAATTCCAAGAAGTTTATAGCCTTAAAACTCTTTATTGCTCGTTGGTCAGGCCTCATTTAGAATATTCTTCCATTATCTGGGACTCCCCATATAATGTCCAAGAACAAAATTCGAAAGAGTTCGAGAAAAATTGACGAGGTATGCCACCCGTAAATTAAACATGTTTGCCGAAATGCCTCTTTATGAAAAATGATGTAAGATCAGGGGGAAGGCATCTTCAGTCGTGTTTATTCGTGGCATAGTTAATTATCGTATAAATTCACCAGAATTGGTTTTGCTAATAAATATGCATGCTCCCCAAAGTTCTCTTCGGGTTAGAAATATAACTTTCGATAGAAGGCATAGAACAAATTATGGTTGCAATGAACCTATAACTAGGTGCATACAAACATTTAATGAACTTTGCAAGGAAATTGATTTAACCTTATCCCGATTGGAATTTAAAAATTGTGTGTTTTTCATTGTTTTTTCATTAATATTGTTATTCTTTATTGAAGTAGTCAGTGAGACCCAAAATCGGTAGATGATCCTAAGTCGCAGAATAAACGTCCGTTGTGTACATCGCTACTGAGGGCTTACACTAAACAAACGTGTGTGTTTACACGTCTTTGCCCTGTGATGGAAAAAAACTCCGAAATATGCAAGAATATGCAGCTGATTTGTTCCGTGATGTACCTTGAAGGTATGAAGCACACGTTTATAAAGGGTGATTTTCTAGCTATTATCTTTTTGGCAACACTGGTTTAAACAGCTGACGCACGTTTCGTGTTTTGTTTCACTGTCAAATATCTTCAGTTTGGTCTATAATTTGACCATGATTCGTCTTACAAACGAACAACGCTTGCAAATTATTGAATTTAATTATCAAAATGCGTGCTCTGTTAAGAAAGTTCAGATCCACTTTTTACCGAAAAATTGTGTTCAGCGACGAAGCTCATTTTTGGCTCAATGGGTAGGTAAATAAGCAGAATTGTCGATTTTGGAGTGAATATCAGCCAGAAGCATTGCAAGAGCTACCAATGCATACAGAAAAAGTGACAGTTTTGTGCGGTTTATGGGCTGGTGGCATCATTGGACCGTACATTTTCAAAGATGATGCGAATCGTAACATAACTGTGAATGGTGAGCGTTACCGTGAGATGATATCCAACTTAAACAACAAAATGCAAGAGCTTGACTTGCATGACATGTGGTTTCAACAAGACGGTGCCACATGCCACACAGCACGCGCAGCAATGGACTTATTGAGAGGCGAGTTCAGTGAACATTTTATTTCACGTTCGGGACCGCTCAATTGGCCGCCTATATAGCCCGATTTAACAAAAAGCCTTAAGACTATTTTTTGTGGGGCTATGTTAAAGCTCATGTCTATACAAACAAGCCCGCTTCAATTGACGCATTGCAAGACAACATTGAAGCATTTATTCGTGAGATACCGGCCGGAATGTTGGAAAGAGTATGCCAAAAGTGGACTAAGCGGATGGACCATTTGATCCGCAGTCAAGGACAACATTTGCATGAAATAATCTTCAAACATTAAATTATATGGATCGTACCATCGATTCAAATAAGGATTTCATGCATTTTTCTGAATTTTATGGGTTTTTTTTTTGAAAAACTTTCCTTTATAAGCTGAGTATATAGGTAATTTATAATTCAGGTTTAACCGCTTTTGTCCCTGAAGAACCGGGCAGAATAAAACAACTGTTTTAAATTCTTAAACACAATCTTATACCCCTTACCTTATACCCCTTACCACTGGTTTTAAGTAGTAGATTAACGGAACGTTTTTATATTTTGTTCGATTCTTTTCCTGTTATTTGTTTATAGTACTTCGATTTTTTAGATAAGCTCATTTTTTGAAGATACACAAGCGATATCTGATATATCTTGTAAAACTCAAAGAGTATTCCTTTTTTAACACATATGTTTGAAGCTACTTATCGGAGGCATTTTTGAAGATTTTTTTGTATTTTAAATATTCAAGAACAGACCAATAAAAATGAAAAATGTATAGTAATTAATCAGTTGATAACTGCTGAGCCGATTTGAATAAATTTTTTTGTAGTTCTTTATAATTTCCAAGAGAAGGTTCATACGAAACAAAATTTTGGGAAAACCAGAAGGAGAGGTTGGGACATTGAAAAAAAAATCCAGAAATCACACAGTGGTGCAAGCATTACGATTATTAATTCAAAAACGATCAGAAAATAAGCTTGCGTGTAAAAAGTGAGGTTATCCAATTTGATTGCGGGCATTCATTGTCAAACATTCGTTCCGTAAGGTTTTTTTAAGATATATATTTTTTTTAAATAGTTTTAGTTAGAACAGAATTTGTTGTTTTTAAAGGAGGGATTTATTGGCTTGACTAATGCCTCCTAATAGGCGACGTAAGCGTTGTGCAATAATTTGTCTGAATGTCCACTATTATCAAACTCAGGATGAGCATCCAGAAGAAACTGAATGGAGACGTGCCCATATTGTTCAGGATCGCGGTGCACAATCACCTCCTCAAATTTGACAAAATGTTTCTAGAAGAAGAGCCGTCTAAAATGTAGACTAGATATATTGCTGGTCTGTCATATGCATGCATGGCATTGCATTGAAGTTTTAATCGATAAGCGACGAATAAGTACGTCGATAGCTTTAATTTCATTACTTAAAGTAAAATCACTGGAGACATGCATTCGTAAAAGTCCGTTAATAAGGTGACCGACAAGGATGAAGCAACCAACTATCCGACGGAATTTTTGAATTCGATTGATGTTCCAGCAACTTCGCTGCATAATTTACACCTGAACGTGGAATCTATCATAATCATGTTGTGGAATCAGAATCGTCCCAAATTGGGCAACGGTACGCAGTGGTCTGTTAAGAAACTGATGAACAATGTAATTCAAGCAACGATCATCAATGGCAAAATCAAAGGAGAGGAACGAACTCCGATCATTCAAACCGATCATCCATTCCAGTTTAAGCGGATTTATTCTCCCGTTCTATGGACTTTTACGATGACAATCAATGAATAGCAAGGCCAATCGCTGGAAGTCCGCGGGATTAATCTCGAATTTCCCTGTTTTTTGTTGTCTGTTTCACCATCCTCATCATCATCTTCTGACCCCTTAAGGGTGACCCCCTAAAGAGGGGGTAAATCACGCACGAAAGATCTCCAGGCAACTCGATCCTCCGCCATCGACTCATCAGGATTATGCCCAAGCGTAATCAGGGGAGTTTTTGAACAGCCGAAAAACCAATAGAAAAATATTGCTCATCATATCGCTCTCTAATGATTTCGATTCCATTCAAATATGAAGTTTATCTAAAGACGTTGAATCGGAGCAAGACGAAGTACGGCGGGTCCGCTGCTGATGGATAAAGGTATAGAATTTATTTTATTGGGATAAGGACATGTAAACTTTTGTTGAAAATTTGGCTTTATATTATATGTTGTTGATTTGAGGGCTTGGAATTACGGGCATAGTATAAATATATTGACACGGAGCTCAATACCGCATCATATATCATATACATCAGCATATTCCCACAAACGCCCAGGTATCAAGTTTATATCAGTGCATGCCCAGAACAATTCCATGTCAGACGCTGACGCTGCACTACGACCATCAGAAAACAATAGAAATAGAGGTGCAAGGGAGTCTCGCAGCTGAGTTTTATTTATCATCGAAACCATAATAGCGCGCTCATTGTACTTTGCAATCTGTACATTTAACGTTAAATTAAGCATAAGAAACTGACTATTTTCTTTTTGGATTCTTTTTCGGTCATCGTTTGTTTGTTGTATTTCACTTAAACGAAGAGATGGAAATACTGGTGACGAAATCCCGTCGGAAACACCAGCCTGACTTTCGAGATTGATTTAATTGAGTCGTGTATAAAAACTATTTTTCTGGAACTACGCCGGGCCGTAAAAATATATCAAAAATATTTTGAATCATCCTGGATTAACTAAGAATATTTAGGCATAAGGCTACGGAGGACTTTCCCCAATGGCCTTTTTTCCGCTTTTAACCCACTGTGCGGCGAGTCTTATAGAAAAACGTAACAAATTTAGATCACCGATGAATGTCCTTCTGATCTACCCTTTTGGGGAAGGTCTTTAGATACTTCAGATAACCAAACACATCCATTCTTTGATAACACAGACTTTATAAGCTTCATATGTCACTAACTTGTTAAAGCAGCCAAGCTTCTCAAACACCTGCATCAGCCATGGTCCAGCCATCATCATCCGTTCCAATTTATTTTCTTTTTATGCATTTCAGCCACGTGTCGATCATTCTCCCTCCGCCACATTTTTAGTTATCAAAAACTGCATAGAGTTTCTTGTTGTTTCTTTCTTCTTTTCTGTATGGATATACAGTCCGGTGTGGACTTGGGCCTCAACCAGCGAGCCTCATCGTTAGGGCGATCTCTGCCTAGCTGCCTCCAGTTGAGCCGACAAAGTTGATTGTATGATTCGTCGATTTTGTATGATTTGTTATTTGTCATTATTCATTGTATACATTCCCCTTGATCAACAACAAATCGAAAATATTTCGCCGAGGAACTGAGTCGTCTATCAAAACGAATGCGAATGCAAGATGATCCATTATCAGAAGTGGTCTTCGATTACAAGGTCTCTAACAATTGGTTGAATCTGTAGAAACATTGGTAAACTAAATACACCCTCTGGTCGTAATCATTTTACTCTTTCCTTCACCTATGGTTAAATGCCCATGGAATCTATTGATATCACAGCAAGGTAATGAAGCTAGTCTCAATTATCGCCTGTATAGAGCTCGATCCAGTATAACTCCATAAATAATGGATAAAACCTGCAAACTGTCAGAAACTCCATTCAGAAGCTTTTTATCGCGAATCGGAAGAAGTCGTCTCGATCCGTAAAGCGCTACCGTCGTCGATCAGTTCGTACACAAGACGAGAGAACTAGTTGGCTACGCGTATGACAATTCATCTCGTTGTTGTTGTCATTTATTTTTATTCCCCGATTAGTATCTGAACACTGGGCGACTGTGTGCGGAGCTAGAGCTATTTGGAAATAGTTAGACATTAGACGCGCTTGTGAATAGTACAGATCCGGTCTGAAGAATCGTTTGTATTCGAATTCTGTCGGATCTCAGCACGATAAGTGAGTTTTTGCCAGTCAGTTGTGTTTTGATGATGTTATTGCAAATAAATGTGAACCCCCATACTCACGATGTGCCTTGCATTGCGTTAAAGAGTGTTTCTGATTAAGTTAAAGATTTAATGCGAAGTTCAATCGGGTAGGCGGTTAATTGCATATTTTTCCTTGACCAGTGTCTACTTGCTAGATTAGCAATAAGCGACGGATGCATAAATTGAAATTTATGCAAGTGATCGTACGTAAATTGTAACAACGTGAATGAATGAAGAGATTTGCTAGTCATACGCAATATAAATTAAAGCTCACTGGCACAGTGACAGGCATGTGGTGACTTAGAGTGATTGGAAATGCTTATCTTGGTATTCTAGTTCAAACAAAATTCCCCGAACGTGCGACAAAAGTTTAATTTATCTCCCCATGCACTTGAGCTCATTGAATTAAATTTTATCTTCTAACTCGCTCTAGAACAAGGCAAGTTCCACAGCGCACCTACAATTGTGTAAAACAAGCTGACAAGTATGTAAATAACTCGACAATTGTCAAGATGACATGGAATTATATAATTCATTTCTTTCCGTAAGAGAATACAACAAGTGTCAAAAAACATTTCTAGAAGTGGTACTGGTCGAGGACATGTCTTTGATAGTCTCTCTAGCTGAACACATACATTTTAAATGTTGCTCACTTTTGTAGTCATCTGCAGAGGGATCAAAATAAAGTCGCCAGGTCTCGGATTTATTTATTATCTACAAAATAATAGTGGATATCGTAAAGGATACTGTTGTTGCCACCCACAAGGACAGTTTGACTTTCAACATGTCTAGCGTTGTTAGTCCAAATACTCCTTAAGGAATTTTCTTTAAACTCAAAATGTACCTCTTCGAGTTATTGGGTTGGAATTTGCAGTTAAGTGGGTTACAAAAATAAAAATCTCTCAAGAACTACAGTAGATGGCACTCTGCGGATCTGCAGTTGTTGGCACTCAAAAATAGTGATCGAATAACTGCTAGCTTCCTACCGATTTATTAAAATGCATTTAATGCTCATATGTTTAAGATTAATATAACTACAATGCGATGCTTTGAGAAAAAGTGTGACGGCCGTGGCGTTGAGTGCGCGCAGCCCATGTTCGATCCCGTACGAGCAAAATACTTTTCACGGCCCCACCTCTTTCGAGTTACTGGTGCCTTTCGAGTGCCTAGGTGCCTCTCTTCCACTCGTGGGAGAACACGAACACGAGTGGTTGGTGAGAATAGAGGAGAGGAATATTAGCATCATGACTTCAGCTGAATAATCGTATGTTGGTTACAGATGCATAGGAGTAGCTTTGTCTTTATAGTTAAATACAAACCACACATGTGCAAATGCATGAAGGAGTCGCATCTGCATTGGGCTTTTGTAGTTCACGAAAGAACTAGTTCACAAAAGGAGCTCTAACAAGTGAGCTAAGTGAACTTGTTTAGAATGTCACTTCATTGCAGCGCACTTTGTTCAGTAGCTCAACAAACTGAGGCATACCTTCACATGTTACTCACACTCAGTAGGAAGAACCGATCTAAATTGAGCTGGATGTGCTTGGGTTGTTTTTATTTAAAGTGTGTATGTATCTACCGCAGCACAAGCACTATGATCGCATCGTTGCGTTGCAGGTGGTGTATGTCAAGGGAATTTTAAAAATGTATACGCACATTACGCGATGAATAGATGAACTATCAAGGAGGTTTAATCTGTGCCGTGATCTGATTGTATTCGGGCTTCAAACAGAGAAAGAAGAAGGAATACAATGGTAAGAATTTTCAACCATAACCTTTTTTCAATCACTTGTGTTTGACTTTTTCCAAATGAGTGCGTAGCGTACAAACTCACACTAAATACAAAATTATAATTTCAATAGAGAATTTTTCGCACTACACTATTTTCTCATTAAACTCAAGAACAATTTGAAAGAGACGTTGTGTCATACGAGCTTTATTATTATTTCCCGAGTAGTGAAATACATTGAGTTAATTGAACTAGAAGAGCGAACTACTTTAATAAACAGATTTGAACTAAACTGAGCGCTCTTTAGACTGAAGTGAAACCCACAAGCCCAATTTGCATGTTACAATTGAATTATTACGTGCCTCGTAGAATTGTTCAATTGGCGTCTATAATTTTTTGACAATTTGTTCAGTGAAATTTCGACGCGAAAATTAAGTCTAAGCAAAAAAAAGGTAATTGTCGACGAATTCAAGATCGGTTGAGTTCATAACCATGCAACATTGTTGCATCTCCACGGCGCAAAATATTCTCTCAATGTATTTATAAATATGAATTCTGCCGCAAGTTTGCATTGTCAAAAAAGTATTCACAAATGCAACATCAATGGACTTTACTTTTTTTAAAATGAAAGTCTACATCATGTCTAAGAAGGGTATGATGCTGAGTTTAATTTTTAATAAATACTTTTTAAAAAAACGAACTTTCAAAAATATTCAATAATTAAACCGTATCAAGATACGCAGCAAAGGGCCATGCTTTTAACTAAAAAGAATTGGAAGTCAAAACATGTTCCAAATATCAGAAATTTCTTTGAAAAAATAAGAGAATTTCAGTACGATGTTCTTAGGAACCATTCTCACATGAAAAGGTCCAGTTTTCAGTTTCCCTGCAATCCTGCAATAAAACAAAAATCATTTCAAATTTGATCGCAGTTTGACTGTCACATTGCTTTTATGAACGCATTTGCCGACTCTGCACTCTCTCATGCACAGTCACTGCAGTTTATTTACATTTATGAACGCAAGTCTTGCAGGGCTGCTGCAGTGTGACGTTTATGAACTCGGCCATAGTTTGACGTTGTTACAAATGGTCCTCGAAGTACACTTTTGGATGCTCAAAAATTCGAACATTCCATATATCGGAATGACTCGACCTGTATTTGTACGGAACATTCGAAACACTGGAATGAGAGGACGTTAGTCAAAATAAGTTTTCGAGGGTGCTGCGTTCAGCTGACACTTCTCTTACAAAATGAGAGTTTTTGAGTCAACTGGCGATTGAAAAATGAAAATAGATAGTGAATTAGGTTATCGTTCCAAAGCAGACTTGACGGACTACGTGCGTCCGCGACTACGCGATGTCGGCCTTAACAATGCAGTATTATGTTCCATAAATGTTGGCGTAAAGGCTCGACTGTCGCGCGATCTGCCTTTGACAAACGTGCACAAGCTTACGAGGACGTTGTGTCAGACCGCGAAACTCTCAGTTTTCCATATCGAACTAGAACGCGAGCGTTTCACAAACCAAATGCTCTGCAACAAATTCTGTGAATAAAATTTCCATTGAAAATGAATTACGTTCACAAAAAATCAGAATTGAGAAATGAATTTGAATATTATATATATATTGAGGGCTTTGTTCATTACATAGCCCTCGACAGTGCTCTATCAGCGATATTTGTGATATGCAGCCGATATCATACGAAGTTCGAGACTGCTTTGGCCGAGGTGGACATTCGTCTTATCCTGCATTTCTTTGCTTATGTGTAGTTTTGACATGAAATAAAACGGTTTCTGTTTTTCCATGTATTTAAAATACTCCGGGCCGCCTTTCTGTTTGCATTCGCTGCTTAGGTTAATTATCTTCGTCAATTATTTGCTTGTTTCATTTGCTAATACATTTTGCAAATCGTTTTATGATTGCAGGTATATTTTCCGTCATTAGCATACATCAGCACGGATTGAGCACATTTTGTTGAGGAAATAGTTTGCAATTAAATTTTATATAATTTTCCACACACACACTCATAAATTGGAATATGTGTATCAAAATTTCAGATACGAATGTAATCGACGCTAGCCCACGCATCCATCGTAGCTCAAATGGGGTGTGTACTCAGAGGCCACAGCCAACTACTTATCGGACACGCGACGTTTTTATTACCAAATCTGTTCCCATTCGCGCACACTTGTTCATTTTTTGTTATGAGATCATTTGGATCAGTGTTTGATCAGTTTAAAACCGATTCACAAGATTAGAACATGTGAAACAGGGGCAATGGCTGATGTGTTTATGTTTTCTTATCATTTGATGATTTCTTGACCGGGTCTAGCTGGAGCGATACACGTTCAACGATAAATCTAATCTCTGAAAGTTGATTACATACACTTCTTAAATTCTTGTTTGCAGCTCGGTTCTCAAGGGCGAATCATTGTTTTGAATACACTAGTTCTGGTATGGATATGCGAATGAAAGCATTCGTGTCTAACTTGTGCGCCCCAGATAACAATTATCCCATTAAAACGTTATCATTTTGACCTTAGAGTTCATTGAGTCTGACATTTGCTTGCTGTTGTTTGCTGCTGTCGTCAATAGCAGAGGACATTTTTCCCGACTTGGTTCATATTCTATATATCGGCTCTGATTGAACTTATTCTAGACTAGATATAAAGAATAGATTTCAGTGCCTAGAGCGGGACAGTAGCAAAGCCATGAGTGGCATCTCTCAGAGGACTTCCGAAAGTCCCAATTCTTTCAGCACGAATTTGAGCCTTCCTTCTTTCCTAGAAATCTTTTCAGATTTGTTACGATATGGGCGGTAAACTGTGAACTGTCTTAGGTCAGGTTCTTGATGACGATTTTGTTAGTTTCGTGATTTTCTGGAATTTCACAATCCTGCCACTTACTTGATAACTTAAGTGAGGTGGAGTTCAGGAACGGCTTCCAGTTAAATGCGACTGCGTCTTGAGACTAGATCGTCAGCAACACAAAGCATCCTTGGTTGATATACCTTTTGCTGAAAGGTGCCACGATTATTGGCAAATGAAACGATAATGGGACATTTGAGATCCTTAAAGTATCCTTGGAGATCCTCCGTCGTATGGTCTCAACCGCGAACGGAAAGCAAGAATCCATCGCCTGCTCTGAATTGGCCAAGACACCCTAGCGTAGAGAGTCTTCGAATTCTGCCGTGCATTTCCAGAACTAGAGGATGACCGAAACTCCGTCTTAAAGCGGTTACAAAACGGCCTGATCTTAGTGGAAGAGCGTGCCCAGCACCGTCAACGATGGCATCAGCTATTGGTCAAGCTCAGGCACTCCATAGGACGCATGCCTGAGAAATAAGTTAGAGCAGAAGTCACCGCCCAATTCGATCCATCAGTGAAGATGTACAGATTCCCACAAAGCTGTTAGTAGAATATTTTGTTTTCTCTTTATTTCTGGACAAACTGCTAGTACAAATATGATAAGTTACAAGCCTATACATAAATAGTGTAGAAGGTGTGATGGTACACATCTTCTCGAATAGATCATACTACCCCAAAATTAAATGAAGAGATTGGCGTGTGTCATACAGTCACTAGTACTAGAACCACAAAGATCTTTTGTACCCCCCCTTCTTCTGGTCTAGGAATTAAGGGCTGTCTTTAGAAATTTGACATTTTTTCTAGATGGGGCTTCTTGAAAATCTCTATCTCTGTTACAAATCTTCTGTTCATCATTTTGAATCTTTCACGGGCAAGGCTTGGGCAGTCGATTCATAAGTGTTCCATTGTTTCTTTCGTTTGGCCACAGTGTCTATAGGTATCTGTACTAATGAGACCCATTTTATGGAGATGATAATTTAGTTAGTTCTCCACACAACATCCTTAGGTCAGCTTAGTTAAGTTCTAGACTTTCGTTTGCTCGTTTGGAATTGTAGTGCTTGATACACTCCTGGTTATTCCAAAACTGGATCGTTTGTTCAGGGATCCATTTGCGTAAGTGAAGATTTGTGCCCGTATAGTTGAATCCATAAAGAGGGGAATCCAACGAAGGGTATCTAAGTGCCTGCTTTGGCTTGTCAGCCTTTTCATTGCCTTCATGGTCTTCATGTCCTGTCACCCAGATTAACGTCAGCCTATTATTTGTGTGTTTAGTGTATTTTACCATTCCCGAAGTTAAAAGTCTTTAATGACTTGAGGACCGCTTGGCTTTTCGGTTAATGATGCAGTGTGCAGCATCGTTAATTGCAAACAGTTCAGCTTGGAGTATTTCATTGCAGAGAGGAATGTGTAGGCTACATCCTGGTCCTATCACACCAGCCGGAAGAGACGTCAAATATGGTCCACGGTTTGAATGACCCTGTGTCAGACAAATTCTCCGTTGAGTCAATTCCGAAAGAGATCAACTAACGTCGAGGATGAGTGGATTGTGGGTCACAGAGAAAACTGTTTAGGTACATAATGCAGCGCCGTTTAATCGTTCCAACCACACCAACGATAAGCTAATCGCCAACTCAGTTCGATAACTGCGGCGTGAGTCGTTTGAAGTAGATTTATTGTATGTCGTGAAATAAGTAAGCTCGGAGTATACGTAATCCAACTCTTAAGCAATAATCACCGGTATCTGGAGTAAGTCTTGAGAACTATAAAAGAAAACATTTTAACCCACCCTCAGCCGGTCGTTTCAGACATTTTCACTTGCTTACACCGCAAATATTTTGCTCAATCAACGAACACCGCCTATCCATCATCTCCTCAGCTGATTCGTAATTGAGCACAATTACCCCCAAGATTATTTGAATGCACTGAATTTACCTTGGGTACCTGAAACTTGTTTTAACACACTTATCCGGCGCAAAGGCCTCACGTACACACACGTGTGAGCGTATGGACTGCTTTATTTAGTTCCTGGCGAAATTGATTAGATTAACGCCTCTTGAATTCATTCATTGAAATTATTGGGAAGCAATTTCAAAATTTCCGCGTATCTGAAGAGCCGTGTTGGAGCAGACAGCTAATCGAGGCTCTTTTGATTAGATACACACAACGCTCAGTCACACTTCTGTTATCACGTAAATACGCGTATTTTTTTATTATTGAAATGGGCAAACAATAAAACTTCGACAGTTTCTGTAATTTGATTCATTTTGCTTTCAGTTCTTGACGATGGCGCCCACCGATGTACAGACGGTCAAGTCAAATGATGCAGAGGAAAATCCGGTGACACCAACGAAGTCAGCTGGTCCGGTTTTACCCGACTGGCTGAACGAGGACTATTTCATCGATGTGCTTGAGGAACATGTTGAGGACTTCAAGGCGATTCAACACTTTGAGGCGGCTCTAACCGGAGGCGGTGGAGAGAACTATGCGTCCATCATGGTTCGAGTTAAAGTGAAAGCGGAATTAAAAGGTTCGATAATTTTGAAGTGCTTCCTTGTGTATGAAACATTATTGAGTGTCGGTGTATGAACCAGTGCAGGTCAATCTTTTGGTTGAAATATGAAATTTCAAAGCTAAATACCCTGTTTAAAGAGGATCAAAATTGATGGATGAAGGTAATACATTACCAACGATATTCAATCAAATACTGATAATGTCGCGAAAAACATTCGGTCACGTAAAAAAAAAACAAAATTGCGGGTGCTTTGATTGGCTTGTGGAGAAATCTTCAATTAATGTCCAAACATTTTATCACTGGTCAAAGAGAAAAGCTAAGAAACAAGCTGTTGCTGTGCTGTCTGCAGTTTTTCAAGATATTTTCAATTCTCTCGTATTTCTCTAGTATGGAGTTAAGGTCCACGGTGGCCGCAACCAACAAGTGTCTCCATATGGCACGACTTTTAACCTGGTTCGTCCAATTTCGTACGCCAATTTGGCTGGGAGGTAGAACTCCACTCATGTGCCCCGCGTTCGAGTCTAAGATGTTGTATTCTGGTACATGCTCGGAGTCTTGGGAATCTTTGAATTTCACTCACCTCCTTGGGAGTCAAGTCACCTCTTTTCTCGAACCTAAAGAGCTCATATTGGAAATTACTTACCAAACCCAATAAAATTAGTCTCGGGTGTACCACAAGGTAGTCAGGAATAGTTCCAAGCCCAGCCAAACTCATCCACTACACTGCTGCCTGGATTAGGCCGGCAGCCATCACAGACAAATACTGGGTTGCTCTTCTACAGACTAACGTCAAATTTTCCAGGAACCGAAGATATTTGTCAATCGCCATTCCTTCAAAGACGAAGCGTCACTAGTACAATTCTCTCAGACTATGCAATTCCATCTAAAGACAAGACATTCACCCATTCTCATTTTCTTTTTACAGATGGTTCAACAAAAGATGTGGCCTACATGATCAAAACCATTCCCCAGGGTGAACAAGGTGCAAAGATGGTCAACATGATGGGCCTCTTCCCGAAGGAGATCGCAATGTACGGCCATCTTCTTCCCGAATTCGAACGAATGTATCGCGATGTCGGTAAAACAGTGCGATTCGGTCCAAAGTTCTTCGAATTCAAGAAAAATCCCGGCAACGAGTATGTTCTCCTGGAAGACATCGGTCCGAATGGCTACAAGAACGCCAACCGGCTGGAGGGTCTGGACGAGCAACACATTTTGACAGTGCTGAAAATAGTTGCCGAACTTCATGCGGCTTCTGCGGTTCGTCAGGAAACCGTCGAGAGGTACGACAGTCAGTTCATGGAGTGCGTATTCAATGAGAAAAATCGTGAGATGCTCGAGATGGTGGGGAAAACATTTCAGGGGGCATTCTTGGTCACGCTGTCAGCGAGACCAAATACCGCCAAGTACGTCGAGAAGTTGGTAAGACTTGACGTTAACCAACCACTCCTACCCATGTCGCAAGAACGCAAATTCTTTAATTCCAGAAAAAAATTCAAGACAAACTGACAGACGTCTTAATTGAAATCAGCAAGCCTGACTTAGACGACTTTAATGTGATCATCCACGGAGACTTGTGGGCAAACAACATCATGTTCCGGTACAACAGCGAAAGCGGCGAGTTGGAGGACACAATCCTGATTGATTTTCAGATAAGCCGATACGGGTCACCAGTCGTGGACTTATTCTACTTCCTTCTGTCCTCCACCAAGCTGGAGCTGAAGGTGGCCTGCTTCGACAAGTTTGTGAAATTCTACCAAGAGCAATTGGCCGCGAATCTGAGGCTACTGAACTACCCAAAGCAAATCCCCACCATTCGAGACTTGCAAATGCAGATGTTGAAGTACGGAATTTGGGGTAAGACATACCAACCACTGTGTCTGAGCATGTGGTTCAAGCAGCTTTCTTTTTTCAGGATACTCTTCTGTGTCTGGAATTATGGCGGCCGTGCTGATGGATCCGAGTGAAAACGCGAATATTGAGAATTTTGTCACTGAGGGCGAGGAGTCACAAAATTTCCAAAAGCAAATGTTCAACAATCCGCGATTTTTGCAGCATGTTGATGTCGTAATGGAGTGGCTTGAATTAAGGGGCTTACTGGACTTTTAATGTCGGCGTAGAGGATACTTGGAGTGTAAATATTTGCAATCGATTGTATTTATTTGTTTGGTGATAATAAATCTTGTTTTCCTTTATAAATTTAATTGGATGTTTTAAGTAGAAAGTGTTAACATACTCTTAGGTAATAATATGGTCCGAGACGGACCTGAGCCAAAGTTTGTGTGTGCCTTGTGTGCTGTTGTGGGTCCCCTGCTGTTTTATTCCGAATAAGGGGTTTTTCGAAGAGGGTTTATACCCTCTGAGCATTGTCAGTGACGCGAGAGAGGTGGAGAAAGAATTGTGAAAAGTTGGTCTTGCCAGGGTTGAAACAAGAACCCTCAACAACAACGGCAGTCTTGGTTCGATGAGTTTATTTAAACTACTTTCTTTGATTCTGGATGTATCCCTTTTGAAGGCCACAGGCTCTGTTGTATTTAGAGGCATTTAATTTTGGTGCCGTTATATTTTAATTAATTTTTGTTTGGGACAGAGGGACCGACAATTTCCACAATCAGCCATTACTTTCCAGATGTGATTTAAAGATTGATATGGTATTTTGTAGAGGTGTCAAAAACAAGCATTTTTTAGTATATGAGGGGCGGGTTTATCTCGCCCCCGTTTAAAAGGTAGGACGCAATTAAAAAAAATTCTTAAAATAGAAAATTAATATTAAAATAACAACGGCAACACTTCCAATAAACTACTTTCCCGAATTTTAAAGCCAGAAACGTGTTTTTATCTAAAATGTAAATCACATTATTTTTGCCAAAAGTTTTTGAAAAATTCGTACGCAAATTTAAATTTTTGAAAAATAATATGAAGACAAAAGTTTGGACCAATTTTTTTCAAAATTGCTATTTTGGTTATTTTTTTTTTTTTATGAGATTTTATAATTGTTGGTATTTATGGCATTTTGATGTTGATGAAATGTTTATCTTTGTCAGAAAAGTACATCAAATCATTTAGCGTTACCTAGAGTGCACCACGAGGAGGTAGGGTGTTGGTAACATAGGCACGTGCCTGGCGAAAAGCACGTGTCCTCAGCGAAATTCCGTAATACTGCGCAGTGGGCTGCCAGGCTTCTGCGACTGCCAGGCGAAAAGTACCTAATCTGAGGGGACCCACGAAGTTTCTTTATCTATATATATACAATTGAGATTACAACTGGACTTACAAGCTAAGAGCTAGGGTGTTGGCTCAGCAATAGGGGCCCTACTGATGTACTTTGTTTAATTCACTATTTCTTATTATTGTCGGTTTATGGTTATTTTTATGTCCTACAATAGCTGATGCTTACATAGGGTTGTTCAAGTCCGTGTGTCCATGGTGGTCGTCTTGCAGATGGTGTGCCAGATTGGGAAGCCGAACTTTAAGATCGGCCGTATAACAGCAGTTTTGTCCTCTGGCTTAGTCCATTTTGCTTGCGCATCAAGGGATAGATGCGATGGAAGCCTAGGTTGGCCTTCTTGAGGGTCAGTTTCGAATGACTGTTGAACTTCAACCCGTCCGTGAAGTTAACGCCAAGATACTTGACCTTTTCGTTTGTTGATATTTCTGTACCGTTAGGGAGCACTACATTTATGCTTCGACATTTGGCTACTGATCTGCATCCACCTCTGGATGGTCTCCTTAATCACATAAGTACTGATCTCCAAGCATTGATACGAATACCCCATTTGGTAAAGGAGTCAAATTTGTTCGGATTTCGACCCTTTGCGCGGCTGTCTGTGGTGGCATAAGTCAGCAAGTCATCTGCAAGATGGCATTTTACTCTGTCAGTTAGATGTGGTTGATCTGCCGTGTCGATGTTGAAAAACCACGGTCCCAGCTTTGACTCCCGCCTTGCTTTCCTCGTTGGGCTGCGTTGAATAATTCCCGCAATTTCTTCGTCATCGTTTCCTGCCGAGTCGTCTGCTGGGCACGTGCACTTAACAAAAATAATAAAATAAAAGAATTTTTTATTTATATATATATTTAGTCCTTGTTTAATGAACATGTGGGACATAGATTGGGCAAGAACCTCTTTATCGAAAAGAAACACACAAAGATAGACCGTTGTGCCAAAAAGTCCCTTCCAATATTTCCAACACCTCCTTAAATCGACATCGGTGACAGGAATCTCCTCAGTATCCTGCTAACATTATAAATTACAAAATACTGGTGCCTGTATGCTTGGAAGGCAGTGCAGCTCTATCTCCACCACTCAGTGTTCGAGTTGGCGTTGATAAATCAGTTAAGGGACGAGCACTCTGCGTCTCTAGTTTTATTAACATTAGCAACGAGTGTCAGCTGTGCATCAATTTTGCGAGGTGGTCTCAGCCGGATAATGCATAATTCCAAATAAACCAAGTGGAAAATGTATAGAAAGCATGACTCAGCAAAATCACTGTCATTTTCTCGAGTACAGTGAGACGCCAACCGACGTAGGATAAATTTGTAAGTTTTAACCCAATTTTTGTTATTGATAGGAAAGAAAGTTGGTTAATATGTTCACGTTTAGTTTTTTTTTTTTGAGTCTTTGAGTGCCTTGTCTCTTTAATGGAGGATAATTCCAATAACACCAATAACTCCATTTTTTTTTTTTGGAAAACGAAGCGTTTGTCCTTTTTCTTGGGTTGTCATTGAAATGTAATCCACCACATACGCACACCAACATATCCGTGTTCTGAACCAAATGCATCCAAGAATTATACAAATTATCAAATGCAACCACCGAATTGAAATTGATCCCACTTGAAGACACATATCTGCAGTATATGTTGCCAACTTGTTGAATTCCTTTTGGGAAGAGAATTTGATTAGTTTTTTGTCACCCCACTCGAATTCAAGAATACAGATTTTGATGTGAGGTGACAGAAAAATGTGGGGTGAGAATTTGTCACCTCGTCTAAGAGAATAAGGGGGAATAGCACTTCCAGTCAACAAATAATAAATGTTCAAATTGACGTCGGAATAGATATCTTGTCGATCTAATGAATCCATAACTGATGTAGCGACAGAGAGAAAACTATTGTTGCATAAACAATTTAAGAGTTCATCGCGTATTCCTCAAAGCCCTCGTATCATTGAACACAGCACTTACTAGATTGCATCATATCGAATTGTATTGAAAATAAATTTCTCAAAACTCCAAGTCATCCGCCCATTCAAGATAAACACCAATTTAAACCAGTTTCAGTCACAAGTTTCCCCATCGTTACCGACCACTGACACATATCTCAACTAATTGCACGTCAAGCAATGAGAAAGCACTTTATCTAATTCTGACCACTCTAATTGACCACAATATTGTATCCCACCAATTCTGGTCCGATTAGCCGCTCGCTGTAGACATTTTCCTTCACTTATCGGTCAGAAATGTTCGGCAATCTTCGGGCAGAACATGACTACACTGTTTTTGCTTATCACCTCCTCATTGTACGTACGTAATTGATCGGAATTACCCCCAGTAAATATTTAATTGCACTGAACGTGGCTTTGTTCTCCGACGCAGAGAGTAGTTAGGGCACACTTATCCCAAGAATTGGTCCCTACGCACATACACAAGTTTGCCGTAATGATTGCTTTTGTTTCAGAGGTTGTGTGTTAGATTAACGCCTCGTGCGTTCATTCATTGATATTTTTTGAAACTACTTGGAAGTCTCGGTGTGTCTGAAAATAGGCACAGGCATTGAACCAAAGTTATTTTGATTAGATAACCATAACTTGCGGTCACATTTCTGTTATATCCACATTTATACCTCGATTTGACGTATTTACGCCTGGAACTTATTTTGGAGCTATATATTTTTGGTAATACTTGTAATTTGGTTCAGTTTGTTGCAAGGTTTTGAGTATGACAGCCACCATAGTGAAAACGGTCGAATCAAATGAGGCTAAGGAGCAGCAAACGGTTGAGTCACACGAGGCGGTGGAGCAGCAAGACGTCGAGATAAATGAGACAGAGGAGTCTCAAATGATCGAGTCTAATGAGGCGGAGGAGCAGCAAGCCAACGAGTCTCATGATGCGAAGGAGCAGCCGTTGTCGTCAGCGAAGGCAGCAGGCCCGGTCTTACCCGATTGGCTGAACGAGGAATATTTCGTCGATGTGCTTGAGGAACATGTTGAGGACTTCAAGGCGATTCAACACTTTGAAGCGGCTCTAACCGGAGGCGGTGGAGAGAACTATGCGTCCATCATGGTCCGAGTTAAAGTAAAAGTGGAGCTAAAAGGTGCAGTGATTTCTTTGTGTCTTAATCTTAATCTATTTTGTATTTACCATAATCACCTGTGCTTGAAAAAGGAAATACTGTCAACGTGTTTGTCCCAAAGTGCTGAAGGTACTTAACTGAAATTGTGTTGTGTGTGATGTGTGCTTGAATTTATTTTACTAGAAGTTGGGGTTGAAGATCTACTTGCATGCCTCCATCAAAAGAGAGTGAGAACAATCCATCAATTCTTGTGATAAATATAATATATTTAAGCGGCTGATTCAAATTGAATATCCTAGCTTTTATACGGTTTGCCATCTTTAAGCTAACACCTCTCTGATCCCCTTAATTAATAGTCAAGTGTGGGTTATACTCGTGCGCTGAGGGAACCTATTTCTTTTTTCAGCAATTTTTGTTGCCATGCTATTTTTCAGGCCGTTCAATTGTTAATCAAGATTATGAAGTGTGTCCAGAAAGTAACACGGGTTTAAATCTTTAGATTGTCATTTTTTAATGAATTATAAATTACAAGTACAGGACAGGGTTGTCACTGAATAGCGCATCCGGTAAATGGTTTCGACGGCTTTTTGATGCAGCATTTAGTTTCCTCATGCAATGTTGATGTTCAATAATCCATTCCAGGCTACAGTCCATGGAATACAGTCCAGAACCAGTCATGTAGTTCTGTCGGGAATAAACATGTAGAGAGCTTCTTGAAATTAACAATTGATATTCCTGGATTTTCACCAACACTCCGCAACATGCTGCAATATTGCAATTTGACGACCGGTGTGTTCAGCGTCTCCTCCTGATCCAGACTCCCTGAATTTTTCAATTAAACTCTAACTATACAGTCGCATCGCGATAATCCGTACCCGGATGAATCGAATCCACAATAATTTGTAATAAACTGCTTGTCTCTTTAGAAATCGTCGCCAATTCATGAAATGTTCGTACATTTTGCTCCCCTCGCTATTTCGTATTTTATTTGCAATGCAATGAACACAAAACCCCTTTTAAATCGTTTTTAAACTTCTCTTAGTCCTTAATGCAAAAGTAAAAGAACCATTAACATTTGCAGACGATTCTGTTGCCTTGATGTCGCCTTACATTTGTTTCATTAGAGTTGCGATTAAATTGCAACAATGTCCAACAAGCACCCATGCTGTTGTGGATTGGTGCGTCGACCCCTACTCACTGGGGCCTACACAGCCAAGGTTCGATACCAGGTTCTAGCAAAATACATTTCACGGACCCTCCTCTTTCGAGTCACTGACAATGATCAAAAAGTATAACTGTCTAGAAAAGGCTGTTCGGAGTCTGCATAAAACTGCAGGTCCCGGAAACTCGTTAATTCGAAATCTCAACAATTCGTAACCTGCGGTAATTCGCAAGAAATGTTATTCGAATTATTGGGCTTCGACTGTAATCCATATTCACAAAGTCAGCGACTAATCATCAATGACACGAGAAGGCCATAAAACTCTATCTTTACCTCAAGCCCCCTGCTCCGAAAAGTTCTCGCTCTATCACCTAAAATGTCCACCTCATTGGATAACAACAAACCATCTTTGGATTTGACTCCTTTGATGATGTTGAATTTCCTTCCTCTAAGTCGGGGAATGGTTTGTCCCACCGTATGCGTGGGGCCACTCTTGGTTCCCTCCTTGACGGAAGAGGTACTATATCAGTGATGTACAGCAAACACAACACCAGGTGATGATTTGGTCTCCTAGCAGTTGCCCTCCTCGAGGTGGGGACGGGCGAAATCATTTGCGTAGAAGATTGACCACGTATACCGACTCTCCTGGTGGGCCAGTTCCCCATTTGGAGCCAGGGTCCCTTCTGTAGCCAGGCCTGAATAGTGGCAATATGTGAGCGTATGTTGGCCGGCCTGTCATACTCGGCAGACGAGCCTAGCCCGAAGGACTTACTACGTAATGTTAAGAGGGAATGCTCAGAATGGTTCAGTTCTTATTAATTTATAAATGCAGTCAGTGAAAGCGTGCACATTAGAACCCTACTCGTTCCATCATTTCAACATACAAACCGAGAATGCCATTTATTCAAATGTTACCCTGTAGTTACCTTCATGAATGTGTAAAATGTTAATTTTCTAAATCGATTTCATTCCGCTGCAATACATGACTTATTTCCATTCCGCAGACGGCTCAACAAAAGACGTTGCCTACATGATCAAAACCATTCCCCAAGGTGAACAAGGTGCAATGATGGTCAACATGATGGGCCTCTTCCCAAAGGAGATCGCAATGTACGGCCAGCTTCTTCCCGAGTTCGAACAAATGTATCGCGATGTCGGTAAAACAGTGCGATTCGGCCCAAAGTTCTTCGAATTCAAGAAAAACCCCGGCAACGAGTATGTTCTCCTGGAAGACATCGGTCCGAATGGCTACAAGAACGCCAACCGGCTGGAGGGTCTGGACGAGCAACACATTTTGACGGTGCTGAAAATAGTTGCTGAGCTGCATGCCGCCTCCGCTGTCCGCTGTGAAGCATTCGGCGAGTATGAAGATCAGTTTATGGACAGCATATTTAGCGAAAAACATCGGCCGATGCTCGAGATGATGGGAAAAACATACCAAACAACTCTTTTCGAGTGTCTATCAGCGAGGCCAAATACCGCCAAGTACGTCGAAAAGTTGGTAAGCATCATGACCCCGCCAACAGAGCGTTCAATTATATCCATTAATTCTAGAAAACCTTTCAAGAAAACATGGTGAGCATGATGATCGAAGCAAATAATATCGATCTGAACGAATTTAACGTGGTCATTCATGGGGATCTTTGGGCAAACAACGTCATGTTCCGATACAACAGCGAAAGCGGGGAGTTGGAGGATACAATTCTGGTGGATTTCCAGATGAGCAGATATGCGTCACCGGTCGTGGACTTGTTATACTTCCTTCTGTCCTCCACCAAGCTGGAGCTGAAGGTGGCCTGCTTCGATAAGTTTGTAAAGTTCTACCACGAGCAATTGACGGAGAACCTGAGGCTACTGAATTACTCAAAGAAAATCCCCACGCTGCGTGACTTTCACATACAAATACTGAAGCGCGGTGTTTTAGGTAAGACATTCTTATATAGACAAATCCGGAATAAACTTGCTTTGGTTTCAGCTTTTACCTTTGTGACTGGCATCATGGCCACCGTGCTGATGAATCCCTGTGAAGATGCGAATATTGAGAATTTCATGAATGAAGGCGAAGGATCACAAAATTTTCAAAAGCAGATGTTCAACAACCCACGGTTTCTGAAGCACGCAGAGGTCGTCTTGGAGTGGCTTGACTTGAGGGGTTTACTGGAATTTTAAGTCCCGGTCTGACTGAGTGTAAATACGAATTAATTAATGTACAGTAGATTATACGGATGTGATTATAAAGTTAGATGATAAAGTTGGCTTGCTTGACGTTATCATTTTTATTTCATTTACCTCTTCTGTGGTGGTGATTTCTTCAGTGCTCCAGCAAACAGTGCATCCGCAAAGTTTTACTTGTTTGGTTCGCTTTGTGACGATGCTGCATCACGCGACATTATTTCTTTCGAAATGATTGATACAGATGAAGACTGCTTGTGAATGAGAAAGCGAGCATGCATCGACTGACCGCTGTGATCATGCGACTTGACAACACTCGATTATGGGGCTACGTGAACTCCTTGGGCCGCTTTTATACGGTCAAATATCGACGGATCAATTTCGAGGTTTGTTGGCAAGGGAAGGGGAAAGTACGGGAGGCTGCCGCGTCGCATGTGTGCGGATATCGTACCAGCTTTTCATTCTCAATGTTGGCTATCGGATGCATGTAACGCATGTAAAGGTTCCGGCACATTGCGGCAGCGTCAGCAATACTTTGACCGATACATAAAATACATGTGTTCTTATAGGAGATCACACATAGACCAACGCTGACCTAACACGACTGACGTAGTCCGCTCACTTTTCTCTCTCCTTCAACGTTGGCAATCTTCAAATGCCTTACCTGTTAAACGGCGATGACGAGACAAATTCCAAATGTCTCACTTAATTTGGACGAGGATGAACAGTCCCCCGACGAGGTAGTAGGGAGTATGTGAGCGTGAGCGGAATCTCAACTGCGTTTGTCCGTTCCATAAGAAAGGAGACCCCCTTTGATTGCGCCAACTATCGCGGGATCAGTCTCCCTATCAGCGCGTTCAAGATCCTCTCTGCAGTTTTGTGTTAACGGTGAAACTATTCGTCAATAATCTGATAGGTCCTTATCAGTACAGTTTCAGGACGTGAAAGTCCACCATCGACCAAATCTTCACACTACAGCTGATCCTGGAAAAGACCCAAGATATGCAGATCGTCCCTCCACCTATTCGTTGATTTCAAGGCCTGTCATATGCGACGTGAGTAGAGACGAGCTACACAGCCCCATATCGAGTTTGGATAGTCTTGCCAAACTTGTCAGCTTGTGCAGAATGACGATGGAGAACTCTCGCTGCTCCAACAAGTTCAGTAACGAACTCACCGAGACCTTCAACGTCAAAAAAGTTTTTAGACCAGGCGACACGCTGTCATGTGATTTCTTCAATATCATACTTGAGAAAATCGTCCGAAACTCAAACGTCAACATCAGAGGCACGATCTGCCACAGGTCCGATCAACTGCTTGCTTACGGGGACGACATTGACGAAGACAGCGAACCGTCAATTAGGCGTTTGGCATAGAAGAGGAATCGACTAAAATAGGTCTGACATTTGATCAGAGCAAAACAAACTACATGCGGTCATCACGGAAGGACGCACAACATCGTATTTTCGGAAAGAGTGTCATAATGGGCAGCAGAAATTTTGAGGTAGTCAAAGACTTCGTCTACCTCGGCTCTGCATTTAACAGGGACAATAACCAGTACCGAGATCAAGCGCAGAATTACTCTTGCCAATGGCTGTTCCTTCAGGCTCAAGAGGCAATTGAGTACCAGAGATATCTTTCAAAACAAGCTGACTTTATATGACACACTGATCATGCCCGTCCTGCTCTATGGCGTAGAGACATGGACGCTATTGAAAGCGGATGAAGAAGTTCTTGGTCTTTTTGAGAGAAAAGTTCTGCGTGTGATCTTTGGTCCTGTTTGCGTTGATGGCGTCTGGAGGAAAAGATTACACCATGAACTCTGCGGGCTGTACAGTGTCAAGCACCTAGTTAAGCGATGGCTAGGTCATGTAGAGCGGATGGACACCACAGCTCCGGCCCGAAGAGTCTTCGATTTCGACGTAACAGAGGACGTCCTCGAACGAGATGGCGGACACAAGTGGAGAAGGACCCCAACCAACTTGGTGTGAGCAAATGGAGGCAGCTGGCGAAAGAGCATTGCTAGAGAGACATGTTTCCACCGTTTTTGAAGTGGTTTTGCTCTCAATTTTCAAGTCAATCGCTCTCAATTAAGACAAGAAAAATAGTGTGAGAACCGCAGAAAATAGAAAGAGATAAAGTGAGCAAATTAACACCAGAATGACTTAAATTCAAGCTGTAGGCTTGTCCGGTTTGACAACCTCTCATGGACGGTTGAATTCAAGGTAGTTGCAAGGAAATTTATCAGTAGCCGTTATTTTTCTAGACCCCAAAAATGTATGGTGGAACCTGGTAGGTTTGAAGAAAGTTGATGGAACCTCGCCGTTTTGTTTGGGGAGGACGTAGCATTAAGTGGTAGCAAAGTATTGTATGTACCGGAGCCTTAAGAGACCAGAGACCAAAGCCTAAGTGTCTTTCTAAAGTATGCTATCGAAATTTGAAAGCATGATGCAATTACTTGCGAAAAAATCGGCTTTTAATGTGACGACATTTGACGGTTTAAAAGTAGCTTTAGTATACGTTAACAAACCATCCACTTTGGACCAAGTCGAGGCCAAAAATTGTAACGCACCGATTGAAGAACTACCGGGAAGTCGAGGCGAGGCGACTCAAATGTGCTTCTAAAAGGAGACATCATATTTCTTGTATCTCACGTGTTTGCTTTATTTATCTGGTCATCCTGTACTTCAACTGAATAAGACATTTTCATGGATTTCATTGATTGCTTCCTTGACCATACCATTTTGACAAGCTTCCCCATTTCAGCAAACATTTATTCTCACTATTTAATACGCCAAATTCACCCAAATCATGAAACATATGTGATCGTCGTGGCTTCCGTTTGTACGTGCGTCGGCAACGCCCTTGGAGTCTTATGGTGTTAAGGTACGACAAAAAAAAATGTACCACCTATTTCGAATTCCTGACAATGCTCAAAGCGTGATAAACTGTCTGCCTAAAAATAGCTTGTAGTCGAAGGCAAAAGCCTATGGGGTGGCGAAAAAGTCTGAGATGGACCTTGGCCTAGCTTTTACAGCAACAGTATGTGCTGTGGGTGCTATTGATCGTTCACGAGTGAATGGAAGCTACAGATCAAAACGGCTTTTTCGGCGACAGGAACACTATTTGCCCATTGTTGAGCCGTAAATAGGAAAAGATGGTACATTTGTTGATGGAACCTAGCGACCTCTGCGTGGGAATCGACAAACAAACCCAGAGTCGTTATTATTATTACTGAACATATAAATTATTTATAGTTTTCGTTGCAAATCTCAATTAAGCGTCTTATACCTTGATACCATTGAGTTCTTATGGATTTATTGAAGGCAATTATCAGCTCCGCCAGAATTTATTCAACCTAACTAAGATGACGGGGTTGACCACCTTACTCAGGTAAAGTTTATCCAATAGCCTAAGAGGCCTAGCGCGGGTGCAGATCATGGAAAGAGTAGTTATTCACTTGTCGAAAACAATCTTTTATTGGTTAGTGAGAGCATACGAACGTGTCTGTTATGAAAATAGAATGCAATGGTATACACGAATTTGTTCCCTTTTTTGGTCAACAAAAACGTCCAACCATGGCGATCGCGATTATTTTACTGCTTATCATTAACGTATCGCATTTAATAAACCCTAAGTTAGATAAAAACAGACTTGTGTGTATTGTTCGAGCAGCCAATTGGCTGCTATTTGCACTCAGTTGCCTACTAACCTTGTATGGCATTTAACTGGTACCCAATTTACTCCGTCCGTCTTAAATAAAACCGAGAAATTTGCCAAATTGTTGTTAGACATTTTAACTGCACATAGGAAGACGTTGCCTTATCCATAAATCGTTCTATTCGTTATGGAAACTCCAAGCTATTAGTGGACTATAAGATAGGCACATATGCAGTTGTACTGCATTGCGGTATATTCACCTCGTTGTGACATTCAGTTGTTGTGATAAGAAATCGACACAGTTAATCTGTAGCGATTGCTAGACTTTCTTGCGCTCAGTCAGAGTTTAAAAATTCTTTATGCTTTGTTGTACTTGTAACTCGACGAAACCATCTGGACATGACTCGGTGAGTTTGATTTATATAGAACAAACAATTTCCTTCTAATTCATTTAGTTTTTAATACAGTACACCACGCATGTAAGAAACTTCGAAAATCCAAGAAATTAATTTCTTATATCCGTGTTTTTTTTTTTTTTTTTTATGCAAACAACGCATATAAGAAAAAAAGTTTCTTTTATACGCCCAATGTAGCAATGTAGCTTAATGCATTGCACGTCTATCTTAATTAAATATATCACTTGTTAGTTATTGCAAAATAATCTTTGATTTTTTTTTGTATAAGTAGTTTGTCAAAGTTCTTAAAGAGCTGTTCTTCGATACTTAGCAAATGTCTGTCTTCGTCGTCATCTAAATATCGTTGTAACACGAAAAACGATTCCACTGCTTCAGCCCTAGTTGGCCGTGGCATTGATGACCTCTTTATCTTCCAACATTTCACGTACAAGCTCAAGCTCTATCATTTATCTCCCCGAAACAGTCTTCATTTTCATGTCTCGCGAATCCACAATAATTTGTAATAAACTGCTTGTCTCTTTAGAAATCGTCGCCAATTCATGAAATGTTCGTACATTTTGCTCCCCTCGCTATTTCGTATTTTATTTGCAATGCAATGAACACAAAACCCCTTTTAAATCGTTTTTAAACTTCTCTTAGTCCTTAATGCAAAAGTAAAAGAACCATTAACATTTGCAGACGATTCTGTTGCCTTGATGTCGCCTTACATTTGTTTCATTAGAGTTGCGATTAAATTGCAACAATGTCCAACAAGCACCCATGCTGTTGTGGATTGGTGCGTCGACCCCTACTCACTGGGGCCTACACAGCCAAGGTTCGATACCAGGTTCTAGCAAAATACATTTCACGGACCCTCCTCTTTCGAGTCACTGACAATGATCAAAAAGTATAACTGTCTAGAAAAGGCTGTTCGGAGTCTGCATAAAACTGCAGGTCCCGGAAACTCGTTAATTCGAAATCTCAACAATTCGTAACCTGCGGTAATTCGCAAGAAATGTTATTCGAATTATTGGGCTTCGACTGTAATCCATATTCACAAAGTCAGCGACTAATCATCAATGACACGAGAAGGCCATAAAACTCTATCTTTACCTCAAGCCCCCTGCTCCGAAAAGTTCTCGCTCTATCACCTAAAATGTCCACCTCATTGGATAACAACAAACCATCTTTGGATTTGACTCCTTTGATGATGTTGAATTTCCTTCCTCTAAGTCGGGGAATGGTTTGTCCCACCGTATGCGTGGGGCCACTCTTGGTTCCCTCCTTGACGGAAGAGGTACTATATCAGTGATGTACAGCAAACACAACACCAGGTGATGATTTGGTCTCCTAGCAGTTGCCCTCCTCGAGGTGGGGACGGGCGAAATCATTTGCGTAGAAGATTGACCACGTATACCGACTCTCCTGGTGGGCCAGTTCCCCATTTGGAGCCAGGGTCCCTTCTGTAGCCAGGCCTGAATAGTGGCAATATGTGAGCGTATGTTGGCCGGCCTGTCATACTCGGCAGACGAGCCTAGCCCGAAGGACTTACTACGTAATGTTAAGAGGGAATGCTCAGAATGGTTCAGTTCTTATTAATTTATAAATGCAGTCAGTGAAAGCGTGCACATTAGAACCCTACTCGTTCCATCATTTCAACATACAAACCGAGAATGCCATTTATTCAAATGTTACCCTGTAGTTACCTTCATGAATGTGTAAAATGTTAATTTTCTAAATCGATTTCATTCCGCTGCAATACATGACTTATTTCCATTCCGCAGACGGCTCAACAAAAGACGTTGCCTACATGATCAAAACCATTCCCCAAGGTGAACAAGGTGCAATGATGGTCAACATGATGGGCCTCTTCCCAAAGGAGATCGCAATGTACGGCCAGCTTCTTCCCGAGTTCGAACAAATGTATCGCGATGTCGGTAAAACAGTGCGATTCGGCCCAAAGTTCTTCGAATTCAAGAAAAACCCCGGCAACGAGTATGTTCTCCTGGAAGACATCGGTCCGAATGGCTACAAGAACGCCAACCGGCTGGAGGGTCTGGACGAGCAACACATTTTGACGGTGCTGAAAATAGTTGCTGAGCTGCATGCCGCCTCCGCTGTCCGCTGTGAAGCATTCGGCGAGTATGAAGATCAGTTTATGGACAGCATATTTAGCGAAAAACATCGGCCGATGCTCGAGATGATGGGAAAAACATACCAAACAACTCTTTTCGAGTGTCTATCAGCGAGGCCAAATACCGCCAAGTACGTCGAAAAGTTGGTAAGCATCATGACCCCGCCAACAGAGCGTTCAATTATATCCATTAATTCTAGAAAACCTTTCAAGAAAACATGGTGAGCATGATGATCGAAGCAAATAATATCGATCTGAACGAATTTAACGTGGTCATTCATGGGGATCTTTGGGCAAACAACGTCATGTTCCGATACAACAGCGAAAGCGGGGAGTTGGAGGATACAATTCTGGTGGATTTCCAGATGAGCAGATATGCGTCACCGGTCGTGGACTTGTTATACTTCCTTCTGTCCTCCACCAAGCTGGAGCTGAAGGTGGCCTGCTTCGATAAGTTTGTAAAGTTCTACCACGAGCAATTGACGGAGAACCTGAGGCTACTGAATTACTCAAAGAAAATCCCCACGCTGCGTGACTTTCACATACAAATACTGAAGCGCGGTGTTTTAGGTAAGACATTCTTATATAGACAAATCCGGAATAAACTTGCTTTGGTTTCAGCTTTTACCTTTGTGACTGGCATCATGGCCACCGTGCTGATGAATCCCTGTGAAGATGCGAATATTGAGAATTTCATGAATGAAGGCGAAGGATCACAAAATTTTCAAAAGCAGATGTTCAACAACCCACGGTTTCTGAAGCACGCAGAGGTCGTCTTGGAGTGGCTTGACTTGAGGGGTTTACTGGAATTTTAAGTCCCGGTCTGACTGAGTGTAAATACGAATTAATTAATGTACAGTAGATTATACGGATGTGATTATAAAGTTAGATGATAAAGTTGGCTTGCTTGACGTTATCATTTTTATTTCATTTACCTCTTCTGTGGTGGTGATTTCTTCAGTGCTCCAGCAAACAGTGCATCCGCAAAGTTTTACTTGTTTGGTTCGCTTTGTGACGATGCTGCATCACGCGACATTATTTCTTTCGAAATGATTGATACAGATGAAGACTGCTTGTGAATGAGAAAGCGAGCATGCATCGACTGACCGCTGTGATCATGCGACTTGACAACACTCGATTATGGGGCTACGTGAACTCCTTGGGCCGCTTTTATACGGTCAAATATCGACGGATCAATTTCGAGGTTTGTTGGCAAGGGAAGGGGAAAGTACGGGAGGCTGCCGCGTCGCATGTGTGCGGATATCGTACCAGCTTTTCATTCTCAATGTTGGCTATCGGATGCATGTAACGCATGTAAAGGTTCCGGCACATTGCGGCAGCGTCAGCAATACTTTGACCGATACATAAAATACATGTGTTCTTATAGGAGATCACACATAGACCAACGCTGACCTAACACGACTGACGTAGTCCGCTCACTTTTCTCTCTCCTTCAACGTTGGCAATCTTCAAATGCCTTACCTGTTAAACGGCGATGACGAGACAAATTCCAAATGTCTCACTTAATTTGGACGAGGATGAACAGTCCCCCGACGAGGTAGTAGGGAGTATGTGAGCGTGAGCGGAATCTCAACTGCGTTTGTCCGTTCCATAAGAAAGGAGACCCCCTTTGATTGCGCCAACTATCGCGGGATCAGTCTCCCTATCAGCGCGTTCAAGATCCTCTCTGCAGTTTTGTGTTAACGGTGAAACTATTCGTCAATAATCTGATAGGTCCTTATCAGTACAGTTTCAGGACGTGAAAGTCCACCATCGACCAAATCTTCACACTACAGCTGATCCTGGAAAAGACCCAAGATATGCAGATCGTCCCTCCACCTATTCGTTGATTTCAAGGCCTGTCATATGCGACGTGAGTAGAGACGAGCTACACAGCCCCATATCGAGTTTGGATAGTCTTGCCAAACTTGTCAGCTTGTGCAGAATGACGATGGAGAACTCTCGCTGCTCCAACAAGTTCAGTAACGAACTCACCGAGACCTTCAACGTCAAAAAAGTTTTTAGACCAGGCGACACGCTGTCATGTGATTTCTTCAATATCATACTTGAGAAAATCGTCCGAAACTCAAACGTCAACATCAGAGGCACGATCTGCCACAGGTCCGATCAACTGCTTGCTTACGGGGACGACATTGACGAAGACAGCGAACCGTCAATTAGGCGTTTGGCATAGAAGAGGAATCGACTAAAATAGGTCTGACATTTGATCAGAGCAAAACAAACTACATGCGGTCATCACGGAAGGACGCACAACATCGTATTTTCGGAAAGAGTGTCATAATGGGCAGCAGAAATTTTGAGGTAGTCAAAGACTTCGTCTACCTCGGCTCTGCATTTAACAGGGACAATAACCAGTACCGAGATCAAGCGCAGAATTACTCTTGCCAATGGCTGTTCCTTCAGGCTCAAGAGGCAATTGAGTACCAGAGATATCTTTCAAAACAAGCTGACTTTATATGACACACTGATCATGCCCGTCCTGCTCTATGGCGTAGAGACATGGACGCTATTGAAAGCGGATGAAGAAGTTCTTGGTCTTTTTGAGAGAAAAGTTCTGCGTGTGATCTTTGGTCCTGTTTGCGTTGATGGCGTCTGGAGGAAAAGATTACACCATGAACTCTGCGGGCTGTACAGTGTCAAGCACCTAGTTAAGCGATGGCTAGGTCATGTAGAGCGGATGGACACCACAGCTCCGGCCCGAAGAGTCTTCGATTTCGACGTAACAGAGGACGTCCTCGAACGAGATGGCGGACACAAGTGGAGAAGGACCCCAACCAACTTGGTGTGAGCAAATGGAGGCAGCTGGCGAAAGAGCATTGCTAGAGAGACATGTTTCCACCGTTTTTGAAGTGGTTTTGCTCTCAATTTTCAAGTCAATCGCTCTCAATTAAGACAAGAAAAATAGTGTGAGAACCGCAGAAAATAGAAAGAGATAAAGTGAGCAAATTAACACCAGAATGACTTAAATTCAAGCTGTAGGCTTGTCCGGTTTGACAACCTCTCATGGACGGTTGAATTCAAGGTAGTTGCAAGGAAATTTATCAGTAGCCGTTATTTTTCTAGACCCCAAAAATGTATGGTGGAACCTGGTAGGTTTGAAGAAAGTTGATGGAACCTCGCCGTTTTGTTTGGGGAGGACGTAGCATTAAGTGGTAGCAAAGTATTGTATGTACCGGAGCCTTAAGAGACCAGAGACCAAAGCCTAAGTGTCTTTCTAAAGTATGCTATCGAAATTTGAAAGCATGATGCAATTACTTGCGAAAAAATCGGCTTTTAATGTGACGACATTTGACGGTTTAAAAGTAGCTTTAGTATACGTTAACAAACCATCCACTTTGGACCAAGTCGAGGCCAAAAATTGTAACGCACCGATTGAAGAACTACCGGGAAGTCGAGGCGAGGCGACTCAAATGTGCTTCTAAAAGGAGACATCATATTTCTTGTATCTCACGTGTTTGCTTTATTTATCTGGTCATCCTGTACTTCAACTGAATAAGACATTTTCATGGATTTCATTGATTGCTTCCTTGACCATACCATTTTGACAAGCTTCCCCATTTCAGCAAACATTTATTCTCACTATTTAATACGCCAAATTCACCCAAATCATGAAACATATGTGATCGTCGTGGCTTCCGTTTGTACGTGCGTCGGCAACGCCCTTGGAGTCTTATGGTGTTAAGGTACGACAAAAAAAAATGTACCACCTATTTCGAATTCCTGACAATGCTCAAAGCGTGATAAACTGTCTGCCTAAAAATAGCTTGTAGTCGAAGGCAAAAGCCTATGGGGTGGCGAAAAAGTCTGAGATGGACCTTGGCCTAGCTTTTACAGCAACAGTATGTGCTGTGGGTGCTATTGATCGTTCACGAGTGAATGGAAGCTACAGATCAAAACGGCTTTTTCGGCGACAGGAACACTATTTGCCCATTGTTGAGCCGTAAATAGGAAAAGATGGTACATTTGTTGATGGAACCTAGCGACCTCTGCGTGGGAATCGACAAACAAACCCAGAGTCGTTATTATTATTACTGAACATATAAATTATTTATAGTTTTCGTTGCAAATCTCAATTAAGCGTCTTATACCTTGATACCATTGAGTTCTTATGGATTTATTGAAGGCAATTATCAGCTCCGCCAGAATTTATTCAACCTAACTAAGATGACGGGGTTGACCACCTTACTCAGGTAAAGTTTATCCAATAGCCTAAGAGGCCTAGCGCGGGTGCAGATCATGGAAAGAGTAGTTATTCACTTGTCGAAAACAATCTTTTATTGGTTAGTGAGAGCATACGAACGTGTCTGTTATGAAAATAGAATGCAATGGTATACACGAATTTGTTCCCTTTTTTGGTCAACAAAAACGTCCAACCATGGCGATCGCGATTATTTTACTGCTTATCATTAACGTATCGCATTTAATAAACCCTAAGTTAGATAAAAACAGACTTGTGTGTATTGTTCGAGCAGCCAATTGGCTGCTATTTGCACTCAGTTGCCTACTAACCTTGTATGGCATTTAACTGGTACCCAATTTACTCCGTCCGTCTTAAATAAAACCGAGAAATTTGCCAAATTGTTGTTAGACATTTTAACTGCACATAGGAAGACGTTGCCTTATCCATAAATCGTTCTATTCGTTATGGAAACTCCAAGCTATTAGTGGACTATAAGATAGGCACATATGCAGTTGTACTGCATTGCGGTATATTCACCTCGTTGTGACATTCAGTTGTTGTGATAAGAAATCGACACAGTTAATCTGTAGCGATTGCTAGACTTTCTTGCGCTCAGTCAGAGTTTAAAAATTCTTTATGCTTTGTTGTACTTGTAACTCGACGAAACCATCTGGACATGACTCGGTGAGTTTGATTTATATAGAACAAACAATTTCCTTCTAATTCATTTAGTTTTTAATACAGTACACCACGCATGTAAGAAACTTCGAAAATCCAAGAAATTAATTTCTTATATCCGTGTTTTTTTTTTTTTTTTGTATGCAAACAACGCATATAAGAAAAAAAGTTTCTTTTATACGCCCAATGTAGCAATGTAGCTTAATGCATTGCACGTCTATCTTAATTAAATATATCACTTGTTAGTTATTGCAAAATAATCTTTGATTTTTTTTTGTATAAGTAGTTTGTCAAAGTTCTTAAAGAGCTGTTCTTCGATACTTAGCAAATGTCTGTCTTCGTCGTCATCTAAATATCGTTGTAACACGAAAAACGATTCCACTGCTTCAGCCCTAGTTGGCCGTGGCATTGATGACCTCTTTATCTTCCAACATTTCACGTACAAGCTCAAGCTCTATCATTTATCTCCCCGAAACAGTCTTCATTTTCATGTCTCGCAGTCGTTTAATTCACATTCAGTGTGCACATTCATTTAGCGTTTTCTTTAAAAATCCCAGCCTGCCCGGCTTCAAAATCTGTTATTTCCAAATCGATCGCAAATTGTTGAGCCTTCTCAAGTAATATCGATCCGGTTATTTTTGCATTTTTGTCGGACCATTTACTCATAGTTTTGTTTAAGATTTCGTGCTTTGGCTTTCTCTCCCTTCTCTGATTTAAATTTTTGCAGCAAAACATCTTGGTTTCAATTTCGCGTGACTTTTTTTTATTATTTTACATAAAGTGCTCTCCGCAATTTGAAACTTTTCTGAAACTTCTTTTCTTGATTTTCCCGACTTCATTTCTTTGAGAATTTTATATTTTTTTATTATATTATGACAATAAGTTCCTGGAAATGCAAATTAATTTTGCGAAAAGGAAATTTTTTTATAACCGTGTATTCTTGTATGTAAAAATAGATTTTGTTGTATGAAAACAAGTTTCTTATATCCGTGTATACGATTACGTGTCTTTTAAGAGGTTTTTTCTTATATCCGTAAAATACTGTAATATAATAAGAAATTTGAAATAATACACAAAATACAAACAGGGAACAAAGAATGCACAGAAATTATATAGGACAAAAAGTGAACGCCTTTCTTTACACATTTCTCGTCGTTCGTGGAATGGCCATATTAATCTATGACGACTTTTATTACCCTTGCTCTCCTTCTTCGCTATCAACAGGCTTATAGCAGGCTGCACACAGGCTACACTCATATTTTGGCAAAATTTAGTTCGTTTGAATTTTTCGGAATTCGAAACACTCCGTATAGTGTTTTTAGGAAGAGTAAATAAAAAGTTCATTAAATTATATGAAATAAACTGCACAACACCAACAACAAATCGCCCATATCCTCATTTGTGATCGTATAAGGTATACTTAACAAACAACAGAAATAAGCTTGCACGTCTCAGAACAAAGACAACGTAGGCACCATTGATGTACGAAATGTATGACTTTTGTTGTTTGACGTTTAGGTCTACACTATTATATAAAGAGGTAAAGTTTGTAAATGGCGGCCGTGGCCTTGTGGCTTGATGCGTCGACCCCTACGAACTTGAGAATACGATACCTAGGTTCAAACCATGGTACGAGCAAAATAATTTTCACCGCCCCACCTTTTTCGAGTCACTGATTATCAGAAATGAAGTATGATAGAGATACCCAACTCCACAGCTGATTGACCCCTAGTCCATCGACGAATTTGACGGATAATCATGAAATTGTTGACGACTATTCATGAATTTTTGGCAGTTATTCACGAAATTACGTAAATGCCGTTCTCTTATTGGTCAATTTGGCTTAAGAAAACAATATAAAAAATGGTTGTCAAAATGTTTAAGGGGCAAGGGAGGTAGAAGTTGGGCACCTCTATTATACTTAATTTCTTCTGATTAAGCTCCAAAGAGTATAACTGTCTAGAAAAAGCTTCTCAAACTGGATTATCCGCAATATATAATTACTGTCTTTTTCAAGAAAAAACAATGCCGTCGTCTTTTATGTAAAAATGAAATTTAATATATTAAATATACAAAACAAAAAAAAAAAAATCTGTCATATAGTACTCATATAACACATGGAAAATACCGAAAGAAAGTAGTGTCATATAGCTCATTAGATCTGCTGACGTTTTCGAATTATAAGACACGTAACGGACGAAATTTGGTGTCCGAATTAGTGAAGTGTTCGAATTATCGTGACTTTCAATGCATTTTATGTTAAATGCACTCATTTGCCGTAGAAATACACAAAATCCTATCAAAACTGGGTACGAAAATTTCTCGCACAGGCAATCAGAAATGTCCACTGGAATCAATAAATTCAGTCCCTTGATCATATGGAAGCAATCAGCCTTATCATGAATCTCGCCCGAACAGCTTTTCGCCCGAATTATTTCTGTTCTCCCGAAATACTCGTATTTCACCCGAACTAACAAAAGCTTGTCATGAATTTCGCCCGAACAAAATTCCACTTCGAATCAGTTGTGACATTCCGAACAAGTGTCATTTTGACAAGTAGCGAAGTATTCAAGTAGGAAAATAATTTAACAAAGTTTGTGTCTTCATTGAAGTTAGAAAACAAGTTTTTATAAATTGAGTTTAAGTAAAATTGCACATTATGGCCACGAATTTTAGTTGAAGTTCTTAATGATAGCAACGAAGTAAAAGTGTTTTGAAGACATTTAGGAGATTATTCTAATCCTTTGGAGTTGCGTGAACCCTTGTAAGTAAAAAAACAGAAAAGGCTGTTGTTAACATAAAGCAAAAAAATATTTCCCAGTTACAACAACAGTGAAACTCGCCGCTTGGTTACGGCTTTTTTAAAGATGGACACCAGAATGGAGTAGGAAAGGATCACGTCGTTGCTCTGGCACAATCCTCTTTCAGTGTGATAGTAAACGAAGTATTGGACATTTTGGAGGAAAGACATTGCCCACAATGGATATCCTGACTTGATGTTTGTTGAGTGCAAGAGAGTTGTACTACGCCCCCACGAAAGCAGTCATTAACGTCATAACTGAATGTATTCACTATAAAAGTGAAATACAATATTCAGATAGTGCAGCTGGTATGTGCAAGCAATTGAAACCGTTCATAGTATTGGATCAAAATCATTTTTTTTTTGACAAGGGGGCAGCACAAGCATCGCGTATTCTGTGAAATGTTAAAAAACAAGAATTTTATATTTTTATTGGAAACAAACAAAACTTATACATTCACTTCTTCACATTCATCACATATCTGCAGATTCACTCTGTTGTTGGTGGCTTTGATTGATTGTCGTTAAGTTTGGTAAGCGCTTATGTTGGTCGCGGATCTGGGATCTGGGTTTTCTTTTTCTGCTGTTGATCGACTTTCAGATCGACGGTACATAATTGTCTGGTATGCCAATTTTGCCTCCAAACTACAAGTTGGCTATTTGGGGGCAATTAAATCTTTGGGCTTTTTCATTTATTTTAAGTTTATTTATCACGATTATCCACATGTTCGAATGCAACAAGGAACATTTTCGCTTGGATTGACATTTTGTCCGAGATAGGGGAATTATTTCAAACAAGCCACATTTTTCACGCGAACAGAAAAAAGGGAGACATTTCGGGCGAAATGCTGTTCGAGAGAGATTCATGATAAGATTGAATAAATTATATGTGCGACGGATGTAGTATTCCCAAGATCCAGCGTTGACAATAGTGAAATTGTTACATTTCAGTGGAATTTTAAAATGAAAGTCTGGGAGTTGGTTCTCGTCGAACCAAAGTTCAAATACATAAAAAATAAATAATGATTTATAATAAAATACATATTTTACTTGCGCATTAATAATCGAAACCACTTGAAATATCAATTGAAACTTGAGGCTGACAAATGCAATCAGCTGTGCGTTAAAGTATTCATAGCGTCATCTCTTGCGTCAGGTACTTCAAGGTGAACGGATATTTTGACGCAGACACAACTGAAGTATTCTATGTGCTGGAGGCCTTATTGTAGCTTTTTTCGAACTAGTTGTTTGTGTGATAAAGGTGTTTTGTGTAAGGTAACAGATGTGTTGCTAGAGTGTGGGTCGATTATAGGCGTTGTTTAAGACGAAAGACATAGAATAAGGTTAAGCTTAGCTCAGAGTACCCACTGAGGTCCAGTAAGTTCGAAATAGTAACGTTCGTCCAACTGGTTTTAAGCATTTTTGTCAAGTGATTAAGCTTGTTATGAATTTTTTGAAATAAGATTAAATTGAAATGAAAATGAGAGTGTGTCGACGAGTAGAGCTGCTCTTTTCAACCAAAAAAAATGTAAATGAGTAAATGAAGGCGCTCCTACCAGCTTGGCAGCCTGTGCAATATCCTGCACATATGGTGGCATATCCGGAAGCATATGAGGTACCGCCCCTTCGCCCTTTCGTTTGGTATTTGTTTAAGTAACTGAATGATTCTGCCAACCGGATGCCGATTGGCTAATGCGTTTTTGTGAGAAGGACTTATAACAAGTTTAATAAACTCATTGATTTCCATTATATTCCTTTTAGTCCTGGACAACGCCACCTACCAAGGTAGATGCGGTCAAGACGAGTGAACCGGTGAAGCAGCCAGCAGTTAAAGATGGTGGTCCCGTGGTAGCAGAATGGCTAAACGAACAACACTTTATTGATGTTCTAGAAGTAAACGTTGAAGGTTTTAAGAGGATCCAGCACTTTGAGGCGGCCCTGACTGGAGGCAATGGGGAGAACTATGGGTCCGTCATGGCGCGAGTCAAAATTACCGTGGAACTAAAAGGTTCAGTGAATTTGTTATTTTCATTATATTCTTATTGAAAATTTCAGAGTTAGCTGGAGAGCAAGATAAGATTGTTGATTTTGTAAGTAACGTTGTTTCGTGTTTGGAATCCTTAGGCAAAGGAAGGATGACCATAAAGTTTGTTGCTTTAAGGACTTGAGTAGAATTAATTGCACACATCATTCGGTATTGTGAAAGTCAAGTTCTAGCATGTTGAACGACCCTACATTTGAGTGGATCTCTACACTACCAGACTAGACCACAAGTAGACCACAAACAACTCATACTTCTTCATTTCACTCTTCCGTTCCTTTTGTGACTCCATTTCTCAAGTAAAACCTTAAATGCATTTCACAGATGGCGGTTCAAGGAAGTTGGCATACATGATTAAGACCCTTCCACACGACGAACAAGGAGCAATGATGCTACGCATGATGGGTCTCTTCCCCAAGGAGATCGCAATGTATGGCAAACTTCTGCCCGAGTTCGAGCAAATGTATCACAGCGTCGGTAAAACCGTGCGATTCGGACCGAATTTCTTCGAATTTAAGAAAAATCCCGGCACGGAATATGTCCTCCTCGAGGACCTCAGTACAAGGGGTTTCAAGAACGCCAACCGCCTGGAAGGACTCGACGAAGAACAGGTCCAAGCTGTGCTGAAAATAGTTGCTGAACTACATGCTGCATCTGCGGTTCGATATGAAACCGTCGGGAAGTATGACACCCAATTCATAGGGAGTGTATTCTGCGAACAAAATCGTGAGATAATGGAGATGACGGGAAAACATTTACAGACGATATTTTTCAACTGCCTGTCATCCAAGTCAAAATATGCCAAGTACCTAAAGAATGTGGTATGATCGAACTTCAATTCCTGATAAAGCCAGTGAAAGCTCTAGGTTCTTGTTCTATTTCAGGCAAAGCTTCAGAAACAGCTGACAGATCTCCTTATCGAGTCGAGTAATCCTTATCTGAACGACTTCAACGTGATCAATCACGGAGACCTCTGGTCCAACAATATCATGTTCAAATACAATGACAAGGGCGAACTGGAGCAAACAATTCTGGTTGACTTTCAGCTGAGCAGATATGCACCTCCTGTCGCGGATTTGTTCTACTTCCTCCTATCCTCCACCAAGCTTGAACTGAAGGTGGCCTGCTTCGACAAGTATGTGAAGTTCTACCACGAACAGTTTGCAGCGAACATGAGGTTACTGAAGTACCCAAAGAAGATCCCAACGCTGCGGGACTTGCACATGCAAATCCTAAAGTGCGGAATTTTGGGTAAAATATTCTCCATTCAGATATTGAAGTTGGGGTCTAAATTATTCGGTTTTTAGGTTTCTCCGCTGCAACAGGCATAATGCCAGGCGTTCTGATGGATCCAAGTGAAGATGCTGATATCAGCAAATTCATCAGTGAGGGCGAGGAGTCAGTTAATTTCCAAAAGAAAATGTTTGAAAATCCCAGATATGTGAAGCATCTTGATGTCGTTTTGGAGTGGCTTGACTTGCGCGGATTCCTGGACTTGTAATGCTAATACTGGCCTTAGATTACTTCTGTGTGTATTTGTGTGTGTTTTAGAGTCGGAGAACTTCAAATTGAAATACATCACAGAAAACGAAATTTGAAAATCCATAAAATTGTATTAATTTGACAGAAAATTTGATGGCATTGATGTTTGATCATAACGGGCATGTACCGCGGCTTTCACATAGAGCAATGATTCCTTCGACCTGCAAGCAGCACAAAGTGTTGGTGCCGGACTTACTTAACTACAGTGGCATCTCTCATAAGCGGACACCTGCTCGAGCAACATTTTATAATAAAAAATATTTACGCTGATATAATTCAATTAAAGTAGAATATTGTTTTCAATATTGTTAAAATATCAACTTTGTGACGTGAATAGTATAACGTGTAGAAGATGAGATAATCAGGACACCAATCACCACAAAAACGCCATCTATTCGAATGGAGAAGAACGGCCAACTCCGAAGAGTATTCCCGAAATTGCTGTATATACTGCTAGAATGCCACCTATACACTGATAGATTACGAAGAATCGTGTATGTAAGCTCCAGCGGGGAAATTCAATAGACTCGTGGCGACAGTAGGAACTAGAACCATTTCCATGATCGATGCGAGTCAGTTCAGTTAAATAATTTAAACAGTGCAGTTCAGTTGGAGAATTATTACAGTTCAGTGTCGTGATTAGTGAAGTTTAGTTTGGGATTTTATAGTGTTCAAAGTGTTTATCGGTTCAGCCTGAAAGGCTGCAAGGAGTTTTGTAGTAGAGTAATTGTGACTTACAAAGTGTAATAAAGTATAAGAGTAAGCTAGTGCCTGTAAATAAATTCGTGTATATTGTGAATAGTGAACTTTTGTGTTTCATTAGTCACAATCCAGTGATCGAACCCTGTTGTGTGGACAATTTGAATAATCTCAGGTAGACTCATTTCTGCACAGCAACATTATTTTTTTATTCAAATCCAATAATTTTTATTTTTTCGAACATTTTAAATGTGCGAGGATGTATAGTTTTATTTAATGAAAAAAGTCTTGAATTTGGCTCTACCGTAAATGGACCCTAGAACACACAATAGTTTCGAAATGTAATCTACGATAGGATGAAATTTGTAAGGTTTTGGTTTTCAGCATTCAAAGCAAGGTTTCGAATAGACTCACAAGCAGTTAAAATTAGTATATCATATATTGTACAGTATATTCATATCGGTGCCTGGTTCCAATTCTTCCGAATATTCTTCCCTGGAGACATCAATAGAAAAAACAGATGGACTATGTGCAATAGTTTATCCTTCGTCTGTGAACACATTGTCATCACAAACTGCATATACCATAGAGTGCGGCGGTTTAAAAAGCTATTTAAAAATGTATTGGAACGGAATTCGTTTTACTATTGAGGTTACAACTAGACTTACAAATCTAAAGGTTAGGGTGTTGGCTCAGGTGTCCAACTGATGTACTTTGCTTGATTTAATTTGTATTACTATTGTCGGCTTATTGGATTTTTTTTTTCTTTTTTGTTATGTCCTACAATGGCTGGTGCTTACATCGGGTTGTTCAAGTCCGTGTTTCCACGTTGGTCTTTTTGGGATGGGGTGGTGATGTGTTAGCCGACTCAGCCTCGATGGTGATCGCTATCGCTGCTCTGGTAGAATCCATGCAGCTCTTTGTTCGACTTCGTTGGAAAGTTCTGCTCGTTTAGCAGATTTAGCGCGTAGAGGTAGCGTTGTCCGGGGATTGTGTTTCTCAGGTTTTTGATTTCCTGGTTATGATGGCTGTTGATTTCTAGTAGCTTCTTTCTGAACAGTGTCACCCTGTACTGTTGCAGAGGGATGATGCGTGCTTGGTCGTAAAGCCTATTGTTGCTGTGCTGCATTTGACGGTCCCTGTCGAAGGTGAGTCCGGTACATATTCGCAGTATTTTTCTTTCGAAAATTGAGAGCTTCGTCATGCTGGTCTTAGAGATGGCATAGAGTGTGGCCGTTTATGACAACTGATTTGCCTCATAAGCGAAGACAAATTGCTTAACAAGACAACGGTAGATCATCCAAAGGCAAATTTCATTGTTGGAAAGTCCCATTTTGTCTGTCATCGACACAAATATGTGTGTATACTTCATATGCATTGACTTAACTAGCACACAAGATCTGTTTTGTTTTCCTTTCAGACAACACGTGAGTGGAGAGATGAAGAGCAACATCGCGAAGCGAAGTCTTTGTGATGATCTCTCTTTGCCAATGAGAGATTTCACTTTATTATCCTTTCATATTCACTATCACCAATCACTTGAGACAAATCCACCAGCGAAGAAAATTATGAAAAATGTTTGGCAGACAAATTGAACTCAGTTCTGGGTTCAAATGATTGGAAACAGATAGTGAGTAGCCTACTTTATGCATTCGCGTAGCGGTGCATCGGTCAGTGATGTGCTGACCATAGATTATAGTTGTTTATCTAGGCGATGTTAACTCATATCTACCCATTTTATACCCATAATCAATAATTGGTTTTGATATTGCTCGATACCTACAGTAAGAAGCAAGAATGAGTGCATGTTTTGCTGCATTAAATCCTGCATAGAGCTCATAAAAGAAATTCAAGAAATTATTTGCACATTATTGTGATTATCAATTCCCTACAAAATGGTATGCAACCCAAAACTGAAAACAAAAAACGAACAAAACAAAAAACAGCTCCAATATACTAAATTTTGAACTTCACGTCAACTTTTGGAATAGACTTTATTTTCGGTACTTCTTCCTAAAATTTAAAAAGGGGCTACAGAGGTAATATGTAATAAGGGACTATTTATTACTTAATACGTCTGCAGCACATTTATACATTTTCTACACATTTTAGCATACTTTTTGGCTCTATAATTTCAATTCGAGTTCTCTACCATTCCCGCAGTATTCGCTGCCAAAGCTCATTCAGGTTCGTTAGGGTTGATCGGTAATATCCCAACCTTTTGTCTTTTCCGCAGTGACCACCAATTCTATATGGGATTGGGCTCAAGACTTCGCTCAGTCTCATACATACAATTGTTGTTAGTCAGAAAAGGCAGTAAGTGGGTAAGTAAGTAAGTCATTCCTGCACTATTTTGGATCGTCGTGTTCAAATACGACTTCCTCTTCGGGATAAACGATGAGGCAAAAAAGTAAGCAATTGCGCAAAGAATCTTCTTCTGCAGCTCCTTATCACAACACTCCCTCCACCATGCTTCACTGTTCTTTAACATGGTATCATTAGATTGTTACAAACCGCACTGCGCCAGCAATATTGTTTACTGTTGGGCTGAAACTGATTACATGTTTGCGCCCTCTGACTTGTGGTTTTGATGTTGCTCCTCACCTTTTCTGCCGTCTGTTGACCACTGATGAAAATTTATGAAACTCAACATATAGGCGTCTGCCAGATGTTTGATTTAATACTCATTTACTTACTTAGCCTAACTAAGTAAGTGCTGAAAAACGAGTAATTTCAATTTAATTTTTGGATTAATGGTTTTTGAGTAACCCCCATGCGTCAGTCGTAAAAACACAGTTTCGAGAAAAACGCGTTTAAAGTTTTGAGAAGCAAGTTCTTGGGTATAAAATCTACATACTTTCAATCAGCTATGCCATATCCACATAAAATTCCTTCCGTTTCTTCTCAGGCTTGATTTTCTTCGGCTCGTTAGTCTCTCCGAACAATTCTGGCCTCTCTGGAAGCCTCAGTGAGGTCCTCCTCAGCCTGCGTGATGCACTGCTCATCGAGGAGTTTGGCTGCTGCCAAATTTGACTCCCATTGTCTCTATTATTTTTAAAATTGTGACAAACCCTTCGTTAAATATACATGCAGCTGTTTGGCCAACAATTTCAACACTGTTTTTACCGTTATAGATGCGTTTGGCCCAAAATTCCAGACACATTTGTTGAACGGCTCTAGGGGGGACTAGAAGCAGATGTTTCAAACAGGTAGTCACACAATATGCTGAAGGTGAACCCATGGAGGGACAGAGGCACTTCCACCATAAATCGGCCGCAAGAGTTCTTGAAATTCTCACTTGAAATTTTAAAGGAACATTCTTGAATAGTTATAGGTCGATTTGGGGAGTCCCCATAACTATGTTGTTCCCAGTTTGCTTCGAACTCGCTCCAGTATGAAGTAATAATTACTGATTGACTATAATGACACATTCACTCTCATAATTATATACTTTATGGGTGAACAGAACAAAAAAATGCGCAATGCTCTACTTGTCTGGAAGTTGAAGTTGGGTATATTATAAAGGGTGCTACAGCCCGTAGAGGGCCAGGGCCTAGCTTCTCAGCAACCGCTCGTGTTGTGCGTACTATTGTTATAGCACATATGGGATGGACCTACAGTTCTATGCCGACTCCGAATGGCCAATTTGAGAAGCTTTTTTCCAGACAATGAGTAGTATTGAGCATTGTCAGTGAGTGGAAAGTGGTGGAGCCGTGAAAATGATTTTCCGTCGTACCGGCCGGGAATCGAACCCAGGCAGCGAGTTTTAGTTGCGTAGGGGTCGACGTACATACACCCAAAGCCACGGCCGCCACAAAACGATTAACAATCAGATGAGAAATGCACAAGTGAACCAATGGCCAGCATACGTAATGAGCATAAGCAATTAGTGCAAAATGCCACAATAAATACATTTCTCCATACAGTATGCAGCAAGGTCCAGCCAGACCTATCCCATTCTATTCCCCACTCACTTGGATTTTCAATTTATGATAAACATTAAAGCACCCAGCATATGTACGCTGACAAAGTCATGAAACTTGCTGAAGATAGCTACACATTCAATTAGGAAAAAATGATTCCGAAAATGCAAAAGGTCTGGCTGGACCTACTCATTAACTTAAGGGTCAATTTGTTATCGTCTCAACTTTCGACAAACTTGTGGAAAAAACTGTTGTAAACTACATGTCCATCACAAATCCGGTGTAATGTCTTTTTCAATTCTTGTAGTCAACAAGTATTTCCTTAATTTGTGAAACAGAAAACGAGGTTACAAATTTGTAATTGCGAGTATCAAGTACAAATATGTGGTTGTAATTTGCAGTTTGGTGAACACAATAATCTGTTTCCTTTTTTGGTCAACAAAAACGTCAAATCACAATGTTCGCAGTTTGCTTACTACTTGTCATTAACCTATCGCATTTAATAAGCCCTAAGTTAGATAATAGCACTTGAGTGTATTGCTGCAACGTATGGTTGAACAAGTGACAAGCAGTTGGCTAAGTTACTTGCAGTCAATTGGCTGCTATTTGTTCTCAGTTAGCCACTAACCTTATATGGCATTTGACTGATTCCCGATTCTATTCCGTCTGTGTTTAATAAAACCGAGAAATTGACAGCTTCTATTGTTAAATGTTTGTAACTACGGATAGGAAGACGTTGTCTTGACATTCAAACCGTTCGGAAGTTTCAAGCTTTCAGTTTAGTACAAGATACACACGCAGTTGTGCTTCACTGCAGAATATTCACCTCGCTGTTGCTTTTTTTGTTTGTCTCTGGCGTTTAATTTTTTTTTGTACAGTATAGGTTCGAGTTTGTGTTCGTGGTCTGTAGTGACTTATTCATGAATTGTTGTGCTTGTGATAGTAATCCGACAATGACAACGCGAGATGAACCGGTGAGTGTGATTTTTTTTTTTTGCATGATTCAGTTCACTCGATCATGACTTATAGACTCCCGCGGAGAAATAAACAAAAGGTTCATTGTACTCAAGATCGGTGATCGATCGATTTTTCTTGACTATCATTAACGTCGAAAGTGAGAATTGCGAGAGGGGCGAGTATGAGTTGTACTCGAGGACAAATGTTTTTAAGTTTAAATACCCAGCAATGAGTTTTAAAAAGTCCGGTCACAAGAGACTTCGTCTCCGAACATATGGGACAATGAATGACACAAGAGAAGACGGACTTCAACCTACTTGGGGCACTAAACTTATTGCACCCAACCACATCGGGAGAGGCTTATTGGTTGAGGTTCAGTATTATAGCGCCAGAAAAAGACAAAGGTGAAGACCTGAACCTTCAATACTACCTCAGAGTTCAGCGATTTGAGTGTCCTGCTCCCAGTTTACGGAGAGTTAGTGATAGTCTCCAAGCCAGTTTTTAAAGTGGTATGCGATCACAAAAACATAACTTAACCAGATATTCTCAGCGCTTGGCTTTCACATCGATCCCTTTTTATTTTTGCTATGAAAAATGTCAAAAATGTTTAAGACAGTACAGTTGTCAGCAATTGGGACTGTGGAAGATCGGAGCGGATCTTGAACTAAAATCTTAATGGGAACTGAGGCCGAAGAATCTGCAAAAGAGTACAATTTTTAGAGTGCTTTGCAACAAGCTCGATTTAACTAATCTTCGAAATGAAAAAATTGTCCCTTTGTAGAATCTCATTTCTGGCTGAACTGAATACCCTAAAGTAATCCAAGAGCAGCCCCCCTCCCCCTCTTCTCACCATTTGGTTAAAGTGGATGACTGCCGGTTGGGAGCAGACACACATATGCCAGTAAGCCCGTTGTGAAACAACTAGGATCCAATAGATCCCCATCCGCAAACCATTTGGAGCTTCGAATAAAGCGATGGCGATGGCTGATACTAATGCTGCTAAGGTCCATCAAATCATTAAAACATAAGACGTCTATGTGAGTCATTCTACGTGATGCAATATTTTCTTTCTGCCCGTGATCTCTGCAGCTTCAGCAGAAGTCATTGCAAGGGATACCTAATCTGGAGGCGAGAGTACCGATGACGCAGTGCACGGTTATAAGCCTTCTGTGAGAGTCCCAAGAATCGGCCACCGATTAGGGCGCGTGAGTGTTTTAGATCAAGAGTAGGTCAATCTTCATCAGATGCTTTACAGTACCGAGAGGCATGGATGAGTCTCCATCCTGAAAGCTGAGAAGTCCCCCCTTTCTAGCGAGTTCGTCCGCTTCGTTACACTGTCCGGGCAGACACATAACAAGCTGCAATTCAAGGAAGTCTTAGAGTTGAAAGTGACTGTTCACAGGGATTGAATTACTCAGATGTTGGCTGTCCGAACACCTTCCTCTATTGCTATAGACTCTGCCTGAAAGACGCTACAGTGACTAGGTAGTAGGAATGGCAGTTGAATATTTAGTGCCTTAGAATAGACACCAGCGCCCCATCCTCATTCAATATATTCGAATTTTGATCCACCTCCAGAATTTCAAGGTTCTCGAGGAGGACATTTGCAATTTTGTTAATTTTGTTTATTTCCATTTTTTTTTTTTTTTTTTTGTAGTCTTGGTCAAAAAAGCCTTCCAAGGCAGATGCGGTCAAGACAAGTGAACCGGTGAAGCAGTCAGCAGTGAAGCAACGTGGCCCGGTTGTACCAGGATGGCTGGACGAGGAACACTTTGTTGATGTTCTAGAGGAAAACGTTGAAGGTTTTAAGAGGATCCAGCACATTGAGGCCGCCTTGACTGGAAGCAATGGAGAGAATTATGGGTCTGTCATGGCGCGAGTCAAACTGAACGTGGAACTAAAAGGTTAAGTGATCTTGTTATGTCCATTACATACTTCTTTGCAGGTTTATAGGCTACCCGGCCAATATGATAGTTGGTCCTGTAAGTTTGACTTTAAGATAGGTTAAGTATTGTAAAAGAAGAACGACGGTGGCATATAATTTGCTTTTGTGAAGTCTCCGTTCCTTCCTTTCCATAAAAAATAAATTGCGCACATCACCTGGCTTTGTGAATGTCAAGTCTTGTATCTTGAACGAACTGTCACTTGAGTGGATATCCACAAGTCTAGACTAGAAAGAACTAGATTACATAGATAAAAATTGCAAAAGATAAGATAATTATCTCCTAGAGTACACTTGCGCTTCCCTATATACCACTTATATTCAGACCAGAAATTCGAGCAGGCACCGAGGTAGTGCAGTACAATTTCCTCTTCCTCCTCAACCATGCAGCCTCTACAGAAGCCATAGTAGGGCTCTTCAGGTTTGCTGGCTTGATTGCCTATGAGGCAGTGCCAGTTTGCTAATTTGCTTTCTGTCTAACTCTAGGAAAGCTTTAGTTTTGTTTTGGTTTAGTGTAGGCTACATAGTTTTCGATGTCATACGAGTAACCGTTTCCGCCTGTCTACGATTTGTGTCGTTTATGGCGTTTGTCAATGTCAATGTTTTCACTGCTTTCAGTAGGGGATATGGTGTATCCTGATTCTGTGCCAATTGCAGACCCGCCCCCTTCATTGCAAATTCGTCGGGTTATTCATTTTCAAGAAGATATATGCAGCTCAGCTTTATACACACATCGTAGAGGCTAGATATTGCCTTTAATGCCAATATTTCGATGATCACCTCTTCCACAATGGTCAGCCATTGAACACCGTTCCCCAAAATGGCTGACCAAACTGTTAATCCTGAAGGCTGTGTCTTGATAAAAATATAGTTTCACTTTAAAATTTGTTGGACTTATATTATCATTTAATTGTTCCTTATTTGCCATCAATAACCACAATGTGGTTACCACATTATCTTTATTACAGGTGGCGCATCAAAAACGTTAGCTTACATGATCAAGACCCTTCCACAGGACGAACAAGGTGCAACGTTGCTAAGCTCAATTGGGTTCTTCCCCAAGGAGACCGCCATGTACAGCAAACTTCTCCCCGACTTCGAGCAAATGTATCACAGTGTCGGTAAAACAGTGCAATTCGGACCGAAATTCTTCGAATTTAAGAAAAATCCCGGCACGGAATATGTCCTCCTCGAGGACCTCAGTACAAGGGGTTTCAAGAACGCCGACCGCCTGGAGGGACTCGACGAAGAGCATGTTCTAGCTGTGCTGAAAATAGTTGCTGAACTGCATGCTGCATCTGCGGTTCGATATGAAACCGTCGGGAAGTATGACACTCAATTCATAGAGAGTGTATTCAGCGAAAAGAATCGTAAGATAATCGAGATGACGGGTAAACAATCACAGGCGGTATTATTGGATTGTCTGTCGTCGAAGCCAGAGTACGCCAAGTACCTAAAGAATGTGGTATGATTGAACTTCAATTCCTGATAAAGCCAGTGAAAGCTCTAGGTTCTTGTTCTATTTCAGGAAAAGGTTCAGAAACAGCTGACAGATCTCCTAATCGAGTCGAGTAATCCTTATCTGAACGACTTCAACGTGATCAATCACGGAGACCTCTGGTCCAACAATATCATGTTCAAATACAATGACAAGGGCGAACTGGTGCAAACAATTCTGGTTGACTTTCAGCTGAGCAGATATGCACCTCCCGTCGCGGATTTGTTCTACTTCCTACTGTCCTCCACCAAGCTTGAACTGAAGGTGGCCTGCTTCGACAAATATGTGAAGTTCTACCACGAACAGTTTGCAGCGAACATGAGGTTACTGAAGTACCCAAAGAAGATCCCAACACTGAGGGACTTGCACATGCAAATACTAGTTTGCGGAATTTGGGGTAAAATATTTCCATTCAGAGATTGAAGTCGTGGTCTAAATTATTCGGTTTTCAGGTTTCTCCTCTGCAACTGGTATCATGGCTGCCGTTCTGATGGATCCAAGTGAAGATGCTGATCTCAGCAAATTCATCAGTGATGGCGAGGAGTCTGTGAATTTTCAAAGGCAAATGTATGAAAATCCGCGTTACATGAAGCATCTTGATGTCGTCATGGAGTGGCTTGATCTGAGAGGTTTTCTGGACTTGTAGTGCTGTAAAAGAATATCGCTTGAAGATTTTGCAAATCTGAGTGCGTGTGCTTAGAAGATTTCTGTGTAGTGAAAGAAATCAATGATTGATTAACTGAGTTTTTGATTACGATATCAAATAAAAATGTATAAATCAAACTCAATATTATATTATATTTATTTAATCAATTTTTTGTTTACACTTTATTATTAGTTCCTCTGCGAGGAAGCTTTACACACGTCCAACTTACTAAACACTTACTGTAACTCAAGTAAAACGTGGGTTGAATAAGAACTTATCGAACACTTGTTGTGCTTAATAAACGCACACATTTCTTGTGGTCTTATTGTGGTTATTTAAGAGGACCCCCCCCCAATCACGATTTAGAATTTTGACGATTTTAAATAAATTAACATAAATTAGTTTTTAGGCTTGTAACTTTGCATGCATTTATTTGAAGACTTAAAAAAGAAGAAAAAAATGTTACATATTTTCTTTTTGTTTTTGTTTTTTGTGATCAAACCAAAGCCCCAGCATGTGATTTCCGCTCACTGGAACATCTGAAACCAAGAATTCCTACGGGATTAGAAAGAGTGCATGTTTGGCTCTGGTATGAACAAGGATTATTAATTTCGCACAAAAATTAACAAAATGGCGGACCTTTGAATTTTTTTTTGTTTAAATTCGCCTTTTTTTCAGCCTTAAATCAAGGTCAAAAGCAAAGAAGATCTTCACGGAATTGATTTTTCCTAGTTCATACCATAGCTATATATGTATAGAATCAAGTATTAATTTAATTTTGACGTATTAAATAAATTTTGAATTAAATTTTGAGTAGCCCCATGCGCCAGTCGTAAAGACACAGTTTCGAGAAAAACGCGTTTAATGTTTTGAGAAGCAAGTTCTTTGGTATAAAATTAGCTACTTTCAATCAGCTATGCCATATCCACATAAAATTCCTTCCGTTTCTTCTCATGCTTGACTTTCTTCGGCTCGTTGGTCTCTCCGAGCAATACTGGCCTCTCTGGAAGCCTCAGTGAGGTCCTCCTCAGCCTGCGTGATGCACTGCTCATCGAGGAGTTTGGCTGCTGCCAAATTTGACTCCCATTGTCTCTATTATTTTTAAAATTGTGACAAAACCTTCGTTAAATAAAAATGTTTGGGCAGTAATCTCAACAATGTTTCTACTATTATAGATGTGTTTGGGGCAAAATTCCAGACACAATTGTTGAACGTTTCGTTGTTGTCCTGCTTATTATTCCCTGGACATCGCTGAAAAAGTTCATCTGCTGACAAATTTATGAAGATGGGCTTGATGGCTTCCTGTAAGTCATCGTCTAATTCCGGTGGATGTTTATAATCTTGCAATGAGTCAGGTCCAGGAGGACAATTCTTGTGCTGCGGATTTTCATCATTTGAAATTTTTTGCGCGCGCGCTCTTGCCTAGGCCTGACGCTTCCACCATAAATCGGCTATATCTTCAAGAGTTTTTCAAATTTTCACTTGAAATTTTAAAGGAACATTTTTTGAAAACTTGAAGGGGTAATCCCCTTAAGGCTTTCTATAACTTAACAGTAAGAGTTCTCTGTTTCGCATCCCTCATTTTTTCCTTCTAACTGAATACATGTTCTACTGGGCGCATACAACGCACACGGCACACGTTAGCGCTCTTGAAAAACTTCGTCCTCCCCATACAGTGTCGGTAACAAATGAAATCTCTCGTATTAGATTCACTCCCAGGCGTGCGTATAAAAGTTTCATTTCAAAACACGCACTTTATAAAGTTCTCAGCCAAAGTTTTCATAGTGCGAATCGCAGTTTCGATTCACGTTCATTCGAAGTCATCTGTATCAGCGTAATGGTGATGCTGTCTTTGGGACTGCACTTCTATTTTCGAGAATCTGCTAACAAACGCCAGCTACGTTTATACCCACGAAATACCCAAGTCTTCCTTACTCTTTTCTCGAAATTTCATCCAAAAAGTCATTCCCATTTAACCACAATCAATCAAAAAGTTGACAAAGTACATACTTCTAGGAACAGAATCACTCGTAACTGCTAAGTTGCCCCCAAATAATTTAACTCAAAGCAGATAGCAGTGCAAGGTGTAATGACAACTAATGACTAAACTAACAGCTGTCAAAGTGGACAACTGGACAAATGCTGGTAGCTTCAACTTGTACTCTGATTTTGAGAAACCCCTTATTTCAAGCATTTTGTTTTTTTAAGTATGAAAAACAGCAGTCATTAGTCTGTTCAAAAAAAAAATGGACGCGAAATTGCACAATTTCGGTGTCGAAATTTCGAAGTTGGCCAAAGTGTTCACACTACGATTGAAGCAATTCAATTTGACAGCGATATGTCCACGTCGACATTGTATGGAAACTTTTAGCAAACAAAAAAAAAACACAATCTGTCAGAAGTCTGCTAGTTAACTGCCATAATGGCGAAAATTCGGCTAATTTTGTTTGTTAACACTGTACTTTCTGTACAGGGATAATCTGTTATTTCGTTCGCGATTTCATTCAAATTCTGGTAGTTGAAGCAATTTTGGAATTGGTTTGATGTATGGGAAATGGCGCAATTCCGATCCTAATTTCGAGGGCAACTGCCGAAATGACTCAATTTCGGCTAGTGGGAACATACTGTTACTTGGCTAGAATACACTCACTTATCTACTCTACAGTACAAATAGTTCCCCGTAATATATAACACAAACGAGCCAACCTGGGCACATATTTAATGTATATCACTGTATATCACTGGCCACTGCTCTGTATTCGAGCTGGTAATAGGACACCCTTGTGAGGAGAATTGCTTCGGGAGGAATAAAGCCTCTAAGGTGCACTCTTTTATGGTATAAAAAATGTAGGGAATAAAGCCCCAGAGTTCTGACTCGTAGCTCGTGCAGTATCCACTCCAATTCACTTAGTAATATTATTATCTCTTCTATTTGGTTCACCACGTTGTATTGAACCTCGTTAAGCTAAAAATTCTGGGTGCAAACAGGCCCAAAGGTGTGAATAAAACATTTACTGCGAATGTGCCCTCAGAAGGGAACTCTCCATCTGGTGTGAACAACAATACCCACATATTCTGACAGTAGGTCCATTTTGGTGTGAATAAATGTGGAATGTATTAAGTGATCACCTGAAGGAGGTGAGTGTGCAAAGGAGGTAACTTCAAGAGGAACACTTTGCTGGACACACAACTCCAAAAGCAAAGAAATCAGGAATCGAAAACGGCGAAACGGAATCGAACAGGCTTGCTGGAAAAAAAAACAAACTCCAGGCATGAAAACTAAGTTGCGTTGAAAGCTATAGTAAAACATTAGTTTGAACATATTTTCCGAAAGAAAACATTGAAAATCCCTCGCGATTCAGGTACTCATCGTGATGTACTCGTACCTTAATTGAGTGCGCCAATTGCCCTGGGAAAACTATACTTAGCTTGCCTTTCTTGCGTTGCTTCTCTCAACTTCTAGATCGATTCCAGCCATAGATTTGCTTTCGCAACAGTACATCTATGAATCCTAATGCCCTCACCAACACAAACGCTCTGCTCTGCCAGCTAAAATGGATATGACGTACATTCATAACTACAATTACGTAATGCGCTAGCTTTGCAGAGCTTAAGGAAGAACTAAGAAAGATCGAACTCAAAAAACGTCTTACAATTACAGGAGAAATTCTTAAAGACTTACAACAGAATGCAGTAGAGTACCTTAATTAAAGCCTCCAGTAGACTAGAGCATGTCCCATGCTAATGGAAAGTGGCAGAAGATATGAATCCATACCTCGGAGAACCACCAACGGATAAAAATTCATCATCGTTATCTTTTGACCCACACAACCCGCTAAACGGGCAGCGGGGATAAAGCACGCACGAGAGATCTCCATGCAACGCGATCCACCGCCATCGACTCTAACTCACGAGGAGGTATGCCCAAGGTAGTAGTACGTACCACAATGGACATTCAGTGACTTGCATGGTTAAGGTCCAGCTAGCTTGATCCTCCTACATCGATAACACTCAGGAGCGACCAGGCGAGAGTCTTTGTCGAACAACTTCGTCCTGCCAAGCGCCGCCTACCTGAAGCTGTCACGTATACCGTAATGATGGAAACATTCGTGCGACGCGACCAAACAATCGCAATTAAGGGGTAACCCAAAAGTGGACTTCTGCACACGAAAGTGCTCCGAAAACCAATGATGCTGCAGTGTTTGAGAAATTATTTGGGGGCATAGGCCCCGGCCGGCACTTTACTAGGCGCAGCAATTGGAGCTGTTATTCTTTTTTCAATATATAAAATTTACAAAACGGATTCTTTTTGTCAGTCCAAGGAATTTATTTACAAAGTTGACCAGCATTCACAGTATGTAATTACACATTACACATGTCTGACCCTTGTCTTGCTTAAGAGCAAAATTCTATGAATGCTGCTCTCTAGTATGCAACTGCATTTTATCAGAAATGATAACCAACCTTGTCTAAACTGACAGCCTTTTCTTAGTAACAAAATAATCGTTTTTTGTAGGTATACACTTTTCGATTGACTTCGTGTTATTTTTTGAATTGTACTAGAAATCGAATGCAACGTAACTGTTGTTCTTTTCACGAGTGGAACCCATGACGCCATGGCCGACCACTACTCAGTCCTCATTTATATTTTTGTTTGTGGGTGACCTGATATTGGTAAGAAGCCCATTTTAAGATACCTACATACCTACATTTCGGGATAGATTCCAATGAGTAAGGTTCCCCATAAGGAAGCATGTTTATTGACTAAATTGATATGGGCTTACGATTTTTGTGTATTACATGCAAATAATTTATGACGCATAATTATTGAAATTTTCCCAAAAAAAAATTCAATTAATTTTTATTTTTCCGAATTAAGCAAAATATTGTTACGGCAATAGTATAACGTGTATAAGATGACATAATCAGGACACGAACCACCACAAAAACGCCATCTAGGGAGGAGAACGATCAACTCCGAAGACCATTCCCGAAATAGAATCAATACGGGGAGTATAAATATCGGCACGGTGGTCGATGCTAGTTCAGTTGGGTTAAATAATTATTACAGTACAGGTCAGTTGGCAAATTATTACAATAGAGTTCAGTGTCGTGATTAATAAAGTAATAAAGGGATTTTATAGTGTTTAAAGTGTTAATCGGTTCAGCCTGAAAGTCAGCAATGAGTTTTGTAGTAACGTAATAGCAGTCCTTAAAGTGTAATAAAGCATAAGAAGTAAATCAGTGTTTGCAAAATAAGTTCGTGTATATCGTGAATAGTGAACTTTTGTGTTTCATTCGTCACAATCCAGTGATTGAACCCTGTTGCCTGGACAATTTGAATAATCTTTCTGCGAAACGTAACAATATCTTTGGCTGTTATACAATATTCGCAGTCATCACAAGCAGGTCGCACAAGATCTGCACCCACTTTCACTCGAGCAATGCGGCAATCAACAACCCTTGTTTTGATGATATTACGAAACAGTTCAGTAACAGCTTTCATAAAGTGCAGACCGCCTAAGAGCCGACAGTGCGTTTTGTATATAAAAGTTATTTTAATTCATGGAAGAAAGGAGGTTTTGACAAAAAGCGTAGTCTAATTTGAGGAGTAATTAGTGTTTGAAAATAAATTTGTGTACATACAGTGGACTGTTGAAGTGCTATATAATATTGCTTGACAATCAAGTTGTCAAGCCTTTGGTAAAATTTTTTTTTTAATATTACTTTCATTTGTCAGAACATTTCATGCTGAAACGGGACTAAGGGAGGGCGGATCTAATTATAACAGTGGTGAAAAGTAACAGCCAGAAAACAGTGTTCCTCTCAGAATTAAGAAAGGCGTACAAGAGAAAGATTTCTTCTTTATCCATACTTTTCGAGGTGTCTGCTTCAATTACTCATTACGTCGAGGAGGAAATATCTGCGATGGGTGCAAAAAAAGTCAGTTTTGTGACTTCTTTTTTGAATTTGATCTCCCTCTCCACACGAAAGATACAGCTGAATGTTCATATTACCATGCTGTTGCGTTTTCGTTTTAATTGTACCTATATGTATTTTCATCTGATATTCTATGCCGGGGTGAGTTTCAACGTGTTACCCCGTTGGTTTTCTATTTACTATGAACATGAGCACAGGACCCATAGAGACTAGAATCAGCTTTGAGGAAATAATGCATTATCTGAAGGCGGGACAAAGAAAGAAGGAAGAAGGCGAGACAAAGAAGGAAGTCGAAAAAAAATCAACTGTATTAACCGTACCCAAAGAGTAATAACTGTCTAGAAAAAGTGTTTCAAACTTGGTCGTTCGGAGTCGGCATAAAGGTAGGTTCCCTTCCACTCGCGAGGGAACAATAGCACGCGTGGTTGGCGAGAAGCTAGGTCCTGACCATCTACGGGCTGTAGCGCCATCCATATTATGGGTAATGGTAATGGGAAATGGGTATATCACACGAAAAGTGGGCGCACACCAAATGTACGCAAGGATGCATACTGTTACGTTTTTCAGAAATGAATCCACGTTATCTCAATTAAAAACGAAAATGGGTTCGATCACTGGATTGTGACGAGTGAAACACAAAAATTCACTTTCCTATGCACGAATTTATTAGTAAATACTGATTTACTTATTAAACCTTACTACACTTCAATGACCACGTTTATTAGTTGAATAGCACTGTGCGTTTTAATTATGCCTCCCAACATCACGGACAGGGCCTGATAATGGGCAGCAGAAACTTTGACTTAATGAAGGACTTCGTCCATCTCGGCTCTGCAGTAAACAGGGGCAATAACACCAGCACCGAGACTGACTCTGTCAATCGCTGTTTCTTTGGGCTCAAGACGCAATTAAGTAGCAGATCTCTCGAAACACCAAGTTGACCTTCAACAGACTTTGACACTCCTATCATTCCTGCCCTGTCCTGCTCTATGGTGCCGAGACATGGACCTAGTTAAGCGTCTTCGGATCCAACGCTTAAGATGACTAGGTCATGTAGAGCGGATGAACAACACGGCTCCGTGACCCGAAGAGTCTTCGATTCCGAACAGAGAACGTCCTCGACCGAGGTGGCGCACACAAATGGAGAACCATCACCCAACTTGGTGTGCGCAAGTGAAGGCAGATGGAGAAAGATTGTGCTGGCTGGAGACCATCGAATGCACCCAGACGCATCGCTTGCATTTTTGGCAGGGCATGCACAAACCTTAACGGACCAGCGTGGGAATAAAACAACCTTGATCGACCTGAGCAAGCTTAGATTTTAAATGAATAAATATTGTACAGGCAGTTGTCAACGGGAGCCCCAACAGGCGATAATCAATGATAACGTGATAAAACCTTTTTTATTTTAATCAAAACCAAACCTGTGGGCACAGAGGCAACTTATGCACATAATTTCATGTACCCTGGTGTTGTTGGGCTGACTTTTATATAACTTCATTATAGCACCGTGTACAACAACACCTGTTTCGGTTACGGTTTTATTCGCGATGCCTCAACTGAGGCGAGTTTATGTCTCACATCTGAGAAATGGAAACAGGTGACTAAAATTATTTTAACAACAAAAGTGATTTGAAATTTGTTGAAACACTGTTGTGTTTCAGCCAATAACACAAATTCGGATGACGGCTCTTCATTAAATTTTAATTAATTAACATTAAAAATAAAATAAGGGACATGTTGTAACAGTGGCTTTTGTTCAAAATTGTATCTAAAATTTGGAACATATTTCGCTGAACTTTTCTGATAAATTTGTAGTTGAAGCATACATTCATAATTAGAGAAAAAAAGGTTTGGGTGACCTGTCTCCAGAATTGTGGGAGTAGCTTTGATTTTAGTAAAAAGTGTAGTGTGAGTTCTAGCTCCGCTCGTTGAAACGCTAAAAAATAAACCAACATTTTGAAGAAAAAAACTCATTTGATTAAAATGTCTTTAAACTTGGCAAGCTAAACTTGACATTGTCACTAACTTGTGAGTTGAACGGCAACTTGAAGATAATTTTACTTCACATACTCAACTCGAAAGTTGATCTACTTGAGTTTTTAAAAATTTCCCTGGATTACTTGTGACAGAAATCTATATATGTAAGTTTCAATGGTACACTCGAATTTATTGTGTTCGATTGATTTGATGTTTTCCGGTGTTTGTTTGCACTTTTGAGAACTAAAACTAAACTAATGGTGCAGAATCCGATGGAGATCTTTTGTTAATTGGGTTGCAGGGGGTCAATAATCGACTTATCTGCTAGTATGAACTCATCAAAAGAAGGTCCCAACAACATAAGCAGACAACTTTAACACTATAACTTGTTGCCTCTTTATTAATTATTTGGGGCGAGTTTTCGCTATGCACACACAAATTAATTTTTTTTTTGTTCTTGCTAAAAATGTGACGAAAAAACATAAATATAATATTTCTTTCTCGAGGAAATGCATTTTTTTTTTTAATTTTATTTTCCCTATATTTTATGGTACTTTTTAATTTTTATTTTAATTAAATTTTAATATTTTTGTTTAATGAAACCATGTTTATGTGGCTCATACACCAATCTTCACAACCATGAAGTACTGCTTGAAGCAATCTAATTCTTGCTGCAATTTCCCTCCTCCACTTTTACTCAAGTATTCAATCAACAAAATTGTTAAAGTCATTGTAACACGCTACTGAGATTCGATTCTCTGGGTCTGAGTGCCATCAGGATGATCACAGTGGTTCACAGGAATCCCCTGGTGCTTTAAACGGAGTTACATAGTTAAATAAGTGTAAGCTGTCAGCCAGGCGCTTGTAAGAAAGTGTGGTGTATTTAAAGTATGATGTGGATGACACCAGCCACATAAACATGGTTTGATTAAAAAAATATTAAAATTTAATAAAATAAAAAAATGTACAAAAGAAAATTGTAATTAAAAAAAATAAATTTCATTTCTTGAAAAAAAAAATATTAGATTTACGCTTTTAAGACATTCGAAGAAAAAAATAAAAGGTACGCATAATAGAAACTTGATCCAATTATTTAAATAAATATGTAATTGAAAAATTAAAAAACAATTTTAGGAGGTTTTTTAATTTAATTTTTCAATTCTCTTTCGTCGCTTATGACAGCACCCTCGGCTTTTCATATTCGTTCCAAGACTCACGACCTCGCCCTTCGGCCGTAGAATTGGAACGGCAGCTACATTGAATTCCGATCTTGACAGCATAATTAACAAGGGAAAGAACAATCGAGTGGAATTCAATGCTTCAAAACTCAATGCTGACTGCTGTCACTCAAACGAAGCCTTATTAATCAGGCATTATCCATGAATGGTATTTATGTCGCTGAAACCGGAAAGCTTTCCATCCTTGGTATGTGTATAAACACAACACTTAGTTGGAACGATCACATATTTGAGGTCGCCAAAAATGCTGCGAAATGCAAGACATATTTCCCTATCTTATTTGGCTTTAATTTATAAGTACAGTGCTCATATCTGGTCTTGTGCATCTAGACCACCCGGCACCTACTAGATAGAATCCAAAAGCGAGCGGAAAAACCTATAGGAGACAACAATATTGCAGAGCCATTAGACTCGCTCGAACATCGATGTACCACCTCGTCTCTATCCGTATTTTATCGCTATTTTAACAAACGATGGTCAAGTGAGCTTACCAACTGCTTTCCTCCTCTCCATGAATTCACCCGCAATACCCGTCTCGCCAGGAATGCTCATCAGTTTACTCTTAAGTCTACTTTCGGACGCACAGTTAAAAATTTAGAGACTCGTTCATCGGCCGCACGACACGAATATGGAATGCTCTTCCCAGCCCAATATTTCCCCAAGAATACTATATTTAAAACCAATGTGCGAGTTACCTGTGCTCTCAATTTCTCCCTCTACACCTTCGGCCCGTGCTGTGTTTTGAACCCGGACACTTAAGGGTATTAACAATCACCAGTGCCAGCGCAAATTATTAAAAAAATCGGTATGAATCGACTGCTTTCTTGTGAGTCTCTAGGCTGAAAATAAGTTCGCTCCAATCGAAAACTAGCGTTCCCAACAGTTCTTAAGAGAGGTTTACATGACTTAGTACATGTCTCTTGTGTAGCTGATGCGGTGCTAGTTTTGATTCCATATTACATCGACGCCTATGTTGTTGCGGAATTCACAAGCAATTATGACCAATTGTGGCGTTTCAACTCTGCATCTTAACTCGGTTACCATTATCGGAAATAGATTTTTCCAAATTTCAATGAACGCATGAAACAATTGCAATTTCGAATCGTGGCATAAATTCGTCAAGATCGTTTCAATTTATAATGTCTTGCGTAAATAATCACAAGTGTTCGGCTTTTAATCTTCATGGCCAACTTTCTAAAAATTGTCTTCTCGAAAATGTGTAGCATAACCCAATAGGAGGAAAGACTTTCGGTCGAGAAGAATGTTCAAACAACCTCCAGCAATTCACTTAACAAATTACAACATATATCAACACCGACAGAATTGTGCCCTCTTCAGCACAAAAACCTAGTCAATTGCTGTAAGATAAACGCCACACTACATAACGTGCACTCAATCGTCATAACAACTCTGAGTCATTCCTCGTGGAACTCTCCGTCATTACAACCGGTCCTACCTACTCTATTCAATGAGGTTCTTAACAACACATTCGACAACCAGTTACACCAAAAAACCAGCTACCGGTGGTGCCGAACAGAGGTGAGCACCGAACGCAATCGGTCACACGGCTTCGCAGTTAGAAATTATCAACCATGCCAAATATGGGCGAATAGCAATCTCCCTCGACCGATAAACAGAGACTGTCAAAATTGGTCCCAACGGAGCGATCGAGTTCTTCAGTTGACTTTAAAGAGCCACCAGGCTAGGTATACAGGTCATTTCACTGAAGACGGTACCCGCTGCAATCTGAGTGTGAGTGTATTAATTAATTTTGAAATAAATTGAAAGTGGGTGAAGTTGCCTTGAGAGTGAACAATTACGATGGAATTTGAGATGGGTTCTTCGGAAGGGGTGCGAGAGATGGGATCTTATCGATTTTTCTTGCTTATTCGGAAATGAAGTACTTGTGTGGCAGTTGAAGAGCTGAAGTTTTATTTGAAATTAACCATCAAGCGACTCGAATTTAAGTTAGCTTCTTAGGAGATAGGATAGTGTAGTGACATCCTCAATAAGACAAGTTACGAGAATGGATACAATTCTGAGACTGACTGATCTTTTATTTGGATGACTCAAAAGTGAAAAATAATTTTGACCCGCGTGACTATGAGTGCGATTCCGATTGATTGATTGATTTGGTTGATTGCGTTGAATCAGACCCTAATTTGGTATAGATAACGCTTTATGAACCGATTGTATGCAAGAGTAATGGGTTATACCACGAGCAAATGCAATCATAGATAGTTTACTTATCACTTTGGAAAAAATTTCAGAATTTCGGTAAAAAAAAAGTTACCGGGAGTAGAACGAAATAATAATCTCCAATTGGGTCTGGAAAATATCCCCTAGATTATGCTGTGACGAATCACAAGAAATTGGATTAGTCTTCAGACTCAATGCAAGTTCGTAGTGTAATAGTGACCTCAAATCGCAAGGACTCCATGCAACCATCAGAAAATCAACGTGTTCGATCGTTTCATCAATTGAATGCAACGAGGACAGTTTCCTCGGTTTAAGAAAACTAAGATCTCGTCCTGCTATCTTATCCCAGCCATCTGAAAGTGCACTGTGCTTCGACATTCTCTTGTGAAATTGAAATGTTCCGGCTTCTTTTTCTTTGTGTGGTCCGCGGTGGACTTGCTGCAAACATTTACTTGTTCAGCAAACCTCGCATGCCAAGTTGGTTTAAGTCCTTCTTCGCTTGTGTGATAATCATTAATTGTGGACGGACATGTCGTCCACGTTTGACCCGAAGTAAATCAACTCCCTTCCTACCTCACAATTGTCCTGCCCCAGGGGGTGTGTAACGGAACGATTCTTGCTCGACAGCATATTGTCTTCAACCGTTGTAAAAGCTTCTCTCACGACATGTTAAGAACGTGCGATGAGTTACATAACACTTGGATTGATTTGTAGAAAATAATACATTCCGTTTTTGCAGCATCCTGGCGCACTATCTTCTCCAGTACCGCATTGAATTCGACAAGTTTTCTCCTCATCGAAAATGGCGCAGTTTGCTCGGTGCATCGCGTGTACCTATGCCAGCGTGATGCGTCACAATCGGGATACCGAATTCGGCCATCGCATCGAATAATCCATTGCGATAAAAAAAACATACAATTATATTACATATTGATTTAAAATCAAGTCTTTTCCATGATTTGTCTGTCCAGTGATAGGCCAATCAGTGGTAGAAGTCTGACTGTGAGCACCACATTAGATCAACATGGTCTAAGTGTACTGGTGAAATCACAAGCAGCCCCCACAACCTAACCCAAGCTGCAGTCCGGCCTGGATCTGGACTTAAACCAACACGCCTCTCCAATTAGCGCAATATCTGGATAGCTGTCTCCGGTTTCGCACGACAAGTTGGTTGAGAACCTTCGCCACCTGGATGCGTCGCATTGGCCCTCTGTTGCGTAGTCCCTCGTGTTCGAAGTTGAAGAGACATAGGGCCAATAAGTTGCCACCTTCTTCGTTAAGTCCGTAGAGTCCTGGCTAGGCTCATGTGTCGGTTGTATATCCTCCAGCAAATGACGTCCAAACGAGAAATATTCTTTCTTCATCAGCTTTTGAGATTGTCCATGCCTCCCCGACGTACAGCAGGACTGGGATGATCAGTGTCTTATTAATGGTCAGCTTGGCCCTTCGAGAGAGGGCTCTACTACTCAATAGTTTTACCAAGTTGGCTTAGTCTTTTTGGTAGACCCCGAAAATATACAAAAAAAATGCATGTGCATTTGCCAACACTGTATAGTTCGAGAATTCAAGAATTTTTAAAATCGAGTCAATTGTGTTTTTGTATCTTAACAATATTAAAATTAACTAAACAAAACTAAAATAGCCTCTTATCAAATATGTGACGAGTTAATTGACAGTCGCTTGCGGAGCAATGACGGCTTATTCAATTCACTTCATTGATGCACTTAAAATGTGTGCAAACTTAAATTAAATAAATTGGCAATGTTATTCAGTGCGTATTAATTTGCTATGCTCAATATTCAAAACATAAAAAATAAATCCCTGATTCATTTTAATTAATTTTTTTGACAAATGATATCAACCCCCAGACTACCAAGGCCAAATTTTCACACAATTCTTTTGTGGTTCATCCGCAAAGCGCCCACTCATTGCTATATTGTGTTTATTCAAAGTTGAATTGAAGCCGCACACCGGGTTGTGTGAGGTGTGCCCTAATTCATTGGACCGTCCTATACAATCTAAACAAACACAATCTAAATTATAGCAAAAAATACATTGAATTCGAACGAAAATTCACTTTGTACACACAATAATAAAATCTCGTGCAAATCAATTCGGTTCTTTATTCACTCCAAGGTTCGCACATTTGTTGAGTTGACGACAAACTCATATCAAACCCATAAAGATTAGGATTCGATTCGTTTGCCTGACGCATTCACTTGCAATATATTTGTGTATGTACCCAAGGACAATCAATTGCAAGTGGAACTTTTCCCACTTCCCACCGATTGGACGGTTAGTCATAGGCTTATGTTTGTTGCCAGTATGCATTTGCCAACTGGTACATTTACAAATGATAATAAAAACATAGTCGAATTAATTAGCACTCGAGATATTTAGTCAGACCGTGGTAGTGCTTAAGTTTTCGATCAAATGATGTGCCTGTGAACATTTGTTTGTTTATAAAACCGGCATGTAACTGACTGTTGATGTCTGGTATCACAAAAATAAAAACAGATCTGATAGATGACAACTTCTTACAGATAACTTAAGGGTATTTGATCAACCAGTACTGAAGTAGGAAGCTTGTCGAATATTTTGACTGTTATCAGGTAAGTTTCACTCCTAAACGTCGCGTTTGATGTTCCAATTCCAGCGTTGTTCGGCTTGTTTATTTACGTTTTTTATGTCATTTTTTCTACTTTCGTTTTTTACACGCTGAATTTGTACTAAGCTTAAAGGGTAGGTTAAGTTAGGTACCTGACTGCCTTAAGTGTAGCCACACTTAGGCCAAATGTAGGCCCGCTGTGTTACTACAAAGCGATGAAATTGACTGATGACAGTACTACTTAGTTCTGTCAAGTCTTAGTAAGTCAAAGTGACTAAATCTGCGCGATGAGAGGGCATTGCAATTGCAAAGAAGGTGTGAAATGGTTTCTTCATAGTCTTCCTCCCTTCAGCTTCTGAAAAAGTCGTTTTAGAGTCCATACCTGGTCTTAAGGTGTGAATTCAAGATCAGGTTTATATCTCCCCCTTCAACGGCACAATGCCCTGTTATGACGCCGATTAGAGTTCTAAGACTCAGCGTGCTCGATAGTAGGCCATAATTGCTTTGTGATGAGGCACCCAGTTCCAGAAGACCATCTACGTTTGGTGTGACTAAGCGTTTCAAGCTTTATTAGATGCTTTCCAATAGCGATATTCTTGGACAGGAGTGCGCTTTCGCACTAACGAGTTCTTCTACTTTACAATTCTCTGGGATGTCACTGTGTCCTCGCACACACATAAGTTGGATGCTAAAATACTTGGCCATCTCGTTAAGAGGTGGCAATTGGACGTTTTGAAATTAAGTGTGACTGCACTCAGAGATTTGATCGTTGCCTGGTTGTCCGATGAGGTGAAAATATCTGTACTTTAAATTACATTATTTTTTTAGCTAGCATAGAGCTGCTTTAATGGCTATAGTCTCTGCCTAACACGCTACAGTGGAAACGTAGTCGGAATGGCAGTTGAAAATTCAGATCCTTTGAGTAGACTTCCATACCCACTCCTTCGCAGAGGACCGTCCAGCGTCTGATGTTCTGACCTCCAGTAAGATCTGGGATGCATGCTGGTTGAGAAGTTTCTCTCGAAGTTAAGCTGAGATATCGTGAAGTCCAGAGCTAATCTCCTTCCCCATACGCAACGATTTAAATCTATTCGCCGTGCTGGCAGCGACCAGCCTACCGAGGAGATCTATCGGTGGAAGTTAAAGGAGTGTATTTAAAGCTTGGAAAGGGTCGCTCGCATTACTCCGCTGATGCAAATGCATACCATTCGCTGCACTCTTTCGAGCTATTTACAGTTGGCGTCTTTATCTAACGCAGTCCACCAAATTGTAACCAGTAATATGGGTCTAACTGATACACCCTAGGCCACTCTCGGTTGTAGACATCAATGGACAGTAAGGCTTTTCTGATGCGTTCCTGGATGTTGGGTTTCCAACTTAACTTTGCATGGAGATTAAAGCCAAGGAATTTGGTACTGTTGCCTAGTTTTATGGGAACTCCCCCGATATTGCTGTGAATAAAAGTCACTACAGATAGATCCCAAGGTAGAGTGCAAAAATAATTGCATGGGCTTTGATGTTCTTAGCTTCCTCAATGTCAATAAAAGCAGTGAGGGTAAATTATATGTGCTCGCTGTTTCTATAATGCCAAAAAGCGAGTGAAAGGCTGTTTCTACACATTTCCCCTTGTTGTAGGCATGCTGAGAGATCGATATTTTGTTCACCGAGGCTGTGCTTCTGATGTGTATCCACAAAACTATCAAAATTCAGGAATATTGGACATCCAGATATTAAGGTTTCCGTGGTTTCATGTTTTGAAAACGCTGTTCTGTAGATATCGATGATGAACAAAATATAAAGAACCAAAATTCTCGCTTAGTTTTAATGTTTCCCTATTAAAATTCCGATGCAAATTTTAGTAAAGATCATCTCTTTTTTATCAGTTATTTACTTCATTTACGTCATCGTTAACTTTTTAAGTTTATTACCGGATTTGTACTATGCTTACAAACATTTACGGATTTCTTACCTAAAAAAAATATTTTTGTATATTGAGGGCCTATAACTTTTTTTCAAAATTTGAACGTTTATTTAAGATAAACATGTGCAAAAGTATTATTCAAAGTATTGCCCATCTGAAGCTATGACTTTTTCCCATCTTTCTAGCAATTTGTGGATCCCATCCCAAAAGAACTGCACCGGCTTGGTAGCCAAGAATGAATCAGCCCAATTTTTGATATTCTGCTCTGATCTGAACCGTATTTCAGTGAGGGCGTTCTAGGCTATAAGGCGGGTGGGGTACAATTGATTTGGCTGGTTGGCCGGGTTTCCAATATGATTTTTTGCGCTTGGGTTGGTCGTAATCAAATGTTCATGTGTAATGTTCATTAATGTTCACCATAAACTTTCACCAAAATACGATGACCTTCGGCAGCAATCAGGCACAAAGTTCGACATATTTGAGTGAAAAAAAATGATTGTTGTTTACGCTTTAAATCAATGACATATACTGAAATGAACAATGACAATAGCTTTCCAACGCATGTTCCAATGGAATAATACAAGTAACGCCATCTCTTAGCAAACCGCACGAATAAATTATAGACCCAAAATTTGAACTTCACTGTTTCTAAATCGACTGCCTGTGGCACTCTTCCACGTTCAAATTGATCACCGTACTAGCTGCTGTCCGTCTTACTATTAAGTCTATCGGTGGTAGATTGGGGAATATGTTCAGAGCTGCGGCAATGGCTGTCCTTGTGCTCCTCTGATATATACGCATTCCATCCGCTGCACTTTATCGAGCGTCCTCCTCTCAGTAGGGGTCTGACTACTGATACAAATAGTGGGTTGTAGGCCCCATTTCTATAACCTAAAGCCTATAGAGGTGTACTTTCTTGTAGAAATTTTAGGCTGAAAACAAACACAAAAGCAAATAGTTGATGAATAAGGCTCCTTCGGAAGGAAGACCGCTATACAAAAAACCAATTGAAAAACTATTCCCATTCGAAAGCCACTTTATATTGATAACATGAAGACCGATAACATGCTTCAACAAATTTCATAAAATGAGTATTTCAAATCCTTTTCCCTTTCAGAAAATGTCGTCGGAGACAAATGGAACAAACGGTACCTCATCCGCACCACCAGAGGAAGTCAACGGCAGCTCCGTTTTACCACCACCGGATTGGTTAACTGCGGAGTGCTTCGACGGTGCCCTCCAGACCGATGTGGGTGATTACAAGAAAATATTAAGTTTTGTCGTGGGACCAGCAACCCGTCCCGGGGAAAACTACTCGTCGCTCATTTTCCGAGTGACCATTGAAGTCGCGATAGATGGTGAGTCGACTGTGGAATACAATTTAACAATCTTAACCCATTCCGCTCCCCCAGAGGAAACAACCAAGACGGTCTCCTACATTCTGAAGCTGAACCATTTCAAGTCAAGCATGTCCGATCTGTTCGACGTCCTCATGCTGTTCCCGAAAGAGCAGGAAATGTACGAATCGATAATCCCCAAGTTTGAGGCCATATTCCAGGAGGCCGGCAAGCCCATCATCATCGCTCCAAAGTCCTATAAGCTCTCGAGACAGCCTCCAGTTGATTACGTCTTCTTGGAGGACATTTGCAGGAAGGGCTTCCGCAATGGGAATCGGCTCACGGGACTAGACATGACACACATGAAACATGTCCTCTCCAAGTTGGCGCAATTTCACGCGGCTTCCGCGTGTGTCCATGAACGCGACGGCAACTATGCGGAGCAGTTCATGTACTCGATCTTCACGGAGAAGCATCGCGGAATCTTGACGACGCTGAACAAGTCGGATGTCTTCCTTTCCCACCTCAGGAAGTGGAAGAATTGCGAACAGTACGCAGAGAAGTTGGTAGGTAATCTCGGGACATTCTTTTATCAAAATCTCAACTCAATCTCTCCGAAGGCCGGCACCGACAGCTGCCTGGTGGACCGATTCATCCAGGTGGGCAAGTTCAACCCAAGCGAATTCAACGTGCTCAACCACGGCGACTTCTGGGTCAACAACATAATGTTCCAGTACGATGCCTTCGGCAAGGTTAAGGAGACGTTCTTAATCGACTTTCAGATCGGAAAGTACGGCTCACCGGCTTATGATCTCTACTACCTGATTCTCACGTCAGCACAGATGGACATTAAGCTGTCGAAGTTCGACTACATGGTGAAGTTCTACCATGACAACCTGGTTGAGAACTTAAAGTTGCTGCAGTACCACCGCCCGCTGCCGAAGTTGAAGAACCTCCACATGAACCTATTGAAGAACGGAGTTTTGGGTAAGACGCGAATTCACAAACCTAGAGAAGCACAGTGCATCACAGTCTCTTTCCTTCCGTATTAGCATATTCCGTCGTCTCGAAGATCCTTCCAGTGGTCATGTTAGATCTCGATGCGTACACCAATATCCACCCGGCGGACGACGTTAAGATGAGGTCGATCATGTACAGCAATCCGAAGTATGTCAAGGTGATGGAAGAGATAATGCCGTGGCTAGACAACAGGGGGTGCTTGGATATCTTATAAGTAGAGGGCTGTTATGTTGTGTCTTGTGAAAGTTGTAAAATATTTTGTGGCGGGATCCGAAATATAATTGAAATGTGGAAATTTGTTCTGAATTGTCTTTTGTATTTGTCTTGAAGCTTTCTAGGTAGGCAGGTGCCCTTACGACATTGCGTTCGGGGCTCATTTAGACCAACAACATAGGTCCATAGTGCCCTTAATGAGGACAGGAGGAGGCTTGGGAGGCTTTTCAAATTTACACTGCACAAGTCTTCCGGTTCTGGACTTATCCAAAGTACTGATTTTTTTTTTCATTGCTAGGTTTGGGCATTCGCATAACAGATGTTGGCTAGAATCAATTTCTTCTTCATCTCTGCTGCTCCTGTAGAAGTCGTTGTGTGGTATATTCAGTGGCGATGAATGCGTGCCTAAGACACAGTATCAGGTGAGGACTCCCATTAGCTGCCGCACTTTTTTGAGTCTAAAGCGGATCAGTGTTGTTGATCTCTTTTTATTCAGCATCGGCCACAAAGCCCTTGCTATTGCTCCAATATCCAGACCGAGCCATCTGGCTTTCTAACATGCTTCTTAGGCCAGCGACCCACGAAAGTTTTGGTTCTGAGGTGAAGTTGGTAACAAACACTGACAGATTGTCTTGCGCTTGCGATCACTTGGGCTTTACACCAGAAGTTCAGTATTTTTCTCATTCTTGACCCCACAGTTACGGAATCAAAAAGTTTCTTAGACGACGCGTTGCTATTATTATATTACTATACTAGCTCATAGAATCAGTGTCAAGCATCCTGCGTGAGCTGTCAAAAATAGAACACTGAAAACCCAAACAGAAAAAGCCACCTATTAGTATTGGCTACGAGTTGACTCGAAACAATGCAGCAAATGGCAGGATACTGATGAAGTAAGCCCAAGTGGCAAACGAATGCTTAACCGAGTATTGCTACTTGATGTTAGCACCTGTATAATGGGTGAATGAATAGGGCATAGCATGACAAAATCAAACTTTGTTAACTATTTTTCAAATAATTCAGATATCTCCGATCTTCGGGGGAAATTATAGTTAATTTACGAATAGATTGCAGACTAGAGGCATGATGCGATACCGCTGTCAACTGATCTTTATGTTCGACCGACCCAGCGTATACTGAAATGACGTACAATGGCATTAGCTTTCCAACGCATGTTCCAATGGAATAATACAAGTTACGCCATCTCTTAGCAAGCCTCACGAATTAAGTTAAATATACCCATTTATTTATTTATAATTAATTAAAAAAATATGTAAATAAGTAAATAAATAAATAAAATGCAGGGTCGTTGAACAAACAATATAGATTAAGTATCCCTTAGAAAATTAATAACACGGTTTCAGCGTTCTTGGAATTTTAATTTCAGTTTCTGTATCCTATCAGAAATCAATTTAACATTCGATTTTTTGTGTACGTCTTTAGTTGAGTGATGCCATGGCAAATTTAACATAATTTTAGAAACTTGCACTATTTTTATGTGGCTTTTCGAACAGTAACCGCAGACACGCATACATCATAATCGCTTGAAAATTCAGCTTAAATTTATTTTCAAGTGAAAGTAACGATTTCCTACTAATGAATGGATATAAAATTTTTGTTGCAATCCCAATATTTTCCATTGTTTTACAAATGTGATCATTGAAAGTTAGTTACAATCCATTTAACTGCAATTGCCTTGTTGGAACCAAGCCGGGCTTTCTTTTTCGCGTAAAAACGATTGCCTGCGACTTTTCCTCATTCAATTTGATGTTCCATTTGCTGAGGTTTTTTCCAAAATTTTGATCACATTTAGACAATTAGGCAAATTTGAAAAGTCTCATACGTAAATATTCAACGAAATTTGGTCAGAAACACCACTAATCACTTGGACAACGAAACGACGACGAGTTAAGAAACTGGACCATTTTACGTATAAATAGAAGAAACCTAAAATCTATCAATTTATATAAAAGTCCATCGTCTCAAACAGTATCAAATGCTTGCTCTTTGTCAAGCTGTATCATTCCAGTCGATTTGCCTATAACGCGGTTTGATTTAATGTGACTACAGATTCTTAACACCTGATGGCTAGAGCTGTGGTGTGCCCTAAATCCAAATTGTTCATTGAGTTTGGCCTGTATCTTTCAGGAGGCTTACCAAATTTTGGCATTGGAATAACTTTGGCCGACTTCCGAGAATCTGGAAAATATTAAAATTTCGAGACACGCATTTATAAGAAACTAGATTCGTACCCGGCTTTGCCCGGGTTTGTTTCTTCAACCGGTACTTTACCTGTAGTGAAAATATTCCGTATAATAAATGTTTACTCCGCACTTTTTAATTTAAAACAATAATAAGACTGCTCGAACCAGAACTCAGAGAAGAATTTGAATTTTCTTTTGTCATTGATGCCTATCCCAATCTCCCATTCACATCCCTACTCATAATGAGTACAGTTCGTTGACAGTGTGCATGCATACATGTTGAAGTTTGAATTTTTTCTCTGTTTTTCTCAATTTACACACAAAGTGGAGGGATATCAAGCGATTCATAAAAAAAAAGTTCTTGGAAATCCCATCTATGTACCTGCATGCGATGTTCACTTGTTGTGCAAAAAGTCAAACTTCATGAACCATGAAAAAAATTATCTTGTAACACATTATGTAATTATTTTTTTTTATTATTTAATAATCCGTTCAGAAGTTCAATATTCACAATTTCAGCAAAATTTAATGATTTGTGTGTAGCTGTGTATATGTACATGCATAGATAGTTTGGGTATGACAAAATAAGAAAAGTGCGAAAATGTTTATTATTTCCTTTTCGTTTGGTGACTTAGGCAGTTGTTCGTACATGTTCGATTGATACGTAGAAAAAAATGGTTGCACCAAAGCAAAATATGAAAAATGTGTGTCTGTATATGGAAGTTACAAAACACTGGGGGATGGTTGATATCCACGACTGAAATGGTTTCATACCGGATTGATGCAACCACCCTTATTTTGAGAATTTTATTCCCGTTTAAAAAGTGCTCGTTACTTCCGAACCGTATGTCGTACCGACCTAAAAATCATTCACAAGTCACATTCAGCATCTAAATTTCAGAATGATTTTTGTTGAAAATTTCAGAGCTCTGCGACATGTAGTTTCGGAGCCTTTGTCGTTCAGACACACAAACTTTCTGCTTTATAGTTAAGATGCTGAAAACTTTTTTCCACTCTTGAGCAATTGCTTGATATATACGTTTCTAATCAAATCAAGACCTCTTGTTTTGCGAAAATTTAAGTTGTTGACGAAAAATGCAATATTGTCTTCTGTTATACAAGCAGCAGAAGGGATTTGATAAGAGCTGTCCTCGAAATAGTACTGAATAGTGCTCTGCACCGTGTCGCGTGTACCTTGATCACTCGAAAGTTAGTGCAAGAGCATTTGCTTTTTCAGCATCAGTAAAGAACGTGTTGGAAGACATTTTGAGAGCTGGCAAAAGCTTCTTTCTATTTCTACTAATTTTGACTATATTCCAAAATGGCTTCTCATTTTTTTCAAGCATTTTGAGTTTGAAGTTCCAATGCTTGTTGCGAAATTCAGAAATTTGCTTGTTAATTAAATTGTTGAGATACTGTAGTTGACATTTCAAATATGAGTGACGGTATCTCTGACAATCTCTTCGACCCATATTTCTTAGTCTGAAGAGTTCTGAAATATGATGAGGAAGTTGTGGAACTTTCGGGCAGAGTTTCCACCCGCGTTTAACATGTTTGAACAGAATTCATTTAGAGTAACATCCACGTCACTTATATTGGAAATACTTTTAAGATTCTTCTAGTGCGTTTCTCAATCTTGCATTGATTTCACTTCTATAACGAGCCCAATTTCCCTTTTTTAAGGTCCTTTTCTCTCTCCATAGAAGGCGACAATGGACAGGATTGTGGTCGGAACCAAGATCGGTTACTGAAACAGGCTGGGTTATATTGCTGCTAGAACCGTTGGAAAATACGTCGAAAATATCAATTGTAGAAGGGCTATAATGAGAACTTGATGGTACATAAGTAGGAGTAGACGGATACAAAACCGATTCAACAGAGATCATGGAGAGAAGTCCCCCAAGCATTTGCTCTTTGTCAACCCCAAGCCCTTTGCCTACAATTTATTATTAAACAATTTAAGGAAATCATTTTTTTGTTGCAGCTGCTGCATTTCTTCCAGGGAAGAGAAACAACAAATCCGAATTTTGATTTCTCAGTTTAATCTCAATACCTACATTTTCTACTGAGTTTTTATAACAGGTTAAAGCGAATATCGATTTGATCGTTTTATAAAGATGGCGACACCTCCACCTCACCTTCCGATTCTGTCGTTTCTATGACATTTAAAATTAAAAGTAGACACATTTATACATTTTTTTAGTAGAGTTTCGGTGACTAGAGCAATAAAAAACAACTCTGTGGTTTTGTTACGAATACCCCTCTCATTCCAATTTACAATGTTTAAGTTTCTATCTATCATATTAATTAAGATTAGAAAACACAAATTGTGGGGCTAACTGTTAGTGGTAAGCAAGGAAATTAGTTGTAAAATTGATAGACACAACTGAAATCGTGGTAACACAGGATGCCGAGGAATGATTTTGACAGAACCCACGATTTAAATTCAGTTGAGGCGAGGGGTTGCATGAGTATTTGTGTCGATTTGAACGAAAAACATTGAGACTGTCTGAGCACAAGATGTCTGATGTATTGACATAGCTATGTAATTAAACAGCCGCCACTGTTGGAAAATGTCAATCAATCAAAAGTTGAAATCTTCGTAAAACACACTCAAATTGTTGTAGTTAAGGCCGATAAGCACTTTTTAACGATCAAACACGGCAATCAATGTGAATGAAATTGATGCTTTCCTCTGAAGTCCCTTGAACAAACAAATTAGCACAAACAGCATCTATTATGAACATGTTGTTAAGAGACAAAACTATTATTTTTTATGTTCTCGCGATGGAGCAGAGCTGTTGGCGCACAAATGACTATTAATAAAACATCACGCAAATACACTCCAAGTTCATGGTTTCGGTGTGCCTGCTGTGCTTAGTTGTCTACGACATTCAACTTGGAGCGGTAATCAAACACAAAACGTTCCCGGACGGAAAATATTTTCAATTGTGTCGCTTAGTGAGTGTATCCACATAACTGTTTAAATTGAGAAACTTGACGACAGATCTGACTGAATGATTGATTACTATCTTTGCACAGAATGGTTGTGAAATAAGTGAGATTCATTCTTTGGCCACGAACCAAAAAGCTTATAATTTCCGTGTGTATCGCGACATTTAAACAGTACAACCGGGGATAATCTAGTGTACAAATAAGCCGCGATCTCAGTCCGCAGACCAGTTTTCTGTAAATGTCAATAGTCAAGTTGTGCCTTCAATTTTAAGGAAATCAGTGCAAATATCCAAATTATTTTTTGTAATTGTAAATATATGGGTGGCGCTACAGCCCGTAGAAGGTCAGAGCCTTGCTTCTCAGCAACCACTCGTGTTGTGTGTGCTACTGTTTCAGCAGGAGTATATGGGACCTACAGCCTTTCCTAGACAGTTACTCTTTGTGGCAGTCTTTATTCTCTTTGAGAGTTGTCGCAAGGGATGGGGCCGTGAAAATAATTTAGCTCGTACCAAGAGTCGAACCTAGGCAACGTAGGACAAAGTGAGTACGGGTCAACGCAACAACCCACAACGAGACGGCCGACACAAATTATCGATCACCTATCCGCTTATTTCCGTGATTCCTTGCAGACTTGTCAAACTAATAGCGCTATTCACAAAGTGACGTAATTTCGTAAAATTTACGTTAATTTAAATGTCAGTTTACTTTTATTTACATAAACTTGTGCAAACTTTAGTTGGTTATAAATTAATTATAAACTGGAGTTATAATTATAAGAAATACATTTCCTTTGCAATCTTCGAGCTCTTTGCCGAATATTATTATCGAATCACCAATATTTCATTCCGATGTCATTGCAACAATACCAGTGTTCCAGTGAAGTGACAGAAATCACTGTCAAAATATATGTACGGAAAAAATTCGAAATCGAATTTTTGTAGGCTGTCACTTGTCACTGGGGATACCATTGGGAGGGATAGCAATAGCCCTGTTTGCTTTTTCAAAGATCTGTAAATAATAAAGTAGGATTTTGCATGTAAAACACGCACAAACCCACAGCATATCACTGTCACTAATATCGGCAGTGACATATTGACAGCAATTCGAACATATAAATATCCTTCATATATTTTGACGATTTCTTGAATCTCACTTCACTTGATCTAAACCGATGAAAAAGCACGGGTAATGAATTGTTGTATGTCCAAAATCCTACTTTACTAAACAACAAAAACACTGCACTGTCTTTTCCTAGATTTGTGGATCTGCTTGATTAAAATTGGAGCAAATGATATACTTTTTTGACATAAGTCACTTATCGTATCCTACGGCAAGTGTTTTGTACTATTTTCGACACGGGCAACTTTCTTAATTCACGGCGCCAAGCTCTCTCGAATTACTGACAGTACTCAAAAGAGTGCCTACAAAAAGCTTACCAAACATCTTCTTTTCGAGACGAAATAAAACTGACAAAATCTTAGAAATTCAGATCGAGAAACTCATCAGCTGTTCATCGATTTGAAGACTGATATTTTTTTTTTTTTTTTCACGTTCCTGCCGGACTCATCAGGTTGTGCAGGATGAGGAAAGACAATTCTCCCTGTACCCTCAAAGTCAGTTATGACCTGAACGAGACCATCAATGTCAAAAAAGATAAGATCGCTGAGAAGTCACTTACCAATATAAGAGGCACTATCTTCCAGGCATACGCGGCGATACTGGCGTGATTATTCGAACACATTGATTCGTCAATGAAGCGTGTGCTCGCATTGAATTGGAGTTGTCCAAAATGGATGAATGTGGTCAAAACGATGAATATATTCTCTTAAAGGAAGGAGTCTCGCCATCGATCTGACCACAACGTCGTCATATGCGGATATACTTCTGAGGTAGTCAATTCGTTGATGTATCATATGATAGATATATTGATAGTATTAGTACATACTGAAATTGAACGCAGAAAAACTATGAATATTTGATAATTTTAAAAAATATTGCACAGTTTTTTGTCGTTGGTTTTTAACACTACACTGGAGCACTCACTATTAGTACTACTAGCGACCTATATTCGGTGGAATTTCCTGGTCTTCTGGGAAGGACGTCTGTGATGAGGAGCCAACATAATTTGCTGTCACCTCATCAGCACCGAAAAAGTGCCACCTGATCCGAATAAAGGCGGGACAGTAGCAGAGGAAGAGCTCTACAACGTCGTAGTCTTCTCCACAGGCGTCGCTTAGGCCAAGCACCCTCAGAAAATTGGCGAATATGTAGTGTCCCATTAGTACACCTAAAAGTCGTCTGAAGTGTTTTCTGAGATAGCAAGAATGGCGCGAATTTCGTACATACGTTAGGAAGCATGCGCTTGGTCGGGATAGTCATGCAACTTCCAGTTGTGCTCTCCAGAAGCCCAACCATCAATGCAAGCTCTAACCAAGGACGCAGGTAGTCCCAGCGCCGATCCATCCATCCGCCTTCCACCTGTTCACATCACTATATAATAAGGCGCTTTTTATGTACGTATGTTAGTCTGTGACAATATATGGCACACGAGAAAAATAAAAAAGAAAAGAATAAAATAGCTAATTTACAAGCCTCCTATCTTATCTGTGACTTCCACATTAAGTCAAATTGGTGTTTCTTTGGTGTAGTTAAACATTTTTCCAAGTACTTAAGTATAAGCGTGACATATTATACCAAATGTGAACGAAAACAAAACCTTGAAAGTTATTGCGCACGTTGGCGGAGTGGGTTGGTGCGTTGCTCACGGTTTCTGCAGGTTCTGTGCTCAAATCTGGCTGGAGCTATTTGGTTTTTTTTTCTAATTTTTTGTTCAGCAATACCACTTTTTTTTGTTTTGTATAAATAATCATTTCTATTATTCTGTTTGCAACGAATATAATGATATGCAAAATATACGTATATGTCAGGGACGTATAATATTTTACCTGTCGCACTACAGACTTTTCTATTAGTAACACATATGACTCTTTCATCGAGTCGATATCTCTCGATCCAACTTCTAGGCACAACCTTGAGAAGACAGTTTTAACATTGACAGTATATAACAATTTAATTCCATTAATTTTTTAATGAGAAAATACCATCGGGTTCATACTATCATGTGTCCGGTAGTTTTCCAATAACTCTTTCTAATTACAACAACAGACTTCAATTTCAATAGCACGCAATCGCAAAAGCAATTAAATACTAATCACACTTCGCTAAAAGGGTTAATTGTCTGTGACGGTACATGGCACATGGGAAAAATAAAACAGAAAAGAATCAAATAGCGAATTTACAAGCCTCCTATCTTATCTGCGATTTCCATATTAATTAAGTCAAATTGGTGTTTCTTTGATGTGGTAAAACAATTTTGTAATCAAATTACAATTTAACTGTTGGCGTTGCTTGTGCTATATGAAATTGCTCATCCACAAGGGATATACGTAATTTGTCGTGTGTTATTTAAAATCGAATAAATCCAGATAGAAAACCATTTTTCGTTTATTCTTGGAGTTACTTTGGTCGTAAAGTTGGCGAGCTTATTGCATTTTTCCAGCCTTTTCACTCTTCATCTTATTATTTTTTGAAACTAAGTAGTTTCATTTTGGGTGGCACTGCTGTCCAAAGTGAACCCAGGCTTAGTGTCTCCAGTCATTACTTGGTAGTGCGGCGGTGGATTAGTGAAAACCCAATTAGCACTGAGTTTTTAATGCCACAGGCTCACGTAGTTTAGTACAATGTTAAGGAAGGGCATTAGTTCTCTTATATCCTTCTCTGTGGCCTCTTCAAGTGAGTTTATGATGGGTTTACAAAGCGCTTGATGCCTGGCTCTTGCAAGTTACCGATTTGACGGCTTGATCTCCTATCATGACTGGTATTGTGCGTGCTATCGCTCACTCCTAGATAAAGAAGACCTGTAGTCTTATGTCAGCTCCGAGTGGCGAAGCCTGACTAGAGATGAGAATTTAGAAAATTCTTCATTTATAAATTTTACCCAAGGCTTCTAGAATTGGTCTCTCCGCACACGTTTTAAAACAGCACAGCGGCCAATTCTCTTCCAATTCTCGCTTTCCTGCTATTTTTTATAGCAAATTTACTGAAAATTCTGACATTCAATTTCGTTTCATCTTCAAAATAACCTCGAGTTCTCATAATGTGCCAAGGTAATTAATGTCCAAGCCTGAAACTTGTGTCGTTTTAACCCTAGAATGGCAAACAGATTTCTTTTTAGAACGGATAAACAATTCGTTATTAAATATCTTTAAATTATAATAGGAATATCTGCAGATCACATGTATAAACCTAGATCTTTTACCAAAATAAAAAATAAACAAAAATCAGTTTATTTCTCTCTTATTGCCCTTAACTTTCATTACTAATATAAAGCTTATATGTAATTTCAAAAACTTGGACAGAGCAAAATAAATTGTGTGGTTTTCCCATCTACTTTTTTACGTCACTTTGCCAGCAGTGGTGATCTGTGTTCTAAAGTAAGTTATCTGACATTTTGCGAAGAAAAATACGCTCATACGCCTCAATTTCAGAGGAAAGATATCGCATATCTTTTGCCCTTTTTTATACCTCGGTCGCAGTACGAACAGCTCCTGCAATATGTTCAAAAATTACCTTTATTGGTAACCTCGCCTCATAGACGACACACGCATGTATATGTCGGCAAGGCCACGGAGAGAAAATTGATATGAGTAATAGTATGCTCCCACTAGAAATTGCACAATTTTTTGCTGAAATGAGGTATTAGTGAGACAGCCGACGTCTACCTCTCATGCCCCTTAAAATGTTTGACAACCATTTTATATCATTTTGTCAAACCAATATCACATTTATTCGTGAAAAATGGTAAAAATTCTTGAATAACTGCCAAAAAGCACTTCAAATTCGTAGATGGACAATGGGACAATCAGTTAACAAGATGGCCATCTCTATAGTCTAAATTGCCCAATAGGTCACACTAGAAATGAAGTATGAAAGAGATGCCGTCTTCGACTCCACTTCACAGCTGATTGACCCCTAGTCCATCGACGAATTTGAGTGACTTTTTGACAGTTATTCACGATATAACGTAAATGCCGTTCTCTGATGGGTCACTTTGGCTTTAGAAAACAATATAAAAAATTGTTGTCAAAAGTTTTAACTGGCATTTCGGGTAGTTATTCCAAAAAAGTGACATTTCTGACATCTCTGACGCTTAAGCAGCGTCGAACTTCTCAAACTCTGGCACTTCATTGAATTCGAAACATTAACTCTTTCGAGCAAACATACACTTCATCGTACATTTTTTGGTCGTGAATATATGGAAATTGGTTGCTTCTGAAAGTTCGCGTTCGCAGTTCGCGGCTCATATGATTGCGTTCTTGTGAATCTAAACGCAACATCCGCAATAATGTATGTTCCCTCATGCAAAGTAAAGACAACAATGAGTATGTTGTGTGCGCTGATCTAAGAAAATGGAACTTTTTAGAAATTATTCAAAAACTATTGCGAACAGAAGAAAACGGATTCATTGATTCATACAATTTAGTGTGGACAAACTCATAATGAGAGATCGGTTGAATTGCAAGTCAAAAGCATCAAAAGTTAAATGTTGACTAAATTTTATCCTTCGTGATGTATTCCGCATGTGGCCCCGTATTTGCTATCTCCTCTCATCAGGGCTTGAGAGTTGTCAACTTTTTGACTGGACGCTACGGATTCTAAGGGCTGGGGCCTGACAAATTCGCGAGTTCTACACGTAAATGACCTTGTAAATGAAATGTCAGAGTTGAGCGGTGTAGCAAGACACCTACATCAAATTTAGTTTTGAGCTAGTAATACTTTAATGCTGAGCTTCCTAAAACTCCTAGACAGGAATATTTTTCAAACTTTGCCTGTGACTCTAAAGAGTCGAGGCTGTGAGTTATGAAAAGTTAAATTCGGGGATGGTTACTGACACCCCCAGCCAGTCGACGACCCACTACCCACTACCCCACGGCGGTCCATATTAAAGGTAATGACACACCAAAATTGTAAAGGACTTCTGATAACTTACTGCTTATTCACAATGGATTCATTGCGTGTAGGCTCGTGTCACCCTCTTTTTTCATTTCTCCATATTCATATTTTCTCAATAATTCGACGTTGACCAATATTTGTTTTACTGCACTGCCAATGTCATGGTCTTCCTTTTTTAAATTTACTAAAATTCAAAGCTGCCCTTTAAAGCGGCACGCAACCGTCGTCTTGTCGGCGTTCATGAACGTTCTCACTGACTCCTAGCCACAAGCTCCTCCCTGCGAATTCCAACTAATTCACTGTTTAAAATTAAAAAAAAAATCCGAGCTGGCAACTCCCAGAGGTTATAACTCTCATGCTTTTTTGATAAGTAGTCTCTGTTATTCCATTAAGACCCTTAAGCAGCCTCGTTCGTGGATAACATTCTGTAAACTAATAAATTGATCAGACTTTGGACGATAGCGCTATCTAGGAGTTACGTCTACAGTCACTGGGATGTTGCCAATTCATCCCATTAAGTCTTATCAAAATAAAAATAGTACATGCCTTGAATAATCTTATCTTATATACGTTTGATCAGTCCCAACTTTGGCAGGTCGTCCGCCAGTCAATGGTATTCCATTGAACAAGACGGATTTTATAAGGCGTCGCGTGTTCAAATCTGTTCGAGTCGTTAACTGACAGCGGTGTCTTTGAAGTTGTTTACTTTTTGCTTTGCTTAGATCATTCATGTGCAATTTCAGATATCTGACGTCTTTCTGCAAGTGAGTTAATTCCAGAAAGTGAGAGTATCTAAGTTGTAAAAGAGTAATTAAATTACTACCGAATAAACTAGTTTTATTGACGAAAGTTCGTTCGAACTTACCTCGGATGTGATTGAAGTGTGCTTCAGTGGTGCAGTGAATTTCGTTGCGAAGAGACTGACTAAAGGCAGGTGTCACTTTGTTGTTTATTTGTTGGAGCTGCAGCGATAAGTTTCTTATTCTCTTGAAATGGCGCCAATCAGGGTTACCAAGGAACCCCATGAAAACCCCAATGAACAACTCTCCATCCCCGAGTGGATAAAGGCGGAATACTTTCAAGGAATCTTGGAGAAGGACTATCCGAACTTCAAGTCGATTCTGGATTTTGAACCAGTGGCAGCGACAAGTCCTGGCGACAACTACGTTTCCATCATGGTCCGAGTCCACTTCGAGCTGCTTCTGCAAGGTATGTCATCGTTCAACTCTGCATGTACAAAAAACTAAAGAAACCTCAATTCTTTCAGATGGCACCAAAGAGTCTTCGTCCTACATCGTTAAGACTTCGCTGACGGATTCGAAGATAAGTAAGGTTGTAAGCAACATGAACCCGTTTCAGAAGGAAAGGGAACTCTACGATACCCTCATCCCCAAGTTCGAGGAGATCTACGCCGAAGCTGGAAAGGCCGTCCAGTTCGCGCCGAAATTCAAACTCTTCGAGAAATGTGAAGATCGAGAGACAATAGTTCTGGAAGATTTGAAACAGAAAAACTTCAAGAACATCGATCGCTTTCTCGGCTTTGACCTCGCGCATATGGAAGAGGTTCTCAAAAAAGTGGCGGAGTTCCACGCCGCCTCAGCTGTGTATTACGAACGCTTTGGACCATACTCCAAGCACTTCAACCATTCGTTCTACGTTCCGGAGAACCGAGGATTCCTGGAGAAGATCGCAGACAATAGACGCGATCTGTTTTTCTCTGCCATGAAGAAGTGGGGCAACTGTGAGAAGTACATCAAAATGTGGGTAAGTTCAAGTACTCAGGCGGACGGCTCACATTCATTATCTTGTCTCCGTTTCAGCCGCAACCGATGGATATAATTGATTGGTTTGAACAAAATGACGTCCCTCATCCGAATGAGATAAATGTCCTCAACCACGGCGACTGTTGGTCAAACAACATCATGCACCAGTACAACGAGAAGGGTGAGATCAAGGAAACGTTATTAATTGACTACCAAATGTGCAAGTGGGGCAGTCCAACGCAAGACATTTACTACATCATCACCACCTCAGCTGGATACGACATACGTCAGAAGGAGTTTGACAGATTCTTGAGAATATATCAAGAGCATCTGGCCGAGAACTTGAAGCTCCTTAAGTATTCCAAGCCCATTCCAACGTTAAAGGAGCTTCACATCCTCATGATCAAATACTCCCCCTGGGGTAAGTTTAGCAGGCAGATTATTTATTTTGGGGGGGCCATTTTTACTGAAACTCAAATTGCAGAGTTCTTTGCGGCCACATCGATATTGCCGTTAACGTCAATGGATCCGGACGAGAACGCTAACTTTGACAACGTAATGAATGATAAGGAATTCCAAGAAAGATGTCTGCAGACACCGAGATATGTCAGGATCATGAAGCAAATCTTACCGTGGTGGGAGAATCGGGGAACTTTGCAAATTGCCCCAGAAATTCGAAAACATGTATGAGTTGATTGAAAAATAGAATTAAATGGTAGTTGTTAAAGTTTAGATCCAAGAGACTTCGGCTGTGTTGGCGAACAAACTATTCTGACTTCAGGAAGACGTTTTTAAACATAAAATTCTTTGATAATTATGACAAATATTTTAAATTTGTAGATCAAATGGTTTTCAGTAAACATTAAATTGATTATTTATCAAAGCCATTTTTTATTTTCAATTTTGAACCAACATCACGGGAGTAATTTTTCAAATGTGGAGATGAGGCGGCCGAGTTTCTGCTGCGGTACCTGACCTGAATTTGGATGCGATCGTCGGATGAGGCTAACCATAGGCATCGGCATTCAAGATCAGAGGTTTTCGTTGGCTTCGGAACCCTAAATGATCAACATTTTTATGGCGGAGACCCATATTTGTATAAACAGAAAACATTGTTCCTTGAATGAAGAAGGAAATTGTTTCACATACATGTTAACATAAAATGTCCTTAAAATTGAATGCGAAGGTCTGAGCTGCGTCCAGTCTGTTTCAGTATTTGGGAGTAAACCCAGCCTAGCATCGGTATGTTGTGAAAAATAGAAGGAGAAACTTATGCTGCGTTTAAACCGAACAAAACCGTGAGGCTCAATTTTCTCCGAGCCTACCAGGTTCCGCCATATATTTTCGGGGTCTGGAAACCTCGTAGTTTCTGATAAAACTCGTGAAATCCTCCTCGAGGTCATCCGTCCGTGAGAGGCTGTGAACCCGGCTAAGCCTACATCGTGATTTTCAGTTTATTTTGGTGTTCATTTTCTCATTTTGTCTCTTTCTGTTTTCTTGTGTTCTCACACTATTATGTCCTGTCAACAGACAGCGGTTCTGGCTGCCATTTAAATATTGAGAGATATTGACATACCTTTGGCGGGCCTAGAAATGACATGATAGAGATACCAAACTTCACAGCTGATTGACCCCTAGTCTATCGACGAATTTCATAGACTTTTTGACAGTTATTCATGAATTTTTGACGGTTATTCACGAAATAACGTAAATGCTGTTCTGTGATTGGTCAATTTAGCTTTATATAAAAAATGGTTGTCAAAAAATTTAAGGGGCAAGATAGGTGAAGTTCTGGGCGCGCCCTTATAAGTTGGGAGCGAGTGACTTGAAAATTGAGAGCGAAACCACTTCAAGCTTCGGTGGAAACGGCCTATTGAGGTTTCACTAAAAGGTCATCCGACCTCACGGTTTCGGTTCAGTGGAAACGTAGCATTAATGGCGTTTTCTGCGACTGCAGACCAACCCAAAGAGTAAAATTACAACCAAACTTTTCATCAAAGTTTTGTTTGATAATGGTTCATCAGTTGATGTCAATCCAATTTTCATACACTGGCACAGCATCAATGGTTTTATATAATTTGCAAACGGATTCTGTAACCAGACAATGTCGTCCATTTTCTAGGCGAAATGCTCTTTCGATTCCTTTTGTTTACCCTTACCAAACAATGATGTATTTATGTTAATTTCATCATCGGAAGTAAAGGGTGATTTTTTAGCTATTATATTTTTGGTAACACTGGTTTAAACAGCAGACGCACGTTTCGTGTTTTGTTTCACTGTCAAATATCTTCAGTTTGGTATATAATTTAACCATGAATCGTCTTACAAACGAACAACGCTTGCAAATTATTGTATTTTGTTCTGATATTATATCAAAATGCGTGCTCTGTTAAGAAAGTTCATCGCGACATCACATGTGTTCAGCGACGAAGCTCATTTTTCGCTCAATGGGTAGGTAAATAAGCAGAATTGTCGATTTTGGAGTGAATATCAGCCAGAAGCATTACAAGAGCTACCAATGCATCCAGAAAAACTCACACTTTGGTGCGGTTTATGGGCTGGTGGCATCATTGGACCGTACTTCTTCAAAGATGATGCGATCGTAGCGTAACTGTGAAAAGTGAGCGCTACCGTGAGATGATATCCAACTTTTTTTTTGCCCAAAATGCAAGAGCTTGACTTGCATGACATGTGGTTTCAACAAGACGGTGCCACATGCCACACAGCACGCGCAACAATGGACTTATCGAGAGGCGAGTTCGGTGAACATTTTATTTCACGTTCGGGACCGGTCAATTGGCCGCCTAGATGATGAATATCTTGAGCTCGTTACACATGATTTGACGTACCTAGTTAACGGTAAGATATAGTTCGTGTAGTAGTCGGGTAAGAAATGGCATGACGATGTAAAACGGTGCCGTGACATTGTGCCAAACGAATTGGTTGAATTGGTAAAATTACGTTTTTTAAAGTCTCATTAGGCCGAGTGTTGACAGTTGGCATAATGTGGCTTTCTTCTAAATATCGTCAAGCTAATTGGCGACATTGTGCCACATTTGGTGCAGGGCCATATGTCCACAAAGCTCCAGGCGAATGCCTGCCATTTGTTCACAAAAATTTTGGAAATAAGGCCGAATTTTAGATATAGCCCGTAAGAAAGGCTGGTACATTAAATTACGGGACAGACACTTTCAAAATCGTTATTGTCCCAAATTTTTCCATTTGGCACAATGCCATGGCACCTGTAAACCGCAGTGACCGCAACTTTATTTCGGTGCAACATTCTTTCTTTCTTTAAAGCTTTACAAGAATTCATTTTCAGAACAAATTATTGTGTCTTACAGCTGATCGGGAAGTTCCAAGACATTGAAGTAGCCTTGAATACTCTTGCGCTGTCGAGGCATTCTTACTTGTTTTTATAGATTTAATTTTATTCACGAAACAAATCAAGGTTCCTCATCATTTTCCTGGATTTTATAATTTAGCTTAATGAATTATCAGACATAATTCAAATGATCATATCTTTTGCTATTTTTTATTGTTCTCACGGCAGCACTGAATTTTAACTCTAATTGTAAAGTTCGCCAACAGTAGTTGATCAAAAGCGTTAGTTCGACAATGAGAACAACGCACATCGAAAGTTCGCCAGCCGTGAATATGTAATACTCTTCCCAGTCTAATATTTTCCACAATCCGCAGATATTTAAGAATGTGCACAGGTACCTCATCTCCCTTTCTCCCTCTACACCTTCGGTTCATGCTGTGTCTTAACCTTGACAGACACTTACAGGAGATAATCCATTGAGAGCATGCAAATTATAAAAAAAAGGTAAAGTTATGACACCACCGTTGAAAAATATGACACCACCGGGGAGACAAAACGAAGGATTCTCCCTGCCGTCTCCATTGATCCCGTACATGTTTTTTGCCTTTGGAGGAGGAGAGTGAACGTACTGGATTTGGACGAGTTTGAAGCTATCGTCTCAGATTGTAGAGTGAATTGACTTGAACTATCCGGCCAAGTCCCAAGTCTTCGACTCCAACTCGGAACGACAACGCATTAAAGGAAGACCACGCCTCCGGTGGCGTATGCAGATGGAAAACTAGCACAATACCGTGTTGGATGGAGAGGCCCAGGTCCAGCTCGGACTATAGCGCTAGCCCAAGAAGTAGAAGAAGACAATAAAGACATGGGAGGGTGGACCTAGGCGATATCCTGATGGAACTCTACAAGGGCAATCACCGATCAAGGAAGTATTATACAGGTATCCTCTATTTGTACCTTGGAACATCCGTAACAGATGGTCAATTCAATCTTATGAAGATCCTGTTCAAAGGAAAAGAGGTCCTACGACCAAATCACAGAAGAACCACCCGATGTCTTCGCTTTATAGCCCTCCATCCAGAAGAAACAAAGCGGTTTATAATGTTGTATAGTATCTGGCGCATAAAGGTTGTGCAAGATTGGAACTCCAATGTCCAAATATCTTAAGTGTAAGGTGTATCTTTGCTGAAATAACAATAAAAATTGCATTTTCCTTCTCGTACATAATTCGTCAAAATAAACAAATAAAATGTCAAGCGATGTTGATTAAATAAAAAAATGCTTCATATAAACTTTATAGCATTGCCCAACGCTGCTTTTTATAATGTTTGCGAAAGTGCTGGTATACCTGGCATGAATGTAGCTTCAAAATAAAGTCAAAGTTCATTAACATTTTAAGAAGTCATACACACTTAAACCCAAAGTAATTCACATACGAACGACTAATAAGCTCACGTCTGATTTAAGGACTCATCATAATATTGGAGACTATCCAGAATTGTGTTAACTCTCAGTATCGCTTTACACAGCAGATTTTTGCCGCGCGACTAAGGATCCTCTACCGAATTTGCATCTCATTAATTACATCAAATAAACAGTATTAATTAAAGAATAGTGTATGGATAAATTTTTTAAGCTCCGATAGGTTCATTACAACCATTGTTGGTATCGTGAAATTTTGTTGTACTCTTTCGAATCTGAGTTCTTGCGTATCATATGGGGAATCCCAAATGATGGACGACTAACGAACTAAATACGGTCTGACTAACGAGCAATAGATGGTGTTAAGACTAGTTACATCCCGAAAATCTTTACTATTCCTTCTCAGAAAACCTAACATAGCATTAGTATAATCATAACGTAATGAAAAATTTAATTTAGTATCAAAAACTACGCCCAGATCTTTAACCTTTTCTAGGCGACTAGAAATAATCATAGCCAATCGGGGATGTAATTCGATATGCCGTAAAAATATTACATTTTTGAATATTCAGCTCTAGTCCGTTGTGCTTGCACCATTCCACTAGTTCATCGATATCTAATTGGAAATTATTACAATCAGTTAAACTATTTATAGATAAACACAATTTAAAGTCGTCTGCGAATGTTAAAATTGTACAATATTTGAAAATTTCGTGAACATCATTTATGAACAAAAGAAATAGTAATGGCCCCACATGGCTACCTTGTGGAACGCTCGATGTAACTTTTATTACTCGAAATCTAAAACTATCGATTTTACCAATTGATCCCTGTCCTTTAAGTAATTGGAAAACCACTCTAACAGTGACGAATGGAATCCCAAAGACTTTAGCTTGTTTAAAAGCAAAGTGTGATGATGGCTTTCGAGAAATAGGTGTAAAGTACATCAACTTGTAATTGATTTTCTAAATTTGTATAAATGTAATTTGAAAATAATGATAAATTATAGAAGAATTGAATAGAGGTGGACCTATTGAAGTACAAAGTAAGAACATTAACCACATATTGAGTGAGCAAATATGCCATCTCCGATTCCGATGAAACTTAAAGAGTACTGCTTTTGCAAAAGTGTACATGAAGAGGTGCAAAGTAAGCTTAATCATTTACTTACGATGTATACATGTATCTGAAATTTCCGAATCTACTGAACGAATCTACACATATTAGGCGTGTTCCCATAATATAAACATACAAAGCAGTACAAAAATCTACGAAAATATGGGTTTTTTTTATTTCAAAACGGCGCTCATTAGAGAGGCCAAAGAATGTGTCCACCCTGTCCATTTTAACACAAGAAATTTCTGTGGGTAGTTTGTTATTCTTCTGTCAAATCAATTGATGTACATCAATACACTACCAGTGTAATTTAATTCAAACAAATGTATGTGAAGTTTCAGATTTGATGACATTTCATAAATGACATAATTGACACAATTGGTATAACTGCGTTCCCGTACGTTCTTGAGATTTTGCCTCTCTTTCACAGATTTTTACCCCCCACTCCTTAAAAATGGCAGACATCTCAATTTGGTGCTGAAAGTACTGAAAAAGACCTATTTTCTTCTTCCAAAAAAAAAAAAAGTTTATGCGTGGTCATTCTGCAGGTATTAATGCATGCATGGATGTACGAGTGTAGTCATACTACTTGCCCTATCTTATTGTCATAGCACGGTGGTGAACAAGTTGTGCAGATAAGAATACCTAGATGGATGCACACACTTTGCTGGTCATTTAATCATAAATTACGTAGGATAATAGTGTTGGACAAAATGTAATCTGTAATCTGTAAGTCTAGACATGAAATCCAGATTACAGTAGTGATTAATCAAGATAACATGAACAGCACATTCCTGCGCAGAAAATTGCTGATACTATTACATCCTGTCGTAGCGCTTAACTGTAGTCCATAAGGTCGATAGGTTGTATGATAATTTTACTTGCAGGAATGAACGTTTGCCAGTATTCTATTGAAAATTAGAAAAGAGGGCATGGCTCTCGATAATGGCGAACAATTTTCTTCATCAGGATTTGTGTCATGATGTTAGCCTGGAAAATGAGTTTATGGTTTGCTATGCAATACTGTCCAATGACACCATTATGCGCATATGAGTTAGGAAAAAATGTGTTCCAGGGAAGCGAATATATTGCGTGCTTATTAAAAACAACAATAACAATCGGTGGCGCCTTTGGATACTGCGGTGACAGTACCATCGTTCTTTGTTTGGATGACTGCCACTCAATCACGCTAAACAGATTTAAATGGGCAATAAACATTTACATGTACTATGTATGTCCCAGAACAGCGACTTTTTAGTATATGTAAACATTCTGAGGAATGCATATGTAATTCGCACATCGGAATCCATTTTTTTGATAGGGTTATGGTCCTTTCTCTTAGCCAAATGTAACCAATGTACTACTATGGTCTATGACACATTTTTGTAACCTGGCCATTATCCCCAATCGAACGGTAACCATATTAAAAGCTAATAAGAGAACTATTGTACAACCTTTGTCAAAGAAAAATTGTACGCATTGCCCACATAGGCAATTAAAATACATCTTCGGACCAAATTTCATTTCTTAATACCAGAGGGCTTAGAGCTGTATTCAATAGCGCGTCATTATAAGCTGCTTAGAGTTTGTGAAAAGAGAGCTAGCCTAAGGAGCTGTTTACATTATAAGTTCTTTAAGAAGTCTTCTGTCTCAAGAGGAATAAAGTCAACACACATCCATAGTTTTTGCAGGCCAATTACAACATTTGTGTGGTAAGTTCCGACTGATGACGAAACCAAGGCTGGTTACAGATTCTATCAACCGAAGTTTTGTCCCAGAGACTCAGATATCAGGAATAAGTTAAAACTCGATAGACCTGTTAGCTGCAGGAACTGCCTGGCACTTAGAAGGATTTAATAGAAGCCCACTTCTTGATGCCCAGTCAATTATCGCGCAAAGGTCAACATTAAGGCAACGGGTTAAGATATTGTTTTCTTCGAACGTTTGCGATAAATAGAGTTGAACTTCGGTGAACCTTAACATACTTACATACAGATGGGAGATCATTAATGTACATACAGAATAATAAAGGGCCCAACATCGAACCCTGAGGAACAACATGTGTAATAGCCCTTCGCCTGGGGGTTGAGTTTCCAACAGTTACCTTTTGTGACCTCTCATATACAAACCTTTTTATTAGCTTAGTAGCAGTACGGCTGAATCCAAAGTAATTTTGTAACTTCCAGCATAAAATGTCATGGCTGACTTTGTCAAAGGCCTTGGAAAAGTCAAGAAGACAAAGAATGGTTATCATCCCTCTATCGAATCCTTGTCTGGTGTCATCTACAACTGTCACCATAACGGTAGTGCAGCTATGCTTTGGCATAAACCCGGTTTGGCAAGAATTCAGCAGAAAGTTGGTGGAAAGGTGGTCTTGAATTTGTTCAGCCAAAACTCTCTCAAAGATTTTCGAAAGACACGGTAGGATACTGATCGGACGGTAATCATTTGAGGAAGTAGCATTCAACTTTTTGACAACATGAATTACTTTTGCACATTTCTACGCAAGTGGAAAACTCGACGTGAATGGGTCAGGTGCCTCAGGATGTTTGGTAGAATCATTTTTATGAAACAAAGTCCATCCTCATCAATCGCATTAGATTTAATATTCATTACATATCGAGCCACTTCATCCTCACTAACCGCTCGAAAAGTAGCTTGAGTGGACTTTGATTTGCATTGAAATCGAATATTGCAGTGATTGCTGATGCATTTCCTAGGAAAACGTCATTCCACACTTGACGAAGATTTCTGCAGACAACTTTAGAGGGCAAGGAGGTTTTAAGTTTGGGTGAACAAAAACTACGGTTAGATACACAAACGGCAGCAGTCGCAACATTACGCGCTTCCTTAAATGCTACGGACAGACAGACAACTAGGTGTTTCTATTAGGGTTTTTTACCATTTTCTTAATATTATGAAAAATAGTTGTAAGTTTTCAGCTAAATTTACTCGAAATCTTTTAGTTATTAATTTTTAATCCAATCAAATCTATGCATTATAAGTCAATTTATGCCGCATAAAAATGAACGCAAGAAGAAAGCATCGCGTCTAAGGAATTCGAACAACTAGTGCTTTATCAACGGATCTAGTATAATGCCTGAAACACAATAGTGCTTTGCTGAGTTCGACTTCAATGTTACGGAGGGGTGCGATTACTCACTGCGATAATCAGCTGTTCACTCTCTCTCTGCCTCTCAAATACCAGATGAAAAATATTGTGTCAGCTGTTTTCGTTTGTGAAATGTCAAATCGAAAAACATTCTGCTCAAACAACTGTACTTTTTTACCTCCTTGGCTTGAATTCAAATTGATTTTGTAGTTAAAATGTAGTCAGCTGTTTATCATCGCACCAATCTGTCAAAAATGTTCCAACATGTTCGATAATGACATGCGATGGTCTTACGTTTTACGTTCCTCTCATCTCTCTCATTTTGTACTTACGTAGGTCGCCGTAGTATTCTGTGCATGGCCATTTAATTGTGTGCGTTGAAAGACGACGCAACGCAGCAACGCACTATTGTGTTTCAGGCTTAGGGCACGGCATATTAGCAAGGGGCGCATGCTCAGTTCCGTTGCCTTAAGAACGGTCTACCCCATAAAATGTATACTTAAACTTAAAAAAAAAATAAACTAAGGCAGTACGTACTATATTCTAACTTTATCACATGTCGATTAGATCAACAACTTTTTTTTCGTAAAAAAACCAAATGTCACTAAAAATGTTGAGTATAATCAATAATCAAATCAAGTTAAAAAAAATCAAAAATATACATTTGATTAATCAGCAGATAAGGCCTTGCTTTATATAGAAAGCTATCACTCCTCCATGACGATCAACATATTGGAACAGTCAATACGTGAAGCGGATCTATAAAGAATTGAATAAACGCGGTGTTTAAGAATTAAAAGTTTCCTTTGTTTTCGTTTGTGTCTAACGAATCACACATTCGATGTTGCTTGTTGCTTGCACATTCTAAGCACGAACTACACCAGCGAATTGGATTGTGCGATAAACGATTAATAACGAATTTCAAAAACAGCGCAAAAACGTACTTGTCACCCTGTACAAGAGAAATCCATTATCAAGCTTACCTTATCAGTGCAGCAAGCAAAGTGTTTATTAAATTAACTTTGTCATAAAAACAGCTTTCGCTCTTCAATTACCTCTCGCAGCAGAGATCGCCGCCTGGCCGCAATCGTTCGTTAAAACGACTCCTACTGTCAGCTGTTCTGGGTGCTGAAGCAACAACGCAACAAGAAAACAAACTTTAAAAAGTTAAGCAAAGACGGGCGGGGCAATGGCAGGTGAGATATAGGCACAAAGCTCTGCTGTGCGACCAGACCACGTGAAACTCAATGATTACCTCGAAAAAAAGCTAAATCTGGGCAACGTTAATCAGATGACTTTAGTGAGTTTTTTCAGTCAACCCGCAGCGGCAGTGATCTTGCAAGTGAAAAAATCGTTAAAGAACCATGGGAACCGGATCGAAAACGTATCAACCTCCAGAGTGGCTGACGGCTGACTTCTTGCAGGATGTCCTTAAGGAGTACTTCAAGGATGACACGATTCAGGTCAGGGATATGGTTGCGCGGAACGCATGCACTGACAAGGGGCAGAGTTTTGCCAGCGAGCTGCACAGGGTGACGTTCAGTTTGGTGAGGAATGAGGAACCTGGAAAGTTTTCGGTGATCGTGAAGGTTAGTCGTTATCATCATTTGGTTCCCGATCAGTTTGAATTCAGTTATTTTCCTTTTAGGATCACCCCAAGGGGTACACTGGGATGATTGCGCAGAAGAGCAAGCTCTTCCACCGAGAGATACTGAGCTACAAGGAAATCCTACCACGAATCGAAGAGCTGTTGGCTACCATTGGGGATAGCACAAAAATGTCACCTGCGTGCTACTACACCACAGAGTCACCAGAACCGTTCCTGATTCTCGAAGACATGGAAGTCAGCGGTTTTGGGATGTTTGAGAAAAAAAGACTACTCAACTTAGACTACGTTCTGCCAACAGTAGAGAAACTGGCCAAACTGCACGCCTGCTCAGCTGTGCTTGCCACGCAGGACTCGAAGATCTTCGAATTCTTTGAGGAAGCACCGATTTCTAGGAACCCCGATCGGAAAGACTTTCTGGGCTACTTCCCCGTCAATCTGCGGTGCGTTGCTGAGGAGGTGGCCCTGTGGAAGGGTTACGAGGAGATCACCGAGAAACTCTTCAAACTGTCTGAGAACGTCCTCCAAGGTGCTGTTGCACTTTATGAGAGCCACGCAAAGGGATTCCGTGTGTTCAACATTGCCGATTTGTGGATCAACAACCTGATGTTCCGACTGGACGAGAATCAAGAACCTCAAGATGTGATTATGGTGAGCATTTGGTTTTCAAACATAGTCACGTGGTTATTCTAATGATTGTCCGCATTGCAGTTGGACTACCAATTGGCGTACTATGGGTCTCCGGCAACTGACTTGCAGTACTTTATTTTCGGATCGATGAACGAGAACGTTCGGAAGGTGCATTTCAAGTTCATTCTAAGGGAGTATCAACGTCATTTGAAGGACACTCTGGAGAAATTGAACTACAGCGGTCACATTCCAACCTTGAAAGAGATTCACATCGACTTCATAAAAAACAGTTTAATTGGTGAGTTTTCGATGGTCACTTGAGTTTAGATTGAGAGTTATTTCGTGTGTATGTATAAAGTCATAAGTTTTCTACTTGACGCCATACACATTATCTTAACGCGACATGAACCATGCCCGGTTCATTAACATGTCTTGAAAAAGACCAGTGTAGACAGAGCAATCCGTACAAGCACTGTGTCGGAGAATCCCGATTTTTCGACATCATTCGATTTTTTTCGAAGACAATGTTTCTGTTTGATTCACTGCGCACGAGTTTTGCAATTTGAACAGTTATCTGAAGTATTAAGTGCGAGTAGTTCCCTAACATTAATTGACTCCTTTCCAACTTGTATGGGGCTGCGAGAATTCTTCATTGTCATTCTACGCTGGCTCTGTCTGTTATTACGGTACTAGCTTAGAATAATGTCAAGGATGTAGTAGATTTGATTGCTGTCTGTCTATCAAACCATATAACAACCTTCAAGATATTTTGTTGTATTTTGTCTTGACGATACGCCGCCCGGATTGCAAACAGAAATGAAGTATGATAGAGATACCCACCTTCACATCTGATTGACCCCTAGTCCATCGACGAATTTGACGGATAATCATGAAAATGTTGACAGTTATTCATGAATTTTTGACAGTTATTCACGAAATAACGTAAATACCGTTCTGTGATTGGTCAATTTAGCTTTATATAAAAAATGGTTGTCAAAAATTTTAAAGGGCAAGACAGGTAGAAGTTGAGCGTCTCTATCATACTTCATTTCTGATTGGAACTATCTACTACATTGTTGCGCCTGGAACACAAGTGAATTGTCCGGCAGTCTGTAGGCTTTGAAATTGATCAGGAATTTCGAGTGCACAACCGTCCATGTAGACTGCCTAGAAGATCACTGCACTTCTGGCCACTTTGCCATTCCTTTCTTCCGAGGATAAGAGTTTGAAAGCAGTTTGATGGATTGAGGGTGGTTTTGTTCACTATTGCTCAACTTTCCGGAAAACTTTGAGTTGCTCAACTTCGGGGTTGGTCTCAACTCAACTGTCCAACTTTCTCTTTTTAAATTTCCCCTGGGATATTTTTGACAACTCACACATACAATGTCATTTGCTGCTTTGAATTTACGGTGTGTGCTGTTCGTGTCCGCTATTATAAGGGGAATCAAGAGCGAATGTTTTTAGCAGATGTAATGGCTGCGTATCTCTATCCTCCATTATGTCTGGTGTTCAGTTGCTGCAGCCATGTTATGGAGAACAGCACAAGTGAATATGCACATTTGTAATGCTTACACTAACAAAGTCTGCATTTGCCTCTTGAATTGATCCGACCGAATAATATTGACGATTGGCCAGTGTTTAATTGCCCGAAATTCACTGGGGCATGTAACTTCTCTCGTTTCACGGCAATGAATCCTGTATTATTTCGAGCGCCATTATTTTCGCCCGCTTTGAGAGTCGAAAATGATAAATGACATACACAATCATTCCATCTTGTGTACAGACGTGAGGAGAGTGAGCAAAATCCCCGATTTGATCTCTTAACTTCTGCTATTTCCATAAGTTGAGAAAATAAGGAGTTGATAAACTCATTGGTTGTAATTTGAAAGATGAAACCATACAATTTGAGTGAATGAAAGCAAATCCAGAAGTTCAAGGGAAAAATCCCCAAATTGTGTTTAACTTTTAGTGAACAAAACGACCCTAAGTCTGCGGACCGTATAGTTTGTTGTGCGAAATATAAGAAAACAGAAAAGTCTTTAAGACATTTTACAGACTGAAGTGGATTTGGGCAACCATAGTGTGCAATTTTTCTCACACGAGTGGAGGGCACCTACAGTTTTATGTTGCAAATAAAGAAAAAAACTTTTATGGCTGCGAAACCTTTGCCGGCATAGACGAGTATTAAATAATTCAAGTTACTAGTGTCGACTTTTTGTCTGAAGAAACTTACCGTCCACTTAAAACATCAGGTTGTTGATCCACAAATCGGCAATGTTGAACAGACGGAATCTCCTCGCGTGGCTTTCATAAAGTGCAACAGCACCTTGGAGGACATTTTCAGACAGTTTGACGAGTTTCTCGGTGATCTCCTCGTAAGGATGGCCACCTCCTCAGCAACGCACAGCAGATTGACGGGGAAGTATCCCAGAAAATGTAAATTTACTACCTTAGCCTTAGACCAGCATGCTGGGACCATTGTGCCATTGTTGGGTGTTGTATTTAGTATCATGAGACATTCTTTTCCTACTAAAACCATCCGAATTCATTGAGATACTTCAGGAGGGATTCCAGTTGTACACCGCACAAGTCCTCGAGCTCTGTATCTCTACAGTGCGTTCCCAAGAACTGATGAGAGACAAGGTAAAATTGGAGGACTTCCCAACTTGAAAGACGAGAGGTGAGAAATCTTGTTCCTTCGTTTCATTGTTGTTCCTTCCACAACGTATTGCACTTGAGAAAGGTTTCCATTGGTGAATACATATAATACAGTACTAGTACTCTCTTCGCAAACGAAAAAATTCTCACTTTCGATCCTTTCTGAGTGTGTGCACGAAACTGTCACTGACACCCAAAAATATGGGGCCACATTACCAATAGCGCACTAAGCTGAACACTCAACATACAGATGGTAGTCAGCACAGCTTCCACTTTCCTGAGCTATTGCAAAAGTAAATCCATTTTACAGTCGTGCCATAAAAAGATTGGCTTACACATAGAATGATCGCCAAGACTAAAGCAACTCAGACTCTTAGTGTCTTACATTTTAGTGCTTATACATATTATTTGTCGAACCCGGATAATAGCACAAGCCGTTCAATGTCACATTATAGTGAAGGCAATTGTCTTTTTTGTACAATTAGTACTGACTCAAAACCCTTAACGCTTAATGGCACAACCCGCTCCAGATCACATACAAAATATGACAGAACAAACGTGCGTACTATTACGTACGATCTTGCCCACTTATTGTCACATTATTTGTATTATCGGTAGGCTGTTGTTCTTGGAATTCCTCCTCGACGTATAGCAAAGTTGCTGTAGTTTTGATCAGCTAATAACTGTAAAACATAACTAAAACTTAAATCTTTTGTTTTCCTTAATATAATATGCATAGGATAACACAAAACGTACGTCACACTGACTTATGGAAGCAAAGTAATTCCAAAAAAAGGTACTGATAGTCTGAATTGCTTGAGTAGCCAAAACTGTATACATTTTTTGCGGAGCGAAAAGCAATACATCATTAGCTACACTCAACACACATTCGTTAGGTATACTCGGAAGATAAGTGCCGCGCCTGTGCAGAGTTTAGGCTTGAAAAGTCTAATATTCTGATAATGTCAGATTATTTTCCAGGTCACCGTCCTCGTACTACCTCTATCTCTCTTGAGAAGAGCTTCTCAACCCCTTACCACAATACCCTAAAGGACGTCAGTCACGGAAACGGGTGGTCCTCTGTGTGCACAGATCATCATCATCATCATCATCTTCGGACATGCATGCTCCACTAAAGGGGTCCCGGGGGTAAACCGCGCATGAAAGATCTCCAGGCAACTCGATCCTCCGCCATCGACTCTACCTCATCAGGATTTCTGCCCAACCGTAAACAAGCGAGGTTTTGGACCATCTCGTCCTGTATTTGCCAAGCGGTCGCCTACCTGATGGAAATGCATTCAACGCCCGGATGAAGGGGACATTCGTGCGAATCATAGCCCTCCTCGTTCGAAGAATCAGCTCCTCAATGTTGAGTTCCTCTCACACTGCCGTGTTTCTCACCCTATCCCGGCGAGTAATTCCCACAACAGCACGGAGAAATCTGAATCAGAATCTCAGCAGCTTGTATTCGCTATCTTATTCTTTCGGTCATTACCTGGTACACGGATAAATCGAAGCGAAATGCGGAAGTGGTAATAGGTGTTTACTCGAATGCCTTTTAGTCGAAGAATAGGAAATTGAATCGTCATTTGTTCACACCCGCAGGCTGCGACTAAGTCTTCAGTAAGTTTTCACCTAAAGACTTCCCAAAATCTCAATGCCCAAGTATTTTAGCACTCACCTCATGTGGATGCCGGGACTCTCTAAGACTTCAGGAAACTGCGATGCCAATTGGAACGCTACATGAGTGTTCAAGTGGAACAATGATGGTCTGAAGACCTACATGTTTCACTATGAAACAAAACTGGAATAATCTGACTCTTGTCTGTCATACAGCCTATTCACGCTGAGCATTGTGAGTGTGACTATGATCTGAGGCTAAAATCAAGTTAATTTATGGCATTTTCTCATGCAATGAAGACAAAATCTCAATTTTCAAGCTTCAAATGATTACCACATTTACAAATCCCCACAACATTTTTCAAAAAGATACAATTAAAGAAAAGTTCTTCTGTTATACCGTGTCGTAGTTTCCATAGGTGTGAAGCTAAGGGAAGCTTTGAGAAGCTTTTTTCAAATAAATGTATAATAAACACAACCATGATGCGACCATCCAGGGAGTTGCGTTGCCATTAGCACGGTAGTTATTTGCAAAGCTAAATTTATGGAGTGATCGACATGATATTCTGGAATTAGATGATCTAGAAAAGATTGTACTAACTTCAGTAACTTGCTAGTTATCCGGCTTGCAAACAGTGCTCTTGAACTCACCCGGGTAATACCCGTTTCGACATTTACCCGAATACCCAATTACCCAAGTTGGCGGGTAGCCGGCATTGTTTGACTACGCAGAATGTCAATCCTGTGAGACAATGAAACTGAGGACAAATGAACGCAAATAAATGAAGAAAGACTTCAACAAACTCAGTGAACATAGTTGCAGGCAGCCCGCCTCCCGTTGATGACGGCTACCAGGGGCAATGCGTCTTCTTTCTTTCGACGTCAGCCTCAACCAACTATAGTTTACACTGTTACTACTATAGTTCCCTGAGTTGGTTGAAGTCTTTCTTCATTTATTTGCGATCATTTGTCCTCAGTTTCATTGTCTCACAGAATTGACATTCTGCAGCTTTATCAGTTATTTTTTTAACTCGCTGTGCCAATTAGTCGTCGATGACTCTCAGATGTTAACGCCTTCCATTCAATCCGATCAGCCTCAAACCCGTGATTCATATGAGAGACTTTTAGAGGACAGTCAAAACTGGCTTTGAATTTAAGAAAAAAAAATCGTTTGGGCAGGTGGACGGAGAACATGAACGACTGCACCCCATATCAGTCACGAACTAAAGTAGCACCTGCTTAGCGCAGTCATTATAAACCCATCTATTGTCAGCTCATCAACGAGTGATTGTCATAAAATCCAACCCAGTCCATAAATTATACACTCTTCATTCGAACTCAATTCAAAACTTTCCTCGACATTCATACGCGAGATGTCTGAAATGATTTACATTTCTTTCGTTTGCCGTTAATCTATGTTTTCTCAAGCAAACACCACTGCAATACGTAGCAACTGTGAAATTAGATACACACCTAATGCACTATCAACAGAGCAAAACAAAGAAAAAAAAATTATAATTAAACTATTTGCTTTTGGTAACTATTTGCAGGTGTTATCGCAACGACGTGCCTTACGCCATTGATACTCATGGAGTCTGATGGCTTCGAGAATTTGGAAAACTTAACTAGCCGCACGGAGGAGGGCGACAAACTGCGTCGAGAAAATGTGGAAAACGTGAAATATCGAGCATACTTGCAGCGGACCCTAAAGGAATTCGAACTGAGTGGATTTTTGGACATTTAAACGTGGAGAACGTGAAATGTTGCTTGTCTATATGTTGGTCATTAAAAGTTTGTTAAAAGTTTTGTCGGAAAGCCGGTTTTGCTTGTTTTATTTGTTGTTCTTCGGGTTAAAGTGTTGCTTGTCAAATTCGTTGTGGAGTTTGACAAGCAACACACTCTAAGCCGAACTCGTTGTGACACATTTCTTCAGAATAAAAAGGCTATTTTAAATAAAAAGCCTATGAAGAATAAAAACACTAATTGTGCCGATCTATGGACTTCTGGAAATGATGTTTGATCCGTCTCCTAAATCTGAATACACCCTTTAAGAATTTTTGGACACAACTCTCACGTTTGTTAGGTGAACTCAAAATCAACTCGAATGGTATCAGCAATATGATTCATTGATTCCAGCTCCTACTTCACTTGATCCTTGGCATCTTTGGCAGCGCTTTATAAAACATTAAGGACAAGTCGGAGAATTAGGTACGCACAAATTAGGTAATGTGGTTCATTTGCTCTCAAATTCCTTGGGGACATCATCGGCTGGGAGGTGGTTTCTCTTTGAAGCTCTAATAAAACTCTTTGAACGCACCTAGACAAAATGCGATGCAGATTTGCCCTGGGTCTAAGCCTCAGCATAAGCCGCCTTCCATCATCCATGTTCCTGAGAGCACTGCTTCCAGTCATCAAGACCAAGCTGTCTTGCGTCCACGATGACTTGATCTTTATAAAATTATCGTTCAGCTTGTTCTTCAATCCACATCAAGCTTTCAAAACGGCACATTTAAAACGCGTGACAAAGTCGATGACATCTGTGTAAACCAACATTTGGACTAATTTATAGAAGACAGTGCGTTGCGTGTTGACAGCTAACTTATCATATCTGTACCAGATTGAAGAACAGCACATCGTCTTGACATCACGTTTTAAAGGAAAGTTCGTGAACCGACTTTTGTAGGATCTTCCAATAAGGACTTCCGAACTTTGACAGTTGCTGACGGCCATATTGTGGAAGCTGCATCTGTTAAATTGGCTGTCATTTATTCAGTCTGTGTTTGTTCAGGCACGGTGTTTTGTTCAGGCACCATTCCGCGCGCTTTGCCCATTTTACGGTCACCATAATCTACCTAACATTTCGGGCAGAAATGAAGTATGATAGAGATACCCAACATCACAGCTGATCGACCCCATATTCCATTTACGAATTTGACGCAAATGTTTGACGGTTATTCATGAATTTCTGACAGTTATTCACGAAATAACGTAAATGCCGTTCTCTTATTGGTCTATTTGGCTTTAGAAAACAATATAAAAAATGGTTGTCAAAGATTTTAAGGGGCAAGAGAGGTAGAAGTTGGGCGTCTCTATTATACTTCATTTCTGATTTCGGGTACGTCAGTAAAAAAATTTAGTTTTTTGGAAAAATCATCTCTATTTGGTGTGGATTTTGGGCTGGCATACTTCTTTGATAACTGCGTTGACCAGGCCATCACCATCAACTGCGCTGATTACTTGATACTTACTTGATTGGACGGCGATACGGGCCACACAGCTCACGCTGCATTGAAAATGCAGTACAAGCAATTCGAGGACATGGTCTTTTCGCGTGGATGTGATGTCTGATAATGCCTCTAGACTTTTTCTTAGGTCAATGCAGTTCTGAAAGCCAAGATAACCCACGTTACCAATCGAATTCAGCCTGATTCATGCGCACGGGTCATGAGATATCCGACATTTTGGATGAGCGCCACCCGAGAAGTCTCGGAGGTATCGATAGGCCTTTCAAACGAGTAAAAAATTCCGAGGACACCTTACACACACTTTGATTTATTAAAATTTAAAGATTAAGAGCGCGCTTTATATATGACCATTAACACAATTTGTTGTGCACTCCTAGACTGGAAGAATGCGAGAGATCCTTTCTGTAAAATTCGTATTTCCGTCCAGTTTTCTTACCAAATAATCGTCTTGTTCTGTCTATATTTTGCGTACCAGTTCCGGTTCCTCTGTAATGGCTGAGTGACAATGCAACTACATATCGTTGGCATTTGCGGTGGATGTAGGTATACGGGAGAGTCTCTGGCTTAGTTGGACAGTCGAGTACTGAATTGTGCTCCTACGGGGAATAATCGGAGTCGACGATAGTTTCCTTGAGTTTTTCACACACAGAATATTTGACACATGCCTTGGCTTGTGGCGGCCGCAGCGTTGTGGGTTTGTCCGTTGACCCCTACACGCTTGTACCTACATGCCCACGTGCCTAACTTTAACACAGCCCACCTCTCTACAGTCACTGACAATGCTCAAAGACTACTCCTGTCTAGAAAAATTGTCTTGAAATGAAATACACCCCCCTAACTTGGTCTCCCATCTATTCTTAAAGACAACTGACTGCAAAAACGTTAATCAAAAGGTTAAGAAATCAACGCAGATTAATTCAAGCCCACATCTCCCGACACCATGGCCGCTGTATTGCATCCACACCCCCAAACGAAATTGCAAACCGTGCACTAACAATTGAATGGTCAAGCAAAAAATAGTTGAGAACGACTAAATTCCTTGATCACGTGTAACCGATTACTAGTCCAGCCCACTTCAAGGCTAATTTACATCAATATCAACGACCAACAATGAAATTGCCGCTTAGATAACCCGGCGAATCGTCGTAAATCATACCTCCTAATCCATGCACATTCACAAGCTTGCAGACTTCAGTCGACGCAATAAAGCTCACTAGGTAATCACTGTCTTGAGGTATATCTTTTAAGCTCTCCATGACTAGTTGCACTTATTCACGTCGTCGCAATTAACTAGATGTAGCTGCAATTCAGCAGCTACCCCCGCGCTACTTTTACCGAACTAAATTTAGGCGAATGCACTGCACTGCACGGCGTCCCAACGCGTGAAGATTCCATGCTAAAGTGTGCAAATATTTGCATGTCATAAATCAAAGTTGACACCTGCCGAGCGGCTATATAAGCAGCGAGTCTCAAGACCCCTCAAACAAGTACGCTCGCCAGTCTTATCAGTTCGCCTGAAGATGCCAGAGTGCCACAAGCCAAGCAACACAATTGAGGATTTCCAGCAGGCGCCAGAATGGCTGACGGGGGATTTTCTCAGTGAGAAGCTCAGAGTGTTCTACAAGGATCCCTTTCTGGAGGTGGTGTCCATGGAGTCACATCCGGCCATCGCCAAGGGGGAGAACTACGCGAGTGTTATGAACCGCGTCACGGTGCTATACAAACGACGCGGTGACAGTGAGCCCAGACGAGGATCCTACATAGTGAAGAGTTCGTTCGAGAGCGATGACTTCGCCACCGAGAAGCTTGCGCCCTACGACATCTACAACAGAGAAATGGATATTTACCAGAAGATCATTCCAAAGTTGAACGCCCTACTGAGTGAGATCGGCGACAGGGAGAAGATGTTCCCCGACACTATCGCCGTGGACTACGAACGGTCGTGCATCATATTCGAGGACCTCTCCGAAATGAAGTTCATTATGTTCGACAGGCTCAAGGGCCTTGACATGGAGCACGCGAAACTGACCCTTCGCAAGCTGGCCAAAATGCATGCAACGTCTGCGGTGCTGAATGAACGGGAACCGGGAATTTTCAAAACCTACGACCGCGGGATGTTCAACAGGCACACCAACAGCTTCCGTCCGTTTTTCGAGGGAATTCTGGAGGGATGCGGACAGATCGTCAGCCAGATGAATGAGTACGAGGAATACGGAAAGAAATTGATGGCATTGAAACCCAAGCTGATGGAGTATGGCAAACGGGTGTTCGATCCCATTGAGGGGCACGTGAATGTCCTCGCGCACGGAGACATTTGGGTGAACAACGTGATGTTCAACTACGACGAGTGGCAGCAGCCGAAAGACGTGATCCTGATCGATTTCCAGTACAGCTGCTGGGGATCGCCAGCTATTGACTTGCACTACTTCTTCAACACGTCCTTGAAGGAGGAAATCAGACTGCATCAACAGGACGAGTTGTTTCAGTATTACCACGCCATCTTCACGGAGACTCTAAGGACCCTTGGCTTTCAAGCAAAAATCCCCAGCCTGCATCAGTTCCTTATGCATATGCACGAGAAGAGTTTTTACGGTAAGATTTAGCAGACCACTACATATGTGCAAAAGTAAAATAACATTAACATCGAATTTATCCCTCCAGCATTTATCTCAGGCTGTCTGGTGCAGGCGGTTCAGATTAACGAAGACACCGAGGACGCCGACTTCCATTCGCTGATGGGCGAAGACGAGAAAGCACTTCGGTTTAAGAAAGCGATTTTTATGAGTGAAAAAGTGCAAAAGAACCTAAAGAGATTGCTTCCACTATTCGATCGCAGAGGTTTGCTTGAAGTTGTAGACTAGGCAAAGTTTAGGAGGGGACACAGTTCAACCGATCTCTCTAAAGCCTGTGATGTGGAAATTCAGCTAATCTACCATTGTTTGATTTGTAGAATTTTAAGATATATAATAAAGATAGCACGCAGTGATAACAAATTATTGTTTCTCTGCACAATTGTCACTCGTTACAGAGATCATGTACATTCTCAAGTTTGTAGGCTTAAGTCCACACTGTCACACACTTCTAATCTGTTATGCTCGGAATCGGTGATCAGTAAATCATTTTCTCTGAAGCTTCCACGATGGGAATAAGTGCATTTTCCATTTTAATCATCACTTAAAATTTGAAAACTGTCCATGATATGCCGCATCTATAAATAAAAGTCCCATCTAATGCACATATTAACTTCCATCACTTTTCATGCTAAACATTCAGATGTCGCCTCAATCGTTATAGGGGTTTTGTGTTCTAGCTGTCAAAGTACCTTCCCCCGTTGACATTCAATGTGTTTTTCTTTTCAAGAAATGAGTTTTAATGGACACATGTGTTAAACTTAAACCAAAGTAAATCGCATATTTCTCGCAAAATAATAGTTGAATACTCATCAAAATGGGCAAACTTGATGTAACAATCCTTCGTTACCTCACCCGGGAGGATTTTCGCGTGCTCACCGCTGTAAGTTTTATCATTTTCAACTAGAATAACAAATAATGTTTCGCCATGCACCAGGTTGAAATGGGAATGAAAAACCATGAGTTGGTACCAGGACCACTTGTAGCAGGTATTGCTAATCTAAAAACGGGAGGTGTACATAAATTATTGAGAGCACTTTGTCAGCAAAAACTCGTCACATACGAACGCGGAAAGAAATGTAAGTTAAATATACCGACACTGCAATTAGTTTATCACGCGCTTCCTTCTAGATGATGGATATCGCTTAACCAACACTGGATACGATTACTTGGCATTGAAGTCACTAACTCTTCGCGGATCGGTTTCATCGTTTGGCAATCAAATTGGCGTTGGCAAAGAATCCAATATTTACGTCGTGGCCGATGAGGAAGGCAATCCGTTGTGTTTGAAACTGCATCGATTGGGACGGACGTGTTTCCGCTCAGTGAAAAATAACAGAGACTATATGCGAGGAAGGCACAAGGCTACATGGTTGTACCTGTCTCGCATATCGGCGACCAGAGAATTCGCCTACATGTCCGCACTGTACGAAAGGGGTTTCCCAGTGCCAAAACCAATTGATTTTAACAGGCATTGCATATTGATGGAGCTTGTCGATGGATTTCCATTGTATGTTTGAGTTTTTGCTTCTCTGACCCAATTCCACTGCTAACTGAAATCTATTCCAGAACACAAGTGCGAGAGCTGGCTGATGTCGAGGGAACCTATGATGATCTAATGAATCTCATCGTCCGCCTGGGCAATGCTGGGGTTATCCACGGAGACTTTAATGAATTCAATTTGATGATTACCGACAGTGGGAAGCCAATCCTCATCGACTTCCCCCAAATGCTCTCCATATCGCATACAAATTTCGAGTTGTAAGTTATCGCTCGTGCACTAGTTTGTGTAGACACTAAAATTTCTCCAATAATAGCTATTTTGATCGCGATGTCAACTGCGTTCGAGAGCTGTTTCGTCGGAAGTTTGGTTTCGAAAGTGAGAACTACCCAAAGTTTTCAGATTTGGAACGTAATGATGATATTGACGCTGAAGTTCGCTGCAGTGGATACGGAGTCACCAGAGACATGCAAGAAGAATGGCTGCAGACAATGGGATTGATGCCTGCTCCGGAAGACGCCGATGAAGATGCCTTGAATGAGGAAATGACAGAAGATATGCTGCAAGAGTTCCGTCAACAAGTGGAGGACGAAATCACCTATTCCGAAAGCAAACCCAAAAAAATCGACAACATCCGTCGGTATATAGATTCTTGTGCGCAATATTTAGACGATGTCACACTGAATGATGTAGCGCCTGAGGTGGCGAGCAAAGACGAGTACACCGAAGTTGAGGCAGAACCAGAGCTCATTCCAATACCACAGCCACAGGAGGTAGCGAGCCCTTCGCATGCGTCAACATCGATGAATGTTGAAATATCAGACTGTGGGTCAGTAAGTTCAGATGGAGCCGATCAAAACGATGTACCTGAGCTGGCGTCCCTGGATCCCAGCTCCCGATTGTATCGCATGAAAATGGTTGAGAAAATGCTGTCGGACGCCAGGAGTCAACGGTCATACTCAACCACTGCAAGCACGATAGCACCGAGCGTCATCACTGACCGCATCAAGAAAAACATGGACGTCAAAGAGAAGCGTGAAATCCGAAAGAAGTGCGTCGCAAAGGGAGAAGCTAGTGCCACACACCGTCACAGGAAAGAAAACAAAGATGTTGTCAAGGAGTACGCTGGGTGGGATTTTTAAGCGAGCCAAATATATGTGTACATGTGCTAAAGCTCAAGTGGTGAATTTTATTTGCGGTTGCCCTTGCGGCATGAATTTCGTGTAAAGCAAATTTTTGAAATTATTGAAATGTATATGAACCGCTGCAGACTTCTTAAAATTACCCTATTAATGTCATCCCGCTGATCGAAGAAGTGGACGTGTGTACTCGTCGTTGTCTGCTGTGTGATTGCGTTGATAGTGAGAGACTGCGTCTTCTTTATAAAAAGACCAAGGGACCAGATAGAGTGAAACAATCTTAGGAATCCAACTAGTGTCCACAGGAAGTTGATTGAAAAGCTCTGATAGGATAGGAGACACTGGACACACATCTTCGGACATTCGATTCGTGCCTTAAATGTGATACCATTAGGTAGGCGACCGCTTGGCAGACTCAGGACGAGATAGTTGTACCAAGTCCAAATACTCGCATGGACACACTGTCCCCGTCTCTAGTTACAAATTTACATGACTATTTAGGCGTCGAAGTACAGCCGATTTGTACAGTATATTGTACAAAGCACATTTGACGACATGTAACACAAGATCGCGTGACTGTTGAGGATGTAGGAGTCAGTTCAGATTTCGTTTCGATGAAGAAGGACGAGCGCATTGACGTTTACACAAATGTGAGCTGCACTCACGAGCATTCCAATCAATTTGATGTGAGCCTTATTTAGTTGAGTGTGGTTAGGTTAGGTGTGCTGATGTTAAGCCCAGTCAACTCAAGAACAAGTGAGCACAGGCTCCCAAGCAAATGTCGCCACTGTTGGAATCGTCTGATAGAACTGTGTAAATCAAATCACTACATGTATATTTTCTGCACTGATTAACAACAAGACAGTATACAATTTATTAAGTCACTTTAATCAAATAAATTTTCGTTCAAAACAGTTTAACTTTTCCGAGCATCGCCTTCACCCTCATTACCTGCGTGGCACTGAACAATTACTTTCCGAGGACCACAATTATTTTCAGTTAAGGCCTTCTGAAAACCGGCCTCTAGTTTCTTCCACTCCATGCATTCTGCGATAATGCAATCTATTGGAATCTGTCCGCGTTCAAGAAGATGAACCGCAAAAGGAAACCTAAGAAGAAACATCAGTAAATGCATAAAGTCCAGATTGAAGGGGTTTTATGAAATTACATGTTCTTCGATCTAAAGCTTGGTATGATTCGAATTTCCTTCATTAGAGCATCCATCATATTGTAAGTAGCACATTCACAAAGACAACCGCTCACAACACAGGTTCCATTCGGTTTCAAGGCCATTATAGATGCGTTCATTGTTTTCGTCGAACATGAACAGTTGATAACAACATCTGGGTGTGTGCGCAATGAATCGCATATCCTTTGATAAATTCCTTTGGCCGTAGTTTGACTGTCGATGCATTCGACCTTTTCTGTGATATTTTCTGTAACAATTTCATGGGTGTCCGGTGTTGTACATATCACACATACATTTGAGCATCCCATTGCATTTGCACACATTGCTGTGCACAAAGTCATTGCACACGATCCGATTATAGCCACGTTTGAATTGGGCTTAATACCGGCCTGAGCACATGCATTGCATCCCGATGACAATTGATTTCCCAAAGCCGCATAAGGTAGTGGAACGCTTTTGCTGACCTTGTGACAAAACGAAGCAGGATGTGTGCAGTACTTCTTGAGACACCCTTTGAAAGTCAACTTCTGACAGAGGTTATAATAACCCGAACGACAAAGACTACATCTGCCGCATGGAACGCCGCACTCGAGGGCAACGTGATCACCTGCTCTCAAATGTTTGACCTTCTTGCCCACCTGCAAAGAACAATGTTTATTTTGTGTTGAAAGAAGTTGATTCGGGGTACCTTTTGTACAACCCCAGAAGCTTCATTGCCCAGAGTTATTCCTGGGTACTTTTTCGCTCCTGTCTCGAACATGTGTATATCCGAGTCTGACAACGCTACGCTCTCAATACTTACACGAACATCTGTGCAACAAAAGAAGGCTCATTTCTTTAGCCATCTACAAATGCATAGACATACCATTTTCATTCACTGGTTTGATGGGAATTGTTCTTCTACAAATTTTGAGTGGAGAGAGAATTACGGCTTCCTGGTTTTTGATGTCTTCCGAGGATTTTGACGATGATTTTTTACAAGGATCAGACTTCAAGGAGCTTGACGATGGTGAGACTTTGCAAGGATCATCGGATTTGGACGAGGACTTTTTACAAGGGTCCAATTTGTTTGAGTTGGACGATGATGGCGTTTTGCAAGGATTGTTGGATTTGGACGAGGATCTTTTACAAGGATCGGACTTTGTTGAGCTAGACGGTGAGGACGTCTTACAAGGATCCTTGGATTTGGACGAGGATCTTTTACAAGGATCGGACTTCGTTGAGCCAGATGATGAGGACCTCTGACAAGGATCCTTGGATTTGGACGAGGAACTTTTACAAGGATCGGACTTCGTTGAGCTAGACGGTGAGGACGTCTTACAAGTATCCTTGGATTTGGACGAGGATCTCTTACAAGGATCGGATTTATTTGAGCCAGACGATGAGGACCTCTGGCAAGGATCTTTGGATTTAGACGAGGATCTTTTACAAGGATCGGACTTCGTTGAGCTAGACGGTGAAGACGTTTTGCAAGGATCTTTGGATTCGGACAAGGATCTCTTACAAGGATCGGATTTCTTTGAGCCAGACGATGAAGACCTCTGGCAAGGATCTTTGGTTTTGGACGAGGAACTTTTACAAGGATCGGACTTCGTTGAGCTAGACGGTGAGGACGTCTTACAAGGATCCTTGGATTCGGACGAGGATCTCTTACAAGGATCGGATTTCTTTGAGCCAGACGATGAAGACCTCTGGCAAGGATATTTGGTTTTGGACGAGGAACTTTTACATGGATCGGACTTCGTTGAGCTAGACGGTGAGGACGTCTTACAAGGATCCTTGGATTTGGACGAGGATCTCTTACAAGGATCGGATTTATTTGAGCCAGACGATGAGGACCTCTGGCAAGGATCTTTGGTTTTGGAAGACGATCTTTTACAAGGATCGGATTGCTTTGAGCCAGACGATGAGGACCTCTGGCAAGGATCTTTGGTTTTGCACGAGGAACTTTTACAAGGATCGGACTTCGTTGAGCTAGACGGTGAGGACGTCTTACAAGGATCCTTGGATTTGGACGAGGATCTCTTACAAGGATCGGACTTCTTTGAGCCAGACGATGAAGACCTCTGGCAAGGATCTTTGGTTTTGGACGAGGAACTTTTACAAGGATCGGACTTCGTTGAGCTAGACGGTGAGGACGTTTTGCAAGGATCTTTGGATTCGGACGAGGATCTTTTACGAGGATCGGATTTCTTTGAGCCAGACGATGAAGACCTCTGGCAAGGATCTTTGGTTTTGGACGAGGATCTTTTACAAGGATCGGACTTCGTTGAGCTAGACGGTGAGAACGTTTTGCAAGGATCTTTGGATTCGGACGAGGATCTTTTACAAGGATCGGACTTCGTTGAGCCAGACGGTGAGGACGTTTTGCAAGGATCCTTGGATTTGGACGAGGATCTCTTACAAGGATCAGATATCATTGAGCCAGATGATGAGGTTTTGCAAGGATCTTTGGATTTAGAAGATGATCTTTTACAAGGATCCGAGTTATTTGAGCTACAAGATGAAGACTCTTTCTTGGAGTTGCAAGCAGATCTCTTGCAAGAATCTTCCGACTTAGATTGCTCTGAGGGTGATCTCTGGCACGGGTCATTCGATTTCGATGAACACGAAGCAGATCCCTTGCATTTCACTTCCTCTGGTGTTGAGGATGACCTTTTGCAGGGATCACTGCACTTCGTATCAGAAGTTTTTTTCTTTACAGGTGGCAGCTGTTGCTTCTTAGTTTTGTTTTGACATGGAGGTGTTGATCCACAGACGGATCCTTTCTTCTTGTCCGATTCCGATTTTGAAGTCGTTGAACATAATCTCGTACCCAATTTCTCCGCGTGCCTTTTGCCTGAAACTTCGTCCAGTGATGTTTGATGCAAGCCACGAAGAGAAATCTCGCTTGTTTTGGATCTCGTATCGCTTGGCGAAGTCTTCTTTGCGACATAGAATGCGTTTTCAGACAACCCTGGAGATGTGCAACCCTTTGAGCCCTTTCTAACACAGACTATATGAGGATCTCGGCTAATTCCCCTGTCTCCATTTTTACCTTTTCCAGGTATTGCGGCTGCCGATCCAAGACCTATTGCGTAAGAAGAAGGTTGGCCGTTGAAAGTGTTTAAATTATACAGCTCCCCTTTAAATTGATAGTATTTCCGCCGAAGCCGCTTTGCCTCGTCCTTTTTTGGGTCTGCTTCAATTTCTTTTGGGAAATATCCATCAGAATCCAGCCTTGGATTCACATTCTTTGTTTCAACACTTCGTATTTGATCAGCGTCGCTGAATAATTCATACAACTCATGGGGACTCTTGGAGGATTCGAAACTCTCGTTGGAATATTTTGACAACCCGATATCTTCATTCTGTCCCTTCGACCACTCGATTTGCCGTGCAATCTCTGATTTATCCATCTCAGCTTGTACGGATGAGGAGGTAATCTTTTCGACGTGGACGGTTTGAAATTTGCTATCAGGTATTTCGAGTGCGTCAATAATTTTCCCGAGCACATCTGCATTATTTGCAAGTGGAACAGCGGTTTTTTTATACGTTCCTTCAACTTTGAGCGATGCTTTCGGCAGTTTTTCAGGAGAATTTTGAAGTTTTTCAAATGCGTCTGCCTTCTTTCTGGAACTGACATTTGTCTGGGGTGTCATTTCATCGGCCTCCTCTTGCGTTCTTTCTTTATTCTCTTCTCCGGAAGGTGCTTCTAAGGGCCTATCTTCTGCACTTACGTTTCCGTCCATTGGAGCTGAATTTCTGCTTGCTGCATTTTCTGTTTCCGTGGAACCAGATGCCGTCTGTGCCGTTCTGTCTGCATTTAATGGCATTCCTCTAGCAAAAGCTCCGCTTACTTGAGCGTCCAAAGCAGGTCTCCTCCCTTCTTCTGAATCTCCCCCACCTTCCGCACTAGCCTTGACTTTTGGTACATTCATTCTTCGTTCCAGTGCCGGCTCTGATGTTCCTTCTGTCGGATCTTCTATTGTTTTGGCAACTCTGCTAATATTTTTTCTTGCCGATTCAATATTTCCTTGTGCTGATTCAAGATTCCCTTCTGTATCTTCTTTGGACGGCTCAGATGCGGCAGCTGCTTGAGCTCTCATTCTTGCTCTTTCCACATTCCTTTCCGTGTAATGTGTTCCTGCCGTCTTTTCTGGTGCCTCTGTATTTTCTCCCGTCTCAGCTTTCGGTTCTTCTGTTTCCGCTGTTTCCCATCCTCTGTCTCCTCGAAGTACCTTCCTTCCCGCTGTAGCCATAATTTCTTCGGTTGCTTTGACATTCCCGCGTATTTCTTCTCTAGTTTCTCCTGTGATTTGTAGGTTTCCTTCTGCTTCTTTTGCCTTTGTTTCAACAACTTCTATACCAGTGTTTGCAGCTCTTACACTCTCATCTTTTGATTCGGCATTACTTTCAGCTCCTTCATCAAAATCATCAGCAGTCATCACATTTTTCTTCACTGCGTCTGCGCTTTGGTCATGCGTTCCCGCTTTCACAGCAGATATTAAATCATCAAGGCGGGGTATTAAATTGTTCGCTTCTGTTCGATCCACCGATTCCCGGTGGCTGCTGTCAACAGCTGTAGCTAATTGTTGAGGAACAGCAAATAGTTCACCTACATCCACCACTTCAAAGGTGGTACCTGTGTCTCTGCCTTTATTTACGTGTGTTCCCGGCTCATAAGCCTTATGATCGGTTCTCTCAAAATTACTCAAGGACTCAGTTCTGGACATATTTCGTGATATTTTCATCGGGAATCCCTTCTCCAGCGCCTTACTGCAGAGAGTGGCAACAACGGCTGTTACGTACTCGTTAAATTGCGAAGACTTCAACTGACCCAATTTTTCTTTGGAAAATTTCTTTGGATCTATGTGTACAGTGCCATGAATCAGCGCATTTAGCTGAAGAGGTATGGTTGCTTTGTTATCAGGTTCGACGTGAACATTTGTTGACGACACCAACGTGGATACCTCTTCGTCAGAAAAGGATCTATGTCGAATTTGTTTGAGATTCTCGGGATGGAGTATGGCATCCCTTATATTTGTCACATTCATCTCGAAATTGAGTTGCATGCCCGCAACAGGCGTGTCTTTTAAGTCCAAATGTTTGTCGCCCAAGACTTGTTTATTGCCTTCGGTCAGAGTGGGTTGTTCTTTTACCCTCTTGCCATCCGTTGCAAGAATTTCCTTATCCAACTGATCTATTTCCTGCTCACTTCCCTCCGTTACATAAGGACTCTCACTCATAAACTCTTCAAGTGCACTACCCTCTCTTAAATTGTTATATGACTCCATGAACAACTCCACTTGACGACTCTTCTTCTTCAACAAAGCCAGAATAGCAAGTGCATCACGAAACGCATCGTGATCACTCTGACTCTCTTCAAACAAATTAACTGGAATCAACGCAACCGTTGTTGGACTTGTGCCCTTGTCAGATATCAGAGCCACTGGCGATAGGGTGGATGCATTTCTGCTAAGCTTCTTTCCACGCTTCCATCGCTCCACGTGTCGCTTTGCCTTCTTTGCAGACTTCTTGCCCTTGCAAAACTTGGAATTACTCGTGGACTTAGATCCATAGGGGCGTGCCTGAAGACGAGAGTCGATTGCATAACCGAATGTTTTCGTTGGGCGATAAGTCGTGTACGAAAGCTGAAAGGAAGAGAGAATGTTTATTTCGAATTTCAAGTTGATGGCGTGTTGAAAAGGAGTGCGGTTACCTTATATGCCCGTCGTAGGCTAGCGAGAAAAAGCATAATTTATATTTTTTTATTTTTTTTATCACAATAAATTTAGCTGGACCGAATAGATAGAAAATACAAATTGAACTAAATTTTCAGTGAAGTTTGAAACGTAGTTTGAATCGAAAGGGGAAAAAATTTGTATCGGCAAGTGATAATTTTTTGGAAAGTGGATATCCCAAGGATTTTTCTTGGGTCTTTAGGAACTTCTCATGACGAAGGACCAAGAAACAGACCCAAGTTCGACCAGAATCCGTCCTCTACGATTGCAAAGCTCTTAATTAAACCTTCTTCTTCGGTACCGCTGTCAAGCAGACATAAAGTGTTGTACACATAAGCCGCGTCGTGCGACACGTCTGTTCGCGACCAAACCAACAAATCACAGACACTAGGTACCTGCTGTAAGGAAGGAAGAGCTCGTGCGTTGCGGTGCGAGGGGAATGTTTCGTGAGTACACATGCATTGCGTCTGAACATACCGCATAGCGACTTCTGCAAAGGCGAAAGATAAACACCTCAGCGAATGACCAGATCTAGCAAAGAAAATCTCCTGCGATTCTAGGTGGTTTCAGCAATAAGGAATGTCACATCTAAATTGTGTTGCTACTACAGGCACAATAGATTCAACACAGTCATAGACTCCTAACAGATCGGACAACGCTATAACGCCCAGGGAATCTATGACGCACACAAGTGGAGATGGACCTCAGGCCACTTATCTGGCCAAGGATAGTGGTAGGAGGCCAAGGTCCATCACGGGCTCCATGATGTAGCTCCATCATAAGAAGAAATATCCAAGTAATTCACGGCCAAAGACATCTATGTAGTATCTCATGTAAAGAGTGATTTTTTAACACATTTAAATTCAGAAAAATGCATGAAATCTTTATTTGAATCGATAGTACGGTCCATATAATTTAATGTTTGAAGATTATTTCATGCAAATGTTGACCTTGACTGCGCCTCAAATGGTCCATCCGCTTAGTCCAATTTTGGCATACTCTTTCCAACATTTCGGACGGTATCTCACGAATAAATGCTTCAATGTTGTCTTCCAATGCGTCAATTGAAGCTCTGTATAGACATGAGCTTTAACATAGCCCCACAAATGTGGCACCGTCTTGTTGAAACCACGTGCGTTAAATCGCACGATCTAGGCGGCCAATTGACCGGTCCCGAACGTGAAATAAAATGTTCACCGAACTCGCTTCTCAATACGCCCATTGTTGCGCGTGCTGTGTGGCATGTGGCACCGTCTTGTTGAAACCACATGTCATGCAAGTCAAGCTCTCATCATCTTTGAAGAAGTACGGCCCAATAATGCAACCAGCCCATAAACCGCTGACCATACATAAAATGGAAGAAGCGCGCGATGAACTTTCTTAACAGAGCACGCATTTTAATAATAAAATTCAAGAATTTGCAAGCGTTGTTCGTTTGTAAGACGATTCATGGTTAAATTATAGACCAAACTGAAGATGTTTGACAGTGAAACAAAACACGAAACGTGCGTCAGCTGTTTAAACCAGTGTTGCCAAAAAGATAATAGCTAAAAAATCACCCTTTTGTTGTTTTCATTAGTCCTAATCAGTTTTGTTTCAGGTCAAAGAAAACCAAGTTTTCGCACTATGCCAGATACGGGAAAACATTGACGAACATAATAGACGTCATCTGGTGGCCGTCTACCCAACCTATGGAGCTATAGAGACGCTCTTATGCTAAACCCAGACCTTTGTGTCCTCCCCGACTTCAGTAGCAGCTGGCATTCTTGACTTTTTAATCCACTGAAAAAGGATGAGAAACATTCGCTTGGGCAACCAATGATCAAAGTGTTTTATTTAACAAAAAAAAAACAGACATTTATTGAAGTTTAGTTTAGTTTGTGGCCAAGTCACTTCTACCCATTGTAACTGATGTTGTCTGCCAACATGCACTTCGTTTTTCCCTTCCAGACCGATTTCAGTAGTTGATTTTTGTTTTTCATAAAATACCACTCGCCGCATCATGTCACGTCATCCGTGTGTTACATCAGTCTTACTAACTTCCGGAAGTTTGTGCCAATAGTGTTGGTGTTTGACTTTTGCACCATCTTCTCATGGTATTTTTCAGTGTATTCTACGGTGTGAAAATCGAATTCACTGTGGACTTTATTGGCCTGTAGCTGTACTAAAAACAGATGTTCAGTGAGGACACAAAAGGCCAGAAGGAACCTTTTACTCGATTTTAAGGAAACTTAAAACGCTTTGCTTCTTGAATGAATTTCTGATAACGTTCAACTTCGACTAATTTTTCTTTTCCTCTTGAACAACCCATGCCGCAACCAGGATAGATCTATTGCATCGCAGGGTTGGAGTTAAATCAAATGCCGTACCACTTTCCCCATGAAAGCTAGTAAGTCTTCTGTGGTGGAATTTCCTGATTGCACTGAAGTTAGTAGCTCCCTATGGGGCCAAATTAGTGTCGGACATTCGCACACGATAGGCTCATCCTCGTCGAGGCAAAGCCGACAGTTTAAATGTGTAAAGGTGATATTTTAGGCAGCTGTGGCCGGTAAGAAAGCTCGTTAGCAGTCTTATGTGTTCTTTGTTAAGATGGAGTAATTCCTTATACGAATAAGGCATGTTTCATCGTTCATTGCCTAAGACCATGACCATATGTCCACTGGTCTAGGCGAAGTTTGTTCTCACATTCGTCAATCTGAGGCTAGCTAATTACCAATTGACGTTGTCTTGAGTTTCTGGACCGATGGGAGCAGATTCCCTCGTGAGCTTATCTGCGCAATATCACACAAACTGGAACGACAAAAAAAAGCAAGTCTGTCAGGCACAGTAAAAGAGGTAAAATATCAGGCTGCAAACTCATCTGGAAAAGACACACAGAAGAGATTACCATGAAGGCGACACGTGCTTTAATGATTTGTGGTGTAATAGCTTGGTAACAGGAAGGCGACCCATGCTTTAATGATTTGTAGAAGCTTAGTTAGCAAATCCTGGGGTTGCAGTCCAAGCATCCTAAGATGGGTGCACATATGGTGCAATGGCTTGCTGCAAAAGAACCAACCTGATCAGTGCAAGAGAGACTCTCAACAAAGTTCAAAGGTTGGCATGCCTCTGTACTACAGGCGCCATGATAACTTGCCCAACTGCCGCCATTGAGGTGTTATTGGAGCTAATCAATCTTGCGGTCACAGAATGTGCAAATAAAACAATCATGAGAATGGAAAAAGAAGGGATAAGAAAAGACATGTGCATTACATCGAGACAATTCGATGCACTAGTCAAGAAGCTTCCACTCCTGGTCATTCCAAAAGGAGTTCACCATTGAGCTCAGCACCAAAAAAGACTGGAGCAACGAATCCATAATCCACAGACTGAGCAGCAATACAGATGAATGAAGAACTGATGAAAACTTTGTTGGATACCTGGCCATATAGTGATAGAAGGCAATGAAATGGCCACTCCCTCGCTAGGAAAGGGGCATCGGAAGCTTTTCAATGGCCCCGAATCATTCTGCCCTGCATGGCATCACGGATTCAGGAAAGAGGTTAGGGAACTAGAAAGAAGGAACCGGGCAGATACCTGGAACAACGCTAATGGCATGAAGCAGGCCAAGAAGTTATTGGAAGATGTTTGAGGCGTGCATCAAAATGAGCAAACAACCTCCGTATCCTAAGAGGCTTCCTAACAGGGCACTGTATACTCACAAGCTCCCTGCATATTCTACGAAGAATCTAATGAAGTCCCAGAAAATATAGGCACTTGCCCACAAAAGGCAAAGATATTTAGGCAAGCACCTAATATCGGAGGATGATTTGAAGTCACTGGAACCAGCTTAGAGAGAACACTCTAGGGCAAATCTCTTCCACCTTCGCGTAACTGCAGCAGATAAACCTCAATACAAATTTCACAAAGAGCTGCATGAGAGGAGAGCTCTTAAGCAGAGGTATGAATATGGGGCACAATAGATCTATAGGTCGCGGTACAATTTACCTTTAACAATAATAATAATAATACCACCGTGTCCAGGGACGCAGCCACGCTTCACTTTGTTACCAAGCGTCATAGCAACAGTTGACTGTTTTGCAGTACATAATGTTGGACGAAAGTGCCGTTAGTGCGGCTTGTCTGTCTGAAAATATCTGAATTTTAGTGTTCTTCATACATTTGTGGAGGTTTTGTGTCTCGCAGATCTCAATGGCGTGGATTTCGGCTTGGAACACTGTAGGACCCCATTGGTAAGAATATCCGTGCTGCTGTCCTTGTGCTGAATCCTGAACCTACTCCAGAATCCATCTTCGATCCGTCTGTGTCCCAAACCAGACTTTTAGAGTCTTATGCTGAAACGCCATTGATCTATTTTTCAGGATCCAATATTTTAACAATGCCGCCTGACCATAATACCTGGCACTGATTGAGTTACTAAGGAGACCAGTTAGATGACCTGGTTTGTAATTGCAATCTTGTTTGATAGCGTATCTGACAGCCATCTTCCTGACGAAGATCGGTAAGGGAGGTAGCTCGACTATAGCTTCTAGATCTATTGTGTGGCAGGTGCACATGTCATCTGTTATTCCAAGGCAAGCAATTCGTTGCAACTTCTACAACCCATTAGACGTCTACTGGCGCAAAGTGCTCTGGTGACGCCCTCTGCGATTGACTTGATGTGTGAATTACAATTGAGTCGTTTGTCCAGGATAACCCCAAGATATTTGACTTAACTGGAATAGTTTAAAGTGGTGTTTGATTATTATGGGTATCATCGACTTTCTTGAGAGTTCTAGGAGTCTCGATCGACAAGGATCCAAACTAGTAATAATTTCTTTACAAGACCTTATTGTTATGTAAGACTCGGCCTCTTTGCAAAAGCACCTATGCGGGTCTGGAGCTAAGCAGAAGTCATTCTGTGTTGAGCAGAGGGACGGCGGCATGCTTGCGGTTGCTCAGCTGGTCAAACAGACTGGGTCGTGTGTCCTCATACGTTCATCACCCGACTGCGTCATTTGCCTTGACATTGGAGCTTCTCCGCTTAGCATCCCATAACGCCAGTGTCACCTCGTTAAGGCTGTGGTCGTAAGGGAGAGGACGCATCTACCGACTTCATTCCGATCCTGAACCCGGATTATGTCGGAGTAGGACTGGGCTCCTTTCTTGGCCGGTCAGGTGATCACCTCCTAGGTCGCCAGCCGTAAAGCGCCATGAACCCTGGTATAGACACATTCTCGCCCCTCTTTTTCTGTTACAGACGCCAATCCCATCCCATTGCTCACCCGATTTTCGGTCGAAGGTGACAGTATGAGTTAGTTTGAGCCTCTGCCAACAAACTCCTAATCTCACCTTCGACCGTGTATGAAGGAGGACAGAGGCCGATAACTGCCTGAATCGCTGCAAACATTGAAATCGGTCGATGGCTCTTACTATCCGTAAATATTGATGGTTTTGGGTGTGATAAGCCATGTTTAACTTCATTAATTATTCGTATAAAAAATGTTCCTGCTCTAACTTCCTCTGACTTTGCTGCGCCCTTTTCAGCCAAGTTAAAGTCAACTGAATTGACTATTATATTGACGTGTATGGACGTCAATCGTTTATTGAAATTTATAGGCATACACACCTCCTTGCTATTAGGCAAGCTTCAAGCAACAAATAACAACAACAGATCAACGCAAATGCGTCAAACTTCTACTCATGGCGACAAAAAAGTATCCTTTCTTCGTAGATTCAATGCCAACTTAATTGGCAATTAGTATGCACACCGCCATTGGCACGGTGATCAAATCTTCTCCCATACGTGGAGGTGTTCATATTTAGAATCGCCTTCATTGCGGGCTAAACAGAATTGAATTTCCTTAATGATCCACGCCCGATAACAGCCAAGTATGCAGACGCATCCATGATTAGCGACCGGAAGTGTTTTCTCCATTTGCGTACACTCTGAAAAAGTCTCAAATAGTAATTGACAATCAACAAGGTTACCCAGTGCACCTTTCACGCACTCGCACAACAGCTGCAACCCAAATTTGCCCATAAACACTTAAAACTATACCTCATGGTTCGAGTGTAAGTCATGAGTGTTTGCAATTAAAATTCACTGCACAGCACCTCAGCAACCAACACCACTCCCTGACCGATAAATTACATTGGACTTTAAGCCATGTTACGCAACCGCCTAACACGGCGTCCAAGAACGTCCTCTGAGCAGTCTCCGTTTGCATATGGTCTTCCCCCAAACAAGTGCGCGTATTCATTGCTTTTTACAATATAGCTCCCCTGCGTGTGTATCGGTATATGTCAGCAGTGGCTAATGCTCTCAGCTGACCATGAATGGTGTGTACAATTTACGTCTATCTGATAAGTTTTCATTCAAATCAATTCCACGGTTCGTCATCGCCCTCCATCAACATGCTGCGCAGCGAACATAGGCTTCAGCTAACCAAAACCAAAGCCATTAGTTGAATGTATTGACTGCGTACCGCGCGACGTTCCGCATTTCAATGGTAGAATTATTAAAAGTGAAATTGCCAAAAGTCCGACTCAGCCAGCCAAGCCAGCAGTAGTCTGCGCCAATGATTAAAGCCGGTCGATCAGTGATCATTTGAAACCGCGGAATTTTCACTCACAGCAGTGAAACGCGCTAAAATCGAAGGATTTCAGTAGTCTTGCGAAGTCCGAATACACAATTTCGAAAAAAAAATACACAACACCTGAACAAGCTGCCGCCAGTCGAGTCCTGTGAAGATGTCTGCCGCAAGGAATAATTTAACATGGATATCCATTTGTTTGGCTTCGATTCTTGTGAGTGAACTTTAGATTTGTGTATTTGGTTTTTTTTTGTGACATGTGTGTGCGCCTGACTTTGTATTCAGATTGCAGTTTAGCTAAGCTAACGCATGGCAGTAGTGTTTTCCATTTTTGCCTTGTCCCAGTTTGTGTTTTATTTCGTTTGAAAGAAGTGAGATTTTAAACACCCGCCGAAGAGCTGTGATGAAGATCGCTCGTTAAACCTTTTCAGTTTGTATTTGATGTGTAAGATGAGATATGAATGTGTAAGCAATTTAAAGTTGCTCATCGCGCGTAAGCGAGGGACACGAGGCTTGTGTACTTGAACATGTCAGAATTCGTGAGATTATTTGCATTAGTGAAGGTGAAGAAGCGCCTGCCTGACATGGCAATAATATGTTCCGCTGAAGGCTTCAGATAGTTTAATTAACTAGTTTTTGAGTTACATTCGAGTATATCAGCTAAAAAAGGGTGCGTGGCATGTCATCGTCCTTCAACGCCGATCTAAACCAGTCAACTGGCAAAAACCATCCAATTCAAGGCACTGACACCAAAATCATGGTTCTAACTGTGCATTATGCCAGTCATTGGCTCCGTTGTTGATATGGGTCGCGTAGAGGGTAAGGGCCTAGCTTCTCAGCAACCACTCGTGTTGTGCGTGCTATTGTTCTTTCGCGCATGGAAGGGACCTACAGATCTATATCGACTCCAAACGGCCTCTTTGAGAAGCATTTTCTAGACAGTTGTACCCTTTCAGTATTGGCAGTGACCCGAAAGGGATGGGGCTGTGAAAATAGTTTTGCTAGTACCGGGAGTCGAACCTGTATAATGTAGGTTCAAGAACGTAGGGATCGATGCACCAACCCACAATGCCACTTCTTTATTAATGTTGTATCGTGTTTTTTTACCAAAATCTGTAACAAATCTAATCCGACCAGCACTTACGTCCCTTTTTTCTAAGGTCATAGAAACGCTGATAAATTCTCAGCTTATGAAATATCTTGAATCGCGAAAGCTTCTTAATGACCGGAAGTACGATTTCCGCAGCAACATGTCCACTGGTGACCTTCAAGCTTACTTCGCTGAAGAGGGGAACCAATTTTTGCACAAAGCAGGTGAACGCGAAATTGTTGCGCTTGATATTTCTTAGGCATTTGGCAGAGTTTGGCATAAAATTTCTTGTCGAAAATGCGTGCCTATATGAATCTCTTCTTTTATGGATTGGAAATTACCTCTCGAACAGTACAATTCAAGGTGTTTTGGATGGGTTCTTGTCTTATATTCAACAAATAAATGCTGATGTTCCCCTAGGCTCTCTCTCCGACACTCATTCTCATTTTTATAGATGATCTCTTGTCTGTCCTTTGGCAGTAGAATTGGAACGGCAACGTATGTTAAGCACATTGAATTAAACTCAATGCTGTCTGCTGTCACTCAAGCGAACCCTTGACAATCAGCCATTATCCATGAATTGCACATGTGACGATAAAATCGAAAAACGTTCCATTCTTGGTATGTGTACCAACACAACTCTTAGTTGGAACGATCACATATTTGAGGTCGCCAAAAATGCTGCGAAATGTTTAGGTTTCCCCTTATGCTTGATGCAAGAAATATTTCTCCATCTCTGATTTGGCTTTGGTTTATAAGGCGTTTATCAGCAAACAAGCTTGGGTACAACGCTCACATCAGCTCTGGTGACCCCAAGAGAACCCTGCATCTACTGGATATAATCCAAAAACCATCGATAAAGCTTATGAAGGACAACAATATCGCAGAGGCATTAGACTCGATCGCCGTTCCTTCTCTTCTGTGCATATTTTGCTGCTATTTTGAAAAACGATGCTCAAAGCCCACTGCATTCCTCTTCTCCATGAATTCACCCGCAATACCCGTCCCGCCAGGAATATCCATCAATTTCTTCTCTCGTTCTTTAGTCGCTTTACTCGAATATAGAATTCCCTTCCCAGCCTAATATTTCCCACAGACTACAATCCGCAGGTGCCTCATCTCCCTCTCTCCCTCTATACCTTCGGTCCGTGCTGTGTCTTGACCCCGGACACTCAAGGGTATAAGTAACCCCTTGCCTATCCCACATGCATACAAGAAGTTTAGTGAGGAAAGTAACAAGAACTACCTGGGAATAAATCAATTCAATAACCACTTTAGTTTGTTTCCTCAAGAGGGCACCTTCGTAACTGCGTATACATATGTAGTTTCATTGCCCTCGTCTACATATACATGTCTTAATTCAGTTTCAAAATACAAAAAAGTGTACAACTTGTTCTCGTGTTAGCTTTAATAAAGAACTAGTTTGATCAAAAGATCGAGTCCGAAGTGAACCATCTTGTCCTGGGTCTGCCAAGCGGGGGCCTACCTGATGCTGCGCTGCTACTGGGATTACCCGACAGGATGCACCCTTGACGCTCTCGATAAAAGAAAAGATTCAACACAATTCTCAGATTCCTCACTAACGATTTCATGAAGCTCTTCGATTTCATTAAGCTCTTCTTCATCGGTCCAAAGAGAGATCGGAAGACATACAATTACATTTAATTACATTATTTCGTTCGTCATTTTTATTCGTTCGTCCTAATTTTATTCTATCACATATAGTAAGTCTTTCTTATAGACTTTAAACATCTTGCCTAAAATTAGGTTGAAGTGGACTGTTGCTTCGATAGCCAAAAGCCCAACAATCTGGCTTAGCGAGGTAACCATTCGAAACGGAAAATTTTCGCAACGCATACTCCGTCGTGCAATTCTCCGCGATACGCGAGCGTTCTTCAGCGAAAGTTTTTCTGACACGAATATTTGTCAAGAACCGAAATTGATCGCGTAGCAACGCAGCATTCTGGTTTGCGTTACTTTACAAAAAAAGATTCGTATGAAATCAAAAAAATGTCCGTTCCGGATGATTAGCTCCCTAGGGCAGGATATGTGGGTAACCGGCATCAAACCTAAACCCAGAATGCTCCAACAGCTTGTTCTCTCTCAAGGTGCGAAAACTGTCACGCATCACCACAGGAGCCTGCCTTGGTACATTTTCCCAAAGACAGGTTGGGCACCAGTTTAAATAAGTTAAAGCACATAGTCTTCAGTATTTTTCTGTATTCACCAAATGAGACGATGACACCGGCTTTAGCCCTTTTTCACAGTGTGACCTTATATGTCGATCCATGGTAAAACTCAGAATCAATACAAATTTCGTTTGCACAGTGGTTTAACGTCCACGATAAATGCCACTTAATTAGGGGTTTGACGTAAGCTAATTGCAATGGCTTAAGTGTCAATCCAGAGACTACATAATTGCCATTCGTGTGTTAAAATAATCTTAACCCCAAAATATAAAGAAAAAGCTCACATAAGCAAACAAATATTTGGTCTGACAATGCTGGTGAAGAAAAGCACACACATTTATTGTTGGGTTCTATACCATTTAGTTATGTACTGTACGGGTTCAATCACAACCACTATTTTTTTCATGGTTTGTGGCTTCAATAGTTCACAATGCCACTCAATCCATGGTTTTTTTAAACAATCCCTAAATATTGACTGAGAAAACGAAATCCTCTTGATTGATAAAACGATTTAAAAATCTATTTGAACAGAATTATTTTTTACAATTGAGTTTACAACTAGACTTATAAACTAAAGGTTAGGATGTTGTCGGTTTATTGTTTATTTTTTATGTCCTACAATGGCTGGTGCTTACATCGGGTTGTTCAAGTCCGTGTGTCCATGGCGGTCCTTTTGGGATGGGGTGGTGATGTGTTAGCCGACTTAGCCTTCATGGTGATTGCTATCGCTGCTCTGGTAGAATCCATGCTGCTCGTTGTTCGACGTCGTTGGAAAGTTCTGCTCATTTAGCAGATTTAAGGTTCCTGATTTCCTCGTTAGGATAGTTGTTGATGTTTAGTAGCTGCTTTCTGAACACTGTCACCTTAAACTGTTGCAGGGGGATGACTCGTGCTTGGTCGTAAAGCCTATTGGTGGCCTTTGACGGTCCCTGTCGAAGGTGAGTCCGGTACATATTCGCAGTATTTTCCGTTCGAAAATTGCGAGCTTCGTCATGCTGGTCTCAGAGATGGTGTGCCATGTTGGAAAGCCGTACGTTAAGATCAGCCGTATGAGGGATAGATGCGATGGAAGCCTAGGTTGGCTTTCTTAAGGGTCGGTTTCAAATGACTGTTGAACTTCAACCTTTTTCGTGAAGTTAATGCCAAGATACTTGACCTTTTCGTTAGTTGATATTTCTGTACCGTTAGGGAACACTACCTTCGATTTGGCTGCTGATCTGCATCCACCACTGGATGGTCTCCTTAAGCAAATAAGTACCGATTTCTCAGCATTGATACGAACTCCATTTGGTATAGTAGTCAAATTTGTTATCCTGGATAAGCCAACAGCTTGATTTTCAGTTTATTTTGGTATTTATATTCTCATTTTGTCTCTTTCTATTTTCTGGTTTGCTCACACTATAAAGTCCTGTCAACAAACAGCTGTTCTGGCGGCCATTTGAAAATTGAGAGTGAGTGACATTTCTTTTGGCGGGCACTTATAAAATGAGAGGCAGTGCCTCGAGAATTGAGAGCGAAACCACTTCAGACTCGGTGGAAACTGCTTGGTTTCCGTAAAAGTTCATCCGGATCTCGCGGTTTCGGTGGAAACGTAGCATTATGTTCGGTCCTACACTTAATTAAACCAGCAGAAAGGCTTGCACTGTGAAAACGGGCATTAAAGTTCATTCTTTCCACTTAAGTTCACAGATTCTAGCCCTTCATCCTCATCGTACTCTCGTGTAGAACTCTCTGGAACTTAACTAAATAATGCAAACATCTACATCCTTAGTAATCTAGGAACATACATACATACATATATATATAAGTCCAATTTGATCATAACCATTCACCATCAATCCATACTTCATGATTTGAATTTTGTGCCGTATTTGTGCAGCTGGCTTGGAGTGATTTATTTCAACATCATCGTCAACGTCAACGTCTGTGATTTTCTTGTAAAGTTAGTTTTTCAACTTGGCATAGCTGCCAATTTCACAATTTAAATCTGATTCGTTGTCAGTATGCTTTGCCTTGGTACTTGGAGTATATTGCGCCAAACCAATGCAAATTAACGGTAATATTTATTTTCGTCTTGCTTTCTAGACAACTCACTTCGACAGTCGTACATCAGTTCCTTTGACAAAAGGCTCAAGTTGGCAATTCGAAGACTGACTTCTGATTGATTTGCTACTTCTAAGGGGCTATATACTATTTTTTATGTGGTTCATATGGAGAGTCCAATTTTGAGCCGCTTTTTCAAGCGTATTCTCTAGTATCTATCTAATAACACTTCCAAGACTACATTTCCGCTGGTTTATCGGCGTAGACGAGTGATTTAACGTATTGAATCCTCCATAAAGTAAGTATTACAAACCAGAAATGAGTTTCATCTCAAAGACAAAAACTATTTTGGTTAAATGAGCAGATCTTCGTACGTGAAAGAACATTTCTTGGCCGACAGTCGACACAGCTAATAGCTCTTTGCGACAAATGCTGTCGTATGCGGCTTTGAAATCGATTTGAAACTCTCTGATCTTCTCCAGGATTTGCCTTAGTGAGAAAATTTTCCACAATCGATTTGACTGACGACCTTTTTAGACGTTCAGAGAGTAAGCTGGACAGGATCTTGTAGCGCGACGTTGTGCATTGATATACCTCTATAGCTGCTGCAAGAGATGGGATGACCTTTTCTGTGAATGGGGCACATGGAGCTGGTATTCCAATCGTCGGGCATGCTTTTGTCCTCCCAAATTTTACAGATGATCTGGTGCATGCTCCCTACTCGAACATCACCACCGGTCTTGAAGAGCTCCCATGGTATGCCATCAGTCACTTTTTCAGACGTAGACAAATGCAATATGCACCACATTGGAGCACTTTGCATTCTTCGAGCCCAGTCAAGGGCTAGTGAAATGAGAATTGGGCTTCAGAACTAAATTGCGATTCCCAGGTGTATAGATAACGATCCCATACAACCGTTTTCCATGCTGGAGAGGGATGTGTGAAATACTAAATTTATGACATAGATTGGCCTCATACTTTTCCAAGGTGGATGGATTGTCACATCAGACCCAATGAGCTCAATATGCAACACTCAAGCCGCTGGCTTGTCGTCTTCGTACCACACCCTACGAATTTCACATCGACCCCGAACTTGAATTTGGCGAAGAAATGGATGCTTAATAAAAGTCAGGGAACTCAATGCAATCAAGAACTAGTGCCCCGTGACCGCCACTGCCACTGAATGCGGACTCAATTTTCAACTTGTAGTCAAAGAAGTAGACAATATTAATAGCATCTGCTACACGTTCGAAGCTGTCCCGAAGCTACCCAAAAAGGCTTAAAAATCTAACTTGACCTTGCACGGATTGGACCCGGTCTATTCTAAATTACATGGTAATAATTGTATATGAGTTTGCGCGTCAGACTTAGCTCATCTTCGCTAGTCATAAGCACGTCATGATTGCAAGCTTGCAACAAATTAGAGAGCGTTAGTTGTCGTTCTTGCCTAATCAGCGAATTTATATTCACTGATAGGATTTTAAGGTCATCAAGGTAATGTTTCGTTTGGCTCGGCGAACAGCGTCGATAGATGTCTGCTGGTGATGCGTGTTCAAGGAACTGTGCTTGAGAGAAGATGACCGTCTTCACATCCAATTCGGCTTCAGGTTACCTGGCCCCTGGGACCTCGTCCACCTTCCGTGCTGCCTGTTGTATCGTTAGCTTGCCGGAGTAACAGTGGCAAGAGACACTAGACTTGCTTCTAATATTTTTATTTTCCTCACAGTTCCATCCCTGATAACTAGCAGGTTGCCCGCTGGTCTTGCAGAGTACGCATGACAGCTTACTACGATTCTCAACTATCTCCCTCGATAAACGTCATTCCCGTTTATTGTGAATTTGTTGAGCTGTACACATCTCTGAAAACGAGCATTTGTAGTACGTGTTTCGCCTTATTTAATTTATCTCAATTTACAAATACGGTGCCTAATTTCAATTTTCTTTAGGCTCTAGATTTTGCTAACTACCAAGCCATAAGAAAATGTGGTCAAGATTATAACATACGCCAGATTGCTCCTAACTTATGCAGGACATGCAGAACATCTGCACAAGCCTCAACATCTGCGCTAAGCCGGAGCAGTCTTATCAGATTTAGCTAAACATTTCGCAGGTTTTGTGTACACTGCACATTTGGCTAGTATGACCATCCTAATGACCTCACTTACGATGATGTCTAAAAGAACGGCTGGGCCGACACTGTAGTACAAATTATACAATCAATTGCAAAATTCAATGCGAAAAGATCAGAAAATAAGTTGGCGTGTAAAAAGTGAGGTTTTCCAATTTGATTGCATTAGCTTTTTTTTAAGAGAATTTTCTTTCGAATATGTTAAGCGAGAAAAGTCTAATACCTCTTATTAGCGATCGGACCTTGAACGACGTACACTTTGTGCAATAATTAGTCAGAATGTCCGTGATAATCAAACGCAAGAGGAACGTGCAGAAGAATATGAATGAGAACGTGTTCATCTTGCACAGGTTCGAGCTGCACAATTACAACCTCAAATTCGACAAAATTTTACTAGACGAAGACCAGTCGTAAATGAAGACTTGAATGGCGCTGCTTTCGAATACGATTCCTCAATCGCCTGCAAAGATCTTGGCTGCGTTGGTATGGAGTCATTGTCTGTCGTATGCAAGCGGTGTACGGCATCCATGTTTCAATCGATCGGCGAAGAATGAGACCTGCATTCGATGCTGGAGACCTGCATTCGTACAAACCCTATAAAGTGCTTATAAAGCTTATAAAGTGACCGACGAGGATGAAGCGACCAACTATCCAACGCAATTTTTGAATTCGATTGATGTGCCAGGATCTTCGCCGCATAAATTACTGTTGAAGGCGGGATCTAGTTAGTTAGTTAGTTTAGTTCACTATTTATTTCACAAAAAACAATGGATTTTAACAAAAAAAAAATCTTAGTCTATATGGTTTGGCTTAGGGCCGTCTACCAAATTAACATTTAAAGTATGTGTTTCTAAAAGTTCTCCTCCATAATACATTATCTATAGAGCAGTGCGTGTAGTGCATACTTGTACAATAGATCCCAGCCTCGGTCACCGTTTAAGATGTTTGTCGCTTCTTCAAGCGAGATTACCTGTGCTCCAAAGAAGTGGCAGCGGAATTCTTTAAGAATGGGGCATATAGCGATGAAGTGGAATACGTCCTCTCGTTCCCGAAGGTTGCAAAGGTTGCACATAAGAGGGAGTTCTGGGCGATGCGGTATAAAGATTAAACTTATCAGTTCACCTCTTATTTTAAAGATGTTGCTTAACATATCCGTTGTAAAACTTGCCATGAAATATGTTCTGTCTTGTAAATTGTGGTTCAATTTGCTGTCATATGCCCTGTATTGCGACGACGTGGCTTCATCTACAAATTGGTTGAAGACTCTATGTCTTGTTTTCTCCAGAAGTGTGTAGAACTTATGCCTTTGGTGGATTTGCTGCTCTGGTGGTGCAACTCGGAGATTAAAATCACATTGCGATGCTTTTTTTATTCCCATTCTCGGACACATTTTCCACCGTTAACCAGCTTTTGAGTAAGCACTATATTCAGAATGCTTTCTTGATTCATTCCCATGACTCTTACCACACAGTCGAAGTGGAGTTTGAGGGCTTCCAAAAATAGGGGCGCTACTCCAGTTTCCAGGTGAAGCACATAGTTGGGTGAGCAAATGAACGATATCCCCATACTTGCGCAACAGTGGCACGGAATATTTTCTGTTTCGAGAAGTGGCGGATGTTTTTATTGTTCATACAACGGAACAAATAGCTCTTTTCGCTTCAGTTAATTTGGTTTTCAGGTGCTTGTTCATATTTAAATTAGGCCTAATCAAGACCCCAAGATACTTGTATTCCCGCTCAATTTCTATAAGCTCACCCTAAAACTTCCACTTTTCATTGCTGGAGTATCTACCTCCACCATCCCTGAATGTCATCATCTTAGACTTTGATAGATTGACTGTCAGATTTGAAGTTTTGCAGTATTCGTCGAGCCTGTTTATCATTAACCGCATTGTGTCCACCAAGTCTGCGAGGAAAACAGTGTCATCAGCAAACATGAGAGCTGGTATTTTGGCTTGATTTATCTCGATTCCACCTCTAACGTGGTCTGTTATATCATTTATATATAAAATGGGTAAAAGTGTAATCAGTACGCATTCATTTGTTGTGCTAAACTCATCTGGCTATCATCATCATGTGGCAGAATCTGAATCATCCGAAATTGAGCAACGGTATGCTGCTATCCGTAAATAAACAGGTGAACAATGTGATTCAAGCGACGATCCTCTAAGGGAAATTCAAGGGAGAGGAAGTACTTTTCGCACGCATTCCGATTATTCCAACTGATCTTCCATTCCAATTTAAACGGATTCAGTTCCCCGTTCGATTGGCTTTTGCGATGACAATCAATAAATCGCAAGCCCGTTGGTTGAAAGTCTGAGGGATTAATCTCGAATTTCCATATTTTTCGCACGAATTTCCCCTCTTTTTAACGACTGCAGACGTTAAATTGGGGTGAGACGACGCTAGTTTCAATTAAATTCCAACCAAACTTTGTTAAGTATTTTGTTGGACCTTTCTGATCTCATGAATTTTGTTTAATTTTTTCCAGATTTGCTTAGGAACCGAAGCATTACCTCTAACTGCCACCACGAATCTGTCACCTTCGGATGAAACAAAGTCATCGGACACTCTCTCCAGCGCCTTCAACATTGACGATGCTATCAGTTTAGTCTCGGATACTAAAAATATTGTGGTGCGATCAGCAGACAGCGATGACAATTCCGTGGACAATGACGATAGCAGTGAGAACAAGGATGACAAAACAGAAAAACCGCACTCCGATAAATCCGAGGAGATCTTCCCCGGCAACAAGCATCCCCCACACCCCCATGGATCACATGGTGTCTTGGGACCAATCAAACACCTCATTAACCATCTCCCCGGCACTCAGAATTCTCATTCCAATGGAATTGGTGGCATTCTGGGTGATATGCTTGGCGTACACCAACGTCAGAACGCTGAGCATGAGTCACCGATTGAAACCGAAAAGGATCGGACCATGATCAATTCCAGCACTGGCCTGCACGTCCTGGAGTTTTTGGGTACAATTTTCGGCCTGGTGTGGGGCTTCCTATCGAACATACCTGCATTATTTGGAAGCAGTAGTAGCGGACTAAGTGGTGGACAATAAGACCGCTGGCACTCCTTACGTTCTCCTATTGGAATTCAAACTTTTCTTACACGGAAGAAAATAACTTGTTTCAGGACATTTTTGACTACATGTGGTCAGGAATGTGCAACCGTTCGTTTAAATAGTTAAGTGTCTGTAAAAATATACCAAAATAATGTCAAATAAAATAAACACAAAACAGGTTTCAATAGATTTAAGGTAACTGAGGTTTAAAAACATACATTCTGTGTAACGAACATTTCGGTCACTAACGATTCAGTAAGGGATTTTGAAGAAATGAATAAATTGACTAAGCGTACAATGGTACTTAGTGCTTTTAATTTTATCTTTTCTTGAACTGACCGAAAATGGGACATCGAGTGGAGATGTATGAGATTGAGATTCTTTTGAAAAGGTTTCGTCCAAGTTACCATCGGTCCTTTGAATCACGTCTTCGGTGTAGTAATGCTTCTCGGAGTGTGAACTGACGAACGATGAGAGCTCAAAAACTAAGAAATTCTTAAAATGATGGGTATAAGTGCGATTAGACGCAAGAGCAGGACTAACGATTATCCCATAAGAAGGGATATGTCAAAATCTTATTTGAAGTGGATTATGGGGAAACACATCTGACCAATGTAGTATTTGACGCAGCAGAAAGTCCAGACTGAAGGCCATACTATAATCAACTAGAATTAACTTAAGCTTAGGGCAACATTGAACGAAAAGTAGTCAGGAGAATTGTAAAATTTCAAGCTGACCATAATTGTGTTCGCTTATTTTAGCGATTAATACCTATTATTAATACCTCGTACGCAGAGAGCAATTCATTTTGCTCACACATATATAAGCTAAAGTTAACGAAACTTAACGAAACTGGGACAATTTGTTATTATAGTGACAGGGTATCATTTTGAGTGTATTCACTCGATTGCTTAAGTTGAATTTAGTGATTTTATCGTTTTGCCTTTACTTGCTCACGCAAAAGTCAAGCCCACACCCGTGTAAACGTCACTAAGGTCTGTAGAAAGACACATGATTAGGGGTTTGTTTCGTTTCAATAAAATTGCATCAGGTATAACGTCAAAATCAGACAAGTGAATAAATTTACATCGACGAGAAGCTACATTCAGTTATACCAGGCTGAAATAAAGCAAAGGCTAAACTCAGTAAAATTTAAAAAAAAAAAGCTGCAATTCAGAGTAGTTTTGGGTCGTTCCGAACGTGTGTAGTTCTTGGAACTATGTCCAGCCCAGTTTCCAGTTCGCAGAGATGTGTATGAATAAAAAAGAAACATATGTTTGTATCGACATGTCAGATTGAAAATAAAATCCGAACATATTCGGACATGGGTGGTGTTAGAGAAATACTTTTCTAGCAGCGTTGCCGCTATGAGACTTTAGTCGCTATTTGACCCTTTTTTGAGGCCGCGATGCGCTGGGAGACTCCGCCGACTGCTTTATATGAAACATATTTCTTTCGTGAAACACGACGTTAAGTTTCTCATAAGCAATAAACTCAACACTAGGAGAGACTTTCTTTCGGAGACTCTTTTTGTGTGACTTATTCAAACTTTTTCAGCGGCAACTCTAGTACTGCTACGAATTTGGATTTGAGTTACATGGGCATATCGTGGTTGTAGTAGAAATTTTACTGTCAAGGATTGAAAGAGGAGCTAGAATTAGCACGCTTATAGGAGTTAACATGGAGCATTTCGCCTCTTCCATATCGTCCGGTGTCAACATTTAATGTACTATCTATCGATTATCTCTGCTATATACTTCCTCGGATACGTATCCGGGAACTAGTTCCGACCTAAAAAAGAACCGTTCCATGTTCGTTTCGCCATTGGAACTATTTAGCACAACTCTAATTCAGAGTCATATAGAGTCCGAATTTCGCAAGACACGAAGATAAAATACGAATTCGCATAGAAGGCAATATCCAAAGGCGTTCACATTTTCAGAAACACGTAGCGCCGTTGTAGCGCTGCTCATTTTCAGCATTGACTTTGCCAGCAGCTCTGTCTGCATAATACAAAGAATTTCAATTGTTTGCTACTTAAAGCGCAAATGCTTTGCAGAATAGGATCAAATAAGCCATTAGCTGTCCAAAATTGAATTTATGTTTTGTTGGTTGGCGTAGTTTAACGACTTTGTAGGCAAATGACATCATAATTGTGTTGTTGATGGCCTGAATAAATATTTATAATGGGAAGATTTTTGTAATTTAAATGTTTTCTTTAGTTTCAAGCATTTTATTGTGGCGGCCGTGGCGCGTCGCACTTGAACCTACGTTGCCTAGGTTTGATTTCCGGTACGAAGAAAATAATTGAAGTCCACCACGAGTCATTGGCAATGCTCAAAGAGTATAGATAGAACAACCTTCGTAAATTGGTCATTCCACTCACCAACAGCACGCACAACACGGTTGGGAAACTATGTAGGCTCTGACCATCTACAGGGTGTAACACCACCCATATTATTATATTCTTAGTAGAAAAGCCTGCCGTACGACGCGATGAATGTTATGCGTCGCTGCCTTATAAATATTTTGTTTCGTATTATATTCATTGCAAATTACTTTGGAAAACAGAATATGAAATGCTGATTTATACAAAATAGAGGTAGCTATTGCCAGATTTGAACATAAAACCTGCAAAAAGCGTGACCAACGCACCAACCCTCTCCGCCAGCGGGCCCTATTCAATGTTTTTCGTTTTTTTTTTTTTTGTTCGGTAAAGGTTTGACATACTTACATACATACTAACTTAAATACTTACTTTATTTGCATCTATACATGCCTCAAGGATGTTGCATGTGTTCATATTTCTGCCCCAATTGTAAACGTAACAAAATTAGAATCGATGAGGCTTGCCAAAATAATCGACAAAGTGATATCTGCGGTCAAGATCAGAGTTCAGTGAAAGTACACATTAAGCCAAAGCGACTATGGCATCAACTGCAATGGTATGGCGTGCCCGCAGCAAAAGCGATGTCAAATCCGGGAAGCGATCTCTGGTCGCTACGGTAAAGGAAGGCCTTAAACCCTACACCTCGAGAGCGGCCACTGCTAGACAGCCAAAAGTAAGCACCAGCTCGGCTCCGGCTGTCGACCAAAAGAGGTCGACATGACGAATCGCTCTTTTCAAAAACAAGTATAGTAGTAGTAGCAAAAGAACGTCTGCAAGCTTCTTTGGCATGGCAACTGATCGAGCTTAGAATCCTTGATGGTGTCAATGACGCTATCACGAATATCGAGAAAATAGTCCCTCAGTTCGGACAGTTGACAACTTTGCCAGGAAAGGGGCCGAAACCGACACATCCCAGGCAATCATGGTTTGATTCATTTCTACCTGATATCAAGAGAAATGTGGATAGTAAAATCATGGAGTCAGCTAATAAAACGTGGAACTCTCTTCCCACCCGTCAGAAATCTCGACTGTTATGGCCTAAGTTTAATAGCGCAAAGACCGGCAAACTTCTTTGTAGCGCTAACTGATCATAAGTCACCTGAGATACCATGAACACAAAATTTGACTTACCCATGGCACCATATGTAGTGGCTGTGGGGACGTAGAGCAAATTGAGGATACTCCTCACTATCTTTGTCAATGCCCTAGCCTCTGCCTATTCAGACAAATAAGACTGTGAGAATTCTTCTTCCAGAATCTCCAAGAAATAGCAGATATGTACACCGGACAATCGCGACAACACCTGACGTACGATAAAAATTGTTTTGGTATTTATTGTGCAATATTGAAATTATAGATTGTGTATATGCGATATTCATTCATCTGTATTCTGAGCGTCGTCGAATGGCCATACACAGACGAAAACAAAAAAGGAATTATTGTGCAACATTAAGCATCGTCCAGGGAAAAAATAAAACATATTGCTTATATGGATGGATAGAAAATGCAATCTATCGGAGAACATGGCAGGAATTAATATAACTAATAGAAGTTATTTAGGATTGCTCATTCCTGATGAAGGAATGACTAGAGTAACTAACTATGCATTGCAGTGCAAGTCTTTAATACAGAACTGCAGGGTACCTGGCGACCAGCAGAGATCAGTGAATGTGGCAGTAGAGAGTTCAGTCAGTCATTATACACGTCCAGGCTGCACCGGGGCAATAATGACTTGATGAGATATGATTTAAGGGTTAATCACTGCGGAAACATTCTTTACAACTTCCCTGTGCAATAAGTCATGCATCACTCAAGAGTGTATTAAAGAAAGCTCAAGACACATGCCTCTGTGTACAATTCATTACAGTGTATTTTTTCTTTTAAATTATTATGGGCGTATAGCAAAAGACCTTACATTTAAAGAACAGAACCAACCGGCCATATACTATGAGAACAGAGACAAATTTAACAATTTCGATTAGCAATCTGAAGCAGAAGTACAATTAGCAGCAAGAACTACAATTTATGTTGATACATGACAGGTCAAACAAATTCCTTATTCAGCCTTCAGGATGGGAGAATTAGACATCTTGTCAGACTGTGTATTATTCTGAAAACCATAATTTCACTAGGTAATCCATATCAAAGCATAAATGAATATATCAAAATTTCAACAAATGAAATGTAAAATTAATTTTTCCCATCGGCTAACCGTCTGAACTCCGTACAATACATTAATGCCCAACTTCACGTCATACACGCAGGACCTCTCAAACTGTGGAGAATGTCACAGATAACAGAATAAGAGATGCTGTCAAAACTAATAACCGGTGTCCCATTGAGAAGTATCTACCTAAGGTGTCTGTTGAATAGTATTTGTATTTTTTCCCAAATATTAATCGTAAATGCATTCCTTAATATGCGCTCTTCTCATATTTTCATTTGTTTCTAGAACTATGACTTCGGTTGCGACAGAAAAACTGCGTTCCTTTGGATATGCCTTCAGCAAGGGTAAGACTGGTCGACTAAGTGAAAGTGTTTTACAAAGTCCCTAACATTGTTGTGAACTTTAAAGAAGGAGCTTTGCGAAAAATTGACCCCGTCACTGGTGAACCTGGATCCGAACTATTTAAATTCGATGTATATGACGATCATGGAAAGAACCAACGGCGCTATGAAGAAATTGCCAAGGTAAGTTTATTATAGTGTTGGAGACAGATTTGCAATGATATTCGTACATTTTAGTGCATTCCAGACATTGTTTATGAGCTACTCGAGGAGCATGGAATGTTCCGAACGTATACACCAGAAAATCTGCCCAAGGAGCAAGCCACTTTTATATTTACAAGTCCTCAGAAGCTCAACAAATCCAAAAAGTTGTTAGTTTTGATTCATGGAAGTGGATATGTGCGTGCAGGTCAATGGGCTCGAAGGTAATTATCGACGTTTAATGGCAGTTTGATATATGTAATTACAAAGTTTCCTGTGTATCTAGTTTAATCATCAATAATTCACTGAATGAAGGGACAATGATACCATATGTGGAGCAGGCGAGGGCCGCAAGTTATGACTTATTGATTATGAACACGAATGACAACTACCGCCCCGTAGATGGCGCGATGAAAGCTATCCCTGGACACACTACCCCAATAGCACATGCACTCACAGTTTGGGAGCAGTATGTTATCGGATCCGAGCCAGAAAGTGTTGCTATTGTTGCTCACAGTTACGGCGGAGCTATAACCTTGTCCCTGGTAGTTCTTGAGTACCCAGTCGTAGAGTGCCTTGTTTTTAATTTCGTACCTTTTACAGGCGAAACAATTTTCACAATTCTTCAAAGATAAGGTGTTTGCAATTGCCCTTACGGACTCAGCACACGGTGGTGGGGCTACAATAAGAACTATTCGTCCAGTTGCGAAGAACTTCGTGACCAGCAATGAGCCAGCGGGGACAGTAATTAAGACCCCGAGCGATGATATTCCTCGAGTGTCAGCGGGTAATGAAAACACATTCATCCAACAATTCTTCTCTGTCTCACGATATTTTCCTTGCAGGCCACACAAAACACGAATGGACATCGCACTCAGCAAAAGAGGAAGTTTTCAACTTCCTCGAAGAGCGTTACAGTGCGTACATGCAAAGCAAAGGCCGCAAATCGGAGTTGTAAACTTTCTTGCAAGGCTATCGTCCATAAGGAAATTAATCTTAACTAAATGTATTTTTTTGCTGTAAAGAAACGAAATTTTGTATGACCTTGGTAACCTTGTTCCCATTAATGTTATGTATGTGATTCAGATAAATAAAGTGATAGATGTGGTACACGTATATGAAAATGGTTCAAAGTGGCTACAAATCCACAGAATTTTTCGATGAAAAAGTACGCAAGGAACTCAATGTTGGGTAGCTGCTTTTTCGTGAGGAAAGGGCTAGATTCTTCCATGGTTGTCCCCATCATCACAACTTTCGAGGTGTAACTTGAAAGAGGTTCCGTCATTTCGTCCGACAGTCCCTGGAGGTTGGGCAGCTCCCAAAGAGTTAGACTTGATGGCGGAAGATCGAGTGACCTGGAGATCTCGTGTGTGATTTGTCCCCGCGACCTCTTAAATGGAACGTGCAGGCCGCTTAAGATGAAATGAGATGAAGACAAGAATCGATGTGTAGTACCATGCATAAAGTGGTTTTTTAAATACACCCTCCCAGACAAAAAACTCAGAACTTTTAGCGGAGATACGTAGCTGTGGACCATGCATTCGTCTAGTTAAAGCTTTATGATAAGCACGAAGAACCCAAGAGTAGAGCAACACTTAGGCTTACTGAGTCGTCTGGCTGAGTTGCCGCGAGCACACATACTTGGCTCTGGACTTGAGTGGAGTTGCGCTGTATATCGCGGATGGCCTTGGAGCTTACACTAGTGTCTTCCAGTCATGCTGTTCCCAAATGACCATACTGACTTCTGAAAGGAATTGGTTAGTTTATAGTGTTGTTGTACCAGTTTGTGTATACAGGTTCAGGTTCCTTGCATTGAGAACAAGTCAGTAGGTATACCTCATCAGGATATTTGCACAATTCACCATTTGATGTTGAACTGAGAAATTTTCTAACACCACGCCAAGGGTGTTAGGCCCAGCCATTGTGGACGTAGGGAGACTTAAGTTAACTTCGTGATTATACAGAGATTTAATATACTGCCACCCCATAACCACTTCGCCCAGTTTCTTTAAGTTGCGTTCACGTTTTCTTACTTATGTGGGAGAGGAATGAATCACTCTCGACGTACGTGAATGAAAAAGCAATTATGGTCAGCCTAAAATTTGACGATGCCTCTTTGTTGTGTTCTGAAGTGCGCGGATAATGCGCCATAAATTCAACTCGAATTATGAACACTGCCAAAGAGATCTCCTACTTCGGCGCACTACATTATCGACAGAAAACTAAATTAGCACAGTTCTCAAGCGCAGTGGTGTCCCCTGGGATTGCTCTTTCTTTGGATTCCAGGAGAAATTGAGCAACAGTAGCTTCTGACCTAACCAAGCTGATTTTATATAAAACTCTAGGCATCCCGTTCGTATTATATATCAGACTGCCATGGACGTTGTCCTTATTGAAAGGGATCATGTTTCAGTCTGTTCTAGAGTGAGGTATTGTTCGTTATCATTGCTCTCGTTCCCCGGACTACCCATGAAGGAGGTGGTTAAATCGTCTGGGGTGTTCAACAACCTCAGACATGTATTGCAGGGAACCAACTTCTAGAGGCTAGGCAAAGAAATCGTGCTACTCATCATAGGTAGTTTTTGAAACAATAATGTCATGAATTAGAGGCCGCCGCGCCGGCGCGTAACTTATTGGGTAAGTGTGTAGACTCCTAACCTGGGTGCCTATTTCCAACTCCTGCCACTAGCAGCTTTCATCTTTCTCGTGTCACTGACAGAGAATATGCTTGGGTCTAGGAAATCCTTCTCTCCTTTCGCCATTCGCTCTCCAACTCTTGGGAGAACAACAGCTCACAAAACACAAGTGGTTGCTGTGGAAATTATACCCAGATCCTCTAGCGGATTGTAAAGACACACCCCATAAGAAATCCCAACTTCACGTACACAAAAAAAGAGTCCATTCAGGAAAGCCAAAAGTGGATCTAATATCCAGTGCTTTCTCTAGAAACCGAATCGATCAAGAACAAGGTAAAATGACCAACAAGAAATCATGAATAATACATACGCTTTTCAAGTGAAAAATTAATGCCCGATGTGCTACTCTAAACGTCATAAAAAATCAGCACCATCCATCCACGGCAGATTCCCTAAAGCATTCCCCATCCAACCTCAGCATGGACCCACGCACACAAAGTTCCTTCGCCCCAGTCAAAGCCCACGCCCTCACTAAATGAGTGACGACCGTGTGCACTACCCCCAGCAACCCTAACCCAACACCATCCGATGAACGACCAGCTAGTTGGAGAGTTCGCACACCAGAGTGAAACAAAAAACACAAGAAGGAAAACAAAAAAGGAAGAAAAAAGGAAATGAAACGGCATCAAGTTCCGGACTTCGATCCAATAGCTGGCACACATTTGCCCCCCGGGAGTAAAGGGCATGGACCAAGGAGCATCCGCACAGAGAGAAAGTTCCATAAACCTCGCTAATATTCATGGATTCCATCCATGAGGGCGCCCTCCCAGAAAGCTTTTGCCCCAACACACCACTGTTGCTTGTACTGTTGGTGTTAGTGGCCAAGCAAATGGGTCATGCGCTTGTGCACGACGTGGCGATGGCATTATTACAATCACATGCCACCCCGAGATTCAACCTCCGCACCCGCAATAGGGGTTGGTAGGGATCACATGCTATAACAGCATCAGACAGAGACGAGGAGACGAAGAAGTTTCTATTCCAAGGTGGTGCACTGACTTAACATCGCACGCCCTCAGAGGGTGAACTTATCTCGTACATAAATCGCGCGAGCGAGGTGTTGGTTGGGTGGTTAGGTAACTGTGAAACCTCTTTGCCTGTTGACAGAAGTGCTATGTACATAACTGGAAGAGCTTTTAACTCTAGAGCACTTCGGAGTCACTCCCATTTACAGAGAAGGTGCTTTGCTTTGCTTCCTTCCGTTTTTATTTTTATTTTCTGGCTCTTATGCCTTTTTCCCTTTTTTCCATCCATTTTTTTTGTTATCCTTCCATGCTACTTGACGGGGCATCCTTTCAGAACTGCCCTGAAAGAAATGAAAGGACGAAACAAAGAAAATTATCTCGTGAGAATAGGGAAAAAACGCCGCATAATGCGGTAATAGGGACAGGGTGTAGGGAAAGTTTGGCGGATAAGGAGCACTTAGACGTTTTTACCGTCTTGCACTAGTCATATATTTTTTTAGTGCGGCCTTTAGTGGGGTTTCTTGCGGTGCTTCCTAAAGTCGTGGGTGGCGGCAATTTGACTTGGAAATTTTAGTAGCTCTTTGTTATGGCCTCTAAGTTTGGTTTGCGTGCCTGACGCTGGTGGAGTGGAAAATCTATGTTTTTATGACAAGCTTAGTTTGGGTGCTCCCAGAAACCAAACTTATTCTGCGTTTCGTGGGTCTCAGTGTTGAGCTGAGTGGGTTTATAATCGAAAAAGTGTACAAACTACTTCGAGTCCTCTGGGGATGATTTAGGTGCATCGCGAAAAGAATATGAGGCTGTGGGATTTATCTGTTGGGTGTGTGGTGATAAAGTTGACTTTAAACAATGTTCTTGCGGCTTTAATAATTGCTGTAAGTGAGGATGTTTTCGTGTAGGGTCTATGCAGAGCCCTTGCATGAACTGTTTACAGATTAGATGGACCTCAGAATAGGGGATGGTGTGAGTGGCTTTCGTCGTCAGAGAGGTACAACGAACCAGGTATGGTCCAGATTATTGTCGAAATAATCGTCCATCTGAACGGACTATTTACAAAGCTGTAATGTTAAAGAAGATCCAACGAGCAAAGAATGGGAGCTTTCCTTATGGCACATTATAGCACATATGCTGGTTTTTGGATTTATAATGTTCAACTCACTCAAGAATTGAAGCCAGTCAGATTATGTCAATGGGTTTCTGTTTGTGTTTTGCGTTGTCTCATTGGCTTGGATCGGACAACTATTTGGGCTGGAGCATTGCTTTCTTCTTCATTTTCTTCTAGTGGTGCTATAGTTCGAGGTACACCTGGGCCTCAACCAACATGCCTCTCCAGCTGTCACGATCGTTAGCGAGCTGCTTCCAATTTCGTACGCCAGGTTGTAAGGTTTTTCTCCATTTGTGCGCGCCATCGGTTCCGTGGGCGACCTCTATTGCGTTATCCTAATTCGAAGACCTTTCGTGCTGGGGCGGTGTTGTCCATGCGCTCTACATGGCCTAGTAATTTAGGCGTTGAATCCGTTGACGCCTGGCTAGTTTCATGTCCTTGTATATCCCATACAGTTCATGATTAAATTTTGTCCTTCAGATGTCATCAGCGCAAACAGAATCAAAGTTTGAATGCAGAAATGTTTCCTCGATAAGTTTATTTTCTTGAAATTGCCCACTATAACCGTGAGGCTGTAGAGCAGGACAGGGATTATCAAGTTGTTATATAATGCAAACTTTGTCCTTCCTTAAAGACAGCGTATATAGCGCTTTGCCAACATAAATCCTTGTTTGGCGTTGAATTTTTCGGTGACTTTTTTCGGAAATTTATGCTGCAGGGTGAATTCTCCATCGTCAACCCGCACAATCTGACCAGTTGTGCAGGAATGTTAAAATGCAGCATGGTAGTTTATAGCTCGTCGCTATACATCGACAAATAAAAAAATGTTCAAGGTAATTTGTTCTTGATTTCTCGAACTTCGATTACTCGAATGTCTTGATAACTTGAACAGCTTATTTGGCGTCACCTTCGATAAATTAAGGGGAATTAACAATTTCTGCGTGTGAGATACGTACATAATATAGCTTTCGGGGCAAGACACGTGTATATACACAAACGTGGTGAAAATCCGGATTTTTTCATGCCAACATAACTTAGTCGGATACGAACTCTTATCGACTTTGTTCATATTTTTGGCGGAAGAAACGCAAAGAGAAAGACAAAATTCACACAGCTCGAAAATATGGAGAATAATGGACAGAGATTTGGATTCAACCTTCAAACGAGTTAGTTACAAATTCATTCAGCATTTTGAGTTTTTACGTATTAAAATCTAAGGAAAAAACACAAGCCACATAATGACAGCGAGAGAGAGAGAGTAGTTGGCAGAAATGAAGCATGATAGAGAAGCCAAACTTCGACATCTCTTGCCCCTTAAAATTTTGGACAACCATTTTTTATCTCGTTTTCTAAAGCCCAGAGAATGGCATTTACGTTTTTTTCGACTAACTGTCAAAAATTCATGACTAGGAGTCAAGGTCAAGCTGTGAAGTTGGGCATCTCTATAATACTTCATTTCTGGTAGTTTGTGTCGAGCAGTCATCGCAGATGGTCATGGAGTCTTTTTTCTCTTCATAATTATTATATAATCTTTTTTAATTATTTTTTTCAGTATAATTGTTCTTTTTCCTTCAGAGCTAAACTTGAGTTTTAATAAATAAATATGTAACCAAGCCACCTTTGACCACGGTTGTTGTTTTAGCGATTTTGTAGCTAGCTAGATTTTCAATAAAATAAAATCACTAAAATAATATCTAGTGTTTTCTAGCGATTTTTCATAACTACACCGAGTACTACAAACCCTGCCCAAAACAACGGAATTACTTCAGGCAATGTACAACGATTACTGTAATCGACTATATCTCTGCTTTCTAAAAATTATTTTAAGTGACGTGCACATTGGGATAAACATATCTGAGGGCGGTAATTCTAAACCTGTAAACTCCTTTATGTCGGTGCTTCATTCTATTTGTAACAGAATATTGCTAACATCTGCTATAAATTCTAGGAAAGACTACTGAATTGTCACCAAAAAGGTCACCTAACACTAAATCTCAATAAACTCAATCAGCTCAAAAAGTGGCAACAGAAGTTCAACATAAACTTCCAAGCCATTACTCTGTTCTGGTGAAAATTTCGATTTTAAGTGACGAGAATATGCTTAAACAAATTGTTAATTGAACTGGCTAAAGAACTTAAGTTTTGGGCACAAGTTTGTGAACTAAAAAGACGTTGCAGTTATAAATAATTTTGAAGAATAAGCTGAATTGGCAATCACTGTGCTACCAATCTAATGCAAAACAGAACATGGACAAAAACAAAAGTGTGAAATCGACCATAATAAGAACAATACAAAATATACAAAATCAATTAGAAGCGATGAACAGGAGTCGGTGCCGAGGTGAACTTGGGAGTTACAGCCTAGCCAAGAAATGGATAAGTTCTATCAATTTTCTTGTGTCCAAAATGTTTTTTTTATCTTAACTTGAATGTGGGACGTGAATTATGGGGGATGTTTTTATTGTGGCAACACTGATTTGTAAGAGAAAGAAAAAGGAACGAAACATAAATGTAAAAGTAACGAGTAACGAGTTCGAGAGGTTGTGTAAAATAAAATAATAAAAAATAAAAAAGGAAAATATTTATCTACTACATTATTGTTGCTGGTTTTTCTTTTCATTTTTGATTGTTTAGCGGATTTAACACTAAACATTTCTTACATTTCTAGCGGATTTTAGGTTGTGGTCTAGCAGATTTTCTTTTCACACAACACTGTCTTTGACACAATTGAATAAACTCAATTGAAAGATTTTTTCGAGCACCAGAGTCAAAAATTCAATCTTCAGTCATGTATAACGGACTAGTTTAAATAATAATGATGTTCCTCTACATTTTATATGCCATATATCGGGTACTATAGTCTCAGCTTGAAACATGCAGCCATCTGCATATACGACGGTTCAGTATCTTAAACAGTACTCCATTAGTCTGACAGTCCTTTATAGTACGTTTACACTGCACTTAAATCCAACATTTCGCCTAGTTTCAATAATTCCAGCCAAAGTTCCGCATTTCATCACATAATTTCCAGCATTTCCAAATGTTGTATTTCAGCGAAATGTTGCATTTGTAAATTTGTCAAAACAAAAAATCCTCTTTACAAATTCAGCACGCCAATTAATGACTTCTCAGCCCGCAGACATAACAAAAACACAGCTGTCAACAGAACAATCAATAATTTCAGGTGATGATTACAATATATTCAGCAGAAATGAAGTATGAACTTCTACCCCTCTTGCCCTTTCAAATTTTTGACAACCATTTTTCACACCGTTTTCCAAAGCCATCTTGACTAATCAGAGAACGGCATTTACATTATGTCTTTAATAACTGTCAAAAATTCATGAATAACCGTCAAAAACCACAGAAATTCGTCGATGGATTAGGGGTCAATCAGCTGTGAAGTTGGGCATCGCAATCATACTTCATTTCTGATATTCAGTCAGCAGGATTTTTAATATGTCCGAATTAGAATTTAATTTCATGTTCAAATTAGTATAGCTAGCCGAAAAGTTTGCAACACTTCTCATTTTAAATCAATCGGTAATCAATTCTGACACCATCAGTCATTTTAAGTATTGCAAAATTGAATTTCCATTTTTGTTCCAGAAATGTTGGATTTCGGTGCGATGTAAATGCACTATTAGTCCAGTCTCCTTCAGACATATCAATCAAGTAAGCGGCCCTCTTCGGATGTGCTTCCAGAAGATGGAAATGTAATGTCCAACTGCGCTAACTCGTAAACCATGCAACAATTCCAGGGCTGTTTGATGATAAGTCAGGGCCTTTTTGATTTTCCCGACCAGTTTTGAATTGAACTGAAGCTATTGGGTAGTGACTATAGAGTCACATAGCACTGCTGCCACATTTGAACTATTGTGCGCCCTTCTGTACTTAGGACTTCAGAGCTATCTTGAGAAATTTTATGATCTCTTTAGATGAGATATCCTTTTAGTTTTTTTTTAGTTGTTTTGTATCTGCTTAATGCCAGATTTGGGCACTCGACTAGACTAGTAGTCCATGGTCTCCTTTGACTGCCCACAGTGTCTACAGTTTTCTGAGCTATAGGTGATAACTGCATAGTGTGGCTAGTAAATGCGTCACATAGTATCCAAAGATCAGACTTGTTTAGGTTCAGAGCCTAATTGGTTCTTCTAGGATCAGACCTCATGAATTTTTTTTAGTGTGTAAGTCCCTCCTGACTTTTCCAGAATTGGATGCGGCATTTGTTTGTCAAGTTGTTTATATATATCTGTACGTGAGTGTTGGTGAATCCATGAGGAGGGAAAGGCCCAATGAAAGGAGTTTCGGCCCCTTTCTTTGCTTCAATGTCTGCCTTCTCTCTTTCCCTCATGCTTTTCATGTCCTGGCAGCACCCATATTAGTTTTAACCTGTTTTTCTCTGCCAACGTGTTTAGTATCTTGTGACATTCCCAGACAGCTCTAGAGGCGAATGTGAACATGTTTAAGGCCTGGCTCATAGTATACAGATTTTTCTATTTGCTACATTTCTGTTGTTGATGCAGTAGTTCAGCTTGGAAGATAGCGGGCAGGGGCATGTGTAGGTTATATCGGGTCCTACAATGCCTGCTCCTACTCCACAGTCTGACTTCGACCCGTCTGTGTACCATCTTTAGGCGTCATCAGTCATCGAAGAGGGCTATTGGACCATTCTTCTCGTCTAGGTGTAATGACTTTGTATTGTTTGGTGAATTTCAAGACCGTTTTCATGAGATCGCTGACCTTAGTTAGTTCATTAACGTGGTCAACCTTTCTACCTTTCTTAGAATCTCTGTGTCCTCTTAAATTGCCTTCGTTGAAGTTTAAGGTTTGCATGGCTACAGCTTGTCTCGCAGCCTCTGCCTGAACAGCAAGTAGGTATCTGAGGTAGACTTAATAGCATTTCCAAACCTGTAGTGCAGTTGAAGAGGTTCTCAATGCACGCTTCCCGAGCAGTAACTTTAACGCGTTCACTTACGGTGTTTATATCAGATGACTTGCGGTGATGACTTAAAGACACAAAACTGTGTTTGTTTAAAGCCCTATCTAACCTGAGACCTGTTTACAGGTCTTGATCAAAAACTGCATTTTTTAAATGACGTCTAAGTACGTCATACACCACTTAGATAACATTCGAAGACGTGGTACCCTTCAACTCAATTAATAGACAACTGTGACGTTTTGAGAAGAAATTAAGTACAATAAAGATGGCCAATTTCACAGCCCTTGCCCATCGCCGAATTTGAGAGGCTTTTTGACAGTTATTCATGAATAACGCGAATGCCGTTCGCGATTGTCAAACATTTTAAGGGGCAAGGGAGGTAGAAGTCGGCTTTCTCTATAATACTTCGTTTCTACAATATTTTTAGAAGGATCACATTCCCGGTCGAAATATTTCAAGAGAATCTCTCACGCGGGATGTAAGTCATCGTGTGACAGCTTACAGAAATTCAGTAAAAAATCACAATTCCCCAAATTTAAAAGAACAACAATAGAGTAGCCCTCAGCTTTAATTAAATGACATTCACCCCCTAAGCCGTACAAACCGTCACTCGTCGTGCACAGTCATACATCATAAATCCCTTCCTTGCAAGTGAATGCCAACTCTCTAAAGCTTGTCACCATTAACTTGACATTCCATTAGACGCGGTGACCGAGCGCACAGACAGACGGCCCACTTGCTTATCGCCCAGAGCGCCCTAGTCAAACTATCAGTACTGCGAGTGCTAACGATATGGGCTGTATGATGTCCCTCCCCATGGAATTGTGACAGATATATTTTTATGGCACTATAATGATATAACATTACTTTTTATGGCGATAAAAAATAATCGAACTTCACCCTTGTGGATGTGCTCTTGTTTCGTTTCGATTTTGGCCTCACCGCCGACGACTTGCTGTCAATTTTTATTTGGCAACTCGTCAACGCAAGAATGTCTCCTGGGGGCGGGATAGCAATGCCCAAGGATGATTGTGGCGTTACGGCTGTGGGGATGTCCAGTTGTCTGGCTGGGGATGCATAACCCACTTAAGTGGAATTGATGTAAGTGATAGTGACATATTTGCCTACTTATGTGCAGAAGTCACCACCAGCGAAGTCGTACGACCAACTGTGGGAGTGATGACTTTAATATATTTTCAGTTGATGGACAACGTTGACGTTTAAGGATAGTAGGAAAAACACATCGATCCAGGGCTAGAAATAAATTTATTAACCCTTTTTTCCCTTTAAAAATTTGGAAGTATAGGCCTTTTTGGCGATTTACTTTAGCCATCGGTTAGTGGGTCGATGCGGACAGCGCCACCGGTCGGTGATGACCAATTTGTTTTCGCCTGAATTCAATTCACTTCCGAGGTAGTTAAGTCGCAGATCTATGCCAATCAGTAGGAAGCAACAAGATCAATAAAAAGCCATACACTCTCTCAAAGCGGACATTTTATGTTTCCAACAACAAAAGAAACACAAAATACCTAAGTTTCGGGCCCTTGTAGTATTTGCAAACGTTTTGTTCTGTTGCTTCGACACCTCGGTGGCACTCATTCGTCTCAAGCACTTATTGGTCGCTCATCACATGATCTGCTTGTTTCCAGAGAGATACATTGGTTATGTCTAATTTGCCAATGGGTAGAACCTCATGTGATCTGCATGCTTTCCAAAGATAGAGAGAGAGAGAGAGACTTTGATTATGTCCCAATGGTAGCTTCTCACGTGATCTGCTTGCTTTGCATCTAGAGACGTTCTTTGTGTCTCCCAAAAACTTGTTGCCCTTGCCAATCACGAAAAATATGCGTGATTGGTGCGATGACTTGTTTATGTCAATGCACATGGTTGCATTGCACCATGTGTGGTTTATGGCATGAGACTAGTGTTGCCAGCCTGAGTGTGTAATTCACGTACTAAACCTACAGTCTTCAAAACAGCATTATGCTGTGACGTAAGGCTAGGGCGTTGCATGTTTATTTTTTTCAGTTTATAAGTTGTGCAGACCACTGACCCGGGATGGAGTAGAGCCAGCACTTATATTGTCATCCATGTTAAATGAACCCGCTCTTTACTGCCAGTCCTCGAGTTCAAGTTGATTTGCGTCCGTAATTGCTTGAAATTTATACCGAAGCTTCGGCCTTCTCCTTTTTGAACCACAGAACACTGATTCATACATCCTAAATATTTGAAGGTCATCTCTGTCAAGTCATCTCTGTCGTCCTGCTTATTGCCCATATAGAAAGATTTGGCAGGATAGGGGTTTTGTACTTTGCCGGAATCCATGATATTGGTTGTTCCCCAAGAGGCATTGTTCATGTCGTATCCCCACTGAGATGAAGTTCGCGTTTATTTTGAGATAGACAAACCCTAATGACTCGACATGTCGTCATTTACATTAAGACCAGCTAGTTCCCCTTGCAAAGTTTTACAATTAGCCGCTGACAGCGCATAATGATTTCGCCATCACTTGCTTGACCTAGGAGAGCATAATCAAAGTGACTTATGCAATCCAATATTGTGTATCAAAAAATCAGATGAAATTACTTATATGCAGCTTCTAAAACGGCACGGTTCCTCCAGTCCTCGAAACAACTGTTCAAGTCGACTTCCGAAGTGGCCTTTGGGGTTTAATCTTCCCAATCGCCATGAAACGATGTCATCGGAGCGGTCTTTTCAACTCAAGGAATCACCAGAAGTCACACCGTGCTAAACTAGGAAACGAAGAGAGTGTTTTCTCGAATGATGAAGTCGTATCGATGGATCAATGCAGTGGGAGATGGCGCATTAATGTGGTTCACAATCCAAGAGTTGTCTGTACATACTGGACTGGACTGAAATTTAGTGAATTCACCAGCACACTTAGACCATATTAGTCCATTGTGATACCCACAGTCAGTAGTCTACCACCGGTCGACTACTCCAGTGATAATGATGACTGGACCAGGTTTGAAAACCAGCTAGAAGCTTATTAACTTTGCTTTTATTGGGATTCGAACCGGGGACCTCACTAATTAAGGGCAGGCACTTAACCAACGGTGCGATTCAGTCGTCTTACTGAAATGTTAACAACACAGTTGGCCTTTAATGGATGGAACCTGCCACTAACGGTCTTGCCGACAAGATATCCTACTCCCGCGATTAGCTGATCTTCATACCAGGGCATCAGTCCTCCGCTTCTTCTCCAATCAAGAGGATCGAATTGAAAGCTGGGTTTATGGTCATACGTTCGATGTGCCCCGATGACAGTTTATTTGACAAGTCTTTGCTTTGCGGACTATCCTGGCGGCCTTGTATAACTCGCACATTTCGTGATTCTGTTTCCTCCACATTTGGTCTTCGGCAGCATACAGGACGTATAATTAGAAGCAGATATTTCGTTCCAACGCATTAGAAGTTATCTTAGCATTGGTTCTTATAGTTTAGCTTTCGGCTCCACACAGCAAGACAAGGTTTTGTAGAGCACGATTGTCATCCCTTAAATTAAACATTTTTAACAATTTTATTTTGATTGAGAAATTAGGCTCTGCCCCGAGAGCCTTCGGTTCCAAAACCAAGCACAGGACGCCCGCGTCTATGGTAGCACATACGTCTGGAGAAGGACTTTAACCAACTTTGGTTGCCTTGTTGGTTTAGGATCAGGCCTCCCCGCACTGTAGCGTCACACAAAGAAGTGGTCGGCATGAACTGTTGGGTTGCTTGGTTTCACGTCAAACTCTGTCAAAGTGCACGTAATTGTCTTACCACCACGAACGATAACTTCACAAGTCACAGTCCTGCCTAATCCAAGGCGTCTATGAACAATTTGTTTTGCGAAGGAGCTCTAACTTACTTGCTTTGTGACATCGGAAGAGTCATCCCCTTCTTATTGTCCACCATTTCAAGGTAAAATCCTACTTCCTTTTGTGGTAGGTCACTGCTTATTTAAGACTCCAGTTGTGCTTCCCCTTCCTGTTAACATGCTTTAACACGTCACAGTCATCCAAACCCGATAGGAAGCCCTCAACCATCAACAATACAAAACTGTTTGAACAATTCATTCAACTAAAAACCAACGTAACCAGACCCCAAGACAGATTCTCATCTCAGCCATAACTCTTCACTCTTAAGCACAGGCATAACAATCGACCCCATTAACGGTAAGTCTTCGTCGTCGTCGTCGTCGTTGGTCCTTCTTAACTGATTCCACATTTATTTCCTTTTATCCCAAAAACTACCCACTGCACGACTGGGATAAAGGGCACAAAGTGCGAGAAATAAATACAAACGAGCCAACGGAAAGGGTTACACTGCACAATCCTTTTGTCTGTCACCCCTCCCACAGTTGCTCTTACAATTTGTGTCGAATTATCCTGGCGAATAAATTAACACTGCAATCTCATCGTATCGATTTATTCGTATTCCTCCCTGCGATAGAGATCGCCGTTGACGACGTCCTGCTTTAAGAAAACGATGTGCAAACAAAACGACGTCCTCCTCAGACAAATTTTCAAGGTTTTCACTTCTGGCTAAGAGTCATGGCTCTCACTTGTCACACCACAAGCATGCACACCTTTGACAACAAAAAGACTTTGAAGCACACAAAGGAATACCTTAACAAGAAACACAAAAAGTCCTTTAACTTGCGGCGAATACGGTAGCAAGAGGAAAAAATGGAATAAATCGGCGATCCCATGGGCAAAATCAGGATGTCACTCATTGCAGTCGCAGAAAGGAACAACTGCCTGACATTTAAATGTCAAGATTGTCACTTAAGATTCCCACGGAAATCTGACAGAAAAGAAATTCTCGAAAAAAGTGTCAACACGAGTGAGAAAAACGGGGCGAATAGAGATTGGAAAAGGGAAAAAAAATAAAGAAATCGCACTTAACCTGGTGGGGGCGGGGTTGATTACAAGACACGAGCGCGCCCCTCTTAACCACTGATACAGTGCTCGCTTGTCGGTGGTGAAAAAAGGACACGTTTAGCCAATTTGTTTAAAATGTGATGTCATTTTCACTTCCTTTGGCGGAGCGGCGAAATGCAAATTTCTTTTATTTTTTTTATTCAAGCACGTACCGTGGAGCACGGGGTATTTGCATCTGGCACTTAGGCAGGACCACAGGCTGTCAGCATCACGCATCAATTCCGCTGGGAGATCAGTGGTTAGCAGCGGCGCGGCGCGGGCGTTGTGAAATGACTTCTGCGAGTGAGACTGTACCGCCGAAGACGGAGGGCAATGGTGTGAAAGATGACTTAATTTTGTTTGGGGAAAATGGAACCAGAGCAGATGTCAGATACTGTAGTGCCAAGGATGAACACCATGATTCTCCGGATCGCTGTAAAGTGCAGAACGACGAGAATTGTGACTTGAAGTAATTCTGCTGCATGGTCTGCATACTCTTATCGTGGATAGTTTGTAAAAATGTGGTGCGAGTAAACCTTTAAATGTTCACTATCGGTGTCCCAATGAGGTGCAAGGCATACATTCGTATATTGGGTCTATAAATTAATTCGTGCGGTTGTTGTTTTAAATTTGAACTTTTATTTAAGAACATGCACAAAAAAAGTATTGCCCATCTGAAGCTATGACTTTTCCCATCTGTCTGGCAATTTGTGGATCCCATCCCAAAAGAACTGCCCCGGCTTGGCAGCCAAGAATGAATCAAGTCAGTTTTTGACATTCTGCTCAGTGAGGGCGTTCTGCGTTGACAGGAACAAATGGTAGGGACAAGGTCTTGGCTATAAGGCGGGTGGGGTAAAACTTCCCATCCACTGTTTTCCAAATAGTTCTAAGCCGGAATAGCAACGTGGGGCCGAGCATTGTCATGATGGAAAATTATTGACTGGTGTCTTCGCATATTCCGGGCGTTTTTCGGCTACTGCTCTCTTCAAACGGATTAATTGTGTTCGGTAGCGTTGTCCATTGATGGTTTCACCCGGTTTAAGCAGCTCATAATACCGCACACCCTTCTGATTCCACCAAATATAGAGCATTACTTTCGCTCCAGGAATATTCAGCTTTACCGTTAATTTGGCTGGTTAGCCAAGCCAAAATTACCACTCATGCAAACCACTATCGGCACGTTCGCTCAGCTAGTGGATGTTCACCATAAACTTCCAAGAAAATACGATCACTTTCGGCAGCAGTTTTCTTCATATTAAAGTAATGAAGAATAACTCCTATGAAAAACTATGAAAAACACTTTTTCAGCACAAAGTGTGAACAAAAATTATTGTTGTTTACGCTTCAAATGAATGACATATATAGAAATGACGTACAATGACAGTAGCTTTCCAACGCATGTTCGAAAGGAATAATAACAATGTAATAATACAATTTACGCCATCTCTTAGCAAACCACACGAATAAGTTATATACCCAATACATCACGATTTCGTATATTGAAGACCGCAACAGCTACAATTTAGTTTTGGTAGGTACTTTCGTCGTACTTTTATGAGAAAGTTGTGTAGAAGTGTGAAGGCCTTAGCACACCGTCTCCACTGGACACATTTCTGCCCAACATTATAAACACAGTCAGAACGGACATCCGCAGTATTTTCTTTCATATGCCATGCCGTTTCACTTCCACGTTGGCTGCAACTAATCACCAATCAACGAAGAAGATTTCACTAAAACTAATGCCAGAAAAATCAAGATTTTTTTGCCTGCACTAAATTTTTTCACATCATGTTCATGAACAGTGGAGACGACGTGTAAGGGTTGAATCTAGAACCCGAAAATTTGTTAAGCTTTTTTTCTCCAGAAATAAAGGGTGATTTTTGATCTATTATTTTTTTGGCAACACTGGTTTGAACAGCTGACGCACGTTTCGTGTTTTGTTTCACTGTCAAACATCTTCAGTTTCTTCTATAATTTAACCATGAATCGTCTCACAAACGAACAACGCTTGCAAATTATTGAATTTTATTATCAAAATGCGTGCTCTGTTAAAGGAGTTCATCGCGCGCTTCTTCCATTTTATGGTCAGTTTAATCGAAGCTCATTTTTGGCTCAATGGGTACGTAAATAAGCAGAATTTTCGATTTTGGAGTGAATATCAGCCAGAAGCATTGCAAGAGCTACCAATGCATCCAGAAAAAGTCACAGTTTGGTGCGGTTTATGGGCTGGTGGCATCATTGGACCGTACTTCTTCAAAGATGATGCGAATCGTAACGTAACTGTGAATGGTAAGCGCTACCGTGAGATGATATAAAACTTTTTTTGCCAAAATGCAAGAGCTTGACTTGCATAACATGTGGTTTCAACAGGACGGTGGCACATGCCACACAGTACGCGCAACAATGGACTTATTGAGAGGCGAGTTCGGTGAACATTTTATTTCACGTTCGGGACCGGTCAATTGGCCGCCTAGATCGTGCGATTTAACGCCTTTAGACTATTTATTCTGGGGCTATGTTAAAGCTCATGTCTATACAGACAAGCCCGCTTCAATTGACGCACTGGAAGACAACATTGAAGAATTTATTCGTGAGATACCGGCCGAAATGTTGGGAAGAGAATGCCAAAATTGGACTAAGCGGATGGACCATTTGAGGCGCAGTCAAGGTCCACATTTGCATGAAATAATCTTCAAACTTTAAATTATATGAACCGTACTATCGATTCAAATAAAGATTTCATGCATTTTTCTGAATTTTATGTGTTTTTTTTTCTTGAAAAACTGAAAAACTTTCCTATCGCTTTTAAAAAATCACCCTTTATTAGAGCGACACTGAAAGAATAATTTCTTAAGAGTTTATTTAGGTTATTAGTTTCTCAGTCCCTTGCGCCAATCTAGTCATTTTCTTACCCGCCTATACACTTGTGACTTAAGGCCGCCTTATTTTTACGAAATGCCAGCCAATTTTGCAGTCAAAATAAAGCACCCTCCCGTGACACAAATGCAAGTTTTGCCCTAAATGTCTGGCTAAGACTCAGTAGGAATACCAGCAGACACTCTGCGCTGAACTCTTCACGGCGCACGACTTTTAGTCAAGCACCACTCAGTTTAACATTTAAGATCGTTATTCTGAAACTCATTTATCACACGGGCGATGACACTTCACCCCTCGCATGAATTGAAGGTCGCCAGTTGGTTTGCGGAATTCTTGTAAAAATTTCATTTTTCATTCGCAATGGTCAACCCGAACGAATTGAACAATGATTTATTGTTTTGCAATTTTAGAAATAATAAAAATAAAAACCCTCCCCCCATCCTGTAGTTCCCGTCCAACCCTCACTTCCACCACAGTATAAAGGAGAAGACCAACGAAACGTTTTCTAAGAAAAGCAAATAAAATTAGGAAATCATTATGTTCTGCTCAATTCAACTTAAAGTCAACCAACCCCATTTTAAAGAGGCCAACTTTCGTTTTAAATCCCTCCATAAAGCAGAGGCACAGCACAGGGTGCCAGCCGGCCGTCCCCTGCTTTGTATCTTTATCATCACTTGCGGGATGTTAACGTTTTCGAAATGCTCCTTGTTTGCGTATCGCATTTAAAGGGGATTTGCATTTGAAAGAAGTGGAAAAAATAAGACAAGAGTAATTGTGAAACCTTTTAAAAAAATATTACAATCTTATCAGCCGTTAAGACTATTGTTGTGTTGAGAGGAGAGGACATAACGACATTTTCACACTAAATTCGGTGGTTGTTTAGCACCCGCAACAGTCATTCGGTGTGTGTTTTCTGGTGGAGTCCTTCTTGTTGAATGAATGTGATGGCGGCGGGCGGTTGTGAAAAGAGAATGAGCAAACAAATAAGGATTACGATTAGATAAGACTCTGGAAGTGTTGAAACAAGTTTTACCCTTTTTTGTGCAGAATTGTGCTGCGTACGTTAGAAGGAACAAGCTGAGTGTTCACAGAAGTGCAATCCGGGAGTGGGTGGATTGTGGCTGGAACTTGATGGAAGGACTGTAAAGTGAAGTGAAACGTTTTACCACTCACTTACTTCCAAGAAAATGATCTTTAGTGCGTTAGCCATCTCACACTGTCTGTGTTCCTTGTGGACACGTTCATGTCATTTTTGGACGTTGAATTGAATACTCATGATTTTTCGTTCTGTATTGAGAATTTAATTTGTGAGTGAGATGTTTAAAGAGTTCTTTTAAAAATGTTGAGCAATCTGCGCAAATGCAGCGCCTTCTTTGTCGCCACTCAATGGTGAAACTACGATCACGAAAATTGGGCGTATTTATATTTTAATGGAATATGCACTACAGTGCTGGACAAAATAACAAATACACCTCCGCTTCTAAACAACATCGTTCATTGTTTTCGTACCCTTTACTGAGAACCGTGCCAGTCTTGAGGTAAGCAAGACAGCAACAAGTACAAGTTTATAGACAGTACAGTTTATAGATATTTGGAATTTGTCTTGAGGTTTGAAAGCCAGCATTAAGTACAAATGTATCCAAAAAAAGCACGCATTGTTTGGATAACCTAAGGGAGGTGATTAGAAACATTGACCGTCGGCATATATTCTTTCACTTCGATCTCGCTAAATGGTGGCTGTTCATTGGGAACTATGCAAAACGCTTTTAAGAAGAAACTTACACAAGAAAAGAGGGCGCCCCCGTGAAAAACAACCCAATTCAGGAGTAGTCCGTGTTGCCCGGGAACAGCAATCTTTTCCAATTACGAGCGTTCTTTCAGTCTTTGCCGTAGTTTTCTTTGATCTAATTTATTCTTGTATTCCCAGATTTTGGTATCGGAAGCATATAACGGATATGAAAGTAGTTAGGCAGGTAGTAGCTCACTTACACCTTGTGTGTGTGGTTCCTTGTGATACCCACAGTCAGACCACTGATTGGCCACTCCGTTAATTTAATCCCAACGGAAAATAGTGAATGTACCTGATGTGAAAACCAGATAAAAACGTATTGACTAAGCTATCAGTGGGATTTGAGGAGACCCCACTAACTAAAGGCTGGCACTTAACCACTTAACCAAGGTAGACCTACGTAGTACACAAGTGCAAAATCTCCAAAACGAAAAATCCCCAAAACAGACATTTTTGGTGACCCCACACATGTCAACGTCCACAATAGACTTGGGTTATGAGTCCAATTCAATACCCCAGAGCTAATTTAATTAAACTTTAGCTCCAGGCGCAACTATTGCGTTGAGGCCTCTGACTTTATAAATTTGCGTATGCTGAGCAATAACTGCCTTCCATAATTTATCTTGGGCACTAGTCTTGGGTACGCTGTTTCCATTAATCAAGACCAGGCTGTCTTCGTGTCTCTTTCTCGGAACAGGTGGCTCGGATTCGAAGATCCTCTTAGCTGGAGCATTGATGTCCATGCACTCGATACAGCTGAAGGAGGGCAGTCCACGGATTTTTGCCTCCCGGAATGAATACAGAATACGTTATGTCTTTTCCTTAAATCACCTTAATAGCAGACGGAAACATATCCGATGTAGCAGGACCGGAAAATAAGAGTTTTTGAGGACACGGTTTGGGTCCTCGGATCAGAAGTTTTGAGGGAAGTTGTTTCGACAAAATGATGTTGCCAAGGATAATTTAACGTAGTTTGTAGAGCGGACATACTCCTTCATTGCCTCGAGATTGTAGCTGTCCACAGACCGCCACGAACAGACTGAAAGTCAACTTGACGTGTGCGTTTACAAGGCTGGAACGGTGGCATGGTGATGAGGGCGAGAGAAATCAACAACTTTGTCCAGGATGTCAAGGGCTATGCCCTCTTTTGTCTGTCCGAGCGCAGAAATGAAGTATTGTAGAGATGCCCAACTTCACAGCTGATTGAACCCTAGTCCATCGACGCATTTCAGAGACTTTTGGACAGTTATTCATGCATTTTTGACAGTTATTCACGAAATAATGTGAATGCTGTTCTGGAAGACGATAATAAAAATGGTTGTCAAAGATTTTAAGGGGCAAGAGCGGTGGAAGTTAAGGGTCACTTCTTTTCTGGTCCGAGAGTCTACGAATTCAATGCCTAAGTGGGATAGGCCATGTACGCTTCTCCATTCCAAAGAATTTTCGGTGCTGCGCCTGTGGGGCAACGTAAAATAAACCGATGCCGCACACAGGTGGGAAATGACCTTAGCCAACTTGTCATGCATAATTGGGAGCAACTAAAGGTCATACCTACTGGAGAGGGAGACTGTATCACCGTCAAAAGAAATAGAAGTGGTCCAAGCACACGCGGCTCTGTTGAAAATGGAATTTTGAGACGCTGTTAAAACAAAGAAACCTCATCTTAACAAGTGGCCCGCATGTTCCAGTGAACGATCCCCTGCCATCCACTCTAACTCATCGGGTGTTATGGCCAAGCGCAATCAGCCCCGTTTTTGGACTTGGTGCAACCATTTTATCCTGGGTCTTGGCAAGCGGTCAATTGTCTAATAGAAACCCATGCCACCTGACCAAATCGCCTATGCCGTGACGTTGGAAGAAGCAGTCGTTCGACAATTCCACTATTAGCTCGCACAACACTACGAAGAAATCGTATCTTTGCAGCTTGTAATCGCCATTCTATTCTTTCAGTCATACCCAAATTTCATGATAAAATTTGGAACAAATATCGAGTTAAAACCGCTCACTTGCCATTAACACCAAGCTCGCCCTTCCTGCTTACAGATCTTCCAAGCTGTTTCAAAATGTTCCCATCTCGGCCAATCCTACAGGGAATCTGGCCTCTTTTCCAACACAAATAAGAACTCAACCATTTCCTATCCAGAAACAGGTGGAATCCTCAAAATGAACAACATCAGAAGAAATCCGCTTCTCGGTCCTAGTAACGAATCCATGTCCCTTCAATGGTGTACACCCTTCCTTTCGCCACGCTGGAGTTATGCAAAAACCTCCCGAGCCAACAACAATTCAGAACCACCCTCATTGTTAAATAATTTGTCCAACAATCACAAGCAAATGTCACAATCCGTTGACATTTGCTAGTAATTTTCTCATTCCCCCATTTGGCAGTCATAGAAATTCATATTTTTTTGTTCTCAATATCAACCCAGAACATCCCAACTGTGACCCGAACGAATCCTGATCACGCTGTGGATAACCAAAGCCGGCCGACATCCACACCCATTCAAGTGGAAATACATTTGAATACAGTTCAGCCAGATATTAGTGGTTGACAGCTGTTATTGTGCGGCCCGTTGTTAATCAGTTTGGCCTACGGGAATATACTCTCTGCACGGAATTGTTCCTGAAATGAACAAAGGGACTGAAAGTCAAAAACCGAGCAGAAGCCGTGAAAAAAAACACAGAAACAAAAACTCATCAATGGCAGTCCATTGAGGAGTGAAGCGTCATTACTGAGGGTATGCTTGGCTTCTTAAAAAGGACACAAGTGTCGCGCAGCAGTTTCGAAATTTCATCTTAAGCATCTGCACACCTTGCCCTGGGAGGGATTTGGGGCGAAGGCAAGCTGAAAATGAAACCTCTTAACGGTGTGGGTGATAATTACTGTCACCACTTAACGTAATGACTAGAGTGCCACCCGAACAGATGTGCTCCTCGGAGGGTTTCCGACCACCAAACCTTGCCACTCAACAGGCGCCCAGACCTCTCTCTGTCTCTTGGAGTAGTTGCACGAAAAAAAGGAAACCCGCAGCCACACCTCAACCTCCTCTGGCACAGCTCAAGTCATGCAAAATGATTTAATGTCCTTTTTTGCCCGTCCACCACACTCCCGACGTGTTATGTGTTTTTGTTTCGGCCTTAGTGGACTGTGCGAGAGAGCGAGTATCTCCTGACGACGATGATGATGAAGATTAACTTAGAGCGTGTATCCTTTATGACATGGATGCCATAAAGAAAAAACACACAGAATACTGTAACCAAGGGGCAGCAATAACTCGAGATAACTCTAGTTCCGCTGCTTTATGGACATCTAACGAGATGGGTGTTGAAATTTATGTTTACTCCCTAGGGAGGGCGCCTGCATTGTTGGCGTTAAGGATATTGTTTCACCATAAACACTTCCTTTTATCTTAATGCTTCGATAGTGTAATTTATTTCGGGGCTACGAGAAACGGGAAAGAAAACCGGAGATTTATAAAAAATGAATCAATAAATCTCGACGTAGCAGCGGAGGATGTACATTGTCTGAGATGTAGCCTTCGGTCAGGAGTGGATCTATTTCACACACACACACATACACGTGTGCCTTGTGGAATGCGACATTAATCACTTACGTCTGAGGATATTTCAATTATAATTGGGTGCACGAGGTGGGATACGGTGTGAGTGTTCAATTAATAATCAAAACATTACACTTGCAAAGGATACCGCCCCACACGAGTGAGATGTAGCCTTTTGTGTGGGAGTCATCTGTTCACATGGTGCATGGGAGGATTCCGGAATGGAATGTGGAGTGTTCGAATGAGAATGGAGTTATGATCAAGTTTCTCCATTGTTTGAGACATGTCTTGGTGGGTGTGCCACCGAAGGGCGCCCAAGGCTCTGACCTTTTATCTGATCTGAAAGCGAAATTGGGGGTACGCAGTGGTGGATAGTCAGAGACTTTTTTTTTCTTCACCGTGTGTAATGGTGCTCCAAGGAATGCAGACGGATGCATACGTTACGTCCTTTTCATTTTATGTCACTAAATGGCTGGGGGTCAAAGTAAGGTTGACCAACTTTAAACTTGCTTTTATGTCGGCCCAAATTGGAGGCGCTATTGTATCGTCTTCTTTGATTGCTTCTTGATAACGCCTCCGATCTTCGATTGCTTGCGAAGGCGGCGACGAACTTTGGTAGTGATTCCGGGAGACTCGATCGGCAGTCTATTCCGGTTGCAGCTTTCCGACGTCGAACCGTGAAATTTTTTTCTCGCAATGTGATCAATCTTATTGTCCGTTGATTGATCGGCGGACCAGCAGGGCACTTTATGGATGTTAGGGTGTGAGAATAGCGTGCTAACTACAGAGGGATTACGTCCAGTGACAAAGTCCGCCAGCTTGAGTCCGGATGCGGGCTGTTTTTGACGGTGACTTTATCAAAGATGTCTTCCTTACCCGGCTTTGCGTCGAAATCTTCTTAAACGGCCTTGGTATCGAAGCTGGGGCATTCGTCGCATGTCCTTTCTTGGAGATCCTAGAAGTCGCACTTGCTGTTGTCATATTTTTTCACTGCCGGGGTGTGGGCGGAGATCAGGCTGATGTCTCTAAATTTAGCCTTGATGCGAGTGGTTATGAAGCTTTCGTTTTACAGACAAAGTTTAAGACTTTATGCCTAAGTCTGCCTCGAAAAACAAATCCACATCCAAATAAGCGAATCTCTCTGTAGTAGATGTTAGAGTTTCTCTTTCATTCCTGTTGGCCCTAAGGTTACTGAGTAGGTAGAGCCTACTGGGCAAGGCCCCGAAGTGACCTCGGAATAAACTTCTACTCCTGAGCACCCATCTCTCTTTGCAAGAATAATGTTAATGAAGCCACTTTGATCTCCTTGTTAAATCCAGTTATTTGAAGGATATTAAAACAATTGCTGAACTGAATCCGCTCACACACTAAAAAACCTTTGTATACGGTTTCAACATATACCTAGCATATGCAGGTTAGGTTAAGGTGAAGTGGTTGACTGCTGTACGAAGAGACAGCAGGCAAACTTAGACCACCTCAGGTTCACTCTGCTACCATGGGGATCTAGGAATTCCTATTCTCTCACTCTAATGCTACTGAGTTCGGCCAGGCTATCAAAATAATAAGCTCCCAGAAGTCTAAATCTACGGGATGAGAGAGCATTGCAGTTGCATGTCCCCTGTGCAATGAGTTCTTTCACATCCTCGTCTCTGCAGCTTCTGCAGAAGTCGTTGCAGGGGAAGCTTGAACTAGAAAGACAGCACAATGCATCTATGCCTGTTCAGGTAACAAAATTTTCTCAATTAGGTCACTTTAAAAGAAATTGTGTATAATCACGACTTCCGAGGTACTCGTTGATTGCGATCCCATCAGGTAGGCGACCGTTTAGCAGACCCAGGACGAGTGGTTGGACCAAATGCAAAAACTCGCCTGGTTACGCTTTAGCATAACTCCTGACGAGTTAGAGTCGATGGGGGAGGATCGAGTTGAAAGGAGGATCGAGACGAAGTCGCACCCCGACTAGACAACAGCAGAAAGGCTTTGTGCGCAGCCTCAAGAATGATCTCCCATAAGCTAGATTCCAAGGTATCCAAAACAAAACATGCCTCTTCATGAATTCGAACTGCCGACACACGACTCCCCCATTCATTTCCAAGACAGATCTAAAAGCGGTCTTCGAATCAATAAAGAAGAAGAAGTCAGTGGGAGTCGATGGGATCTCGAACATTGTGTTAAGGCATCTCCCCCTGGAAGTGGTTAATATGTACGCAATCCTGCTTAACAAGGCTTTGAATAATGCACATTATCCGGAGCATTGGAAAACTGTGATTGTCCAATCATATCCACGTAGCATTACTAATTCTCAAATTGGAACTCGACTAGTCACCGCAGTTTGCAGAATTCTAAACTACCAGTGAGCCGTCATTTAACCAAGGTTACACCCCCATTGAAATGGGAAGCACTCGACTGTTCCGATTTGGCATCAACCGGCTTCGCAGAATTATCGCAATAGCAACCAGTGTTCTGCCAGCTCACCAAGTTTATACATTTTATGAAAGGACATTACATGGGCAGCCAAGCACAGTTCCTAAGATGAATGTGTCTGGGAACACGAAGTTCACATTCACCTCCTCTCGCATGCAATAAAACGCCGCCCAAAACAGAGAAAGGGTGTTCGCGTAAATGTGCGTCCTTCAACCCAACTCAGCCATAACATCCTGCCGCTACTGCAATGCTCATCGTATTCTTCATCCGCACGTCCTCATCCCCCCGCCCCCACAGCCGTTGCAAAAAAAAATCATTCCAAATGTCAATTGTATGTGACTTCGTTTCTCGTTTTTGTTTCACGACTCTCCTGTCAGCTCTTGGTTGCGATTAATTCAACGGTATCATGTTCCCGAAGGGGATGACAGTAGTTTTTTATTAGCCAACACCCAAAATGATGTCATGGAGAATTTGCACAAGAAAAAGGGACTCACACACCACACTGTGTGACCCTCTGCCGTCTTCCGACAGGACCCGGCAAGCGCACACATCACGCAGATATATTACAGAATCCACCACCTACCTACCCACCCCGTTGCATGACCTCAAATTAATCTGCAAACGGTCTATGTCATTTAACCACTCCGAATCACATAGCTCCCCTCTCTGTACCGACGAACGACGCGGCCGACGAGTGACGACGACACACGGAACGCCAGAGAGCGCTGGGACGCAAGGTTTTTGGGCTTCGCTGTGGAATATGTCGTTTGCGGTTTTGCATCATGTCAATGCGGTCGTCGTCGTTGTCGTCGGTGGATAAAAATGAAACAGGGGTGGAATTGTGGAATAAGGACATTTTCATTATTTTGTGCCAGCACAGAGTGTACTCGTACATACCCTCGGATGAGTGTGAGTGGGCGACGGTGTGGGGGAGAGGGCGCAGAGATGAATTTATTAATTTCCTGTGCTGCCTTGACTTTTGTTCTGTGGATTAAAATCTTGGATTAAAAACGAGGGCGCTGGTAATTTTTATCATTGTCTACAACTGGATTGTGTGCGGTCGATGGGAGTAAGCCACACTCGGTGGTGCAAGTGCGGAGGGAAATGCCTGCCGGATATGGACGATGTTGACAGTTGCCGGTTTTTCACCTCGGTGTTGTAAATTTGTAACGTTCTTATTCGCATGGATGCGATTATGATTTAAAGGAGTGCTGTGAGCTCAGTCTGCCCGGAGAGTGACTGTCCATTTTAATGCCTGAGTGCTTACGATATGCGGTAGTGAGACAATCATCAAAATATCACGAAAGCGTACGTCAAAACGGCTTCGTCCTCCCAGAAGCAGTCTGATGCAAGACGTACATGCGGTACCGCTTATCTATCACGACGCCAGATCAACTGTGGATGGGCGACTCAACCACGACCGCTCGAAAGTTGTGGTAGCTAGGGAGCGAGGAAACTCCATCCTCGAACCCTTTATACCCCGGGTAGTAAGGGTATTTCAGATCCCCTAATGGGGAGTAGTCCGTCCCGGGCTTGCAGTGGATAGGATATATATCTATCAGCGACAACCTATGGCCGACTTACGTATTTTAGTTTTAAATATTATTGGGCCTATTCGTGCGGTTTTTTTCTTCTAGATTTGACCGTTTATTTAAGAAAAACATCTACAATAGTATTATTTAAAGTTTTTGTACACCTGAAGCTATTACTTTTTTCCATCTTTCTGGCAATTTGTGGATCCGATCCCAAAAGAACTGAGCCGGCTTGGCAGCCAAGAATTAATCAAGCCAATTTTTGATATTCTGCTCTGATGTGAACCGTATTTCAGTGACGGTGTTCGGCATCGACCGGAACAAATGGTAGTCAGAAGGGACAAGGTCTGGGCTATAAGGCGGTGGGGTAAAACTTCCCATCCACTGTTTTCCAAATAGTTCTTAACCGGAACGTGGGCGACGTGGGCGACGACGTGGGCGACGGAACGTGGGCGAGCGTTGTCATGATGGAAAATTATTGCCTGGTGTCTGGTCGCATATTCCGGGAGTTTTTCGGCTACTGCTCTCTTCATACGGATTAATTGTGTTCGGTAGCGTTGTCCATTGATGGTTTCACCCGGTTTTAGCAGCTCATGATACAGCACACCCTTCTGATCCCACCAAGCACAGAGCATTACCTTCGCGCCATGGATATTCGGCTTTGCCGTTGATTTGGCTGGTTGGCCAAGCCAAAATTACCACTATTAAATGGTGAATATGCCACTTTTGGCAAGTTCGCTCAGCTAGCGCATATTCACCATAAATTGCCATCAAAACACGATGACTTCCGGCAGCAGTTTTCTTCATATTAAAGTAATGAAGAAGAACTCCCCGCAAAAACACTTTTTGAAAAAAAATTGTATTTGTTTACGCTTCAAATGAATGACATATACTGAAATGACGTAGAATGATGGTACCTTTCCAACGCACGTTCCAATGGAATAATACAAGGTACGCCATCTATTAGCAAACCGCACGAAGTTATAGACCCAATAATTAATCCGGTGTAACTTAAACCTATCATAAATACGAATATATGCAAAAAGACACAACCGAACAATGACCGAAGAGGCATTTTTGTGTTCTTGCAACCTTGAAAGGGTGCATGCCTTTTGTTGGAAAACTGTTTGAAATCAAGTTACTCCACACTTCCGTGACTTGAATACCTCCCCCAGTTTAGTCCATTATTCTGAACAAATGCATTGATTATGTTTTGATTTTGAAAATAAATTGAATGTTGTCTGCAGGTATTGATTTAATATTTTCGTAGCTAATTGCAGACTTTTGTGAATGATTGTTAGTCGATGTAAGGACGTCGAAGTGAGAATATTCTTCACCTTCACTTGTTCACCATCAGCATGCAGCGCTTCAAATCAAATACTTCAAACAGAACTAATCAATGACACTCTGATCCCTCCCAGATTCATGGGACATTTTCCGGTAGTAATGAATAATAAAGATAAGTCTGTTCAAAGAAAACGAGTTTAATTTTATAACAAAAATCAACCTTCACCAACCGAATAACATGATTGATAGCTAAAGTGACGCGGACAGCGCCCAGACGTCTCTGTTGGCCAAATGTCACAGTACTAACGACCGCTTGTAAGGTGAATTGCATCATTGGGAAGCGACAGAAGTGACATCATTCAATTTGGATTTCAATAAAACACACAATCCAGCCTATAACTGTCAGCCCCAGTTTAAATAATTTTTGCGTCACTGAAATAATGGAAAATTAAAATCTGAAAATGAAGGGAATAAATAGCGTCATAAGCTCTAGGAGCGCAAAAGATTGTAAACAGATTGTTTCGACTTGTTTTTAAGCTCTTCAGACATTTCTTTAACTGGTTTAGATCCGGGTTGGACCTAAGATTCCGTCAACAACAAATCTTCTAGCCAAGTCCGATTGGTAACTGATATCCAACATTGTTAAGGAGCAGTTTTCAAGCAAACGTATGACACGTGTCATTAACTAAGCCCGATAATTAACACAAATGCCAGCCCGACCTCGAGCCAGTCCGAAATAGTCCTAAATCTGAATTGTAAATGTCTCTATCACACATGTTTCAAGGAAATAAATCACCACCCATGTCGGTCATAAAACACCTCTCAACCAAAGTCTAGTTGACTCTATTCATCATGATTCATAGATTTGGTTACCCACTCGTACCAGTTAACAGTCACGGTTCAATTGTACTTCCGCCTTCTTTCTTCCCCAATGTAACAAGTGTAGGGCGGGATTTAGTGTTTATCATAACTCGTTAAATCTCGCGAGCGGTACACTCAAACGTCTAGACCGGGTCCCTACCTCACTGCGTCAAGTGTTGTTTTTGTTTGACCCTAGCTACTGACCTCGACTACATGACGAAGTCTTCAGCGCTCGCGTGCGATGTGAAGTGTTTATGTCAACAAACAAACCAGCCAAAGCCAAGGCACGCTCGCAGAGCTTTGAATCATTCTCGAAATACCCAATAGAATTCAGCATTGGGTATTAGGCCCAAAACGAGTTCTCAATCACATCACATTGCTTTAATCTCTCGCAGAGAACGCGTGACGCTCAAGTTCAGAGCTGTTAATCTAATCACAATTTGGGGGGATTTTCGTGATTGGATTCGTCGAAGATCCGCATATAAGGTCGGCTAATGCGAATAGTCAAGAAGTCAGCGCAGAAGTTTGTACGGTGATGTTGTGTTGAGTCTCTCGGGAACATATTAGTATTTTCATCAAAATGCGTGCCATCGGAGTACTGGCATTGTTCGCGGTGCTATTGGCCGGCGTGTTGGCGGAGGATATCATTGCGGAAGAGGTCGATGTGGAACCCACGGCTCTCTTGGAAAGGATACGAAGACAAGCAGCTTCATCTGCAGCATCGTCATCAAATGCTCAAGTGAATATTAATCTGATACAGACGAATCCATACGGTGGCGGCGGTGGTTTCCGCGGACCAGGTGGATACGGCAGACCGGGTGGCTACGGCAGACCAGGAGGCTTTGGCGGACCTGGAGGCTTTGGTGGACCTGGAGGCTTCGGCGGACCAGGTGGATTCGGAGGTCCTGGTGGATTCGGAGGACCAGGCGGCTTTGGCGGACCACCTCGGCACCATCATCATCGACCCCCACCACCACCATTTGGTGGATTTTACGGATAAATGCATTAAATACCACTTAACTTAAACTGACGTTACAGTTTTTTTCATTCTTGTGTGTTTCACACTGTGTGTGTTTTCTTGTGAATGTGTTCATGGGTTGCATATGATCTCACTGACTTGCGGAGACAGTTTGTACGGGAAGAAGTTCTGGAGAACTTCTCAATCTTAACTAGATTTCAATGCAGCTTTTGTGAATGCTTATCGTTTCGATGAATCTCTTGTTTTATGGATTAGTGACTAACCAAGTGGTCCTAGACTGTTTCAAGTCCAGAACGGTTTGTAGATGCTGGTTTTATAAATGCTGGTGCGCACAGGGCTTAGTTTTATTCGCAGCTCTCTTTTCGATTTTCATCAGTTATCCTTCTGCCACATCTAATCCAATTCACTGCTGATGACAAGGGTTTGAAATTTCTTTAAAAAAAAAAACGTCCTACCTAGTCCCTCGGATGTGTAGAAGGAGCGGTGGCGAATGTTAAACTTATTCTTAGAGTCAGACTGAATGTCTCCAAAAGTAAATTTGCCTACTGTCCTACAGGCGAAAGTTAAACCGAAAAACGAAGCTTTTGGCCATGAATGGCACTTGTGTGACTGAAACCGAGAGGTTTCCGCTCTCGGTATATTCGTCGTCGTCAAAAATGCTGCGATCCTTAAGGCGAAATAAGAAAGGTATTGCACCATCGGATCTAAACGTATAAACGCCCTTATCAACAACCACATAACAACTACAAAAATTCAGCTATTCATCGATGCAACCTTGAGCCCAATTTCGGACGTGCCGTGTTGTGTTTCATTAGCACCTGGCACTTCCACATTCACTTGTATATATTTGTCTACTTAACACCAAAACCACCACCTCTAATTATATCCACTTGTTAACTCATCATGAGAGTAGTTAAAAACCCTGAGTCTTAAGCAAAGTCCAAGAAGTTTGTTTTCATTCAATTGAATCTACATAATTAGTATATTTAGGGAGCGTTGTACGACATTCTTCAGCGTCCTGAGAGATCTCTAATTGATTTGTTGTCTACATTTGTTGCTGTTACTGTTTATGAGAATGACATCACACTGAGAACGTCAGTTGAGAATCATAAACAACAAATTTTGAGCACTATTATTGCTTATGTTTAGTAGCTTATAATGAACTTGTTGAAAAAGGCTGTCGCATAATTTACGCAATACTTAAATTAAATAGGAAAGACAGTCTTAGACTTAAGATTCTAAACTAAATACAGTGGTGGAAATAACAATATATCCACTGGTTTCTATAATACCCAAAGCTTTGAAATACCATAAAATATCTACAAAAAAAAAATAAAGAAAAAATATTTCAGTAATAACCCTTCTGTAGGTAAATTTTGCCTAACTCAGACGGACAAACAATGAATAAAATATCGGAAATTGGGGATGTGGCGGATATCCGGTGAGTATTCTATATCCTACCTTTCCGGCTCTCTCAAAAATAGCCGACCGGAGCCGAAAAATCTCTTTATTTTTGTAATTCCTTGCAAGCCTTCAACGTTGCAGTCTAAAAAATATTTTTCACCTTGAAATTATTTATCCCTATTCCCTTCTTGGATGTGCTCAAGAGAACATTACAACTTTGACAGTTCTTGTGATGCTCACGAGTTGTGAGGTTATGTTCCAAATACGAAAATCTCACAATTTGTAACTCACGATACTGTTGTGAGGCAGTTGTGACTTGTGACACGTCACAGAGGTTTTTATCTTTTTATCATTAATCTCCGTTTTCTTTGTGATATATTAGCACTCTGAGATGGTGCGACGTAATAGAAAAGAAACGAAAATATGTGCTGTCGATTGCATAGAAATACAAAACACAATAATGCTGCCACTAGCCGATGAGGACGTGCCGCAGAAGTGAAAGTTCATGCCAGACAATGACCCTAAGCACTGTGAGTGGTTTACGCGTCATAAATCAGATCTTAATCCCATAAAACATCTATGGGGGATTCTGAAACGTAAGATCGGGGACTGTGGAGCCACCAGGAGGGAACAACTGTCCTCAAAAATCCAAACTACGTGATACTCCATTCCTATTGAAACTTGCACCAATTTGCCTCATTCCATGGGCCGAAGGTGCGCTGCTGTAATAAAAACAAAAGTGCAATGACGAAATATTAATGAATATTGTACATCCTAACGGTAAGGTCATTACTTTGTGAGATACATTTCCTTTATCACTTTGTTTCTTTTATTTTTTTCAGGCTAAAATCGGAAGACAAAATCCACCTTTTCAATCATTTTTGTTATTTTTTTTACATAAACCCTATAAAAGCGTATTATTTATAGCAGCACTATAAACAACAACCAGTATATGCATGATATACGTCTTCCGTCAAATAAATGTTAGTTTAGTTAATAAGTACCACGAAACTATATTTTTTCCAGTACTGTATAGTAGGGATAACTAATCATCAGTTCCTTTCCGATATTTCCTGAAGAAACTCGTGATGGTGTCATTCCAGGAATTGATAAGATGAAAATATTTCCTTCAATGACCCTGGGGTGATATTAGCGGAAGGTCATATTACCTTAGAACGAAATTAACTATTTTTAAATGTTTCCAATTTAGTTTGTTTATGTTAAAGGTGTATTATTTAGGAGTGCTACAATGACATCTTACGTATTTACCGTATGCTAGAAAAAAAAAGAAACCTAAATCTGCCCGAGTTACATACACTGAATGTACTGCATTATTGCACTGGTAGTGCATATGTATTTGTACCATGGTTGTGTTCAAAGGGTGCAGCGTAGATTCTATTTTATTTCTCTGAAAAAATGCAATCCAATTATTAATTCATAAGAAAATACATTTAACTCAAAATAAAAGCAAAAAAACTAAAAACAAATTAGAAAAAAAAAACCTAAACATTTTTTTTTCTGACAGCTGTCCGAAATCTACCAATCACGCATATGCGTCTGTTCTTGGCTATTTCATATATATAAAAAAAATATTGAACAAATCTTCAAAGATGCCTTCGATAAAGAGCTTCAAAAATATGTGTTGAAAAAAAAAGTTGATGAGTTGAGTTTTAAAAAATTTACGTCAATTTACATCATAAATCAAGTTGCAGCACGGACAAAATTAGCTGCAACTTCTGGCAACCTTAAGTTATGTTCAAATGTGTTTCGCTGTATCGGATTTAAAAAATCACGATTCTGACTTTGGTCATGCAACAAAAGTTACAAGTTCTTGGCTAATAATGGTTGGAATGGATGTAACTGGGACTTTGTTCTTAGAAGATATATAAAGCCTCTTAAAAAAAATTAATGGATCCATGCGCTGGGATATTCAATTTCTGATAGTAGAATCTTAATTTAGCACAAATTTGCGTTTATCGTTCGTTGGACTGTAGACAAAAAGCTCCAAGAGACTCCAACAGGATACCTTGTTATGAAAGCTGGAATCGTGCTCTATTCATGATGTAAAGATCATATCCATCCACACACAACTTTGGCCGCGAGAAACTTTAAGTGTGGCAATATGTTGACCTAACTTGCAAACCACATATTGTGCACATTTTGTATTAGGGCTCCAGAGGGATTGTCTTGGAATCAGTTCTCAAATATTAATCACTATACATGACTAGAAATAAAAAAAAGCTGTATGTTTATAGTGCTGAAATAAATGTTTTCTATGGTCCACATCTGGCACTGAGCAAAGTATGACCGTTGGGTTGTAATTATCAAGCCGACGTCGTGATCATCTTGATCATAATTTGGACCAGTGGCATCTTTGGCAAGACAGTTGTGTGCCTTTTGTTTTGCACGATTTTGGACCGGTCTAAAGTACAGGCATAGACATAAAATACATTCACTTCACTTTTTTTTGAAAATAAAAATTTTAACACATTATGCTATATAATTGTGGCAAATAAAATATTGAATTTTGAAAACTATACCTATTCTGAAATATAAAACTAGGGACTTGAAGGCAATGTATTATGTGAATGAACAGAATGGTTAAAATAACACAATAAATAATACTTTAGAGTGTGCGATTTATATTAAATATGTCATTTTTCAGATTAACACAAACTGAAATGAAAACCATTGACATACTGGAAAATATATTAAATAACTTGTTGCAACATGTTTAGCCAATTGCCTGGCACTCGGTCCAAGGTGCATGACATTTCATACTTTTGCCTTAAGGAATGCAGCATACTCCTTTCGAAAGCACTATGTGCCGATTGTTGCATGTTAGCGAAAAGCCTATGTGATACTTTTTTTTTTAATTATTGCCAAATACACGATCTCTTACTCATTTGTTATTCACGCTAGATGGAGCTGAGGGAACCAAACTGCTGAGGGAATGCTCACACTAAATTGTTATTCACACCACCCATTATGGTTACATACTTAAATTGTGTAAAACAATTGATGGTATAAAGCCATGCTTGCTCAGATCTATAAAATACTACGGAGCACATTTTAATGCAGGTTTCATCAGTAAATAGAGTTAACAAGAGGAAGGTTAGAGAATAAGTAGGGTTTAATAGTGTTTTGTGTTAATTTAATATATTTGTTCAGAAAATGATTTTTTTTCAAAAATACGTGGGACTATGGATTAGGTCTTGGGTTGCATGTATTACAACAGCAATTATTTTTAGGTTTAATTTAGGTTTAATTTTGAGAAACAAGGGGATTGTTTTGTATAAACCAAACCTTTAAAGGTTCAATGAAATGAACGAATCGGTCCAATTGGCCATTATCTATAGTGGAAATTCGAATCCACCAAGTTCTAGGCAATAAAGCTGCATACGACATATTTTCATTTCATGGAACCTTCATATATTTGGTATATTTTTTCTTTATTCAAAAGCTGCCAAAACACACAAAATCACAAAATCACAAAATCTTAAAGTGCAGTGGAATCCCGACTATCTGAATATCCGATGAACCGGACTCATTCGACTTACGGCTCACGCAACGAGAAATGTTACGACTAGCTTATCTCTGCCTCTGACCACGTATTCCTGCCCTCATTTCTTTGCCCGAGAGTGTTGGAGATTGTTTCTTTGCTACTGTCTGTTTTTTGTTTATGCTTTGCGTTGGAAATCTAAAATGTCCAAGCGAAAATAAGTAGTGTTGTCTCTTCAAGAGTGAAGATAATTGAGAGTACGCAAAATGCTAAATCAATAAAAAGAATTGTAATTCAATAACACAATTCGCCTCGGCGGATGAGAAAGAAGATCGAAGCTCACAACGCACTTTAAAAATAAGGGTCTAGTGATTGCCGCAACAGTTGTGGGTGAAACAGATCCTAATGGGATCCATTGTGATATCATTGTCTACGTCTCTACTTCCTGATTTCCGGTACCAACTTTATGTTGCTCCTATTTGCTGCCTTTGTGGCGGACGTGGCGTTGTGGGTTAGTGCGTCAACCCCTATGCACTTCTACTCCCCGATACAAACAAAAAACAATTTTCAGGGCCCCACATCTTTTGAGTCACTGACAATGGTCACAGAGTATAACCGTCTAGAAGAAACTTCTCCAATTGCGCGTTCGCAGTCGGCATTAAACTGTAGATCCCTTCCACATGTGAGAGAACAATAGCACACACGACACGAGTGGTTTCTGTGGCAGCTAGTCCCTGGCAATCTACGGGCTTTAGAGCTACCCATTTTTTTTATTATTTGCTGTCGCTCTTCCTGTATTTAAGGCTTATGAGATGCAACTTTTTTGTATAGTGGTGCCTAAACTCCTAATAGAAACGAAAATGGTGGTTTGAATGGATGCATGATAGAAATTCTATGGTTTTATAAAACTGTGAACAGTATTTGTAACTACAAGCTAATCATCAGAATTTAAACAATTCAATTAGTGTCAACTAAATGACAGATTAGCATTCGATAAATGATTTAAAGACACATTTTGGTGACTATCGCTTTGGGAAAAGCGAATAAAATTAATTTTTGTGATGAGCTGCAGACGGGTGCGGTAATGTTTGGCTGATGTTTTCAGTCTGGTCACTGCAAAGAAGTCATTAGCTTATGTACAAACTTTTGAATTGCCACTAATTGAATTGCGCTACAGCTCGTAGAGGGCCAGAGCGCATATCTCTCTCGCGATTGCAAGGGATCTACACAGTTTTATGCCGACTCCGAATGGCCAATTTGAGAAGCTTTTTCTAAACGTTTATACTCTATGAGCATTGTCAGTGATTCGAAAGAGGTGGAGACGTGAAATTGTTTTTTGTTTGCGTATCGGGAAGCGAACCTGGGCTGCGTAGGCTCAATTGCGTAGGGGTCGACGCACCAACTAACAACGCCACGGTCGCTACAAGTAAAATCATTAGGAGCTATGAATTACTATTTTGAATTGAAGTTGTGACACAATTATATCAAAAAACACCAACAATACTCCAATATTTTCACTCAGAATGTTTATGTTAATGTTTCTAATTTTATAATTTATGAGGAAGTGTGTGGGGAATCCCAAAGAACCTCTTCAAACATACGATTTCTTCCAAGATCCATTTACAGATCTCCAAAGCAAAGCTGCGAGACCATGAGGAGTCCACTGAACCCTCTTCATTATGTTCGTCTCAGGGTTTTCGAAACTAAAAATCAAGATAAGTGTATGATTATTCATTTTCGATTGGAGCATATAATCGTGTCCATGACTTTGGAGAGCAAGTTAAGGCGTTCAATCTGTCCAATCTCTCAAGTGTGCACACAATCAAATTCGTCTGCTTCTTTGCAGTGACCAGACTGAGAACATCAGCCAAACATTGCCGCATCATCGTACAGCGTTGCCGCATCATCATAAAAATAAATTTTAATGGGTTTTCCCAAAGCGATAGTCTCCAAAATGTGTCTTTGAATTAATTATCGAATGCTAATCTGTCATTTAGTTGACACTAATTGAATTGCACACCATTACGGAAGTACAATGAATCGCTGCGACACACAAACATGTTAGGTGATTTTTTTATTGTAAAATCCCAAAGATGATTGGGTGAATCCCCAGATTGGATTGAAAACCTCTTGTGTGCGAGCGAATCTTTGTCGAATTAAACTAGGAACCAGTTTCGTTTTCATTCGCATTTGTGGCGGTTTCTATTTTTGACAACAATCAAGTGCCAGTTATCACTTGCGGAGCATGAGAAGTTGTTTAAATATTTATGGCGTCTGTGTTAAATAAAGCTGATGTTTCGCGATGATGTGGCCGACTGTGTACCGGTTTTTTGACTCTGGATGGCTATTTACATATATATACTTTTTTTTGACACTTGTTGCTAAAATGTATGAAAGTCAAGTTCTAGACAATATTTGTTTGGGGATGTGGCGCAGAAATGTGTAAAATCTGAACTATGAAGCGTAGATCAATGAAATAATGTAAACATGTTTGGATTGGGCTTACACACATCTCCAGATTTGGTGGGAAACAACTCATTTGAACACAAATTGGAAACATCTTTAAGGGCAAATATGCTAATTATATGGCTAATTATACTTGGCCGTTCGGATTTGGCATAAAACTGTAGGTCCCTTCCACCCGTGAGCGAACAGCACTCAGAACACGAGTGGTTGCTGAGAATCTAGGCCCTGGCCCTCTACTTGCTGTAGAATATATTATTATTTTATTATGCTAAATGGAAATGTAATAAGTATACTTAATTATCATCATTATCATTTTCTAACCCGCATGCTCCATTAAAGGGGTGGCGGGGGTAAACCACGCACGAGAGATCTCCAGGCAACTCGATCGTCCGTCATCGACTCTAACGTGTCAGGAGTTATGCCTCAGCCTAAACAGGCAAGTTTTTGGACTTGGTCCAACCATCTCGTCCTCGGTCTGCCAAGGGATTGCCTACCCGATAGAATTGCAGTTAACGCCCGCCTCGGAAGTCGTGATAAAGGGGACATTCGTGCAACGTGACCAAACCAACGAAGCATAGCCCTCTCCGTTCAAGAAGCAACTCCTCAATGTCGAGGTCCTCTCGCAATGCCGTGAGAGCAAAACCTAACCCGGCGAGTAATTCGCACAATAACACGGAGAAATGTCATCTCAGTAGCTTGTATTCGCGATCGGATTCTTTCGGTCATTACCTACATTTCCTGACCATAGGTGAGAGTTGGAACAAATACTGAGTTGAAAACCGCCACCTTGACTTTGACACCAAGCTCAGCCTTCCTGATTACAGATCTACAAAGCTGTTTCAGAACTGACCCAGCTTGACCTATTCTACTGAATAGCTCAGCATTACTCCTTCCTTCGATCGTGAAAAAGAACCCGAGATACTTAAACTCCTCCACCTGATTTAATGGGACTCCACTAACCTGTAGAGTGCATTGAACAAGCGTTCTGGAGATGACCATAACCTCCGATTTATCCACGTTGACCTTCATTTCCAGCATGAGCACATACGGCCACAAACCTATCGAGTGCGCACTGGAGTTCTGTCTGGGAAGATGTGAGGATCACTGAGTCACCCTCAACACTCCACACTCAAATGTAGATATTTTTTCGCTGGTTCAAGTCTTAAGTGGTCTATATGGATCGGATGATATCATGTTTGGGTGTCGATCCTCCTTCCCGAGAACATTTCAGTTTTTGTTTTTGTAGTCCTTATACCTACTTACTTGATCCTCTTCTGAAAGTGATCCAAGAGGCATGGATGCACTTTCAACTACTCGTACTCCGTTGTGAGCAGTTACGGGCACGTTATACCAAGGGTATAAGGATATCTCGAGTTAAGCTGTCTCCTCAGAATAAACCTTGAATTTCTTGGTATTGATTGAAAAGTTGTTACTCCAATAAAACTGCGAGTTATCAATCGAATGTCTATTGTAGTGACGCAGCCACATTTGGACTTAAAACTAATCGTGAAGTGTTGCCATCATTCGTTGTTCCAGTTCCTTGTTTTGTCACGTTAACTTTTTTCCAACTTTTGACATGAATTGAGCTGGAATTTTGTTTCTCTCTTCCTTAAAAGCACTAATGAGGCTACATTAGTTCTGCATTCTTTAAAGGTTAAGTTATATTCCAGTATATACTCCAGAAATCTAATTCGTGCATGCAGTGTTGACATTGCCAGTGTAAGAGATTCTTCATTCCTCACTCGTTGTACACTTCTGTTTAAAACTGATACCAGCAACTTAAATATTGTTTGTTTAATTTCGGGAGAAGTAATTGGAAAGTAACATCCTCTCCCCGATGTCATAAATCTAGTATCCACTTCACAATTGCCATTTTTTGCTCATTGCCTGATGTGGATCCTGGGTTGGGTTAGGTTTGGTTGTAGTGGCTGACTGCAGAAGGCAGTCACACTTAGGCCAAAGTAGGCTCTTCCTCACGTAATTGCGTACGCCGACGACTTGATCGTGTACACATCAGGCAAAAATATCGAGGACATCACTACTCTCGTGCAGGGTGACTTCGATTCATTCATGAGAGATTGCGATGAATGGAAGTTGAACACAACTTTCAGAAGTCGGAAACCATACTGTTCAGGACGCCGTTGTATAAGGCCTAGACGGATACAAAAAAGAATTGGCGATTGTTCTCAATTGTTGGACGACGCGGGCAACCACTGGCACAAAGGACTGTGGTCAGATACTTGGGGATCTGGCTAGACCAGATATAGATATTATAACAAACATGTAGGGCCCGAGGCGCTTTTGCTTTCCAAAGAGACTTTTTTACAACAGCCAACTCAATGTGTGGGTGAAGGTTATCTGCTAAATGGCCCTCATCCGGCCAATGGTCACCTATGGCTGTCCCGTGTGGTTCAACATAAGTGCAAGCTTGCCTTCGCCTTTATCGAACTCCAGAGTCCCAGTATAAAATTCTATTCCATACAACATCTATTCTGATAAGAGTGGACAATTTCCTGCTTAAATTGATTCGAGGTCAAACTGCCAGAGCGATGACCTAAGAAATGCGGTACCGCTCCTCTTTCACAAGGCCCGTTCAACTGTATGTGGGCTACTCAACCACGACCGTCGCACAGCGAGCTGAGGAGGTTACTCCACTTTTGTATATGTAGCGGTTTATAAATGTATACAAAATATTTGGATGTAAAACATATGTGTAGATGTTAAATATTTTCAAACCGAATTCTATTCTGATCTTTTAAGTATCAGAGTTTCTCAAGACTGACTAATAGAAAGAATTTTACGCTTCTCATCTGCAATGACAACCGTTGGAATTGTGCGGAATTGACTTTAAATATCCATGCTTCACCCAAGAACTACCGTCTGCTTATTTTCGTGGCACATAAGTATAAATGTACATATGTAGAGCCAAACAATGAAATCGGAAAATTAGTGGTAATTAAGTGGTAATTTCATAAAGTCGGACATTTGCCTGTATGTAACATAATCCAATCAATACTTTATACACTGGGACACAAATCCTTTCGAAGAAGACCTATTTTTTCTATCCCGAACCTTTTTTTTGTCTCTGTGGTTTCGAAGTAATTTCTTATGACCGAACGATCCTTTAGTCGAATATTATGGCAAACATTACGGATAAGTCTTCTCTGTGTAAATATGATTGGGATAGTTTACCTTGGCTAGTAACCATAGCCCTTGAGCTTCCTACTATAAATCTCACTGTAATCATTCGCCGAAGATTGTCGCTCTTCTCTTCCGAGCTTGCTAATGTTTATGTGTAGATGCCAAGGGGGGCTCCTTTACACGGTCACATTTCAATTGCCACCACTTATAGCCGTTTATTTGATTTTCCCTGATAATGATAGGCGACAATTTTGAGGGAAAGTCATAACAACCTTGGTGATTATCTGTTGTAAAAAGAGAACCCCTAGATTGACACCTTAACAAATCGTGGACGAACGAGTAAACAAATGCCAGAACTTGTGAGTCAGTACAACACTAATATAACACTGATCCCATGGTAACCAAATAGAAGATCTGTGTCAACAAAGGCCACACATCCTATCGGACAAGCATTGTCCGAAAACAAACATAGAACTTTTCCACCAAAACCAATCGATATCGTCTATCAAATATAGCCAACTGAGATGATACTACGGAAAAGTTCTATAAAAGAGGAGTACACCAAAAATGCGGGGTCAGTAGTTTGCCACGCGTTATATACACGTCACACCACTCGTGTACATTTTTGTAATTTGAATAAGACAAATAAAACTTGTATTTTCTATTTAAAACCAACTACAACAGTTTTTTAATTGCAATTCGAAAATATGCAAAACAACCCTTTTAAAAATGATCAGGGACACGATAATGGCGGAATGGGTTGGTGCGTTGCTCACGGTGTCTGCAATCTGGCTAATGATATTCTTATTTTTATAGACGATACCACTTCTTTTGTTTTGTTTTGTATGAATATCTAATTCATATTTTGCTTTCCGAAGTATTCTATTATCCAATGATGGCTAGACAAGTTTCTATCGATTAACTTAATATTTGAATGATAACGAATTAATTTAGTATCTGCTCGATATATTTAGCCTCTTCTTTGTTTAAGATGTAAAAACAAACTTTTACCGGAATAAATTTGCTAAGCATGATTTGTTGGTATCAGATAGTGTTCAAACAAAGAACAAGCATCATTTCTGGTCCACGTTCTTGTTTATGACACATTCGGTGTCAGCCGAATAACATGTTGACAGCTTATATATTGGAGACATACCAAACCGGTATTTTCAGATTTCAAGGTTGCAATCGAACTGAATTAAATAAAAACAATCTTTATGGATTCACAGTACTGAGATGAAATCAAGGTCCAACTGTAAAATACTTCACATTCCCCTTTTTGGGCGAAATTTTCCGCCGCAACACAGTGAAAGCATGTACATTTCACATTCACAAGAAATACGCATGAAATCAATAATAGAAGAAATAAAACTGCAACGTTAGCTTAAGATAGGTGTTGTTTAATTGATTTATTTGCCAAAATTGCCGTGCTTTTGGTGGCCTGGGGGGATATGTGGAGGACCACGTCCTCTTCCTGGTCCCCCGAAGCCGCCTTGTCCGCCAAAGCCACCACCGCCCTGTACCAGATTAATAGTCACTTGAGCATTTGATGAGGACACTGCCGATGAACCAGTTTGTCTTCGTATCCTTTCCAAGAGACCCGTGGGTTCAGCTAACACGCTAGCGAATATCACCGCGAATATTGCCAACACAGCGAAGGCACGCATTTTGATAGCAAAAATTAAATACGAATTTGTTTCCGAGAGAGGTGACGAATCCACACAACAGCACTGATCAAATTTCTGTGCCGACTTCTAAGCGGTTCGCCTCAACGGACCTTATATTCGAAATCAGTGGACGAAGATAAACACAAAAATCTCCCAATAATATACATACATAGATCAAAAGCACTGAACCTGAGATTCAAGTTCTCTTCGCTAGATGGAAGGTGTTGTGGCGATTCAAAACCCGTTTTGCACAATATGCGAAAGTCTACCTTTAAATGATTTCACTTTAAGTTAGAGCTCGAAATTAAATTAGAACCTTGATGCCAAATTAATTTCTCACATCGGGCATTAACATTTCGGTTTTGCTTTGAAACGAGGACTCGTACACCCTCGCTTTGTGTCGAGAAATAAAACACATAAAATACACAATTTGCTTTATTTTAAATGAAAATACTGTCATTCCGCTTTATTTGTGCTGGAGTATGATGAACGGGATTTAAAATTGAACGAACAATATCGGTTGAAATAAATCAAGCTCCTTCAAATAGGTCATTATATCCCCCTCCAAGTTGCTTCAACACTCTTATTGATCAAATTTCGAAAGGGATACATCGCGTGACTCCTAATATAATGCATATTCACTTACTCAACTGGCCTGCGACCAGTATGGAGTCTGATCCTGATCAATAACACGATCACATCGCTGGCGGTCGTTTTATTGCGTCCGCGATGACTTGACGGTTATACCGAATATTCGTTCTTCATCTCGTTCTTGAACCAGGAGGATTTGACTAGAAGACCATCTTAGCTGGAGCATTGGTCCATGCCCATGCGCTCGATGTGAGCCGCTGCAGTCTACTGATTTTTGCTTTTCAGGCTATATTCACATCTTGGCGTGAGCGTGTGAGTTGGTGATTCTTTGAGAACCCAATTAGCACTAAGTGCCGCTTTGAACCCACAGCTCTGACAGTTGAATGATGTTGATTGATATGCATTTCAATGATGCATTTCATTCTGCCCACCTCGTGGTTGGTTCGGACGTGTTACCAACGTGTGCAATTCGGATTCCCTAGTCTAACTGCGTGATCGCTTATCCTCCGGACTCAGTCCTCTTTAGGTCATGTCTTCCTAGATGTTGCACAGTTAATAAGACGAGGGCATCTTAACTTAGACATTTTCAAGATGTGATGTAATTCCAGCTTTTACAAGCCGAAGTGGAATATGTAACACTATAGGGGACTACAGGGGCAGGCACTTAACCAACTGCGCCATCCAGTCGTGTGTGATATGATAAGTAAAGGTACAAGTATTCTTCAACAGTTCACAATACAACAAATAAATCCTGAAAAATGCAAATACAGTTCGTTAAGTGAGGATACTACTCGCTTTGCTTTTTTTTTTGTGTGTATGTAAGTAACACGCCAAAGGGTGAAACAGTTATCCAATGGATATAAGTTAAATTTTATATTTATTGGATTTAATGAAAAAATATTTTCTGGAGGCGAACGTCTTTATTACCAATCAAAATTAGAATTGAATGACTTAAAACTAACCAAGTATCTTATCGACTAATGCGGCTATGGGATGATGGGATGGGAACGTGCAGGAATGCGGGCTCCCAGGTGCAGTGTTGGTCGGTGGTGTCATCTTAATCACCGGTGGACAGACACGGTGCAGCAAGTGTCATGTTGATAACGTGTGCAAAAATAGCTCGAGTGACCATGCAGACATCATGAAGACGTTGTGTTCCCCGTGTTAACTACGAGCGATGTTGTGTACATTAACTTGTACGATTCGGACAAAAATGGGGAAGTAGGATCGCAGACAATACTGAGAATCTGGCAAGATGACTTCTGTAGACTGTTAAACGGCGATGAGGACCTAAATCTGGCGATGATCGTAGAGAATACCGTCCGCCGACCTAGACGAGGTCAAAATACGGACTAACAAATCTGACGGGATGGACAGTCCGATGAAATCTTTAAGGCAGCTGGAAATGGGGTAACTCACACTCTTGAGCCCTAGAGTTACCCTAGCACTTGAGTAATAGAGCCGCCTCTCGAACGATCCAGCTGACTTTATCTAATACCTTGATCATTCCAGGACTGCTCTACGGCGCTGAGGAATGGATAATCTTAGAAGCTTGGCCTCTTCGAGAGAAACGTTTTTGGGGGTGAAGTTTCAACCGCGGACTGTACAGCGACATGAGTCTAGTTAGACGTCTACGGATCCAACGTCTAAGGCTGGGCCATGTAGAGCGCATGGATAACTCAGATTCGACCCGAAGTGTCTTCGACTTCGAACTTGTGGGACAATGCAGCAGAGGACGTTCGCGTTTAAGGTGGTTCAACCACGTGGAGAAGGACCGCAACTAACTGGACGTGTGGCACTGGAGGCAGCTAGCCAGAGATCGTGCTAGTTGGAGAGGCTTGTTGTTTGAGGGTCAGGTCCACCCCAGGTGGCTCAACCACGTGGAGAAGGACCTCAACTAACTGGACGTGCGGCACTGGAGGCAGCAAGCCAGAGATCGTTCTAGCTTGGGGCGCTTATTGGTTGAGGCCCAGGTCCACCCCGGACTGTAGAGCCAAGTAAAGAAGAACAAGAAGTAAACCACAAACTGAATTCTTCGGTATCGTGGTAACTTCTCAAAGATCCATATTTGCCCAGTAGGTTTTGTACTCATCGAAATTCATAAAATTGCCATTTCAAATTGTCAAAATTCATAAGTGTTGACTGACGTTTTTTAAAAAAGAGAAAAAACAGAACCATCTCAATTCACTAAGCTTTATTCAGAGACTGAATGACTAAGAGACAAACTATGATACAAGTTAGTTATAAACTGTTTTGTTTGACAGTGCAGATTTGAGGTTATGAGGTGATCTATTATGTGATGTAAGTATACTGTAACAATGTGTTATGTATGTACATGCTTAAAATCCTTCTCTCAAAAATGATTAGTATCTACGCCGATAAACAATCATTCATATTGGTTGATTAAAAAGAAAAATGTAATGATAAACAATGCTTAATTCATTTTAACTTAAATATAATAAAAAAAAAACGCTGATTAACAATGATTGAGGGTAAACAAAAAATTCGCTGTGCTTAACTTTCTTTTTGATAAAATATCTGCTACCATCTTGTCTGTGGGTAAGTATCCAAGCAGAACGATCCCCTTCTTTAAAACCTCATGAATGTAGTGTGCTTTGATGTCCATGTGTTTGGAGCGGTTGTGAAACACCGGATTCTTTGCAAACTTTTGTGCACTTTGGTTGTCGTTATACAGCTCCATAGGGCGGTCAACTAGCCCGTCAAATCCAAGTTCATTGAGTAAACTTCTAACCACGTATTCGACTTGAGTGATGCTTAGAGCTACTGCACCCTGCTTCTTACTGTTCCATGTTATTGCTGCGCCAGCCAGAGAGAAAGTGAATCCAGGAAAGGACTCCCGTTCAACACAGTTCCCGCCCCAGTCAGCAACAACATGACCCTTGAGCTTTGCTTTTGTCTGAAAATAGTTAAGGTTTGAAATATTCAGCAAATGTTTGGCAACATTCCTATGTTCAATAGGCGGGTTTGCATTGAACTGCGCAAGTTAGTCAACCGAATGAGTGGTATCGGGGCGTGCAGATACTTATGTACGTCAATGAACCAATCAGCGAATTTATCTTTTGGTCCACCTGTTGACACTGAGAGCAATCATCGAGTTGAATTCCCGGGTCAAGAGGTGTTGAAGAGCTTCTACACTCCGTCATCTTGAACTCCTTCAACAGGTTACGTATCAACTGCTGCTTTCTATGCTTGCAGTAAAGTTTTCTGGTTGTACCATATACACTTCCTCTTTGAGTTTCCCATTAAAGTACGCCGTCTAAACGTCCATTTGGTGGAGAAACAACCGTACTCAGCAGCCAAAGCAAGTATTAGCCTTATGGAAGAATCCCTTACTACTTGTGAGAACACTTCTTTATAATTAACGCCGTATAGTTGGGAACAGCCTTTAACCGGAATGCCATGTTGGTCTTGTTTGACGTTAAAAACCCATTGGAACTTTACTATTTGACAATCTGGAGGTTTATCAACAAGCTCCCCGGTCTGATGGTTGATAAGAGATTGGCATAGCGGATCTCCACTTCTCCGCATCTGTTCCTTGTAAGGCAACTTTCACAATTACAGGATTAGATGATATATGCTTGTGGCTTTTCATCAAATTGTTAATTTGTGGACTTGCTGGTTTTCGGGGACGTAACGCCATTCGCAAAAGATTTTCACCATTTAAGTCATCATTTGCCTTCCCATTCTCTCCGTCTCCAAACCTGTTGGTATTAATTTCATTCGATTCTAACTCACCACTAGTAGTAGCAGGATCTTCTGCCACAGCATCAGCAACAGCAACATTTTCTTCATCGACGTCAACAGCATCAGTATCATCAGCAACTCGCTTTATGATCTTTTGTGCAGTGCCTACTTTCTCTGAGGCCGCTCGAAGGGTGATTCACAGAACATGCATTGACGTCTCGTCCGAAAAAGACAGTTTTCCTTATTTTATGCTGTGTCGTTTTTATTAATTTTTTGCAGTCGCAAATAACTCTCATTTACATTTATCTTGGGCGTTCTTAAGGAAATGGCTATGATTTACGAAACTCCCACTTCATAACTCCTCTAACATGATTAAACGAAAAAGCCAACCACGGTAAGCACTGTTTTATTAAATAAATTACAAACAAATAATTTAAAGCATTGACTTAAATTATTTTTAACTATCGATACAATCTTCAATTTCACACTTTCACTTAGTTGCAACCTTTGGTGCGACTCCAATATGGAGAATTCTTACGAAGTCCCAGTAAACAAAGCAACAGATCTCCGCCCCCGGACACATGTGTGTAAGACGGATTGTACATGCCTCCTGGGTTGAATCCACCGAACCCGGCGAATGTCTCCAAACCAAATTGTCTGCGCACACGAGATTTTGATCCCGGCTGAGGATCAGATGCAACTGCACTCGAGAGGATCAGCACTGCGACGATGATCTTGACTGAATGCATCGTTCCGCGATGGTTGGTATGTTCCACTAGCTTGTGAGTCGAAAAATGCAGTTGCATTTATATGAGGAGACACTGGCATTGTGGTGAGCTCGAAAATGCATAAACTATAAAACTCATTAAGTGGTCTTTGTTTTTTGTTGTGGCTAACTGCCTGCATTCAATCACTGAGGGTGCTCTGAAAACATTAACGAAGTTGTCACGACTTTAATGGTAAAGCCTGTTCGAGAAGTTTCTACACAAAACCGCTGGAATGAATTGAATGAATGAGTATATGAGTGATTAACTATCGAATGCAGCAGATGTCAGTGAGTGAGATAGTTGCGAGTACTTTCGGTTTTTGTTCTGTTTACAAGAAAGTAGGACTGTTTCATTGACTTTCGCAGCCTTTCACTTGAGTTTTTAACGCCAACCTGGTTACGATGATTTTCAGCTGCCTTACAACTTACAGCAGCTTGGCTCGATATTGCTAGATTGACCGCATCTGTGGTCCATCTTTCAGATTGAATGGATCTTTCATCGCCTGTTCGTCGGTTTCAAAGCTGCTAGAGACAGTCCGCACTCAGATTATCTATACATCGCCATGTTTAGGTTTGACATTCCTACCAAAGTCGTCAGACCGATGAGGAAAACCATAGGCGAATCTCGTGGTCTGCCATGAGAAGATAAGGCGAAGTGCTGCAGGGTTGGGAAGATCATGCACAAGGGCTTACACTAGATGCATGTACTTGTAAAGAGTCCATACAACTGCTGACTGATCGTTGACTGAAACCCGGATAACATTGATGTCATTAGTTCAACACAGCTAGAAATTTTTGACGGAATTCTGTCGCTGAGAAAGGTCCCATGGCAATAACGTCTTCCACCAAGCCTCTGCTCTCTGGTAATTGATACGAAGAACACCAGTAGCGAGATGAAAAGCAGGATAGCTCATTCCAACCGCGGTTTGATTACGCTTTAGCCATTATCTAATAGAGCCATTTCTTGAAGACAAAAACTCATCTTATCCAAAAGAAAGCCCAGAACCATGGACAATTTTAAAGGCGGACGGAGTCTTTTCGAGGGAAGAGTTCTACATTTGTCGCTGTTCACGTTGAACTCTTCTGAAGGAGAGGATTCAACCACGATCTCGTGACATACGTCTTCGATACAAGATTTAAGTTGACTGAACCATATAAAGAGACTTGACTAGATGTCCGTCCGTGTTAATGGTGGCAGACACACAACTTTAAATGCCTACCATACCGCTCCTCGATCGATAACACCACAAATTATGTATACTCAACTGTTCTGAATTTTCATTGATGATCACTCATCTTGTTGAACACACTGTACTAATGGCGACGGCCAGCGATAAACTATAAGGTTTATTTGTGTTTTGCTATTAACATTTCTCTTGTGGTGAGAGGAAAAGCTGATGGATTGGGAGTTGAATGGAAATAGTAATCGTCTTCATGAAGCAAAGTGTCTCTCTTGCCGTGGACTCAAACGAAATCGAATTAAGTCTTTCACGTGCATTGAACGTTGTATTATTGAATTGCTGTATAAATGTTTAAGTGTATATACTTTCTGATGGATGATCGTACAGATCAACGTCGACTCTGGTTGACGACCTAAAATCATGAGAATAACTATATCTCAGAGCACTTATCGATGTATTGTGCATGGTACAGTGAAATGAAAGTTACTACTATCAAAAATGGTACAACTAGGGCCTTAGGTTCAGGAGCTTACACCCTGCCTAAGGAAGATGTACCCATTATCAGCATACGCTTATCCATACACCATACCATACAATTCCTAAGCAGTGGGACAAAGCAATAGATCAGCGGTTCTCAAACTTATTAAGCGGTGGAACCCTAACTACTCTTAGCGATGTAAAAACTGAAAAACAACGCATTTCAAAATGAATTTTTTTATTTACATTTTTTTAAGATTAGTGTAAATAATGAAACTGTCTTATTGTTTGATTTATAATTTTTTTTTTTAAATTGACTTCTATTTGCGAACGCTGTGCTTGCATTTCCGGAGAATCGTCCAATCTCCATCTCGACAGCTATATGAAGTGACTAAGGGAGTAAATTTAACATAGCCTGCGTAGCATGCTCAGTGTATTCACTCCGTATAACCAGGGTTGACTTGTCATGTGGTTATCTCCAAAACTGGCGATTTTGAATTTAATTTGACAGCACAAAAATTGGTAATTCGCCACACCCCAAAAAAGCGAATTATGTTCTATATCATTCTAACACTAGATTTGCCAGCTATTTAAATATATATAAAAGAAAGAATACTTATTGTGGCTTCCAGTTTTTATTCCCTGTTAAAAAATGACAGTAAAAGTTCGACAAAATTAATTGAGATACACAAATAGATGTTGTCAAATAATGAAACACTTAATTGTTACCGTGCCACTTGCAGTTGCTATATCAGGTTTTTGCCTTGAAGTCTGAACAGAAATTCTACCCTTGAGATATTTTCTCCTGTTAGTTTGTTTGTACAATGTCCAGCTATTTATTGGGTATATAACTTAATTCGCGCGGTTTGCTAAGAGACGGCGTAACTTGTATTATTCCATTGTTATTATTCAATTGGAACATGTTGGAAAGCTACTAGCATTGTACGTCATTTCAGTATATGTCATTCATTTGAAGCGTAAACAACAATATTTTTTTTCACTCAGATGTGTCGAACTTTGTGCCTGAAAAAGTGTTTTTGCGGGGAGTTCTCCTTCATTACTTTAATATGAAGAAAACTGCTGCCTAAAGTCATCGTATTTTAGTGGAAGTTTATGGTGAACATGCGCTAGATGAGCGAACTTGCCTAAAGTGGTTTGCACGATTTATAAGTGGTTTGCCAAAACAACGGCAAAGCCGAATATCCATGGCGCGAAGGTAATGTTCTGTATTTGGTGGGATCAGAAGGGTATGCTGTATTATGAGCTGCTAAAACCGGGTGAAACCATCAACGGACAACGCTACCGAACACAATTAATCCGTTGAGAGCAGCAGCCGAAAAACGCCCGGAATATGCGACCAGAGACGAGGCACTAATTTTCCATCATGACAACGCTCGGCCCCACATTGCTATTCCGGTTAAGAACTATTTGGAAAACAGTGAATGGGAAGTTTTACCCCACCGCCTTATAGCCCAGACATTGCCCCTGACTCCCATTTGTTCCGGTCGATGCCGAACGCCCTCACTGATATACGGTTCACATCAGAACAGAATATCAAAAATTGGCTCTAAAGTTCTCTAACTTTACACACCTATTGTACGCTCAAGTTTTTTTTTGAATTTTTCAATTAGCTTTTTTATCATTCTTAGTCGTCACTTCGTATTTTGATGCATTTTGTGTGTGGACGCGTGCAAAACAAGAATAATGCCTCACATAATTTATTGCAATCGAGGGGACAATTCTATTTTGGAGAATGTCAAGTGTTGAAGATTTTTTGTCGGCTAGTGACGAAGATTTTGGGCTAGATGTCGAATGTGGTGATGTGGAGATTCAGAGAACACCGACCCACGTTTGGTATCTAAAAGCTGTTGATACTAGTTCAAATCGAAACACGCCACCTTTTCGATTTCAAGGCTAAGTCTTATATATACCTGCAAACTGGTCAGGTGGTGGAATTATCACTGCTCCATCAAGGTCGGTAACGAACTCACTAATGCCAATGCCAAAAAATGATTCAGACAAAGCGACGCATTTATTGTTGCTTATTCAACAACTCCTGGAGAATACGCAACACGAAACAGAATCCATGGGTTTGCCCCTTAATACTCCGTAAGCCCAATAGCCTTTATCAGCAGTATTTGTTGTGAATCTTTTTGAAATGAAAAAATAAAGTATAATCGCAGGAACTTCTGTAAACTGAAAACGTATTTAGCAAGCTTTTTCTTTGTTTTGGTGAACACACGAAATTCACGTTGTTATAATTTCTGTGTCCAATGGCCAAAACCAAAAAATCCAAAAGGCTGGCAAACACAGATTTACTGAAGCAGCTTACTCAAAAGTCGTTATTTGCCACTTTTAAGACTCATAAAGATAAGCCGTATCATTGTGGGTTGGTGCGTCCAAACCTTGCGCACTTCAGCTACTTTACCCAAGTTCGGGTCCCGATACGAGCAAAATAATTTTCACGGACCCACCCCTTTCGAGTCACTGACAATGCTCAAAGTGTATAACTGTCTAGAAAGGACTTCTCAAGCTTGGCCGTTCGGACTCGGCATAAACCTGTAGGACCTCGTGCTAGAAATGGCCCCCTACGGGTTGTAGCGTCACCCATATTATTATATTAAAGCAAGTCTAAAGTTGCAATATCAACCAGCAGTTCAGGGGAGCAGAAGAGTAATCACAAAGACAACGTTTAACAGACTCCCATATCCCTTATGGTTTAAGCTCCACCTTTAAATTGATTCTTCAAAGTTTTAGAATAAATTTACCGACAGCATAATACATCGCAGAGCCTCGACAATCAAACGTGTTAAGCAGAACACAACGCAACAGTTGCATTACCTCGATATTTGCTATTCATTCACGGGATGACATTGCAAACAGTCACTTGGCCTTGTATCAAAAGATACCTCCGGGCATCGCTACCGCGACTTGGGCGTGTATTGATCGAAATTGGTGATTCTCGGCAATTGTTATTTGTCGTACTCAGTATGTCAATATTCCGTATTTGAGCAATCAATAGAGATGACTTGTTTGTATGAACATTAACACTCTGATGCCGCAGACGTTGGTCAAGAACCGAATTCACTTAGTGAAAGTGTGATGCGGCTGTATTTTGCAGGGCGTCAACTGATTTTGATTCTAATTTGAAAAGTTTGGAAAAACAAAAAAATGGCAGCACGGACGCTTATATGTGTTTGCTATCACTTAACTTGCCTTATCTACAACTTCAAAAGCGGCACGAATTCACTGACCACTGCTTCCGACGTGGGGTCTTTGACCCCAAGCATGGTTTTAAGTAAAATATCGTAGGTATCAGAAAAACAAACACCAAGTCAACCTGGGAAACCAATTGGCCACTGGCAAAGTTGAGTCGTTTTCGTAGATCACGTGTACAGGTTAAGTTTTTTGGGAATCCTATTTGCACTGGGTTTGAAATGGAGTTGGTTTCTGAAGGTTTGCTGATCAAATATACTCGTAAGATTTGTTTATGTTCCTGAGTAGTCGCAGGTCTACTTTTTTCAGTTTGTAGCTTAAGATGTTTTCTTTACAGGACGGAAACGATTAGCTGTGCTTTTTTTTCATGTTATTCTATAGAACAGTAGAACAGATATATAGTAACAATTGTAATTTTATTAACATGAATTTTAGCACGACCAGTAGAAGATCCTTTTATTATTATTGGACAAATTTTAACTGTTTTATATTTTGTATATTATCTTGTAAGTCCATTAATTGCAAAATAGTGAGATAATTTATTAAATTAATAAGTTAATGAGCTTAAATAAGTATATGTTTTGAAAACATAATATAGAGACTAAAATTTTCTATTAACTTTACTAATATAAATTATTTAAACTAAATAAATAAATAAATTTTTAATCCTACAAAAAATAATAAATAATTTAAAGAAAAAGGTAAAAATCCCTTTCAAGCTAAATTGGGTTGCTGGAAAAACATTTTAGAACACATGAGCACCAGTGATGGAAATTAATGGCATTTTCGATCAATTTAATTAGCCTGCGAGTTTTTCATACTTAGCATGTGAACAAGAATGTCCCCTTCAAGACTTTCGAGGCGGGCGTTGAATGCGATTCTACCAGATAGGCTACCGCTTGGGCATAACATTGAGTTGCCTTGATATCTCTCGTGCGTGGTTTAACCCCGCGACCCCTTTAGTGGAGCATGCGGGTCAGAAGATAATGACAACGATGAAGCACGAGTCCTGCTCACACTGGAGACTTAGACTTGCGACCGCTTTTCCCTTCCCATTACCGCTTAGAACATTATGTACTCGTAATCAATTGATTATTCAGAAGAAATAGTCTAATTGTCTGCTTACCGCAGATGTTCAGTGACGCTTTGTTGTAAACTCTTAATCGCATCCTTGGGAACCATTTAATATTTGTAGAAAATATTTCAAAACGTGTGTCATCTGTCTGGTCTTACCAAGACCGACTAATCGATTTTTAAAGAGAAGAGTATTAACTAGACATGTGCTTTTTTTGTCACGTTTTGAGTTTGAATTTTAGTTTTGAATTTTATCACGTTGTCATCGATGTCAAACACTCCCTGATTATTGATGTCAGAAACTTTCGAGGTGCTCTCATAATTTCCAGGCCAGAGAACAACGGAGTCATGAGGCAACGATTTTCGGAAAGCTACAACGAACTGCTAAGATCACTGTTGATCGAGTCTTCAAGAAAATCTCTATAAAATCGATGTCGCCTGCACAGTCGAAGATTCAAAGAAGCGCAAGTTGATCTGTAATGTAGGGTCGGAGAAAAACATGCCCGAAGAGTGGAATCTCAGTATCGTTTGCTGATCCGCATGAGAGGAGGCCTCATTAACTGTGCTGACTATCTCCCATCGCGTACACAATCTTTTCCGCATTTTTGAATGCTCTGAATGCTCTAAAGCCGTTTATGAACAGTCACACACGCACGAGCTATACTCTGCACAGTCGGCGGATTTTAGTTTGTTAGAGCTCACTGTTATGTTCATATCCATCCATTCACCTTCAAAGTAGACAGAAACATGTGCACGACGCAGAATTTTTCTTCCGAACGCGTCAAGAATCAGGAACCCAAAATGTGCAACCTGTTTGCTTCGCACTCTATTCCATTTATAATCTAGTGCAATTCCTACAACGAACTGCATCGAACAACGAACTGTATCGCAGTAATGTCCGTTTGGTAAAGCATGAGGATATATTCCAAGCGGTTGCAGTATAGTCTCTCCAGAGGCCTCCGCCCACAATCTGCTTAACGTGAGCATTCCTAGGAACATTTCTGATACCCCGTGCAATTAGAAACAATCGTCAATGTCACTGTACAGGTCCTGGCCTCTAAATCTGTTTACTTGATATTTTCTTGATCTTGATCCTTTGACCCTACAGATCAGTATTGAGTAAGTTGACAATGCCATATTTTCACTAAAAGACATCTCTGGGAGTATTTCGACATCTCTCGGACTCGATGTGCAGTGAATTTGGAGAAAATTTTGTCAGTATGGGAGTCGATGTATTCGTCAACTACTACTTACGTCGTAGCGCCCGCAGTTTGAACGTACACTGAACTCTGGGAACTCAAAATTCCAGCACCAACTGTCATTTACGCACGTAGATAGCACTATACATCGCTCGCAATTGTGTAAGCCAAATTTAACGAAACTTAACGAAACTAACGATAAACTAACCAGTGGTCAATGTAACTCTTCTAACAACCTTTGGACAACCGACTACTCTCTCTGCTTAATGCTTCCTTTTTCTTCAATGGATCTTGCCATGAAATCTTCCCTCTTTTAGAGCAATATAGATCGACACGAACACATCAATAAATGATTAACAAGCAGATGGTAACCAACCAGCAGATCAATGGGTGTGGATAACAAATTTTGTCGGTGAACGTCATCAATCATCATATCTCACCATCCTCCATAATGTCACTAAATTGTTTTGCTAATACAAAATCAAATGAAAATTAAACTGTCTGCTCTCGCAGTTCGACACTTCCACTCGTAAGATTTTGCACTTGCAAACGTATCTGGGGTTTTCCATGATTTCGCAATAAAAATTAACATAATTTAATTATTTATGTTGGTGGTCTAACTCGGCGTCTAACTGTATTCCATGTGCGTAGGCTGACTAAGAAATTAGCTTTCCAATTATGATTTAAAGCCGACTTGGTGACGATCGTTTTGGGAAAACCCATTAAAAATGTTTGTTTTAATGGGTTGCTCGATGATGCAGCTATAATTTGGCAGAAGGGCATTGTTGTTGTCGTGTTTTATGGTGAGAGTTGAGCGAAGCGCCGCTGTATGCTTTTCAAACTCATATTGGAATCTACCCTAGATAAACGAGCGTATAATTATTTAAATTTCTCCATTAGTCTCAGACGAACTGGGGAGGAGTTGAATGGACTTGTCGAGGAATTAAACATGTATCCAACTTATTTGGGAAAATATCACCTAAAGCGTTTGGCACCGAGCAAAAATGAGATTCTTCAAAAGCAATGAAAACGAATGCAAATATTCATGTTGTGGGACGCCAATTTTACGAAACGTGATACCTTGCGAACATGGCATGGCAAAAGAATTGACTAACATCTTTCGCGCCATTACTTCGGTCTGATTACTTGTACAAAAATATAAAAGTCGGTCCAGAAGTTGCTTTGTTAAATATAATATTAATGATTTCAAACTCAATTAATGGTGGAATATCGGAAAGGAGTGTGTCAGTTTTGTTGCTAGTGCTTGTCAAGTGCAAGGAAGTAATAGTTTAGTTGGAACTGCGTCATGAGCAATGTAAAAAATCCGCAATGTACCAACAAATATTTGCTTGCGTTGTTTCACTACATATTCCTTGTATTATACAGTGGAATCTCTCATAGGCGGACACCCTGTTGAGCGGACAACTCGCATTAACGGACAAATCAAATTTAAATGGCTAGATTCTACTATTTTCCATTGGTATAATCATCTCAATAACGGACAAACATGGACTGTACATCTCCTATTCTCGAACTAATTGCTGTGTTAAGCGGACAAAGAAAATTGTCTCTCCTCTCTAGTATTATTTGAAAGGAAAACCACTAATACAGCTTTCTCGTGCTAAGCCAATGCATATAAAGTATACAGACGCATTTGCATCGAGGCCAGACAAAATAGATTTTTTGAACAGTGGACAACAAATGTCAGATGTTCGGCGAATACCAGTTGTTGGCTTTGGCTAAGACTGAAAAAATTTAGACTTTAACGCAGAGGATGATATTTCATTTAATTTCACTTGTCATTTATTTAATTTATTTTTTATTTTATTTTATTATTTGTGTGAATGGAAGGTTTCAATGTAAATTAAGACGAATTACAATTCACATCCAAGAAGAATACGACGTTGGTCCGAGGCGTGATCGCGTCTTCGGAGGTTAAAGACATACCGTGCAATCGCGTTGATTGTTTTTAACAATTTTTGCTGAGAGAAGTTATCACAGTCAGAATATAATTCACAACCATACGTTGATATAGGGACTATGAGTGCTTTTAATTTTACATTTATTGGGAGTATAAATTTCCTAATTAACAAACCTCTAAGGGACGCATATACCTTTGATACGACACTGTCTATATGGTCAGTCCATGTTAGTTCACTGGTACACATTATACCAAGATTTTAAGCACAGCTTACACATTCGACTGGAACTGGGTTTAATTCTATGAGGGGAAAGTTTGAAAGGGAGGGGTGGTGTTTTGAAAATGGAATGACTTTGGTTTTGTCAGGATTAAGCATGAGAGCATTTTCGCCAGCCCACTTCGTAATTGAGCTCAAAACCTTGTTTATATTTGCAACTGAATCGACAACCATGCCAAGCGGGGAACTTAAGTCAGTTTGAACATCCTCTCTATTTTACACCTGCAAACACCCATATCTTGTTTATGCCTTTCGACCCGGAATGCAGTCAGTGAACTTACGTCAATGATTTTGTGTTTATCTGTTCAAATGACATGATTTCAAAAGAAATGCCCTTAATGACATTTACGTGTAAGCGATTTCGTAGAATATTGTTTATAGGGAGAAAAAGAATTATTGTAGTTTTCAGAAAAATCAATATCTGTTGGCCATAAAGGTAGTAACATTGATTAAGCTTCCGGTAAGCGCTGTGGAGCTTTTAAGTAATGGATTCAAAGGTTCGAGTGCCCAAGTTCTTCTGATATATCAAAGGTGACAGCACGCCCCGTCTTCGAGCTTTGCTGTCCTCAAAGAACAAGAAGCATGGAATTGAATTGAAGAAATTGGGAACTCACATACTGACACGAGTATTGCGACCATAAAGATCTATATCACCCGTCTTTGTTCTAGGATGTCAGTGGTGACTTCAGAAATCTTACAACACTGTCTCTCTTTCTCTGTTATAGTGAATAATTCCGCTACAGTGAACATGCCCGGCTTTTATTAGTTGACTATATCGAGCGTCTACTGTATGTATAATTAATACAAGTACAAAAAGATAGATAGATGTTTATTTCGTTATAAAATACTTACATTGATTTTAGCTATCGCACAGTATCTAATACAGAGATTTGATATATCACATATCTTACTTCTGGAAAAAGGGTTTACATTATTGTGAAATCTTTGAAAATAAGTATGAATTGGAACAAACAAATTTGAAGGAAAATACGACAAAAACCTTAAATACAAGAGAAAAAAAAAATATAAATGAATAAATAAATAAATAAATATATAAGTAGATAAGTAAATGAATAAATACAAAATAAATATATTAATTAAACACACGCAAAAACACATGAGTAATTAAACTTATCTGTCAGTTTCAATATTCTTTTATAGATCAGCTCAACACCCTCTCTTCTGTGGAGTTTTAATGTGGAATAATCCCGTGGTAGGTCTAACATAATTTTTAAAACTTTGTTTTGGGCTATTTGCAATCTTTTAATGTGACACTGTGCGGATTTTCCCCATACTGGGCAACCGTAAAGTATTAGGGCTTGAAATATAACCTTAAGTATGAAAAGTACAAGTACAACAAATTTAAAAAAATGAAATAATATTGAAGACTGAACCTTTACACTTTCCTTTTAAAACATTCATGTTGATATCTGTTTACGTACATTTATGAGTGTGTGAATTTTCAGTTGAATCATCAATGCAACACGTAAATTGTTGCAGTGTCTGGTGTGTTGAATGATAATACAACAACAATGTCATATTAAACTTGTGATTTGCTTACACTTTTCAAACAGGATTCCACAAAAACTATCACACAGACGCATAAATGCACTTTAACTCGACTTCTGAACATTTTTTTTCTAATTATTATTAATTTTTGAATACCGCACAAAATTTCTCACCGTACCAAATTTACTATCGGACATTGAGCTGGCAAAAGCTGACAAGGTCGCTCGATAGACCGATAAGACCCGTGATTGTGATGTAGTCGCATCTTAAAGCTCACAAAATGTGTTACCATGGTATGGTGAATTCGTCGCCATGTACAAAATTTGCTTTTTTACATCTACTACCTAAAGTCCAAAATCTACCACACATTGTAATTGTTCCTTTTTATGCCAGCTGTTCTTGTTTTTGTTTCTTAAACACCTCGCTTTTTTCAAATCTACCACTAATTTCCTTCGGGATCTACCACACTGTGAAATTTGAAGTCCTAACACTGAGAGCATAGAATAAAGACAAAATCATAACAATCATAACAACGAAACACAGAACGAAGAGAGCGAAAAGAACAAACTGAGAGCGGGAGAAACGAATTCACCACACCATTCTTAAGTGTTGTCTTGTGCGGTTTACCAGGTAGGATGTTACGATTATGTCAACGTAGAGAATGCTTCAGCTAAAGGTCCAAGACTGAGAGACCAAGTGCTCATCGATTCGATCGAAAGTTGCATTGACCGGCAACCGTCCCGTCCAAACACAACTTAAAAGCTCAAGAACTATCGATATACATTGATAATCCCCCATAGCTCGTTAAATGATCGCAGTGAAACTAAAAAGTGACGTTGCGCAAACATAAATGTTCCAATTCACTAATTGGCTCAAATTAAAGAAAAAACATTTTTTTTTTACATCACAATTAACTTATTTTATTTCAGTTCAGTTTTAGAAGAATCCACCGTGACGATGATGATGGTGATGACCATATCCGCCATATCCACCACCATATCCTCCGTATCCACCATAGCCTCCATATCCTCCATATCCGCCATAACCGCCACCGTAACCGGGATATAGTCCACCGACTCCGATAGCGCCACCGACCAAGCCGATGCCGACGCCTCCGATTCCAATTTGCCTGCGCACTCTTGCTGATCCCTCGACTGGCACAGCTTCCACCTCCTCAACGAGAATATCCTCGGCCAGCACACCGACCAGGAAGACGGCGGCCAAAAGGCTGACTATCACAAAGGTACGCATCTTTTTGTTTTGCTTTCTGGAGAACTTGACGATTTAGAATTTTGAAATGCTATGACAGTCCATTGTCTCATTCGGCTTTATATACGGAATCCGGCGACAAGATGCGAAATAAAAGCAATCCTCCACACATCAATTCGGGTGAGACTTCAGGTAGGGCGGCTCTATTGACTTGCGTGTTGTGACGCCATGGACGCCGGCGTAATAGTTTCGATCAAGCGACCTAAAACTTGTTTGGTTGATGCGGAAGGGATTTATCCAGCTCATCTCTGGCGAGTGATTCATTGTTTACAAGGTTGCAGAGATCGCTTTCGGCGTGGAAACGACGCTAGGAATGCTAATTGGTGAAACGACAACTTAAATGGAAACTGACGTTGATAGTTGGGTGAAAGGTAGATACCCCAGATGGGTGTGATAATTAGAGTACACCCGACAGATGAACGATGATGCGCTGAACCGTGAAAAATCCCTCACTGTTTGACCCTAGGCGTTGGCATGCTGGTGCCATGAACTAACCAAGGGCTGCTCACGAGAGATTATTTTCATGTGCTGTTTACTCCAAGATTTGAAACAACAGAGTCATATCCGCGTCTTTGTTTGTTTTTTCTGCGAACGGGAATTCCATTTTTGGATGACTGTCTCCCATAAAATGCGTTCAAATTTGCCGTTGCGTGTTTGATGTTGGCCTTCGCTTTTCATTTTTTATTTTTTCAATTAGTGTTGACAATCAAAGCCGGCGGTCAACAGTCTCGTGTGTTGTGTCTAAGCTATGGATCGTTGGCTTCGAAGGCAACGAAAGTGTGTTTAGCTTGCTGAATGACGTTCAAACGAGATGACTGGCTCAGAAAGTTCATTGGTGACATCTAAGTGCTTGAAATAGCTTTAAGACTAAGGTAGTTTGGCTTCCCTTGTAGCACAATGGACTTCTGCTGGCCTAAATGTGAATGCTGTCAACCAGCAGTCTGCAACTATAAAACGACACGCCTAATTTGTTCACTTTTTTTTGCACCTACGCCCCTTCTTTCTAAGGTCATGGACACCATGACACGCCTAATTTGATCAAGTTGCACCTGCACCAACGTCCCTTCCTTCTAAGGTCATGGAAACGCTGATAAATCGTCAGCTTATGAAACATCTTGAATCGCCAAAGCTTCTTATTGACCGGGTCTAATAGCTTATCTCACCGAAAAGTGGAACCAAACTATGCACAATGCAGGCAAAAGCAAGATCGTTGCGCTTGATATTTCTAAGGCATTTGACAGACTTTGTCAAGCTCTCTTGTCGAAAATGTGTGCCTATGATGTCGCTGAGACTCTTCTTCTATGGATTAGAAACTATCTTTCGAACCGTTCAATTTAAGTTGTGCAAGTCTGTGGGTTCAAGTCTAATACCCACCAAATAAATACTGGTGTTCCCCAAGGCTCTGTTCTGCTTCCGACACTCTTTCTCATTTTTATAAATGGTCTCTTGTCTGCTACTTCTAATGCAATCCATTCCGTCGCTGATAACAGCACCCCCAGCTTTTCATATTCACAACCCCGCCCTTTGGCCATAGAATTGGAACAGCAGCGTCTGCTAAGCATTGAAAGATTGAATTCCGATATTAACAGCGTAATTAACTGGGGTAAGAACAACCGAGTTTAATCCGATGCTTCAACAACTCAATGCTGTCTGCTGTCACTCAAGCTAACCCTTGTTAATCAGCCATTATCCATGAATAGCGCTTATGTAGGAAACTGTCCATCCTTGGTATGTGTATCTACACAACACTTAGTTGGAACGGTCACATATTTGAGGTCGCCGAAAATGCTGCGAAATGTTTAGGCTTCCTTAATTGATGCAAGAAATACTTCACTCCCTCTGATTTGGCTTTAATTTATAAGACGTATGTACGCCCCAAGTGTGAGTACAACGCTCATATCTGGTCTGTGCCCCTAGACCACCCTGCATCTACTAGATAGAATCCGAACGCGGGCGATAAAACTTGTAGGATACAACAACAATATCGCAGAATCATTAGACTCGCTCGACATACCATCTCTTATTTGTCCTATTGAAACAAACGATGCTCATGTGAGCTAGCTAACTGCATTCCTCCTCTTCGTGAATTCCCCCTTAATATTTACCCGTCTTGCCAGGAATGCCTATCAGTTTACCATTAGGCCTGCTTTCCGATGCACAGTTAAATGTAGAGCCTCGTCCCATAGCCGCACTACGCAAATATGGAATGCTCTTCCCAGCCTAATATTTCCCACAGACTACAGATATTTAAGAGCAATGTGCACAGGTGCATCCTGTCTCTCTCCTGCAATATGATGCTGTCTGGATGGTGACTCGTGCACTGTACCTGGTACGATCACTGGGATTTTGCTGATGCAGTTTTGTCGGTTGGTGAAATATTTTGTCGGCTGCATTTACTTATTTGAACACATACTTATGTTGCTGAATCAGCAGCAACGATGGATGATTCTACTGGGTTTCCTTTTGCATTCGACAGGTACAAGACTCTTGCTTACAGTTCCCAAAATCGGCGAACTGTCTTATATCAAAGTAGAAGCCAGTAAGAAAGTACAGGTTGTACAAAAAAGTCACATACGATGTTTCGAGCACTTCCACGGAACAGATTGCAACACATCTTTGACCACACGTTCAACGTGATTCATTCATCACTATAGATCTGTCCTCCAACTGACAGACATGTATGGGACACCCTGGCATGTTGGGTGCATGTTTATGTATAATTTGTTGGCTGTAGACACAAAGGCTAAGCTCGTGTCGGTAACAAGCCGACACAATAAATGATTCGATTTTCAAATGTGCTTCTTCAGATGCGTTCTTAAGTCATTCCACATGAAAATTGAATACTCTTACCAGTCCACCGCCCTCCTACTTCCCAGTCATCGACAGGCCTTTAAAATCAAGTAGGACCACTCCCTAAGCCTCCGACCTAATTAATTGCTGCACCATTCATATGTGCCTGTAATTTGTTCAGGGTGTTCTCAGGTATAAAATCAATTTGAGTAGTCAGCGAAGGATAGAGTACCTTGCAAGGTCAACCGACAATTAGATTAGTGGTCAGAAGAATGATTATACCCTCCGTTGAATGTTTCCCTTATGCAAGTGAAGTGTAGTCCTCTCGATGGATTTTTGATTCAGAAAACAATCGACCAAGACGAGAACAGAAAGTCGGTTAAATTTCACTTAGACCATGAAAAAAGGATTATTCATGATTGGTTATGCAGAAGTCCTTGTCCAGTCATACAAAACGTTCGATCTAACGACGTACAGAGATGAAGAAATTGGCTCACATGTTTTCACCTAAGAATCAGTGTAGCAGCTAGTTTATAATCTATAGAGAGAGATTATACTAACAACTTGCAATTAACAGGAAACAACTATATTCTCAAGCAAGGGGGATTGAACTTCAGTTCGATGTGCACCTCCATTCGCGTGTTGCAGTAGAAAAAGAGCACTGATTTAACCTTATCTTTATTTTTAACAATTAAAATCTATTCCAACGCACATTCACTTAGTTGCAGCCTTTTCTGCGACTCCACGCTGGCGAATTTCTGCGAAGTCCAAGCAAACAAAGCAGTAAATCTCCGCCACCTGGCACATGCTTGTAATACGGATTGTATATGCCCCCCGGGTTGAATCCACCGAATCCGCCGATTGACTCCAGGCCAAACTCTCTACGCACACGAGATCTTGATCCGGCCTGGTGAGGAGAGGCAAGTGCACTCGAGAGGATTAACACGAAAACGAAGCTATTGACTGAATACATGGCTGCAACCACTGTGAGCTACAATTTCCAACTATCTTCCTAGTCCCAAAATGCACTTGGTTTTATATTGGAAGAAACAGGTGGAGAGGTGGCTTCGAAAATGCATAAACTCTTAACCTCCTTAATGGTTTTTTCTCTGTCGGGCTTGAATGTCGAATGCGTTGAACAAAAAAAAAAAAACAACCTAGCAATGCTGTCATAACATTCATTGTAAAACCTGTAGGAGACGTTTTTATACGTCGGCATCCGAATGAAGTTTACGGAAGCAGATTTGAGGAATTATTGGGTTTTTTTTTCAATGCGACAGTGGGATGTGGGGGTGTTGCCACAGCTTTGAACGTTAAGTATTGCTTGGGGGACTTTGCAGGTTTCTTTTACACGAGGTCAATGTATCATCCCACGTTAGTGCTTATTTCTGTCTGCTGAATTGAACCTGTCTGTTTTAAAAAGGAAGGTACAAATAATCAGCCCCGTTTAACAAAATAAATGCCAGATATTTGTTGTTACTCATTGCGCCATTAATGCCTTTACATCGCATGTTACTTAGGAATTGGATATAATGTTGACACCTGCAACTACAGGCTCCTGAACTGTAGCCCTTGAACCGTAGTCGGTAAGTTCTCCGACTAGGTTCGAACTAGCTGGTAGACAGACAGCCGGTAATACTGTGATCAGACCCATAACCTTTAAAAAAATTCGATCTGGACATTCAACGATCCTCAGCAGGTACCCATAGCTTCAGACCTCAAGACCTAAACTCCTGTTCGAGAAGAACTTCTCAACCAGAGTGAAAAACTTCTTACTGGGAGTCCGCAGACTAGGGGCTGATGGACAGATGGATCGATGATGGATACAGGTGTGGGTGTTGGTGTCTATTCCAAGGATCTAAACTTCCAGTTATCTTCCCGATTACCGAATCACTGTGGCGTTTGTCAGGTTGAAGATATAGCGATTAAGGCTGTGCCCTGGCTAAAACAATGTAGTATCAAGCACAGATATCGTCATCTGTTTCGGTCGCTAGGCAGCGATCAAATCACTTTCAACTCCAAGACTCACATTAATTGCCTCCTATTTCTCATATAACATCCAACTTATGAGGGTGTCGGGACACTGAAACATTCCAGAGAATAGAGAAGCGGACGATCTCGCTACACACACGAAAGGGCACAAATTCCACAACTCTGGCCTATGATCGATCATAAAAGATCGCTTAGCTTTATTAGATTAAGCAGGAAGAATCCCCGATCTGTCATAAGCGTTCTAAAAGGTCACTTTGTCATCGGAACTCATGCCTCTAGACTAGGCCTTCCTTATGATAATTTCTGCAGAAGCTGTATGAACGAGGACGAGGAACAAACTATTGAACAGTTGCTATGTAGCTGTACTTCTCTCTCATCCCGTAGATTCAGACTTCTGGAGGCCCACTTATTTGAAAATTTGGCTAAACTGAGCAACATTAGAGTCAGTCATCTTCGCCTTATTAAAACACTAAATGGCTTGCAGAATGGGTATCCTTAGATCCGCGTGGTAACACAATGGGCCTATGCTGAACTAATTGTGGCTGTCAGCCTCTTGAAAGTCACTGAAATCGCTACGAATGTGGAAAGAATTTCTCTCTGCACGCAACTATCCTCGCTAGATAAAGATGAGTACCCGAAAACAACGATAAATTGACAACTAAACACCTCTTCGAGGAGAATTTCTCAACTATTATCACCCCCAGAACATGACAATCGACGATGGACGGTTCTCTGCGAACCTTTACAGATGTATCGAAGATTGGTGAAGGGACGTGTACGGGAATTTACTATAAGGATCTCTCTGGGACAATATTACTTTGATAGCCTGGCTGATCTAAGAAGCATACGAGTCAGCCATTTTCTGCCGTCCTTCCGTACCTAACTTAACCTAGTGCTTCGACGGAATAATAAAAGTTTGTCAACTGAAACATGGCGTCGTATAGGTCGAAAAACACAGACAAATATTAGGTAGAGTACCCATACTTTACCTATAATACCTGACTGCCTGGTACCATTCCGGGAACAACATCACTTGTCTGCCGGCACCACCTTCTTTGTATCAAGGACAAAAATCAGAGGTTTTCACTGAAAAAGCCCTCTCTTGTAGATCTTACCCTTTATAAAACTGCAAGTACCCCTCGTTCATCTGAGAGAATGAAAGTAGAAACCCGCACCAGGTGCACACTGGCTGTAGTGTCACCAAAAGGAAACGAAGAAGAAAAGTTAGCACTCAAGCATCAAGCTTGTGCATTAAAATCAACAATGTTATTAAAATTTCATATGGAGCAAGTACATTTTCCTTTGTATAGGACAAGCCGACTTCTTCTTCTTCTTTATTTGTCGCTACAGTCCGGGGTGAACCTGGGCCTCAACCAAAAAACCTCTGGCTAGCTGCCTCCAGTGCGGCACTCTTGGTTGAGGCCCTCTTCTCCTCCGATTTCAAAGCGTTGATATGGCATCTGATGCCAGCACAAGCGTATACACTAAGCCTCTATCAACGAACTCCTACTCTCACCTGGATGTGGTGAAATCTGGGAGCCGAGCGATGATGGGGAAGTCGCTGCCTGCTGCAGACGTGAGATGGGGTAGACTAAGTCTGTACCATGGCTCATCTCTCTTTATGTATAACGGCGGAGGAGCTATATAACTGTCTGCCCAACGGCGGCATCTGAAACTCCAGTCAGCAGGAGCTACCTAGTGCGCTCTCCTTCTAGAGTTATTCAGACACATTCGGAGCTCAGGCCTAGGAGGTTCTTCCAGGGCCAGGTCGGAAGAGGCCTAACACCTTAGGCCCAACGGTTACCGACACCGGATACACCCAGACCCTTCGCCCGAGGGTTAAATAGTAGGGCCTGTCCTCCCATTTAGAAGCTGTGCGTGAGGTTAACTCGTAAAAAAATATACATAATAATATTACACCACGTAAAAATACGTGTTCAGAAGCAACCACATGGACGGTATAGGGACGGATTTCTTGTTGCCATAAGCCGACTGTGATATTAAGAAAAAAATGAAGATGAGTAAGCAGTTTATTGTTAGGTGGTTGCATGAGTTCATCAATTGTCATTGGCCAATGGCACAAATAATGGAGTAATATGTACCGACTGTGATATTAATTTAACGCAAACCTTTCCGAAAAGTCTGGTGGTAGGATGTCCAGACACAATCCCCTTGATAAGTAAAAACCTAGTTCAATGCTTATGCACAAGGCTACAAATTCCACGCAATTCTCGCAAAGAATGTGGTCTCAAACACGCGTCTGTCTGCTTCTGTGGATTTTGTCTGAGATCAGAATGTTGCACCACAAGAGCAATACCAACCTTGTGGGGAATTCTTCACGTTCCATCTTAAGACTATGTTTTAGCAAACATTCACTATTTCCCGTCTTGTTAAACAGAATGTACTATGTACTGAACTCAGGTTGTACAGGTTTCCTGGGGTCTGCAGTTGGCATTGTACCTCGCCAGCCTTTACCTTCTGGTGATCCGGAGGAGAAAGTGCACAGCGGCTGAATGCGGAAATTGGACGAAGAGTGAGTGTGAATGTTTCTGGTTCCTGTCTTTATAAAACGCATGCTAACGTTGAGTTTACGATGGGTGAGTAGTTTACATCTCGTTTTGAACTGATAATTGGCTAGCTGGATCTTTTGATTTGACCACTAGAGGTCATTTTTATGAGGATTCGCCCAAAAAAGTCAAAAGGATGAATCGCTCGTCTATGGCGACTACTTAAGACCAATTCCTGCCTTAGTCAACATATAAATAATCAATTAGAAGAACATGGCGAGAAATAGCTTATCAAGTCTGAGATAAATTGAATCACTTTTGCAACGTTCATGTACTCTTTTCGAAGATTATGCCAGAAGTACTATACTGCGTTGCTGCTACCATCGTCTTTTAACTTAACAAATTCAATGGCAATGTACAAAATCTTCTCTACAAAATGAGAGAAACAACATGTTGAACATTTTTTAGAGAGAGCTGTGCTTATCTGACTGTTCTACTAACCCCAGGTAGCTAGGAGGGGTTTCTAGTCTATTCACCAGCACACTTAAGCCATGTTGTGATACCCACAGTCTAGTAGTCTGACCCCCCAGGGATAATGATGACTCGACCAGTTTTGAAAAGCAGATTGCAAAACTCAGTCATGAAACAATGGTTCTATTATTAAGAGGTATTGAAGCGATTTGTGTAGCTATTGCAATAAATAATGAATAAATAAATAAATACATAAATAAATAAATAAATAAAAATAAATAAATAAATAAATAAATAAATAAATAAATAAATAAATAAATAAATAAATAAGTAAATAAATAAATAAAAAAAAATAATTAAATACAATAAATACACACAAATTATAAAGCCAAATTAGAGATTGACATTGCCGAAGATTAGACATTATCAGAAGATAAACACGAAATATTGTATTTTAACAGAATTTTTTCAATCCTTTGTGCATTTCAATGTTCATGTAATTCTTTGGAAAAACCATGGAAAATCTAGAATCGTTTTAAGCAGTTTATTTTTAGCTACCTGGAGCTTGCGTAAGTGACTCTTTGCACATTTACCCCAGACAGGAGACCCATAAAATGTAATAGCTTGAAAAATAGCTAGCCTTTCTTTTACGATAAAGATAGCTTGATTATGGAGCATTATGATGATTGAGGAGCATTAATTTTAATTTTCCACTTAATACAATATTTTTCGAATGCATTTAAAGCAGATTGTAGAGTAGTCTCAACGTTGAAACCGATTACATCTGATGAATAAATGCGAAAAGGGAGATACTACAATTTGTCAAGTTAGGGAAGGATCAGTACTGTGTAAAGATCTAAAACCGAATTGCTCAGAGGTTATAATAGAGTTACTCTCAATGAAAGACACAACTCTATTCTTTATAATCTTTTCAAGGCATTTACTAAGAGAACTGAGCAGACAGATTGCTCTGTAACTTACGACTAGATTAGGGTCCTTGCCAGGCTTCAAGATGTGTCATATCAAATTGGGAATTGTCTTATACAAAAATGCATCAGAATTGGAATTGTGTTATCTCATGCAATTAGGTCGCTCAATCACAAATGCCTGCAAATCATTACCACTTCCTGCATCCAGCATTCATTAATTTCCGCCATTGCATTCTCTGTTTTTATGGACACTGCTTCTCGTGACCAGTGCACTGAGTCGCGAAGAACTTGCAAATTGGCTGTGCGAGCAGCTAAAGAGCAGTCTTGGAAGGAGTTCGGCGAGAAGTTTGAAAGTAACCATAGATCTGCGGTGTTCTGGCAAACCATTCGCCGACTCAGATGGAGCGAGCACTTTTCGGAGCTGCTCAATCCCGAACAGGGCATTGAGGATGGCAGACCTGTAGTCTTGAGTAGGGTGGAGAACGTCATTTTGGCGACTAAATCGCTAAGAGATGGCAAATCCGCCGGTGTGGATGAAATCCGGCCCGAAATGCTTAAGGCAATAGGTAAAGATGGAGTTATATGGCTCTCTCGTGTCATTAAAGTGGCCTGGAAACGTGGTGAGACACCTGGCGATTGGCAAACTGGGGTGATTGTCCCACTTTTCAGGAAGGGGGACAAAAGAGATTGCTACAAACTACAGGGGCATATCTGTTTCAAGTCTCCCGGGAAAGTCTACGCCTAGGTGTTGGAAGCGCGTTCTAGGGCTATGATCGAGCCCAGGATGGGGGATGAACAGTGCGGCTTTCGTCCCGGTAGAAGTACAACCGACCAGCTTTTCACTCTTAGAATGGGAATTGAGCAGGCTTGGGAATATGCCAAGCCCATCTACAGTTGTTTTGTGGATTTGGAAAAGGCATACGACCGAGTTCCTCGAGGACAGCCCTCTCCACTCTTGCGGACAATCCAATTAAGCGGACAATTTCACAAGACCTTGGATCTTGAAGTTTAGGTCCATACATTCTCATGAACGGACAACCCCCTTAGCTGTATAATTACCATAGAAACTAAAAAAACGATTTTTGTATTCATAAAAAAATTAAATTTAGTATCAATTATTGGACCTAAGTCAGTCTCCGACATTCCGAAGTGAGAGAAAGAGGCGTAAATGATTTTTACCAATATTTCGGGAGAGCAAAAAGAAAAAATATTGGTTTCCTTTTGTTACAGTATGTTGACATTTTTGGCCAAAAGCTGGCCAAGTGCTTTTATTGTTTTAAAACGACTTTAAAACTGATATCGTATCTCGTTTTCTATGTTCTCCACGTGATTTTATTGCTCTGGGAAGTCACGCCTTGTGCTCTTGCTTCGGTATGTCGGAGACTCACTTAGAACCAAGAATTGATACTAAATTTTCTTTGTGTTGCGATGGTCGATGGTCTAGATAACCCGACGAACATGAGGAAATGCATGTCATACCAAGACAGTTGTAAAATGTTGTCAATAATGCAAAATATTCATCTGCTACCACTGGCGCGAACTGTTTTCCTCAACGAATGACTCGACTCGACTCACCGAAAGTCCAATTCGTGGACAAAAGTGGACTGCAGAGTGATGCCCGCCTCATTCATGTGTTTACCATCTGCTGGTGATCGTGGAAGTAGTAACTCCTCTCGCTTGCTTCGTGGCTTTTAGGCTTCAATTTTGATACACATTTAGTAGAACATATGGACTTTATTATTGCATCTCCAGGCACATGGCGTTCATCAATTATTCGTGAATAATATGAGTTTTATGGAGAACGATGCGACATTTTTAGGAGGGCATTCAAACGTACCTTTCAAACGTGTAAACTGGCACGTTGACAATGACACAAAAGAAGAACATGACGATCATGGAAACAATGAACCAATCTTTAGTTTCAACCTGAGACGTCAGCAAAAATTGTTGTCAACAAGAAAATTCAGTTGACACTCCATCAAAACAGAAATTCCATCAAAATTACAAATTCCTTAATTAGGTTCACAAAGTAACGCATCACAAACAAAAACACGCGCTGCACCGACAAATGACAAACAACAAAAACATGGAAGCGCTTGGCGAGCTTGGTAAAAAAGGGTAAAGGCAGTGAATCAATGAATTCCGATCACCATACACGCACGGAGTGGGAATCACACCTCAGGACAAATACCACGAGAAGGGGATCGCCTCCTGAGGTTTGTTTTTGGTACAAGGCCAACCGACTGCTTGCAATGTCATCCCGTGAATGAATAGCAAATAATGAGGTAATGCAACTGGTTCAAGTGGGGAAACTTGTTTTTACTGGCAACTGCACTGCGATGCATTCGTTTCTTGAGTAAGAGGCCCTTCAGCAAGTCTCAGTTTTCCTGAACACGTGTGGTGAATTCCGATTTTGTGTGTATTGGATTGTGGTCTGAAGTAGGGTTACAAGTTCCATTGACGAGTGGGAAATGTGTAATAACTGGAGACGTTTGTAATTGTGCTCCTGAGGTAATGGAAGCGAATTAAGGGCGACATGCGATGTCTGAGTCACCGATTAGATCGGTGCCCTTGGAGCTCAATTGGTCATCTCGAGTTTGGGTAATTCCGGCGTGGGACATTTTTCGGTCTTCTGGCGTATTATCAAGCAGGCAGTGATGGTTTTAATATATTGTGCACCATCGTACAAGAGGCGTCCAGCATTGACTTTGATTTAATTTCATTTTAATTGTACGCATATTATCCCTCTAACCGGCTGTACCGCCTTTAGACGGGTTTAAGGTCAATCGCCTATATGTTCTTCCAAATTTTTTACTTTATCGGAAAGATTCTTCGATTAGAGGGTTATTATTACATTTACGCTTTCAAGGAATCTCTCAGTGAACCAAATTAACTCCGCGCCTTAGTTGCATACGCGTCTCTCTTAAATGGTGGCCAGCTAGGAATGATGTTTTTCTAACACTTATCTACCAGCAGCTGTCGAAGTGACCAATAACATCGACCTGCAGAGTTTTCTGTTTTTGACGAACGTGTGCGGGTTGCGTCGTGAGGTCGGTCATCATCTTTGCTTCGGTGCGCCGGTAATTCGTCACGCCGTGGAGAGTTATTATCGTCAGCTCACTCTTTTGGACCCTAAGTCACCGATCTGAAAGAATCGTAGCCGGAGTCAGTGCCGTGAATTTACGAAATGGACGATCCAGATTTAGGCCAAAACATCATTTCTCGCACAATACCCATTGACTCAGCGGCAATATCGATCGAACACAATAGACCGACCAAGCAATGGATCAAAACTGTTGTGCCATTTATGGAGTAGCTGTAAATTGTAGCTTATTTCCTTCGAAATGTGGAAGGACACAAGGTAGGGAGCGACTTTCTGTGGACATGGCTTCACAACATCGATATACCCGAGCTGTGTGTTCCAACAAGACGAAACTATTTGCCATACAATACAACTACACAAGCAACGCAACACTCGAAGTTGTGAAGGCCGATAGGATCTTTTCATGCGACTTGACACAACTCGATTATTTCCTCTACGCCCAGTCCATAGTATACGCTAGCAGCTAATCACTTTGAGGCCAACATTCGAGACTCTATTGCCTGAACAACGCTGCAAGTATTACATTGAGCATGAAGCGCTACCAGTGAAGGCGATTCATTCATTTTAATGATGGGCTATCTCATGGATAATGACATGAATGTAGCTTCAAAATAAAGTCAGTTGTTTTACTTAAATGCAATTCCCTATCGTTCTTATCTGACTATCTTGGGCTATAGTCCGAGATGGACCTATGACTAGTTTATACGGCGTTCTCTTGTTCTCTCACGAGTGGATATCAGAGACTCGAAAGAGGTGAGCCGTTGAAAGTTTCCCTCGCATTAATAGCTGAGGTTTCTGGCGTCGTTTATTTTGTATAACACGTGAAATCACTCTTCTACGCAGTCTTCAGCCTTGGAAGACAACATTACACGTGTTATTCAGTATGTTCGAAGAAGTGACTCAACATTTCTATGTCGGGTATATGTATGGTCCCGTCTGCGAGGAAGGTGAATGGATGAGAGAACACATCCGCGAACTCTTCAAGCTGTACCAGGAGTGGAGGTAGACCGAAAGGCAAAATTCTGGCTTGGTTACAGCAAGCGTATACCAACGCTCTAGCTAAGATGACATACGAATCCGAGCTTCCTGGTTCGAGAAGGAAAGGGGAACCGTACGTCCGGTATAAAGACCAAGTGATCAAGATATCTTCGTCTTGGTGACCAGAAGCAGGGCAGCCTTGCCCATCGACGTATTTGAGAGGCTCTTTGTCAAACTGTCGTCAAAAATCTTTAAGGGCAAGGGAGGTGGCAGTTGGCCATCGCGGTAAGAATTAATTTCTGGTGTGAACTATTAGTCTTCTCACTTGCACGGGTGCGGTATTCGATGAGAGTGCTATCCTCTTACTAAAATACAATTTTTGGCGTTTGGGAAAATTTTTCAAATTAACAGAAGTGTATAAATGCACTGCACTGCGACGAAGAACCTACATCCGAAGGCTCAATATTCAGATCACTGATTGAATTTGATTTTAAGGACAAGTGAAGAGTTACGGCACCACAACACTAGCACTTTCAGTCAAAAAGACCCTGAACACAAGGCTGCGCCTCTGTCCTTCTACGATGGATCACAACTTCTCAAAACCACACTCAAAAACAATTCGAATTTAATTAAATCAAAATCACAATTTATTTCTTCTAGTTACACACTCGACTCAAGTTAAAAGAATCCACCGTGATGGTGATGATGGTGGTGGCCGTGTCCATGTCCGTATCCACCATATCCGCCAAAGCCACCAAATCCACCGCCGTAGACTCCATAGCCTCCACCGAAGCCACCGCCATATCCTCCATAGCCACCGCCGAATCCTGGTCTGCCGTATCCGAATCCGATGTGTCTGCGCACTCGCTCCGCAGCATCCGGATCCACACCGGGAACAGTTTCTGTCTCAGGAGCAGCACCGTCAGCGATGTACACTACCTGGGCGTATATGCTCGCAAGCATAACCACCAAGAAGGCCAAGACAACAGCAAATGATCGCATTTTTAGCGTTAAAATGGGGATAATCCTTTACGTCTGGGAATACCTTGCAGATGAGGGTTCAAGCTCATACACTGCGCCGGCTTTGAGTGTCAGGCTTTATATACGCTCTGCCGACGATGCCCTGAGCTGGCGAGATGAGTAATTCCCCCACAGCTGGACACAACAGAATTGTACATACGTGAAGTGCGAATATGATGACTTTTTTTTTTCTTTTTGCTTTTTGTTTACGGACGATGGCGACTGATCTTTTGGGAATGGCAAAATAAAAGAACGCAAACAACGACATTCGAGCCATATTTAGTCGATATAATTGTGTGCTGCCAAACTAGTACCATCGAGTATGTGACTGCGGAGTAGTTGGGGAGTAGTGGGCACCCAAGAGCCGGGGGAAGTCCGGTGAGCTGACCGTTTAAGTGGGTTATTGTCACAAGAAGACGGGTTCTGCTCGCAGCAAGTCATCGGCTGGGGTACTGAAGGTACAGATTATAGGTGTGCGAGTGGCGCGTCGTGTTGTTTTTCATGGTCACCCTGTGTTCATTTGGGAAAAACCAGAGTAATTATTTGTTGGTACCCATTAAGTCATCCAATTCTACGAGCCCTTTTTGCTTTCATTCTTCTTGTGCTGTCGACGACGGAGACTGAGTGGGAGAGTGCGGGAATTTTGATGATTTGATGGGTGACGCTCTAAACCACCTCTTGTCAGTCACTGGACCCACGCTGTCACTGACTTCTCCATCACTCAGAGTTGGATTTGTGCCCCTTTCACCCAACTTGACATACAATAATTGTGTGCCCGGATTCTAAATCTCTTGAACATTATTCAAACAGTCGAGTGCGTCCATCGCTTTCCAACTCAAGCCACTGCTGTCCCTTTTCACATTCACTGCTGATGTAGGACATCGTGCGGCAATTATGCTTAACTCAGTCGTACCCTCTGAATGTCTTAATATCTCGACCGAGCACATGCCCATGGACCGAGAGTACCAATTGGTCTGCACCCCTAATTACAGCAGTCACTGCTGGGTTTTTTTTTTTTTGCATAATTCCCAGTCCGTCGTCCAGTGCCCTCTGTCGACTTGGCAGGCATATTCAAAATTTATTAGCGATTAAGTTTTATCTTCAACGACCTGGCCAAATGTTGTAATTAACCCCAAACCCCCATTAGGAGGCTTTGGTACTTCCTAGGTCGCCACACCATCACACCACCCGCCCGGGGATGATTTCAATTTCAATTTTTCTACTCTCGGTTCAACCCTTCTCCCGGCAGTGTATCAGCCTCTACCACCCGGATTTGCATATGAATTTTAATCTAACCAAATGGATCACTTGCCGCCGTCCTCACACACATGGTGCCCTCTTAACGGGGATAAGTTGAATTCTATTAGCCTCTTATCGCGGTGAACATAGTACCGCGCGATTGCCACTGTCACAGCCACACGCAAACACGCTCCAGCTCACGCGGCGGCTGTGGTCGACCAGAGCACGACGACCAAATGTGAAATGAATGGGTTATGGTATTTGCCGTCAGGAGTCAACTTTATTATTGGATGTCCTTTGCGGCAATCTTGTGTGCGGGGCGTGCAAGTGGTGCTGTTGCTCTGCCGCTCTTTCCCTTCATGAGGCGAAAGACAAAAGCCGCACACACACTTTTCGGTGATTATCTGCGGATTTAATCGCTCTGGAGCCGGAGAAAAGGTCGTGGCTGGAGTTTTCACAGCACGCTGAGCTGGGTGTTGAAACCCATGCCTTCCGGGGAGCAGACTCATAATTTCAGCCGCGCACACACTCGTGCTCTCGGCTGCCCCAACAAAGGAACGGGTTCCGGCTGATAAGTGTATTTGTGTAATTTTTGCCTCAAAGTTATTTAACTTTTATGTGTTATCCTGGGATGAGTGTGGGGTGTTGGCTGGGGGCGGAGGATGGGGTTCCGTCTGAGGAGGACGTTACGCTACGGCTCGTCGACGTGTGGTATCTTTGGAGGAGTGTAAAACTATTAGGACATACAAAGGGATCGTAATTCAAGTGAAGATAAGCGCAGACTTAGGTGCTATTGCTGCTCAGGTCTTTTGTGGTCTGCTGTGGAATGTGGAACAGGCTTCTATACGAAGTTTGAGTGGAAAGTCGATCTCTGATTTTAGACGATTCAGTGAAAAACGAGATTGGACAAGAGATGCGTTTTCGGGTGGTAGCTTGACACAGGTAACTGAGGATTCAACGATTGAACCTCGAAATGCTTAGTCTTGCGGTCATGTAATCTACAGTCACACAGGTCGTACTGGTAAGCAAACTCAAAAATGAGCTCCTATTCTCGGCAACACTTTACTCCAAAGCTCTCTAGTAGTCTCACAATACACTAAGGGTAATTTTGTCCGCATTGTTTTTTTCGAGGGAAAACTTCTACGTTCAATCTTTGGTCCTGTGGAGCACAAAACTGCTCCAGCCCGAGAAGTCTTCGACTCTGAGCCAGTGGCACAACGCAAAAGAAACGTTTGAGTTGATCGCAACTCGTGACATGTTCACAGTAAGTAAAGGGTGATTTTTTAGCTATTATCTTTTTGGCAACACTGGGTTAAACAGCTGACGCACGTTTCGTGTTTTGTTTCACTGTCAAACATCTTCAGTTTGGTCTATAATTTAACCATGAATCGTCTTACAAACGAACAACTTGCAAATTATTGAATTTTATTATCAAAATGCGTGCTCTGTTAAGAGAGTTCATCGCGCGCTTCTTGTGTTCAGCGACGAAGCTCATTTTTGGCTCAATGGGTACGTAAATAAGCAGAATTGTCGACTTTGGAGTGAATATCAGCCAGAAGCATTGCAAGAGCTACCAATGCATCCAGAAAAAGTCACAGTTTGGTGCGGTTTATAGGCTGGTGGCATCATTGGACCGTACTTCTTCAAAGATGATGCGAATCGTAACGTAACTGTGAATGGTGAGCGCTACCGTGAGATGATATCCAACTTTTTTTTGGCCAAAATGCAAGAGCTTGACTTGCATGACATGTGGTTTCAACAAGACGGTGCCACATGCCACACAGCATGCGCAACAATGGGCGTATTGAGAGGTGAGTTCGGTGATCATTTTATTTCACGTTCGGGACCGGTCAATTGGCCGCCTAGATCGTGCGATTTGACGCCTTTATACTATTTTTTCTGGGGCTACGTTAAAGCTCATGTCTATACAGACAAGCCCTCTTCAATTGACGCATTGGAAGACAACATTGAAGCATTTATCCGTGAGATACCGTCCGAAATGTTGGAAAGAGTATGACAAAATTGGACTAAGCGGATGGACCATTTGAGGCGCAGTCAAGGTCAACATTTGCATGAAATAATCTTCAAACAATAAATTATATGGACCGTACTATCGATTCAAATAAAGATTTCATGCATTTTTCTGAATTTTATGTGTTTTTGTTTTGAAAAACTTTCCTATAGCTTTTAAAAAATCACCCTTTATAAGAATTTTTGACGGTTATTTACGAAATAACGTAAATGCCGATCTGTGATTTTAACTCACTGCCTGACTTCTAGATTGTGTTGTTTTTGTGCACTATGAGAAGGAAATTCATTAGATTCCTTCGGCAAAACGAAAGCATGTACACCCTAATTGAGAGCGAAAGGTTTCAATTGCTGGCGGCTATGTTATGGGAAACAGCACAAGCGACTCTGTACAGTTGTGCTGTAAATCTCGAACATTGTGCTAAGAGATCTCCCCCTGGAAGTGGTTAATATGTACACAATCTTGTTTAACAATGCTCTGAATAATGCACATTATCCGGAGCATTGGAAAACTGCGATTGTGCAACCCATATCTAAGAGAGGAAAAGACTCTTCGAATCCCTGCAACCTCCTGTCAATTAGTCTTCTTCCGAACATCAGCAAGATATTCGAGAAGGTGATAAATAGAGCTTTTATCAACTGGACTAAGGACAGAAATATAATTCCGGATAACCAATTTGGTTTCAAATCGGGGCATGATACCATTCACGCCGCGTCGAAACTGGTTTCGGATATCCAACGGAACAAGAGCCAGAAACAATGTACGGGTGCTTGATTGACCTGGAGAAGGCTTTTGACACCGTATGGTTAGAAGGTCTTTTTTACAAGCTCAATCGGCTGAGCATTAGAAAACCACTGCTGTACCTACTGTGTAACATGCTTACCGGTAGACGGTTCGTCGTCAAGAATGGCAACGAGACCTCCACAGGTATTTTTGATGTAAAAAATGGTCTCCAACAGGCCGATCCTGTTCAACATTTACTTGAGCGATCTGATAAGTTCTCTTCCGCATGTAATTGCGTACGCCGAAAAAGTTCGAGGACATCACTGCTCTCGTGCATTGTGACTTCGAGGCATTCATGAGAGATTGCGATGACTGGAAGTTGAATATCAACTTTCAGAAGTCGGAAACCATATCGTTCAGGAAGCCGTTCTATAAGGCTTCGGCGGATACGAGAAAGAATTGGCGAAAGTTCTCTATTGTTGGACGACATGGGCAACCACTGGTGCAAAGGACTGTAGTCAGATACCTGGGGATCTGGCTAGACCAGTATCTATATTTTAACAAACATGTAGATGCTGCCAGGGCCTGAGGCGCTTTCGCCCTTACAAAGAGACTGTTTTACAACAGCCAACTCGATGCGAGGGTGGAGGTTATCTGCTACATGGCCCTCATCCGGCCAATGCTCACCTATGGCTGTCCCGTGTGGTTCAACGTGAGTGCAAGCTTGATGGAAAAGATTAGGTTGTTCGAGAGGGCTTGTCTTAGCGCTTGCCTTCGCCTTTATAGAACTCCAGAGTCCCAGTACAGAAAATTCTATTCCAATAAGGTCTTATACAACAGGGCAAACCTGATAAGAGTGGACAATTTCCTAGTGAAGTTGATTCGAGGTCATACTGCAGAGCGATGAACTCGGTCAATAACTTCATCTCAGGGGCTTACTACCACAATACACAATACCACGAAAGGGTACGCCACAATGGCTTCGTCCCCCCAGAAGCCTTTCTGCACCTAGAGAAAAACGGGCTGAGGCGGTGCCGGTCATCTACCACATCGCCAGATCAACTGTGGATGGGCGACTCATCCACGACCAACTTGGACTAAACAGTTTTATGCACTTTTGTCACTACATCACGCTTAATATGAAATTTATTTTGATGTTTGAATTTAATGCGAGCACTACGATAATGAATGAAAGAAATGGAGCGAAATTTTTATTTTATAATTTTCCGTAAGTTGAGAAAATCAGGAGTTGATAAACTCTCGAGTTGTAAACTGAAAGTTGAAACCATAAAATTTGAGTGAAAGAAAGCAATACCAGAAGTTGAAAAGAAGAATCCCAAAGTTGTGCGTTTACTTTTAATGACCAAATTTACCCTAAATAGCCTGGCTGTGATTAACATCTGGAAACTGAACTGGGTGCCAGGACACGAAAACCACGAGACGCTCCCGTATCCTTACAAAATCCAAGTGATCCAAGCAACGAGTCTTCGTTGCCGTGGTTAAACAGTGGTCACAAGAAGATCAAGTAGTATTTTCGAACAAGCGGTTACATCAACGCCCAAAATTGTAGGATTTTTGATGACGGCAATTCACACAAGGTCTAAGGGACTATGGATGAAGTACCGACAATGAGCTGTATTCCATTCGATGCATCTGCAGAAGGTCACTCCCTGGTGTGAATTGTGGACTTGTTGAGGACGGGAACCGGGAGACCAGAAAAAACGATTCTTCTTTTTCGTGTGATAAAGCTACAAATCGTCGGCTTTCAGCCAACAAGTCTGTGCAGCTGGCAGGTATCCCTGAAAGGGCAGAGCATGTGCTGTCTATGGGCTCTACATGGCCGAGCCATCTACGGCATTCAATCCGTAGACTAGACTCATGTCTCATACAGAGTGTGCATCCTCTATGCTTCGAGAGAGCAGGGAAGCAGCGATTGGCAAGAGTTAGTACGCGTTTAATTCCAGTACTGATAGGTCCTCTGAAAAAAAAAATCCATGATCCACTGAATGGGTAGCGGGGGTAAGGAAAGCACGGAGATCTCCAGGCAACTCGCTCCTAAACCATAGACTCTAACTCATGAGGAGTTGTGCCCAAGCGAGTTTTTTTTTTACTTGGTCCAATCACCCCGTCCTGCCAATCGGTTCTCTACCGGATGGAATCGCATTCAACGCCCGCCTTGGAAGTCGTGATGAAGGGGACATTCATGCCACATGACCAAACCAATGAAGCATAGGCCTTTCCGTTCCAGGAAACAGCTGCTAAATGTTGAGATCCTCTCGCAATGCCGTGTTTCTTAGCCTATCCCGGCGAGTAATACCCACAACAACACTAAAAAATCCCATCTCAACAAAAGATGATGACCATAGGTAATTATTATCACTACTGAGTTGAAAACCGACACCTTGGCTCTGACACCAAGTTCGGCCTTCCTGATTACAGATCTACCAAGCTGTAAAAATTTACCCGGCTTGACCAATCCTACAGGAAAGCTCAGCATAACTCCTTCCATCACTCGTGAAAAAGATCCCGAGCTACTTAAAGTTCCCCACCTGCTTCCTCGGTACTCCACTAACATGTAGAATACATTGAACAGGCGTTCTGGAAATGACCACAACCTCCGATTTGTACACGTTAACCTCCATTCCAGCATCAGCACATACGGCCACAAATCTATCGAGTGCGCACTGGAGTTCCGTCTGGACAGATGTGAAGTCAACTGCAAAAAGAAGATGACTTACCTTCAACTCTCCCAATGTGAAATATTCCTCACCTCGGCTGCGCTGCAACTTCTAAGCCAGGTACACAATGAATGAGCTAAGCTGGAAACTCAATATCCATGAGAGGCTCAAGAAGGCTTGTACTGCCCCTTTCAGCTGTAAAAAAGCCATGGGAAGCAAATGGGGATTACAACCACACGTCATCCATTGGATCTTCATCTCAATTGTCGGTTTGGTGGACAGCACTAAACACAGCTGTCTGCACGCTACTCAAATGGGTGCAAAGACTGGCCTGCGTGTGTATCACCTGGGCACTGAAGAGCACTCCGGCGGATGCACTCAGTATACTCCTCCATCTTCCACCACTGGAAATCTTCAGTAAACTGGTGGCAGTCAGCACAGCCCTGAGACTCCAAACGCTCCGACTGTGGTCCGAACTCACTTTCGGCCACTCAACTATTCTAATCGAATTTAACTTTCTCCCCAACGACACCGGCCGCCTACTACTCCAAGTTATTTTGGAGAAGAAATTCTCAGCCATCATTCTCTCCAGATCGGATTCCCTCCTGCTCATCTTCACAGACGGATCGAAGACACACGATGTAGGTGCTTGTGTGTTTATTGCTAAGACCTTAATGTTGCTATATCCCTGAAGCTCCCTGACCACTGTAGGGTATTCCAGGCAGAAACCAGAAACAGTCCTGGCTCAAGAACAATGTAATATCCAAAGAGCTATCATCATCTGTTTGGAGAGTCAGGCCGCAATTAAGTCCCTGGACAATGTCATGTTTAATTCAAAAACATCCCTTAATTGCAGGCTGTCTCTTAACGAGATGGCTGAGCATTTTAACATACACCTCATGTGGGTGCCGGGACACTGTGACACGGAACTCGCTAGGTGTGGCACATCCTTCACTCAAACAATAGGAGGTGTTCCACCTGCCACGCCAATCGCTCCAGCCTACCATCTACTAAAAATATACACAATCAACGTCACTAATCGTTAATGGCTAGAAGGCACCACTTGTCTTAAAAGAAGGCAAATATGGCCATCGCTTAATATCAAACGATCACGCAATCTGCTTAGCAGATCTTCACTCAGGACTCTCACCGGTGTCATAACAGGGCACTGCACAATTGGCACCCATGCCCGAAGGTGGGGGTCCTCAATAATGACCACAGATCCACAGAAACCACAGATCACCTACTCTGCTCGTGTAGCGCGTAGTATTGTAGTGTTGCCCTTAACATAGTGTAATCATTCGCCGAAGGTTGTGTTTTGTGGTCACCCTTCTCTCTCAGGTTTGCTAATGCTTATGAGTCGCTGCCACGTGCCCCTTTACACAGTCAATGTCGGTATTTGATTTTCCCTGACAAATGACAATTTTGAGGGACAGTTCAATGGAAAGCAATTTACCATTAAAATGTTCTTCTTCTAAGAAAAAAGTCCCGATTGACAGATTATGCAGAGTAGAATAAAGAAAGGAAAAGCGTGGGAAGTCCCTCGAAAGCTGGTACGATCCCTGATGCACACTGAATGGTATTATCGTGGTATATTTCGTTTCGCCAACCAAATGTTTCTTGAATACTGTTTATTCATACAAAACAATTCAATACATTGCCTCCAGGCAGATTTTAACACGAAAGAGTTCGAAGTGAGCAACGCATCAACCCACTCCACCAAGGGACCCGATAACTTTCAAGGGTTGTTTTTCGTTCGCATTCGGTATAGGTGTGAAATACCTACATACTTACATGCTTGCACTTTATTATAGAGTGATATGTGAAGATAAGGTTTTCTTGTAGATTCCACCGCTGGAGGAATTCAAAACTTAAATGGAAAACCTAAGCAAATTAAGCAATCTTTTAAATTGTTCTGCGTTAGACAAATAGTTCATTGAGAGTCTGAGTGCGACGTTTGGTTTTATTCTAGCCTTAGTAATTCGCTGTACATATTCTACCCCTAGTTACTTATTAGCTTAAAAAAACTTACAAGTTTTGGTCTCCAGATCGGCTTTTGGTCTACCACATCGTATGGGTTCTAGGGTGGTTTTTGCCCATAACCATCGAAGTATAGTTGATGGGTCCTTGCTTCTGTTAATTAAATTACCATTCACTTGTTCTATTAATTCATTTATTCGAATGTGCAAATTATTAAAGTTTTCTTTTTTTTTGAGTAAGAAGAGTTGTTTATTCTTATTCATTTAAAGTACTTTGGAGGCCCTTGGTTGGTCAGATTCTGTGGGTATAGAGCTTTTACATTTCTCGGAGCTCACGCTTACTGCTCATCCTTCAATCGTCTTTTGATAGGCAGCTCTACCTAAGTATGCACTGAGTGCATGAACACCATGAACATGATCAACATATATAAAATGATTTTAAGCGAGTTTCACTTAAGCGGTACTGTAATTATGTTCCTTAGCGTAACTTTCTTATGGTCGCGGTACAGTCCGGGGTGGACCTGGCCTCAACCAACAAGCGCCTCCAGCCAGCTCGGTCTTCAGCTAGCTGCCTCCAGTTTCGCCCGCATAGTTGGTTGAGGTCCCTTTCCACTTGGGTGTGCCAACTGAGTCGCGGTCTTCCTATACTGCGCTGTCCCTCTGGCGTGGATTCGAAGACTTTCCGGGCCGGAGCATTGGCTTCCATTCGCTCTACATGACCCAGCCATCTCAATCGTTGGATCTTCACTCTTCTGGCTAAGTCGCTGTCGCTGAACAGCGTGTACAGTTCATCATTGTATCTCCTCCTCCACCCGAAGAATTTTCCTCTCAAAGCAACCAACAGCACCTTTGTCCCGTTTTGACAAAGTCCATGCCTCTTCGCCATTTAGCAGGACTGTGTCTTTTAAGGTCTTATAGAGGTCACTTTGGTTGTTCGAAGAGGGCTTTGTTTATCGGTTGCTTTCTTAGCCCGAAGAAGCAGCGACTTGCAAGAGTTATTCTTCGTTTGATTTCAGCGCCGGTGTCGTTGTCTGAATTTATAGCAGTTCCTAGGTAGACAAAGTCTTTGACTACCTCAAAGTTATACCTGTCTACTGTGACGTGCTTTCCGAAACGTCGGTGTTGGGAGTCCTTTCTCTTTGACAGCATATACTTAGTCTTGTCCTTATTTACCGTTAAATCGATTTTCGCGGCATCCGACACAATAGTCACAAAGGTGCCATTGACATCACGCTGATTCCGATAGTATCAATATCGTCGGCATATGCGAGTAGTTGGACGGACTTCGGAAAGATTGTTCCTCTCATGTTGGCTTGCGAGTTTTGAACAATTCTTTCGAGGATGTTGTTTCAGAAGCCACATGAAAGCGCGTCGCCTTGTCTGAATCCTTTTTTGACTTCACAGGTCTCGGTTAAATCTCTATCGACCTTGATGGAGCAGCGTGTATTCTTCAACGTCATTCTACCCAAACCGACGAGTTTGGTAGAGATGCCAAAACTAGACATTGCTCTTTAAAGCTCGTCTCTATAAATGATGTCATACGATGAAGAGGTGATGGGTATTGATTTGTTGTTCCTGTTTTTTTTCAAAAATATGCCGTAGCGTTAATATTTGATCGATGGTTGATTTTCCTGGCTTAAGTCCACACTGGAATGGACCGACCAGGTTGTTGACGAACGGCTTTAGGCGTCCACACAACACCGCGGATAGTATATTGTATGCGATGTTCAGACTGATGCCTCTATGATTGGAGCAATTCAGCGGGACTCCTTTTTTGTGGATTGGGCAAATAATGCTGAGGTTCCATTCATCGGGCATGCTTTCCTCCACAGATGATGGAGGAAGAGATGGGCCACTTCTACGTTTCTTGCCCCTCAGCCAGCGATTTTTATAACCCTTTCACCGACAGACGTCTGTGAATACGTGTAAGCTAAGCGAAGCTGATTACTCCCGCCTAACACCAATGCGTTGCTCTATAATCCTAACAAGTGTGCGTGAAAATTAAGTAGTATGGGTGACTTGAGAGCACAATTGCGATGGACTTTAGGTTTTCCACTGGAAAGAGGAATATCTCTTCCTCCATCATCTCTGCTTTCCTTCGACCATATTTTACAGATGACTTGGTGCATGTCCCTTACCAAACCATCGCCTGCCGCCTTGGAAAGCTCAGCCGGTAGGCCTTCAGCCCCAGCAGCCTTGTAGGATTTCAGTTTAGACATGGTTGCCCTTTCTTCGGAATTGTTTATCTATATCGTCGCTTTCATTCGGGTTGAATAGTTCGATCTGCCTGACAGCGGTATTTGGTTCCTCATTGCCGTCATACAGTCCGCAGAATTGTTTCCTCCAAATCCTTAGCATCGACTGCGATTCTACTACGATGTTCCCTTGATCATCCTTACAGGCTTCGGTTCGGGCTTTATAACCTTGTCTGGCTAACTTTACCCTTTGGTAAAACTTCCTGCAATGATATCCCTCTATTCTACCGATAGAGCGCTTCGCATGCTCCTTCTTTTACCTCCTGAGAAGCCGCTGTTCGTCTCTCCTCTTCTGCTCGTAGAGCTCGCTAGCAGCTCTTGGCCTCAGTAAAGCAGTGCCGCTTTATAGGCTTCTTGCTTAGCTGCATTCGCCTACCGAACTCAGCACCTTAGCGTTACTTTCTTGAAAACCGAAGAAAATATAGTTATCGGTTATATCTTTTGGCACGCAGGATAGACAAAAAATAATTAACATTCATCTCTTGGCTTCAGTTTCACATTCTTTTCTGACCTCATCTTCACATTCATAGAATTTTTTAATCGACTTTTTACTTTTCTCACAATATAATGACAACCCTCTTGTGTGAGAATCGACAAGAAGGGAGTCGTGAACATGAAAATTGGGAAGTCGTCATAAGATTTGAGCCACAAGCAAGGTTTCTTGTGTGTTGTTCAAAATCTACCAATTCTGTTAAAACAATGAGAGCATAACTTTTTATAGAAAACGAAAATAATGGAAAACTTGTTTCGTGTTCAATGTCGCTTCCGAGCCCTGCGTATTTCCCAAATCGCCATCGTTCCCCATATCATTGTAAACAAACCGAAATAAACATATAATCGGATCACAGAACCAGATAATGTATCTAGATTATACCATAAACCGCCATCTGGGATTGTAAAACACTTCTGTTTGACCTTGAGTGAATCTTCACAACATTTTATGGCTTTCGTCCGCCACAGAGAGTGATATAAGCGCCCTCAGTTGGCCTCGGTAATAACCCACACAAACAGCACGTCACCTCTGCTTCATGACCGTGCAGAGAACCTGATCTGAGACACACTTGGTTCCATCTGAAATAATAAAATAATAATTACCGGGACAGTGACTGTGTGCTTGTCTGGAGATGGGTTCTTTTTTTTCTTTTCTTTTTTTTTTTGTTTATGAAGCTGCCTCGTTTTGTGTTTACGTCCTCAACGGTTGATTTAAGAACGTGCGATGTACACAGTGATTCACATTGAAATGCAATGAAGCATGTATGAAATCAGTCATGCTTTGCGGGGGACATTTAAACTTTTAAGTATAACATTCATTACCGATGCTTCATTCAGAGGGACTCAAATTGAATCATTTCAATTCAGTCCGGAGTAACTTAACAGCCGGCCCGATCCCTCCCCAGCCGTCTCCAGGTTCTCACACCAAGTCGGCTGAGGTCCCCCTCGACTTGTGTGCGCCACCTTGTACGTGGCCATCTTCTGTTGCTTTGCCCAACAGGTTCACAGTAGAAGATTCTGGTAGCCATTCTAGTGAACCACAATGATAACCATTTATTAAATGACAAGAAATCTAACGAGTTTGGCAGGATTACTACTCTGCATTAATAACTCTTGAGCGACTATATATTTTTTAGAAAACATTTGCAGGGGGACATAAAATGTCCCGTGACTTCGTGGGCCATTTTCGTGAGCTCTGCAGAACAAGACAGAAGACACCGATTGCTGGTAGAAGAACAGTTGGCCAAAACAAAAACCCAAACTAAAGATGTCGACTATGTGTTTCGTGGCGGGACTACGATCCGGAAGCTTTTCTCATTCCTTTGAATAGTTCCAACAAAAGCCAGTCCAGTTTCTCGAAGTTTCTCAACACATTCAGAAGTTGTAAGAAAATTGTCAGCAACAACAGTTCTTCCGCTGGATTGGTGCTTAGTTATAAATTCGATCATCACTGTCTCGCCCAAATTTACAGCTCTCTGATGTGCATCTTCTATGCCTGTATACAGAATCGCTTTGCAAGGGTATACGTTGTTGGAATCACAAGCCCACCATACTCCTATTTCGTATTTCGCAGGCTTCGATGGTATTTATTGCGTAAATCGTTTGTTTCCTCTGTATGGAAATAGTTGTTCGTCAACGTCTTCTGCGAGAATTGTATTCCTCCGAGAATTGTCCTTCTTGCATTTGGCGAACCCGATCGTTTTTTGCTTGTAGCACTTCCAGCATCTCGTCATCATTAGAATCTTCTACATCAACTTTCAAGTTTGAGTCCGCATCGGAATCATCTCCATCGGGAACATAGCTTCAGCTTCCCTTGCTCGTACTACTTCGGCAAGCCTGCTAACGTATTGCTCCCTCTCTACTTCGCTCATACGGCTCCACGTGAGCTGTGTGGCAAGTGGCACCGTCCTGTTGAAACCACATATCGTCCACATTCATATCTTCCAATTCGGGCCATAAGAGTTCGTTATCATTTCACGATAGTGAACACCATTCACAGTAACTGCCTGACCGGCCTCATTTTGGAAAAAATACGGCCCGATGATGCCGCCAGCCCATAAACCGCACCAAATAGTCACTCTTTGTGGGTGCTCTTGGATTATCATTCGCCTCATCACTGAAGATGATTTTCTTCGAAAACTGATCATCCACTGTTGCCATTTCTTACCACCATTCTGACCATTGACGACGCTTGAAATGGCAAAGGGGCTTTAGTTCTTGAGTCAGTTGCATCTTGTCAGCGTGTAAATGCAAGTCTTTATGCATAATGTTCATCAACGACGAGCGTGAGAGGTGCAATTGTTGGGCACGACGACGAATTGAGGTGGACGGCTCTTCAGCCACACTATCGCGAACAGCAGCAATATTTTCTGCAGTACGAGCTGTACGAGCATGCACTGGTGTTTTCACATCTCCTACAGACCCGGTTTGCTCAATTTTTTTTTATTGTACGCACATTTTGACGGTGCGCCCGATATGCATTTTGATTTGAACGCCCATTTTCATAATAAGCCTGAATAACTTTAACGCGTTGCTCAATTGTGTATCTTTCCATGGTTCAAATTGAGTTAGTCTGAAATTAAGAAATGTCAAATGAAATGCAGAAAAAAACTTGACTCTTAGGTGTGGTTCACATTCAACATCGGCCCTTAAAATTTAATAAGACATAGAATATCCACGTGAACTCTTGTTCATACTACTAAGAAAATCCTAATGAGATTGGAAACCAGAACACGAGATTCATACTGGATATTCCAATTAGGAGTCATACATAACGTGAGCAAACCATCACCGCTACATCATCGAGGATACCAGAGCAAGAAGCAAACCATGAACTTGCTCTGGCGGTGGCATTTTCTTTGTACTGGAGTTTACCATCAACAGCACAAAAAACATTTAGAAACACCCTGGAAGCACAGAGAACTGAGGAAGCAAACACCTTCACCTCAGTCATTTCTCACTCTCTGGATGTCTGTATAAGACCCTAATCTTATACTAGGGTCTGGTTCTACAAATGCTAAAATAATACAATCACTAAATACAGACGTCTATGAACAATACACTTGTTCAGTGATCTAACTCACCAATAACAATTTTATCCCTGTCGGCGCCTCCCCTGAGTTTTCCAACATTTCTATTCCAACAATTCACTCCTGCTTAACGCAGCACCAGACACAAACTGATGATACAAATTTCTGAGGATCTTTTCGATACGATTTTCCCTCATTTCATTCTGATCGGCAGTGGGCTGTGTGCGTGATGGAGCTGAGAAAGGGTCTCATGTGCGACGAAATGCAAACAACCCAAGGGATGAAGACCCCTCGATCAGGGCGCACATTTAAATTAAACACGTTTCTGTTCTTTTAGTTAAAAAAAAAAAAACTTTATTTCTTATTTACGTGGGCATAGTAACCCCTTACACATTAAGTTAAGACTGAACTACAATTCTCTTACATCTACCTTAAATACACCTCGCATGCCCTGGAGTGATGGATTTGTTCCCACAGGTGCGCTGGGGTTTCCAGACGCCGTACGTGATGGAATGTGGCTGGCTGCAACACTTAGTTTCCGGTTCACCAGACGCTAGGTCAGCTATTTGCCGCTTGTGGGAACGTTGCTGGTTATTTGATGCCATCGTGGAACACATGTGAGGGAGAGAAATATTCCGCGACTTAAATTATATAAGTTAAGTTATATAAGCTAAGTTTATTAAATATTAGTTTTCTAAAAAAATATATTTTCGTTTTTAGAGGAGGAGAACCTCTTTATTGCGTATCAAACTTAAGACTGAAATTGCAACTATTTTAATCTAAAAGGAAAAGTCAACCTGTGCGAAAATGGGATTGGAAAAATGTGGAGAGGATCAGGTGCAGACGCCACGTCAGCGGTACGCATAGCTGGGTGACTGCGGGTGGATTAGTTGCCTTGGGAACGAAATTGTATACCTAACTTAGCTTAAAAATAACTTAACCTATTTATACAAAATTAAAAAGAATCCGGATTTTAGAGACTTATCTCTCTCTCCTGTTGTCGAACTTAAATGTGTTGCTGCCCGTTCTTAAATTGTGGTAGATAATGTTGTTGCGGTTGTTTACAATTCTGCCCATCTCGAACAGGTCTGGGTCGGGTCGTGTTGTAGCCAGTTCAGTTATTAGGCTATTCGGGATGTTCTCAGGGTTCTTGCAGAAGTTGCTGGTGAGTTGGAACATACGTCTGTCGATTCGGTCTATCTCGGCACTGTTGTAGAGGATGGATGACCTTACGTATTTGTAGGAATTTTATTGGCGATGGAGGTTGGTGATGGCTCTGAAGCATTTACGCTCGAAGAGTCGGAGTTTCTCCATTTGGGATGGTGTTAGGTGGAACCATACTGGACACGCATATGTCAGTGATGGTCTTATGATTTGCTTGTACAAGATCTTCTTTATCCTGCTGGAAAGAGTGTTGGGTTTCCACATGACTTTCCTGCAGTAGCTGAGTTGAATCTTGGCCTTCTGGATGCGGTTGGTGATGTTCTTTCCGAAGGAGAAATTTCTGGTGAAAGTAACTCCTAGGTACTTCATCTCCTTGCCTGGTTGTACTGATTCGTTGTTGATCATTATGCGAACTCCTGTGTAGTGCTTCAGGGTGTTCCTTGTGCAGTGGTTGTTGGGGCCTTTATTTTATATTCTACTTAATAACTACCAACTACCTAATTTATGATTCCGCCGTTGTAGAATAGACTGCTTTCAACATGTACCGCGCCAGTCAGCTAGTTAGAAATAAAAACATATAAGAAGCTATACATTCTGGGTCTTGCGATAAGTTTTATAAAAAAAAAGCGGAGTGAAGTCAAGCAGCATTTTAAATAAAGCATATTTTTTTTATTGGTGATCGAAATCGGAACGATCGGGAAGAATCCTCCGATAAACCTCCGATTTGTGTTTGAACTTCACTGAGGTTAAAGCGGTTTCGAAATCCATTTTGATTTGTAAAACACTGCTGTTTGATTTTTAATGAATCTTAATTTTCCCACCATTGCTGAAGTCGCGACACAGAAGCATCTCTAATCAATATGCATACCTCTGATCTTCACAACACAAATTCTCGTTTTGTTTTTTAATAATAAAAACGTTTCGTTTCATTCATGTTCTCCATCGACGCAAACTTACTCCATATCCCAGCTGGAGGGTTACAGGGGACAGCATACCTTTTCCCCCGCTTTACAGCGTTCTACTTCACACATTTCATTTCTAATAAATTCTTTTGTTAAATTTGGCATACAATTCCTGTGTCTCTCTTCTCTTTCCCATTTCTCTTGGCCTTATTGCGGTCGAACTAAACTGAACTTTTGTGAGCCATTAATCCATAATTGAAGGGTCGAAGGTCCACAGAAATATCGCATGAACTTATGTCGCCTTCGAAAGAAAAATTCTGCGTCTCATAGATGGGCCTGTTTGCAAAGAAAGCAAATGCAGGAGATGTCACAATCGCGGGTCTTTGAATCCGAGGCTTCAAGTGTCACTATAAAAACCAGTCATCGAGCATCAAGATGCATCGTGTTCAGGACCCTCGAACAATGGAATATAGCTATTGCTCGGGCCAAGCCCTCGAAGGCTTGATAAGTAAGCAAACCGGAATTTCACCCAGAACGCTCAAATGGGAGTCGAAGGAATTATATTCAATCATTAAATAAATAAAACAAAACCAATCTTCTCGCGTTTTTTACACAACTTGTGTGTATTTCTAGTCCTTCTAGTTCGCCCCGGAACACCCTAAAGGGTTTTCATTTAATTGAACACTTCTAGTCACTTCCTTGAATTGCGATATGTGTGCAAGTGGTACCCGTCGTAACATGGCTGTCCACACAAAGGCAAATATAAGTGGATTAGTGTGGCCAAGTTTTCCAACAAGAATTTCTCGACTCGCACACCAGCCATCGCGTCACTAGACAATGGATTTGTTAAAGTATTCATACCCTCCCAGCACTTGAATTCACATCTCTCCTCCCCACTAATCAGCACTTTTGTGATCAATTTCCCTCAAAAGTGTCCTCACCCCAATCTAACGAAATTATTTCCACACTGGCACCGGCAACTGATTCTCAATTGGCACATACAACGCCCCAGGTCAGCCAATTTTTCAATTTACAATGCCCTCCCAATTGTGGCCAAATGTTATCCCATCCCGCATTCGCATATCCATAGTCGAGCACGTACTCAGCGCACGGCCTCATACTGTTCATTCCGCAGGACTATTTGCATAAATCTGTTCAAATTATAAGTTTCCACCCATCCGGGGAGGGAGATGCGAATCTGTGTCCTCCGGTTCCTGGTCGCAGGCCGAACTTGAACCGCAGTTACATTACATTAGTCGGAGAGCCGAGCCACATCATACATGTAACACAGCTCAGCCTCGGCCCCGGGCTATCACCTTCCATTGCACCACCGTGGTTGGTTGTTCTGCCAACTGTGTGTATGCAAGTGTGAGTCTGTGGATTTGGAGAGGAATTTTTGAACCTAATTGAATTATTAGTGCAGGAGCGCGCAGACACCGAAAGGTCCGGAATTCCCGGAGCACACAAGAGGGTTTCTGGAATGATTAATATCGGCATTGATTCTGCACGAGATTACAAGTGCGTCGCTGTGACGACGATAGTGGGTATGTCCCGGAGGCTAGCGAACTGAACGGCCTCAATTGGTGTTTCTTCCTCTGGAATATTCATGAGACCGAATGTGAACGATCTGGTTATGTGGTATTTTTTGCGTCTAAATCACACACCCATTCCGAGACCGCGGAGGAACACGACATCAACAGTAGCCTCAGTGGAGAGGTTGAGTGTGAATCATTCGCGAGGCGCGGAGTGCGTTATTGCTGGCGAATCCCGAGCGGTCTGTTCCGTTGGAGGTCTAGATACCGGCAAACTGGTTTTGACCATCTTTGAATTGGATTAATTATGTGTGGCGGTGTGGTCGTTTGCGGAGTCAAAAGGCCCATCACGCGTCTGATCGACCAGTTTTGGCTAGGAAATGATTAAGATTTAAGTTCAAGATGCTTGTTATTCGTTTTTAATGTGTTTTGATTTTTTGGTTTCCCGCTTGGGCGGAGACTCTCGAAAAACAAAAACAGACGCATTTGTTGGCCTTTCTTTTCATGCGTGCGTCAGCTGAATATTAAATAGTACATTTAAGCGACTGACAAAGGGATAAATTAATAATGTCTATAATCTGGAGAGCGGAGTTTTGCTGAACAAACTAAATATGACATCTTTGTTTTACGTCAGCCTACGCTACTACTACTTTTAGGGCTACATTCCACAGATAAGGGCACATAAGGCTCTCGGGGCAAGCGTTATGATCGTTAACAGGAAGCACACGCAAATGAGCCCATTTTTAGTGTATTTTGTATCGTGGAGTAGAAGCAGTAGTGGCCGTACAGAGGGAGAGAATGGCCAAAAAAGCAGAGAATTTTTTGTTTTTATCTCTTCCTCTTTATCTCGAAAAATTCGATTCAGGTTGACAAAATGCATCAAATATGAAAAACATATTAACTTTCTGATGGTTACTACATATCTGTAAGCAAAAAGCAGACAGGTACAGAATTCATTATTGACATAAAAAGAATTAGCCAATCATAGGGGCTCAAGCATCCATTTTGTTCATTGTTCGAGTTAACTGGTTTCGTTATTGTGCTCTTTGGTTTTCTGCCTGAAGTCCTTTGTTTTTATGGCTTTATTTCGGCATTTTCCCACAGTTTTTAAAAATGTTTGGTATTGGCGTAAGTTCTGACCGAAGCCCGGCGGAGCCTTTTTTTAGGATTAGCCAGAGTTGTATAGTCTAGTTAATCTTTCCACTCTCTCTCTATAGTACTTCGTTACGGTGACATGAAAATGGTTAGCTGGAGCTGACTCGAATATTCTGCACATTGAAGACAGGCCTCACGTCGAAATTCGCGTTGTTTATTTACGACTGAACTGGAAATTCTATAATATGTAATAACAAAAATATGGATTTCTACAATATCTCAACTCACCATGACACCACAATGTCTCCCCATGTAAGCCTTATTGAGTATTTTGACACCTAGACATCTCTGAGCACTTAAGAAGAAATATACACCGGCTGTTGTAGAAGTGACATAGACTCTACTTCTCTACTTCTACTTCTTTAACGAGCTGGAAGATTTGATAGGATCTCGCCGATAAGATCAGCTCATCAGTTACTGAGCCATCAGTCAAAATTTCTAGGCGGTGTATTTTTTGTCTTTTGTCCTTCGATCATCAACATCATCATCACCATCTTCTAACATGCTCCGCTAAAGGGGTCGCGGGAGTTTTCCACGTACGAGAGATGTCCGGGCAACTCTATCTTCCGCCATCGACCCTAACTTATCAGGAGTTAAGCCGAAGCAAGTTTTTGGGCTTGGTCCAACCCTCTAGTCATGGGTCTACCAAGTGGTCGCCTATCTGATGGAATCGCAATCAACGCCCGCCTCGGAAGTCGTGATGAAGAGGATATTCGTGCCACGTGATCAGACCACCGAAGGATAGCACTTTCCGAAGGTGAGAGTTGGAATAAGTACTGAATTGAAAACCGCCAAATTGGCTTTGACACAAATCTCACCCTTCCTGGTTACAGATTTACCAAACTGTTTCACAATTACCCAGCTTGAGCAATCCTACAGGAAACCTCAGCATTAATCCTTCCATCACTCGTGATAAAGACCCCGAGATACTTAAAATTCTCCACCTGCTTCAATGGGACTCCACTAACATGTAGAATACATTGACCAGGCGTTCTGGAAATGACCATAACCTCCGATTTGTACACGTTAACCTTCATTCCAGCATCAGCACATACTGCCACAAACCTATCGAGTGCGCGCTGGAGTTTCGTCTGGGAAGATGTGAGGATAACCAAGTCATCTGCAAAGATAAGATGACTTACTCTCAACTCTCCCAATGTGAAACATTCCTCGCCTCGGTTGCGCCGCAACATTCAGTCCATATATACAATGAAAAGGAGAGGTGACAAGACGCACGCTTGGCGAAGTTCAAAGTCCACGGTGAAAGGTGTTGATTTAAACCTATCACAGCTGCTACAGTATTTATATAGAGACTGAGGGCCATTCACCTCAGAAGAGGACCCATACAACTGTAGAACACTCTAGAGCTTACCTGGAGGAACTCGGTCGTATGCCTCTTCCAAATCCACAAAACATCTGTGGTTTGGCACACTCCCAAGCCTACTCAAGTACCATTCTTAGAGTGAAAAGCGGGTCGGTTGTACTTCTATCGGGACCAAAGCCGGGCTGTTCTTCCCCCATCCTGTGACCACAGCTCTAGAACGCGCTTCCAATACCTTAGCGTAGACCTTTCCGGGGAGACTTAAAAGAGATATGCCCCTGTAGTTGGAGCAATCTCTTTTTCCCCCCTTCTTGAAAAGTGTGACAATCATCCCAGTTTGCCAATCGCCAAGTGTCACACCACGTTCCCAGGCCACTTTAATGACACGAGAGAGCCATATAACTCCATCTTTACCCATTGCCTTAAGCATTTCTGGACGGATTTCATCCACACCGGCGGATTTGCCATCTCTTAGCGATTTAAGCGCCAAAATGACTTCCTCCACCGTTGGCCTAATCTCCGCCCCATTCAAGACTACAAGTCTGCCATCCTCACTGCCTTGTTCGGGATTGAGCAGCTCCGAAAAGTGCTAGCTCCATCTGCGTAAAATGTCCACCTCATCGGAAAGCAAGGAACCATCTTTGGATTTGACTCCTTCGATGATGTTGAATTTCTTTCCTCTGAGTCGGCGAATGGTTTGCCAGAACACCGCAGATCTATGGTTACTTTCCAACTTCTCGCCGAACTCCTTCCAAGACTGCTCTTTAGCTGCTCGCACAGCCAATTTGCAAGTTTTTCGCTCCTCTATGTACCGGTCACTAGAAGCAGAGTCCCCCAAGAGAATCTGTAGGTCTTCTTCTTCTCTCTGATGGCTTCTTGAACTACGGGCGTTTTAACCACGCAGTTCTTCTTTCACCACCAGCCGCAACTCCACAAACATACCGTGCAGAGGCCATGACAGCTGTTGAAAACAGTCGCCATTCTTCCTCTACACGCGACGGAACAGTTGGAAGTCGCTCAAACCTTTCAGATATGTGCTGCGCAAAATTTAGCCGCAACACACTGCTCTGTAATTTCTACCACCGTATGGGTATAACCACTCTTGGTTTCCGCCTTGACCGGAGAGGTACTTTATCAGTGAGGTACAGCGTACACAACACCAAGTGATAACCAGTTGACAGTTTAGCCCCAGTTGACACACGATGGCACCACAAAGAGGTATACCAACGACTTCTGTTGAAAACTCTGATTTGTAATTTGACTTCGCTGAGGTAAACACGATTTCAGAATCCTTTAGGAGCTAAATGAACCTCGATGGTGACTAATGTTTATGAAGTCCCAACGCAGAAGCATCTCTCATCAACCATTTGTATGCCCCTGTGCTTTCCAACGCAAACTCTCGTACCGGTTAAGGAAAAAAAACAAACATTTCAGCTTCTTTTGAGTGCTTAATTGAATTCGTGTTCCCGAGTTCATACAAGCAACCACATCTAATAACCAATTTATCATCGCTTCAACTGACATCAGCGTCTTCGACATCCAAACACTCCACAAAATGCGCAATTTTATATCAATTAGCTGATCTGTGTAAGGAACTGGTTTTCAAGTCTGCAGAAGCAATGTGCTCGGCTCATTAGTCCCAATCGGACTCAGCTTCGCGGTTGGCAGCAGAATCTACTGGGTAATCCCCCAAGCCTAAGGCGAAAACACTTGCCACTCAAGTCTCAAGTCAGTAATTGGCTCAACAGCACCGATGGACCATCACGTTGTTGGTTCAATAGCTGGCAGAGTCAACGGGCGACCACACGCGAACGAACCTAACTCAAAATGCAGTTACCTGAATTTAAACGCATTGCATAATGAGATGAAATTGCCCCGGGTCGCTAGTTGCCATTTGACACATTCCCACGCAACTATTATTGGCGCCTGCGCCGGCGGGCAGGCCACCCAGCCACAACCCACCCATCAACGCTCCATTAGCAATTCAGTCTGCCAGATAAAGCATTCTATCTCGTCTAACTCAATCAAAAATACATCAAGTTAAATGGCCCCTCAGCACTCAAGCATTAAGAACAGTCAGCCATTCAAACACCCAACCACCAACCACCAACCACCCAGGCACCGCATGGATTCATTGCCCATTCATCACCGAGGACAAAGCGCTCATTCGGCTAACAACCATCTCCCTCTCGGGCGCACTGCATGCATAAAAGATGCGCACAATTTCGGTCAATTTGTTAAAGGATCTCCTATTAGCGAATAAATAAGCCCGACCGGCAGACATGCGCGCGCGCCATTCTCCATTGTAGTTGCCTAGGATGTAGGAAGCTGCTGCAGCAACCACCACCTCGTCCAGCATAGGAGAAGGAGCATGTGAGAATGATGGGCGCTATAAAAATCGCTCCCACTTCCCGAGCCTCCAATCCGCACCATATTTGCACAGCACAGCCCAAGGTGCCAGCTAGATAGTTAAATTCGTTTGAACCCGGCTCAGTTGTTGGCCCGCTGTTCGCCCGCCAGGCCCGCGAGCGTATGCATGCATCGAGAGTGCTAAATTATTGCAACTGCAATGGCATTCGCGCGCTTTGCAGCTATGCAGCAATTTCAATTTGCATATAAAATCGTTAAAAATTGATATTCGCAGCTCTATTCTGTGGGCTATTTGAAGTTGGATGCAACGACTTGGATGGTGGTGGGACTATGGGCCGCAAGGCGGTGAAGATCGTTTGCACACAATTGAAACTGGGAATTCCAGTTTAGATCGTAGATACTTCTTCGCGGTCCGTGTGCTCTTCGGCATGGGCTTAATGAATGTGCTGGCGAGAGATTTTGGGCATTTTTTTCTGCTGATTGCTGGTCTGCCCAGACCCGAGAGGGTGTAATCAGAAATAAATTAATAATCGCTAGCAGCGTGTACGTGTGATTTTCTTCTTTTTTGTTTACAATCAATCTCCATCATCTCTCTCAAGCCTCCACAGTTGTCGACTTGAAAGTCAGTGAAACCGGTTTTCGACTAGGACTACGTGGTTGAACGCAGCTTTTCTTAGGTTGGGCTAAATTGAGTCGAGTCTTCGTTGAGATTCATTCAATTTGAGATAAGTGTCACATCTTTGAGGAGCTGAGGACCGGTGAATCGCTTGACGCAGTGGAGACAGGGCGCAGCCACATTTAACTTGAATTCTTGTCGAGTTCTCAGTAATCAGACAATCTTAATGGAAGAATGCTGAACGAGTTAGATTCTGGTTATGCAAAAAATTGTTCATGGAAGACATTGTATTCGAAGCAACTTCCTTTCACTTTCGTGGCTCTACAGTTTCTACAAGGTTTCTGCTTACACTCGAAGCAGTGGCGTAGCGTGGGTTGGGGCCGCACGGGGCAGACCCAATTTATGCCACACCTAGTAATTTTTTCACACACTACAAATCCTTTGTATACGGTTTCAATTATACACAGCATAATATATAAGACAGCAAGCCTCCACAGGTCCATTGTGCTATCACCCGCTTTATCATCTCTTCTGCAAACCGTGATTGGTGGCTGACTGTAATGCTGCTTAGTTCAGCCGGGCTACCAAAATAATAAGATCCCAGAAGTCTACATCTACGGTATGAGAGAGCATTGTAGTTGCATAGCCAATGTACAATGATTTCTTCCTCTTCCTCGTCTCTGCAGAAATGTCGTTGTTGGGCATGCCTGGTCTAGAGACGTTAGTCCCTATGCCGCAATGCCTTGTTATAACGCCAAAGAGAATTCTAAGACTCGGCCTGCTCAATCTAATCAGATTAAGCGATCTCTTAGGTCAGAGCGTAGGCCTGTTGTTTGGGAATAAGCCAGTTGACCACCTACTATTCATTCGAGCAATACATGTGTATGTATGTCAATAAACTTGGTGGTCTTTTCAGGTAGAGCAGCATTTGTATTTCCAATAGAAGGATGTGAAGCTGAAGTTGACATATTTGTGGTTCCCATTAAACGAAATTGAGTAATTTCGACAATTTCCTTCGAAATTAGGATCGAAATTGCGCAATCTCCCATCCAACGAACCAATTTCATTTACAATTGCATTTACACCTGGTTACACTCGAGCATAACTCCTGATGAGTTAGATTCCATGGCGGATTATCGAGTAGGCTGAAAATCTGACAGATTGAGTTGTCGACGTAAAGACACTTCACTGTCAAACCAAATTGCAACCAATTGCGTAGTGTGAACACTTCGGGCAATTTCAAAAGAATAAAAGAAAGTGGGATTTTTTATCGAAGTAAAAAGGTCGGTCTTCAAATATCTGCTACTTCCTATTTCTGAAACAGATATTCTGTCCTCAAGTAAGCATTTTCTATTCGATATCTAGTACAAATCAAAAAATAACACGAACTATGTAATTCGTTAAAAAAGTTATTTTGTTCCTAAGAAAAGACTGCCAGCTTTGAGAAGAAACATCTTTGCATAATTGTTGATAAAATGTAGTTGCATATTAGTGGGCAGCGTTCATTGGATGTTGTTGTTAAGCAACAGAAGGAACGTCCGTCATTCAATGTCTGATTACTTACTGTGAAGCAGTGTTAATGCTGGTAAACTTTGTAAAGAAATTCGTTTTGTAAATTTTATACATTTTAAACAAACAATTTTCACCGCTCCAAATTGGCGCCCCTTGCAATGTGCCGCTCGGTGCCTGTGCCCTCTTCGCTACACCACTGACTTGAAGAGTTATTGATGAGATACAATGATTATTATTTTAGCTGAGCATGACCTATTATTTAGTCTTATACTAAGACTAAAGACTTACTTATTTAGTCTACTTCACTCATTGTACAACAATCTTAACTTTTATTGCAAACACGAATCAATTTACAACACTAAAAAACACAGCCTTTTCCAAGACGCCTAGGAAAAGCGTCGTACGCCTGAAAAAATCAAGTGCACACACAAAATTCGCATGATCTTGCACCGAATTTACTTCGTGTGTGTAGGGTAGAGAAGGGGGCTAGTGAATTCCACAAGCCCACTAAGACCATACTGGTCCATTGTGATACCCACAGTCAGACTACTACCACTGACCGACCACTCTAGTGATTTGATCCCAACGGCAAATGGTGACTGGACCGAATTTGAAACCCAGAAAAAAGGGTATTAACTTTGCTTTCACTGGGATTCGAACCAGGGACCCCACTAACCTGCGCCATCCAGTCGTTTGAAGAAGTGTTATGGTTGTGTTCATTCGAACGACTGGAGGAACAAATCAAGTGCACAGACGAAATTCGCACGAGCTGGCAGTAAATGTGTGTAGTGTCTATACAACTTCCTAAATATACAGCAATGTAGTACATTGGTTTGAATGATGTATGCATGTATTGAACGGGTAGAAAATATGGTTCGCATAAGCATTGGACAATGTAAGTGCAACCTACAGTTTTTCTACAGTTACAACCTACGACAGAAAAAAAGGAATTTGAAATTATGATGGATGACAAATAATATAAAAATATGTAATCCGTTTGTGTTGGGATTAGTTTAAGGTGTGTCGGTTGCTTGTGATATTTTGACCGGTGTGTGCCAATATAATAAGTATAGTTGAGTAATATGTGCAAGAACAATTAACAAGTTATTAAATTGAGATACAAAAACGAATGAATAAGATTATAAATAGATAAGATACTTATATAAATAAAATTAATTAAATAAATAAATAATATAATATATAAGCAATAAATAAAATTTATCAGAATTCAGTTATTGAATGCTTGAATTTCTATTTGCCATCACATAATTCTACTACTGCACAAACAAAATTGAAATTACGTATACACTGTGTAAGCGGTTCATTCAACCATAATTTTAGCGAAGCCTGAGCTGGACTAACAGATTTCCTGTTTCAAGTTTTATTTCCGGCGAATACAGTTTAACATGTCGAAGAAAATCAGAAGAGTTTATACGGTTCGAAAGAATATCCTGGATAAACATTACACTTTGAACACTACGCCTTTTTTCTAAAGCATCTAATGAAATTAAGGGACGTCTTGTTAGATAAGGGGACATACAATCAAGATTCCGTTTATTTACGAATCTTGTAAAAGGCTTTTGAATCCTCTCTAGACGTAGCACATGCTTTAAGTAGACAGGGCCCCATAGAACAGAACAATATTCAAGACACGGACGTACTAGAGACATGCAGAGACTTTGGGACATATGAATTCGAAAATTCAGAACAATTGAAATCCAGTTCAGGAGCATGGAGTGAATTCCAAATGACTTGCTGAACAAAATTTCATGACAGACTGTGTCAAAGGCCTTTTTGAAGTCGGTCAAAATCACATCAACTTGATATCCTAACTCTATTGAATCGAAGTGATATTTTTCAAATAGACTCTAGTTGGCTAAAGTAGATCTAACAGACATGAATCCATGTTGTAGACACATTTACTTTGTCATTAAGAGAAGGTGGATTAATATTAGTATGATCAACATATACCGATTCGAAGAAATTTGCAAAGATCTCACAGGATGTCTGTACTGTATAGAGCTGTACATTACAGAGACAGCCACAAGACAGCACCTCGAACTCCATAAATTGCATATTACTGTGTCTACCCCTTCATCAGGACTTCCGAGCGTCGAATGCGATTCCATTAGTTACGCGACCGCTTGGCGGACCCAGGACCAAGTCCAAAAACTCGCCTGGTTACGCTTGGGCTAACATCAGATGTGTTAGAGTCCATGGCGGATTATCGAGTTGCCTGGAGATCTCTCGTGCGTGGTTTACCCCGGCAGAATATGAAAACTCTTTGTCACAACTCCTCCAATTCATCATTTGTAATACCAATAATAACTTAATCTTCGTTCCTTATACATCCAAACTGAAAGGTCTTTGTGATATTTACAATATTGGTGGTGTGGAGTACCACATGTGACTATTCTCGGGCCCGTATTTTTTCTTTATTTAGATTTTTTGAAAATCTGATAAACTAATCTAAAGAAAACAAATATCATCCCTTCAGTTGATAAACCAATTCTATTTACTTATCAAAAGATTATATAACGTGAACGTGGACCATGACTACGTTTTACAGAGAGGGAGATTCAACCTAGCCATCTTGAATTTTTCTGGTATCTCGCTCATATGTTGTCTCACGAATAATGTTGTCTTTCAGGTGTGCAGTTGACGTTGGCCCCCCACCGAAACCGAGTGATTTGATCCCACCCGCCAATGCTTTCGATGTAGTCCAACTCTTTCTCTATTCCCCCAATTCTTTCGTTTTGTGGAAGCCAGATATCTACCAGTTCAAGAATTTTGTCAAAGAAGAGTTAAATATAAATTATTCAACTGCAGCTCACCGCCATCTTAGAAGATGAACCATGAACCGCACTCAAATGTGCAGTGTAAAGTATTGCCTGATATTACCCAGCTGACCAGTGATGGCAGTTCCGTTTATTAACCCTTAACATGCCATTTTACCCAGAAAAGCTTAGCCGCAGCGTACGAATTTTCATGCCAAAATCCAATCATTTTTGAGCGCTGTTGGGGTGTAAGTCTTTCCATGATGGAATGCCAATACTTACTAAGCATCTTTGACTTAGAAACATGTCAGGAATCACGTGAAAGCTGCCGAATACAGAAAACTGAGTAACTATCAAATCACCCACGACTTTCATAAGTTGATGCCTGATGTATTGCTTTATTTCACGGAAAGAAACACTTTTGGAGTCTATCATTTTCTCACATCAGATGTGCCTCATCAGTGTTTCACATTAACAAAAAATAAACAGTTTTACAACAACTGTAAAATCAACGGGAAATAATAATACAAACTGGCAACTTTGAAGCGACTACCCCTGTTTTAGTTGAGAAAATCAATTGTCATTAAATGACTTATCAAGACTTTACACATGTTTCCAAACAAAATTATATGATCTCTGTGATCTCTTGTGGAATTTATGAATTCAACGATCAAGCACACCGTACGATCTTTCTTTTCCGCCTGAAAGTATGCCCCTTCAAAATGTCTTCATCGTCACCTTCATCTCCTTCGCCAACATTTACCCATGATTCTAAGAATATGCAAGACTTTTGCCTGAGGCGAACTTGTGAAATCGTTAACTCAGTGTTTGTTAGCCTAAGGGCACCTAATTAAATTCACTATAAAAATTAATCCAGTAAGTTCGAATATGTGGGAACCAAAATGGAATACCATTATTTCCGTGCATGTTCAGCGTAATCCAGGAAAGTGTCAAGAAGGCCTCCACGGCTCTTTCCTTCTGCAAAATGGTCACAGTGTGCAAATTTAGTCAGACTTAGCAATTAGTAGTCAGACCTATACTGTTATATCGCGTCGCAATTTGGTATATCGCACTTCAACAGGATAATCAACCCCATACCATTCGCTAGAGTGCAGCGGATGGCGTGCGTATGCATTAGCAGAGCGTTAAGAACTACCTCCTCCGAATCATTAACCCTCTAACCCTTATAACAGTCTGTACACGGTCTCTTTTTTCAAGCAGATAGATACAATTCAAGAAAAAGAGAAACAGTTAGAGTGATAAACACTCTCCTTAATCCACCGGTGATAGAACTAACTAGGAGACAGGTAGCAGCTAGTACGGCGATCAGACTAAGATCGCTGAATAGCTGGAAAGAACTTCGGTCTGAACATTAACAAATAAAAATAACACCCGTAGATACAGACCTCACTATACCTAAGCTCCTCTTCTCAATCAGCATGCCCAGATCTTGCTGGGATTCTGAACACCAGACCACTGCGAATCTTTACAGATGTGATGGCTGGCGTCTGTTCCAAGGATCTAAATATCCAGCTGATCTGAATCTAATCACTGTAGCGTTTTTCAGGCTAAATCTACAGCGATTAAGGAGCTCTGTCATGGCTAAAAAAAATAAATTTAATATCAACAAAAGGCAGCGATCAAATCTCTGAACTCAGTCACTTTAAACTCCAAAACATCCCTTAGTTGCCGTCTATCTCTTAACGAGGCGGCCAAGTATATTAAGATCCATCTTATGTGGCTTCTGGGACACTGTGAAATTCCAGAGAATTCCGAAGCGGACGGACTCGCTAGAGAGGGCATAAAATCTGTACTCTTCCCGGGTGGAGACTCAGCCTTCACGCCTATCGCAACTATAAATCATCTGCTAAAGCCTGAAACCCTTGTTCAAACAAACCGCAGATGGACATCAGGTAAAGAATGTCGCATAACCAAACAACTCTGGGCTATACTCGATCCTAAATGATCACTTAGCTTGATTAGACTAAGCAGGAAGAATCTCAGGTCTCTAATTAGCGTTCCAACAGGACACTGTGCCATCAGAACTCACGCCTTCAGACTAAGTCGATCAAGAAAGCATTGAACACTTGTCTAAGTGCGACTGCCAGCCACTAGAAAGTCACTGAAATAGCTACAAATGTGGAAAGAACTCCGTTCTGAACACCTATCCTTGCTAGACATAGATACGTACCCGAAAACAACGGCCTAATGACAACTAAACTCCTCTTCGAGAAGAATTTCTCAATGATCACCCTGATCACAGACTCTGGGCGAACCTTTATTTTAGGTTAGGTTTAGGAAGGGGAGTGTAATGGTTGAACATGTCCCCCACTCGAAGGCCTTAGGGCCTGTACTATATATTAACCTATCCTGTGCCATCACCTGGCTTAAACCACACCGTGCTCTTCACGAATCTTAGAAGATCTGATATATTATATACTTATATACATATAAGTCCGCAGTCTCTGTGAAGAATCTTTGGCCCAGCGAAGCTAGGTGCTGATTCTGGAGAGCTAGGTACGGGCAGAGCGGATGTTGGATCGTTTCGGTTTCCTTCTCGTCGCCGCTGCTCCGACAGAAATCGCTGGATTACTCATTCCTTTTCCGGAATATTGTTCCTATGGGGCAGTGCCCCGTGAACACTCCTACGAGCACACGGATGGACTTACCGGTCAACTCCAGAACCTTGTTTGTTTTGCCGTTATTAAGCTCCGGCCATGTTGATTTTGTCGTCTGACAGGCATTTCTTACAAGCCAAGATGAGTTGGCTTCTTTCGTATTGTGTCGCTTATGGTTCGGTATAATGCACTGATCGGTGGTTGTAATGATGTGTCCGCTTCGCTGAGGTCAATCCCAGACCCCTCTCTGGCCAATTCGTCCGCTCTCTCGTTGACTGCTATTGAGCTGTGGCCCGGGAATCAGCAGAGTTATGGTGACTACTGGACCTTAGTGAGTCGCTGTAGTTCATAACAGCCAGGATCCTATATCCAGTGCAGATTGGCTGTCAACAAAAAACGTGATATCACATGGTGGGATGTCGGTTGTTTGAATGTGCTTGGCTGCTTCTTCTCAATTGCCAGAATTTCCGCTTGAAAGGCACAGAACATGCCAGGGAGTCTAAATGATTCCTGTTTGATTCCAATCCAGTATCTTTCTCTGATCCGTCGGTGAACAGGGCATTCTCGTGGTGGTTGATAACGGCGTTCAAAAGCTACTTGACCCTGTCGATGAAGAGAATTGGTACTTTGAGGGAAACGTCATTATGGGAGATATGTAGTCGGTTGTAGCTGAAGGGCTACTAGAACCATGTCTCTTTCCCAGATAATCTATTATTTTGATTATGGCCGAATGTTGTTGGCTTGTTTCCACAAAGGGGCCTCCTATAGTCTGAGAGCCCTTTCTGCGGAGCAGCCTTTTATGATTAAGTCCAACTCTACAACGACTCAATGCAGAATCTGCTGAGACGAGGATGGTGGAGGATGGTGGAGGATGAAACTATTGTGCGTATTCAACTGCAACTGTAGCGCCCTCTCCTCCCGAATATGAACCCACTTGGACGCCTACCACTCTAAAGCAACTTAATGCAGCCAAGTTGGTAATCATCCTCATCGCTTTATCAAAAGCGCCCACTAGTTTGCTTTGTATAATACGATAATTCAGATCCTCGTGGGAACACAATATACTTACTCTGGTCTAAGTAAGCTGCCAACCAGCAACAATCTCTAACTTGACCTAACCTACAGTCTGTCCATTTCCCGCTGTGCCACATGCTCCTGGGTATGTGAGTCGACTCCTCTGCGTATGAACTTATAGTCTCTAGACTCGATTCACGTCGCGATCAACAACCTTCACGATCCCATCTCTTTCAAATCACTGACTATCCTAGAAGCGTTTAGAAAAGGTTCTTTTGGCCGTTTGAAGGATGTCGGTCAAGAGGGTTCCATTCACTCTTGAGACTGTGACGAATGCTGTAGAAGCTGGTCCGGTTGATGTCTTTCAACTCCTGATCTACAGCGTTTCTGTGATCTTCCCCTGTTGCGTTGTATCCCCGTATGAGTTTAAAAAGTTTTTTCGGGAGCGACGTATTGAATTGAACCATCTGACCAGACACATGTCGATAATTAAATACGATCATGCATTCACCTTTAATTCAAATGGTCCGACACTGATCTCCATTCATACCCACCAGGGGCTTACTTAGTCACCTTGTTCCCTTTCTCTAGCGTCAGGTTAGGTATGCCAGCCATAGTCTGGCACATAGATAAACGAGGGACCACAGTGTCCCCACTCATTTAAACAGTCTTTCCAACTTCAATAAAAAAAACCCCCCCGACATCCCACATAAAAAGATTCCTCATCCGTTAAGTGCACAAAACGAATCGTGAAATTTATTCTCTCCATTTGTCATGTTCATTCCAAGGCTCTCAACAAAAATGCCGTCCTTGTTTTTCGATGCATTCATGTCCTTCAAGACTTGAGTCACATCCAGATAACGTGTGATGGCAGCTACCAATGCTCATTGTTTATGCCATTTACACGCGATATCCTTCTAATTCCTTATGCACCCCTCGACACAAAGCCATGGTAAAAAAGTGTCCCCTGCCACCACTCGCTAAGCAAGAGAAAAAACCAAAAACAGGATACAATGTCCTGTGATTTAAAAACCTGTCGATGGGAGTTAAATGTTCTGATTGTGATTTATTATGACACATAGCACTTCCGACACACGTATGCTCCACACAATCCCAGGCCAAATCCTGACGCATTACCGCCCTAAAAGCCGCCAAAGTCCATTTGTCCACACTCACCCTTCGCCGCAAATTGATTTGATTTCCTCAATGACATCGAATGGTCAAAGTCGAGGAAAAAAAGTGGAATTCATGAAAGCCGAAGGAGACTCTTAACGAAATTGTTTTTTATGTGCTTTGCTGGTCGATTGGAGCGATGTGTGGAATGCCCGGCGCTGTCTGTGGCTAGTTTATGGTGAACTTCATGTCAGGTGATGGGAACAAAAGGAGGAGATTAAATTTTTTTCCTTCGGCGGACGGTGCAAATTCGAGTGGAAGGTGAAGACTTTTTGTACGTGACGGCCCAGGATACAAAATGGCAAGGCAAAGTGCCAGCTCAGGGTCGTAATGGGGACTCCGATTGTACTCAAGAGGGAATTAATTTACCATAAAATTTTATTGAACGGAAGTTATGAGCTTTTACTTCTTGTGGGCGCCTGCACCGCCAGCGTAAAAGGCAATGAGTTATGATATGTAGGTGACACGATGGATGGAATTTTTAAGACTCCAATTCATTTTGTTTATAGCAAATGGTTTCTATGCACACTGAAGCATGGAGTGGTGGCAAAAGTCAAGGGGAACAGTTCATCGATGACATGTACGAATTTTCGCGTACGTTTGGATGTCCATTGAGGGAAAAAATATCAGTGAATGGTCAGTCCCAAACACCCAATGAAATACTAAATAAATAATTCTTGCCTTTGCTATGTAAACCAAGTTTTTGTTGTAGATACTATTTCTTGAAGCGTATTTTCAATCTGGCCTTTCGCAAAAACGCCTGCGAAACCTGAAACCTAATGCCGACTATTTGATGGAATCGCATTCAACGCCCGCCTCGGAAGTAGTAATAAAGGGCACATGACCCAACCAACGAAGCATAGTCCTCTCCGTTCGAAGAAGCAAGTCCTCAATCATCAAGGTCAAGCTGATGAACAGGCCAAGCAGTCGTCTTCAAAGGAGATTACTCAGGATGGCACTTCAGCAGAATACAACGCCATTCAAAGAATGGATTGAACTTGCTTCTTGACATAACATAGTGATAGATCTCACAGAGGCAAACCAGTATGTGTGGAAAGACAAATTCTTTGAGTACATAAAGAGACAAGATGTATATATGAACGGACATTTTGTAAGTAGGGCGCAATCCTCTTCAGCGAGGCCTTTAATAAACTTCTAAACCTCTCACTCTCAACCAGTCTAATATTTAGAGCGAGGACCGAACATTTAGACTCAACTACATCCCTCATAGGCAAGACCTCCACTCCACTGATTGTTTTCTTTTATATCGTTGACTAAAGATACAAGCTAACCTGCTTGGTGTCAAATCCAAGTTAGCGTTTTTCGACTCAGTACTTGTTCCAACTCTCACCTACAGTCATTTAATTTGGGTAATGACCGAAGGACTAAGATCGCGAAAACAAGCTGCTGAGATGAGATTTCTCCGTGCTGTTGTGGGAATTACTCGCCGGGTTAGGGTGAGGAACACGGCATTGCGAGAGGAACTCGACATTGAGGAGCTGTTTCGAACGGAGAGGGCTATACTTCGTTGGTTTGGTCACGTGGCACGAATGTTCCCTTTCATCACGACTTCCGAGGCGGGCGTTGAATGTGATTCCATCAGGAAGGCGACCGCTTGGCAGACCCAGGACGAGAGGGTTGTACCAAGTCCAAAAACTCGCCTGGTTACGCTTGGGCATAACTCAGAATGAGTTAGAGTCGATCGCGGAGGATCGAGTTGCTTGGAGACCGCTCGTCCGTTGTTACCCCCGCAGCCCCTTTACTGGAACCTGCGGGTCAGAAGATGATGATTAACTAAACTGAATCAAATACATATATTTATGAAATAATGTCAACTCTCAACAGACAGCACGTTGCCATGTTCGTTTGATATTTAAATTTGTATTGGGCATATAACTTAATTCGTTTTTTATTTTTTTTAAAAATTTGAACGTTTAATTAAATCCACACATTGCCACCTTTCCGGCAATTTGTGGATCCCATCCCAGAAGAACTGCGCCGTCAGCCAAGAATGAATCAAGCCAATTTTTGATATTCTGCTCTGATGTGAACCGTATTTCAGTGAGGGCGTCCTGCCTCGACCGGAACAAATGGGAGTCAGGGGCAAGATCTGGGCTATAAGGCGGTGGGGTAAAACTTCTCATTCACTGTTTTCCAAATAGTTCTTTACCGGAATAGCGACGTGGGGCCGAGCGTTGTCATGATGGAAAATTATTGCCTCGTCTCTGGTCGCATATTCCGGGCGTTTTTCGGTTACTGCTCTCTCCAAACGAATTAATTGTGTTCGGTAGCGTTGTCCATTGATGGTTTCACAGCTCAAAATACAGCACACCCTTCTGATCCCACCAAATACAGAGCAATACCTTCGCGCCATGGATATTCGGCTTTGCCGTTGATTGGCTGGTTGGCCGGGTTTCACATATAATTTTTTGCGCTTGGGATTGTCGTAATTGATCCATTTTCATCACCAGTAACAATCTGATGCAAAAATGACTTTCTTTTGTGGCGTTCCAGCAGCATTTCGGACATGCAAAACCGCCTTTCGACGTCTCTCGGCCTGAGTCCACGTGGAACCCAATTTCCTTGCTTTTGAATATATCCAGCTGCTTTTAAACGTTTTGACATGGCTGCTTGAGTGACACCCAAAGATTCTGCGAGCTCTTCTTGTGTTTGGCAACAATCTTCATAGAGTAATGCTTCCAGTTCATTATCTTCAACCTTTTTCGGCTGCCCAGGACGTTCATCTCCTTCCCAGCCAAAATCACAACTTTGAAATCGTGCAAACCACTTTTGGCACGTTCGCTCAGCTAGCGCATGTTCACCACAAACATTTTCAGGCACAAAGTGAAAAAAAAAATATTGTTGTTTACGCTTCAAATGAATGACATATACTGAAATGACGTACAATGGCAGTATCTTTCCAACGCATGTTCCAATGAAATAATACAAGTTACGCCATCTCTTAGTAAACCGAACGAATTAAGTTATAGACCCAATAATTGTATTGTGATTATTATAGAATCAATAATAATTATTATTATTATATAATATTTATTATTATTATTATATAATACTAAATAAATATCTGTCTACACAGCGTCCATTGCCGGCGGACAAATTTTACATCCATGCGATATTCTCGCACATGTTTGTGAATACATCCTTGTCACAGTGTAAGTGGTATTCCTGGGTTGTTCAGTGAAAGTGTTATAAAAAATAGTGTCAACCGTTTTAAGGGGATGATATATAGGTTCGTGTTCGATCATGTTCGATTCCGACACGATAAATATAATGTCCACGATATAATGTTCACCCACTTCTTTCTAGTAGTCAGTCTTGAAAAAGCTTCTCAAACTTGGCCGTTCAGATTCGGGATAAAACTGTAAGTCCCTTCCACCCGTGAAAGAACAAGGTTGCTGCAGAAGCTGAGTTCTGACCCTCTATGAGATGCATCGCCTCTGCTTAGGCTAGAATTGGCAGGCGTTTGGACGGGCGTCAGCCAGGTCTCACTTTGGAATTTGTTTCATCTTTACACCTTCCTCGCACCGTCCCGTCATGTTAGAGTGTTGCCAAAATCTTCATAAGAAACAGAGTGGAGTTTGTGAGTGAGTGAAAGTTTAGTGGGATTTTGTGTTAGATCTTGGAGGTCTCGGAAGAAATAATCTCCCAGTGTTTTAGTGCGCAGTGGCTAAGGTAGTGAGAAATACCCTCTCTCTCTCTCTCTGTATACAAAGTAGTTGGTTTGTCTCATTTTCAATTCGTGTTAGACGATTATGGCCAGTGCCCCAACTATCATTGACAATAACTTTATTTCGCATTGAAGGACTTTCTCGACTCTTAACTTGAGCTTGGGAGCTCCACCTTTTATTAGGTTTTTCTATGAACGTGTCGTCCACTTTTTTCTTGATATTCGCAAGAAGTAGCTTGTTCGATAGGATTGTCTGGGATGCATTAACAATCAAAAAGATGGTGTACTAGAGGATTTGAGTATTCAAAACCGAAATCTGCAAAAATTAATACTTAATGAATCCAGGTTTGAGCAGCTGCTTCGGCAGGGCTATGCTTCGGTGGCTTGGTCACGTGGCACGAATGTCTCCATCATCAAGACTTCCGAGGCGGGCGTTGAATACGATTCCATCAGATAGGCGACCGCTTGGCAGACTCATGACGAGACGTTGGGACCAATTTGCAAAAACTCGCCTCGTTACCCTTGGGCATAACCCTTGAAGAGTTAGAGTCGATCGATCGAGTTTCCCGCAGATCTCTTATGTGTGCTTTACTCTCGCTACCCCTTAAGACGGCCATGTGGGTCAGAAGATTATAATGATGATGAAGCAAATTAAAAAAAGATATAATAAGAAATAGTTCGCTGAGTAAGTCCTTACAGGATCTATCGTTACATGAGACCACTTTGTGACTTTGCTCTTGGGAACTAAGTGTAGGGAAACTACGATGAGTTGGAGCAACTCCATTTCACGTCCACGGCCTTAGCTGGTACTATACAAATGTAGGATGCCAATTCTCCAAATATTATCAGTGATGTGGCTGTCTTGAAACCACAAACTTACACATGGTTCTGCAACACTTTCAAAAATGGTTGACCTAGAATTGTACTGCTCCTAGCTTTCATCCATCTGCTATTTCTGTCATGTGTCTAGTAAGCCGCAGAGGAAGACTGCTTTGTTACAATGTACATAGTAATGCCTAATTTTCATACTCCGGCCAATCTCGTCATAGTGATGGCTGTTCCACCAAAACCAAACCGCGACATTTCTTGTGCAGAGTGTTTCCATGCAAATTAAAGAAAACACTTTGAGTTCTTTTCTGGGTCGAGTTCGAGTAACGGAACACGTCCGCTCTCGTTCAACTTTATTTTCGAACTGCCTAGTTCCTTTTCATAATATGTGTATTATGAAACAGAATATCTCTTATCACTAGCCTAAAGTAATAATGCCGATGCACTTGCCTTCGAGCATTATTTCATCTACAGTGTCATTGCAACAAGTACTTAAACTCTAAGGGATGAAAAGATATTTACACGCGATTTATGAGGTTGGGATCCTTTCTGGACCGAATACATAAAAAAGAATATTTATTGCCTGTCTTACGTTTTATGTTCCGAATATTAAAACTATGAATTTATTGGATTTAACGGATTTTTCAGTTAATGAATGATAAGATGGAAAGAAAGTGATATGGTACTTTAACTCCCCCCTATCTTAAAAAATGACGTCCCGGCATTGACGTTCTCGGTATTTAATCATTGCTTTTAATTGTTTTCTTTTTGTTATTTTTTGAATGGCATTCCGTTTTAGATATCTTTTCATGTTCTTTATACTAATTACTTTCAGTAAATATTTGTAATATGTTTGTTTTTAGTTACTTATCTTTGAAGTATTATTTGCATAAAAAAAAATTTAAATTCGTATAGCTTGATATTACTATTAATCGTATTTCTTATAACGTTATATTTTTTCATAATTTTCTGAAGTTGTATATATGTTTTTTTTTTTTTTAAACATTAGATTAGGTTAATATAACATATCTTTTCGGCGATATTCTTAGTTTATAGTGTATTTTAACAGGTGTTCCTATCCCTTCCTTTATCCTCTGTTTCTTATATCTAGAATATATTTTGTTTCGATTAACTTTCTTAATTCTTTTATTAATTATAGTGCCTAGTTTACACATAATTTTAATCTTATTGGTATTAGGAAATTTCCGTTGTGCGTGTTTCAAATTTATATTTTTTGACATTGTATTTTCTTCTGTTTTATTTTGATTTTGTATATTAATTAAATCTAAATCAATCAATAAATTCATTGTTGGTTTGATGCCCAGTGGTTTCTTAGGACTAATAGTGTCTGTTAATACAATTTGTTTTACATTTATTTCCAAGTCAATTTTATTAATAATATTTTTGTCTATACCGATACATATGGCTTTGGTTTCGTCTATCTGTTGTATCTCTGACATGTCATCAGAAGTAATTTCCGTATTTAAATTTGATTCTTCATTATTATAATTAATTAAATTGTTTTCAATTACATTTGATTTGTTTGTATCAATCGATTTTATCTTCGGCTCACATAATTTAACCCCCTCTATATGATTAGCGTAGGTTAATGTTCCATTTTTTATATTTAGTTTAACGTTTGCTGTTTTGAGCAAATTTATACCAATAAGCAAGTCTGAATCTAAGCCTTCTATTTCATAAAATACTGCATTGTTGCCAAATATTTCCATTTCTGAATAGTGTGTTATAAAAATGAAACCATTTAAACTTCTAACTCTTTTAATTATTGGCAATTCATATCTGTTGCCTAAAATGTTGGGTTTACAGCAGCAACTCGTGGCTTCTGTATCAATTAAAATTTTAAGTTTATTTCCAGTTAAGAGACTGGTTCGATAAATAAAAGGCAGATCTCTCCTTTCTTTCAAAAACACATTTTCGTTTATATTATTAATTCGAAAATGCTTTTGTTGTGGTTGTCCACTATTGTTATCTGAAACTTCAAGAGATCGTTTCTCAATTGGTCTTTCGAAATTATATTTGTTAGGGACTTGCTCTATAACATTATTTCTATCATATGATTGAGCAAAATTATAATATTGTTGAGAACTATACGAAGTTCGCTGATTGCTCCGCATAAATTCGTTTCCAGACACATTATTTTGAAGCAACGACTGTGGCGAAATGTCTACATCAAAGTTTTTACTAATGTTTATCTGAGGAAATTCTAATAAATTTTGAATTTGCTGCTTAGTCCTGGAAAGCTGAATAACGAAATTTGCTCTTAAATTATTCAACTGTAGCTCCTGGACTTTAAGGTCACACCCAGAATTTCTTTCTTTCAGAATTAATAACCTATTTTGTAAGAATTCTATATCTGAAGCAATTTTTGCAAAATGTGAGTTAATAAGCCTTTCTACTACCTCTTTCGATAAATTTTCCTGTGCCATTTTAATTGAATATATTTTAATTTATTGAATTTTTTTTTTTTAATTCTAAGTTAGTATTAGTCTTTATTTCTTTTTCACTGCCTTAATTCTATAATTTGTGTATGGGTTACTTAATGTGTACTTAATGGGTAAATTACTAAATGTTGACTCTTCTGCTGCTTCTGCTTGCTGCTACTTCTTGCTGCTGCTACTGCTTGTAGTTCCTCTGAGGCTGCTGATGTTTATTCTTCACTTTCGTTCATTTATTTTAGATTTTTAGATTTTAACTGCAGTCAGCTACAATATATTTAAAATTTTTGTAATTTGTTTTGTTGTTGTTCTTCGTTTTGTTTTCACTATTTATTTAAGAAACTTTTTTTTTTATCTCATTTTTCACTGTGTCAATTCTCATTGCCTTTCTTTCTTCATTTTGCTTTTGTGTCACTTCTTTCAGTTTATGTAATTCAATTATGTCCACATCACTTATTATTTACTAATAATTATTATATTTTGTTCACCTTTTTTTCACGATAATTTTCACTAATGATTTTTGTATTTGTTTGTAATTTTTCTCCTTTTTTTAGGATACTTTTTTTTCACGAAATTGTATTTTATTTTATATTATTTTTTTTTGTCTGTTCTCCTCTTTAAGAACTTTGAGGATACTTGATGTTACAGTTTGGTCCCGTGGAGTTAATATTTTTGTAACTCCTCCTGGCAGGATCGCCAATTAAAGAAAACACTTTGAGTTCTTTTCTGGGTCGAGTTCGAGTAACGGAACACGTCCGCTCTCGTTCAACTTTATTTTCGAACTGCCTAGTTCCTTTTCATAATATGTGTATTATGAAACAGAATATCTCTTATCACTAGCCTAAAGTAATAATGCCGATGCACTTGCCTTCGAGCATTATTTCATCTACAGTGTCATTGCAACAAGTACTTAAACTCTAAGGGATGAAAAGATATTTACACGCGATTTATGAGGTTGGGATCCTTTCTGGACCGAATACATAAAAAAGAATATTTATTGCCTGTCTTACGTTTTATGTTCCGAATATTAAAACTATGAATTTATTGGATTTAACGGATTTTTCAATTAATGAATGATAAGATGGAAAGAAAGTGATATGGTACTTTAACTTGCATGGCTGTTGTGTGGCGATTTTCCAAAATTCCTAAGTTTTCGTACAACTGTATGTGAGATCACTAGTGAGGTTGCCAGCATGACAAGTAATATAGACTTAACGGTAGCGTAACCCGATACTAGTAAGACTGTGCGCATAAACCAAAGGTTGGCTTTTTATTTGGGCTGCTGGTTCGATTTATTTTCAAAAAGGTAATAGGCAAGGGAGCCCGGAGATGAGATCTTAAATGAGCTGCTCTTTTTATCAGAGCTTCAGTCTTACTCTCCTTATTCAACGGGCAAAAGACTGGTGCCAACAATTGTACATTTTTGGGGTGCCGGTAATTGTGGTTGGATGCAAATAATTGTAATTTTTGGCAAGCTATTTTTAGTATCCCGTTTAATCACTTTTTTAATAATAAAGTACAAAGTAAAAGTGTCTAAATAAATTTTAATTTGGTATATTTACCATGTTCTTAGTTCAATCAATACGGAATTTACGCGCATTTGAAACAAAATTTGCCAACAATTATATCCGTTACGCTGCATATAATTTAGTTTAGAAATGAATTATTATTTTTTATTTTTACAAAATTTGTAAATCATTTGCCAAAGCGATTGACTGGTTTGGCTCCAATGTCAAAATTTCATTATTTAAAGCTTAAATATTCAGGAGTAGGTATACCAAGTTCCGCCCTTTTATCTCTAAAAACAAAAATGTCATCGATTTTTGAGACAGTCAAGTGAGGCGAGACAGTTGGCCTCTCCATTGGTCCTCGCGTTAGGAACCTACAGACAAATCGAATTCACAGCAATGTCCACATGAATTATTATCAGTTGGACTTAGAGCGCAGTCTGCAAAATTAATGTTATTTGACCTTTTTTTTTGTCGGAAATTGAATTTATTCCATGGATCTGTCACAATGCACCACAACACAACCCTGGTGTTTCTAAAGAAGTCTTCGCCACGGAATCCACATCTCGTATTTGCCCAAGAAGACAACATCTGCCTTAAATATCAAATCTCAATCGCTTAAAGCTCACAATTCCCACTCTCACACCTAATATCCACGCCCCATCCAGACAGAGTTCTCTCCCCTCCCCCAGTTACCCTTCGCGTGCATGTGTACATTCTACATTTTGACTCAATAAATCCACTTTGCATACCATCACCGTCACACCCAACCCCGTGCGGTTCGGGTTCTTGTTCTTAAAGGCTATCATTCTGCATTTTAATAGACACCCCCCGCCAGGCAACAAAGACGTCCCGAGGCGACAATCTCCATCCACACTCGTTGCCTGAGATGGTTCCCGTGCCACTGGCGCTGGCGTGCGTCCTTCCTTATGTCTCCCCATTTGTAAGACGTTAAGGATAATAAGTGAAGCCATATATTTACTTACAATTGTGGGGGTTCGAACGTTTAACATTTCCGCGCAGAAGAGAGAGCTCCCCTCACTTGGAAGCGGATACAGAGTCAAGTAAGTGGATTTTGGACTTGTGACTTGCGCTGCTAGTCCCACAGGACCCGCTGCAGGGGAGGCCGTGAAATCACTTCGAAGTTGAGATTTGCGGAGTGTAATTCGATTTTGCCACGAGTGCCACAAAACGTCAAAATATTTTTCGAACACATTTGCGCAGCCGACCTTGCGTGGGGGCTTTCTGGGTCAGTCGACGACCGCAGAGCCTCCAATTACTGGGTGAGATTGGGGGTTTTCCCAAATCAGTTACCCTTGTACAGCAAATGAATACACATCCGGAGGGGAAGAGGTGTCACGCATCTTGGCATTCAATCGGGATCTCGGACAATGCGAATCCAGTTCGCCTTCAACCCGTGCAACCCCCAATCAATCCGAGACACAATGCAGAGTTGACCCAAAAGTTTTCCATCCACCGGCCGGAGAAGGGGCGTTGTGATCAAGAATAAACTTCTAATCACAACACCCTTCAGGAGCGTCCTGCTCACAGCCGGCAGAAGCACACGTCGGCCACATGCTGGCGGATGCCCGAACTCTCAAAAGTTGAAAAGTTTACACAATGGGCATAAACTTTGACACGTCCAGTTGACACCACCCGAAGACTGGCTGAAAATGGGACGACAGCTCCTTGAGAGGGAAAACTTTGCCGTGCGCCCGGCCACACACAATGGCATGCCCTGACAATGAGCAGTGCCATAACCCAGGATCTTGAGCGAGTCTGCGAGTTGTCACTGATAGTGACAAAGACGTGAGACACACAGTTGACACTGAATCAAGACAATCGATAAATCAGCCGCTGGGATGCATCGCTGGCTGTGGCAGGATGGCAGGAGGAATGTGGCCGCGCATTAAATTGACTTAAATTGCCAATTCTGGGCCGGCGACCGGCACTGGGAGATGGCGCCTGTGACTGCGTTAGACTTTCTCCAGTGCTGTCTAAAAATATTCCCCAGAGAGACCTTTCAACCCCATCCATTATCACCCTGGCAGATGCAACGACATCGCCTGCGTCACGCATACTGTCCCGCATGCCGTGCACAGCTCCCTAAGTGTTTTATGACGAAACCAAGCCTGCACTGGCAGGATCTTAATAAATATTTATGGCGTGGAATGCGTAAACAAGTGAGACTGCTGCTCCGACACTCCCAGATGGAGGCCGGGGAACGCACGGGCGGTGGACCGAGCCAGCGAGAGACAAAGAAAGTCCAGAGAAATGAAGTGGTCACTTTCTGCGACACCAACGCGCGCCTTGCGACGCATGTGGTTGTCACTGAGACTTAATTGCCATTAGCACAGCCATATGACAACTGCAGAGACACTTGATGCGCCCTTAATTACTCTCGGGTATGGGCGGCGAAAGGGAGTCGAAGCTGTATGGAGTGTGGCTCGCGCTGTGGCTAATTAACCCCGGAGTCGGATGGAGTGCCATGAAAAGTCGGATGGGTCAAGTTTTGGTACGGTTTTGCACTTGGGTGCGTTCGGGCGTTCGGAGCTGTGCGTTACGACTAGATGGCAACCATCTGGCTGTGCACTGGTGTGTGCGTTGGCGGGGGTGACGAATTCTTGTTTTTGCAACCGCTCCGTCGCTCTGCGGGGGCCGACGGGCATCGAGGGTTTTTATAGCATACACATGGTGGAGCGGCTAATGGGAGCAGTGTGGCGTGTTGCTTAATGGAGATTTAAATCATTTGCTTGATGGGCTTGAGTCAGGGGTCAATTGATGTTTTGGTGCTGAGGAATGCGGTAGTCCTGCAAAATGCTTATGCAAGGATAATGAGCGAGTATTTGATGGGCCTTTAGTGGGACTTTTATGGGCTGTCACAGTGCAGGAAGTGCAGCATCATGCTTGTGTGGAATTTTGTCGAATTTTCGATTGTTTACTGGCTGGGGAGCCGGACCTTCCAGGCTGTCGAATTTAATTTATTGACTATTCGGCGGTGACATAATCACCGTTAGTGTGGAGTTGTAGTGATTCCACGAGATGCGGTGTGTAAACAATGGCAGATCGTGATCAGCTCATCAGTGGATCATGCTGGAATTTGCTGTTTTCTTACTCAGATGATTTTATTGAACAAGTTTGTGACGATATTTGAGTATTAAGTTCACGATAAAAGTGAAGCTTTATTTTATCCACTGATGATCCTTTTCAAGATTTTACGTTAGAATGTCGAATACTCGACTACACTGCAAACAAAATATGTGTTATTCACAAATGTAGGGGATGGCCATGTGCCTTGGACCGATTGCACCTTGGACCGAGTGCCAATTCCTGGCAATTGACTGAACATGTTGCGACAAGTTCTTTTGTACATTGTCCACTATGTCTATGGGACTCATTTTAGACTGTAGACATGTGCCGCATTACACGGAAGTGTTCTGTTCATTCAGTTGTTAGTTAGTTCTTTCAAGTAACTAGTTTTAATGAGTAAGTACAGTGTTGTCACCGAACCTCCCGCCCTCTGTGGCCCATCTTGTCATCTCTATTCCATGAAATTACGTCATCTCACTCTTACCCCAATTTTGAGCTCCTTTTGCACTTCATTTGACATCTGTCACTCCTTGTTGAGAAGCCGATGGGTACAGTCACCAAACTGCGGTAAGATTCGAGATAATTTTTAAACATGTAAATTAATTGTATTCTCTGTCTTCAGAAGTAAAGTCTTAAACTACTACGCATTTCGATTACAGGTTCATTTCTCAACAACAGTAGTGGTCCAGTATAAGGAATGCCTCTATAAATGATGGTACGTACACTTTTTTCTCTCTCTTACGAAAACAAGAGTTGGCACTCGATATAACGAATATAGCGAAAATAGCACACATGAATGTAGTCAAAGTTATCAGTCACGTTCTATGTTGCGCCAGTAGTCCCTGAAGCTTAGTAAAAATGTGTCAAGAGACCAGAAGATCGAATGTGTATCCCTCTTAATTACTCCAAAGAAACACAAAGTAATAAAAGATGTTAGTGAAAATACAATATAATATGAAGAAAAATGTTTACTGCGAATGAAGTACAGTGAAACTTTACCTTACGGACACCCTTTATAACGGACACCTCTCATCGAAATGGGTATGACAAGTAGTAAGAAGAGAAAGAGTTGCAATGCTGAGTCGACATGTATATCGGAACATAAAGAGCGATTTTGCGTATTTGTCAGATCTGGCACAGGGTGTAAACTTTTATGCAGGGTTACAAATGCCTTAATGTTAAGAGTTGAAATAATGTTCGTACATTTAAATTTGCTCGATATTACGAATTTTTCGATTTGACGAATACACCTGGACATTATATCATTGGTTATACTGGACCACCACTGCATATACTACAATTATACAAAATAATGTGTTAAAAGTTTGTTCAAAAACTGGGGATGCTTGATATTTCTGATGCTTCCAAATCGAAATGTGGCTAATTTTGAATTGTAGCCTGCAAGCGGGTCTGGTGTGTATGAAGTATGATGTGGATGGCTCGCTTCGCTCGCTGACGTTATTATAACGCTTTTTCCGCAGCTTTCAACTCGCTCACGCGGCTTCGTCGCTCCGCTAGTATGCCAACAACTGGCAGCCAGGCGCTTGGATCTACATATTAATTATACATTTTTACTCTGCTAAATACAGTATAATATTTCCAATCAATGGAAAAAAGACAAAATGAACTCCAAATTATACCAAAGAAGTAAACGCAAATTGGCCTTATTTCGTTTTCTAAAGCGAAATAAAGCCAAATCGGAAATTTGGCGCTATTTCCAGATTTAAAACGGAATGAGGCCAAGTTTTTCATTTTTGGCTTTATTTCGTTGGGTCTTATTTCATTATGGATCGTTCGTACATATACAAATCTTTACAATCCGTACACGTTTTGAAGTTATAATTAATTTAGCTCCAGGCGCCTGCACGACAGTTGTTGGCATACCCTTAGAGGAGCGCCGAAGTCACTCGAGCGGGTTGAAACCTGCGGGAAAAAAAAGTTGTTACTGACATTGGTCAGCGAGCGAAGCTCCATGTGCCGTGCAATGACGCCGCGACCAGGGTAGATCTGTTGTATCGAAGGGTTGGGGTTAAATCAAGAGACATACCACTTCCACTTCATGAAAGATGGTAGGACTTTTGTAGTTATTAACAATGCTCAAAGATTATCTAATAACTGTCAGGAAACATAATAGAACTGTTGGTTCCACTTTTGAGAGAACAAAGCTAGGCACAGACCCTCTAAAGGCTGTAGCTCCATACATATTTTTATTATCTTAGCCGCAACCCATGACCCTGTAATGTTACTTTTGAGTCTTGAAAGTCTACACTAAGGTGTTAGAGGCGCGTACTAGAGCTATGGTTGCAAAAGTACAACCGACCAGCTCCTCATTCTAAGAATAGTGCTCAAAAAGGCTTGGGAGTATGCCAAACTGATGTACAGCTATTTTGTAGATTTGGAAAAGATATACCACCGAGTTCATCGAGGTGATCTCTTGAGTGTTCTACAGTAGAATGGGTCCTCTTTTGAGAGCCGGTCAGTCCGTATATACTTACACAAACTGTGACAGCTGTGTTAACTGATGGCTTGTGAAATAGGGCCGTATGATAGGAACTCAATGTTGAGCAGCTGCTTCTTCGAACGGCAATGACTTTGCATCCAGCCTCTTCCAGAATTTATAGCAGCTCATTAACCGCTACGTTCTAAAGAAGGGACGAGAGTGAACCTCCTTGTGGGGTTCCTCTATTAACTCCTCTGCTGATTGTAGCATCTCCGAGATCAGGTTGGACTACCTTGCTCCTACAAGTTGGTAATCTTACGCTGATTTTATTAATCTCGATAAGGTTTTCATAGCCCAGGGATACTATACGAAAGAGGTGGCGCATGGTCGCCATCTCTCCACATCCGCGTTACTACCATTTCTACAGACATGTGTGGGCATTCATTATAAAGGCTTGCACGCCAATTGCGTATTATAAAGCCTTTCTGTGTCCTCAAGGAGGACCTGCTCACTGTTAGTTGACAAAGTAAGACAGAGTCTTGGTCAAGTATAACTTATGTTCTATTTTAGGAAGATGGTGAGCTGCAGAGGTTAGGTTTCCTCTTGATGGGAAAGATGAGCTATTGCTTAGTCAAGGGAACTGTTTACTTGTCATCGACTCACCAAGCAAATAGTCTTGAGCAATAATTGTTTGATCCAAGTCCATTTAATAAAATGTCCTTACCCGCGAGATAGCTCCGCAATTTCATAGCAATTGTCAAAGAATCCATTAAACAAAGAAAAGCCATTAACAAGAAAAATTACAAACAGCAAGACACCACTCTACGCTCCAAGTCAGTGCGCCCTCTTGCTCGCAATAAACGCCATAAGCCGCACTTTTCGGACGCAGAAATCAACCATCAATCCCGAAGATATACACAACTTAATTACTCCTTTGACTCATTAATTACTCCCGAAATAGCTGTTCCCCATTCAAAGGGGAGTACTTTCCAGTCAACCCTTATCGTTGGAGCCACAATAAAAGTCCGCTCCCCCACAGTCCGAGGATGAACAAAAAATTGCCTTCAAATACATTAAACACTATTCAATTGAAAATGAGAAACGCACATTTTATCTCGAATCCTTTATTAAGTTCCATTAAAGGCATAGCTGTTGGCCCTAGCTGGCAGGGACTGCACAAAAAAAAGAAACGTATTAACCACAGCAAAACGGAGCGGAATCCGTGCTCCCGCAAAAGGGTTACAAACAAAAAACATTATCAATAATTTATCTTAAGTACATTTTCGACTGGGGTACATCCTGGCGCCAGCCAAACAGGATGTCAATCTCGTCTCATCTCATCTCTGGCATCACGAAGCGCTCAATGGGGAACGCGACTGATGCGAAATTAGCCATTACAAGGATTCCTAATAATCGCGAGCGCGGCGGGCTTTGTTCTTTTCCGACGCAAATCAGATTATTAACTTCGTCAACCCCATTGCCACTATTGCGGGGGGATTAAATCGACATAAAACGTAGAACCATCAAGGATCCTTGACAATAATCCACCATTGTCTTGTGTAAGCTAAAAAACGAGCGATATCCTAGAGGTTTTATTTTCGGATAATATGTAATTTGCTGACGTTTATTTTTTAGCTCTCGGGCATTCTTACCCGAGTGCCTCCCGTCCCTGCAGCCAGTTGATTTATCGAAATCCTAACAGGTATGTGCGTCGGATAGCGTGCGGCGGCGATGAAATTCATATTCCGTGAAATCCTGTTGATCCTTTTTTATTTTCTCCGTGTCGTTGTTCTCCTCGGCCCACTCGAATTCAATTCAGAATCTAATTACACGGAAACTTCAAATGGATTCTTTTTTATTGCGTAACCTTTTGAGCGGACTATTTCGGTGAACAAAAAAAAACTCCATCCATCCCCTTGGCCCTGTGGGTGTCCCTTGACGTTATACCGCCATTCCATCAGCGAAACGCTTCCGACCCCCAGGGTGAGGTTCTTATGCCTTCCTGACTGCGACCAAAAACACTCAACCTTCAAGCGGTTCATGCCCGTGGCAGAGTGGCGTAGGAGAGGGCGACGAGTGGATGAGTTCAGCGCTTCAGTGTCGCTTTTGACCTTTTTCTGATAACGTGAGGAGTTGCAAAGTCGCTTATGAAACAGTGGCTCTGCCCGGCGCTCGCTAATAAATTATTCGTTGAGTTTTTGAAAAGTTCATCCGTGGTCTTGGGCATTTGTGTTCTTTCGGATTTACCCGCCGTGGTGATGTTTTTATCTGGCTTTCAACCCCTTTTTATGGGTGTTCGCATTCAAATTCAGTGGCCTGAAAAAATACGCAAATCTAATGAAATATCGTGCCCACTGTGCCGGTGATTTTTTTGTGTAGAGTTTGTGTTTTGAATCGTTTCGTTTTGTTTTTTTTTTTAATTCTGTCTAGTGGTTGAGGCTTTGACATTAAGGACTTTAATGAAGCAGGAGTTGATTCAACATCAAGAGAATGTGCAAAGAATTGACTGTGGAGATTGTTGATCACGTCACGTGATATCTAAGTCAAACTCGCTGCTTGCAAGAGTGCATGTAGAATACCCACAGGAAATAAATTCTCTGATGTGTTGACAATACCACCAGTTTAATGGCCCTAAAATGAAAGCACACTCAATTGAGACGCGTTAAGTGCGAAGGACCGGAACCATACTATTCAAAAGTTATCACTGATTCTCTACTTGATTGCCGATCTCTTTGCCAGAAAAACCAGAGCATAGACAGAGTCAGTGGTAGTTTGGTAAGTATCCACGGAAATGTGTCAAATGGCTTCCGAGCTTCTGATCTCGGACACGATTTGACACAAGAACATTGGTCACCACGTAAGTTAAAGATGTAAATGGGTTAACCAGTCCTCCAGTTGTAATCTGGATTATTTATTGACATAACGAAAGCATTCGATATGGTCAACCACAAATTCTAATGACAAAACTGGAAATGGCTGGATTTCGTAGCTTTATGCTGAAATGGTTCAGTTCATATCTTAAAAACGACGAGATAGGAAGTAGAGTTGGATAATTTTATCTAGGCGTTCCTCAAGGGTCAGTTTTAGGTCCAATTGTGTTCCTTGTCTATGTTAATTTTCTGTTTTCGCAAAGCTTGAATGGTTCACCATCTGCTTTTGGTGGCGACATTGGCTTCTCTTATGGCCTAAACACCCCATTGGATTTAGCTTGTGGTGTAAACTGGGATCTTAATCTATTGAGACAATGGTCTGCGGAACATAACTTAGGAATAAACTCAAAAACTAAGACAATGGTCTTTAGTCTATCCTTCTTGTACAGTTTTGATGTAAATGTTTATGTCCAGGCACAACAATAGATACAGTCTTTCTAACTGTTACTGTCCGCCCGGCTTTTCCGTCTCCATCCTACTGCCATAATCAAACCTGTAGTACTAAGTGTTTCCTAGTTGACAGTGTTGGTGAATTTAAATACTTTGGACTTATAATGGGTTCTAAATTGTGTTTTCCTAATCACGTGAATATGTTCAAAACTTATTCCCAATGCACCCTTTGGCACTATTATTATTTGAGTGACGCATGCTCTACCAAGCTACAATTGGGGGTGTGTCGTACCAAAATACAACCTCTGTTAATTTTGGAGAAATACGAGTAAGTCATAAGAAAAATCTGCCATAAATCATGCAGACATTCTAGTTTTCCTTTATTTTCTGCGCTGAAAATTCTTCGTGTGCGTCATTTGTATTATTTTAAGGCTTTAAAGTTATTCTTTCAAATGTCTGGCAATCATAATGTTCGTTTAGATTCTCGTTACAATCTTCGTGGTATTCATTCTACCATCCTGTCAGTACCCAATTTCCGTACCACTTCATCCCGTAATTTTGTTTTCTGTTTCGTCTTATTGATTAATACATAGACTCCCGCAGCATATCAGCGTTTCCAAAAAGCGTCAAAATGTGTGCTGGACCTAAATCTCTAATGTTCTGGCTTAAGCTGCCATTTCTGTCCGTCTCTTTGGTTAATCCTTTTTTTAGTTAATTTTTATATTTAATTTCTTAGTCTTTAAATTCTTAGTTTTTCTATTTATTCTATTTATTTTTCACTATGTCATTTGTTATTTAAATTGTTATTGTAATTGTTATTATATATTGTTTAATGAATTATGCGCACGCTTTTATTTTAGTTCCGCGGGTCATTTAATTCGATTTGTATTGATTTTTATTTGTCAATAAATCTGAACGTCGCACAGTGGGGCAGAATGACCTAAAACCTGGCATCAATTGTACAAGCTATTTGGAATTTGGAATTTCTACTCCTGACACAATTTTATTAAAACAATTTAATTTACTTAAACACACGCCCACTTTGTGAGAAACACGAGTCTTAGTATAAGAAAATGCATGCGATATGAACTGTTACGAAATTTCGAATGGTTCTAAGGAGCCCGATTATTAATCCGATTCAACCTAACTTAAGACTAAAATTACAAATTTTTTACGCTAGCTTAAATACTATTTCACCTGCACCACTGCATCGTTGAGTTGCGCTGCGGTCCCACGGGTGCCTTCGTATTTCATCTGCTGCTCGTGATGGAATGTGCAGGTAATACACCGGCCCAGACGTTGTGTCAGCAGTTTCGGGTGCTGGGAACGGTTGACCGACACCTGAGTCGATGTCTGCTCTTGATTTAATTTAGCGTTTCTTAACTTGTATACTACTCTTCCTTTTTTTTTAATTTTTATTTTCGCTATTTACATCTTAAAAACTACCTTAACACACTATCCTAAACTATGTAAGACGGCCATAGGTTGCGGCTGCTCAGCTGCAAGACAGTGACCGACTACTGCTCCCATGCGGGAATCCGCATTACCCTTTCTACCCAGGGTCTAACGGGTTCGACGAGGGAGTTCCTTCGCTCTCCAACCACCAGAATTTCCGATGCTGCATTGCAACATCTCGCACACCCCGCCTTGCTCGTTGTGCAACGCAGCGGTCGTGGTTGAGTCGCCCATCCGCAGTTGAACAGGCGGTATGAAAGAGAAGCGGTACCGCATTTATGTCTTGTATCAGACCGTTCGAATCCAAAGAGAGGAACGCTTCCAAAGGGACATATCCGTTGTGACGTTCCCTTTCGTGGTATAATGAATTGGGGTAGTAAGCCCCCGAGATCAAGTTATTGACCGAGTTCATCCCTCTGGCAGTATGACCTCGAATCAACTTCACTAGGAAATTGTCCACTCTTATCAGGTTCGCCCTGTTGTATAAGATCTCATTGGAATAGAATTTTCTGTATTGGGACTCTGGAGTTCTATTAAGGCGAAGGCAAGCCCTCTCGAACAACCGAATCTTTTCCATCAGGCTTGCACTCACATTGAACCACACGAGACAGCCATAGGTAAGCATTGGCCGGGTGAGGGCCATGTAGCACATGACCTTCACCCTCTCATCGAGTTAGCTGTTGTAAAACAGTCTCTTTGTAAGGGCAAAAGTGCCTCGGGCCCTTATCTGCCATGTTATCATCATTGAACACGACAAAGCTAGTGTTCTCAAATCGCCATTATTGCAGATCTTCACGAAGAAGCGTGTTGTTAACCAGTACGCGGTTCTCCAGGTCGGGGTTCGGGCGAACACTCTCGTTCACCTTGTACACTTCCTGAAAGGCCGCGCCAAGTTCTTCCACTTTTTCGCACATTAACGGCATAGAACCTCAATTATGCTTCAGCGTCATCGAAAATTTGGACCATCGGATGGAGGTGTGCCGCCGAGGTGGCGGCGGCCATTTGGCCGATATTTTGTTCCATACATAATTGAACCATACCAATATTATCATAATAAAAAGAAATGACAATAATTTCCTAAATAATTTGTGTTTTATTCAAAATCAACACCCTTTATGTCGAACTTTGTGCATGAAAAAGTGTTTTTGCGGGGACACGACACATACGACGCCACAAAAGGAAATCATTTTTGCATCGGATTGTTACTGGTGATGATAAATGGATCCATTGAGACAGCCCCAGGCGCAAAAAATCACATGTGAAACCCGGCCAACCAGCCAAATCAACGGCAAAGCCGAATATCCATGGCGCGAAGGTAGTGCTCTGTGTTTGGCTATTAATTGCACTTCCTACTAAAATTAAAACGAAATAACTGTAACTCTCTTACAGTAAAATTGATTTTGCTGGCCAAGGTGAACACAGAGAGACGGCAAAATTGTTTGATAACGTGAATTGGTTTAAATAAAGCAGTCGCATTGCGTGCATGTCACAAACAATGATGCAGAAGGACGCGTAATGGAATAAACTGTCTGCAGACTATCTGCTGCACCATTAACTCATTTTTGCTTAAAATGTGGCTTACTATAAACTGGTGGTTAGAGCTTAGAGTTACTCAATTAATACTGACGGTCCATTTTCGTCTTTGGATTTTGTCATATATTGTTCATAGAATTGCCACATTTAGAATCAATGAACACTTCCAGTCATGTACATCACCAAAATGCACGTATTCAGGGGTAGGTTAAAATCATTGCGATTAGAAAATCACATTCACAGTTGTACCAGTGAATATAAAATCACAACTTAGCACCAACTCCTACCACCGCAGCCCACCCGTCAATCAACTAATCTATCATGGGTCATCAGATGTGTCAGCGGAGCCGCTGTTACTACACAGGGTCGAGTGTTCACGATTCATCCTATTACATGGGTGGAAAACAAAAACCTAGTAATCAGCGAAAATATGCCCCGACAACAGCAGTAATTTAAATCTGCGTCAAGTGTGTCATCCATCAACGATATTATCGCCCACCATCCGACCTTACTCAGTCCGTTTGATCTCATCGCCACCATTCCATTTGAACACCCCCGCCTGCGCTCACTCATTAATTGATTTTTGGGAAAACTTTGCAAATTTGTTTTAGTACTAAACAAAAGTGCCATCTCCTCTGGGCGACGGCGGAAATTAATTAATACACCAAAGCCGCCCCGAAACGATTGTGATTGCCACACCGATGTCGATGTCATTAAAATCACAGGAGCTACAACACCCATCGCCAGTGGGAATCAAATTAACGCGCGGTGGTTAACTAAAACCAAACACCACCACCGCTGCTCATCACCGACATAATCAGCGTGGCGCCATCATCCAGCCATGACCGCCGGAGAGATGTCACCGTGGAAGGCTTTAATTACACTCAATTACTGGATTTCAAAGTAAAATCCGATTCAGATCCTTTTCCCATGCTAGGCGATGTAACTTCTTCTTCGACACGCCACCGCCGCACCGCGCCGCTCCATCTTCCAGCGTGCCTTTGCTGGCAACAGGTAATTTAACAAATTTTATGCAAATCGCAAGCGGAAATGGATTCCTCTGGCATCTCCCAAAGGATATCATAGTCACAGGATAGGCAGCAGGATAGCTCCCTTCCGCCGTATTGCATGTTAGTTAAATTATTATAGTAAATTAATTTGTGTGTACCTCCCAGCCACCCGTCGACCGCCCCCTTCGCGCCCCTTTTACGTATCTGTGCGAGACATAAAAGGATCATAATTCCAATGTGCGACCGCCTGATGAGGCTGGCTCACAGCGGCGAGCCGGGCGGCTCGGCGTGGATGGCGGTAGAGTACCTTTGAAGGTTTCACGTTCGAAAGTTTGCGGTGTTGCAACTGCTTTTGTGGCATTTAATCCTTTTTTGGGGAACGTGTAACGAAATTAATTAATGCGACACAGACTGGATTTATGTGATATTATATTGTTTTGGATGGATGTGCATGGGCCCGAGTGGTGTGGGATGGCTGTTCGGTGAAAATAATTAGGAGCCGTATCCAGTGCGTCGCAGGGGTGGTGTGGATATTTTCGCAGCATCCCCCATCTGCTCGTGAGGGAGTGTGAACCGGTTTTTGAAATTTGATACCGTTGTTACTGTCGTCGTCCATGGGCATTGGGTGTGCGAGATTTTGTTTTAATTAGAAGATTCGGTCAGAAGTGATAAAATCTTGTTTAGCAACATTTTCAGGCTTCACAAGGTGGGTTGAAACAATTTAATTGCACAGAAGTTGGGATATATGTCGGATGGGGTGGATAACCGCAGAGGGGTGTTGTTGTGGACTGTGGCCATGATCAGTGATTGCACCTGGCAGCCTCGGCGTAGGAGTCGACGCAAGGCGACAACATACAGTCTTAACAAAGAAACATTATGCGAGAGATATGCTGGCTGTATACTCTGTATCCTAGGCTAAGTTCAAGGGTACATTTTGAAGTGATCGGACGAGTATTGAGTACAAACAAACGTACAAATCAACGCCACATCCTACGCTTCCACTTTGCATAATTTGCGGGAGGAAATTAAAAAGAAAGGACGGGGTAAACTCGCAGCGGGTGTGTTGCTTCTTCATGACAACGCTCCTGTTCACACGGCGCGAGTTTCCAAGTCTGCTGCGCGAGATTGTGGTTTCGAAGAAATCCAGCACCCACCAAGATGTAACAAATGCATTGATGTTAGGGGAGATTATATTGAAAAATAAAAACAATTTAAATTGAATTCGCATTTTCGTTCATATCGATACCGAGAATATATCGAACGCCCCTCGTATGTCCTGACCACGGCCAGAGAAGCCTGTGGAAGCACCATATGCAAAACTAACTATTCAGACAACTTGTTTAGAACCATTAAATCTGTCCAAAATTATTTTCCCATGTTTCAAGAGAAAGCAAAGTCTTCGATGTTGAGCAAATCCGAAATATGTATTCCACCACGTTTAAAACCACAGGTTTTTAGGAAATACAGCGGCGCCTTCGAATAAATGCTTGTGAAGCAGATTTGAATTTGAAACTAAATTTAAAGGCATTTTGGATACATTCCTCTTATTCGCCATATAGGAAGTTCTTTTTTAAAAAATGTATTTCAACCAAGAAATTGACATTTAGTTGCTATGAGTCTGAAATGAAGTATGATGGAGAAGCCCAACTTCTACCTACTCTTGTCCTTAAATTTTTGACAACCATTTTTTATATTGTTCTAAAGCCAAATTGACCACTCAGAGAACGGCATTTAGGTTATTTCGTGAATAACTGTCAAAAAGCCTCTGTAATTCGTCGATGGACTAGGGGTCAATCAGCTGTGAAGTTGGTCATCTCCATCATACTTCATTTCTGCTTTAAACAAGCGCGATGAGTTTTTCCAATTTATACTGTCTCGTTAGAGTACATTCGATTTCGACGCATAAGACTACTTGCCGCTGTACCGCTGTGGGAGATGTACCGAAGAGGGAGATAATCGGCTACCCTTAACAAAGGAATGGCTCGAAAAATATTGATATCGCTTACGACACATTTGATGTATAGTTCAAGGTGCAGTATATTAGCGTAGGCAGCAAAGACAGCGACGATGCCAATGGTGATCTGGAGGAAATGCCTTTACCTACAACCGTATCCAATGCTGTGAAAGCTGATCAACGTCGATGAACGACGATCGATGATGATACTTGTGACCTTCATTTTAAGACGTGTCCCAGGCTGCACAACGCGGTACAACCTTGTTAGATAACAAAGTCCCAAAAAAAAACAAATATCTGTCCAATCTGTAAGCAAAGACTATATACGTTGTGAGCAGCATTCAGTCGATAAACAAAATCCTTTATGTACATCAATACAAGCAATTAGTTAAATTGTTTTCAGATCAGTTGCTGATAGGAAACCGGCACCAAAAAAAAACAGAAGGAGGTTCACAGCTTGATGAAGAAGAATCAGACAAATGTAGTCTATATTTCCGAGAAAGTAGTCACAAATGTGGTAGGTCCAAGAATTCAGTTGTTTAATGAATCGATTAAATATTAAAACAAATTAGAGCTATCTGAAGAAGCCCAAGAAGCGTGCTATAAAGATTGTCGGAGGGTTCGTCAGCCTCATATTAGAAAGCGGTCACGTTGTAACACGAGTCGTGATTTGTTGAATATGCTCCAGCGGACCCTCTTATTTCCTCAAGAAGTGCTTAAGTCACTAATGCCACCTGATAGTCCATCAAGTTCAAGTATAGTACAATTAGACGGGGATGATTAGGGCTCAACAGAGCATGAATTATGTGATGTTGAATTGAGTACCTTACTCGATTCTAGAAAGTAACCGTAAGTAAGAAGAAGAACAGGCCAAATTTGGTTTATCGTAAAAGTGTCAATGATTAATCCAAGATTTCAGGATGTTTATTAAAAAATAAACAGGCTCTTTACGTATCACCTAACAAGCAATGGTGTGATACTAAATATTTTGGCGCAAGTTCATAGTCAGCTCATTAATAGTGCCTAAAGTCGACTTTAGTTAGAGCCGACTCTAAATCAAAAAGTCGACTTTAACTTTTCGTTATTCATAGACATATTTATGCCTGTGCATATCTAGTATCTGCTTAAAAGCGTTATTGTAAAGTGATTCCATCGAACGAACCCAAATGTCAAAATTTTTCACGAGAAATCTATTACTTTCAAGTGTTTTTGTCTTGAATTTACAAATTTCCCAAGAAAAAAGTAATTGAAATCAATAGAATGATTTAAAAAAATGAAATAAAGGTATCACGGGTTTATTATTTAAGATTCATCATAAGTAAGACTGTATAATTGCAGACAAAACCGAGACAGATCGCATAACTGAGACCCAATGGAAACGGAAATGCTGCGGCAATTTGTGGAACAGAATTTGGAGGTGGTTGAAAATAGAGGCAACGATATAAAAATGATACGGAGAAAAAAAGCTGCCTGGGAGTCAATTGCTACAAGTATGCGTGCTGCTGGCTATCAAAGGAGCGTGGATAAATTGAAGCAGCAATGGGTGCGAATGAAAATGGTCGCAAAAAAGTCCGCTACCGCTGTTAACGGCTACTGGAAACTACGTTACCGTACCAGTTGTCGATGCTTCAGATGTCCTTGTACAAGCCATGATTGCTGATGACTTGGAAGATGATAACATCCTCATCGACAGCAATACGATTGGAAGGATTTCTGATTGGCGTTAGCAAAATATTTGAACAAGGGTAGCCTGCATCACCCAGCAAAATACCTTGATGACTATTTACAGTTGATTCCAGTTCATATTTTAAGATGCAACTATTCCATATGCTAGAGTCATGCTTGGAACCACGGGACCTTGCAACGATATCAATCCTCTTGCATGGGGCGCCGCAAACGATTTGTACATTAAGAGGATAATAACCCTTCCGATTAATGTAATGGCCAGGCATTACAGGCCCACAGCCTTAGTAGGGCGTTTAATTTGCACATGCGTACAATCTATCGCTCCAATAACCTTTGGAAAGCGAGCAATCCAATAGAATGTCTGTTTTGTTTCATTTAACTCTGCCGCTGAGAACGGAAATTTAATGAAAAGAGGAAGCAAAAATGCGATCCGTTTTGAAAATTTTTTTATAATTCTGCCCACTGTTGGTTGGGAAATTCCATGCAAGGCTCTTGAAAGTACAAACGTGCAGTGTTACATGTCAATAAAAAGCTACCAGTTCACTTCTTAGTAATTCTTACCAACATCACACTGGTGGACATTTCTGCCAAAAAAAAATGCAATGCTATCAGCAGCTGTAGATCTGTTGGAATCGCACATCAAACACAAAATTTAACCGTAATTTTATCGAACCTGTACCGCGAATAAAATTCTTCCTCCTCTAGCTCTTCAAATGGACTCGATCGCTGTTTGTATATTTTTGGCCGTGAAATTAACTCAAAATCTTCAAATATGTCCAAATCTTGATCCTCCGGAAACATTTTGAAAAACAAAAAAAAACAGCAAACAACTTTAAAAAACGATTTAGAGCCAACTTTATTTTCTTAAAATCAGAAGCCTACTACATGATGACTATGTATAACAAAAAGTCTACTTTAAGTTATGTAGGTGAATGAATTCTTTTAAAGTCGACTTTAAATGACTATGAATTTGCGCCATTGTGTTTTATTTTTTTTAGCACAAGACTTTTTTTTATTAAAATTGTCGACTTGCGACCCCTAGGGGTTCCGACCCACAGTTTAAAAAAGACTGCTCTGGAATAAATCTCCTTCACCTACGTGCAACGGAAGTCCATACCCCTCAATCTTCTTTATTTGGCGCTACAGTCCGGGGTGGACCTGGGCCTCAACCAACAAGCCTCTCAACATAATCTCTGGCTAGCTGGCTCTAGTGCCGCACGCCCTCTTGGTTGAGGCCCTTCTCCACATGTGTGCGCCACCTTAAACGTCCTCAATACAAATCTGAAAAGAACTGTCACAACACACCGCAACAACGATACTAAATGAATCATTTTTACGCCTCTCCCAGCAGGTTTTGTAGAAATTACAGAGAAATAAAAGGTCCAAGGAATCGTCGTGACGTCGCAAAGTGATAGTAGCCCAATGCAGAAGGAATTGTTCACTTTCGGCAAAGGAATTGCTGGTTGAAAAACGCCAAAACCAAGAATATCATACCACCCTCTTCACAGGTTCATTGGCTTGGAATGGCATTTATTTAAAGAAAAATATATCCTGTCATTTTGGCAAGTACAATCAAGTGCAGCAGGCACAAGCTTCAATGGATGGACTAACCCTCTCACTCATTGAAGCCACTTCTGCAAGTATTCTGCCCCTATCAACAGTCCTCCAATTTTGTAAGTTCACCACTTTGTGAAACCTGAGGCGCCATAAGTCCAAGCACCTTCAGCGTAGACTTCATTAATTCATCCTCAATGAGGTTAGCCATCGTCACTTCAACACCCAGTCAACCTCGCTTCCTCTTCAAATTCCTGAAGATGTTTGCAAACTCACTCCCACTGCCTGAATTACATAGAAATCCATCATCGCCACTACTCACGATCCATTAAGTCCGTCGCTCTTTAATGCCATTCACTCTCACTCACTATCCCCGCCTGGAGGAGTGCTGTCATCAATATTCACGACCCACTCCAAGGACGCATTAAAAGTTTCGCTGATACTCCACACGCCCATGGAAGACTCAAAACCACTTCAAAGGTGATTGCATTATTCATTCGCAAAGTGGTGTCCTTAAAGTCACAAAAATCCATTAATAAATCGCATTAAGTAGGTGGCACCGCTCCCAACGCATCCCTTCCACTTCAGCCGGCAGCAGGCAAACAAAAAGACCAGATTCGTCGAATGACAATGGTCTTTGAAATTTAATTACACATTCAAATGAGGCCATCTTTTCGATGGGACAAGGCCATAAGGACAACAATTCGCTCGCCGATTGCAACTCTAACTCAACTCAAAGGGGTGCACCTGCTTGCGCGTGTGTTTGTGGATTGGTTGGTGAATTGAAAAAAAAAAAAAACGAAAAATCAACTAATATCTAAATTAAAACAGACGAGAGCGAGTTGTGTAAGCCCACCCCTCTGCCGAGTGCATGTGTTTGCGAAATCAGAGCGAGTATCAACCCCTTATGCGGCTGTTAACTGTCATCAAGAGGGAAAAGTCATTTCCACCCCGTTGCTGGTTGCGGTGTTCAGTTGACTGATGTTTCCTACTTCTGTTTGCGGGCACAAGTGCGTGCTGCCTTCGACAGTGGCTGGAGCGGCGGGCGGTTATGCGGTCGGACTCGGTGGCCAAATTGTGGTTTCTCCCTCAATTGCACGGGGATAGCATAATCACAGTCGAGGGTAAATGTGGACTTTAGAGATTCCCTTTCGGTTGTTAAGGGGGATAATTTGCGTTTGGTTTACGCAACAGGGTGGAAGCGAGCGCATTCACATCGCATGGTCACTTAGAAGGGATGTTGAGGGTTGACTTTTGCGGACGACCGACGTGGTGGAGGCTTACAAGTGCGTTTAAAAGATTAGTAGGAAAGGAATGGGTAAGGAAAATGATCTGTCTTTTGCGAAATGACGAACTGTTTTTGTAGTTTCCTTCACTTTGTGAACATTCCATTCTCTACGGAAGATGACACAATGAAAATGCACATATGAACGCTAATCTAAATTGTCTGCTTAACTATTCAGGGATGCATATATTAGTATTGGAAGCAAGTAGAAGCCATCAAACCAAAACTCCTTCGCACTCAACAAGGTACATCAACCGACTGAATATTCGAGTGCGATCACGAGTGCGACAAATTGGCACTGCACATGATTCTTCAAGGGCATGACCACTTAGAACTCTGGATCCAAGCCAAAGTTTGATGGCTTTATTTGTTATTTGCAATTATTTGCCTCTTATCTAATTGGGGGTAGATTGGAGAGAGGCGGCCCTGGCTCTACCAGTCTGTGCGTCGCTTCCTACGCAATTGAACCTCACTGCTAGAGTTTGATTCCAGGTACGACCAAAATAATTTTCACGACCTTACCTCTTTCGTGTCACTAACAATTCTCAAAGAATAATAACTCTATAGCTCTATAGCTTCTCGAAACTTGTCCGTTCGGAGTCGGCATAAATCTGTAGGTCACTTCCACTCGTGAAAGAACAATAGCATGCACCTGGCCTTCTACATGCTGTAGAGCCACCCATATTATGATTATTATTATACTAGCTGACCCGCAAACGTTGTTTTGCCTTATAAATTATTTCTAGTTTCTAAATAAATTCTAGTGTAGACAAAAAGTAACTTACTTATTATAAGTGTGTAAGTATATGGTATATGCGTGAAATTGACATGGAGCGCTATGAACGATAAGGGAATATAAAAATAACAAACGCCAAACAATATTATTTTTAAGTTATTATCGTTTATTTCTTAAAATTACATATCACATATTAATTACGACAGTAACACTAACAAACAACATCAATCTCAGCGTGAACCATATTTTTTGTTAGCCCATCTTTAGCGAGCACAAACAAACTGGATGGCTTACCCACTCGAGAGCATGCTACGTACAATTGCCCGTGTGAAAAACATGGTGTACTCAAATCTAAGCCACAAATAGACATCGTTTGGCCTTGGAATTTGTTGATTGTCATTGCAAATGCCAATCTAATCGGAAACTGAATTCGTTTGAATTGAATTGGCACATCTGTAGGTATGAAGGAATCCGTGGTATTAATATATTTTCACCTTTGAAAATGCTGACTTCGTGCTGTTTACTTAGAAGTGACATCGGTATTTCACTCACCAGTAAAGGCGCGGCAAATTTTAAGAGTCTAAGGGCCGTTCGCTCATTCTGTACATAACTCCTTATACATGACATAAACCCTTAAGTATCACTTATAGACATAGCGAGTAGTTTTTGACTCATTTCGAAATTCGTGATGGCTATTACACAGATTTATGGATGAATGGATGGATGTTGAATTAAACTATCATTATCAAATTTGTTTTTCAAGCAATAATCGATTTTGGTGTTTATTATGCATATGCCCCAGAATGGCTGTTGACATTGTGTTGAATTCATTATGAGACAATATCCTTTTCTTTCCAAGTTGCACACCATCGGTTCTTGTATTCTCTCACACAAAAATGCCATCTGGTTTTCATGACGTCAACTGTGGCACATGAAATAACCAAAGTGAAGTTAGCACCGTTTGTAAAGTGATCGGTAACTATGTTGTACATAAATTTTGTTTGTGCAAAGCAATTAAGCTTACGAGTAAGTACATATCACACAAAGGATATGTTATACTTACGTATGTTTTGGATTTATGTTGCGAATGAGCAAACGGCCCTAAGATTGGTAACACTAAGTATATATCAGGATTAAACTTTAATAATAAAAATAAATGTTTATTTTCATAAAAAAAAAATGTTAAATTTGACATAAGCTAAGGGAAATTTTAATCGAAGTGATAATGATTAATTTACTAAAAATGGCTATAAAATTTTAGATTGTATGTATTTTTTAATGCCACATCATAAAAAAATATAAACCAAAAATTTCGTCCAAAAAAAAAAAAAAAAAAATATTAAGGGGCTAACAGAAAGTAACAGATTCTCAGACCTGCTGAATACGCATATCAAATTTGGTAAAAATCGGTAAAGCCGTTTCGGAGGAGTAAGGTAACTAACATTGTGACATGGACATTTTATATATTAGATTAGCTTGCAAGAGAGTCAATTGATGTGATACATGCACCATCGTTGAAGAACCCAGATTTCTTCAACGATGGTGCCGAGATCTGCGAGTGCTATGAAGTTGCTGCGGTTACATGATTACGGAGTATAATTTTTATAAAAGAACTAGCAAATTCATGCCCTCTTCGCTGGGCAAAATTAAAAGAGGCTGTTCCCTCTAAAAAAAAATGCAGTTTAGTTTAGTGGTGTATGCAGTGTTTGAGTATATATTTGGTCCTGCACTCTGCCTTGTCTAAGGGCGTCTTGTACTTTGGTGCATGTTGGTTGACTATCTGCTTGATGCTCTCAATGGGCCTAGAGTGACTGTCTGTTGGATAGTGCCTAACAGATGTGTGTTCAAAAGGGCAGGTAACTCTAGACATGAATTCAAAGGAATGAACTTTCAGTGAACCCTCTCAAAGCAATGGAATTTGACTGGTCCGACTGACTCTAAATAGAGTCTCCTCTGGAAAAAGCACGTCGAGTCTTAAAATCACCGAGACGCTGTCGGTTTTCTGGCAGTGAAGGAGTGCGGTGCGCACTTTCATTGAAGCTGTGGTGCGAGTTGAGAGACTCCTCTGGAAATAGCACATAGAATTAAAGATCACCGAGACGCTTTCAGTTTTCTTGCATTTTAAGGGGGCTCTAGGTAAGTATTGGGGTCTGTCATCAAAAAAATCTAGATCTGCACGGCTACGTAAGATCCCTTCTATAGCATAGGGCCCTTCCCTAAAACGTCTGCCCCTGCTCTTGATGCACTGCTGACTCTCCCCTTGATATTCACATCATCGCACGCACTCTCAAGGCGATCTTCCGTCTTTTAACAAGTAGTCCTTGGTACAGCACGCACTGGAGTTTCGAGGACTGAGTGCACCGAAATGACCCCTTGCCGCCTGACGCACGGACACCAATACTTCATTTGCTGCTCACATATAAAGTCGACTCAGGATTACCTCTGGCCCTAATCTGAGATAGCAAAGGAATGTAGTCGACTCTTTACCGATGGCTCCATGACCAATGAAGAGTCTGGCGCTGGTACTTCCTGGTGGGCAACGACATTAGAGTGCATACCTCATTAGGTACAATTGCGTTCATTGTTCGAGCGGAAACATATGCGGTTCTAATAGTCACTAACTACATTTTACCGAACAGGTGGAAGGGGCTAAGTATCTGCGTCTGTATTTAAGACCTTGCTCAGCCCGACAGTCGAGCTGTACATAAGACCTTGCTCAGCCCTTTAATCACTTCTAGGATTCAGTGTTGCAAGTCCTCTCTTAATTTGACCGGCAGTCGAAGTTCACGAAGACTTGTCTGGGTCCCGGGTCGCCAAGGGAAGATTGCCGATGAACGTGCTAGACAAGAATCAGGGGAGACATTCTCAGGACCTGAACCTGACCTGGGTCTTCCTGAGTCCATGGTTATAGCTTCCATCGATGACTGGGCTCTCGAGAACACAATCGAAGACGGCATGACTCTCCAGAATGCAGACGGACCAAGAACGTGCTCCCTAACGTCTGTAAGAAATTCTTGTTATCTCTCGACATAAAAGACTGCAGACGACTTATAGGCGTACTAGGGGAACACTACAACTTGACAAAACATCTGCTTGGCGTAAGCGACGAGACCCTCTGCGATGCCTCTGGAGGAGGCTACGACACTGCAGAGCACTTTCTCTGTCACTGTACCGCCCTTGCGTATTTACTTTGCTGTCACAGGGACTCGAACCGGGGACCCCACTAACCAAGGGTAGGGACTTAACCAACTTCGCCATCCGGTCGTCACGTAGGTAAGCTGGTAAATTGTGTGCAGTCTTTTATGTTTACATCCTGGAGGCAGCATTAAAGGTGGCCTGGTAACAACCTGGCGAATCATGGAAGCCCTAACCACGCAAGCAGTCCCAAGTTCGTCAGCTTGGCTATCGCTAGAGACTAATTTTGCAATCTTTCGCTCACGGGAAAAAGGAGCGATCTTAGATTTCCACTGTGCAAACAGCGAAGTGTAGTGCATTGGCAACACTACGGTAGAGCATGGGTGGTGCTCTTCGATAAGTCGTAACACTCATGACTTCCATCTTACTTGTTATGTTTGTTGTCATGCGTGCAAGTTCAATCTTGTCTCCTGATGTTGTTATAAGACCGCAAGTGCAGTCGTAACAGTGAGTCAACACTACACCAAGCTTGTGACAATTGCACATGCACAGCATTGTCGATGAATCGGCAAGAAGTGGTGTCATTGATCTGAATTTGGCCATTCCACCTGGCATTTGAGTCACTCATCCCCTAAGCCAGTCTTAAATTGTTTTGTTTCTAAGCCACAGCAAAGAAGCTGAGTCTCAAAAGACCTCACATAATGTCGGCACTCCGGTTCAGCCGCACAAACGCCTCTTAATTCACAAAACAGGCACATGTTACAAACACGCAACATTCGCCCCTCTCACACCCACTCATTTTGAAACATAATTCATTCTGAACTACAGTCAGGCCCACCCTCCAACTCCAGCGTCACGCGTGATTTACGACCGCGTGCCGCAAGACAAAAAATGAATCTCAAAACCACATGTGTCAATGCCGCAATATTTTGCTTTTCATTTTCCAACCGTCCACACCCACATACTGCCACACTCCACCGCTCCCCCCAACCCAGTAGCACGTAATGAAAAGTTTTCAATTTTCCAGGATACACTACTTTGTCGTCCGGATTCGCTTCATTGATTATGAGGAACAACTTTGCGCGAATTTCGCCATTCATCGAAGTGGCTCGGGGGTCCGGACCCGTACTGGCATACCAATCTGTGGCGTATTGTCGCACGTATCTTACCGCCACAGCCTCCACCCACTCGCCGAGAACATAAATATCAAATTTAAGGCGAAATATCAATATCCACTTTGTGGAACGTGAATTGAATAAATAAGTTCCGCTCTAAGCTCCGTTCGTCCTTGCGTCGGCCACCGCTGCTCCGGTTCCAGCCTGGCCTATGTGCGGGCGGTCACACTAACAAATTTTATTTTTCACTTCATTTCCAAATTGTCGTCGAAGGAATGTTTCTGTATCCCTTTGAGAGTAGTTTCGCCTGTGTCCGTGCCCCACTCAAGATGCGGGGTTGGTGGTAGTTTATTTTTTCCTCCACCATCGCATCGTTGCTCCTGCTGCCGCATCCAGTTATCTCGGTTGGCGAACAATCTGGGCGCTCATGGTGATTTGTTACGCCCGCAGTTTGGAAGATGTTTTCATTTGGAATACAATCTCTCACTCACTCTCGGTGGCAATAAAATATTCCAAAATTTTGCATTTGCCATGGCAGTGGGGTAAGATAAGAATTTTGTGTGTTTTGGGGACCTAGCCGAGTGGTCGCTTTTGCGACGTGGAATGGGCATGGATGAAGAGACAAAGCCGCTGCTGGTGGTGTACTCGTCGGTGAGAGAGGGAACAAGAAATAAAAGACAAATGACATTCAGCCAGATGAGAAGAAGTGCGGTGAATTTAAATTTTACGAATGAATTGTGTAGTTGTTATCGGGGCGGACATATTGTCCTGGTTTTCCTTAATTCCCGATGTTGCTTGATAACATAATCCCGCTAAACATTGGCCGTGTCTGCATTGGAGCGGGGGAGTGCTAGAATTTCGCTGCCACGAAGTGGAGTGAAGTGTGTCTGGCTCGCGAGGGCTTTAAAGTGAGATTTATATAATCACTCAACGTTAAAGGAGATGCCGAGAGTGCAGCATTTCAGACTTTCATTGAGGTATGCAAAATTCCATTGAGGGAATAAAAAGATATGATTTAATAAATGCGTCTCACTACATAGACGTTGTGTGTGCTGTTGCCAGCGGGCACGTTGTGATATCGGATAAAGTAATTACAAGCAATCCATCCAATGTACGACGTAACTTTGCCATCGACAGCGCTGACCTTCTGGATAGCAGGGAATTGGGATCTGCTCAATGAACTTCCTGTATTTCTCTATGCGGAGGATAGTTCGATAAGGTGGAAAATTCATCTCTAGGCCTCCGCCAACATTGTATAATCGTGCCTCCTCAAAATGTCTACAGAATGTGACCCAAAGCCCATAAAACGGAACTACAATTTTGCACTAATAAGAATAGGATTCCATTCATCCACCGGGAGTCCTTGAGTCGCACGCTGCTAAGATTGAATACCAGTCTCATGCCGGCATCACGGGGAAAGCCAACATCCAAAGGCTCTAGGGAAAGCCTACAAAGAAGGTCATTGAGGGCAAGTGCAGACAACACATAGGGTGACAGTATGTTGGACAGTGCTTAAGGACAACCCGGTCCGGCGCTATGAACATACAACATCACTCCCCCGATATGTACAATTGGCAGACATGTAGCGTCCAGTGCATAGATTGTACGTCATTTCAGCGGATGACTAGAAGATGGTCGAAGGAGCGGGAGTCCACATGAAGATTTTTTGGGCCGGACATCTTGGATCCGTAGGCGCCTGGCTAGACTCATGTCACCGTACACTTCTTCTCCAAATTCAATCAACGCAAACGGTACCAAAAAACCCGGCTCCCTAGTTAATGCAACAATAAAGATGGTTTATATTGCTTAGATGCGTCAACCATCATTATTGATTAGATGCACTGGCGTCAACCATCTTTATTGCTGCATTAGCTGGTTTACGGACCAGGATCTATAGAAGATCCCCCGTGATAGTACAAAGGGCATGTTGACGCCATTGCTCCTAAGTTAACCTGAGTGCCCGTCCCCATGCAGTGTGAAGTGGACTCTACGTTGGGCGCCAGTCAGAGTCACTAAAGTATCAAGTCTTCTTGTTGTAGGGTAGAGACGGCCCATCTAGTTGGTCATCGTCACTTTATAATAACTTCCTCCCAAATTAGTTCAGTGCTTTCAGTCGTTACGTGCACCACATCTTTCTTCTAAGAGAAGATTTTCACTCAATCGCTTCCGCCCAGTCCCGGCTCCGTCATGCATCCGGTTTAGAGTCAACAATTTAACTTATTCATCGATAGCCCCATTAACCTCAGCACTCGTCAACTCGTAAAAGTTGCACCTCATCCACGAAGCTTACCAGTCGCTCTTGTGCCATTTGAATCACCCCAGAGGCTAGTCTCTCGTTTTACTGCATCCTGTTCAATAAATTTTTATGATGTCATAAAAATTATGCATTTATTGGAATTTGATGACACTTTGATACGATACGCCGATGAGTAATGATGTTGACCGGGTGGAAATTGAATAAAGCGAATGCGTGGAAGCTACACCCCGCAGGCCGGCGGCGTTGATCCCTTGAGATTCTCCTGTTGATTGGAAAAATTGTAATTTCCACAATCCGGCTCTTCACCTTTAATTTAACAAAAAGATAGATCGGATTACAATGAACAACAAGTCCTTTCACAGGTCTGTCGGAATCCAATACATTCCATGCTCTCGATCGCATTCACCCTGCAAATAGAAAATGAAAGATGGAGCTCTTCGATAACGCAGCGCTCGAGTCCTTTATCTCAGACACACTCAGCGGCATGTGTAAAAAAGATGCAGACTATAAAAAAGGAAAACCAACCGCCAAATGAAAATGTTTTTCCTCTCATATCCAATTGCATATCGGCACCACACGGTTGTCGAATTGAATGGGGCACTCACACCCACCGGCTTCTGTCAGCCTTTGCCAGGGTTGTCGCCGCGTCATTGTCGAATGAAGTCTCGCAAATGTGTTTTGCGATGGTGTGGCGCAAATAGCCTGCGAGATACACCTTGCCAAGAGGCAGAAACCCCATTCATTGATGTCGACTCTTCCCTCTCTCTCTCTCTCTCGGCCTTATTCGATGGCGGTGGCGGATAAAATCGAAATAATATCGAAATAAAGGATTCTGCAACAATAAGGAATCCATTGGCGGAAAAAAAATTCGATTTGAATTCGCTTTGCGTGGCATGGCAGAGCGTGACAGAGGCAAGCCGTGTGCGGTGGATGTTGCTTGATGGTTGGGACAGGATTGATACTGAGTGAATGCGAATCTCTCCCGGGAACGATCTGAACTGAAGTCTTAAAAGAGGAATTGGAATGAGAGTAAATTACAGTTGAATAGCTTTTCTTTCTGTTGACTGATATGTACATAGGAATTTATTTCATAATGAGAAAATGTAAAATTTGTGAAAATTTGATCCTTACTCCCGCCAGCTTTGAGATGCGGCTCCCGACAGGAAGAGTTTCCTCCCGCGATACTGGAAGACATACATATCTAAACGATACCTGGCACCTAGGATCATCCTGTGAGCGATGAAACATTCCGTGTGCCTTTCCTAAGTCGATGCCGTAGCTCTTTAACCATTCTTAGGTTGCACATGGCGTTACTTCCTGACCACCCAGTAACGGCTCACTAAGCTAATGACGGGTTGTACGTACTCCAGCTCGTCCACCAGACGCTACCATACTGCCACCATTCAGTCATGGCTCCATGCGGAGCGCGAGCGTGGTTTGACCACGTGACCCTTTAGTGAATCTTGTGTGTCACTGAAGATGAGATGACCTTCATCTGTTGTGCATCGATCTACCATAGCCTTAAAAAAGGATCACTAAGACGCCCATACACAGCACCTTTCCGAACGTTTGCGCCAGTGTGCTGAAATGTGTTCAGCAATTTCTCCTTGTGCCACACAGAGGAAACTGTTTTCAGTTTTGTGCCGGTGATGTGTGTGTGCTGTCCCGAGCACTTTCATAAAAAAAAAATCAGTCGTTTTTCCGACCGTTGGAGAGTGACGAGCTCTGACTTTGTAAGCGGCAATAAGTCCGAGTCGTCGAATGGAGTCCAATGAAGAATGAAGTCGAAATGTCGAAAGAAGTCCAACGAATTTGTGTGGCGAAAAGCGACACTTGTTTTGTCTACACCTAGATGTGCACACAAGTGTTCTGTGTATGGCGCCATTTAGCGACTGTTAAGTCGCAAGGGTCGGTGATCACTTGTTGGAATTTCACAGACGATAATATCCGGCATGTTTTATTGAGAATCTATACTCAGCTCAGTATTACTGTTACACCGAAGCAACAACAACAGGATTACTGAGCAAAAAGATCTGAGGGAACAACACTGACTAAGGCCCGTTGAAGTAACTCTACCACAGGCGGCGCCTGACTTACGATTACGACACCACCACTGAATTCTAGATGCCGCTGACAACACTTTTGGAATATACAGCAGAATTATCGGTATTGGTATTAAAGTCTGTAGTTTGTAATCCATCCTTTGCTTAATATAGAAACGCTTCTAGTGGATAAAGCCATATTTGTACAAACATTGTAAAAAAAACACATTTGTCAATCAATTAAATATAAAGGCGCTCTATTCGTATTTTGACATCTAATGCCTTGACAGTAGGGACACGCACCAACTGTTAACATAAAAACGTAAAATGGTTGAAAGATCGTTTTGTTGGGAATCAATATTGAGCTGAGTATCTTCTTCTTCTTCTTCTTCTTTGTTTGGCGCTACAGTCCGGGGTGGACCTGGGCCTCAACCAACAAGCCTCTCCAGCCAGCATGGTTGGTTGAGGTCCTTCTCCACTTGTGTGCGTCATCTCGTTCTAAGACGCCATCTTATGCGTTGTCCCAAAGGCTCGGAATCGAAGACTCTTCGGGCCGGAGCTGTGGTGTCAATCCGCTCTACGTGACCTGGCCATCTTAAGCGTTGGATCCGAAGACGCTTAACTAGGTGCATGCCGCTGTACAGCCCGTACAGTTCGTGGTTGAATCTCCTTCTCCAGACGCCATCAATACAGAAATGACCAAAGATCGCACGCAGAACTTTTCTCTCAAAACGACCAAGAGCTTCTTCATCCGCTTTCAATAGCGTCCATGTCTCTGCGCCATAGAGCAGGACGGGGATGATTAGGGTGTTATATAAAGTCAACTTGGTGTTTCGAGAGATGGCTCTGTTACTCAATTGCCTCTTGAGCCCAAAGAAACAGCGATTGGCAAGAGTAATGCGCTTGATCTCGGTACTGGTGTTATTGTCCCTGTAGACGAAGTACTTAACTACCTCAAAGTTTCTGCTGCCCATTATGACGCTCTGTCCGAGGCGTCGATGTTGTGCGTCCTTCGTGATGACAGCATGTACTTTGTTTTGCCCTGGTTAACTGCCAAACCCATTTTAGCCGCTTCCGCTTCAATGCTAGCAAAAGCCTCATTGACAGCTCGCTGTGTTCTTCCAATCTCGTCAATGTCGTCCGCGTAGGCAAGCAGTTGAACGGACTTTTGGAAGATCGTGCCTCTGGTGTTGACATTTGAATTTCGCACGATATTTTCAAGTATGATGTTGAAGAAATCACATGACAGCGTGTCGCCTTGTCTAAAACCTTTTTTGACATTGAAGGTCTCGGTGAGTTCGTTACCGACTTTGATGGAGCAGCGAGAATTCTCCATCGTCATCCTGCACAATCTGACGAGTTTGGTTAGAATGTCAAAACTAGACATGGCATTGTATAGCTCGTCTCTATGCACGCTGTCATATGCGGCCTTGAAATCCACGAATAGGTGGTGGGTGTCGATCTGCATCTCGTGGGTTTTTTCCAGGATCTGCCGCAGTGTGGAAATTTGGTCGATGATGGACTTTACCGGCCTGAAACCGCACTGATAAGGACCTATCAGGTTATTGACGAATGGTTTCAGGCGTTCACACAAGACGGCAGAGAGGATCTTGTACGATATGTTAAGGAGACTGATCCCTCGATAGTTGGCGCAGTCAAAAGGGTCTCCTTTCTTGTGGACCGGACAAACGACGCTGAGATTCCACTCATCGGGCATGCTTTCCTCCGACCATATCTTACAGATGAGCTGGTGCATGCACCCAACCAGATCATCTCCAGCTGCTTTAAACAGTTCCGCGGACAGTCAGTCCGCTCCAGCAGCTTTGTTCGACTTTAGTCTAGATATCGCTATCTTGACCTCGCCTAAGTCGGGGGGACGGAATTCTTGGTCATCCTCGTCCAAATTAAGTGGAACATTCTGCCTGACGGCGGAATTTGTGTCGTCATCGCCGTTTAACAGTCTGCCGAAGAGATTTTTCCAAATTCTCAGCATCGACTGCGACTCTACTACTAGTTGTCCATTTTCATCCCTGCAGGCTTCTGTCCGAGGTCTATACCCTCGGGATAACTGTTTTACCTTTTGGTAAAACTTTCGGACCTCCTTCCTGCCGTAACATCTCTCCATCTGTTGAGCTGAGTATAGATTATGAATAAAACACGACCGAGCATAAAGTTCTAAGTTGATCTACTATCTTCTCATTCGATCGCATTGTTAGCAGAACTGAAGTATTATAAGCCAACTTCTACCTCTCTTGCCCCTTTAAAATAAACACGTTATTTCGTAAATAATTGCCAAAAATTCATGGAAGACTGTCACAATGCCTCTCAATGGGCTAGGTGTCAATTAGCTGTGAAGTTGGCCATCTCTATAATACTTCATTTCTGATTGACAGTTCGGACACAATCTGTTTAAGTGTATTTCTCCGTGTGAATTTTTGGAAAACTGAGACTATTTTTGTGAGAGTAAGTCATTTTTTCTATAGATTTATCACATTTTTTTGTATAATGGACCGCGAGAACGCGCTTTTGTTATTTAGCCTTTATGTGTGACGTTGTGTGACGTGTGTAACGAACAGTGACACTGATGTGCACATCAAAGCGTGCGTACAAGTGTGCTGTGTATGGGCCACCTCAGTCATCTCCATAAACGGATGTGCAATGGGTCATATCTCAAGTATGATAGATGCAATGAAGCACATCCCGGGGTCTGGACAGATTCAAGCATCCTCTTTCAGATAGCAGTGCGACCAAATTACCGTATAAATGATGTTCGGGGGACTAATCTACCGCTAATTGGGGCTCCGGTCGACATTACCCCCTATACCAGAATGCTGCTTTTCCTATCACAGCAAACAAAACTTATGCGAAGAGAATGTTCACTTGTTCACACGCAGCATATAGAGAGTGCTTTGAAAGCGGTATGTTTGATTGGGGAGGATTTTGCATTTCTGGACAAAAGTCGTATCTGACCAACTAGACGACTTGAACATACTGAAATTTGAGCGAAATAATGTCTATATAGACGAGAAGTTGACCCCATGATTTACCACGATTGTCTCTCCAAACAGGTCTCTGTGCTCTGGTGTAGTCTTTGGCAACAACGAACGGATCCCTTCAGCAAATACGACTTTTCACTGTCCGCAAAATCCACATCAATAGTAACAGAGCTCTGTTACGTTTACACTTATGCTTTAAGTCGAACACCCCCTTAGTGGGCTTAGCCTATGGGCTTGAGCCCAAGTTGTGGAAGTCATGTATTGCATCTGAATTTGCTTCTTTAGACTCATGCTAGGTTAGATTTGATGCCATGTCTGTGCAGCTCGCGCTATATTTTTTCGTTAAATCACCGTTAACTCAATCTGGGGCGAAGATCACACGCAAGACTGGTCCCTCGAAAGTGGAAATAACTCCTTCACCCATGATCAGCGTTTACTTGCTCATAATCATTTGCCACTTAAATACGAGCAACACTTTGATTTCACATTTGTTGATGCAATGCCCCACTGAATCGTCTGTCACCCATTAAGCGAGCATGGTTGCCTCATTGGCGTTGTCAAAAGATCTCTTCCCTTGGATCGCCATCAACTACATCAGCATTATGCAAGGCAATTTACTACCGCCGTAAATCTATTTACATTCATTCTCCGAGTGGACTTCCACAACAATGAATCCTTACATTCCACGGCCGAACAGATGTAATTAAATCTGACATTTTGTCTGCGGAAACTTGGCCCAAACCAAGTGCAAACACATCAAACTCGGACATGATTAAACAACTCTCCAGTTCGGAATGCCAATCATCGTGCTCCCTCCCCACCGTCTAACTGCAGATTAATTGCACTAATTAATCCCGAAAACCAACAAACTAATAAAAGAACCCCACAGCGACGAGATGAAGCTATGTCTGGAATCTCACCGATTATCCACATCAGTCGGACCCGTGTGTCATCCATCTCATCCACCTCCCTCCTCGCGCACTGAACTCAACTCGACTCAATCAACCCCAAAAGTCGACTTCTACCACCGGCACGGGGAACAAAAGGCGCCCAGCAACGTCTTTCCCAATAATACTCATCATAATTACAATCCAGCCCTCGCGCAGCCAATGAATCCGCCCACCTTCTCATCTTCCCTGACCGGCCAGATACACCAGTCGTCGTAGTCATCGCTCGGGAAGCTAATAACCCGACAACGACAACGGCAACGTCCACCCCTCGCCCCGGTTCAATTTGATGAAATATTAATTCGATATTTATGGATGGGCATTAAGTCCTCAGAGGACCGCAACCACCGGCACAGGAAAAAATCCTTCCCGATTTGATTGATCATTCCCTGAGGGATTAATCGACCCATATTTTTAATACGCGCACCCACACCCGTGCGCTCGGGCAAATGCTTTTGACGGGCAACTAGTTCCGCTCTCTGCGGGACTCCCACTCCAGTCCGGCCACAGGATACGCTGTGCACGGCCACCACGCCTTCGCCTTTGCCGCCACAGAGCCATTCATTCGAGCAAAATGGATTGCGAATTGGAAAATATGTAAAATTTGACAGTGAGACTGCGAGAGCTCTCCATTGTGGTTGATCCCTTTGTCCTTTGTTCGTGTGGAGTTGGTCTTCCACCCCACTGCCGGGCGCTCGTTGCTCTGTGCACAATGGCAAGTCTGATGGAAAATCCAAAGTTCAAACAGAAAGTGCGGTCAGTCAGAGCGCACGCTGAATGATGTCGAATTCCTGGGCACAAGGACGAGTCACACAAAGGACGGGGTAATCCAACGAATTGGATTGGACTGCTGAAGCGCCATTTTGAAGATTTATTTTCGATTTTTTTTTCTTCCTCTCTTGGTCCGTACTGAGGCATGGATTGATTAAAACGGAGCACAAGTGCACACACATGTGTGACGAGGACGCGTTTATCTGCGGAATGGAATCTACCCTTCACCTGCTCAAAAGTGTCAGTGTGTATCAAAGTTTACACTTCCGCTGCCGGAAATTTGTGAGAAAATAAAGGAAAAGGAAAAAAATGCCCGACAACATCGACGGGACACGAGGCATTTGGAATGTTATTTCATGTTTTGTGGAAAAAATTTGTTGAAAACCGGAAACCGGAATGTTGGTGGGGGGAGGACGGCAAGATTCAACGGGAGTCTCTCATGCGTGAAGCACTGATACAGGAATGAAAGTCCTTGCGGAAAGGTAAACGCCGACGAAAATGTAATAATAAACAAGAGTTGGATGCGAATCCTAAGCAAATTGACATTTCGGCGTCGACAAAGAGTCCTCACGGTTAACGGTGGTTATCGCTGTTCCGGCATCGGTGAATGCACACCGGGAATTGTTCGGGATTTTTCGTATTTCTACGACGAGTTTTTCCAGCGTCCACTCAATGGATGAGGAGCAAGTGTGGGCGTTGTAAAGTGCTGCTAAGGAAATCCTTGAATGTGTCATTAAGGGAATCAGTTTTCAAAACGTGCTCCTCATACCACACGAAAGAATTAAATCAAATGCTCATCAAAAAAGCATCAATGACAGCGAACCGCTGCCGGAGTATTTGAGGCGAAGCTAATTGTTTAAGTTCACTGTCACATACTTTTGATATTAGACAAATCATGGCCTTCAAAGTGTTCGTTAAACTAAATGTTCTTGTATTTAAGTGTACAGAAAAAAAGTCGTCCATTGTAGGGTTTTGTATAGAATCCTTATTCAATCTCTTCGCGTAGATGCATCTGCGAATGGCGACGTATAGAAAAAGCGCGGTTTTCATGAACATAGTATCAGCGTTTGAATGAGATCTCGCACTTTTCCTGTTTGGTATTTAAGCCTTGGGTATCGGATGCATGAAATTCGCACGTGGGAGGGAGAGAGTGAGAGAGAGAGCGAGAAAGAGAGAAAGAGAAGAGAGAACAAGAAAATTCGCCGCTTATGACACCGTTAAGCGACAACGATGGTGGTTAAACTGCCGTGAGTCTGCGTAAGCGATTGCCAGGATTGACGGTCAGAAAGGTCTTGCTGTCTGTTCGGTGGTATGTCAATCCCATGTAATGTCAACAATAGGACCGCCCGATGAAAATAATCGCTCAGAAGCGGGCAGCTTCTTGAACACTTTTTACTAAAATCGTTGCTGCTCCTACAATCTTGGACATAATCCAGTCAAACCTCTTTTCAATTAAAAATGCATGTTTCAACTACAAGGTTATCAAAAAGAATCAGCCAAATATGACAGTTTTTCAGTTCTTATCGACCAATATGCCAACATAGTTCTCTCATCTCTAATAACATTAAATTCGACTTACTCACTCATAACGAATTCGGGATTTTCTGCAAGCATACTAAACGTTAGCACGTTTTGGTACTTGCTCCATTTTTTATTCTATTTTTTTATTCCATATAATTTTAACATTTTTTAAATTTTAAATTAATGCGAAAAGTTTTAAAATATTTTTTGATTTGAGGAAATGGACTTTTTTTTTGCATATAATTTTTGTTTTTTCTATTTTGAATTATTTTAATTTGTTTTCTTAATCAAACCATGTTTTTACGACTCTTACACCGGGTTCTAAGCATTTTGTCCACTTCCTTTTTAAAGGGATCGAATTTGTTCCCTCCTCCTCTGGTATTCAATTATCCCAACAGCGAACTTATTAGATTAATTGTCATTTAAAATTGTCTTTTAACCACGCCAGTGACATTCGATTCTTTGTATGCCATCTGTACCACACAGAAATATTGTCAGGATCACTGTGGTTCACTGGTGTGTGAAAGAACCCATGAGCACCCAAACAATCGTACGCCTTCCAGCAATCGGTGTAGATGATGTGGGAATACTTTTTCGATTGTTTATAGTTGAGTGTTGTCAGTTTACGTCAAATCTCTTGGCTCTTTAAACGAAGCTACGTAGTTAAATAATTGTATACCAAAAACTGTCACGCAGAAAGTGAAAGAAAGTGTGATGTATTTAACCCTCCGTCGAACACCTAGGTCTGGCTAGGCACATATCATTTTTAACGTTATCAATTTTGTTTCCCACCGATTTATGGAAAACCCCATTCTAATGACATCCTAGAAGTGGGCAAAAAAAAATAAGAAAAAAAGCTTGGTGCCTGGCTGGATCCAATTGTATTTTTTGTGCGTGTATGTACACTGCCTTTTAACAATCTTACATATTTTTAAATTAGCCTAATATTACTGTTAAGTCTCCAAGCTATCGACATCTAGTACATTAATTTTCCATGTCATATCTTTGGTCAATTTGACATTTACTCCATGTACATACATTCTCGTGCAATAAGGATTTATATATTAATTTTTTTTATTTCTTTTATTTCAGAGGTTTGTTTCTGCGAAGAAATTCCGCTAATTAATAACGAACTTAACAATTACTTTCGTCATCATAAGCTAAACAAATCGGTATGCAAGAGATGCAGCACAAAATTAGAATGAACGAAATCCCGAATCCAGTCCAAAAAAATGGAATGACTTGGCATCACACACTAATATGCGAAAATCGTCAGTGTGTTAAGAATTCATAAAACATACACGAATCTTATAAGAATTGTGGCACACATCTCCATACAAACGCATTTAAATTGGTAGGCCCTGGGCAGGCACCATGTGTCCGTTGGAAGGTTTTAAAATATGTTTCCGACAAGGGGTTAAGCATGGAGTGAGTGGCAAGCGATTTTAACTCTTTCACGCGACTTTCGCTCCACTAAGGGTATGTCAATAACTGTCATTCAGGAGCTTATAAGAAAATCTGGTGTACTTAAAGTATGAGTGGATGGCTCGAGATTTCGGAAAGAAGGCTTAAAAAACGCGGTGAATGAGTCGCAAAAACGTGGTCGGATTAAAAAAAAAAAATTATAAGAACAAAAAAAAAGCAAATACACAATAAATTCATATTGACTTTAAGTTGCACTTTAAGTTGGCGGTTAGCGGTTTGCTAAGATATGGCGTAACTTGCTACTGTCACTGTACGTCATTTCAGTATATGTCGTTCATTTGAAGCGGAAACAACAATAATTTTTTCACTCAAATATGTCGAACTTTGTGCCTGAAAAAGTGTTTTTACGCGGAGTTCTTCGTCATTACTTTAATATGGACAAAACTGCTGCCGAAAGTCATCGTGTTATGGTGGAAGTTTATGGTGAACATGCGCTAGCTGAGCCAACGTGCCAAAAGTGGTTTGCTCGATTGAAAAGTGTCGATTTTGGCATGGAATGAGAGGAACGTCCTGGCCAGCCAAAAGAGTTTGAAGATGAAGAACTGGAAGCATTACTCTATGAAGATTGTTGCCAAATACAAGAAGACCCCACAGAATCTTTGGGTGTCACTCAAGCAGCCATTTCAAAACGTTTAAAAGCTGCTGCATATATTCAACAGCAAGGAAATTGGGTTCCATATGAACTCAAGCAGAGAGATTTGCATGTCCTAAATGCTGCTGGAACGCCACAAAAGGAAGTACTTTTTGCATCGGATTGTTACCAGGCGCAAAAAATCATATGTGATACCCGGCCAACCAACCAAATCCACGGCAAAGCCGAATATCCATGGCGCAAGGATAATGCTCTGTATTTGGTAGGATCGGAAGTTTGTGCTGTATTATGAGCTCCTAAAACCGGATGAAACCATCAACGGACAACGCTATCGAACACAATTAATTCGTTTGAAGAGAGCAGTAGCCGAAATGCGACCAGACATCATGACAACGCTCGGCCCCACGTTGCTATTCTGGTTAAGAACCATTTTTACCCCACCCGCCTTTTAGCCCAGACCTTGCCCCTTCTGACTACCATTTACCATGTTCCGGTCGATGCAGAAGGCCCTCACTGAAGTACGGTTCACATCAGAGCAGAATATCAAAAATTTGGTTGTTTCATTCTTGGCTGCCAAGCCGGCGCAGTTCTTTTGGGATGGGATCCACATTTTGCAGGAAAGATGGGAAAAAGTCATAGCCTCGATGGGCAATTCTTTGAATAATACTATTGAACATGTTATTCTTAAATAAACGTTCAAATTAAAAAAAAAAACCCGTTTGCTTGTTACAACTTGCCCCAGCATGGAATTTTACACAAAGCCCAAGCTTTACCAAAACTCCCAACACAAAGAAAACAACATTTATACACAATTAAAGTAAAAACAAAACAGAATGCTAGGAAACTCAATCAGCTACCTCATTCGTCGAAAAAATAAAAAAGTTACAACCTGGCACCCATCGCAGATCATTGCGCCTCGATGGCCAATGAGCCATTGAAGCAGACGAGAGAGAGACAGGATTTTTGGCAGTTACTTCTTACCGCTGTTACTCTCACCCCTACTGAGATTAATGGAACACAATCCCAGGCTCATGTAATTTGAAAGTGTGGGGAAATAGGTGTTTCTTATGGTAAAAGGCATTTGTGATTCGCCACTTATCTGCTGTCAATGTCCACAGGCCTTGATTGGCATTTGATGTTGTTGGAAGTTCTCCAGACCAGACAGTAGCGTTTTAAACTAACTCATTAGGCAAGTGAAAAATTTGTCTTGTACAGTTGCAGCTTATAGCTTCCTTGCGGACGGTGATCCGATCTTGCTCATTTTCAGAGACCAGCAGGTCCCACTGAAAGGTCATTCGATCCTTCGCCATTGACTGTAATTCATCAGAAGTTTATTTTTATTTATTTATTTTTTTTGTATGTCATGTATATCTACTCCAATTTTAACAAAGTTCAGCAACAAACTTTGCTTTGAATTCTTAAACAAATTTCAACCGACTGATAGCTTATGATCTATCCCATTTTCCTTCACTTCCCAAAGCAACAAATTGACAAACCTCATGCACGCTGCAAAGGTCAAGTGAGCACAAGCAACAAAATTCCACAAAATAATTAAACAAGAAACGTTGCCGCGAGATATCTGCCCCGCCGGACAGTACATCCAGTGAACCATCAAGAGTTCACCGCAAATAAAAACCCAATTACACAAAATTGTCACCAAAACAAACAGTGTGCAGCGCACGGCGACACAATGCAAACCCATTATTAAACAATTTCACGCATTTAAATCCACAATCCCTAACCTCGGAGATCAATTGCACACGATGCCTGTGCCTACCACTGCACTCTGCCCACGTCGTCAGCTCAATCAAACCACCAACAATCAACAATTACTTTGCCTGCGGTCTCCCGGAGTCATCGTGGTGGCTAATTTCAGCGTCTGTACCTTCGACAGAGTGATCGCTTCGGTGATACCTTGCGCAGGGCACCCATTGCGGCATAGAGCCCGACGGACAAGATATCGCACAACTCGAGCGTGAATTGTCGCAATTTTGTGTCGCCCACACGCGCTAGATTTGCCGCCGCCGCGCCGTCACCATCACCACATCGCTTAGATGTGCCACCAACCGAGCGTATCACCGTCAGCTCAATTGGCTGACAATCTGGAAGTGCAGCAGTTTGGACCGCAAACACTGACAGTGTCTGATTGCGAAAAGACGCTGACATTTGGGTGGCTGCATGTGGTCGCATGCCAATAACTGTCGATGTGGGAAAAGGCGACATTACTCGTCGGGAGTGCGTACACGAGGGAGCTCCACATAAGCCCCAGCCAACCGACCGACGCGGGATGGCGCAACACGGAGTACGGGGTAGTGGGTCAGCCAACGGCACGCAGTGCACTCGTAGATAATTAGTTAGCCCACGACTTGTGTCAACGTACTGACTTTTATCTCGCTTATAAATTCGGGGTAATTAGCTTGGCTCAGAAGGGTCTAATTAAATGGCAACTTTCCGCTGAGTGAGACGCACACAGACGTGCGAATGTCCTGCGAGGCAGCTCTGACTGCGATTTATTGGCACAGTCTGACAATTTAATCAAAACAAATCCGAAGAGTTATGCATGTGCGGTTGCGCACTTAAGTGCGCACGGGAGTCAAAACGGAGGCGACTCGGGCGCGCAGTCGCGTTCGATGCGAATTTATCTGTGCTCGGTGGCAATAATCAAGCAGGCAATAGAAGACCGCAACACAGTGGTTTGGTCGGTTATTAATGGGGCGAAATGATTTATTCGATGCTACGATGATCGAAGTTACACTTGGAGAGAAGAAATGTGAATCCATTTAAATACATGTGCTCTTGGGGTTTCGCCTCCTGCTGGTTCCAGTGCGGTTTTGGAGAGGCAGCCGATAGGTGTTACTAGACAATCAACATTTGTTGCTCCATTGTCCGGTTGGAGTTTCTTGTGCTACCAAGGTGCACCCGGTAAATGGGTGAACATGTGAGACTATTGTGCTAGTGAATGTTTGCAACGAAATGTACATGTAAACATTTTTGCATTCCATTGCATTTATTTAACTCAAAGGAGGTCCTTGCATCTTGCGATTTGAATTCTGAATCCTTGTCTGAATGCATTATGAAGTTTGAATTAACTGAACTACGTTTTCCTAACTTTACCTTAAAGATATCGTCGTCCGTGGGGCTGTTCTTAAAGATTTTACAAATCCAGCCAGTGCTCTTCCCCGATGAATAACTTAGTTCAAAGAATGGAAACATACATGGCTGTACCTAATACACCAATACCCCGGTTTGCGTCGCAAATTTGGACCGGAAAGTTGCGACGCAAATCGAAACGACGAAACACGATTTTGTATACCTTTTCACCCGATTTAAACCGCTTCAAAATCTCCAACTTTCGTTCGAAACTTATTTGGTTTCTTTTTTGACTCATTTTTGAAAAAACATTTTCTTTTGACTTGACTAGCAACCTAACCTGAGCAAACGTATCAATGAAACTGAGGAACAGACATCCTTCACAACCAAGTTGAGGTTTCCCGCAGTTTAGGGAATTCCCCAAAAATTGGCAATCCTACAGCAAGACACGCACTTATACGCACTATTTACGTTAAAAAATCGCGATGGGACAAACATTCTTATATATATTCTACATTCTTATCGACGCAAAGCGAACCCATCGTCGCAAACCGAAACATAAACTTTAAAGTTACAGAGCATTTTTAAAACACGACGCAAACCGGTTTATTGGTGTAATATGAGCGGCACAGTCGAAGGTGCCCCTAGAGTGGCAACCACTCGTGTGGCTAGAGTTTGAGAAACTCTTTGAGTACTCTTTAAGCATGTTCCGTGACGAAAGAGATGAAGACATGAATTATGCAAGTTGGTAAATTCGGGGATCGCAGCTGGCACCAACGTCATTGGAGTCGACGCACCAACCCACTACGCCAACCCACCCGACACGATTTTTAGAGCAAATTATTTTAAACTATCAATATTGTCGCTATTCGCTTCAACGTCATTTTGTGCGGATAGGTTCTCCGGTTGTATTGTGTGTACAGTCGGAAAAGAACCAACAAACCGTTTCCGACTACGGATATGACAAGCTGACTGATCAAAATTGCACACACCATGGCAGTTGACATGTGATTCTGAACTCGACGCGATATTTTACAACTTTCGATATATTTCGATAAAGACGAAAAGGCAAGCCAGACGGCTGGAAATGTAAATACTGCATTTGCTTCTGTTACCGTAACAGTAAATAATGCTCGCTTTTAGTTCCATCGATTCCTTTCCGGTAACTTCGAAGTCAAACATGCACCACCACCACCCCATCCCCCTCCAATTGTCGAAAATGTCGTCATGAGAGCACCGCTTCGATCGCCCATTTGAACAAGGCTGGATACAAAAAAGAAGGTCGATGTATGAGTACCACTCCAGTTAACGCCACAGAACCTTATGCACCTTATTTCCTTCTGCGAATCACTGCTGAATCGCAACAGCATCGACCCATTTCTGATGATAAATTATGACAAAGCTAAGGAAAAAAGGTCATGATAGAATCACGGTAAGTCCGCGAAAACGGTGGTTTTGGATTGATTCCCGGGGTGGTCTCGCTGTGATCTCCTATGACAAAACTCATAATTCCGACTTGTATTGTCAGCAATTGGACTGTCTTAAGGAAGCCAACACTCAGAAGCGCCCAGCTATGCCCCATAGGAGAGGAATTGTGTTCCATCAGGTCATCAGATATACATCTATGGCGACTAGGCAGAAGCTCGGGGAGCTTGGTTGGAAGATTCTTCTGCATCCAACTTATTCTCCGGACGTAGAACCAAGAGAAACACGACTGGATGGAGCAGTTGGTTAAGTGCCTGCCCTTGGTTTTTAGGGACCCGGTTCGGATCCCAGTAAAAGCACCATCATTGGAGCTGTCGACCGGTGCTAGTAGCCTGACTCACAATGGGTAGCCTGGGTATCACAATGGACCAACATGACCTAAGTGTGCAACAAGTGATTACCATTTTTTTTAATTCATTTTTATTGCAATATTCTGATAAACTTACATACTAGAAAAAAATGCTTAAATCTAGTTGGACGAACATTGTTACTATTTCTAGCTTACTGGGTATGCGGGTACTCTAAGCTAAAAAGTGATTACCATCTGTTCCCTTCCATGGCAACCGATTGTTCCTGGTGAAAATTTCGCCTCAAGCGATGCCAGTGAAAGAGACTCTCTCAGTTTTTCGCCAGAAAGGATGACAGCATTAAAAGCACTACCATCAAAATGTCAACAACTAACCACTTCTACTATCACTCAATAATAAATTGTTACGCAGGTCAAAATGAGAAAAAAGTGAACGCAAAAAAACATATAAAAAGTAATTGGGTTCGTTGGCGAAGTGGGTTGGTGCGTTGGTCACGGTTTGTCTGTGTTCACATCTGATGAAAATGCTTCTTTTTTTGTTGTATAAATAAATATTTCATAATCTGTCGAAACTGAATGTACATATGACAGCGTAACATAATTGGTATGTTCACGTACGCACAATAAACAGTACAAAACAACGAAAATTTACGTAAGTTGGTCCTGTATGCCAAAAATATGGGTTTTATGTCAAACGAGCGCTCTCTCGAGGGAGTTAAAAATGTGCTTAGCCTTTTTATTGTAACACAAGTGGTGGGCTGTGGGTAGTTTGTTATTGTTCTGTCAAATCAATTGATGTATATCAATACACTCATTGGAAACTAGTGTATATGTAGTAAATCAAACAAATGTATGCGAGATGTCAGATTTGACATTTCATAAATGACATAATTTACACAATTGGTCTAACTGCGTTCTAGTACGTTCTTGAGATTTTGCCTCTCTCTCAGAAATTTTTACCTTCACTCCGTGACAGACTTCCCAATATGGTGCAGAATGTACTGGAGCAGCCTTAATCAGAAATGAAGTATGATAGAGATGCCCAACTTCACAGCTGATTGACCCCTAGTCCATCGACGAATTTCTGAGGCTTTTAATAGTTATTCACGAAATACCCTAAATGCCGTTCTCTGAGTGGTCAATTTGGCTTTAGAAAAACAATATAAAAAATGGTTGTCAAAAATTTTATGGGGCAAGAGAGGTAGAAGTTGGGCATCTCTATCATACTTCATTTCAGGACCTGTCCTTAAACGCTTCGAATCGCTTGCACAGTTGAATCAGTTGTAATCTGCTCTAAAATGTGAACTCGCGACCATATTAGTGTGATTTTTTTTTATTTCGGCTTTGTTTCTGTTTTTGTTTGCTTGCAAAGTCTGACGGTTTTAAAAGGGAGGAGTTGAAGGTAAAATGTTAATATGGTGCTATCTCAGACCAAATTCGTGTGAGTTACTCCCGCACGTGCTCATTTTTTTAATTTTTTTTTTATTTTTTTTGCTCCTTTGTGCCTTGTGCTGTGTGGAGTTCTTGTACTATTTGCGTACAGCTAAAAGCTATGGCTCCTTCGAAGCAAAAGCGGATTCTTTACAATCTTTCAACATTTCCTCAGGAGAAATGGAAGAAAATTAGAAACTGGTTACTCAGAATGAGGACTATCGCAGAAGTATGGGGTCCCAAAATCCACAATAACCTTAAGATCCGCAGAGATGCCTCAAATCGAAACTGTCCCCTTGGAATGGCTTCAGAAACATCTCAAACCTAGTCAAGAAATCGAGCAACTCATTTTAACAGTCAGTTTATTATATTTTTAATGCTGGGTGGCGACGAGTGGCTTTAAAAGTTTTGAGAGTATTAAGGGTAACCCAACGCACGGGTAAATTCTCTTGCTCCTGAACACAAATATAAAATGCCGATATATTGGAAACTTCTTTCGGGGAAAACTCTTGTGTGGAAGGACCATGCAACTACTTTGGGACCATCAACTGCCCTAGTCGCACACAAATAAACCTCTCATAGTGGGGAAGGCCAAAAATCCCAGGTCTTCTGGATTTAATGTGCCTTTGCTGTACAAGTCTAGCAAAATGACTGGAGTACAAAAGACATGCTTACATCAAAAACTGAGTTTTCATTTCATTTAATGCCTTTTTCCACAAAAAGAAGTGTTTCTTTTTTTCTACTCGATAATATGAATCTCTCTAAAATATGAACTGGCCATGCTTTAATTAGTTCAAATTATCTAGATTCTACTGTACTACGCTCATGCCACCTGATCAGTATGAGTAGGCAGAATCTCAGAGCCCTGGTGAACACATTGGTGTTATAACCGGAAACTGCACCATCGCTCCTCACGCCCCCGGATTAGGCATCCCATACAATGACTTCTGCGGAAGCTACAGAGATAAAGAGGTGGAAGAAACTATCGTGCAACTTTTATGCACTGCAGCAAGCTCTCCTTCTCTATACTTCAACGACTTGACAGAACTGAGCAGCACTAGTATCAGTCATCTGCGTCGCTTCATTAAAAGCTCAAAAAGGTTTGCGGAATATGATCAACTGGATCCTCGTTGTAATACAATTGACCTACTTTGGCCTAAGTTGGACTGCTAGCCATGGCTGTCAGTCACTCTAACTTAACCTAAGTTGTAGTTCAACAACATAACCAAACCTACTTTAATTGGCCACGCTGGAAAACCTAACTATGTTTTAAAATCCAATCCATGGTGTAAGCACTCGTTACTTTTCCTAGACCATTTCCTAGACCTTCTAACCATACTATGCCGAGCACCTCTTCCAAGTCAACGAACGAAACAGCCGTGCATTATTTATAGCTTTCATTTCATTTAATGTCAGACGAAAGACTGTTCTCGAAGTCCTCAACCCTGCTTATGCACGGAAGAAGACTTATAGACTTAATGCTTGTCGGAATAGGAGTGTCCTTGCCTAGGGATATGTGGGGAAACACAACTGTTTGTCAGTAAGCCACGTCAAGCAGTGTATTTCGCTTCAGAGGGTAGGTAGCACGGCATAATAATCCGTCCAGATATTATATAACCGGCTCCCACTGACTTGTTCTTCTTCAGTGAGTTCAAGATACCCTGGAGATATTTCTATGTACTCGATAGATAAAGCACTGCTCATCTTTAGAGGCGGCGAAAGGCCATCTTGTCGTCATTTAGCCTGGTGAAGCCCAGGACCTCGGATCGCCATGGACTGTAAATTCAAGTGGCGCTTAGCAGCGCTGTTTCCAACTCGTGAGTTCGTCTGTTTTCTTCATTGACCGCGTACACTTGGTGGAACTCCGCTGCTACCACAATCTCTCGGAGATCCTCAGCTACGAAGCTGTTATTGGCTTGAAGTCGACACATTGCTTACCCACAACGTCATGGCGAAATTGCTAGAAACATGCAAAACACAATGTTAAAGCTGACTAGAGATCGCTCTAGCTGGACAGGTGTGTTGCTTGAAGTTCAGTGCTAGGGCCACGCAATGAAAGAGAATGATCGGACAAAAAGTAAGTTCCGATGTCTTCGCTGTCTACTCAAGTCAAGTGAAGAACTTATTGGAATATTTTGTTTGCTGGTTACCTTTCAAACCTCTTTTCTCGCCTCCTCCCAACACGACAAGTCACTCGAGTCACATTTATGTGACGCATCGGACAACAGTTCACGAGAGAGACAAAATGCAAGCACACATCCTCTGCCCAGAATCCATCCGTAAGAATATACCCAAAAATTAATTACTCTAATGGCATTTGGAATTTATCACATCCCCGAGCCACACATGCTTCTTATTTATTGCGGCAGTCTGCTCCGCTCGCGCTCACCCTGACTAAACAGATCTGTTGTGCTCATAAATTTCGAGGATTCAACTGTTGTACATCTTCTTCAAATTTTCCGAAAGTTGGGTTGCCGCAAAAGTACAGCGAACCCAACCTGGGCGGCAGCGGGCGTGGAGTCCTGGAGAATGGAGAGATTATTACACAATTATGTGATCCTGCGGTACGCAAACACTCCCCATCCCCGTCGACCCCACATGTAGTGAGTAATTCGATGCACATGCTGCCACGTCGAAGGACAACCGCAAGCGGAGCCATTTTTAATCCTTTCACACAAATTATTTAACTTTTCCAGTTGTGTCGCCCGGGAGGAGGGTGGCAAGCAGTCTGTCGACTTCTTACCGCGTCTGTGTTTCGACAAGAGTCTCGGTGTGAGTGGGGGACAATCTTAATTAAGTGCCGGAGGGATGCCGCCATTCGACAGGAAATTGAGGACCCTCATGTGTGATTAATGCTCCCGGGGAAGTATAGTTTTGATTTATTTTTTGTCAAGGGTGATGGCGATGGTGGGGGTGTGTGTGTTTTTTTTTTCTAGTAAAAAACTCGAAATTAATGAGAAACTTCTTGACACAGGACCACCAGCGGAATGCCAGTCAAGCGGGGTCCACAGACAGTTTGTGTCTGTCTGGCGGAAAGCTATCAATCAATCGAAATGCATTGAACGCTCCCACCCCGGGCGTTGTCTACTCGCACATTCATTAGGGGTTGTCAAACATCTAGTCAGTGAGGGTGTGCCCGGTTCGTTTGCATTGCGCAAGGTGAAAGGTGGCAATCCGTGCTGCGGGGGTGTTATTTTTGTTTTCTGGTGGGAATGCATTTATCATCCGTTAAATGGATGTGCATTGAACAACCAGACCGAGAGGCGATTGGGTGATGTCCCTTTTGGCGAAACTGTAATTAGTTTTGACACATAACAAGGTGACAGCGATTACAAATGACAAACAGCTCTGCGGGGCTCTGATAAATGACTGAGTTGAGGTATTCTGTGTGTGAACATACAAAGAGTCTGTAAAAAGGGGGCTCTGCTGAAGGCCAGAGTCCAGTCTAGTGGACAGAAGTGCTGCCTTAAATGCGGGATGTCGTGGTCGATTTGTATAGTTCAAACAGAAAGTGGACCCATACTCACACTGAACCGAATTCTAGCTAATAACGTTGATCGACTCCAAAGAAAACTCCAAAAAGGGAAGTGAAAGAAAAGCATGTTTTGAAATATTCAGAATCGCGAAGGTAGTACGACTTCCACAGCACAGGGTGCCCCGCTTTTGACGGCATCTCTTTGCAAAATCTCGGCGAAGAGACATCGTTCCCGACCAACAGTTTGGGAAATACTCCGACATTCCGAGACAATTAAATGCAGACACCGTCGATTCTCAACTACAATCGCGAAATAAGGTCAATCCATGAAGCCCGCTAACGACGTCGCATTAACAAGCCTCCACTCCCGATAATGACATCCTAATCGGCATCAGAGCACCTCTAGTATTGTACCGCGGCAAAGGCAACACAGTCTCTCGTGAACCAACCATCCCCATCCCACGAGCTACAAATGGATCCAACGAACAATAACCACTCTGCGTACACTCATCGCATTATCCTCTCGATTCTGGAAAGATGAACGGATTCACTTGAGACATCAAGAACTAGGCTGCCATCCAGCGACGACACCAACAACGACCATCATTGTGTCCTTCCGCACAATTGCGACAAGCAACATCAAGGAGTGAAGGCATACAGAAAACCGCCCCATTTACCTCCCCACCACCGCACCCCCCCAAGAACGCATTGTGGGAGGAGGACAATACCGAAAGACGAAATCACTTAGCCCTAATGGTGCTCCAGCGTCGCCGTTGTATTTGTGAACACATGAGAGGTGAGAATGAATGACTTCGGATTTCTTTTTTTCTCCACGAGGACGGATACGGAATACGCTCGTCGAAATGGGTGTGGGTGGACATGCGCACCTTCTGGTCGACCCAATTAGGTTTAAATGCCATTAGGAGACTTTAGTCTCTCGCTCTCCCTGAACGCCAATTGAGTCGAGACAATTAACTATAGACATGTGTGAAAACGCCCACTTTTCGATTGTGTTTCTCTGTGTTTCTTTTTACTTTTTGCTCTAAGTGCCTTTTGTTCGGGTTCACTTGGGTGGGTGGGTGGGTTGCGGTGGAGTGGAGGTTGCTGAGTGACTCCTGAGTTTAATTGCAGTGCAGCGCAATGAATTTCTAAAGCAGTCAGTAAGGTTGCTCTACATTTTGCCCGTCTTTATGGTTACAATGGTGCAATGCCGTGCGGTGGATGAGTTTTGTCAGTGGTGGCGCTTCCAAGGCGACTTCAGGTGACATTTCCTGGCTTCTTCTGTGGAACTGCACTTTGTTGTGGATTCAAAGCATGTGTGCACGGGGGAGGGAACGTAATGCAGGCAATTTAAGATAACGGGATGGTGTTGGAGGGAAGGGCTCATTTCAATATTTTACGGGAAATTGATTTCTGCAGTTTGAGAGAAATTGGGTTTTAGGTGACATCAACTGTTTAGTTTTGCTGAAGGCAAATGTGACTAGTTCGATGTAATAGAACAGCAGTTGGAGCCATCAGATTTTTCATGTCAACTAAGATTTAGACAAAACATGGGCCCTCGTAAAATGTGTGTGTGTGCGCATTTTTTATGAGTCGCACTCATCTTTTGTTACTGTTGACTATGCCGAAATGGCTGTGGTTTGAAGGCAATTGGACGATGTGTCTTTAAAGATCCTGCGGTCATCGAGTTAAAAGTGTTGAGGGACACAAGAACCGATCAGGTACACAGAACATGATTAAATGTCTCATCAAGCAATGCATGAAATCGTTATTTAAGGCGCCGAGTCAACAATAAAGTAAAGGGTGGGCCGATTTTAAGGGCCGATGTTGATTTTGAATAAAACATAAATTATTTACGAAATTATTGTCATTTCTTTTTATTATGATAATATTGGTATGGTTCAATTATGAACGGAACAAAACATCGGCCAAATGGCAGCCGCGACCTCGGCGGCACACCTCCATCTGATGGTCCAAATTTTCGATGACGCTGAAGCATAATTGAGGTTCTATACCGATAATGTGCCGAATTATCTCATCCTTTAGCCCTTGAATTGTTGCTGGCTTAACGACGTACACCTTTTCTTTCAAATAACCCCAAAGAAAAAAATCCAACGGTGTCAAATCACATGGTCTTGGCGGCCAATTGACATCGCCATCACGTGAGATAACACGGTCAACGAATTTGAGTCATTGTTTCGTTAGCTTTGTAGCAAGTGGCACCGTCCTGTTGAAACCACATATCGTCCACATTCATATCCTCCAATTCGGGCCATAAAAAGTTCGTTATCATTTCACGATAGCGAACACCATTCACGGTAACTGCCTGACCGGCCTCATTTTGGAAAAAATACGGCCCGATGATGCCGCCAGCCCATAAACCGCACCAAACAGTCACTCATTGTGCATTGGTGCATTGGTTTGTCGACACTCATTAGCCCAAATGCGGCAATTCTGCTTATTGACGAATCCACTGAGGTGAAAATGTGCCTCATCACTGAAGATGATTTTCTTCGAAAATAGATCACCCACTGTTGCCATTTCTTGCCACCATTCTGACCATTGACGACGCTTGAAATGGTCAAGAGGCTTTAGTTCTTGAGTCAATTGCAGCTCGTAAGCGTGTAAATGCAAGTCTTTATGCATGATGTTCATCAACGACGAGCGTGAGAGGTGCAGCATAGTGTGCTCTTCAGCCACACTATCGCGAACAGCAGCAATATTTTCTGAAGTACGAGCTGTACGAGCATGCACTGGTGTTTTCACATCTCCTACAGACCCGGTTTGCTCAATTTTTTTTTATTGTACGCACATTTTGACGGTTAAATTGACCGAAAAAATGACGAAGCGCACGATATGCATTTTCATTTGACCGCCCATTTTCATAATAAGCCTGAATAACTTTAACGCGTTGCTCGATTGTGTATCTTTCCATGATTCAAATTGAGTGAGTCTGAAATTGAAAATGTCAAATGAAATGCAGAAAAAAACTTGACGTTTAGGTGCGGTTCACATTCAACATCGGCCCATTATTCAGTGATGACACCCATAGCCACGCTGAGCTTATGTGATGTATTCACGACCATGGTAAAAGTGTACATGCCAACCTCCATCGTGTACTGGCAAGGGTAGGCGAGTAATAAGTAGCTTAGATGCACTCAGGCCAAAGTAAGCCCGTTGTACTGCCACGTGGGTTTACACATAAGAGGGGTTGGAGCGGCGTGATTGTTACGACAACCAGCCAGATCTATCAGTGAAGCCCATTAGCGATTTGAATGGTGTTTCTCTCAGATCGCTTAGGTTATCAAGGAAGCAGGAGCTTAGGGGCGAGTGTAAGGCAGCTGGCGAGATGGTGTTGCTCACTTTCTTCCTCTTCTTCATCTCAACAGCTTCTGCAGAAATCAGTAGCAAATAGTCTTAGTCTTAGTGTGGACCCAGTCCGGTGTTTATTCCCACTGCGAGTGCTGATATTGGATCTTTTAAGGAGATCAGACTATCAGATCTCTTAGGGTCGAGACTAGGCCAGATTTGCTTGGTAATTTGGCAAGTATTGCCTGGTATTGACTTTTAGGTAGATAGGTAGGGTGACTGCCTGATTATAAGGAAATAATGCTCACTGAGACCATCTGGTCCATTATGCCGTCACCTTCGGCTTAGTGGCCACAATCCAATTTATTCTTTGACCTAGTATAGCTCCCTCTTGGGATTTGCTGATCATGTGATTTCGTCGGACCATTTTTATAGCCATTTAGTGGCTTTAAGGAATTGTAGAATACCTCCTGGATCTATGTTGCTCAGATCCTCAAGGTGATTGAAGTAGAATTCACCTAGCAGTCTTCTTCCTGCTTTCGCAAGTGCAGGTCATGTTCCGAGGTAGTGTAGCACGGTTTCCTCTTCATCTTCATCCATGCCGCTTCTGCAGAAGTCATTGTAAGGTGCCCCAAGTCTTCTGGCATGTTTGCCTATGAGGCAGTAGCCAGTGAGCACCCTTATTACTTTACTGGAATGAGCTTACTGATATTTTACTGATTACCATAGGAGGTAATCAGTCCTTCCTTGATTTAGCAAAGGCCAGATCGCTTTCGATAATCTGCAAGTATCAAGCTCCGACTATTTGCGGTTTGTATAGTTTTTCGCAATCGTCATCAATCGCTCCTGGTCCGGTGCCACTGGCATACCCGACCGCCACAATTTTGCCATAGGTGTCCATGGGAGGGAGATGTAGTGTGGTGGCTGTGGGTGTGGTTCTTAGTGCCCCTGTTATACAGATGCATGCTGATCTCTGTATACTGTTTATCTTGGTAAGATTTTGTTTTACTTTTAGTGCCGTGCACCAGACTAGGACGTCATACATCTATATTGGCCTTACTATGGCGGTGTATAGCCAATGTGTTACCTTTGGTCTAATTCCCCATTTATGGCCGAGTTACTGTCAAGTGTAGCATCTAGGTATTTGTCATGACCTGTGAAAGTCAGTTCTTTAACTTTTAGCTTCGGTTGGATTTCGGCTAGGGAATTTTTCTGTGACGGCAAGTGTGATATCATCCGCATGCGCAATGGGCTTACACCCGATCGAACTTAGTCTTTTAAGTAGACCATCAACTACTTTGATCCAGAGTATAGGACACCTCCTTGCAGTTTGCTAATTGGGATTCAATTCTTCTTTAGTTCAGGACGTTGTTTATCCATTCTTTGATGCTGATTTTAACGCCGAGTTTTCTTATGGCGTTGTCTATCGCCTTGAATCTTATGTATTGGTCTATAATATAACTTTTCGTGCGGTTCGCTAAGAGATGGCGTAATTTTTTTTTATATGAAACATATTGCTTCCACGAAAAACACGTCGTTGAGTTTCTTTCAAGCAATCAATTCAACACTTATATAATAAAATGCAACTAAAAGACTACCCCACTCCTAAGCATGATCAAACTTTAACATGTTTTGTCTCAAGGCACCTTTTTGTGATTTTCTAAATTCAAGAATACTCTCTAGCAGCCAACGTTGATGTGAAACGACATGGCATATTTTGGCAATGAAAAATATGGGGGGATTGTTGTTCAGATTGTGTTTGTGATGTTGGTCAAGTGGAGAAGATGTAAGCAAAATAGATGTTTTCAATACGTCTTATAAAAACATTACATAGTTGCAAAAGCACTAACGAGGTCCCTTCTGCACATTCTAAATTCGTCACCGACTTTTCAATGTATGTACAAGGGTGTTAGGTAATGGACATGCTATACATGTGTGAGAATGGGTGGGAAATAGAGTTGTGATAAACAGTTCCGACGACGGAACGGACATGGAACGATTCTTTTCGCAGTCGGAAGTGGTTTCCGGAGATATTTCCGCGGATGTTGGACTTTGTAGATGCCTTTTTGAGGAATCGTACAAGTCCGCTTAACAGTATATGTAGCTCATGTTTCGACCGATTGACTAAGAGTAATTTGTTGTTGATGTTACCCCTAGTTCCAGATAGTATGTATGTACTTCGATTGACATGTTCAAAACATGTATTGTATGCAGTTTGATTTGTGAGTGGCTGTGGAGTATAATTATGCTCAGCTCAAATTTGATGTTTTAATGGACTACATGTCCATTTGCGTATGCTACATGTCTATGTCCGCACATCGTTTCAACTCAGGTGCGCATAAACATGTGCGTTTGCTTGTGTGTGCCATGTGTGGCTTCTGTAGAAATCGTTTATATAAATCGCCACACATTTCCTTTTTTCTTTTCTTCATACCGCTGAGAATTTGGAACTACATGGAGTATGGACATGGATGTACAAATACCTATAAACGGAAATGTTTCCGACAGATGATATAGTTCCGCGAGCTATACTAGTCCGGAACGACACAATTCTAGTGGCAAACTTACAATATAGAAAATTGAGATCTCAAGGGCGTAAAAAACTCTCCTATGTAAAGCAGCCCCTGTCTGACGCATTCCGCAACGAAAATGAGAAAAAATATATCTTGACTTCCACCTACCACTGCATGCGCTTATTCTCTTATTCGTTTTGGGAAATTTCCTTCCCACTTCTTGGAAGCTTTGAGAACGACTCCCACCGATGCACACTTATAACCATAATAAATCCTTAATATTCTCGGCCAGGAATTAGCAACCAACTGTGCAATCCGATTAATTCGGACATTTCTTAGCAGAACAAGGACTTACCTTTATTAATTTGGACTACATCTCACTTGTATAGTTCTCAGAGAAAAGCTTTGAAACTCTGATTCTATTATCATCTACTACTGCTCTCTTCAAACGGATTTATTGTGTTCGGTAGCGTTGTCCATTGATGGTTTCACCCGGTTTAAGCTTATAACACAGCACACCCTTCTGATCCCACCAAATACAGAGCATTACCTTTGCGCCATGGATATTCGGCTTTGCCATTGATTTGGCTGGCTTACAAGCCAAAATCACCACTTTCAAATCGTGCAAACCACTTTTGGCACATACGCATCTTCAGCTAGCGCATGTTCACCATAAACTTCCACCAAAATACGATGACTTTCGGCAGCAGTTTTCTTCATATTAAAGTAATGAAGAAGAACTCCGCGTAAAAACACTTTTTCAGGCACAAAGTTCGACATATTTGAGTGAAAAAGAAAAAATTGTTGCTTACGCTTCAAATGAACGACATATACTGAAATAGCGTACAATGACAGTGGCTTTCCAACGCATGTTACAATGGAATAATACAAGTTACGCCATCTCTTAGCAAACCGCACGAATAAGTTATAGACCAAATATGTTTTGTATTAACATCTTTAGAATTCCTTAAACTGGACATTCGCCGTTCTCCTATATATCTTGTATGTAATTTTGGAACTGTGGCCGCCAAACTCTCATTATTTTGGAGACATTGTGACGTTTTACTGAGGTCCTCCATTTTTACTAACACTTTACTTCACTATCGGCTGCCAAATTGTTTTTTTTTCAGTATTGCCAACAATTTTCTGCACAAGTGGCGCAAATTTAAACCTTGCTTTCATTTTCAGACAGTCTTTCTATCTCTTTTCCTTTTTTTATAATTTGGGCGCACAAGGGATTGTTAATACCGATGTCCGGGTGGAAGACACAGCACGGACCGAAGGTGTAGATGGAGAAAGGGAGAGGAGGTACCTGTGCCCATTTTAAATATCTGCGGATTGTATTCTGGGGGAAATATTGGGCTGGGAAGAGCATTCCATATTCATGTCGTGCGGCTGATGGACGAGTCTCTAAATTTAATTGTGCGTCCGTAAGTAGGCTTAAGGGTTTGGTAATGTACATTAAATTTGTCCGGGAGTGAAATTCCTCATAAACTAATTGTTGCTGTTAATGCCACACGTAGAGAAAGTGATTCGAAATCCAAAGCAGTGAAAGGCAGGCTTTTCTTCGGATTGACTCTCTGAAGAATGGCCAAAATTATGTTTCAATATTTGGCTGCTGCACCAATAAAATAAAGTTGAACATTAAGTTAAAACAGTTTCGCTAGTGCCGAGTTTGTACTCTTGCATGCATGCACAGATCGTGTGTGACCACCACAAGGAAAAGAAGAAGGACATCCGATTCAATCTTCAGTCTCCACACTGCCATACTGCCAAAAGAAAGTCTGGTTATGTTTCATAGCCAAAGCTACGACAGATGCCAAATAGATGGATGACATGACATGAAGAAAAAATGTCATATCCTTGAAGTTTTGTCCCCACTCTCAGCTAGACAGCGATCTCCTTTGATGTGACATCATCATCCTGGCCCTTCTGTAACCACTGGTTGAGTTTCTGGTCTACCCCATAATATTAAGAAGAAGCAGAATTGTTCACATTAATTTACTTTAATATTTCAATAAATTCTACACAGTCTTGAGAGATATGATGAACGAGCCACCAACGTGATATTAGTCTTTTTTAAAAAGTGGGTCTACGGTGGTTAAGGTGCTACCCTACTACACGGCTCAGTTAGAAGTATTTCCAAGGAGCTCGTAGAAGTAAGCATGGTCACTGAGCAAAGCCCTATTATGACTCATTGCGTGGTCACAAATTTTCTTAAGAAATTCATCTCATATCCACTCGGGGTCCAAGATTCCGCAGATGCCGAATTCTGGCCGCAACATGTCGTGTCGTCAATTTAGGGTCGTAGTGAATTCTATGTATTATACCCGATTTTAGTTTGAGACGACTAGACTGTCATGGTCGTGTGTGACTCTGATATATGATATTTTAGGTAGGTGTTGCGACGCCAAGAGCAGAAAGTCGTTTTAGATCGGTTTCGAACTTTACCGACTGAGAAGGATTATCCAATAATTCATTAACCGGGTACCCATACCAGGTGTGTGGCTCTGTATGGTGTCAGGGATCAGAACCCCAGAGAGTGGACAGATGGCGTGTACTCACATCTTGTAGAAGACAACGTGAGGGGCGAGAGGATGGCATGCAGAAGAAATGGCTAACATGCAAAAAATTTAATATCCTTGAAGTTTCGCCCCACACTCAGCTAGACAGCGATCTCCTTTGATGTGACACCATCATCCTGGTCCTGTTGTAACCAATGGCACCACCATCCATCACCGCGTCGTCATGTCTCCTTAACTCGTTTCCATATCACATCACCACGAGGAGCACAAGCAAAAAGGACCGAAAACGTACAAAGAGAAGCAGGAAATCTGAACGGAGTCCTTCGTGTATGTTGAAAGTATTTTTTTTTTTCGCAGCGACGACTCTTCGATAGCACTCTCCTAGTGAAATGGACCGCCCGCTGTCCATTTACATATTAAGTCGCTGTGCTGGGCCAGCACAAAACCAGGTCCATTTCAGCATTTTGTGTGTTGTATTGTTGGTGTATTGTTGGTTCTATTAACATGTCCATTAGCGTTATTATGCTCACACAAAGCCCGGGGGGAGGGCCACGTGGTCAGGATTTGGCGGTCTGCATCCATTGTTCCGGCCTGCATTCATATCCATATTTTCGGCTGCAATTACCGTGATGGACGAGAACTATTCTCGTGAATGGTCATTGTTTCGTGGACAATGCGGTGCATCTCGAAGAATTTCTTCCAATATCGCCGTCGAAGCAGCACTCGCACTCTCAAGTGAAGCCCATTGCATTGCAATTACATTGACAATGGCTGAGAGGTTCACATGCAAATTGAATGAATCATCTCGAGGGACCCTCGACATCTTGCGGCTTCCCGTCCACTCCCCCACGTCGTCGCACATCAATTAAGCGTTGACATTTCATCAGGAAAGAACTCTTCCTAGTTGTCCCATTGAAGTCTGTGCTGCCTGTGCGCTGGCATCCCCCTGATGGAGTGACGTTTTTAATGAAATGCAAACACACGGCCTGCCACACACATACTCACAAGAGACCTCGCCCCACACCCACCGCACAAGCGAGTTTCGAACATTGTCAACAAACATCACCGGGAACAAGGACGACACCGTCAAGTCAAACAAACATGTAACAAGTAAACAACAAACAACCACAACAAGCCACTTGTCTCCCCAACCACCACCACCGCCACTCACGTGCGGTTTAGAGGTGGGCGATGTGTGAGTTTATAATTAAAAATTCAAAAGCTTCGCTTGTTTACACGCTCTTTTGCAACCGTCGCTCGTCACTCGTCGGCATCCCACCAGTCACGGGGGTGAATTGATTTTTACCGTTGACTTAGTTTGTCGGATTGATTGGGTAAATGTCATAATGACAGCCGGCGGTGAATGCCGCCCGTCGACCAGACCCCGCTCGCCTGACCTCCGCCGCCGCCAGTGAACACAGTGAAGTCATGTGTAAACAGAGATGAAATAATTTTTGACGGGCGGGCTTTATCTGTGCGTCGGAAGCGTGTCCCAGCCAGGATCTGGTCATATCTGATGGGCCGTCGCATCGGCGGTCGAGGGTGGTTAACTGATAATGAGCCGCAAATGAGTGACATTTGACATTGAGCAAACTTTTGCAGCTCTTTATCGGCATATCTGTCAATAATCCTGTTGAATCCCTGGTTTATCGGCACGCATTGTTGGTTGCTGCATGGATTCATGGACATCCCCGACTGCCTGGATTCCGACATGGACATGACCAACGCGATTATTTACATTCTTCCGTGCGCAGCCGGAGTTAATTAGTGTGACTATCACTATTTGAATTGGCCGTGTTCAGCGAATTAATTCACGAGTGCTCTGCTCGAGTTACAGGTAATTGTCGGTGAGCTCATTATGCACGACCAGAAGCGGATACTGAGTTGAGAATGTGTGTGCGTGACGCTGTTGTTGGCTTTTTCTGACAATTTTTCGTTGAGTGGTCTTTAAATGGGTGTTCATCAGTGACTGTCATCGGGTGATACCAGTTTCGAGAGGTAAAGTGCTTGTAAGAATTCAAGAGCTTTAGGTTGAGAACCTAGGGACTAGATGGGTGGTAAAATGACTTTTTGAGACTCAGACTTGTCAGCCGCTTGTGATACCTCCTATGACTTTACTTGATCACAGATGGCGTTGACGGCGTCGTGATGTTTTTGTAAAATACTGCTCAAAAACTGATTGGAAACTTGAATCTTGAAAGTAATGTACTGTAATAGTTTTGTTTATGTAACTGGATCAACTGAGAGTTTGGATTTTAGTGATCTCTTCCCTTTAGGCTGACAGCACCAGTTCCATTCACGTTTGGGATCGAGTTCTCTGAACCAAGGATTTAAGGTCGGATCACAAGTTCGAATTCAGTTGTTGCTTATGGACATTGTTTTGATGAAGTGCAGGAGCGATCTAAGAATTCTTCACTCCTGGTTTTGGTACATTTTCAAGTCGATTTTAGCCATCATACCATTCATGTTTCAGACAGCTCATTAGTCGTGCCGCTCATTAGTTCTCCCCGGTTCAAACCACGCCCACCCCCGAAGCTACCACTAGGGGGAGCCACCATCAACTGATCAGGCTGAAACCGCACCAAGTTAGTCAGGGCTAGTGTGGCTTCAGAATATAGCCCGCACATCGCTCGCATTTTAATGTCATTTCCATTCAATGGACCACTGTGATTAGAATAGGCGAGTTAACTCCGTCTTGGAAATTCAAAGAATTGAGTTTAGGAATCCCGTCCGACCATCCAATGGTCCTTAGTCACAAATCTAATGTCGCTGTTGGTACTTATTGATACATACGAGAGCTGTTCGATAAGTCGTTGACTTTGATATAAGATGGAGTACGAATTGCGTTGAGACAATTTGTTCTCTCTGGTCATAGCAATCGATTAGATCTGTCATAATCAAGGATCTTTGTACAGTTATTTATTTTTATTTAAAGACTTTTTATTGACACTTTAGTAGTTTACAATAGTTTACTTGCAAAGCTAAATGCTTATCTGCAGGTGGTTGTAATTTGATAGTTACAAAATTTGAAGTGACTTTGAATTACATGTTTTTTAAGCTAACATTACTCCAGCTGCTTTTTTAAATGTGAAGATTATTTCATTAATATTAATATTTCTATTAAAAACCGTTCTATCTCTTTTTTTTTCTTTTTTTAAAATTCGGAATTGCTTTAAGACACTGTGGCAGCGAATTCGTAAATTTGGGGACGGTGCAACGTAGTTCTCGGTCTCCATATAAATTGTATGTTCTCCGAACATCAAGCACCCCTTGGGCACGTCTTCTGGTGTTAAGCGTGTGACTTAATGGCTGCTGGAACCGTGGCTCCATCATGTATTGCAGCAGTGATGTCATCTAGAAAATTGCTTTGACATCTAGAACTTGAAAAGCTGAGTTGAAGTGTCTAACAATTTTTAGACGACGATGTTGTGTGCTTAGTATCTTAACCAGGTGGGATTTTGCTGCGTTTCCCCAGGCCCGAATGCCGTTTCTGATGCGCGATTCTGCTAGTGAGTAATACACCTGCTTAACCTGCTTCTACGTTTGTGTAACACTTAAGATACGAGTACGTCATTGCGAAGACGGTGCTCTTAAGTTGCAGGCGCAGGACGTTGATGTGCTCACGCCAAAAAAAGTTCTCGTCGATGGTAATTCCTAAGTATTTGATACTTCTGACAACTTCGATTTCGTTGCTGTTGGTTGATTGCAGACAGCGGTCAATTCGATGAAAAAATTGGAAGACTTCTGCAGGTGTTGATGGACTGCGAATGTGCATCGCCTTTGTTCATTTCACCATTCGGATATAGAGTTGGATCCGTCCTGTATTATCTGCACAGCTGAATATAAGTTTTGGTGTTTCACCACGATTGTCGTCGGCATACACATAAGCAGTCGATTTGTTCAATAACTTCAGCAGCTCGTTCGTGAAAAGGATGAATAAAATGGGGCTGAAATTTTGAGCCTTGTGGCACACCGCTTTTTTTCTGACTTCCTTTTCAGTACTCAAAGTTCAGTACAAAGTCAGATAACTTTTGAGCCAGTTTGCCAGGACTCCTCTCAACCCCTTTCTGCTGACACTTTTTACGAGCTTTTCATGTGTCAAATGATCGATTGCTTTGCTGAAGTGGATAAATACGTGATGACTATGCTATGACTTGTTAAGGCCCGCATTGACGACATTTGTAAACTCCCCCAGCAGTGATTCAGGTGTAGTATTTTATGTTTCAATTGACACGATTAACAAGTACTTCTTCCAGGCATTTTTCAACAGCGGGTAGGATTGCAATCGGCCTGTAGTTCCCTGATGCGCTTTTTACCCCTCCCTTGTAAATTGGGCGAATTATCGACCTTTTCATCAGCCTTGGGACATGACATTGACACATAATGCAGTTATGTAGTATAATGAAGGTTGGTGAGTTAGCTATACACACACGAGTGAATAAAAGAGAAGTTGAAACGTTTTACACTCAATTCAAGTAAAATTTTAGGGCGCATAGCAACATTTGATGAACTCTAGATACACTTATTTTCGTGATACGATCCGGGTGGAACTAGGCCTCAACAAACAAGCATCTCCAACTAGCGCGATCTCTACTTAGCTGTCCCCAGATCTGCACTGCAAGGCGGATGGGATCGTTTTCCACATGGGTGCGAGATCTTAGACGCGGGCGTCCTCTGTTGCTTTGGCCCACAGGCTCGGAGTCGAATACTCTTCGGGCCGGTGTTGAATTCTCCATACGCTCTGGCCCAGCCACCATTGCTCTATAGACACCTGGCTGGGCTCGTGTCGTTGTACAGCCGGTTAAGTCCGTGATTGATCTCCTCTAAATGCCGTCAGCACAAACAGGAAAAAAAACATCGCACACAGAAATCTTCTCGTGAAGAGACCAAGGACCTTTTCTCGATATACGTGTACGTGGAAAGTGGCACTGGGAAAGGAGTCTAAATGAATTCTAGAAAAAGTGCCTAATTCCATTGTCGCCGTTTGTGAAATAATCGCCCATAAAAACAATGCTTCCCACAATTATTTTTTATGTGTCATCGATAACACTGGTCTACATTGAAAACGTATTCTGAATAATTCTAACAATTTTTTGCTGTGTGAGCATGGGTGGCTGAATACGAGTTGGTAAGCAAAAGTTATTTTTAGCCAGTTTAATTTTTCCCGATAGCCGATATTTTCCGAATTCAATGACTCTCCCCTCATTGAACAAGATAATGCTGATATTTACTCAGCTAGTGGGAATCAAATGGTAAGGATATTGTGTTTGGATGCTTTGTTACATAACACACATAATTTACCTTCCATTCCTATTGACCATGTAGTTCATATGAAAGAGCCCTATGAAATTTTGAAAACCCCTCTGCTGCAGATTTACTATGATGAACACCAATGGAATGGAAGCTTTCTTGCTTGGCCTACAATTAGGCAATACGAAACTTTGTTGTTTTATTTGCGAATGGCATAGTCGTGACAGAGAAGGGAGTTATAAAAAAATGGTATGGCCTAGTCGTCAATCTCCCTAAAATTATAAATGTGCCTTTCTGCTTAATCTTCTTTTTTTTTTAGTCTTTCCTGACAGACTTCATTCATTTATTATGTGCCAAGAAAACTTTTAAAAAAATACTTGGCTAAACGTAACTTAACTACTTAACCTACCTTATCCTACTTACCCTAACAGAAAACTTAAGACTATCTTAACTATGTCCGTAACAGTACGGACGCGTGCACCAGGCCGTATATGTTATGTATATGCTTAGCATATATAGTTTATACGCCTTGGTGCACATTTTTGTTTTTGTATTTTTCTTTTTATAATTCTTTTTTTTTTGGATTTTTTGTTTTTTTTTTTTTGGCTACCTTAAAACCTATATAAGCTGGCCACCATGCTCAACTACCGGGTCCTTTAAAAAGGCCAGCAGTGGCGGAGACTGGTTTTGGTGTAACGACCAGTAAAATTGCCGATCTTTGGCAAACTGCTTCCTATCTCGAGCGGGGATCGCTCGGCTGAACCGAAGAAGATCCTCGTGGGGGCGAGCGACATCCGGTTCGTATTGGAGTCGCCTGTCCACTGTTCGGCGTACGACATGGAAAATTAAAGGGCATCCGTCTGTATCCTGTATTAGGCCAATTGTGTCTAAATAGAGGAATGCATCGGGAGGAGCCGTTAAGATGCACCCTTTCATGGTACATAATATTGGAGTAGTAAGCCCCGAAGATCCCGGATCCATCTGGGAAGGACTCACGTTGAACCACAATGGACAACCGTACGCCATGATTGGCCTGATAAGAGCCATGTAGCAGATTACCTTGACCCTGGTATCAAGTTGGCTACTGAAAAATAACCTCCTTGCCGCAGCAAAGGCCTTTCTGGCTTTCGTCAGAGCAATATCTATATAGTTGTCAAAATACAGATATTGATCCAACCAAATGCCAAGATATCTGACTACACTTTTCACATCTAACAGCCGTCCCTGTGGGTCCAAAATGACGAACTTACGCCAGTTTGTGCATGTATCCCATGATGCCATGTACAACGGGGTTCTGAAAAGGATAGTTTCACACTTCAGGAAGTTGATAATCAACTTCCATTCGTCGCAAAATCGCTGAATTTGTTCGAAGTCACGTTGCAACAAGATATTTATTACTTCGACCTTCGGACCTGATATGTACGCCACTAAATCGTCGGCGTACGCAATTAAGTGCGGCATTGATCCTATAAGATCTGCAGTGAATATTGAAAACAAGATCGGCAAAACAACACATCCCTGTTGCAGACCGTTTTTGATGTCAAAGACCGTGGAAGAAGTTACCTGGCCACTTTTCACGACGAACTTTCTACCTGTTATCATGTCATAGATCATGTATAGCAAATGGTTTACTTATACCTAGCCTGACTAGCTTGAGGAACAGGCCCTCCAGACAAACGGTATCGAACGATTTCTCCAAGTCAATCAGGCAAGCACCCGTGCATTGTTTTTTGTCTTTATTTCAATGAATGTCGGACACCAGTTTAGACGCAGCATGTATGGTTCCATGTCCCGCCCTGAATCCGAATTGGTTGTCCGGTATGATATTATTTTCCTCAACCCATTGTTTCAGAACTCGAATGACAATCTTTTCAAAAACCTTGCCTATGCAAGGAAGAAGATTGATCGACCGAAGGTTCGTCGGGATTGATCTGTCTTTGTGCCGTTTAGGGACTGGTTGCGCCACAGCTGTTTTCCAATGTTTTGTTAATTAACTAATACATTGTTAAACAAAAATATATATTACTCTCCATTCGTGAGGTTTGCTAAGAGATGGCGTAACTTGTATTATTCCATCGTATTGTTCCATTGGAACATGCGTTGGAAAGCTACTGTCACGTTAATGTGGTACTCAAACTGTTGTCACTCAAATATGTCGAACTGTGTGCCTGAAAAAGTGTTTTTGCGGGGAGTTCTTCTCCATTAATTTAATATGAAGAAAACTGTTGCCGAAAGTCATCATACGAGGGGCGTTCATATATTCTCGGTATCGGGGTGAAGCTGTGGTTGTATATATAAATTGACTTATTTATCAAGTAATGCTATTATTTTAGTGCATTCATGTAAAATTTCATATAAATGTGATCATTAATTCGCGTTTTATCTCTAGTTAAACAGAATCATAATGACAACAGAGACGATGATGGTGAAAATTGAGCATCGCCCTGTAATTAAATTTCTCACTAAGCAAGGAAAAAGTCAAAACAATTCATGAAGAGATGGTGGCTGTTTACCAGGGTTCCGCACCTTCATTATCTACTGTGCAAAAGTGATCAAATCAATTCAAGAGAGGCAGAGAGAGCATTGAAGACGACCCCCGCTCCGGCGCCCCGGCTACTGCTTGTATGGGAGAAAGCATCAAACTTGTTCCTGAGGATGCCCGAATATTTCAATTGGTACCATTCACACCATCCTTCATGACCATCTTAAACTTTCAAAGGTCAGTGCAAGGTGGGTGCCACGAATGCTCACAGCGCCTCAGAAAAAAGTGAGTATCGCATGCTGTAGAGAGCTTTTGGAGATGTGTAGTGAGAACGCGGCCGGTGTTATGGATCGAATTGTTACTGGTGACGAAACATGGGTCCACCACTATGACCCTGAAAGCAAACAAGATTCCATGCAGTGGCATAAAAAAGGAACAGACCCCCCGAAGAAGTTCAAAGTCACTCCGTCTGCCGGGAAGCTCATGGCCACCGTTTTTTGGGACTCAAAGGGAATCTTGCTCATTGAGTGCAAAAAAAAGATGAAACCATCAACGCCACATCCTACGCTTCCACTTTGCAAATTTTGCGGGAGGAAATTAGAAAGAAAAGACGGGGTAAACTCGCAGCGGGTGTGTTGCTTCTTCATGACAACGCTCCTGTTCACACGGCGCGTGTTTCCGAGGCTGCTGCGCGAATTGTGGTTTCGAAGAAATCCAACACCCACCCTATAGTCCAGACCTTGACCCTAGTTATTATTTCTTGTTTCCGGATTTGAAAAAATGTCAAGTCGGCAATAAATAGGTATTTTGCAGAGAAAGAGGCAATTTATTTTTTTGAGGGTTTAAAATAGCGTATCTCAAGATGTAACAAATGCATTGATGTTAGGGGAGATTATATTGAAAAATAAAAACAATTTAAATTGAATTCGCATTTTCCTTCATATCGATATTGAGAATATATTGAACGCCCCTCGTATTTAGGTGGAAGTTTATGGGGAACATGCGCTAGCTGAGCGAACGTGCCAAAAGTGGGCGAGGCGCGAGGTAATGCTCTGTATGTGGTGGGATCAGAAGGGTGTGCTGTATTATGAACTGCTAAAACCGGGTGAAACCATCAATGAGCAACGCTGCCGAACACAATTGATCCGTTTGAAGAGTGCTACCTTACGTGCCCGAAAAACGCCCGGAATATGCGACCAGACGGAAAAAACAGCACGAATTTAGTTATTTACCCAATATGATTATGTTTTAGATCCACACACATTTCTAATATATATTATAGTTATAATTTCGATTTACACAAAACAAAATACATTGCATCCAACACGCAGATAGCAGAGGCGCATGTGTGCAATAGAATCTCGATAATGTTAACTATCCAATAATGTGAACTGAACACGTAATACATTATCTGCTCTAAATTGAGAAGTCGTGGACATTTTTCCTTTTTGAAAATGTATCTCGTCCTTGTTTATTTTTTGTATGCCTACGAAGTCTAACGGTTTTGAATATTGCGCCATCCCAGAGAAGAATCATTGTAAGTTAATCACTCGCGAACACATTTATTTTCGTTTTTTCTAGTGAAGGTTTAATTTTGTTTTTTTTTTGTTTTTCTTTTGTGTTTTGTGTTGTATTGAGTTCTTGTATCGCTTCAATAAATAAACCTGTGCCAACACTGATTCCTTACAAGTAAGGAAAAAAATGAAATTTTGAGAAAATTGAAAACTGGCTACTCGGGGGCAGGTATATAGCAGAAGTCTGGGGTTACAAAATCCAAATCAGAGATGCCTCACATGGAAACTGTCCTCTTTGAATGACGAACAAAATGTGACAATTTCGACCAACTTACTCAGAAATCAAGCAAATTATTTTAACAGTCACTGGAATATTCTAATTTTAATGCTATTGACGGGGGGGCTTCAAATGTGAACGTCATGGAGTGCGAACATTATTATGTGGGGGGTTGTCCGCAAACCATGAAGCTGTAAAGCCCTTTCTGGAAGAATTCCAAGCGTGTCCAAATTCAACCAGGACAGAAATATAATGCCGATGAGACTACTGAATATCGAAAACTTTTTCCGGGTCTGGTGTTGTACAAAAAGGCAACTGCCCTAGGCAAAAAATCTAGAAATTAACATGTGACCATTTTGGGATCATCATCATCGTCAGAAAAAACTCTTATAATTCGACAGTCCAAGAATCTCTTCCTGGGTGTAACGTGCCTGTGTTATATAAGTCAAGGAAAATGCCTATGACAGCAGACATTTTCCTCGACAGGTTTCATAACACTTTAGTTAAGGTTTATGCTAACCTCAAAACTAGTGGTTTCATATTGTTCAATATATTTTTCCAAAAAAAAAGTGTTCCTTTTTCCTATTCGATGTCAATCTCTCTAAAATATGAACTGTCCATGTTTTAATTAGTTCACATTATCGAGATTCTACTGACCAATGTGTGCAAACATACACTCGAGTGGAGTGTGAATGATAGAGAAACGATGTTTGTTCTTTATCCACTTAATTCGTTGGCGCAGCGGGCCTACTTGCCGTGTCTTTGGTATACGTGATGCGACATCTATAGTTGACAAACATTTCGATTGGAATCTCCAGTTTTGCAATTCAGATTGTGATGATTTTTTTGGAAATCAACTTTTTTCACAAACAAACCTACAAAAGAGTACCTCTCCAGCAAAAAAAGAATCATAAAATTCGGCCTTGCCAAGCTCGAGATATAAAAGGACAAACGTATATTATACTCATTGTTGTTTGTAGATACCACTGAACAAATAACAAGTTCATAATTCCAAAACTTCATAAACATTCCACTGAGTGGTAAATCGTGGTCCGTGGTAGAGGGAGAAGGCGTTATTATTTCTGGCTATGTACTGTGACTAAATCATAATCGATCTATAATAGAATTAACTTCACGTGGAGATCATACGTAGATCAAAAACGCTTGCCATAGAATCAGCCTAAATCCCCTCGCATCTCATGATTGTGCAGCGCCATTATGACCTCATGATCATTCAGCATCTGGACACTCATTCGCCATGAAGAGCCGAGAGGTCCTTTGAGCACCGTGACAGTGAAATGAATGAAGACGAAGATAAAGAAGAGAACCATCACCAAATAACATTGATCTCAAGTATGCTCGGGTTTTGTACTCTTGTCCGAATTGTTTGTTTTCGTTTTGTTCACGAGTGCATACGACAGGATACCCGTGAAGAGGACCCCGACACACAAACGACTCTACCCATTCAGGCCCTCAAATTAGCCTTATTTATTGCTGGACAATCATAAACACCTTTCCTCGTGCTAGAGGTGCAACCTCTTCAGCATGCATTGTTGTCTAACTCCGAAGAAATCCTGCGGAAAAAAAAATAATCAGAAAGACAACGAACAAAACAAAACGAAGAAACACACTAACGTCGAAAAATGGGAAACCTCTCCAGCCGCTGAGGCAGCTCGGCGCAGTACACACTCCAGCGCATTCAGGCACATTGCAAAACTATAAATTATCTCGATGAGAACATAAAGCGACCATTGAAATGACCAAATGTTTACACAATTCTCGCCAAAGGACATCATGCTGTGTGGAGTGAGGAAGGAGCACAACACGCACCCAAAGCGGAGCAGAAGGGAACTGGAGAAATAAAAATCCAACAGCTCACAACAAATCCGACTTGGTTGGTCATGTTCAGAAGGATTAATGTACATGTTAAAAGTGGCAGTGTGCGCTTAGAGAAAGAGAGGAAATGAGTCCTCTGTGAACTGGCCAGTTCCTGGACCGGAGAGTCTCCCTCTTTCCCGGGCACACTGTGTTTGTGTGTGCAGTGTGCACTGTGCTGTGTGTTGTCGTCTCTGGGACAATGTTGTCATCCATTTGCTAAAACACAATCGACACAGAGGTGAGCAAGGAGCCACAAAAGGAAGAAAGAGTGCGCGATTAAAAGGCGCAGTTGGTGTTTTGTTATTTAACAGATTGATAACAAGACGAGGAACACAACGCATCCCGGCTCCGGCGTACAGCTACAGGAGGTGAGATGTTGAGCAGGAGCATCCAGGACTTCGGGTTCTTGTCTTGTTCTCCGAGTGACATTGTCCTGCGTTCGTTTGTTTGTTCGTGCGTATGTTTGTGTCCGGGGAATGGCAGAATGTTTTGACATCTGAAATTAATTTATTGCCTGACATTACTGCCGCAGGAGTAGTAGGAAGTTCGGGGATGTGTTGTGCCGCCAGATGAGGGCATACAATTGATTATGTGTCGTGTCCTTTTTCTGTGCGCGTTTGCCGAGTACAAATTGAGTCGAAAGACAGGGAAATATATTGGCTATTCTTCAAATGGAGTACTTACATGTGTTTGTTTATCGGGCGGATGGTTGACAACTCTTTGCAGGGGCGCACGTTGTGTGGGAGGTTTCGAGAACACCAACGGTGATGTAGTTGCTACCGAGCATCTATCAATGTTTGAATTTTTTCTTTGAAGAAAATTAATCCCTTGCACTGTGGTTCTTTGCGATAGACTTTTGCTTGGAACTCCCATTCGCGGAGTTAATGTTCAGTGTCCCAATGATGCGATATGCGAATAAATCAAACGGAATGCTAGTGATAGAGTACTACACACTTGAGACATCGGAATACTGTACAAATAGGTAGATGACCATTTGTCAGCGGGGCTAGTTGATCCACTTTCCACTTGAAGTCACATAAATATCAAATACTATTCAAAAAGCAGCCATGAGACTGGGATCAATGGAAAGAATTGACAATTGATGACTGGGCGCATCAAGAAATTCTGAAAAATTCAAAATATGTGAAATATGAATAATATTGTCTCAAATACGCCAAGTTCAAGTGACTCCCCTTTAGTTGGGGGAAGTTGGGCCAGCGCGTGGTCTAAGTTGGGCCAAGGCTAAAAAGGCTGAATTTATACCAGCATTTTATTCAAAACATAACAATTTACAGAAGTAAGAAATAATAAAATAGGAATCCTAGTCGCTATTGCAGCCACTTCAAATAAAGTCAGAGATAATGGGGGACAGAGATATCTAACTTCTACCTCCCTTCCCACTTGATTTGATCAAAATTTGATCAAACTTGATTTGAACAGTGCATTTTATACGGTGTTGCAATGCTTGGAGGAGCCGGGAACTTTGTAAGAGTATGTTGCAAATGCCAGAGTATGTGTCTCATTCTTTTCAGCTCAATGCTGACATGAACAAGGGGTAAAAATGGCCGAAGTTGGATATCTCTATCCTCCATTATCTCTGGTACAAGTAAGCGCTTCGTATGAGACGATTGTACTCTACTCCTGTACCCACCCCTCGCAATGTAAACTTTCAGAGAATGCCTCTCTGCATTAACATTCCGACTCTTCTTCCTTCACGGAACTTGATTTTTGCAACACTTTTTTCGTTGATTTGACCACCTGGCCCAACATCTAGTTTGATGAACATATCTATCTCGACTAGAATAAGAAAATACATTGAATGTTATTTTTTTTACTTTTTACCTTCAAAAACAAAAAAATAGAGCCTGGTTCCCCATCTGCTGATACAGTGAAACTGATGCGTTCTGTTCTAACTACACGGTATAGCCTATAGCCAGCAAGATTATAATATTGGTCGTTTACATCTGAAGAGAACCATGTTTCAGAAATATTTACAAATAATGTCATGCGGGAATTTACAAAGTCGTGCCGGAATTCATCAAGTTAAGGCTCTAGACTTTGGGCGTTTATATGACAAATGTGTATACCCTCACTCTGCGATCTAAACACAATAATCACTTCATACATGCATCCACCAGTATCTTTGGCAGTGCATTCTACACCAGCATTCTTCTAGAGCGCAAAATTCTAGAGAGGGAGCGAATACGACCACAGATTAAACTAAACAATGTCAAACTTACCATGGCCATAACCGAACAAAATAAATAGAATTTAAGAATTATTGAGACATTACTAAATACTTTTTAATTTGTGCAAGATGGTAACTCGGAACACTTCTAATTGGCTGAGAGGATGGATGGTAACATTGGCGCTGCATCATCGGTGTCATCGTACGGTTGAGCAGCGACAAGGGCATCTAGCTGTTCAGTGCTCTCTATTAAAGTGCTTCTTCCATCTGATGTCAGTTAGACAAAGATCGACTCTCGGTTTGTAAAAGCTGAATGTAGCTGTTTCCTACGCTTCCATTTTATGCAAAGTTAAGGGGAGAGCGATTTTTTCTTCTCAAACTCTCAAGTAACAGCTGATGTCTGAGTCATGTGGCGAATAGCCATCAAACCACAAATAAACACTAAATATTAAAAAAATAAACCCAAAGAATAAATAGCATCCAAATAGCCAAAGGCTCATTTGGAGGCAAAAAAATTAGCATATCAGCCGGCCATATTATGTTTACTGGTCCTACCCATCTCAACAAAAGCGTCGCTGAAAAACCCCAGTCCCGCGACCGAACATATGGACGATCAATAAGAACCGTTGACAACAGGGAACATCTGCAAAACTATGATAAATGTGAAGAAGTGAATGTTTACGTTTTGTTTCTTTTCAATATAAGATATTTTACTTCTGTTTTTGAGTTTTGTTCGAAAATTTGGATTTGGTCCAGTGCTCTAGCACTCAACGAGCATCTCTAGTTGTTTTTTAGAACACCATTGTTCTTTCGATTATCTTACGCCAACGAAAGTGAATCTCACTTCCAGAGTCTTCCAGAGTCAGTCAACAGTCGAGGTTTTTCTTCCAAAATGTCCAATCCTTCGGTAAAGAAAGCACAGAAAGAGGATTGTGCCAGACCAACGTCGTGATCCTTTCCTACTCCTTTCTGGTATACACCTTTAGCCAAAGAAACCCCAGCAAGCGGCGAGTTTCACTATTGTTGGAACCGCACATTTATACTATATTTATACGATATAAAGTTCACAAGTATATCCAGCAAATACTTAAAAGCCGATTTCCTTAGCCTATGGCATTGTTTGCAATCCGGTGAAATATCAATTATTAATGTATTTTTACGAGCGCTAAACACAAAGGTTCTTGCAGCTCCAAAAGATAAGAATAATCTCTTAAATGTCTTCGAAGCACTTGTCCTGGACACAGTCTCCGAAATGCCAATTACAACAAGTCCCATTGCATGATCTGGTCAATGGCATTTCTAGACGTTGCTCGTACATTTTTTGGTCAGAGATAAAACCATCCCGAGCGCATTCCCTTCAGCTTCAGGGACAACTTTTTCAAATAGACACCCAAGGAAGTGAGTGTTGAAAGTTGATTTTGAGAACAGTAACCAGTTGTCAAAAATGCGTTAATAGAAAGCCTTTACCATAATCGCAGAAAGGGAGTCTCTAGCGTTTTTGAGATCCCTTTTACAAAAAGCGCCTGAGCCTTCTCGATGAGCGTGGATGCCAGGCGTTGTATTGAGTAGGGATCTCCTCAACGAGCAAGGCAAACATTTTCAGCCGGCCACATTATTGTCTTGACTGAGTTCGTAGAGCCAAGTCATTTAGCATCATGCCAAGCATCCACCACACACCAGCGTACACAATGACGGCATTTCGAGGTTCGGTCAACCATACACAGTGAGTAGCGCTCTTATTCCTTGACCAGTCCCATTTGCAAAGAAGAATGGTCCACTGAAGCCTTCATGATTTCTGAACCTCTACATTATATATTTTTGACAAAATTCAACAAGAGCTAATTTCAGCTCCCTCGGATGAGAATTCACTGTCGGATGAGACTACACTGTCGTACACAAAAAACAACATTCAACTTTCGTGAAGTTTCAGTTTTACCGTATGTCCACCCGACGATTATCCATTCACAGGCTTCCTTCACTCCGTCCAGTTCCATCATAGGTTGCCTAAAAATGCACAGCATCTACATGCCCATGCAACACAGTGCACAACAGAGAATAGATCGCTTATCTCGCAGAACTCCCTTGGGCATCTCCCCCACTGATAAATTTCATTGGAGCACATTTCTTGCAACAATGCGCGCAGTGGCCACTCTCAGCAGCAGCGAAGTACCTTCTTTTTGACCATTCAATGGCTGCATGGAGATCTGCAATCATCAACATCATCATCATCATCATCATAATCATCATCATGACTGGAAATCGCTATCACCATCAACCTAATCTACTCGCAGACACTGCGCGAGTAGCATCCTCCGTCGTCCTTAGCCCATTTTGGGAACAGCATCATGCGGGCAGTATGAACGCAAATTTTTGATTTTAATCTTTCACTGGTGGGTCATGCGGTTCGATACTCGATGGGATGCAACACGATCGCCATGCAATATGTACACACACACATCCACACAACCAAGTTATATGACAGCCATGCACGTTGAGAATTATGAGTGGAGATAGTTGGCTGGCGAGTTGCGATGAAGTGGTTTCAGTTTAACCATCTGTGGTTGAGTTATGGGATTAGTTGTGATTTGGAAGGAAGCTGATGATTTTTAATAGATTCAGCTTACACCAAAGGGATGTGTGTTGAGCTGGCAAGAAGGAATCTAAGTGCCAGCACCAAGGTCCATTACCTGCCAAGGCTTAGTGCACCCAACGACCAACCTAACCCTACCCACCTATCTAGGGGAGGACGTTGTTGAGACTGTGAATGTAACAGTTTTTGTTGATGACACGAGACTCAACAATAACAAATCTTACGGACATGCGCTATCTACACACCCGCCAGTCTTGATGCAACTCAAAAGTGTATGCAAGCTTTAGAGCGCCTGGTTTCATATTGCGTTAAACGGTTTGCATGAGTTGCACATCTTAGGCTTGGGTACAGTCATCGAGGAATTTGCTTATCATTATCGTCTGCATTCGTATGAACATGTATGTAGCTCCGGGCCTAGCTTCTCAGCAACCACACGTGTTGGGCGTGCTATTGTTCCCTCACGAGTGGATGGGACCTGAAGTTCTAAACCGATTCCGAACGGCTAATTTAAGAAGCTTTTTGTAGGCTCGGCTTAGTCCGAAGGAACTCGGAGCAACCCAGCAGTGGCCTAGTAAGCCGCTATGGGGGTAGGGGGGAATTCACTCCATGCACAAGCCAGTACGTGCAGAGATCAAAAGGCAAGGGACAACGGCAACGGCAGCTTACAGGAAACGATCTCGAGCTAGTTGAGGAGGCTGACAGACATCGTATGGATATTGTGGGTATCGCCTTGACGAAGGGAGTGGAACCGGGTGAAAACCCTCCCTAGCGGGAGTTGCACCTCAAATGTCTGGACAGGCGGGAGTGGGGAAACTCACAAGTCCCATGATTGGGGTGATTGTCCCACTTTTCAAGAAGGGGGAGAAAAGAGATTGGTCCAACTATAGGGGCAGATCTCGTTTAAGTCTATCCGAGAAAGTCTACGCTAAGGTGTTGGAAGCGCGTTCTAGAGCTATGGTCACAGGATAGGTAAAACAGTGCGGCTTTAGTCCCGGTAGAAATACAACCGACCAGCTTTTCATTCTTAAAATGGTACTTGAGCAGGCTTGGGAGTATGCCAATCCCATCTACAGTTGTTTTGTGGATTTGGAAAAAGCATACGACCGAGTTCCTCGAGGTAAACTCTGGAGTGTTCTGCAGGAGTATGGGTCCTCTTCTGAGGGCCATTCAGTTCCTATACAAAAACTGAGAAGCTGTGTTCGGGTTAGCGGTGCTAAATCAGCACCTTTCACCATGGGCGTTGGACTTCGTCAAGGATGCGTCTTGTCACCTCTCCTTTTCATTGTATATATGGTTTGGATATATGGCCTGGATGTTGCAGCGCAGTTTAGGCGAAGAATTTTTCACATTGGGAGAGTTGAGGGTAAGGCATCATCTTTTTGCAGATGACTTGGTTATTCTTACATCTTTCCAGACGTAACTCTGGCGCACTTGATAGGCTTGTGGCCGTATGTGCTGATTCTGGAATGAAGGTCAACGTGAACAAATCGAAGGTTATAGTCATCACCAGAACGCCTGCTCAATGCACTCTACATGTTAGTGAAGTCCCATTGAAGCAGGTGGAGAAGTTTAAGTATCTCGGGGTCAGTTTCACGGGTGATGGAAGGAGTAATGCTGAGCTTTTCTGTAGGATTGGTCAAGCTGGGTCAATTTTGAAACAGCTTGGTAGATCTGTAATCAGGAAGGCCGAGTTTGGTGTCAAAGTCAAGGTGGCGGTTTTAAACTCAGTATTTGTTCCAACTCTCACTTATGGTCATGAAATTTGTGTAATGACCGAAAGAATAAGATCACGAATACAAACTGTTGAGATTAGATTTCTCCGTGCTCTTCTGGGAATTACTTGCCGGGATAGGGTGAGAAACACGGATGTGCGCGATGCAGTCAACATTGAGGAGCTGCTTCTTCGAACGGAAAGGGCTATGCTTCGTTGGTTTGGTCACGTGGCACGAATGTCAACTTCATCACGACATCCAAGGCGGGCTTTGAATGCGACCGCTTGGAAGACCGATGATCAGGTGCTCGGACCAATTCCAAAAACTGGCCAGGTTATGCACGAGCATAACTCCTGTTGAGTTAAAGTCGATAGCCGAGGATAGAGTTGCCTGGAGATCTCTCGTGTGGGGTTAATGCAATGAATCTCTGCCCAGGCTAAAAGACATTTAATTTGAAGCATAGATATCGTCATTTGTTCCCCGATCAAATCTCTGAACTCAGTCACTTTCAACTCCAAGACTTCTTTGAATTGCTGCCGATCTCTTTACGAGATTGCCAAGTATTTAAATATCCAACGTATGTGGGTGCCGGAACACTGTGACGAAGCGGACGAACTCGCTGGAAGGGTCACAAGTTCCGTCCTCTTTCCGGGTGGCGACCGTCCTCCTGCCCTCCTGCTTATCGGTACTATAAAACATCAGCTAAGGCTGGAAACACTGGCTCAAATGACCAACAACAAACAACTCTGGCCTCCGATCGACCCAAGCGATCGATCAGCCTCATTAGGTTAAGCAGGCTGAGCGTTAGAACCCTCCTTGGCATCATAATAGGGCATTGCGCTACTGGAATTCACGCCTCCAGACTAGTCCTCCGTACAATGACTGACAAAAGCTGTAGAGTCGAGGATGAGGAAGAATCCATTGAACATCTGCTGTATGTCTGCAGTGCTCTCTCTTCCCGTCAGCCATCTCCCTCGCTTTAATAAAAGCAATAATAGGTTTTCGGAATAGGTATTCACAGATCGGCGTGGTAGCACTTAGGCCTATGTTAGCCTAAGTGTAGCTGCTGTCATTTCGCACAGCAGCCAGCCACTTCAACTCGCCCTAACATATCCTCCGCTCGCCACCAATTTTAAATTTTAGTTAAGTGATGGTATTGTTCCGACAAAAATTCCACAGTAATTCCCAGTTCATTCCCAGCCTCAACAAACGTGCCGGTCAACTTATCCATCTTCCGTCAAATTCTACTGGGCGGTCGATCCGAATGGATCCACACCCATCCATACTCTCGCTTGCGCATTCCATTAATTGGTAAAGTCTTTCCCAAGCTAGAAGATAATTCATTTCTCTTATCGTTTCCGCAATCTTGCTGCAAAGCCATCGAAACACTCGACCGACCGACAGCAGAAAGAAAGCCTAGATTGCCTTTTATTGGCGGCCTCATTTGTACATGCGTCAGGACCATATTTCACAATTAAACCCACCACCCGTTGAATACTTTCTCCACTTGCTCCCTGACCCCGTCCGCGTTTGACTTTCTCATAAAAAATGCATCTCCACCATCAACCGACTGCGAAAACACTCCTTAACGCAGCCACTCCCATTCCGTTGCATGTCATCACGATAAGGGTGAGAACACTAATGCACCCACTAATTCCTGCAACATTGGCATCCATTAGACTAAGCTGCTCGCTCTCTGCACTCGCACTCAGTGCGATGTGTGCAGATCCAACAATTGAGTCAAAACAACATTACAAGCGCCGCGCAATTAATAGACAAAAATACGACTTCCCTTTGTGGGGTTCCAGGAAAGTAGTCCGAAGTCCCCAGAACTCAGTCCCCAGTCTCTAGACCCCAGTCTCCAGTCCGCAGCCTCAAGACTGAGAGTGTCGTCTTTCAAGACACACCGACTGTCGCCGCGCCGCCGTTGAGGTTCTGCTGCTGCTCCAGCATATAAGCTGTGCCAGAGTTCTTCTATTCATTAGACGCGCTTGCCATGCGATTAATTGCTGCCGCTGCTGCTTCTGCTGCACGCTATTAACTCGTTCGATGTGCACCAGATCCTAGCGGGGTGATAGACACACGTTCCGTGCATGCATACACTCAGCACTGGGTGCGTTCCGCAGAGCCCCTCAACCAGCATCACTTCGGCAATCGTTCATGTGCTCCGTCCCAGTTAATTGACGACAAGATGAAGTGTTTAGTTGATGCATTCGTCACGTGACGTGACGACGATGATATTTGTTCTGTTTCCAGTCGACCTAAATTGATGATTTGAAAAATTGCCCCTCCCGCCCGACGAACACCCTTTGATGGCACTGACATTCCCATCAAAGGGGGATGAGATGTGCCGGCTATGCTAACCCACATACTGAGCGAGTTTAATTGCTTTGTGTGGAGCGAGCGCCGATGACGGCCAACAGGTTGCCTCGCCGCGCGCTGGATTTGCGACCCCCGGTCCCGACCCCTATGTTGATATTGTATTTTCGGTGGCGCGGCAATTATCACATCTAAATGCGTCACAATTAATCGAGGACCCCTTTGCGGTGGCACCACCATCTCCCCACGAGTTATTAAAAATTATTCTCAAACTTAATTGATTCAAATGTGATTCTGGAAATGTACTGAGGGAGGGGGCGAAAGAGATGAGATATCGACAGGGCCTGTAATTCAGATTGATCACCGGGTAATGTCATGTTAATGGCTCCTGCTGTTGGTTGCCCGCCAACAAGCAGATGCATGTTATCCGGGTCAATTCAAGCCGCATACGCACTGCAATCAGGCACCGGTCAGGTTGGCAAACCCAACCGCCACTGACCCAGACCGAGATATACTTGGTGACAAGCCTTTCGTATCTTAAGTCAGTGTATGTAATTAGCCAGTAATTGGCCTAATTCCTAGGCGAGGGAGTCCGCGTGATTGTCGTGTGAACGTAACTCTATCAAGATGCAGCGAAAATTAATTCAATTAGTCCGCTGCGTAGGAATTATGAATTCCTTTCAGTCTCGACTCTGGCTGTCTCGCCAGCTTTCGGTGGGGTTGACGGTCGGTGGGAAAGTTTGAAAGACAAATACTCGGCTTCGAGGCAGTCCGTTGTGATGCGGTGGCATTAATCTAAGAGAATGACGTTCAGCGACCGGAATCAGCACTTCTTCGTGCTTAGCCTTGGGCTATGGAAGGGAAGCCCACGCGAGAGTAATTCATTTTCCAACCCGGGGTGATGGCTAAAGTTAGTGGAATACAGTGGCTTGTGATAACCCCCGACTAGGGAATACCGCAATTCGACCCGAACTCTCATGGGAATGGGTGGATAGATCGACTAGGCCGCAAACTGAATTGAAGCGAACTGGGAGCGGGAGCAAATGGATTCAGTGCTGCTTTTCTAATTTTTCCTTGAAGCGTGAATCTATAAATCGTTGTTGAGCGACATGGGAGTTTAGGAATTCGTTCCAAAGCTTGTCGCTGTGCATTTGGAAAAAGGAAAGAAATCCGAAGGTCTGGATTGACCATGCAAGGAATTCCGAGCTGAGCTAGCGTCGTTAAAAGCCACAGTCATGTGGATGTCACAGTGACTTCCAAGAAAATGAGATGGGCGATTAGCGGGGATCTGCCGAGTAGGTTAACATCTCACAAGAAGCGGTCATGGTTAGAATCTCTACTCACTTCCTTGAAAAAGCAAACCTCAGATGAAACCAGGCTGACAAGCTGTGAAAAATTAAGGAATAATGGAACCTGAGTACAGCCGATCCAAAAGGAACAATCTCGCTCGCTGAACTCGCCAAGATATCGCTAAATTGGTGACGGTATGTACGGGAGGCCGGAAGGAGACTATAGTATGCTGATCGGTCAAACTAGGTACCTCACATAACACACATTATCGCAGTTGCAACAACACAGCTGACAGAGAGATCTTTGGCTACCAAACACTTGCTGGGCAGCCCAAACAGTGAGCGCTTGGTAGACTCGTCGTAGGCTCTCTTGACGAGTTCTCGAGTACCATTAAAACTGCACACAGTGCTCTTTGTCTTAAGAGCCTTTTTTGTCACTCTTCGAAAACTACAATATATCAAATATTTTACAATTAGAACAACGAATTTAAAGACCGGGATAAGTCTATCCATCTTTAGACTGACGCAAGCACAACCTTTATTTCCATATACCCTTGGAAGGAAACCACACTCAATCTATTCGTTAAGGATCATAGTTCCAATTATATTTGTCGTCGCCTTATCATTCCATGGTTGCACTCTAGCAGTAAGGTCGGCGGGTGATTTGTAACTCAAATGGACATGATGCTTGGTGAGGGAATCTCCCCACGCGATTATTGGTTGAATAGAAAACTATCTTAAATTATGAACACCAAGTTGGCTGCGGTCCTTTTCCACTTGTGCCCCCACCAGTCTTGTCGCCATTCTCTAGTCCGCTGTCCCATTGTCTTGAAGAAGACTCTTCGAGCTGGGTCAACGTTGACCATGCGCTCTACATGGTCTTGTTTTCCATAAACTATAAACGCAAATAGGATCAAATACTGTCCATCTTTTCGCGCCGTAGAGCAGGGCTGGCACGAACAACGTGTTATATGATGTCAGTTTGGTCCAGAGAGCCCCAAAAAACTGCGATTGACAAGAGATACTCTGCGTTTAATAAAGGTAATAAAATTCTACCAATTAGAACTTTTTATAAATTCAATCGATTAATGCAGCCTCACACTAGGTGGCAATTAAACAGGCTTGGATCGATTGAGGTTTCGTAGTGCCATCGAATTTTTATTGTGCTCGAATTTATTTACAAATTATGCTTACTTGCTGACTACAACGAAATAAAAGAATAACAAAAAAGTACTAACCGGTGTAACTTAAAAATACCAAAAATACGAATAACCAAAAAAAAGACACAACCGAACAATGACCGATGAGGCATTTTTGGGTCCTTCCAACCTTGAGGAGGCGCATGCCTTTTGTTGACACAATCAACAAAGGCGTTAATGATACTTAGCAGCATCGTAACCATTGGAACTGCATACAATCGGTCGAAATTCGGCTCGACGGGCCAGAGTTTTCTGTAGTATGTACTTTGGTATTCGACAACCGGTATCTGATATATAAACAAGCCAGTCGCAAGAGTGATCATAAAACTTTAAGGTGTCTGCGTTCTTAATACAAATTTAAATCAGGCGGGACACCTAAGATAAAAGCATAAACGAAGTTTTCTAAAGTAAATAGTCATTTATTGAAAACAAACCAAAAAATTGGGTTATCTCAAAAACGGATCATAGTTCACGAACCGAAAGTGTAATGAAATGTAGACAACCAATAAATCACCCTTCTACGTTTTGCTAGTAAGCGCTCTTGAGGCAGGAGCAACCTGAAAGTTCAAGTAACCAGACCTCATTCAGTTTTGGATTAGTGAGCACTAAATTTACCATGTTAGGCCAGAAGTCCCCATATTGGGGAAGATTCCTGTATCTACAGTTTTGATACTGACTGTATTGTATCTGTGGCTTTATATGATGCAGAAGAATAATAAAAATATGGATGTGTTAAAATAAATTGTGATTGTTTCAACATTATTTTTCAGAAGGTCGTGCAGAACTCATTCGTCAATGCAAGAGGTACGATCTTCTTCCGCATGTCCGAACACAGGCGTCACAAAAAACTCGTCTTTTTCCATTAAAATTGTATTTTGGGAAGGGTTTTAGAAACAAAAAAAAAAAACTCCCCTGTGTGATTTTGCGCTTTGGGTGGGAGATTTGAAAATTTCTACTTTATTTGTGATAAAGTCCCAACATTGCTCACGAACTGTGAGGTTTTTTCTCAGAATAAATCACAATTTGTGACTGACAATGTTCTTATGTGGCAATTATGACTTCTGACACATCACAGAGATGTACCAGAATACGGGTGTGACTTACTTTTTGGGACCTAAGGGTAACCTGCGTCAAAATCTTTTGCAAGTTTTCGATTATGACCCGCCGTCGTGACCGTAGTTTTTGAGATATCCTCATATATATTTATTTTTTTTGTTTTAAGTACGTAGAGTTTGAAATACATTTTTGTTGCGAACTCGGGAGCCTTTATGTTGTGTACAGTGAAACTCGATTAAGCGAAAAGCCCGCTTAAGTGAAAAGATTCACAAATCCTCAAAACTCGCTTAATTGAAGAAACGTCTTCAAAACTTTCTAGTTTTCTTTTAAAAACAAGTCGCTTAACTGAACACCTCACGAGCCACTGTCATCCACTCAACATGACGAATGTCAATGCGGAGTTATGACTGAATATTTTCGATTGGTTTGTTTTCCTTGCAAAATTTAGCAAGAAAGCGAGTTGAAGATTGATGTCGGTGCAAAAGGTATGTAAATGTGTAGATTTTTGTACGAATAAATGTTTATTTTAAACATTTTCAGTCGGATAACACAAAAAAACTTGGAAGTTTGTGCTTAAAGGACAAACTTAACATTTGAAGACGTTTAAATGAAGGCTGGAAATGTAAGCATATTTGAGCTCGCAAGAATTGTTCAACAAAACAATTTTATTGAAACGGAGGCTGCGCAAAATATAAATGTATCCCCGCACTGGAGCCCACAAGAAGTTGAAGAACTCTTTGTCTATTTGGTTCAAGGAAATGAGAACCAACAACGCCATCATAATTCGGCCGATGCTGGTGGATGAAGCCAAAACCTTTGCTGTGATCCTGGATGTGGATTTCGACCCAACGGAAAAAAGAATTCGGCCAACAAAAGTGGTGCCGATGATTGGTTAGAAACCGTTCTGCCAGTCATTCTTCAAGAATATAATCCAGGCGACATGTACAATGCGGATAAGTCAGCATTGTACATGTCGCGGGTTAGTGAGACGTTCCTTAAATCCTTCAGCCTTAACGCTCACAAAAGAGCGCTTTAGAATCCCTTTCTCTACACGATTTTGCAAAATCAATAGATTTGATGCTGGCTTTGAAGATGATCAAAAAGGCTTGGTAGACGGTGACTCCTACAACAATCAAAAATTGTTTTCGGACATCGACTTCTGCCCTTAATGATGACAATCCAGTACAAGATCCGGATGTTGATGACGAACAAGGAGGGAGTCAAGATGATCCTGTATTTGGTATTCTTAGGCAAGACATTAATTTTCTTGTAGATTTAAAGAAGGATTTACCCTGCTTTGGTGGAGTGATTGACCAGGGAATTATAAAGGAAGCACGGTTGCGCCTCATAGAACCCAACCACATAACAGATGTAACAGAATGCGATTCGGATGTTACAGATATTGACTTGCAAAGACTAACACCAACGACAAAAAGGCTTTTAAATTTATCTGTGTCCTAAAAAATTATTCGAAAGGGAACAGCGAACTTGAAATTCTCATCGATGAGTTCGAACATACAATTACAAACAATCATTTTGAGTCTTTATCCCAAAACCATATTTATGACTCTTTGACAAAAACTTCCAGAGATGAAAAGATTGTAGTATTAGGTCTATAACTTATTTCGGTTGGTTTTGTTGCGGTTTGCTAAGAGATGGCGTAGCTTGTATTATTCCATTAGAACATGTATTGGAAAGTTACTGTCAGTGTACGTCATTTCAGTGCATGTCATTCATTGAAGCGTAAACAACTATAATTTTTTTCACTCAAACTTTGTGCCTGAAAAAGTGTTTTTTCGGGGAGTTCTTCTTCAATACTTTAAATGAAGAAAACTGCTGCCGAAAGTCATCGTATTTTGGTGGAAGCTTATGGTGAACATACGCTAGCTGAGCGAACGTGCCAAAAGTGGTTTGCACGATTTAAAAGGCAGTGATTTTGACTTGGCCAACCAGCCAAGTCGAATATCCATGGCTCGAAAGTAATGCTCTATATTTGGTGGGATCAGAAAGGTGTGCTGTATTATGAGCTGCTAAAACTGGGTGAAACCATCAACGGGCAACGCTACCGAACCCAATTCACAATTAATCCGTTTGAAGGTGGATGGGACATTTTACTCCACCCAACTTACAGCCCAGACTTTGCCCCTTCAGACTACCATTTGTTCCGGTCGATGCAGAACGCCCTCACTGAAATACGGTTCACATCAGAGCAGAATATCAAAAATTGGCTTAATTCATTCTTGGCTGCCAAGCCGTCACAGTTCTTTTGGGATGGGATCCACAAATTGCCAGAAAGATGGGAAAAAAGTCATAGCTTCAGATGGGCAATATTTTGAAAAATACTCTCGTACGTGTTTTTCTTAAATAAACGTTAACATTTTGAAAAAAAAAGCACGAATTAATTTATGGACCCAATATGTTGCAGTGCTTTTTTGTTAATTTGAAACTATGTGCAATAGTTTATCGATTCATAATAAATTCTGTATTTGTTAATAAACACGGCCCTACTTTTTTAATAGCAAAATAACTATTAACTTAACGCGTTGTTTTTCGGCTGATTTTATAAAATTTGCTTTACTACACGAGGGCTCAAATTGATTTCAGTTATTTGACATCCGCTTTGGTGAAATTTTTTTTCTTGATTTTGTGTCGTTTCGCTTGAGCGGGTTGTTGTCACACTGCGGCAGCCCTACAAGACTTGCGTGCATGAATGTAAATAAACTGCAGTGACTGTGCATGAGAGCAGTCGGCAAATGCCTTCATAAAAGCAATGTGACAGTCAAACTGCGATCAAATTGGCAATGATTTTTGTTTTTACAGGATTGCAGAGAAACCCAAAAGTGGACTTTTTCATGTGAAAATGGTTCCTAAGAACATCATACGGAAATTCTCTTATTTTTTAAAAGAAATTTCTGTTATTTGGAACATGTTTTGACTTTCAATTCTTTTTAGTTAAAAGCATGGCCCCTTTGCTGCGTATTTTTCTACGGTTTCATTATTTAATATTATTGAAGGTTGGTCAGTTTATTTTTATTAAGCATTAAACCTAGTATCATACTCTTCTTAGACATGATGTAAACTTTCACTTTATCAATACAAGAAGTCAACCAAACACTTTATAAATACTTTTTGACAATGTTGACCTGCTGCAAACTTACGGCAGTATTCGTGTATTGAGAGAATTTTTGTGCAGTGCAAGGGCAACAATGTTGCAATCATGACCTCAACCAAGTACTTTTCAGACTGACAGTGTGTATGCACAATTCCATACACAGATTGGTTGACGGTTGCTAGAATCGGACAACAGTTGAATTTGTTTGATTCAGTTCGTGTTTGGATTCGCCGCAGCATCTTAAAACATATTTTGACTAAGTGAGAAATGATTTTGGAATTTGGTATTTTATAATAAGAAATAGTGTCAAATGCCACATACACTAATTAAACTTTTTAATATGGTTTTTAACAGGGTCACCTCCTCATAATGTACAATCGTCTCCTAAATTTAATATATAAAATAAATAAATAAATTCATATGATCTGAATACATGTAGAAAAGGGAAGGCATTCGAGTTAATTTTGAGAAAAAAGCTAAAACAAAAAAAAAAACACCAACATATCAGAATTTAAGAGTTTGTTTTGTTGTTTTATAATTTATTGTGGCAAGAAGTTACAATTTTTGGATACAATTTTTGGGGTACAGAGTTTTGGTTTGGTACCTTACTACAATATTTGTACAATTTGTATTAAGCGCAATTCGTAGGAAAAGCCACTAAAAACCTTCATTAAAACATAACAAGTCCGCAAGGGGAAGAAAGAAGCGGTTTCAACACTTGATTCCACACTAATAAAATTATTAACAGGCAAATGATACAGAAAACAGAAACAAAAGAATTAAGAAATATAATAGATGTATACGAATATGATGTATGACCAAACAAATAAATAAATATAGAATAAGTAAGTAAGTAAATAAATAGCTAAATAAATAAATAAATAAAAATTTATAAATAAATAAGTAAATATGTATTTAATTAGGTAAAGAAATATATAAAACGAATAAATAAATAATTTAATAAATATACAATAATAATATAAATATACAAAATATACAATAAATATGTTGGTAGATGTAGAACAAGAGATATTATATTAATAGTTTAGTTTTTGAAACCATTTCAATGTTAGCCATTTTATGTAGTTCCTTTGTTAAGAAAAACCAGGGAAGATTGAGTATCATTTTCAGCAATTTGTTTTGGGCTATTTGCAGCTTGCGCAGATGGCTTTTTGCACACTTACCCCAGACAGAAGAACCGTAAAACATGATTGTTTGGAATATTGCTTTGAAGATTAATAATTTGTTGGCGTCACTCAATTTCGAATTCCGGCATATAAATGGGTAGAGCACTCTTATTGTCGTATTAACCTTTCTAATAACTTCTTGAACATGAAGATTGAATGTAAGTCGCTTATCTAGATACATGCCAAGATACTTAAAACTCGATTTCCACTCAACTTGAGTACCGTTGATTAGGAGATTGTTGCTTGGAAGTAAGCAGGCTTTTCTTTTACGAGAAAAAAAGATAGCCTGAGTCTTAGAAGCATTAATGAGTGGAGTTTATAATCTGAGTAAAGACTCCAAATTATTTGTATCAATTTCTAGAAGCCATTCCAAGGGATGTATTTTAAACGTGGCAGGTACTGTAGGCGTTCTGATGGACTGTGGAAGCTTATTAAAGACACGACAAGGCTGCAACCGCGAACGAATTTCTTAATGCTGTAGTGCGGAAATGGAGAACGGATACAAAATGCATAGCATTACAACGCAAATTATAGTTCTCCAACATTCAAAAATCCATATTTCCTGATCTTAAGAAAAATATCATTGACACCTTAAAACAATATAGGTGTCGGAAAATCCTTAAACAACGGAAAGCTGCGGTGTGTTCGACCTTTTCTTCACACAATTCTTATGACATGCTTTTGCAACAAGAGTATAGGCTCTCTGTCACTAGAGATCGCGTATCGATCCAAATATTTCCGCGAGTTTTCACCATTTTCTTCTGTTTTTACCAAAAGGCAACTTTCTAGGCGTTTTCTTTTTTTTAAATTTTTTTTTTTATAAATTTTTGCAAAAACAAGGAAATATTTCGTAATCTGAACTAACGGTGTGCTGTGGCGTTGCCAAGTCCTTCAATGTACGAAAAAATTGTCTCATCCTGTTTTAAGGAAAAACAAATTGAGCAGTAGATGTTTTTTTTTACCACTTACTTGCCATTTTGCAGTTTCGAATTTATTATACCATAATAAATTATTTTTAAAAGATTGGCAGAGTCAATATTAAATCCCAGATATTTAAACTCTTCTCTATCTTGAAGCATTTTTCACTACAGATGGTGTTTCGGAAGCAGCTCGGAAGCTTGAATCTTTGGCAATCAGGTGCATGGTAGAGAAGATCCACCTCGTAGCCACTATGTGCTGATAAATTAAAAAGCATAAATTTAGTTTTGGAACTTATCACTAAATCATGCTTAGCAAACCAATTTATCAGTAAACTTAAGTCAAAATTCATAAGCAAAACCAATATCAGTGGGAGCACCTTTAGAACATTTAAAACCTAATGCTAAATGAATCCAGTCAAAGGAGACTATGTTGAGAAATAAGACGCTTGTTTGCCGAACAAAAAATAAATATCTTATTGCTAAAGTCACTCACTTATCAGTGATGAAGATTCTTCATAATATTCAAATAATTGTAGCCCAAACCTGTTTCCAAAGAATTACTGGTGAAATATTTCAGTAAAAGCAAAACATCTTTCGTTAGATGTAAGGATTGCGTCGCGAACCACTGCGGAGTAGTTCACCTCAAGACATGGCATAAACCCCAATCAAGATGCATGCTGTAATATTTCGGAGGTGTCAGAAAAACAAAACACAAGGTCAGTTTGTCAAACCAATTGGCCACAGTGCAAAGTTGAGTGTTTTTCGTAGATCACGTGTACAGTTTGAACCTATTGAAAAAACATATTTTTTAGAAAGCTGAAGGTTTGTGCTGCAAATAATAACAATGCAATACTGTACCGTGTGTTTTGTTATGTTTTTACTATCACAGGCTGTGGCGCCTTGCCACGTCTTCCGCCTAACTTGTCAAGAAAAATTAGCTGCTTTTTTAACCTTTCGGAGTTATAAGGAGTATTGCGAGTCCATCTTTCTATGCTGTTCTATAGAGCAGTATGCAAAACACATGTCTCATAAGTTTTCTCCAAAAGCTATAGATGTTTTTTGCCATCTGAAAATTTACATTAAGAACAGTAACAGTGGCTCGAGTGACGAAGAATATGCCTGCATTCCTTTCTCTTCAAATTAGTTAGAGTAAAGTCCTAAACGCTTTACTTCTTCCTAGGTATTGCCGATTCGAGTTGATTGTGATTTATCTGTTTAATACAAACTTAATTCATAATGAATTACCACGCATCGAAAACGAATGAAAGCAAAAGTGTTTTTCCCACCACCCTACGCCTACCATCCACTCCACCCAACCCACCCACAACTTCCCCCCTGCTCAGCAAATCATAAAATTTCCTTAAACAACATTGTAGGAAAAACAATCACGTGCCAATGTGACACTTCTAGTATCCTCGATGCACAAGAATTTCCCAATCCAATCCACTTTGCCGGCTCTCTTAAATTATTCCCCGACAGCTCACAATTATCGACTCACCATCGCCCAAAACCGGCCCCATAAATACCCCAACTCCGACCGCCAATTGCCCCAACAAAGGCGCACACATTCTGACAATGTCGTAATTTCCAATTTTAATCAGACCAATTGAATCGCAAGTGATCCTTGCCTCTGCCAAGGATGCAGCTATGCGGACCCGGTCAGGCACAATGCGAGTCGCCAACGCTACCGTCTCCACAGTCCTTGTCGATTGCCACATTCTCTGTCCGTGGGGGTGTGTCATCCCATCTCTCCCCATCTCTCGGGCCATTAATCAGCCAATTGTCAACCTGACACAATGCATCTGCCTGGAGTAGACGTGCGCTCCTGCACACAAGAATGCAATATCCCAATATGTGCACGCAATTAGCCGGACGACAAGTGAAGTGACGGGGTGGCCCAGCCGCCTCATCTCCGACAGCCACGTCGATATATCATTGCCACAGTGTCATCATTTGTTTGCATGCGGTGGCCCAGTCGAGAAGGGATGACACAAAGTCCAACGGCCCATTCGAAGTGATCAACCCTCGCAGTGCGGTTTTCTAATTAATTTCACCGCCGCCCGTCCTGTCCTGTGCTTCTGCCAATTTGACAATTAGCTTTTGCGGAACCAGATGTGCGCGCCCTCTTGCTGTACGGAAGCATCAATTTGATGCAACCCCGTTGCTTCGGGATGGTTCGGGGCGAACTTCTGGCAGTGCCACTTGGGTGTGGGTGTGGGGCTGTTGCCACCAGACCTATTAAGGAATTAAAAATGTATAAAGAGGATTTTTTGTTGTTTTTGTTGTCCTTTGTTGAAGTTTTATAATAACTTAAAAGCTTCCCGAACTTCAAGCGGATGGAGGCGGTGGTGATTATGAACTCACTCCGGGGACGCTTAATAAGTTTGAGAGTGGCGCAGTTGGGGCAAGGGTTTGGCTGAGGTAAGGACCCTTTTGGTTGATTAACAGAATTGATGGTGTACACGCACCGTTGACGTAGGTCTTTATTTCTTTATTTCTGAAAGACCGTGTCGTCCTCGACAAGGGTTATTGTGAATTCATGGAGTTGAACAACTGTTTGTCTTGTTCCCCATCTGATCTGCCGAACCGCCACTGTTCTGTTCACCTGTGTGTCAACACTCAATAGTGGCTGGATGTCGTTGAGTGTGAAGAGTGAATATGATTCTTATTTGGAGGAAGTCAAGAAGATGAATGATGGTTGGTGTGTTGAGCTAATGTCTGTGGCTGTTGGCGATTCTATAACAATCCAATTGACGCAATGTGCCGCTTTGAAGGTACAGTTCTGATAAGTTTGTGAAACTATCATTTGTTGCTCAAAACAGAGGAAAAAACCCTCGCTTAGAGCTCAGTGAGCATACTAGTTTCTTTGTGGTTCTCATTGTGGTCTCGACTCATTGATACATCAGAAGACTTCGCACAACTTATGCAACCCTCAGCACACCTACCCCGAAGGCAGATCAGTAGAAAGTGCACGGCATAGTGCTGTGAAATGAATTGAAAAAAATTAAATATCAATGATTTTTACAATGGTAGCCTTCCTCGATATCGAGGGGACATTTCTCAAAGTAAACACAGAAGGCATAACGACAGCTCTAGAAGACATAAAGGTAGACGAATCCATTATATTCTGGAAAATTTCAACTAGAGGCACACCACAGGCAGGGAATTCTCGCCCAGAACGGTCTGAATGTATGCCCCCAGAGAACCGAACAGGTTTTGTTCACCAGGAAAAATGAATATCCCGACATTTAATCTTCCCAAGTTAGATGGAAATCAACTCACAACGGACGCTAAGTATCTAGGCATCATTCTTGACCCTAAACATTTTCCTGGAAGATGAACGTTAAGGAACTGATGAAGACATGCTTGCTCGCAAAAGGACCTTCCACAGAAGATGGGCATTGCAACCGTACATCATTAATTGGATGTACACAGCAATTATTAGACCCATTATAACTTATGAGGCCCCTAATCTGGTGGCCTGTGTGCAATGAGCATGTTCAACAAAGAACAAAGGTGAGCCCATGGTTGAACAACGGGAGCCATAAGGAGCTTATTCTTGAAAGGCTGCGGCGCAAAAAGCACTCTCAGACTAAGGGCGTCCTTTTTGTGGAAGCAAGCTGACTTTGAAAATGCGGCCATAATCGAAAAAAAAAATGTTTTAAAACATGTATGTTGTCTCGCGGCTACAACAGGCTATTTAAGTCCCTGCAATGACTTCTCCCTCAAAATACCAATTCTCTTCCCAGAGAAGTAGCTTTCGAAAGCAGTTATCAACGCTCGTTGGTCGGTCCCCCAGTTCGCCATCGGATCAAAAACGGACACAGGGACTGGAGCCAGATTCTACTCAGACACCTTACACAAACAGGAATCATTTAGCGCAGTGTCTGGCAAGCAGAGATTCTGACAATTGAGAACGCAGCCAAGTAAATTCAAGCAACCGATATCTCACCATCTAATATCACCATTTTTTCTGACAGCCAATGTGCACTGAAGCCAATAGCACCCTGTACGATGATGTCAAGGGCTGTCTGATGGGTTACCGCTCACAAGCAGGGAACGAAAGAGAGAATGACGGCCCTACAGGTGAAATGGACATCAGCGAAGCCACCGATCAGTAAGCGATCATAAGCGAAACAATAAGAAAAGAGGCCAACCCATCTTGGCTTGCAAGAAATGACTGTCATAAAATGAACATGGCTCGATATTAATAACGCCAAAACACAAAAGCTTCTGGCTTTGGAGCGTAACTCGATCCGTGCTCGTCGGAGTGATCACAGGGCCAGCGATCTCTGCTAGCGTTGCGGCAACGAGGAAGAAACCGAGACTACCCAATATCTTCCTTGCCACTGCCAAGCTCTCCAGAATCGTCGCCTAGCTTCGCTGAGCCAGCCAAAGGCTGCGAATCTGATGTCGATAGCCATGGTATGTGGAAGTTCTTAAGGGGAACAAGACTCCTCCCAATTGCTGATTCAAGAGCCATTTCTCGACACACCAAGTGAGCCTTGCACAAAACCCTGACATTCTTAGACATTATTTGTTGCATTGGAGAATGACCAACGTCACCATCAAAATCAGAAGAATAATCCGGTCACCGGGTGCGCAGTGAATTAAGTCTAGTCCTACCACCTTGGGGGGTGGGTGTGGATCGGACACAGGGTGTTAATCGGGTGTTCAGCGTGTGGATCGGACACAGTTTTGGATCGAGCCTGTTGGTCATCTTTATGGGACACAAAATCTCCTGGAGTGGGCAACAAAAGTTGGACGAAATCCCAATCAACTCCCTGAAAAATCGACGGTGGACCTACCGTTTCTCAACAAAATGTGATGACAATCAGAAACATCCTTCGGTGGTTTTTCTACTGTATTCCATTTCACCCCACAGGCAATTGTCAATGTGCTCTAACGTCTATTCTGTCTTTTGCAAGAATGCCTCCAAGCCGCTGATTGCGTTTTCCTTCTCAACACCTCCCAGCGCACAGCTCACTCATCAAACATCATAATTATTGTTTTTCTTTCTCCGAATCACTTAGACCGTCTAATTAGGATTATTGCGCCACAAATCAACAACGAAAAATCTAAATAAGCGAACGAACACCCCTCTAATTGCGTTCTTTCTGATTTTTAATTTATCCACGGAAGTCAGCGTTTGCCTTCCATTCATCATCGTCCAGGCGCAACCTCCGTGTGGCATCTTTGACTTGAAGCTCGTCTTAGCCCCACGCCCGCCGTCGCCTCACCTCAATCTCCGGCAAGACTGAAACAAAAACAATAATTTGCATTTAAATTCAAAAATCTTGCACGCAACGCATTGGGCAGGCGGTGACGACAGGACCACAACCGAAGATGAAAGTTATCTTCGCCGAGCAGCGAGCAAAGTCATGGCGTATTGTCTGCGTCAGCTAAAGAAGCGAACGAAAAGTAAAAAAAAAAAAAAACAAAGCGATGAAGAAATGAAACGAAAGTCCTTGCTGTTGTCTTTCGCCTTAGCCCCGAGTGCGTGGTGGATACTTTCTAATGAATTTCAATGATAAAGGACTTAATAAATTTTCAAGTTAATTAAGTTTGTGCTCCCTCCACTCGGGGTGGTGGACAAAAAAAAAAAGAACTGACTTGCCTGAACTGACTCACCCCCTCCCCACCCCGTTGGCGGTCGTTGCTGCGGTAGTGAGCGCGCTAAAACTGATTTATGGATAAAAATTCATGGAAAAGGACACGCTAGGGTGGCACGTACACCGAACCGAGAAGACACCCCGAGCAAGACGAGTATGAATCATTGTCCTTGGCTGCAAGATGGAGCTCATATTCTTACAAGTTCCCATCCGCCTGCATTTTTTTCGTTTTGTTTTTTCTTAATTTTTCAATCAGCCCAGCGGGGGGAGGGGAATCAGGGCGGGTGGTGTGGGGTTATCCCTCGCACAATTAGAGCAAAACAGAGCAGATATCCTTGAGACAATTTCCACAGCCCCGTCACCAGAATGGCTATCAACAAAACCCATCTAATGAGCAACTAATGGAATTCCGCATTATTAAGGACACGACACATCGCGCATAGATTCGTCGGCTTTTGCAGCGTGGCAGCGGCGCGGCGGCTGCACCGGCACGTCCCGAGCACGCTTGCTGTTCTCACGATTTCTCATCTAGCTCTGGCGCGAGACTTTGACTTATGCTAGATAATTAATCATAAGCATCATTCCATTCTGTTCTGCGGGAGATTTTTTCTCTTATGTCCGAGATGGTGCTAAAGAAGAGAAATGGCATTTCTTGGCGTGGAGTGGTTCTGCGCCATGTGAAGGGGGGGAATGGGGGAAGGATGAAGCTCGAGCATTCTTTTCTTCGTTTCTTGTGTTTCAGTTAGCTGAGATTGATTAGCTGGTTAGTTGGTGTTGCGGATGGGTGTATCGCCTTTTTTCGCCTCGCCTGGATCCACCGGACTTGGCACTGGTGCTTTGGCAACATAATCAAGCGATTTGAAGAGAAGATAATCACGGTTGCGGTTAGATGACTGCCACCGCCTCTAACGCCCTCAAGTGACTTGTTTTCCCTGGCTGTGTGTGTGTAGCTTCAGTTGTTTTATGGTTGAATTAGCCGAACGAATTGGTATGATTTATGGGGTGTGATGGAGTGAGCCTTAGTCAATGGCTTTTGTGGATTGGGGCTATTTGTTAACACGAAATGGGGATAAATTAACGAAGTCTCTGTCCTTCCTCGTGAGTCCTCTCGTAATTGGTAATTTAAGGGAGTTGCTTCAGTGTCGCCTTTACGGAGTGCTCGTCTCGAGTGCTGGTGAGGACTTTGAAAGTTAAATTAATGCAGCAGGTAAGACTGAGATGGGTGAAGTCAATCAACAAAATATTATGATTCGCATTAGAATGGGAATGAATTTAGTATCATCGAAGTGACTAGTTTTTGTGGGTGTGTGTCATAAACACTTGACAATAGTGGGGAGCTGATTAGAACAGGCATCCGATCTGAGCTCTTGTCTAGGTCTGAAGAGCTAAAGTTATCTCGGTAATTTTCATGTTCCACCGAAAGTCAAATGCTCTGATGAGCTGGATCTAACTACACAACTGACTCAAGCTCTCAATTAGACGACTACTGAAGACAGGGCGCAATAACTCCTGCGGTAACAAGCTACGCAGTAACTACAGGAGCTGTACTTCAGATTGGCCCACTGGTGGAAGAATTACAGTCGATTCTGAGAACTAGGAAAAATCCTGTCCGAAGACTGTCAACTGGCTGTCAGACCCATAACGATGCTAGGCAAAGATCTTGTCACCCAATCTAGACCTTTCCACACCGAAAATGATTTTAAACAAAACTACCGCCTTATACGGATGATTCCTTTTCAATTTCCAATTTCAATTCCCTTTCAATGGAATATGTAATCGGAAGAAGCACGACGAGTTTGATGAATCCAGAGAAATCCACAAGAGACCAATTTTTCACACTAGGCCTTCAAACAGTCGCGGCTGTTTATGAAATAAGACTACAATCCAAACCGAGCCAATGAAGCCAATGAACTCCAGAAATAAGACCTAAGGATGCTATGTGGAGCACTAACAGGACAGGAGTATTTGACTACCACATCCATAAAGTGATTATTACCAGTACAGGAATCTGTAGGCACTGTGGCCATGGATTGTTAATACCCTTAAGTGTCCCGGAAACAATACAAGACACAGCACGGTCCGAAGGTGTAGAGGGAGAAAGGGAGAGGAGGTACCTGTGCCCATTTTAAATATCTGCGGATTGTATTCTGGGGGAAATATTGGGCCGGGAAGAGCATTCCATATTCGTGTCGTGCGGCTGATGAACGAGTCTCTAAATTTAACTGTGCGTCCGAAAGTAGGCTTAAGGGTCAGCTCATGAGCATTCCTACCAAGACGGGTATTGCGGGTGAATTAATGGAGAGGAGGAATGCATTTGGCAGGCTCACTTGAGCATCGTTTGTTAACATAGCGATAAAATAGGGATAGAGACGAGACGGTACGTCGATGTTCGAGCGAGTCTAATGACTCTGCAAGATTGTTGTCTCCTATAAGTTTTATCGCTCGCTTTTGGATTCTATCTAGTAGGTGCAGGGTGGTTTTGGGGGTACCAGACCAGATATGAGCGTTGTACTCAAGTTTAGGCCATATATACGCCTTGTAAATTAAAGCCAAATCAGAGGGGTGAAGTATTTCTTGCATCAATTAAGGAAGCCTAAACATTTCGCAGCATTTTTAGCGACCTCAAATATGTGATCGTTCCAACTAAGTGTTGTGTTGATACACATACCAATGGATGGAAAGCTTTCCGGTTCGCGGGGTTGTGAGTCTTGGAACGAATATGAAATGCAGAGGGTGCTGTCATCAGCGAAGGAATGGATTGGATTAGAAGTAGCAGACAAGAGGTCATTTATAAAAATGAGAAAGAGTGTAGGAGACAGAACAGAGCCCTGGTGATACACCATATATTTGGTGTATATCAGCCTTGAACTCATCCAAGACAACTTGAATTGAACAGTTCGAAAGGTAATTTCTCATCCATTGAAGAAGAAATTCATCGACACCATAGGAACGCATTTGCGACAAGAGAACTTGATGCCAAACTCTGTCAAATGTCTTAAAAATATCAAGCGCAACGATCTTGCTTTCGCCTGCATTGTCCAAATATTGGTTCCACTTTTCGGTGAGATAAGCTATCAGATAACCAGTGGACCTGTTGTTGTGGAAACCATGCTGCGGGTCATTGAGAAGCTTCCGCGATTCAAGATATTTCATAAGCTGACGATTTATCAGCGTTTCCATGACCTTAGAAAGAAGGGATGTAAGTGCTATGGGTCGGTACGAGGTGGGTGACGAAGATTCGCCCTTTTTAGGGACGGGCTGGACAAATGCTGTTTTCCATCTGCTCGGAAAGAGACCTAAAGAGTAGGATAGATGAAAAAGCTTACGCAGTGGTTTTGCCAGTGCAGAAGAACACCTCTTCAGAAGAATAGGGGGAATACCACCTGGGCCAGCGGATTTGTGCACGTCGAGGTCTTTATATACTCTTGCAACTGTACGAGTGCGGAAGTGGATTTGTCCCATGGTGAAATCAACGCTCTCAAGTACAGGTGGCGACGTATTGGAATCAGGCAGTGTTGACCTGGCTGCAAAATGCGCCTCAAGCAGATTCGCTTTGTCTGATGAGCTGACAGCTGGGATGTCATTCTAAATGAGCGTGGGAATTGAAGACGAGACGGAATTCTTCACGTTTTTTACAAATGAACAAAAGTTGTTGCTACCCTTGGGACATTGTAGCACTTTTTGCCTCAACCTTACTTGCCGGAGGTCAGATCACAATTGCCCTGAGACAAGATTGGACTGGGCTGGTAGGCATATTGGTTGCTGTGAAGGGGTGATATTACATGCCTCCAGTATCCTTTAGTTCGTCTTCAGGAGGTAAGATTTATTTAGGCTGGTCAGTCGGTCTTTGCCCCGCCTTTGAACAAGTAAAAGTCCAATATCTTCTTAGTTTGGAAGTGTTTTGTGAATGTTGACTCGTTTAATGAATAGATGAAGTTGTTTGAGTGAACTTTACAAATTCGAATACGCACGAGTACTCAATTTGTCGTTACTTTTACAGCCCACCACGACGTATCTAAAAACTGAATATTCGTTTCCATTCTTAGGCATCAGGAAATGTTTCGGTATCAGTGCGTATTTCCTTCCCTCAGATTTTCTTTTACCAATTTGACGTATTTCCACGTTTAGATTTAGTTAATGCCTAAGCTGCATTACTGTCAATTTGTTACACATCGGATCCACCCCTTTGGAAGCAAAGCATTTCCAACAGCAAGATAATCAGGGCTCAATAATGTTCCCAATTTGCCTTCACAAACGACTGCCACTGGTCCATGTGTGATCATATGCGACAGTTTCATTGTCCAATCGGCTGGAATGCAAAGTCGTAAGCAAACACTGACGAACGCTGCTGTCATAGATCATTGCTCAACTTTCTTCAATTGACAAATCGAACACAAGCACAGAGCACGCTCTAAATTAACTCTACCCGGCCTGTCCGAGGCATAGTTCACCACCCATCAATTTTATTTTAGCATTAAGCATGCCACTTGCGACGACAAGGGGCGACGCTTAAAAGAAAGTGCGAACGAAATTACGAAACAAACATGTCACACACTCACTCATACAGAGTCAAGTTGTTTCAATTAAAAACAATTAAGACGCGCTGTCATTTCGCTTACCGCGCTAGGCGTCGTCATCCCACCTCCCCTAAGCCGACGCTGGAATCGACTAGTTAATATGCGCGCCAGGGAAGGCCAGTCCCATTCATACATGCACATGTACACTACGGCCAGTTACGTAGTTCATATGCATGAACGAGTACTGGATAACTGGAGAAGCGGGAAATGGGTTTGCGTGGCTCACCCCATCCCGCCGGTGCTCGCTTGTGGCACCACAATTAAACGCTAGTGATAAAAAGGCGATTCATTCCACGCCAGATAGAGATACTCTCTCCGTTGCCACCGTCACCGCCACCAAATTAATTTAAATTCGCGCTAAGTGAGGCGAGAATGTGTGGAGACTTTCGAGAGTTTTTCGATGTCCATGTGCGGGGATGTTCGGTGGCGGACTTTATGAATGAATGTGCCGCACAGCACCCAACAATTGATTATAATTGCGAGATACTTTTGTATCTATTAGTCGAGAGACACTCTGCATCCCATTCATGTGGGCAAAATTAATTCATTCCACCCTCGCCGGGTGTGACGCCCGACGGTGGTGCCGCTGTGACATTGAGAGCCACTCAACCAATCGAAGGCGAACCGTGCGTCACTGCGCTGTGGCCCAAATGTGTGGGGGGAGGCGAATGCGGAATCCTCTAAATCCATTCACGAATTTGTTTGGATTTAATCAGGCATTCAAATCCACCCCTCTTTCGGTGTCGTAAAAGTGCGGCGTCGATTATGTTGGTTTGGCAACATCCACTCTCGCCCTCACCCTCGCCCTCTTCCTCAGCGATAGAGTGTATCCTTGAAAGGGGATGCTGTCTACTGCCTAGTGACAGCAGGATGTCAAGCGAGACCCACTGAATGAGTACTCTGGTGGTAGGCAGTTACTATGGGGATTAAGCACTTGATTACCATGGATTATGGGTGTTGATTTGGAAAAATCAGAAAATTAAACTTCACCGTTGTGGGTGGTGTAGTGATGAGTGGGGGATGGGTGAGAGATGAGCAAATGGATAAATGTAGCAAGTGCCGGGATAGTGTTTAATGCGAAGCAGATGTCGAAACGAGGGGTTATAGTGCCGCCGACTTAATTGGAAGGTTCCGAATTGCACAGGAAGTGGTAGATACTCTGAACTATTGTGAATTGGAAAGATGACTTGTGGGGCAAATGAGTCTGATGTTCCGTCTTATCTTGACTTAGTGTACGATGGAGGCAAGCGTACGCTAATGTGCAGACTGAGCCGGTCGAAGCAATCCACAGTAATGATGATCAATTTTAGCTCGCGACAGACAAAGTGAAAAGTTTTGAAGCAGTTGTGAAACGGAAGTCAGTTGACTTGGAGTTCAAAGTTCTTTTACGAATAATTAGGAACTAAGCACGTATATGAGGCGATGAATGAATATTCGTTGCTGAGAGTTGTTTCATCCTCGGCGTGAACCTAGTAACCTATTATTTCTTGCTTGTATTACAATTGACAGTACAATCTCGATAATGTGAACTAATTCCAACAAGGCCTGTTCACATTTAAGAGAGATTCAAAAAAAAAAAAAAAACAACAAAATACAAATTTAGGTAAGAATACATTTTTGCTTGACTTCTGTTCTGTACAGACACATTAAATCCAGAGCACGCCCTGGGACTTTCGGTCTTTTCATGAGAGGTTTGTATGTGTTCCAGTCGCATTCGTTGATCCCAAAAGAACCACACGTTCCTTGCTAGTTTTTGTGTCAAGTACAGCTCTCTCGTGGTGGGCAACACAAGAGTTTTCAAATATAGAGCAGTCTCATCGGCATTATAAATCTGTTCTAGAGCAAAAGAATTTTTACTTTGCTTCTGAAATTCTTCCAGAAGTTGCTTTATAGCTTTATGGTTTGCAGACAATTTTTCCAGCGTATTTTTAATACTCGCACTCCATGACGTTGTCGAACATTTTGAAGCCACCCGCCATCAGTATGCAAAGTAAGAGATTCCTGTTAAAATGTTTTCTGAGTAAGTTAGTCGAAATTGACACATTTTGTCAAGCTGTTTCTTGAGCCATTCATAGAAGGAGAGAGAGTGGCTGACTACCTTAAAGGTAGTCCCTTAGCCCAAAAGTAGGCCCGTTGTCTTACCACTTAGACCTAATCCGCGAACCAACTGGTGTTTTTAATAAAGCAATGAACTTGACTGACGCTTATACTTTCTAATAGCCAGCTTGGCTTTATGCAGGGCAGGACATGTACAACTATCATTATTTTGAAATTACTTTTATACAAATTTAGAAAATTAATTACAAGTTGATGCACTTTACACCGATTTCACTTTGATGTACATCACACTTTGCTTTTAAACAAGCCAAAGTCTTTGGGATTCCATTCGTCAATGTTAGAGTGGTTTTCCAATACTTAAAGGACAGGAAGCAATTGGTAAAGACAGTTTTAGATCTCGAGTAATAAAAGTTACATCGGGCGTGCCACAGGGTAGCCATCTGGGGCCATTACTCTTTCTTTTGTTCATGAATGATGTTCACGAAGTTTTCAAATATTGTAAAATTTTAACATTCGCCGATGACTTTAAATTGTATTTATCTATAAATAATTTAACTGATTGTAATAATTTCCAATTGGATACCGATGCTCTAGTGGAATGGTGCAAGCACAATGGACTAGAGCTGAATATTCAAAAATGTTGTCTTTTTACGGCATATCGAGTTACATCCCCGATCGTCGATGATTATTTCATAACTCATCATAGACTAGAGTCGCCTTGAAGAGATTAAACATCCTGGTGTAGTTTTTGATACTAAATTAAATTATTCATTATATTACGATTATAAAGGGTATTTAAATTTTAAGGGCCGATGTTGACTTTGAATAATACACAAATTATTTAGGAAATTATTGTCATTTCTTTTTATTATGATGATATTGGTATGGTTCAATTATGAATGGAACAAAATATCGGCCAAATGGCCGCCGCGACCTCGGCGGCACACCTCCATCCGATGGTCCAAATTTTCGATGACGTTGAAGCATAATTGAGGTTCTATGCCGTTAATGTGCCGAACTATCTCATCCTTTAGCTCTTGAATTGTTGCTGGCTTATCGACGTACACCTTTTCTTCCAAATAACCCCAAAGAAAAAAATCCAACGGCTTCAAATCACATGATCTTGGCGGCCAATTGACATCGCCACCACGTGAGATAACACGGTCATCGAATTTGAGCCATTGTTTCTTTAGCTGTGTGGCAAGTGGCACCGTCCTGTTGAAACTACATACATCTTCCAATTCGGGCCATAAAAAGTTCGTTATTATTTCACGATAGCGAACACCATTCACGGTAACTGCCTGACCGGCTTCATTTTGGAAAAAATACGGTCCGATGATGCCGCCAGCCCATTACCCGCACCAAACAGTCACTCTTTGTGGGTGCATTGGTTTTTCGACAATTACTCATTCACCCAAATGCGACAATTCTGCTTATTGACGAATCCACTGAGGTGAAAATGTGCGTCATTACTGAAGATGATTTTCTTCGAAAATTTATCATCCACTGTTGTCATTTCTTGCCACAATTCTGACCATTGACGACGCTTGAAATGGTCAAGAAGCTTTAGTTCTTGAGTCAATTGCACCTTGTAAGCGTGTAAATGCAAGTCTTTATGCATAATGTTCATCAACGACGAGCGTGAGAGGTGCAATTGTTGGGCACGACGACGAGTTGAGGTGGACGGCTCTTTAGCCACACTATCGCGAACAGCAGAAATATTTTCTGCCTTCAAGTCCATCTCAAGTTTCTCCATCTCATCATTTGGGATGCCCCGTATGATACACAAGAACTCTGATTTGAATGCGTACACAAAAATTTCACGAGATATGCTGTCCGTAAATTATATTCCTTCGAAGAACTCCCTCAATATGACAATAGATGTAAAATAATGGGCTTGCAAACCTGAAGTTTCAGGCGTAAGACAGCGTCAGCCATGTTCATCCGCGACATTATTAATTGCCGTGTAAATTCACCAGATTTACTTTTTCTCATGAATATATATGCTCCCCAAGCATGTCTTCGGGTGAGAAATTACGATAGAGACATACGATAAGAGGCATAGGACCAACTATGGTTGTAATGAACCTATTATAGGGTGATTTTGTAAAAGCTACAGCAAAGTTTTTCAAAAAAACACATAAAATTCAGAAAAATGCATGAAATCTTTATTTGAATCGATAGTACGGTCCATATAATTTAATGTTTGAAGATTATTTCATGCAAATGTTGACCTTGACTGCGCCTCAAATGGTCCATCCGCTTAGTCCAATTTTGGCATACTCTTTCCAACATTTCGGCCGGTATCTCACGAATAAATGCTTCAATGTTGTCTTCCAATGCGTCAATTGAAGCGGGCTTGTCTGTATAGACGTGAGCTTTAACATAGCCCCACAAAAATAGTCTAAAGGCGTTAAATCGCACGATCTAGGCGGCCAATTGACCGGTCCCGAACGTGAAATAAAATGTTCACCGACTAGCATGTGGCACCGTCTTGTTGAAACCACATCTCATGCAAGTCAAGCTCTGCATTTTGGGCAAAAAAAAGTTGGATATCATCTCACGGTAGCGCTCATCATTCACAGTTACGTTACGATTCGCATTATCTTTGAAGAAGTACGGTCCAATGATGCCACCAGCCCATAAACCGCATCAAACTGTGACTTTTTCTGAATGCATTGGTAGCTCTTGCAATGCTTCTGGCTGGTATTCACTCCAAAATCGACAATTCTGCTTATTTACGTACCTATTGAGCCTGACCATAAAATGGAAGAAGCGCGCGATGAACTTTCTTAACAGAGCACCCATTTTGATAATAAAATTCAATGATTGCAAGCGTTGTTCGTTTGTAAGGCGATTCATGGTTAAATTATAGACCAAACTGAAGATGTTTGACAGTGAAACAAAACACGAAACGTGCGTCAGCTGTTTAAACCAGTGTTGCCAAAAAGATAAAAGCTAAAAAATCACCCTTTACAAGGTGTATAAACACTTTTAATAAACTTGGCAACGAATTTGATTTTAGCTTGTCTCGATTGGAGACTAAATGACCCTCAGAAGAGAACCATCAGAACTCCTGCAGAATAGTCCAGAGTTTACCTCGAGGAATTCGGGCGTATATACTTATCCAAGTCCATTAAACAGGGGTAGATGGGCTGGCTTGGCATACTCTCAAGCGTTCTCAAGTACCATTCTTAGAGCTTGGACGCAAAATATAAATGGGTCCAACCAGGCACCATGCGTCCGTCCAAAGGTGTCTTCATTTTCTTCTCATTTTGTTGCCTGCTTCAAGGGATTCATTAGAAAGGGATGTTCAATAAGTCGGTATAAAAAAAAGGTTTAAGAAGCTACCTCGAACTTCAAGTCGAGAGCTTCATTAGAAATGTCAGAAAATAAGGCTTAAAAATTATATGTGGCTGGCCAGACCTGGCTGTCCGACGGAGAGTTAAAATGCAGCAAATTCGTTGTGCGACAAAATAACACTGCACAAATACATGCATGCAATTAATGCATCATGCCAAGATTGTTGAGTAAACTTCACTTAGGGTCTGTCCCTTTGTTGCTTCATGCTGCTCCGCAGCAGCGCATTCCTCGTAATTCCACGCACTTGGGGTCACTTAATCATATTATTGTTGTGCGTTTCATTAATTGATATCATGCGCAAATATGCTGCTTAGTCCCCGCTTGTGTCATGCACGCAATTATTGCTATCTCGACAACGACTTCCTTTTTGTCGACTCATAACTCAGTCTGAGCTTTGTACAAACCATCAGCAAAAACACGTCCATCTGATGGACCTTCTGATCGACAACATCAACTCCATGGGCCAAGCTTAACTGTGTCGCCCAAAATGGGACACCTTCCTTGGAAGATGTCAACTGTTTGCGCGAACACGAAATAAAAATGACGTGCGACTTCTTGTACTCGCGGGTCTAACTAATTTCCATTGTAATCACAAATTCAAACACGACCTTAAGTAGCTGTCTGCGCATTCCATCGGCAAGGAGGTTCGCCTATTTAATTATAATTCCTCGATGCAGGAAAACATGCCGCGAAATATAAATAATACATGGCCTCGACGAAGGAGTAGACGGTAATGTCACCGCTATCTATCTCTCCTTCTGCGGAATGTTATCGAAGATCTGTTTCCCCTGTCCCCTTTCGCACACAGCCTGAGCAGGGAACGTGAAACACTTACCACGAGTCAGGCATTCCAGAGGCACTCACCTTGCCTAGCGGTTATCGATTGGTTATCTTCGGATATACCTCCCTCTCCGAACGGCGGTGGAGAGAACAATTAAAACCCAACGGAGATACGCCATACACCAGAAGTAGTAAGATACAAAATCGAATTCGGATAATCCACTGTCAGATACAATCCCCACAACAGCAAGCCGAGAGATATGCAAATTAGTTCATGAATTTTTTGAATCGACACAAGTGGCGTTCCGGCCGGAGTCACAGTCGCAAGATGAAGATATTCTCCCAGCAAGGGGATACACACAGCACGACGACGACGAGGTGGAGGATTCCGGAAAACTCCGCAAATGTCTTGCAAGAAAGTGGCATAATTTGGTATGCAAAACCGTGTAAACTACACGGGAAAGCGTCATCAGCCCAGACCCGGCATTCAGATAAGCGGGAGGATTTTCTTTTTCGAGAATCGATTCCCCAATTGATCTATTGATCGGTCACAGCATATGCTTCCTAAGTAGCAAGGCGACGCGACGTCCCCTCAGTCAAGGGGAGACGTTGAATCACGACAATTGTGCGACCGGCATTACCATAATCGCATGGAAGCACCGAATCGACGACGACTGGAGTAGATTTTCCGCTCTTTGGGTAGACACTTGGAGAAAGTCATGCTCCGTGCCGGAGTCCTTCACAGTGCGCGCACAGCCCAAAAAGTCAATTAAACGTCGAGTCGAGTCCTGCACCGATCCACACAAGGAGGCCGCAGAGAAACCGCAGAAACCTCAAAATGAAAATCCCAATTTAATTTGAATTTCTCCACGTCCCATTTGCGGGGAGGGGAGCATTAATCTAACATTCAGCCCGTCTTATGTCACGGTACCGCACACATACGATGGACATCAAATGGGCAACGCAATACAAATCGGAGCCTCATTCGCGGGGCATTGCGAATCGGTCACCGACACTTTAGGAGGCTTCGGTAATAAAGGCGCAAATTGATCTGGCGCGCAGCTCCTCTGCTTTCCTTCACCAGCCAGCCGTGAGTGGCTGTGGCTGTGGCCGATGCAGTAGAACACGGCTCACAGGGTACCCGACATCAGTTCAATTCCAAAGATTTATGCACGAAGAAGTCATCGATTAAAATCCCCCGTCCACATGTGCAGGGGCACCCCACTCAATGGGTGCTGGTGGTTGTCCTCGGCCGCGGTGCGGTGTGTTCCTGAGTGGTGTCGGGAGTGGCGGAAAAAGGAAGAACATTATTTGAAGATTAACACGAATGAACAAAATAGCGATCATCCAATCCATCTCGTGGATTCGATGTTTGACTGGACGATCGGGAACTGCGAGCCACTGCAGCAGCGATCAGCGCGGGCACCACCGCGCACTACGTGGACGGACAAGCCGCATCCATGAAGTTGCGGCGTAACAGTTGTAATCGTGCAAAAGTGTTAAGACTGCCGTGGCGTGAAAAGATGCTTTATTGCCTCTTTTTTTGTGAGATCCCAGCTCTGGAGTTGTACACCAGAACTGAACATTGTGAAGAAACAAAACTCGTTTGCAAGGACATTGACGAGAGTTATGTTGACGCTGATGTTATTGTTTGCTCAGTCATTAAGAAATGGAATGACTGAATTGACAGGGCTCGTAAGAGTCGTAATTGGAGACTGCTGTGCAAGCAGTATCTAATTGGTGGCTAAGCAATCAGAAAATTCAAAAACATGGTACCCAGTTCAATGAACATGAGCTCTGTCTACCAGACACATAGGGGCTGCGATCAGCTTCTTACAATCCTGAGGAAATAAGGGCTTATCCGAAGGCGGAACAAAGAACGAATCACATTAATAGGAAATCTTGAAACACATCTATTAACACCGATATGCCAGAGATGATGAAATTGAAAATGATGAGGATGAGGAAATAAAACCGTTGTCAAAAAAACAGTCAAACCGAAAAACAACATTCGAAAACAAAGGCTTTTAGATGCCTCATGCGGGGACGAATATCATAAAATTTTATCTTTCTACTTCAACTGTGGCAGCCGGCTTGAAGATGATAAAACTTTGTACGTCATCTATGGCAGCCGGGCTTGCTTTTTGAAATTTAATTCAATCTTCATATTTTTAATTCAAAAAAGAGTTGGCTGATCCATCTTGTAGGAGCAGCATCGATTTTAGTAAAATGTGTTAACTTTAGCCCTAGAAAGCCGAGTTAACCCGGGTTACACCTAAACCGAGTCGAACCGAGTTACATTTATATCAAACCGAATTGGCAAAACCGATGAAACCAACCGAATACATGCAAAATATTACAGATGGTTCAACTCGGTGTGAGCAAATGATGCCTGACCGAAACCAAACCGAAACGGAATGGAATTTGACAATTCATTATACGACTCGATTTACACCACTCGATATTGGTTCGGAGCACCTTAAGCTTTTCACTACCAACCTGCAGCATTTTGGTAACTATTCGCGTTTTATGTATCGTGCGCCTAATGCATTCCTAACCAATCCAAAACAAAATATGATTGGGCAATACAACTCGGTTTGCCCCTTTCCATAATCCATATTGTTTGCTTTCGATCCATCATCAAACCGAGTTCGTCAACCCGGGCTAACTCGGTGTGTAAAACTCTCGGGTCGGCATACCACTAGACATAGTTGCATATGGGCGATCTTGAGAGTGTTTGACGACATAAATTGTTCACGACTGGATATTGGATCTACTCGGCAATAAAACAAATTATATAATTTTACGCGCTAGGTGCGCTGAGACTTATTGAAGCGACTCATTCGGCCAGTGGTGTAGCGTGGGATTGGGCCGCTCGGGCAGACCCAATTTATGCCGCCCTAGTAATTTGTTCACACACTAAAAAACCTTTGTCTACGGTTTCAACGAGTTATTCCTAGACATATGTAGGTTAGTTTAGGTTGAAGTGGCTGAATGCTGTACGGAGAGATAGCAGCCACATTGTGCCCATTGTGCTACCACGCGGATCTGGGAATACCTATTCCGCAAAACCGTTGGTGCTTGAATAAAGCGATAAAGATGGCTGACTCTTATGCTGCTTCGTTCAGAAGGGGTGCCAAAATAATAGTCTCCCAGAAGACTACGTCTACGGGATGAGAGAGCACTGCAGTTGCATAGGAAGTGTATAATGGTTTCTCCGTCATCCTCATCTCTGCAGCCTCTTCAGAAGTCGTTGGAGGGGCGGGCGTGAGCTCCTATGGCGCAATGCCCTGATCAATCTGGTCAGACTTAGCGATGGCTTATGACCAAGCGTCCGAGTTTTACTAATGCGGCATCCTGTGCCAGTTGAACATCTTTGTGAATAAACATGGCGGTCTGTTCAGGTACAGCAGCATTTGTCTTTTCTATAGAAACACGTGGAGCTGAAGGTGACATATCCGGAGTATTAGTTCAGGACAGAATATCTTTGTTGAGTTCTCGTACTACTTTAGAATCTCAATTGTCAAAAGTCAGAATATCTCCTGGAGATCTTACATTTGATGGTGACGCTAAAGTTTCAGGAATTGGAAATTGCATATATTAAAAGATCGACCCTTTTTTTGTGACACAAACCACTTCCACTTATTTTTTTTTAAGTTAGAAAAAGTAAAAATTATTTAAAATTCTTTCTTTGCCAAATAATAATTAATTTTTCTTATTCTTTACAAATCACTAGCGGACCCTGTGCCAGATCATATTAATATCAGAATGAAAAAACATGTTTTCTGTCGGTTTTCCTATATATTTATGTATATTGCATATATTTATATCATGACATCGTCTTTTTATCTAATAGTATGTTTTAACTTTTCTAGCACAGCCCTCTCGCAAAACTACATTTTTTGTTTTGCCCAGAGTCGTGGTTAACTAATAGCATAACTACACGTGAACATGATACAAATAATTGTCCGTGGAAGAAGCTTGGATATTTAAATTAATTATGCTCCATTCCAACGGTTGTCCTTGTGTCCTTGTTAATTGTCGTAATAAACACAAGTCATATTAAAATAAAAATAATACATTAATATTTAATAATAATAAAATATTTTGAAGTTAAAGGAAGACATCCCCACTTCGCTGAGCACATTTCTTTCTAAACAAAAATGCAGTTTAGTTAAGAAGCGTAACATATTTTCAATTCGTTAGGTTTGATAAATGCTGAGACTTAAGGGATCAGAATAAAATTTGGATTTAAAGTAGTTTAGATGTAAATATTAAACATAAATATATAAAGGGTGATTTTTAGCTATTATCTTTTTGGCAACACTGGTTTTTTTTTTTTTCTGTCAAACGTCTTCAATTTGGTCTATATTTAACCATGCATCGTCTTACAAACGAACAACTCTCTCTGCTAAGAAAGTTCATCGCGCGCTTCTTCCATTTTATGGTCAGTTTAATCGAACCTCATTTTTGGCTCAATGGGTACGTAAATAAGCAGAATTGTCGTTTTTGGAGTGAAAATCAGCGAGAAGCATTGCAAGAGCTACCAATGCATCCAGAAAAAGTCACAGTTTGGTGCGGTTTATGGGCTGGTGGCATCATTGGACCGTACTTCAGCAAAGATAATGCGAATCGTAACGTAACTGTGAATTGTGAGCGCTACCGTGAGATGATATCCAACTTTTTTTTGCCCAAAATGCAGAGCTTGACTTGCATGAGATGTGGTTTCAACAAGACGGTGTCACATGCCACACAGCACACGCAACAATGGACTTATTGAGAGGCGAGTTCGGTGAACATTTTATTTCACGTTCGGGACCGGTCAATTCGCCGCCTAGATCGTGCGATTTAACGCCTTTAGACTATTTTTTGTGGGGCTATGTTAAAGCTCATGTCTATACAGACAAGCCCGCTTTGAAGCATTTATTCGTGAGATACCGGCCGAAATGTTGGAAAGAGTATGCCAAAATTGGACTAAGCGGATGGACCATTTGAGGCGCAGTCAAGGTCAACATTTGCATGAAATAATCTTCAAACATTAAATTATATGGACCGTACAATCGATTCAAATAAAGATTTCATGCATTTATCTGAATTTTATGTGTAGTAATTCTCGATTTACGGAACCAGTGGTCTAATCAGTAATCACATAATATTCATCTTAGTGCATCAGTTCTCTTTTGCGGTATTATAGCTTAATTTATCTTTAAATTTGTATATTTATTTCTGTTTTATTTTTTTTATTTTTTGTAAGTTTCCCACTATCTTCTTCTTTTTTTGTATCTGTCTAGGAGTGACATTCAACTCATTTATACTTTAATGTGTATTAAATACAGAATGTCACCCTAAAGTTCTTATAATTGCATATATAAAAATTACGCACTTAAATTAGCTAGTTGCACAATATATGAAAAACAAATGTAATAAAGAGAAATTTTAAAATTAATTAAAATAATAAATAAAATAATAAAAAATTATAACGTGGAGAATGCTTCCACAAGAGAGCGTCCGTCGATTGCTCTGTTCGGCATCAAACAATGAGATATGGAAGAGAATTTGAATGTAGTTGCAGACTCTGTAGCCGATGTCAATGACAAGTTTCCACATATTAGCAAGGACATGAGCAGAAACATAAAAGGGTCACAAAGTCATACTGAAGCTTACTACAACGCAACGAAAAAGAATTGTTTTCAATATCAGGAAGGACATTTAGTGGCTTTGCAACATAACTGCACCGGCACGGAAATTGTAACCACTGTTTAAAGGACCATTTCCTGTTCATCTTGTTCTTCGCAATGACAGTTATATTGTGGGTGATATAAACTAGTGTAAATACAGCGTCAGTCATAAGCGTCGACTTTCTGCGCACCAATAGATAAATAATTCTGACAACTTTATTCATTTTGTCAAAAACGCTGATATGTTTTTGAAAGGTTAATTTTTTGTCCAATATTTTTTATCCAATATAATACCTAAATATCTACAGTCATCTGACCAATCTATATCAACCGGGCTGATATTGAGCGAAGAGCCACTGGGTGGGAAACACAAACCACACAGCTTGCGTTTTTGAGCATTTATTTTCCATTTACTGAAATAAACTAATAGCTTATCGAGAGCAACTTGCAGTGTCATCAGCAATCATGGCTATGTGAATATTTTCCCTTTGACATGGTAAATCGGAGACATATAAGTTGAGTAATGTGGTCCAAGGACCGAACCTTTAGGTACGCCATAATGAATAAAGTAGGTAGAGGATTTGTCAGTGCCAATGTTGACGATTTTCCAGAACTAAGAAATCTTTGTATAATTTTGATAAGTGATATAGGTAGCTTATGTTGAAGAAGCTTATGGCACGGCATCAAGCCAAACCGTATCAAAGGCTTTTTCAATGTCTAGAAGTACCAGACCCCTTGACACCTTTTACACAATTTTGCTTGCTATACGGTTTTTGATACGCAATGCTCGGTGGATTGTACTGCGTGTCCCCTACAAAAACCGAGTTTGAAGTTTGGTATAACGTCATTGTCTATAATGAAATTCTCAATTTGTTATCTGATGATTCTTTCTAAAAGCCGGCTCAAACAGCTAAGAAGGCTAATAGGCCTGTAACTCTCGGGATTATCAGCTGTTTTACAGCAATTTGGGAAGTAGTAGTTCTTCATGCAAGCACTCAAAATAAATGTTAAATATTTCACCCAGCAGGTGGTAGTGCGTCTTATTAATTTATTGTGAATATTGTCAATGCCAGGTGATTTTTTTTATGAATGGTGGTGCAAAATTTTAGATTTTTGAATTATCAAATGTGCGTTCGAATTTATTTGTAATATAGTAAAAAAAATATTTGTAAAATTGTAAAAAAAAAATACTGTACTATATTTGTAATCGCAGATTATTTTATTTGGGCGGCCGTGCCGTTGTGGGAATGTGCCTCGACTAACTTGAAGTACTCGCTACCTGGGCTCGATTCCCGGCCGGCACTACCAACAATTATTTTCACGACGACACCTCTTTCGAGTCACTGACAGTGGCGATAGAGTAATAAATGTCTAGAAAAAATCTTCTCAAACTTGGCCTTTCGAAGTCGGCATAAAACTGTAGGTGGCTTCCACTCGTGAGAGAACAATAGCACACACAACACGAGTGGTCGCTGAGAAGCTAGAACGTGGACCTCTACGGGCTGCAGCGCCAACCATATTAATATTATTTTTATATTATTTTCGTATCGTAGTTAATGTATTCGCGTGCTACCAAACGACAATGTGTTCCACTTGTGGTGTTATAAGTAGTTTAAGCCAACAATACTCGTAAGAGGAGGACTTTCATCTATCGGTATACGAGTAATAACTTAACTGAAGAATCGACATTTCTTAACACAACCATTTTCTTCGTTTTCAAAATATGCTTATTGTGTGAAACCCACGGGCGCTCGGATTGTGCAGCACATCAAGGAAAGCTGAAAAATCTCCAGACAAACTAGCTTAAAGATCCTAAACAAACATTTAAATGTTTTCCACTGCGAAGTAGTCACTTCCTAGAAGACTTGTTAAACTGAAAACGTAATAAACTAGATCAGACCACAAATTCGGGCTGCAGAAATTGCCAAAATCTATTCGTAGCTATCTGCGAATAGACAAAATTCTATGAGAATGAAATGCCCGAGCTCATCGTTCGCAAGATGCGGCTCATGTATACCTCTTTATAGTTTCGTTTTCGGCACTTCTATCGGTTTCATTCAAAAACGTCTCAAACTCAAAGGTAAATTCTAGAAGTTAAGATCGCTCACAAAAATAAATCAGTTCGCTGATGTATCGCCACGGATAAATTGATGCGATTTCAACACCTTCGTGGAAACTAATTTCACATTTACTGCCGCAGATCCAGATTCACCATGGATGCAGGACTTGCTCTTTATTGCTCCATTTCGCTGGCGCAAAGCGTGGGCCAGCACACATCTCCCGACATCCAATGATTCCCGATACCTGTGCATTCCTCCAGCGGTTCACTCCGAGTCTGACCGCTCTCTGAGTCACAGCATTTGGCCGCACATGTGCTCGCACCACTCCATCTCTGATCCATGGCCGATCAGTTCCTCGATCGGTTCGACTACGGACGTTCATATGAGTACGCGGCCAAGAGCCGACGCCGTCGCCGTACTACTTAACCTAATCAGATTTCAATAAGACTCTAAATAACCAGATTAATGCCGTGGTAATAAATGTAATTTGCGTTCCATATCATTCCTTCTGCTCCAGCGGACAACACGATCGCCAAATCAAGATCGGCTCTGGCACATCGGCCCGGTATCAATGGGTGCCTATCTCGGTGGGGCATATTAATTGCCAGGATACATTACAATACACTGATTTGGCAATCGGCGGACAATTTGTCCAGAGCAGTGTTGGCCCGGTCGGCCGTCACGGCGTTGGTATCCCGTCCGCGATACCGATCGAACGATTTGCGTACGCGGTCTTGGATGATTGCATGGAGGACGTTGGGTAGTGGCAGCGGCGAGGCGGCCGTCCATGGACTGCCGAACAGGTGTTGATGTGGACGCGCAATTGTCCAGGACGTGATTTTAATCAAACTTAATGATGATGTGCATGCGGATGCGTAGTCGTGCAGTGATTTGACGGAATTCCTTTGCACTAGGGTTTATTATCGATTTGTATAAATCAGGTACTAATTCCCATGGGAGCTGGTACTAGGGCTTTATACAGTTCCATTTGGGACCCGTTCTCGCCGATTCCAATCAACAGGAGCAGTTGCGGTGTTTTCGCCTTTCGTTTTGCGGGCATGGTAGTGCCAGTCGGGGAATGAGACTTTGGAAAGGCGTTCAATGGTCGTTTGGACTTATTGGATCGCTGGGGTGCAGCTGTGCTGGGTGCTGATGAAGGAGTTCGGAGTTTGCACGTGCAGCAGCAACCGGAGGTCATTGGGAGTTTAAAGGGGAAATTGAAATTTAAATTTTCGGAAAAGCCACTAAGTTCGGTTGGAGGAGACCCTCTTAGACGGTGAATGGTGATCTTATGGTTCTTAGGGACCAGATGTGCTACAGACTTGAGGGTGAGGTGGGGGATGGTGTGGAGTATGGGGTGAAGGATGAGCTGGAGGATGAGGTGGAAGATGTGGTGAGGCATGAGGTGACGATGGATGAAGTGAAGGATGAAGTGGAGGATGAGGTGGAGGATGGGGTGGAGTATGAAGAGAAGAGGTAGATAATGAGGTAAAGGATAAGGTGGAGAATGACGATAAACCAAAAGCCAATATTTTTTCTCTCACCGAAACGTACCATAAAATACGCCGCCCATAGTTTCCGACATCCATCCACCCTCTTCTGTCGCCCGCAATCCCATAGAGGAATGCGTAATGCGAGGGTGAGAACTCATTCGATTTGTCTGTGAAGACAATTTCCCCGATTACATTGTAACATGACAGTTGACATGACATGTATTGATGGGGTTCTCCCCCCTACCCTGTGTCACTCACATGCTCGTCGTGACATTTTATAAGTTTTCCGTCCAAAAAAAAAAGTACAAAAATGTATATTTTCGATGCACACCCACCATGTTTCCATCTGAGTTATGAAATTAACGCGTCCCATCCATCAAAGCCCTTCCTGAATCGAAATTAAAAACTCCGAACATGCAAATGTGTCCTTTCGGTCCTGCGCGATATACCGCCACACCACAACTCGACATCATGTGCCCTGCCGCTGTGAAACCACGCACACGCTCCGCTAATTGTCATATGGAATTTTTTTATGCAAATCCCGCCACAACTCCCACCGCTCATCACCGGCGCACAGCAGCAGGTCACACTTTCACACTGGCATTTGCACTCTGCTGCCCGGGGAGCGACAGCAGGAGAAAGAGAGAGAGAGTGGTCCACCGCTGCCGCTGTAGAGGCCCAATTAACACGACGACATCCTTCGACAGTGCGCCTTGTATCTGACTGCCGTCTCGGTTGGTGGTAATCCGATCCTTTTCGGAGTTCTGTGGGTTCCATTGTAAATGAAATTCATACCCCTTGCTTGGAGTATGGGAAGTCGAAGGATGCGATGGGCGCGCAACGTCACCATATCATGACCGGACGCTGCCAATTAGGGTTAAACATTTTCCGCTCGTCCTGGCCTCTGTGTGCGGCCGTGTAGCTGGGTGTGCAATCCTTTCGCCACAGCGGCGGTGTCCGATTTCAATTTTATGAATGCAGACTGTCCGATTTTGATGTTTATACAAAATAAACTCGGCAGATCTGTCACTTGGATATGCGCATATCATTGCGGGGATGTCGCACAAGGATGTGGTAACTTGTTTTGCGCTGCTGTCCTTTTCAATTGCAAAGCGAGCACTTTTTTCTTTTCGTCCTCGTTTTTGAATTAATTAGACATAATTATTCGGCTGGACAGGTTTGCCGAAGAGAAAGGGGATTTTTGAATAATTCAGAGAGAACGGAATGGCGATGACACATCGGGGGATGTTGGGTTGAATGGAGGGGGCTCAAATCCTATTGTGTGTGTTTCGTTAGCGGTAAGGCGGGTGAGCAACACTGATTCATGCACTCAAAATCAAGAAGAATCCAACTCACTTCTCAGTGCCAAGCCAAACAACATACACAAGAACATGACACCTCTGTTGGAAGCTGCATTCTGACAAGACGTCAATCAATAAAACAAACCAACGATCTTTGAGCACCATTTACCTTCTTCACATTCCACTGACAATGAAGAACGTGAAACCAACCCACCAGGATGCAGGCCAAGGTACCGTTCCAAGACAAATGTCATCGCATTTCGCATACAGAACTCTTCATCTTTTCAAGATCACAAGCAGAACCAAAGATGCAAATCATCATCCAAACGTTGACTTATGTCAAAAGTCTTCAAAACTCGAAATGCAGGTCATACCTAGGCATGCCAACACAGAGAATACACACATAATTCGCCGACGAATTCCTTGATCTTGCCCGCTATGCAACAATAGCCACCGTCGCAGACACCCTCACTCCCACCGCCACCACTGCCGCTGCTGCCACCGTCGCCGTCACCATCGCCACTATCATCATCACCTGGCGTGCTGCATTGTTCTGAATCTTAATTCATTCACTCGCCGGACGCGACCGACGGAGAAAAATACGATCACGTCGCCATATGCATGCGGCGCGATGCATTACATGCACTTGTGATCTGATCATGCGCCATTGTTGGCACACAACAAGGCCCTCCGCCGCTCTCTGGCCAGCACACGGAATACAATCGCGTGCAGGATGGTAGGTGTATCACAAGAGGAGCACAAATTACCTGCCCGCCGCCGCCGTCAGATACCCAGTGGGACAGAATTGGTAATTTGGGTCTCAATTGGCAGTAATGAGACAGGACGCGAAACGCGATCGGTTACCGAAAAGAAGAACGGCCGCAGTATGGAGATCTTGGGCTTGCGGTTACCCTCGGCCATGCCGCTGTAATTCACACGGAATCGATCTTAAATGACAAATTAGAGTTCCCAACTGGCACCCGCTGATCGATGACGACACGCGGCTGCAGCGGGGACGAGGAGTTCACTCAACGCGATCACCGATCTGATCATAACTTATGAGAACGACGCGCTACCTCGCCGATCGCCGATCATGATCGATGGGCCGATGGATCAATTTTGTGGTTAGGATAATCTCTCGGATTGTTTTGCCGGAGAGCGCTGCTATCTGGGGGTCTGCGCTGGTTTAGCCACACATCGATTAAGGCTCCCGGAGGGTGAGGAGTGGAGGAAGAAAGAATTTTTTAGGAAAGGTGTCGATTTGATTATGTTGGCCAATTGTTTTTGGCGGGTTTTCTTGAAGATCGATTGGTTGGTGGCGAGGTACGGTATAATGAGTTTTGCGGACTGTTGTATTGACGATCGTGCTTTCTGGGTTTGTGATATGAGTTTGTGATCGAACCTGTCGATTGCCATGATCGACAGTTGATGTGTGAAAAATGTAGCTGAACTTGGTTGAATCATAGATTCACATAGACCCGTGGGAACGTTTTGAGTTCGATGTGACTCGGTGGTGAGGTGATAAACTGGTGCTGTGGGGCATGCTTTTGAATTGTGGAGCAATTTTTTGTGCATTTACTGCAATGATTGTTAAAGTTAAATCTTCTGTAGACCCTACCTTAGGGCGAAGGTAAACATTTTGTCTAGCTGCATCTACCAATAAGTGCGAAGATGAGTTATGTCTAGTTTATCGCTATCATCGCTGCCAGTGGATCGTGTGTGCGGTGGTTCAGGAAATTGCAAAGTGAGAAGTCAAATCGAGGATTCTTACAAGACGGTCTAAGTTGGCAACACAATAGAGTTAGAGACTAAAAAAGCTTGATGATGTATGTCCACTCTCTCTGGACCTTCACCGTAATTTCATTGTAAACATAGTACCAAAGAATGACCATGGGGTACTTATTTTTGTATGACATGCGAATAATAGAAGGGCGGTCTTGTGGACTAAAGTACAGTAGAATCTCCGAAACATGAACGGTTCTATGAGGCGAACAATTCGGAAACAGGAACGATTGTTTTCTATTACGACTGTCATCGTCTAGATAAGTGTTTTTATACCGTTTAGAAAACAACTTTATTGTGTTTGTTGTTCTTTTGTTTCTTTCAGCTTATTAACTGGGTTACTAATTTGATATTTTTAATTTTCCTTAATTTAAACAATTTAAGAACTTTAAGAGATGAACGGAGCTTTTTTTTATATCTGTTCATCTTTCTAAGATTCTACTGTACCTTCAGTTTCTTCATATAAAACATCAACGAAAACTTGGAAATTGCGAACAGAAAGAAGATTGGGATTAACTGAACAAGACGGAGGACAAATTCTTGATGCGAGTGCGGGAAATTTATAAAAAAAAAAAGCAAAGAATTCATGGATAGATTTATGTCAACAAACGACTATAAATGAAAGTGTACAGTGTACATACCAACGAAAAGAACTTCTAAGAACGAAAAAAGTGTATATGAATATGCGTACATATACATTTTGTCATATAACGATACTGATCATAAATTTAAAAAAAAAAAAAACACACAAATTGTTGTATAAGGAATCACATTAAAAATATAAACCAGAAAAAATAAGAAAGACAACGAAAACATGCTCACAGTAAATCAACAGAAATAACAACAAAACACATGCTGCAATTTTTCACCACAAAAAATATGAAGTGACAAATATTGCCAACAGAAGCCGGGAAGTACCAAAATCATTGCCGACGTGCCAATTAGTGTCGGAAGCCAGCGATCCGGAGTTGCTCACCAGCTGTTATATTTTTTTCCAATTTTTAACAGAATTTACTGGTTAAATAATTAGTTTCAGTTTAGTTCTGAGTTATAGTATGTTCCCACTATACGCGAAATTCGGCATTCTACGATTAAAGCAATTTGGTTTGACAGCGAAAAGTCGGCGTCGACATGTGGAAAATTGTCTTTAATCAATTCCTAAATGGGTGAATTTTAAGTATTCAAGGTAAGCGGTTTAAGACAAAAAGTAGAAAGCTATCGACCAATATCAAAGCTTTCATCGATTCCAAAGCTATTTTAAAGTATTGTAAAAGAAAAATTATATTTCATGGTAAAAGAAATTATTTCTAATAACCAGCATTGCTTTATGCAGGGCAGGTCATGTACAACTAATTTATCATTATTTTCCAATTACATTTATACAAATTTAGAAAATCAATTACAAGTTGATGTACTTTACACCGATTTCTCGAAAGCCTTCTATAAAGTACATCACACTTTGCTTTTAAACAAGCTAAAGTCCTTGGGATTCCATTCGTCAATGTTAGAGTTCAATTGGTAAAGATCGATAATTTTAGATCGCGAGTAATAAAAGTTACATCCGGTGTTCCACAAGGTAGCCATGTGGGGCCATTACTGTTTCTTTTGTTCATAAATGATGTTCACGAAATTTTCAAATATTGTAAAATTTTAACATTCGCAGACGATTTTAAATTGTATTTATCTATAAATAGTTTAACTGATTGTAATAATTTCCAATTGCATACCGATGCACTAGTGGAATGGTGCAAGCACAATGGACTAGAAGAGGTTAAAGATCTGGGTGTTATTTTTGATACTAAATTAAATTTTGCATTACATTACGATTATACAATTGCGAAGTCTAATGCTATGTTAGGTTTTCTGAAAAGAAACAGTAAAGATTTTCGGGATACAACTAGTCTTAAGTCCATCTATTGTTCGTTCGAATATTCTTCCATCATTTGGGATTCCCCGTATGATATACAAGAACTCAGATTCGAAAGAGTACAAAAAAGTTTCACGAGATATGCTCTCCGTAAATTATATTCCTTCGAAGAACTCCCTAAATATGATGATAGATGTAAAATAATTGGCTTGCAAACCTTAAGTTTCAGGCGTAAGGCAGCATCAGCCATGTTCATCCGTGACGTTATTAATTGCCGTGTAAATTCACCAGATTTACTTTTTCTCATGAATATATATGCTCCCCAAAGATGTCTTCGGGTGAGAAATTTACTATATGACAAGAGGCATAATTTACTATATGACAAGAGGCATAAAACCAACTATGGTTGTAATGAACCTATTACAAGGTGTATAAACACTTTTAATGAACTTTGCAACGAAATTGATTTTAGCTTATCTCGATTGGAGCTTAAAAAATGTATCCATGCACTATCCTTTAATTAATATTGTTTATTTGATGTAATCTATGAGATGCAAAATCGGTAGATGATCCTTAGTCGCGCAGCAAATATCTGCTGTGTAAAGCGATACTGAGAATTAACACTTAGAGAACGTAGTGTTTTGTGTGCTCTGTGATGGAAAAAATTTTGCAAAAAATACACTCTATCAGAAGTCTGCTAGATAACTAGGATAGTGATGAAAAATCTGCTAGTTCAGTTTGTTAATACTGCACGAAAAGTGGGATAATCTGTTATAATACATAATTTCGTTCAAATTCAAATTGAGGTAATTGAGGCAAATTTGAAAATTCGTTGTATGGGAAATTGCGCAAATTCGATCCTTATTTCGAGGGAAACTGCAGAAATTACTCAATTTCATCTTAGTGGGAACATACTGTTACATTGTTTTGGAGTGTTTCATTTGAATTGTATATGTTCCCCTTTTTGGAACAAATTGTATTTGTACACTACGCGGTGGGTTGGATTTTCCCAGCCGGTACGAGCAAAAATAATGTTCACTGCTCCACCACTTTCGTTTTCACTGACAATGCTTAAAGAGTAATAACTGTCTAGAAAAAAAGCTTCTCAAACTTGGGCGGCGTAAAACTGTAGGGACCTTGTGATAGTACAATAGCACGCACAACAAGAACGGTTGTTACTCAGAAGCTACAGTTCTAAGGACTGTAGCGCCACCCATATTGTTATTATTATTATTATTAATTCTGACTTCAGTCAGTGTTATAGCGGAAAAATTTGAGAAAGTCACAAAAAAGTTGCAATTGGCTGAATATCTTAATCAAATTTTAAGGTTTTATCGTGCTTAGAAGTGGTGTAGTCATTTAGTTGCATTTCGTATCGGGGTGAAGCTGTGGTTGTATATATAAATTGACTTATTTATCAAGTAATACTATTATTTTAGTGCATTCATGTAAAATTTCATATAAATGTGATCATTAATTCGCGTTTTATCTCTAGTTAAACAGAATCATAATGGCAACTGAGACGACGATGGTGAAAATTGAGCATCGCGCTGTAATTAAATTGCTCACTAAGCTAGGAAAAAGTCAAAAAACTATGCATGAAGAGATGGTGGCTGTTTACCAGGGTTCCGCACCTTCATTATCAACTGTGCAAAAGTGGTCAAGTGAGTTCAAGAGAGACAGAGAGAGCATTGAAGACGACCCCCGCTCCGGCGCCCCGGCTACTACTTGTACGGGAGAAAGCATCAAAGAAGTCGAAAAACTTGTTCTTGAGGATGCCCGAATAAAGGCAGAGATCACCAAGCTTTCAATTGGTACCATTCACACCATTCTTCATGACCATCTTAACCTTTCAAAGGTCAGTGCAAGGTGGGTGCCAGGAATGCTCACAGCGCCTCAGAAAAAAGTGAAGATCCCATGCTGTAGAGAGCTTTTGGAGATGTGTAGTGTGAACGCGGACAGTGTTATGGATCGAATTGTTACTGGTGACAAATCATGGGTCCACCACTATGACCTTGAAAGCAAACAAGAGTCCATGCAATGGCATAAAAAAGGAACAGACCCCCCGAAGAAGTTCAAAGTCACTCCGTCTGCCGGGAAGCTCATGGCCACAGTTTTTTGGGACTCAAAGGGAATCTTGCTCATTGAGTACAAAAAAAGAGGTGAAACCATCAACGCCACATCCTACGCTTCCATTTTGCATAATTTGCGGGAGGAAATTAGAAAGAAAAGACGGGGTAAACTCGCAGCGGGTGTGTTGCTTCTTCATGACGACGCTCCTGTTCACACGGCGCGAGTTTCCAAGGCTGCTGCGCGAGATTGTGTTTTCGAAGAAATCCAACAGCCACCCTATAGTCCAGACATTGCCCCTAGTGATTATTTCCTGTTTCCGGATTTAAAAAAATGTCTTCGTGGAAAAAGATTTTCGGATGATGAAGAACTCGGCTATAAATGGGTATTTTGCAGAGGAAATTTATTTTTTGGAGGGTTTAAAAAAGCTTATCTCAAGATGTAACAAATGCATTGATGTTAGAAACAGTTTAAATTGAATTCGCATTTTCCTTCATATCGATACCGAGAATGTATTGAACGCCCCTCGTATGTTTTATATAATCATGGTCTCTCGGCGTCAAAAAAGGTTCAAATTGCGACTAAAGTCGCAGAGCGGCACCCTTGTTTCAGTTTGTAAGTGTTCGGGAAAAAGAGGAATTGTTCCCCAAAAATATAACGCCTCTTTTCCACTACAAGGCCATCAGTATCGTGCTGCTGGCAGGACAACGCGACGTGGGACCTGAAAACTGTGTGTAGTATTGTATTTGGAGTTTCTTTGGGTTGTGTGACGTGCATAGTCTTAAGTCACGGTACATTTACACAGCAACCAAATCCAACATTTCGGGGTGAAATTTCGAAATCCAATTTTCAGCATTTCAAACGACAGCTAGTGTCAAAATTGATCACTGATTTTCTTCTGATTGAAAATCAGAATGGCTTAACCATTTTAGCTAGCTACGTTTATTTAAAGATGAATTTAGGTGCGACACATTAAATATATTCCTGAGTCAGTATATTGTAATTATCACTTCAAATGATTGATTGTTTTGTTGACAGATGTTTTTTGTTTATGTCAGCAGGCTCGTTAAATGACGTGCGTAAATGAGATTGTTCGATTTGACGAACTTACGAATGGAGCGACGAAAATTCAACATTTCAGAATGCAAGAGAATCGCGAAATGCAAAAAAATTTGAGCTGGAATGCGGATAATAGAAGAATTTGGTTGCGGTCTAAACGTAGTAAAGGCCCTCATTAATTGTTTTTATATTCTCGTTTTATCATTTTCTTTTTAGTCTATAAGCTACGTTTTTTTGACTTATTTTACTTTTTTATCATAAATAAAAATGAATTGTCTGGTTGTAAAATGAACATGAACAACAGCTGTTAGTTGCCAAGATTTGTGTGTAGGATGAGGGAAGGCCGTCCTCTCTTGGGTATTTGACAGTGTGGTTGACTAACGTCTCCGCTAAGGGGCTATCTCCCATAAATTCCGCTAATGGAGATAGCAAAAGTCAAGTCGATTGACATGAGGTATGGGCTGGCGGACTTTTTTCGGTTTTTTACAACGCTGGAAGGGCTTGAGCTGAGATGGGTGTAGAGCTGAGATGGGTAGTTTTAAGTTATATTAGGCTAAGCTGAGGGCAGGTTAAGATTTAAGAGAAGGTAGAGTAACGTAGTAGGCCCTCTTCCGGCTTCTTTGGTGGTAGAGGCATAATTTATACTGATTTTTCTGTATTTATTATATTTAGTCGTAATTCATGTCAAATTAGTATAAATAGACTGAAAATTCAATAAAGAAAGGAGTCGACTTCAAACAATTAACATAAGACTTTGTTTTGCCTCAATTGAGTCTGCTTGAGGGACTGTATCACTTATAAATTCCACCCAAGCCTAGGTTTATGTGACTAAGACCTAATCAGCAGATTGGATAAAGGCACCCAATCTTTAACACTTTTCTTTCTTCAACTTTCGTTTCTCTTCTATTTCTTCTCTTTCCCATCTTAAGTTGACAACTAGAGAATCTTTTTCTAGACAGTTACACTATTTGAGCATTGTCAGAGACTCTAAAGAGGTGGGGCCATGAAAATTATTTGGGCATCGAAGTGCTCTACAGGCAACGTAGGTCAATCCATAAAGCCACGGCCGCCACTGTGGCTTACAATCTATATTATTACAGTAAAACCTCTCTTTAGCGAACGCCTGCCGCGGCGTACCCACATGAGTGTCCATTATTTAATACAAAAAAATTTCAACATAATCTGATCACGAATGTTCTTTTATTATTACGTTTGAATCTTTCATTTTAACTTAAAAAAAAAAGTAAAAATTACATGCCAAGAACAGCCATGAAATGGTGAAGGTATTTTTTATATTTCTTCGGGAGAACGGAGTTTTCAAAACCTCAGTTTCTGATTGTGCGGTTGAATTGATAAAGTTTCTTCATTCAAAGCTTACGATATTGAACATAAATGGGGGCCAGCATAAAGCATGTTTTAATGGAATCATTGTTGCAAGCAAGAGGAGAGGCCAAAAAACTGATTGAAGACAAAAAAAAAAGTCAGTCTTCAAAACCAGCTCAGGAATGAGCTGGGAATATTAGTAGATTTCCGAAACAAGGAGTAGTAGTCGATTTTTGAAACTACACGTAGTTTTTTCAAGGACCCAGGCAAGCCGGTATTGATCATTTGACACAAAGGAATTTCGAAAGTATTGCTTACGTACAGCCAAACTATGTGTCAGCTCATAAAATACTTCTTCATGGTGCTGATGTCGCTGACAACTGCGCTATTCAAATTGGCCAACTGTAGAGGTTTTAGAAGCCTGCCCCGAAGTACAGTGAAAGCTTTTCAGGAATGATGACACGGACAGCAACCAACGAGGATTTTCTCACCAATTCGTTGGAAATCCATTCGTCAATGCTAGATTGGTTTTCCAATTGCTTAGTTATAGATCTCGAGTAATCGGATGTTCCACAAGGTTGCCATGTGGGGCCATTACTCTTTCTTTTGTTCATAAACGATGTTCATGAAATTTTCAAGAAGTTGTGTAGGAACTATAGTGGATCTTAAATGTAGATCAATGATTTTTTTCTAGTGTTTCTAATGCAGCAATCTTACTAGCAGTGGAATAGATTCTTGGGAGATCGTACCTCGTGCTATCCTGTAAGTTTTGCACGATCTTCTCATGGATGATGCGCTTTTTGACATTGAAATATGGGTGAGATCACTACCGACCTTGAATCAGTTGCGAGAGTAATTTTTGGGACGTAATAAAATTACAGTCGGCTCTCGATAATTCGAAACTGAAGGGACCCTACAAAAAATTCAAATTTACGAGAGCTTTAAAAAAAAATTTGTCGATTTGGAGCGAAGGGTGAAAACGACATATGCAACAATAATTTGACACAGGCATTATTTTGTAAAGACATCAGTGATATTTTTGTTTTAATAACTTCCAGCGTGCTTGGTCAAGAGCAATGTCTATGAGAGCCAGTGCCGATCATATCTCGTCGGCCACTCTGATGTGACATTCGGAATTGGTTCTGCTTCCAATTCTTCTAGATCGTCGTCTTCATTGTTGTTGCTTGAATTGGAAGTCGCCAAAATTTCGCCGTCACACAGAGAGAGCACAGCAGGCATCTACGTCATCGTCAAAATGCTTTCACGATTCAACAATGTTGGAAAGAAGGCTGTGTGGGGTTGCAATTTTTACTTAAGTCGTCACAATTGCACGGGTTCAAAGCATTGGAAACAACAGTCGGGCTAAGAGCAGAGAACAAAAAAACAAAAATGACAAAAACAAGAAACCAGCTACTGATCTCGAAGTACAGCGTGCTTGCTGGCAGCCCTTCTGAGCGTACCAAAGCACATGGGATTTATTCGATTTATCAAGTTTTTCCAGGGGACCTAATAATCAGTTCGAATTATCAAGTTTCCAACCATCGAGAGTCGACTGCAGCAAAGCAACAAAATCTCTCCAACATAGTGTATACGTAGAAACTGCTCGCTTGTGATGCATTCATCTTAACTCACTGACCCGTCGGTGTCTAGCTACACCACCAACCAATTTCAGTGAGCTACTTAATCTTAGCCCCAGCCTTTGATATCTGAAATGTGCTGTGTGCTCGTTTTTTATAATTCTTCGGCGAGACATTATTCACATCATTAACTTCTCTTATCCTCACTCACAAATAATTGTAAAGTAGATTTTCTTCAGCTTCAATCCTCGACGACTGATTCACTCCCACAAAGTGTCTAGTCACATCGACTCTTACGTGAGAACATACCGACCTTCGTCGGTCGCAGTTCATAAATAATCCACAGAAAAAGCCGCGCTGCGCCGCAAAAGATTGCCAACTTTCACAACAAATGTCCCAAAAGCTCACCGTTGTCACAACACACTCACATATCACGCAATGCGTCCAGTCGTTACGTGTGGCCGCAGCCAACAACTCCAAATATCGACAGATTAAAATTGAATCCAATTAACACTTGCCACCTGGAGGAGAAGTCCCAGCGCAAGCGACCAATTTCGCGGAGCAAAAACTCCACAAAATCGAAGAGAAAAAAGAGCATGCAAAAATATTCACATCCGCACACAATCATCTGCCGGCATGAGGTCCAAATCGCCAACTTCACACCACGCATGCGCGCAACAGGGATTTTCCCATCCAATAACTCGCGCAAGTTTTGACGTCTACGGCAGCGGCCGAACGCGTTCGCCGCGAAAGAGAGTTCAGCAACCCAATAAATTCGGGGCCAATCGAATTGTGACACATGTACCGCATCCAGCGAAGGATGGAGGATCGCGGCGAGTGTCTGGGGTGCACGCGAGAGACACCACCACTCGACGCGGCCCACCGTTCCATGATAAATTCCCCATAATTCCGAATGGCATTCAATTCCCTGTGACACATAAATTACGAATTAACGCTTAAAGCCCGTTTGAGGGGCATAATTTTCCGTTTTACAATAATCGGATGTCATTTTCATTTTGTGCAAATAGCCCGGTTGCTCGGCGGGTGCTAAGGTGGGCATGGACGGCCGTTGGGGCCGATGCCGGACGCTGCGCGTACACGAATTGGACATTTTTCAATCTTTGTCCGGGGAGAGGATTTCGCATTCCTTCGTTCCGCGGACGGACACACGGTCCGGACCGTTTGGGTAGTTGCTGGAGTTCCAGCTTTGCGGCGCATAGTTGCATTTGTCCGGTTCGGGGCTCATAATGCGTTGCGCGGCCATCTGCTGCCTTGGCGGAGGACAACACCAATGGTAATCTCATGTTGGGTGGTCAATTTGTTTACGCGACAAGGTGATGGATTTTCTTTTCCCGCAAAGAGAAAAAAGGCAAAAGCAGTTCAAGGCGCAGAAAATGTGTATTTTGAGTTGTGCTTACGCGGGATGATGCTTCGGCCGAATGTCATAAATTACGGGATGTGAGGTGCGATTTGTTGCTGCCGTTGTAATGGTGGTACAATTTGGGGGTGGTGGGGAGGTACAACTTGCTCGACTGCATTAGAAAAACCTGCAGGGAGGGAGAGATGAAACTGCTTCGAAATTATGGCAGCAATTTAGTGCGCCTTACTGTGATTTTATGGAGATTTGAAAATAGTTTAGTCAGTTGTCGCTAGGAGCAACAGTAGTTCTGTTCTTTAAATTCGACAGACTTATGGTGTGTCGAGGACAGTGGCTGTGGATGGGGCATATGGAGCTGATATTCGAGTCGTCGATCATGCTTCGTTTTCCGAAATTCTGCGTGTTCCTTACATCCCCGCCGGCCATAATGAACTCTGATGTCAAACCATCTCAGCCTACGGCTTTGTTGTTCTTCAGCTGCTTGATGGTTATGCCGACTTCTTAAAAGCTCGCTGCGAAGACTGCTTCGTCGACTAGAGTACGATTTTTTTCCCCGCCATCACTCGTCCCTGATCACTCCCCTGTTGAAAGTGTCTGCTGAAAATATTACCCCCATCATTTCAAAGCGCATAGGTGCCTTTCCAAGCCTATGGCTGTTTTGTATTTAAAAGGACCGGGTCCCTGGGCTCTTCGATATCCTTGGGTGCGGCACATTTTGCTTAGCTATAGAAGCTTCTTTTCAGCCAGTCTTCTTGCCGATACTCTTCCGATACTCCACTGACCCTCCCTTGCGTTGCAGGGCTTTTAGTATGCCCGTTTGGTTGTACATTTCTTCTGCTTAGTCGGTGGTCGTAGGTACCCTGGGGAGGTTTCCGCTACCTTTGTGCTGATTGCTCGTCAGTACAACTCCATTTCGTTGGCATATGACAGACTTTCTAGTTCTTCTCTAGTATGTTCTGGTAATCCGAAAATTATCAGAGTCGAAATTTGGGACCCAGAACTTGTGCAGTTCGCACATCCAGGATATTCGTCGCATGCTTGGTTGGCGGTTCGACCGACCGAAGATCGTAAGTTTGATGTGTGATGTCTTTTGCGACGCACCCTCGTGCTTCATACCACATGCTGTCCCAAAATCCGTCGGAACCATGTCTTGGAGACTGTGTCCTCTAATATGTTTCAGGTACTCGACTACGTGAGGTATTCGACTACGATTACTCGAACGTACTCTTTAACGTACTCTTTAACCAAAATTCTTGATGCTCGTAAATCCTTAAGAGGAATATGTTAATTCCATGATCCATGCCGATCCTCAATAAGAGGGTGTTTTCAAGAATTCAGTCAGTCCATCTGCAGCCCCATCTACAAAGAGGGGCCTATCTCCACGAGCTGTAAAGGGCAACCAGATAGCTATGACATCCAGGTGTCAAAATATTCAGTAAAACTTGTCATTTCTTCGTGCAATTGCAAATACGGAGAGTCAATTTAGTCGTGAGGTCGGTTGTTGGGTATACGACATGACATCATTATCGGAATTCATTTCTTTTGGAGTAACTAAGGAGACAACGATTTCTATTCAATGGGTTGGATTCCAAATTCACGTCATTTTGGCATAATTCCCTTACAGGTCATAATTTCCTCAAAGGGGCGCTAGAATCCAAATCAATTTAGACACTTAATGTATTATCATCCAACCTAATGGACTCCAAAATGGTCAAATGATGCAACGACGCACCACAATTCGTTGCCAGACACAACATAGTGAATCTCGGCTGGGTCCCTAGACACTAAGGGACTGCAGGCAACGAATCTGCAGACCATTTCGCTAGGGCTGTCTCGGAATCCGCGTTCATGTCTCCCTAACCATACTGTAATTCCAATTGGACAGCAGCAACAACGCGTATTTACGAAGGGGAAAAGTACTTCGCTTAGACCGTTGGACCATGTGGATGGCAATCCAAACGATTTACCAGACCTTATTCCTATAAGGAAATCCTCTACCTTGACAAGCCTGTTACCGATGGCGTAGCGTGTTTTGGGACGCACGGGGCAGGCCCAATTTATGCCGCCCCTAGTCATTTTTTCACACTAAAAATCCTTTGTCTACGGTTTCAACGGTTTAAGTGGCTTATTGCTATACGGAGAGACAGCAGCTACACTTAGGGCAGCAAAGGCCCATTGAGCTACCACTCGAATCTATTAGCACCAAGTCCGTAAACCAATTAATGCTTTTAATAAAGCGAAGAAGATGGCTGGCTCTTGTGCCAGGTTCAGCCAGTCTGTCAAAGTAATAGGTTCCAAGAGGTCTAAATCAATGGGATGACAGAGCACTGCAGTTGCATAGCAAGTGTACAATAGTTTCTTCCCCAGCAGCAGAGGCCTAATCTGCGGTCGTGATCCCTGCCGATGGCACAGAGCCTAAGATTCGGTCTGCTCAATCTAATCAGATTACACACTCGCTTAGGGTCGAGCGTGGGCCAGAGTTGATTGGCAATGAGGCATCCAGTGCCAGTTGGATGATTCACTTAAGCAATAAACATATGTTTGTATGTCAATAAGCTTGGTGGTCTGCAGCATTTGTCTTTTCAATAGAAACACGTGGAGCTGAATGTGACATATCCGGAGTATTAGTACAGGACAGAATATCTTCGTTGAGTTGTCGAATTACTTTAGAATCTGAATTGTCAACAGTCAAAATATCTGCTGGAGATCTTACATCTGATGACGAGGCTAAAGTTTTTGTTGCCGTCTTGCATAGAAACGTGTTCATACAAGTTGCGTGGAAGAAATGGCACGCACTCTCGGTATTAGGCCCTTTTTTGTAGTTATTCTTGTGATTAACACGTATTGTAATGCATTTATGATATGGCACTACAATTAAGAAGTAATGAAAAAAATTATTTTCCTAGCGGGTGACGTAAAATATCAAATCACAAGCGCAAAGTTACCGTCTAACCGTCAAGTTCTTTTAGTACTTTCTTAGCATTCGCGAAGTTAAATTGACTGTTAGAGGATGTGCAAATCTCGTCATTCGAGAGTGTATTGTATTTTCAGAAAAAGCTAGAATCCCTAGCAGAGCTGTACGAAACTGTGTACAAAAAAACCGAGTGGATCTCCACCATGCTTGGATAGAGAGCAAAAAAATTAAAAAAAAAGTACACAATGTGTACAAGCGCCGTGAGAAAGAGTTTCAAAACAACTTAGGTAATTTTTTCAATGTAGCACACGCTGACGCTTTGGATTGGATGAAAATAGACGATGAGGTGTTTAGCGGGTGTAGACAAAAAGTTATCCGAGAAAACAGAAAGGCCAAGACAGAGAAAATTAAAAGAAGAGAAAAACAGACATGAACAAATGTGTTTCGAGATTTAGTCGTCATCTCTTACTTTACAAGATTTTGTACTAACGCAAGAAGATGACTATCAACCTATACAACCTGCCATTCACTTCCCAAATAGTCTGGGACGACTATACAAATTTAGGAAAGACTTTATCACGCCTAAGCTAATTGCCGCTCTAGATAGCATTTAGCATAAGGGATTTTGTCTACATACTTCGGGCTGTAGTAGAAGCACTAGATCTGAGCTGTGATGATTTACGGCATTCCCACACAGATTAAAAAAGATAGAGCGGAATCTAAAAAATCAGATTTTCTGAAGCATACGCCTGACACGACCCAACGAACGGAAAACCCAAGTACTTGTTATCAAAGGCCCCAACAACCACTGCGCAAGGAACACCCTGAAGCACCTCACAAGAGTCCGGATAAACATCAACAACGAATCAATGCAACCATTAAGGGAGATGAAGTACCTAGGAGTTACTTTCCCCAGAAATTTCTCCTTCGGAAAGAACATCACCAACAGCATCCAGAAGGCCAAGAGTCAGCTCAACTACAGGAAAGTCATGTGGAAACCCAACACAATTTCCACTAAGATAAAGAAGATCTTTTACAAGCAGATTATAAGACCATCACTGACACCACCTCTACGGCAGATGCTTCAGGACCATCACCAACCTCCACCGTCAACAGGATTCATTCAAGTACATAAGGACATTCACCCTTTACAACACCGCCGAGACAGACCGAATCGACAGACGCATTTTCCAGTTGTAAGAACCTTCAGAACGTCCCAAATAACCTCATAGCATAATTGTCTTCAATACGATCAAATCCCCGCGACTTCTTTCTCACTACAAGCCACATCAGAAGCCTGTACGAGATGGGAAGAACTGTAGATGACCGGAATAGTATCATATACCACAACGCAAGAAGGGACAACGGCGCATCTAAATTTGGCAACACCCAGTAGAGAGCTGAGCTTCTGACCGTCCTCCCAAATAACTTTGTTTTTTATTGTTTGTACATAGGTTAATTTTCTAATTTTTGAGTTAAGTTAGGTATAAAATAAAACAAACAATCATGTCTTATGAACGTTTTCCTGCAACTGCAAACTAAGCATATGCCTGAAATGGTGACCGTTCACTGGGATGGGAAATTTTTGCCTGGACTGGACGTGAGAAGTTCTAAAGAAGTACGACTTCCAACTCTAATTTCATTTTTTTTTTACCCAAACTAGAGAGTTGTTCTGGTCAAGATCAAGGAAAAGCTGCACTTTATGACTGCAACATTGATGACAAAGTACAAATAATGTGCTGTGATACAACTGCGTCTAACATTCTTCTTCAAAAATCCAGCATGGCTTTATGCAGAGCAGGTCATGTACAACTAATTTATCATTATTTTCAAATTTACAAAAATTTAGAAAATCATTTACAAGTGGATTTCTTGAAAGCCTTCGGTAAAGTACATCACAGTTTGCTTTTAAACAAGCTAAAGTCCTTGGGATTCCATTCGTCAATGTTAGAGTGGTTTCCAATTACTTAAAGGACAGGAAGCAATTGGTAAAGGTCGTAAGTAATCGTAAGTAATAAAGGTTGCATCGGGCGTTCCACAAGGTAGCCAGGTGGGGCCATTACTGTTTCTTTTGTTCATAAATGATATTCACGAAGTTTTCAAATATTGTAAACTTTCACTGATTGTAATAATTTCCAATTGGATATCGATGCACTAGTGAATGGTGCAAGCACAATGGACTAGAGCTGAATATTCAAAAATGTTATATTCTTACCGCGTATCGAATTACATCCCCGATTTTCTATGATTATTTCATTTGCTGACAAGAAATAGTAAAGATTTTCGGGGTATAACTAGTCTTAAGTTCATCTATTGTTCGTTAGTCAGACCGTATTTAGAATACTCTTCTAAAGGGTGAGTTTTTAGCCATTATCTTTTTGGCAACACTGGTTAAACAGCTGACGCACGTTTCGTGTTTTGTTTCACTGTCAAACGTCTTCAGTTTGGTCTATAATTTAACCATGAATCGTCTTACAAACGAACAACGCTTGCAAATTATTGAATTTTATTATCAAAATGCGTGCTCTGTTAAGAAAGTTCATCGCGCGCTTCTTCCATTTTATGGTCAGTTTAATCGAACCTCATTTTTGGCTCAATGGGTACGTAAATAAGCAGAATTGTCGATTTTGGAGTGAATATCAGCCAGAAGCATTGCAAGAGCTACCAATGCATCCAGAAAAAGTCACAGTTTGGTGCGGTTTATGGGCTGGTGGCATCATTGGACCGTACTTCTTCAAAGATGATGCGAATCGTAACGTAACTGTGAATCGTGAGCTCTACCGTGAGATGATATCCAACTCTTTTTTGCCCAAAATGCAAGAGCTTGACTTGCATAACATGTGGTTTCAACAAGACGGTGCCACATGCCACAAAGCACGCGCAACAATGGACTAGAGGCGAGTGAGAGGCGAGTTCGGTGAACATTTTATTTCGCGTTAGAGACCGGTTAATTGGCCGCCTAGATCGTGCGATTTAACGCATTTAGACTATTTTTTGTGGGGCTATGTTAAAACTCACGTCTATACAGACAAGCCCGCTTCAATTGACGCATTGGAAGACAACATTGAAGCATTCATTCGTGAGACACCGGCCGAAATGTTGGAAAGAGTATGCCAAAATTGGACATGGTCAACATTTGTATGAAATAATCTTCAAACATTAAATTATATGGACCGTACAATCGATTCAAATAAAGATTTCATGCATTTTTCTGAATTGTATGTGTTTTTTTTATGTGAACTTCCCTATAGCTTTTAAAAAATCGCCCTTTGTCATTTGGGATTCCCCATATGATACACAAGAACTCAGATTCGAAAGAGTACAGACAAATTTCACGAGATATGCTGCCCGAAATATGACGATATGTTGAATAAGTATGACGATAGATACAAAATAATAGGCTCACACGCCTTAAGTAAGGCAGCATCAGCCATGTTCATCCGCGACAATACTAATTGCCGTCTAAATTCTCCAGATTTACTTTTTCTCATGAATATATATGCTCCCCTCTCTTCGGTTGAGGAATTGACTATTCGATAAGAGGCATAGAACCAACTATGGTTGTAGAGAACCTATTACAAGCTGTACACTTTTAATGAACTTATAGATGAAAAGAAATTCTGGCAACTCTAATAATTCAGCACCACAGTTCCAAGATCATTGCTCTCGTTCAATGCTCAACTGATTTGTTTTTATCCGTCCACTGATTCGTATTCATTTCATATTATTCTGTTTGCCTGTGTTCTTCACGCCAAAGAATTTCACTTGCTTGGCAGAGTTTTTATTTTTATCTCTTTTCCCCGGCAGGCATTACTTCCTCAACTAAGTCGTAGAAGAAATGCTGATTTTGTTTTTTTTTTTTCAAATTTAAAGTCAAACAAAGCACTGTTCTTTGTGTGGAATGCCAATTCAATCGCCAAGGACTCGGTGAAAAGCAAACTACTCAATCGGCAATTCACTCAATCAACCAATCAATTATGAACCCACACAGCCCCACAACCCCATAGTGTGTCCCTTTCCGCATCGATACCGCGTACAGTACAAAGCCAACAAATGCCATAAACAACAGAGTTAATAGAATTTAAATACCCTCCAGGTGAATTCCCATAAATCCCGTCGATCGGAGCCTACCTACCACCAACACCACCGCCAGCGGAGCCGCCGACTTCACAGGCCATTACCATATCTAATATGCATGGCCATGGGGAGAGGGAAATCCGTTTTTGTCACTGGCATCTCTGCAGCATAATGTCCACTTTATCATCGGGCAAGCATCTTCCAGCACTCGCTGGATCCTCGGTGCAACCCAGAAACAGATGTCTGAATCTATGAGTGCGTCTTGAGCGCATAAATCCCGAGAAATCTCCACCAAGCGCTCTGCCAGTTGGGAACGACGAAACGAAGCGAAGGAAAAAAATATACAAGAAAACCAGAAAACCTTCAAAGAGATTCAAGAAAACAAATTCCTACGCACTCATATGTCCAGATTCCAGAAGTCACCGGGATGCTGGTGATAATCACAACGTTCTGTTTACAATGGCATCGAAATGAGGAGGAACACGTGGCTACGCAAACGCAAACGCAAACCGCAGAGCGGCTACCCAACAAGATGCATCTCTCTAGGCACCACTGCGGACATCTACACGCATTCTGCTACCTCCGCACGTCGCCAACGCCGCCACCGGTGCTACACCAGTGGTGGCCAGCCACAGCGGCTGGATAAGTAGCCCAGAGAAAGTGTCATAGAAAATGTTATCGGTCCATAATTGTAGGACGTTGTGGAGCCTCTCTCTGTGCATCGGCACGATCGTGCGTTCATTGTTGCTGCACGGCACGGGTGTCCTCTTCAATTCGGCACCCGACATCTTGGCCTATTGTGTGTTAAATAGATTTGAAAAGCCGATACAAATTTCTCAGCACAATAGGAATATGGAATGGAATCGATGACTCCTGTTTTTTTTTTTTTTTCTTGAGGGACATATTTCAGGATCTTAATGATAATGCCCAACTGCCGCTGACAATGCGGTCGAGGGATTGCCAAAATATCTCCTCGGGAAATCTCATTTGCGGGCGGATAATGGAGAAATTGCGCAAAGGTAAATGGGAAAACAAGAGGCGTGTGACAGGATCACTGAGGAGTGGTTGTCCTTTCACCGATTGTTCCCGGATTTGCTCGGTAATCAGTGACAGTCCATCAGGACTGGTTGCCGTTGTTGATGCAATCTTCAAGTGGTCAATGTTGGGTTTGTTTGGTCATCTGCCAGAGTGATGGCACGTCGCTTGCTTAATTGAAAAAAAGTCCTTGTATGCGTAAGTGCTTAAGATGAAATTTCAAGTTATGATGCGGAATTTATGATTTTCCAAGGACCGAGCACTGTGACTGTGTCGAATTTTGTTGAATGTTGAGGGGCAAATTTTAGTTCAAAAGAACAGATGTCAGGATTTTTTTGACATTGTGTAATTTTCCTGTCTGACGAGCTAGGGAAGGATTTCATCCAGTACACAAACCAATGTAACTGAGATGATGCAACAGATGGCGCATGGTCCGTTGAACTTTTTTCTCGATCAGTGCGACGAATGGCGCACCCGGCAGACACTCTGACACAAACACTGGAAACGAGTTATGGTGCAACCGATCCAGGACAAATCTATACCGAAAGAAGATCGATCAGTTTTCGTCCTTGCATAAGTATGGTTTTTGCAAGGGTTGAGAGAAAATCAATTCGGATACAGGACGACGAACATACCATGCATGCCGCGTCTAAACTGGTGTCCAACTTAACACAAGAAACATTTTTGTTTCATTGGGGACAGATCTTCCGACGGATGTACCTTCCAGAACCCCTCTGTACAAGACATCATGCGATACGCGCACAAGATGGCAAAGGGTCGTCATAATTGAGCCAAAATAACGAACAACAGGATATTGTCATTAAAGACATTAAATAAACGTGGCGTAAGGCGAAAGACATAGTCAAAGTAAGATCAGCTTAGATTAGATTCTTAGAGCGTCCAGATAGGGTCAGGAGGTTGGGATAGGGTTAGTTTGAAGTGGCTGACTGCAGCGCAAAGGACAACAGACACACTTAGGCCATATATAGGCCCATTGTGTTCACTGCAGCTGCATAGCAAGTGTTCAATGGTTTCTTCTTCGTCCTCGTTCCTGTAGCATCTACGAAAATCATTGTAAGGAAGGCCTAATCAGGAGGCGTGAGTTCCAATGGCATCATAAGCGATCGTTTGTGACCGATCATAGGCCAAAGTTGTTTGGTGATGCGGTATCCTGTTCCTGATATCCGCGTGTCTTGAATGTCACGGTGTCCCGGCACCCCCATAAGGTGGATGTGAAAGTACTTGGCCATCTCGTTAAGAGATAGGCGGTAATTGAGGGAAGTCTTGGAGTTGAAAGAAACTGATTTCAGAGATTTAATCGCTGCCTGGCTATTGGAACAGATGAATATTGCTTGATATTACATTGTTTCTTAGCCATGACAGAGCTTCCTTAATGGCCTGAAAGACGCTACAGTGATTAGGTAGACGTAGGGAGAGGTGAATGTTCAGATCCTTGGTATGGAAGCCAGTCCCCACACCTTAATCCATCTTTGATCCATCTGTGAAGATTCGCAGTGGACCGTCCAGCGTCTGATTATCAGACTCCCTGTAAGACCTGGGTGGTATGCTGGTTGCGAAATTTTTCTCGAAGAGGAGTTTAGATATATTGCGGTCTGTATCTATGGGTATAGAGCTATAGCTGCGTAGGATCGTTGAATGTCCAGACTGAAGTTCCTTCCAGTTGTTCAGCGATCTGAATCTGATCGCCGTGTTGGCCGCTGTCTGTTGGCCAATTAGTTCTATCATTGGCAGATTAAGGAGTTGGCTTAGTGCTTCGAAGGAGGTTGTCTTTAACGTTCCACTAATGCATACACCACTCTCTAGTGTGCAGAGGATCACTCTAGAGAGTGGTGTGATGTTGATTTTCTTATCGAGTGCGGTTCACCAAGTTGGGGCGCCATACATCAGTATGGGTCTGACTACTGATGTAAATACCTAGTGAACTATTCGGGGCTGTAATCCCCACTAGTACCCAATGTCGCTTTTGCAGCAGTATAGAGCCGCGGAGGTCTTCTTGGTGCTTTCCTGGATATTTAGATTCCAGCTTAATTTCGTGTCTAATATCAGACTTAAGAATTAGCGCTGTCATTTAGCATTAAGGGGGTCCCGCATTGTGTGGGTCAAAGGGATATTGTATTTCCTAATAAGGAGGACTATGTCTGTTTTTGCGGATTGACGCCTAGGCTGCTTTCGCTAGTCCATCCCACTAGCTTGGTAAGAGCAGATTGCATAATATCCCTGATCGTAGATATATATTTCCCAGCTACTGCGATGGCAAGTTAGGATCATCTGCATAGGCAATGATCTTGCACCCAGTTACTTCAAGTGTCACAAGCAGTTCTTTGACCACTATTTTCCACAGTAGAGGGGAGAGTACTCTACCCTGCGGTGTGCCTCTGTTCACAGATTTGCGGGTCATCTTATCACCAAGCTTCAAGTTTATCACTCTGTTATTGACAAGCTGGTGAACTATGGGCTTTTCGATCCCGAGTCTGTTGAGTGCTGAGGTTATTGTGTGGGGTTCTTTATTTGTTGTAACTAAATTCTCAAAATGATGTTGAATCTCCCTTGGGACTTTTGAACACAGTTCCTGCATTAGCAAGCTGGCATAGTTCAAGTTGCCAGAAGAATTAAAATTCTTAATGAGAAGTTTTTTTCGAAATGTTTTGATTTAGGACGCAACGTAGATTCGCCTTTCATTGGACTGCAATACGGCAATTACCATTCTTGTGGATTATAAACGCCTTAAGGAATGAACTTTCAACGACATATTGCATCCCACTTTATGCTCGAATTGAACATCCGAAAAATCGGAATTTTTTCCATGGAAATCCGGTGATGCAAAATTGCCATCGAAATGTTTTGTGGTGTCAACAAAAGCCAAACATGCGTATGACAGAGGTTGGATATCACAGCAATGATTCAATTTAATAGTTGTCCTCGACCTAGTGTTGCGCAAAGCATGACATGATGAATCACCCACAATGTGGTGAGGGGGGTAAGTTGCCTACACTTATACAAAATTGGACTGAATTGCTTTACTTATATGCGTTTAAACACGATTTTAGTCTTTATCGTGCCACACGTCACTGTGACAAATTTGTACTGTCTTAGTCACCTTATATAAGTGACGAATTGAATATAAATTTGTCACAGAGACATGAGAATAAGGATAAATTTTAGAAAGCGTTTGCAAGCAGGTTCATACTTCATCCGACTTACCATTTAAAATGTTCCACGCCACGGGTGCACACCCATCGCATGTGTCGATTTATCTCAAAAATCAACCCCAACTACCAAGTCCCTTGAATTTCTTCCACAACTGAGAAATCAAACAACATATCTTTACATATGTAGATATATAATTAAATTTTATTTAACTGGTATTCCTTAAAAGTAGAAAAAAAGAACGTCTTCACATTTCAACGGAATCACTAACAAAACCAATAAATTATATTTATCTGTACCTCTTACACTTACGCACGTATTCTTGTGTTTACCTCGATATATGTATTAATTTAGTTTAAATTCCTTACATCGTGATATTTTATTTTGCTTTACTTTACAATCTTAGGCTATGCTTTTCTATATACAATACAATTTGAATATTTTCTGTTTTCACTTTTGGATTTCTTACAATTCTCTGAATATACATAAATTGTCGTCTGGATTGGAAAAAAGGATTCTTCTATACACTTGATAATTTAAGTGCAAAACAGAAAATTTCTAGGTTTGAGGCGGATGCCTAACTAGTTTGCCGTAACCTATTGTCTGGAGTATATGTCTAGTTTCAGAATTAATCTAAGTATCATACAGGATTTTAGTTCAAAATTTACAATCTTAAAATGTATTTTACTAATTTATTCTGATTGATATATGTATATGATTTTTGCTTTTATTTACACAGGTTGTCAAGGGTGGTATGTTTATTTGGGGATTTTGTGAGAGAGAGGTACTTGGAACCAAACAAATGAAAAATCATTGTTGAATTGAACTACATTTGGACTAAGCAACAAAGTATACTATATAGAATGGCGTTTGGCGCACTGAATTCGATATGAAAATGAAACCAATCCAGTTTGAAGCCAACTTTTTAAATTTTCGTAGGTTTAACGTAGGTTGGCACTTGACAAATTTCTGTACCATTCACTCGCGTTGTTGCTATTTATGTTGTCTTCTTCGCGTAAGGATTACTGTGACACAATGCTACGTAGCTACTACCGTCGTCCTTCACTACAATCAATTCAATGCAAATATTGCGTCCTGTTGCCTTTGAAAAATGAGGGGGTCGTAATAAAACATCTAACGTGAAACGAACGCAGCATTTCCAATCTGTCGGAAATTATTACGACAAAACTGCTTTCAGCTCACAATTCTCTTTCAAATTGAGAGTTTTCCTCCATTGACAGTCTTGTTGTGTCAACTGAACAGCTCACAAAAAGTATTGAACCACAAGCGTCATATGAATTCGGTCAGATGCATGCATCGGTCAGATTTTTCAGCCGATATTTGAGACATGAAAACTGCTTATGAATTGAGTCATCATTGCAATGCAGCCTTGAGACACTACCTCAATAAAACGAAGTCGGCTGTAACAGCCGTTAAGAGATATTTTAAGAAAGAAATCAACGTTGGCGATGCAAATCTCCGTCACATACAGTAAGTCTGAGTTTTGACAGAATAGAAAAAATGTGCATCGGCTAAGTGGCACTGCCATCGGGATGCGGCTTTAAGCCACTTTGAAATTTCGAACTACCTTTGATTTTTTAACAATAGTCAAATCCGACTATGAACTCATTTTCAATACCAGCATGTCATGTCCTACACCAACAAGGTGAAATAAAATCGGTGAATAAACCGATAAAATCGGCTTTTGATTGACATATCATTCGAGGGGATTGACAACTCATGCTTAATCTTGGTCACGCTATTCCTGAACCACGAGTGGATGAGACCTACAGTTCTGAGAATCCTTTTCCTCACAGAAATACTCTTCGAGTATTGTCCATGACACGAACCAGTTGCGGCGTGAGTTAAAAACGTAGTAAATTCGGGGATGGAACCTGCCACCCTCGGCGCAGGAGTCTTCGGACCAACAAACAACGCCAACGATGTGGAGAGGTAAGCATTCGGAACGGAAACTTTTCCACAACGCATACTCCGTCGTAAAATGCCCCGCGATCAATTCTTTGCGGAGAGTATCGGACAAAATTGAAGTTTGGTTGACACGAATGTTTGTCAAAAAACTAAATGCGTAGCTAAGCAAATTTGTTACATTTTGTCAGAAAACAGCCCCGATCAGCTGTTCGGAATGTTACTTCGAAGCAAAAATCCTCCGATCTGTATGAATTCGGAAAGGTTTCCGTTCCGGTTGCCTCACTAGGGTAGATTACGTTTGTATAAACGGAGCGTGTTCGTCTCTTCAAGTGCAGGGCGTTCTTTCATGTGCACATATAAGCCTTCATATTTGCGCGCATATATAGCAAGAGAATGCATGCGTAAATTATGTTTCTGTCTCCTCCATCGTTCCGTTTATAAGGGGGCAGCTGCTAAAAAGGCATTGAAATGTGTCTTTGTCCGATATAGAGGGGAGAAGAAGGCATATCTTCATGCCGAGACCATGTCGAATCTACCGTAAAGGTGTTCGTAAAGAGAAGTATCTCTATACTCGTAAGCATGCTTAGCGTTGTACAGGTACAGCGCCTGTACATTATTAAGGGTGCAGGTGCAGGTGCTAAAAAGGCATTGAAATACATGTCCTTGTCCGGTATAGAGGAATTGAAATACACTAACACACCCTATCTTCGTGCCGAGACCATATCAAAATTTCCGTAAAGAGAAGTGTCCCTTAAAGAGGGGTAGTAAGAAGCATCACTATACTTGAAAGCATGCTTAGAGCTGAAGTATTGCGCAAGTACAGAGTGTGTTGAACCACTTTAGCTTCCATCATTTGTGTACATTCTTGGTGGCCTAGTGATTCCAAGCAGTTTATCGAAGGAAATTGGAGACAACTTGTGCAAGATGTTCGTGTCTTGCCAAAAATAGCCTCTGTCTACGAATTTTAACTAAATCCCACTAAATTATCTTCGAATTCGCAGATAGTTCGTAATTTTTTGCAGAAAAGAACAAAGACAAGACAATGAGACGCTATGAATAAGGGTTGCTACGGAACTTGTTTGGGCCATCCTGATCAGTCTATCCGCCAATACAGAGTGTGGCACACTTCGTTGCTGCGTTCAAAAAACAAACAAATTTCCGTCGACCTAATTTTTTTCCATTGTTTGTCGACAGAATTTTACAGACAACTTTTGAGATTCTAGCATAGAAAATAGGCGACGTGAACTATTTCGATACCACAGCAGCGTGGTGGAGTTTCATCAGATTCACAGTTAAGGAATTCAAATCCACACAAAGTCGTGGCATTTAGCTCAACTATGTTGCACTCAAAACGTTGTAAATGATGTCGTTGATCTACTTAATTATTTATTTACTCTCTCCAAAATGAGGTTTTTGATCAGTACCACCTCGGGATCTCGTATGGTGGATAGGCGAGGACATCGAATTCCTTTTCAAAATTGTCGGCCTATGAACACAGCGGTCTAGTAAGACTGTGTATTCTCATTTCTGAAAGAAAATTCACTGAACACCCTTTCTACGCTTTGTTCGCTTTCCCAGTTTGTTTCTTTCTTAGTTTCAGTGAAGGTAGTTGTTTCTTCAGAACTCGTAGGCTCTTCCGCATTCAAGTTAGAAAAGGAGTTTTTGAATGCGATTCCCGAACATGGACAGTTCTGAAAAGCCATTGTGAAATGGATTAAGGTTGCCTGAGATATAACTCAATTTATGTAAAACCTTTATGTACATGGTCACCAAACTATGTTTGACATAATTCTACTTCAATCCAAAGTGTTCAACTTCCCACAGAATCAGTACTAATGATTGAGAGGCTGTCACAAAAATAAAAACCAGCACTCCATAAGAGACGAATGTAAAGCGAAGACGGCGACTGGCTTTGCGATTTATTGATTGCGAATTGGAAATTGTGAGTGTTTAAAAGCAATTGGGGATTCTTTTGGAATCATTGGGTTTCTTGACAGCACAACATACACTTAAACATCCCCTTGAATGCAGTCAATAATGTTACCCAATATTTTTATGATTTTTTTTTTTTTTTTTTTGGATCATTTAAGTATCGTGGCAACATGATTGATTGTTTGACCCAAACTTCAAAATTATGCATTTACCAACATTTGATATTCCATTTCAAATAAAATACAGCTTGTCTGGAGATCTTGTGATCTAAATAAAATATGGTAGGTAAAACTATATTTTCGTAAACTTCCTCATCCCAGCGCCACTTGTGGGGTCAAAATTGGGCCTAAGACTTCTTTATTTAAATATTATATGGTGTGAATTTAACCAAAATCAGATCACCTATAAGGAATCGTCTACCATAAACAAAAACAATTCTGGGCACCACACGAACAAACGGGGAGGGAATAAGGTGGATAGCTTCAGTGGTTCAGCCATTATGGTCAAATGTGTTTAATTTTTCCAACGCAATTATTATGTTTTTTAATCGAGTCCAATTTTGAAGACAACAAAACATTCAAACGCCTTCTGAGTATTTGTCATTTCTAAATTATCTACTGTTTATAATATGGGTGGCGCTACAGCTCGTAGAGGGCAAGGGCATAGCTTTTACAGCAACTATTCGTGTTGTGCACACTATTGCTCTCTTATAGGTTGAAGGGACGTGCAGTTCTATGCCGGCTCCGAACGGCCAAGTTTGAGGAGCCTTTTTAGACATGTATACTAAAGTGGCTGAAATTAATCCAACCACAGTGTCGTAAAAAGTATGGAAAAGAGACGAAGACTTGACAACGATGTGATGCTAATTACGTAGTGTCGCAATCTTTCAATTAACCTCCCAAAATCCGTCAGATTTATTGTTCAGACAGAAAATATAAAAGCATGTCATATCGCGCAAAAACAAATCAAACTCAAAGCGACCATAAAAAAGAAGAAAATTTATGAAAAATGGAAATAAACCAATAAATGCACATAAACATCTCACAATTTGCAAGCACACAAATTATATTTTCACCGCTGTGACCCTAAAATGAAAAGAAATCAAAGCGAACATAAATCCCCAGCACATCAAAATGAAAAATCATTCGCACACAGCAATTTATTCTGTCTAAATAATAATTTTTATTTTTCATATTTATCTCTCTGTTTGAAAAAAATAAAAATAATAAACAACTTAAAAGTAATCTTGCACTTAGAATCTTCCATCTCTTTTTTATATATAAATTTATCTTAAAAACTACAAAAATAATAAAAATTAAAAATATATATGTATATATAAATTTATTCATATAGAAACACAAAACGTGCACAAATCATATGTATATTCCTATGTACAGCATAAGTTATCTTTGAGATAACACAAGGTGTAAAGTAAACTGATTGCGAACGTGAAAAAATAAAATAAAATACAATTAATTGAAATTTAAATTTAATAAAATGAAAAAAAAAATAAAGTAAAAGATTGCCACTAAATGTTGATTAGAAACCCAATGACACAGAGTATTTCGATTTGTAGAATAATAAATTAAGTATTTTCAGTGCCATTTGAGTTGATTTCACGTTTTTTTGTTTTTCTTTTTTTTTGCTAGTTTTTTTTTTTTTTTGTTTCGTTAAACGACTTGATTTTGCTTATCTTTGTTTTTGATTTTTTTTCTTCTACAAGGATTTAGAGAAATATTAAATTTTTTGAACTGGGATTCAAACCACTTTTGGGAGCCTCATGTTCAGTTAAAATTAAATTTCTTTTGTTTTTTGTTTTTTGTTTGTTTCGTTTAAATTAACTAAAATCAAAAATTTGGCTTCAAGTGTGTTTGTGAGTATGTGTGTGTGTGGATAAATTAAAAATGTAATTTATTTACAAATAAAAGGAAAGAAACTATGCATTGTCTCTTTCTCCCTCTCTCAACCAAAAGTTTGAAGATAACAATTTTTGCTTTAATATTTACCACCCTAACTAAGAAATTACCCTAGATGTTGATTTTTGTTTTTTTTTTTTGTGTGTATATATATCTTTTTTTTCTTTGTAAGTTTTTTTTTTGTATTTTGTTTTAAATAATTTATTTAATAGAATTCTTTTGTTTGTCATTAGCCCTACTTGACATCCACATTTAGAGGAACTTCACTGATATCGATTAAATTCGGTGGCGATGGCATTCTGCCGCTGTCATTGGCATGCTTACCTCCTGTCACACCACCGTCACCACCAATGCCACCATTGCTGCTGCTAGCGCCACTCGATGGCGTTGCAGTCGTTGTTGCCGACGATGAGTTTGACAGCGACATGTCAATATCACTCGTTGTCAATTGATGATGTTGATGAAAATTGGTTGCATGATAATTACCCCCAATGACATTTCCACTATCAACTGACATTGCAGCTGCTGCGGCGGCTGCCATCATGGCAGCACTGTCGTAATAATTTGACAATGTGGTTGGTACCATTGCGGCCAGCGGTGAGTTTCGACGCATCGCCGCTGTTGTGGCTAGCGATGATGGTGTTATTGATGATGGTGTCATCATTGTTGATGTTCCAGTTGATGTTGCCGTTGTTGAGGCTGGCCCCAGGAATACTCCTCCAACGCCACTGCCATCGGCTGCTGCTGCACTAGCGCATGCTGCGGCTGCAGCAGCAACGGCTGTGGTGGCGGATGATCAAGTTGTTGTCAATTGTCGCCACATTGTATGTCACATTGATGGTAGGTAGGGCCAGGAGAAACTGTTCCCAGATAGTAACATATCACGAATGAGCGTTTCAATGGGCGTTTTCCCGACTAGACGAACAAAAAACAATTGTTCAATGACCTGCAAAGGAAAAAGAAGGAAACAATTGCATAAGCTTACATGTCAAATAAATTCAAGAATTTAGGAAGGTTTGGAGTATTAAAGACGAATGGCTACTACAATAGAATTGGGCTACTACAGGGCAGATGTTATTTACCACGAATTTGGGTACAATTTGGCTGACTTTTTCTCAAGAAGTGCGAAGCACCTGCAATAGTGGTGTGGTAGCCAATTGGAAGAAGCGAAACAGAAAATGTAGTGGCCTACCACAAGACCGTCTTTATGGACCACATGTACTTTTAAATTTGTTTGCAGAAATATCCTCGATAAGTGGAAGCATATTGAGGGAAGCTGTGCAATGGTTGTACTGGAAAAGGAGCAACAGAAGAAGTGATGGCATACCGCAAGGCTAACGTTTTGGACCACACAAGGCCTACCACAAGACCGTCTTTATAGATCACATGCACTTTTAAATTTGTTTGCAGAAGTATCCTCGATAAGTTGAAGCATATTGAGGGAAGCTGTGCAATGGTGGTACCGGAAAAGGAGCAACAGAAGAAATAATGGAATACCGCAAGGCTATCGTTTTAGACCACGTGTATTTTCAAATGTATCAAGAGGCCAAGAATGAGTGCGAACATGTTTAAGGACCTAATACGATACTTTTGCCTGGTTTTGTGAGTGGCGATCGAAAATGTCAAGGCACGCCCAGAAAACAAGCTCTTAAGGCTGGGGAGCCTTGGCAGTTCTGAAGTGTTAGACTAAGCACGAAATTATCTAGACACTTAAGACGATTTTGTTCGACGAATCCCTTTTCGCAACAGATTGTTTTAACAATTTTTTTGAGGTCAATATTTAAAGTGAACTTACTTGTGATGAGACAGTCCTTAGCGACGGTAACCTCAGGAGGAGTTTACCGAATCTCGTTGGCTGATTGGGATATTGTGTCCGACAGTACTCCTCGAGAGCGCATTGTGATTTCTCCTGCAGCGATTCTATATGTGTCACATCGGATAGACCACACGCATCTGTTGGATAAAAAAGAGGATACAAGTGAGTAAAGTATTCAAGGCAAAGCATCAAGTCTCTTTCGATTGAATTCTTCTCCGCTAAGAAAACACGTCCACACTTTGTGATTCTCGAGTTCAAGGATCACAAATTATGAAGGTTTACCAACGAATAGAAAAGAAAAAAAGGAAAAACAAAACAAATAAAGGAGGAGAACTCAATCAAGAGAGACTTGTTTAGATATTGTATCAAAGCTCTAGACATATGTATGTATGTTAGTATACAGAAAAAAGAGGTTTTGTCTAAGTATGGTCTTTGCAGTTCTATCATCTATCAAATCTGCTCTAGATTGCTATGAAAGGTCTTGTCATTTTTTGCAAATATGTTCTAAAGAGTGTGATCTATGTTAAGAGTGTGAAACGATGAAAGTTTATACTTGTACCTTTTATCTATGGAACAAAAAATCTGTTCTGTAAAATCTACTTTCAGCTGGAAAGAGGATATCTACTGAAATGGGGGCGGCGACAGGAAACATAAAGGGAGATCATGGAGTGAAGTGGCGACATCGTAGATAAAGGGAATTCTGATTGTTGAAAAAGGATATAAATGACTTTACCTCGTACTTCACAGCAGACTATTCCCTTGTCCACCGACGAATCGCAGAGACTTCTTGACAGTTATTCACGAATTTTCGAAAGTTATTTAAGGAAATAACGCAAATAGCTGATTGGACCGTTTGGTGAGAGAAAACGATGTTAAAAGCGTTGTCAAAAATATGAAGGAGGCAACAACATTTTCATTTATTGAAAACGATCTCAAGTAGTTCGAAAATAAAGCTGATCAAGCAATGACTGGCGCTCGATGTTGTGACATGACAGAAGCGCTGATACTTTTTGGTTCCCTTAAGACGCAGGTGCCAAAAAACGTGTATTCGCTCAAATTCAGCTTGATTCCGGGGGTCATGGCAAAGAGTCGACTTCTCTGTCGTGGAAGCTGCGGATGCCATTTGATATCATTACAGCCCACACGTCAGTGGTCATAAACAAGACCGAAATGTTGTTGATCTCATAAATTACTGTAGTGCTTGTACAGAAATTCACCAAAAACAGAATCGTCCTCAGGAGCAGTTCAAATGAAAGGAATGTATTTTTCAAACATTTTTCAACCTTGTCACAGTCAACAAAGAGGCGCTTAAAAACTGACATCACCTTGACAGCACATTCCATTGGCTATCAATTGCTCAATCAAGACAATGAGTCTTGCCTCAAATGAACGCAGTTCCATTTCTTAATTCGCCATAAATACCATCAGCAACCAGATAAGTGTCAATTAAAATAAAATCCCTAGCCTGCTTCCTTATCAGAGAGGAAAACATATACAAACATTTTTATATTTATTTAAAACACATATTTGTTGAGCATTTTAAACAAAACGTAATAATGAAGTATATGGTGCAGGAGATAGTCACTGCTTAAAATAGCCAATTCAGCGGAATTATATGCCATAAACACAATTCGATTCGTCTCGCCGCCATCGACGATCGACCGTGGTCGGGACGTAAAACTCACACTGGACTCTACACCCATATGGATGTGTGTCGGCCTGATGGAGACCGAATCAAACCGAATGTGCACACATCGGGCGGCATTAGATGGGGACATGTGAGAGAGGGGTTTTATTTAATTTTATAGCAATTTTATTTCCTTCACTTGTTGTCACTTGAATTGCAGGGACTTTGGCTGTTACGGTTTGTGCCGCTCTGCTCAAAAATGTATTTTTAGTAAAATGAAAGTGACGTAACTGTTTTTTTTTAATTTAAATTGATTTGAATTGAAATTCGTTTATGTGTGCTCGATGCTCATGGAGATTAGTTGAGACTGAGTGAGTGATAGCTTTGAGTGGTGGCCACTTAACATCAAATGAGAAGCCGATATGCTCGCAAAACTATGATGGAACAGAGCTTTCAATGAGCCATCTGGAAAATAGTTGGCAAACTACAAATGAAATGTTGAATTTCAAGGCTATGCGGCAACTGCAACGATGCTGGTGTGGTACGCAGTGCGGTGTGAAGGATGTCTTCCGAATTAATGATGTGCATTTTTTCCTGTCAAGCAAGCACGCGCGTACCTTGCTTTCTGATGCCGAGCAGATGATGTAGTCGCAAGCAAAACACAATGTTTCCGGCTTAAGAGCTGATTACAATGAAATAAGATCAAGTTGAATGTATTCACAATAACTACGCCATCCACACTGGAAATGGATTTACTTAGATAAGGTAGAACTGCTACGTTTAGGCCAAGAACACAGTTGACCTCCCCCATGGCAATGTGAATAAATTCAACGAACAGCAGGCAAACTCTCTTTGAATACAATCTTCACCGGGACTTGTAGGAGCGATCAAATTCATCCATTCTGCGCTGGTGATCATGAAATCTACGTGAATTCCCAGTGGACACATCGGGAAGAGCCTAAGACAACTTGTTAGAAGTTCAAGTTGTTGTCACTGCTTCATCAACATCATTGAAGCCACAGAGTCCCATCTACTCACATCGTGCTGTCCTGCGGCGTAAATCAGTAGCAGGCGTTAACATAATCAGTTCGGAGTGGGCACCGAAATAGTAACGAACCGTGTTGCACTGACTAGTGATCTCTCACTGGAAACATGCCGACGGGATTTTTATAAAAAAAAATCGAAATCTCTCTGACTCGAGATAGAAGGTTGTTCAAGTCGGAAGTTGAACCAAAACCCTGGATACATATGCGTCGGTGGACGAGTTAAGTCGATTTACAAACTATAGCTAAAGGTCTGCTTGTCTACACATTTGCTGACTAGCACACCCCAATTCCCAGACTTCTACACAGCTTGTTGCAGGATCGGATCTGTAAAAGCGGGTCGAATACGGGCATGAACAAGAACCTCGCTTCTTAAGACTTTCCTTCAATCTTGAGTTTTTCTTTTACTGAAATGCGGCTTAACGCAGTATGACATGACCATCATGTTGACCAATGTGTTTCCCTCCGACCGTTGTTTGAACTCATTAATCGCCAATTAGCCAGTCAACCAAGCTTGTAACGACCACTAAACATTCGGAACAAAGCCCGACTTGCTTCTTGCGACACACACTACCCCAGATCCCTTACCACAAAAATGTGTCCAACAAAACATCCAGCTAACCAAACATCATGACGAAGGAAAACAAAAAACAAACAGTCTTTAGGCCTTAACCTTGTCAGCGGAAAGTTCTTTATGCGCACAGCGCTAATTCTTTGATAAAAGATACGGCTCAGTCGCTGCATCTACACGCAAGAAAAATGTCGGAAATTGCTTGCAAACAAACCAGAACCATGTCATATTCAAACTCATTCAGTCCTTTAACGGAAAAGAATGCACTCTCGGCTATCATCTGGGATGCATCTCAATCACGTAGCCGCAGGCGATTTCATACGGGGCCAGTCCGCGTCACAGACCTCCACGACGCGATGCTATGCCGACACTATGGGTACTTAGCACCACAAATAAAACCTCAAACAAATACGAAACTAAAATCGATTTCGAAATTTATTTTCCATTACAATTGAGCATTCATAATTTCAAGCCGCCCAAGACTTATTGTTATTTGATTTCGAATCGCTTTTCTGTTTATTTTTCGCAAACTTTATCACCGTTCTCCCGGTCGCGGCCGGCTATTCTATTTCTTTTATTCTTCTATTCAAAGCTGCCTCATGGCCGGTGCATTCGACGCGCCCATTCAGGCGGTCGGATTTATGCAAACAACTAACAAAAAAGCAGCGATGGAAAATAATAACGCTTCGGTGAGATTAGTTTTTCCCCCCTTTTTTGTGAAAAGCTGATTATCCACACCAGGAGAGATAGGCGCAGGAGTGGAGTCGATGATGCAGCGGAATTGTTTAGCGTCTCGGAATGGGTTTCGGGCTGTGCGCCACTAGTCGGTCACCGTATCACAGCGTTACAGCCGGCGATGCCAGTGAGTTTCGCGAAAGTCCGCTGCAGATTGCTTTTCAATTTCACTGCACTGACGGTTTTACGGGACGATTTCGATTGATAGATATCTGATTTGTTGTGAATAGGAACCATTAAGTGCGGATGAATTCCGGATGTGGACCCAACGGTTCAGAGTGGAATATTGACTGTCTGCGGTGTACATGAAAGTGTATGAGTTTATGAACTTTGCACGGCAGTCAATCCATGGCCCATGTCAATTCTAGGAAGTTAGGGGTGACATGCTGGAAAATTGCCTAGCCGATTATCTTGCCGCATGACTTACAGGGCTCCATGTGGAGTCATACAAATCATCTCCCAAAAATGTCCACAATCAAAATAACTAAGTATAAATGGCAACTTCTAGTTTTATTACAAAACTGATTGAGATGAGATGAGAAGGCCGACTCTCAAAGGAGTGAGCACTCACAACAACCTCTGTCGGTACTGCTCTGAATTGGGCCTCGCTGTCTACCAGGCTAAAATTGGATTTGGGCCTACTTCCGTATAAGATTCAGCGTGATGAATTCGCTAATGATAGTACTTGTAATATCGGTGGCTCCACAGTCCGCATAGAGTCCAGTTTTTACAGCAAATACTCATGTTTTGCGTGATTTTATTCTTTTGCGAGTGGAGGGGGGATCTCCACCAACTCATAACGACCTGATAAAGTTTTTCTTAGAACTGGTATACTCTGCGAGCATTGTCAGTGACATCAAAGCGCTAGTACCGTGATGTTTTTTTGCCCTACCGGGAATCGAACCCATATACCATGTGTTCAAGTACGTATACACAACTCGCCACCACGAGTTCGGCGCTAAAAATGTTGGCCACAGATTGGGATTTTCGACAAAAAATCTTTTTTTCGGATGACGCCCATTTTGAGGTCAGCCAAATTACCATTATTGCAGCGAACTCAAAACCCGAAGTTCCACCAAACAAGTCACTGGAGCTTCTTTCTTTCGAAATGAGGAAGGAAGCCCCTACCGATAGTATTCAGCAGATATTGACCTGCTTCAACCGACTTTCTGTGGACTATGAAAATCGTGCTTCTCGATATATCTGAGATCAGGTGACAACAAGTCGAAGCTGGACGCAACTCACTGTCGATGTTGACAAGTTCGAGCTCGAGGCCAACGAGTGGCTGTGAGACGCTTGTGAGTTTTACCATAAGGACTATTGCATAGGACTGATTTTCGGGAGAGGACTTATAGAGGGATCTATGAGTTTCGGAACTCTCTTTGAATGCAGTAAAAACTAGACCCTAATTCTTGTTTTCGATGAAGATGGTTCAGGAGGCAAACTTTCACTCTTTTGAGCTTAGTCGCAACTTCATGTCGATGATACCTGGAACATATATAGCCTTTGTTTAACAAATCGAATCTAGCGAGAGGCAGTAATGTGGATCTTTTAAAAGCTATTGTAATTCATAGAAGTAAAAGTGTTGATTGCGAGAAACTGGTGATGGTGGTAAAAAAATACATACATTTTGGATTTGATTGGTTGGGAATAAATTTGAGTGAAATGGGATCATCAAGGCACCCATGCCTTTCCTCACATCACGAATTGTTGCGAAGGACATGTAAAAATAACTGATTCCACTCAATTAACGACGCCCAGAAGAACAGTCTCCTTCCTGACCTGCAGACGATTTTAAAGAAATTACCCGAAAACCTTCGGTCGGAATACAGGTCTAAGGACTCTTCCCTCTTGTCCACACTCCCAGTTTAAGGATTGCCTAATAATCTCCACTCTCAATCCCATATCTCTACGCAAAGTGTTGTGCATTCAGCGATTATTCAAAAATCAAATTAAGCCGCAAATTAAACCTCTGCGTAACATCAGCATCTCGCTGCTCAGAGGAATCCCCTCCACCGACAAACTGCTTCCCTTCCCTGCCATGGTTTTATTTTGCTCATCCACAGCGAAACCAATGGACAAATGCTAGTGCCACCTGCTGCGTTTTGCATTAAGCCAACCACCACGTGCAACGGAGAATAATTCACCGTCAACAAGCCCGGAAATAATGGCAAAAGTATGCAGTGCAGATACAAAACAACAAATATGTATCCCCACAAGGGGTCACAGCCTCATTTCTTTCTTTGCACTTAATTAGGAGGAAAAAATTCCATAAATGTCTGTCAGAAGGATGGAAACTCAACCTCTTCAATCGGGGCGATGCGGCGCGGCGTTCCCCCCGCACGGTCAGCATCCAAATCTGGATAAAGCATTTAAGCCATCGAATTTACCATAAACAATTGCCAAAGTCACTTGAAGGTAAATTCATAAAAATCCAACTCAACGATCGCCGTCATCATTATCAATTCAATTGACTCTCGAAGCCGAGTTGTAAGCCGCCTCGCACACCAGCCAGTTGGATGGGGGACCGATGGGAGTCCGAATGGGAGCTGGGCATCCCAAAAACAAACGATCGTCATCATTATCATGCCACACACTCACGGCGACTGTGGGGTATGAGCTTCCTTGTGTGTGCAGAGATGTTTTTGTTTTGTTTTTTTTTTTTTTTGCTTTTCTTGGCAGTGTAGAGATTTGAAGTCTTCTTTTTTGCGCTCCAAAGACTAGATCGTGACCAAGCGACTAAATGGATAATGACCGCGCGCTCGCTAGCGGTACGGACTGGGAGAGAGTGAGAGAGTTCCCCCCGAAATGGGAAGGGAATCTCTTTTTCGTATGCCCCGGCTTCTAAAGTGCTGCACACCTCAGAAGCAACATTTGGAAGCCGTTGCATACGAATGCGGAGACGAAGCCAACAACGACGGTGATGGTGATGGTGATGACGATGACGATGACGATGACTACGACAACGACAAGGAGAACTGAAAATCGCTTTGGCAGGCGTCTAGGCGATGCAGCGACGAGTCTGCTGCTAGATCGCTGCCGCCACAGCCGCAACCTCCACGGCCACTGGCTGCTGATGATCATGACGACAATGACGATGATCGAGGCAACAGTTGCTCTCTTGCAGATAGAGGCTGCCAGTGCATGTGTGCTGGCCTGGCCTTCTTGCGAAGAGACACTCAACTATGCCTAGATGTGCATCACCGAATCATGGGCCCCTGATGGTGGAAGGTAAGCATTGTACACTAAAGACCCCAAAAGAGGAAAAACTTCGGGTAAAATTGTGTCTCCCACAATTGCACATGGAACTTGGCGCTCTCTCCTCGGCTGCTGATGCTGCCGCTCCATCATCACGAGGAAGGAGTAAATGAGGAAAGCTGGAGGAAAAAAATGTGAAAAATCCAAAACCAATGTTACCCACAGAAACAGCAACAAAAACAACAGTAACTGCCGCATGATAACAGTGAAGATGGCGCACCTCTTTCGGTTCGTGGCAGCAGACCGCCGCTGTCTGCCGTTCGGCTGGTTCGGTGGTGGCGGCGGCGGCGGTGTTGGTGATCATGGTGGCTGTGGAGCAACGGTGGGAGGGAGGAAAAGTATCGAAAACGCGAATTTTCAGGTGTGCTTGGCTCACCTTGTTAAACAGTGTTTTCCGTTAGAGATGTTGGCTGTCTTCTTAGCCATTTTTTACTTCACTTTTATTGTATCTACATTTTCACATGGCTGCGCGCGCAGATGCAGCTCCACACTGAGCATGCAAGATACAAATGTATCCACCGCCACCGCCATCGCTATCTCCGCCACCGCCACCGCCGCCGCCGTCGCAGTCGATAAACAGAGATACATGCCGTGGCATCGGCGCGGCGACCGGCCTGTGCAGCCTGTATGTCAGTCACACTCAGACAGTCAGCAAACGTTTGGTGGTACACGATTTGAATGCTGCCCCGGTTGAAATCCGAGAAGATGGCTCACCACCTTCAACATCATCGCCACACCATCGTTCGACCTCATAAAAGATACCGGTGTCAAGCATAGTAATTATTATGATATTTCGTATTGATTCGAGAGCTGGTGTTGTGTCTCGCAAATCGGCGAGGTCTTGCGGACGACCAACGCGCTGCGACCAATAACCAACGTCATCACCCCGACATCCGAACACTTTTCGGGCGATTATTGATGTTGAATGCATTGCATTTATGTTGCGCGCAGATGCAGGATGCACAATGGCGCGGCGGCGGTCGAGTGCAGGTGGTGGGGTGCAGCAGAGAATCGAATGCATTTTCAATTTTGATTGGAGCCCGGTGATTTCTCGAACGTGCCATGGCTTCGGTGTCAATTGTTGCTTTCTATGGACGCTCATCTCGCGGGCCGTAGCGGTCGTCGCAAATGCCCCTGTCCCCTGTCCCTGTCACAGAGCTGCAAACCAAATGCCCGGGAAGTGTGCCTGTGACGGTGCGCGAAATGGTACGCGTTAGAATCGAAATCCGATTGAAATGGAGTGATTGTGCATGGAATGTGAATATATGGGTTTTGGTAATAAACGGTTTCACTTTTTCACAGGCAGAGGGTGCCAAGTCCAAGTTGGTCGGGGCATATATTGGAATATTATTACGAGGTCGTGATGATGGTTTCTTGGGGAAGATTGAAGATAGCGACGATATATAAAGCAATTTAGGAGGAATGGGAATTGTTTAGCACTATTGTTTGGCTCGTTGACCAGAATGGCATCCGTCGTGGTGTGTGGGGCTTTGATTCGTTGACCTTCTGGCTTAGGGATTGGTGTGATATCGACTGTGATGACCTATATATGATGTGGAATCGTGCTGTTGACTTTGTGTGAAGTTGAGGTAACTCCATATTGGAATTCATAATGATCAGCTCGTTAGAAGTGATCGTTGATGATCGGACGAGAGAGTATGGGAAGACGTCGGACAGGCTAAGTGAGCAAAACGAATTTGGAACTAGATTACCATCTGCATTTGATGTGGAAAGAGTGCTCGGACTGTGATGGTCATGATGGGATCAACGATCTGGGAAACGATCAAGTCGGGCAGTTATCGCGAGAAGCAATCGCACAGCTTAGAGGAGCTGATTTAAGTTTTAATTGAAAATTAGCTACCATTCTCCAAGTGATCAACTTTCTCTTACACCGGTCGAGAGGGGTATTAACCGCTGACAATGGCAACTGACTTAGACCTTCATCTAGGTGAGAAATGTGTGGATTATGAGGCAGTTTGAATCCATTCAGGGAAGGCGGAAGACAGGTTTTTTTTTACATTGGATCTGGTACCTGTTAATCTGGGAATGCTACACTTCTTACTATTCTGCCCTCAAGCCAACCGTACAACAAAGGAAAACAAATATTTTGCAAAATCCCAAAAGAAACTTCAATTCTGTCACGAAAATAAAATAACGTTATTTTGCAGTTGGACATATTTTATTTTGGCGCTGCTGCTGATTGGAGCGAATTTTAAAAACAATATTTTAACAATATTATGTTCATCAGACACATGTTGCAGCAACATTACACTTGCATGGATTTGCTCTAAAAATCAAATCTGAGCCCATATCGTAGCTCTAAATTACTTTTCAGGCATTTTGTTAATTTAAATCCATATACATGGATAGCAACATGTTGCTGCAACAATTATTTCACAATAATAGAACAAAAAGTGTAGGATGACGCTCACATGAGGGTCTCATGAACGATGGTGATGGTGACGATGGTGAAACTCACATATGAGTGTAATGGCGTACAATGTTTTAAGTATACCGACACAGGCTTTTCTAGACAGTTGTACTTTCAGAACATTGTCAGGGGCTTGAGAGTGGTAAAGCTGTCTCGCGAACTGAATCATCAAGTCGACGGACCCATCGATCACTAAGCAACCTCTCGGTAACCACTCTGATATTATAGGGACACGGAAATAAGTCCAACGCAACTGAGCAGAATTCGCGAGAACTCCGTCCCCTAAATGGATTTGTTTCCCGGGGATTTATTTCCCTGCACAACAAATTGAATTTTACAATTTTAACAAATCGATTGCGAAAACGACATTAAAAAGTCAACCACCAGAATTATGAGCGACCATCGCAGATATCGTAGACATTTCGTCGTAAGTCAACAAGTGCAATGAGCACCATGAACACCGCTTTGTTTTCAAAGACTTCCACCAAATGTAACAATGAAACCAAAAATTCAAACCAATTGCGAAAGAAAACATTCAAACAAAAAAAAAAAACAAATTAAACAAACAACCAAAACCAGGACAAACATTTATTGTTAGTTGCGTCTTCATGTGTTAGGTGGGTTAAATTTTGTGACTTTCAAACGGATCTCCCTCTGCATCCAATTCTGTGAAAATAAGCAATTAAATGAAAACAAAAAGCAAAACAAAACACAAATTATATAAATTTTATCAAAACAACAACAAAATAATTTATGCAACCAACAGCCAACAAATCGAGAACAAATGAAACACAAATACGAATTCAATTTAGATTTTTAAAAAAATGTTATATCCCATATATTATCATTTTCATTTCATAAATTATATTATTAAATAAATAACCAATAAATTAGGCACTAAGGTTAACTAAACTAAATAAATTAAATAAATTAATTAAAACTACTTACAGTAGAAGGTAAAAAATGTACAGAAGAAGAAGAAGAAAAAGAAGAAAGCTTATGCGATACATTCAATATTATACAAGAAGGAAGGGATTACTAAGTTAAACTATTTAGTTTTTTTTTTTACAATTTTGGGTCGTTCTAAATACAAGCGTGACCAAGTGTTGGCCAGTTTCTTACAACTGCCATCTACTGCCAAAGCCGTAGGGCGAGTATCTATAGCTAGAGTTACCAAACGACCCACTACTACTCGTATGACTTACGAACGGAGTGCTATGATGGAACATATCGAACGCCGAGCCGAAGGTTCTCGGTGGCGTTTGATAGAACATTGCTGCAGCCGCAGCAGCGGCCGCCGATGCAGACGAGGGTGAATTATACGTGCCCATACTACCTGTACTGGGATTGCTCATTGGCGACGCTGTTAGGTTTCCCAAACTGGAGCCAATGTGCGACTGAGACGATGTCACTGGTGAGTGCGAGCTAGCCATTGCGCCGGTGCCGGGATAGTACAGCGATTGGTAGTTGCTACCGTTGCATGAACTGAAGGCACTCTGCAGCGATGGCAGCACTGCTGTGGGTGAGGTTGTGGTCGGAGTTACCGTCGTATTCAGACAGGAGGCAATCGAGTGACTAACTGTGGAGGCCTTAACATCGGCGGCATTACCATCGCCGACACCCGACGTCGAGACTATTGTGGAGGGTGTGGTGTGCTGGGTGGTGTGTTGTGTGGTGGTGTGTGATGTGTGTGGACTATTTCCATGGAATGATTCGCTACCTTTCATAAGTGCGGCCAGATGCGAAGACAACGCCGTCGAGGTCGTCTGGGCATGTTCGCGTTCGAGCTCATCCAAGTGATCCTTGACCACGAGCATGACATCCTCGCACAGACTGTTGTGAGATGAGTCAGCGGCAGACGACCCGTCGGACGAGGTGTTCGCATTGGCCCCAGCACCACTACTATTATTGCTAGCATTGTTATTGGTGAAATTTTGCAATTTAGCTGAAACTTTTGTTAGTAAGGCCGGCACATCTTTGTACAAGATGTCCAGAAGCTTACCTGTGGTGAATAGGACGATCGCCTTCAAACACGAGTACTCGGCTGAGTCGACATGCAGTGCCTTGAGCTTCTCAACTTGCTCCTGGAAGATGCGTATGTGATCCATGAAGGCCACAACACGATCCGCAGCCATTGGGGATGCATGTAGACCGGCGGCAGCTAGTAGCGGTGCCACATGTAGCGGCATCGAGCACTGTGATGCATTGAGGACGAACAATTCAGACCACACTAGTCGCAGGAGTGCCACCTGATCGGTGACTTGCAGATCTGGGAAGAAGGGAATATTTTTTGCCCATTCCACGGCAGAGAAGAGTAGGCGGGCGGCTAATTCACAGATATTATCAATTCCCATGATATTGTTGGGCTGCATACATTGGCCATAGCGAGACGTTGGATATGGTTCGGCACGGAGTAGGAGTGAAATGTAGGAACTTAAGTATGAGTGACCATTGAAGCCGGCAACACCCATGTGATCGCCATTGGCTAATTGATATTGGCCATGCATGCCGGCTAATCCGGGCTGGGTTGGTGGGACGCGACCACGTTGAACAGCTGAAATGAGAAGAGAAGAATTGCAAACAAAATTTATAAGCTTTGACAGTTGAAAAATGATAAGGAATGAAAATATATAGGTTTTTTATATGTTACAGCAACATGTTGCTATCTATGTATATGGATTTAAGTTAACAAAATGCCTGAAAATTAATTTAGAGCTACGATATGTGCTCAGATATGACTTTTAGAGCAAATCCATGCAAGTGTAATGTTGCTGCAACATGTGTCTAATGAACATAATAGTATGGTCAATTAAAAGTCACACAAAATACAGAAAGCAATCAAATATAGGGTGATCAGATGACAATATGAGCTACTAAGTAGTACACAATGGACGAAAAGGAGCTCGTTAGCTACAAACTTGCAAAATTATGCATTGACATCTCCCCGTCCTCAGTGGTCCGATGTGGTTATAGAACGGTAAGAGTTCATAAGAAATCTTCCGTCACAATCTCTGCCCCATAATCGTTTGTTTATTCCTCGAACCAAGCTCCGATACAATCTCTTAGATTTAATTTTTACGATTCAATCGCTCTCTCTTTCGCTTCGCCCGTTCCATTCGTTTCCCATACGGCACCGATGGAAGTACTCTCAAATTCATACAAAATCGATAAATCTCAACTGGGACTTTCGATTGTCCTGCACTAGCACCGTGGTATCTCCCTCCCGATTGTCTTAAATCTCGGCTCCTCTTGTCTTTCTCTGCAATACCCGCCGTTGAAATGAAGACAGTGTGCTTGCATATGGCACATACACACACCTGGTCAAGGTAACCAACCATCTTCCAGACTCTTTGCATAAATAATCAAGACGACAAGCGGGGCCTCACAGAGTGAGAGACAGAAAGACAGAGAGAGATAGTCGGGGTTCTTCCTCAAAATATTGCACACCCCGAACGAACGATTTTCCCGGTTATTTTTTTTTTTTTTTCTTCTTCTTTGGGTTTTTGAATATTTTTCTCGCCTCAGTTGCTGCAAGGAATACCAATCTTAACCAGAGCAGAATTTATCACTTTTCCACGTCCAACAATAAATAGTGAAGAAGACAAAAATCGAGGTGCGTAATCCTCCCTTTATTCGGGCCCCGTTGTACCGGCCGTTGTCCCTTCACACGGTTCCATGCCATAAATCCGAACCGAACTGTATGCAAAACTCAACTCTCCCCTGATGATGGTCAAGCAGCAGTGGCAGCAGCAGCAACAGCAGCACGGCAGTGATAGTGGTCAGCGCGAAGAGAGTGACCCTTTCAGGATTCCGAAGTCGTCTTCTTATTTGTATTCTTCAGGTGTGACGGGAAGAAACCGTGTGTGAAGGACGAAAAATCCAGTTTGACCAGTTTCCCACAGACTGGACACTGGCAAGAGGATTCTTAATCGACGGTACTGTCTCCGCTATTTGTCGTTCTGGTCATTCTGTTTAATATTTACACAATACATTTGCGTAATTGTGTTTTGATTTTGTCCCTTTTAGAGTGACGCAACAATGAGGAAAAAGGATATCTCATTTCAGGTAGATCATGTGATCGGCATGGGAAAGTTCCTCTGTTACTCAATCTAGGTTAGTTCGGTTCGCTCTTAAGGTCACGATCCTTCTGACACTTCTGTGCAAAAACCATCTTCAGTCGGTCTGGTTGTCTCAGGTAGACACAGAGGTGAGTGAAACCGGAATGCAGGATCACCGCGAAATCGGTTTACGGGATGCTGTATGCTGAGTGCGGTTCGTCTACTCACCACACAACACAAGTCATCATCAGAAAAAGAGAATGAATAAAAAACAGATACAGACAGGGAAGTGAGAATCCTCCCTGCACAAGCGAGCGCATAAGCAGAAGACAATGAAGGCAAAAGGGAGTGATTAAGGTTTTCTGATTTCGGTCAGATCAAGCACATTCAGCATCCGCAATCGATTGTTCGTCTCGGTGTTGCGCTCTGAAAGGAATCGGTGAATGAATTGTGAGATGATTCTTCGCGATGGAATGAGTGAGAGATGATGGGCACGTGCTTAAGGATTTGATTTTTGTTTTTGTTTTGTTTCTTTTTTGTGTCTGTTTTTTGAGGGAGCTGAGTTTCGGTCAAGTGTCAAAGATCACGTGATTAAGTAGCTGTTAGCTGATTAATCTTGTGATAAGTGAATTCTGCTCTTTTATTTCTAGTCGCGAACCCTTTTCTTTTCTGAGCAGACGTGACTGTGTCGGTGGAAGTGAACACTTCAGTCGGATGAAACATGATACGCTGGTTTAAACACCACGTTTTAAACACCACCTTCTGGATGGCTGGAAGCAGCCTTCTCGAGACGTCAAGGATGGGTGCTAGGGCTCGTCTGAATAGAATCCATCTTAGACCATGCCTCAGAGACCATGGTCTAGTCTGAGCAGTAAATCAGCTTCGCTCGCTTACCGAGGACAGATATAAGCTTATTTCCATTTCTGGCGGTCTTGAACACCCTGCATCCAGACATCATAGTAAATCAGCTTGGCTCGCTTACCTAGGACAGAAATAAGCTTATTTCCATTTCTGGCGGTCTTGAACACGCTGCATCTAGGTGACCTCACGACTAGGCATCCTTGGCATCTGGAATCACCTTCTGTGCCACATACCAACAGCAAAGTGGATGATCTGTTGCAAGGCAAACAAAAAAACATCCCTAATGATCACAGCATCAGCAGCAACTCCCCACAATCATCTCGATGTAATGTCAGCCAATCAATCTAGTCTCATTTGCACAACCTTCGAACACCATCAACAGATTCATATTTCATCCAGCAAACACTCGTCAATCACGCGAATATCATACAAATTCTCATCCATCGATCAAGTCCACATCAATCTCTTGTAACAACAAGAACTCCCCTGCTCCCCCTCGCTCTGCCGCCCATTGTGATGTGGCCCAAGCCCAAGGTAAACAAGCAATAAATAAAAGAATTTGTTCACATTTTACCCAAATAGCCAACAATTATAAATCACTTAAATCTCACACATGCACGCGAAAAATTGACACATTTGCCACGCTGTTATGGTGTTTTGCTATCAAAGGCTGCCTGATAATTTGCGAATAATTAATGACAAAAGCCACAGCAACGACTATGAATATGAGCCGCGTGTTGTGCTGCATGTGTTGTGCATCTACGCAGTGATTAATTCTTAGAACTAACAATTTAATAAATGTTGTTGATAGCACACACTGCCTAGCCAGAGTCAGTGTAAACCTCAAGGCTGTTCTAGTTGTCTTCTCGCACATGGCTGAGTTGAGTTTGTGTTTGCTCGCCCGGCTAGAGGTAAAACATTGCACTTTAAGAGGTGTGCAACTTAGCTAAATGAGGTTAAAATGTCCCTCTGACGCCGTTAAGTGTACAAATTGCATTGCATGCGGCTTCTTTAGCAGTCATTGGCGATGCGATTGACCCCATCGTGTGTACTTGAAAACAAAAAGACTGATTTTTTTTGTTCACAATCCAAAATGTGCGCACACGACGACTTCCCTGTGTGATGTGAGCTCAGTTCAACCCCTTTCCACGTTTCTGCTGGGGATGTACAAACTGAACGCCTATAGATACTTTATTGCGACGACAGATTAAGTAAATAACGAGGGAAAATATTTGCATCGCATTACAATGGGACTATTTTCGTTTAATTAAAATAACAATGAGATTGTGAGTGTTGAAGCAGTGCATACACACGCAAATACGTGTACTATTTAATGAAAACGATGCACGATGGGGGGAAAGAGGCACTGTGTGTTGGAGTTGTTTACAATCGACTGGAATCTTTATCCTTGACGAGAGATGGTGTGCGATTAAGAAAGTGAATAACAGTTAAGATGTTTCCGTTCAATGGAACTGAGATGACTGAGTGGGGTTGGGTGGAAGCGTATGCGCCTCTGTGCATCTGAATGAGACGATTCAGGGAAACGATGAGCACTGTTAGAGCGGTGAGCTAGTAGAACAAATATGTGATTCCAAGTTGAGTGATGACGAGCGGCCAGCATCATGGGGTGACACGAGTTTATCGCGTGACGGTGACAGTGCACTGTGAAATGTCTAGTTTGATGCATAACACGTTCTGGACATAGATGTTCCCCTTGAGGGGCTTCTCATCAATTCCCATGACTTATCATCTTGCGGAGCCTCATATCCATTTTGATGGACCAATGTATCCCCTATCTATTTGCGTTTAAAGGTAAAATGGGGTTCCGCAGGAGGCACAACTTAGTCCTGAACTTTTTCTAATATGAAAACAATCTATTGGTGGCTCTATGAGCTGCTTTAAGGAATGTGTTGAACGAATTGTTTTTTATGAATTTGGCAGTAATGAGGCGGTAATCAGTCGGAAAGGTAGGAAGACTGTCCAGAATTTAGAACCCTCTTATAATTTCAAACCGTTTCTATCACTACCCACAGATTGTGCGCTCATGGAAACAAAATAATATCTTATCTACTGCATTCCATCCTTGACATAATCTCGACGTCCACTGCATGCTTTGCAGGCAAAACATACAGCGAGCGAGAGAGGAAGACAACAAGAAAAAAAAAAACGTCAGCCATTCAAGTTACACTAGCAATATCTAAAGCACCCATTGACCTACCTAACCACGATTAGTGTTTTATTTTCATATCCGCCACATCTCTGCACAATCAGGTTTCAACAAAATATGCAAATGAATAAAAAACGAACAAAATAAACAAGCTGCAGTGTATCATTGAATGAAACCGATGGTCAAAGCCCGGTTACGGTCAACTCTGTTTCATGAGAAAAAAAAAACAAGCAAAAATACCCAACAGAGAGACACTCTTTTCACCAAAAACTACATCCAGTTGCTGCGCCCGGTTTTGTATTACTGTGTTATTGTTATTTATTTGCCGGTGAAAAAGATTAAAAATAAAATAATTTCCCTATATGACACTTCACCTTAATTGCCGTGGCCTGCAGAGGACCAAGTGCAGATAGGTTGCCGGTAGATTTGCCCCCTTGTCGCTGTTGCGACCCTTGCCTGGCCTGTTTTGCATTTCTTTTCTGATGATTTCATTACGAATTTTTTGTCTTTTCACCTTTTTTTCAAGTTTTCATCGAAATTGAGGGGTGAATCGGTGAATCAGTGAAATCCGCCGAAGGGGAGGGATGTCATGAGAACCTTTTTTCCTTGGAATTGTAACGCGGATGCGTGCCGATTTTGCGAGATCCGAAGGCAAATGTACACATGTCTCGATGGACGATGAAACGCGCACTCCATAGGTGACTTTTATCACCTAGACCAATTAAAATGTATCTGCTATCATTAAGCCAGCACATTGCATGAGTGAGCGTTTTACAACTTCAAGCGCATGTCAGTGCAGAGAGACAAACCCCTCAGCGCGCGCTGTGCCTTGTGGTCGCTGTTAGGTGAATTATTGAACTCATGAAAGTATCTATAATTACCATAGATACCAAAGCGAATGAGAAGAAGGCAACAGAAAAAAGAAACGAGTACACACACAATTGAGTACGCGCTTGATTTAATTACTGCGGCAAATGTGTTTACACACATACTCTGTGTCATGTAACATTTGTACGCCCGACAGATACCCAATTCCCTTCACTATGCCCCCGTGCCGACCACAGTCCCATTCAACCAAAGCCCCAGCGGTCGAGTGTCTTGTAGTCTTTGATTATAATCGATCTTAACCTAAATGTGTGCCGTAGTGCCTGTGTCTGTGTCTTTTTCTATTTTTTGCAAACAAATTAATATTTACAATGATTTAATGATAAGTTTTTTTGTTTTGTTTTTCTCTTTGCATTGCAAGGCATCTGGAGTGGAGCTTGTGTGTGTGGTCAAATATTTATGTGTGCAAAAGCTGCGGGGCGATCTGTCAAAGTCAATTGATCCAACGCAACCGGCTAGAAACCATAGGCCGATGCTATTCAGTGCACAAACCCATGTTAAAAGTCAATTGAGTGTGTGCATTGATCGGGTAATTAAATAATAAAATGAAGAAAAAAAAAATCAAAAGTCAAAACCGGCAGAATTATCTTGAAATGAATTCGAATGAATTTGTAACTGGTAGTCGGAAAGAGTGTTTGTTAATGATCGACAGTGCGGCGATGCAGTGCCCACCGCCGCCATATGGTGGGGCTGAAATATCTCTTATTTGAGGTAATTAATTTGACAGAGATTTACTTTGAATGCAGAGTGTACCTTTTTCAAAACGATGAAGTGTTGATAGATTGTGTGCTCTGCTGTGCACTGAGAAAAAAACTGGTTTACTTCAATGTTGATGCGGTCATTTAGCGGAATGAAATTGTGATGTGATGTCATGTGGCAATCAGCAGTGAAGCTAATGGATTGAAGTGCCACAGGGTAGAGTAATTAGGCCAGTGCTATTCGCTACGATTATCGATTACAGGAAATTTTCAATTTCTTCTTAGGCGCCATTTATATCAATGACTTCGGGAACTGAATGGGTTTTTAGTTTTTCAACCGGTCTGCTGGCGGGTTGGATGTGTTGGATGGGAAGATTCCCAAGCTTCTGGGTGAGCAAGCACCAAAGGAACTAGACTTCAGTTGCCATATTAAGTGAAGTTCCACAGGAGGCACAACTAGGCGCAGATCTTTTTATGTATTCTTATCTACTGAGTAAAATCTTGGGAGACGTGAGTTTGTCGTATTACAACTACAGCGAGCGATACTGAAACTAAATGTTGCAGTTTGACAATTAACAAATCCTGGACTAAGTTATCTCTCCTGTGGAAACACACCTTGGTTGGATTAACTCAGTTCTTAATATTGAGAAATTGAATTCATAAAGTGGGGTTCCACAAGAGGCAGAAATAAGTCCCGAACTAGTTCTCTTTCGGCCCCAATTTATACTGCTTCGAGTTATAGATAAAGGCAACGAATTGCAGTTTGTCATCAACTCCAAGCCAGCCGGTTGTCCACGAATCCAATGGCAAATATAAGACGCTGTCTTTCGTCTTTCCCCCCATAGGCGTGTTGCCATGTCAAGGCTGACATCAGATTCCACAAACATGTCCTGTGGGCATGTTCCTCTGGCTCTGCCTGTGGTTACTTCCAACATGCATATTTCATCATAAATTTTCAGCATGGAGGTCGCAGCACTAGCATCATAGTGCTCATAAAACTTTGCGAAAAAAATAACGCTCAAAATCGTGTTAACCTGTCGTCGTCCAGCCACAACTTTTATGAAACTTTTAATAGACTCATGAAACATTAAGGAGAAGCATAGATTAACGATTAAGCAGTCGAGTCATGTCTTCACTTCAAGCTCGTTGCGAATCATAAAATCTGAAGTGCGCCCATACAGTTATAAGAATTTCATATTCGATATATTGCATAATACGTTCAGTGAAATTTTCTGCTTTGTTCGATTTATTGAACGGGGGTATCTATAAAATGTATCTCATACACCTGGTCACGACCCCTTTTTTTGCTTGAAAGTTGTATTGTTTCCATCTCTTGTAGTCTGTTGCTGTTGCGGCTCTTGTCTTCGGTCTGTGTCTTACTCCTTTCGATTATGATTGTAACCTCGCCTGTGATCGAAATGCGCAAGGTTCATTGTTCATGCCTGTATATGTGCAGTATGTGAATATCATCAGAGGAACGAGAATGAGACACAAAACGATGTGAAGCAGAACCATAAATTCGCGGATTAGTGATCATGAAAGAGTATCAGAACGAAACCCAAATGAATTCGCTAGGTACTTCCCCCTTCTTTTTTTTTAGCTTGTTTCGCAGTGTTTCACTTACACATGCAACCGGAAAAGATATGCAAACAAGAGAATCTTTAAGAAGATTACTAAGATCCCTGGCATCGGCAGTGGTTTATGTTCCTTGTCAAAAACGCAACCCCATTGAGCAATTGTTTGCTGAACAAAAAAAAAAAAATGATCAAAGTTGTGTAATTACGTCTTGAACCATACAATCCGCATACATTGTATCTCAATGTATCAGAAAAGAGGTGATCATCAATTTTCTTTTGGGGCGATGCTAAATTCGTCCACTGCCCTAGTGACCGAAAAAGAAGAGCACAACATTTCAAAGAGATCAAGGTATGCCACTGTCTTTCAACACGTCCAACTTCCGTTCCTGCGTCAGAGACCACTTCGAAAAATGTACTTGCACCGATTTGTTGGCTACAGCACAACTAACAACTGAAATGTCAAAATGTCGGACAATCGACGAGCTCTAATTCACTCGATGCTGAATTCGCCGCTGTGATGACTTCTAATTGACATTTTACTTTGAACACATAACACTAGATAGAAGATATTTTTCTTTCGTAAGGAAATGAAATTGAAACTTACCTTCTCGCCGCATACCCATCTTTAGGCACTTTCGTAATCGACAGTATTGACATTGATTTCGATGATGTTGATCGATTGGACAATTTCTACTCCCCCGACATGAGTAGGTGAGATTTCGTCGGACTGAACGTTTGAAAAATGATTTACAGCCTGAAAATGAAAAAGAAATTGATTAGATACATGTTTGGTTTCGTGTGTGGGAAGGGGGAGAATTAATCATGAGGTACCACAAAGGGGCGTGCTTAGACCAGGCTTGTTGAATATATCAACCCAAATGCCTGTGTTTTAGTTTTGAATAATTAATTTTTGATGAAAAGTGTTTGTAATACGAGTTGACTTTTACAGCTAATTCTAAATAAGGCGGGCATGGAGTCATGTGGCTAGTGAGGACATATGTTATCGGTAAATTTGCATGAGAAACAGAGGGTTTGGTGGGAGAAATTCACTCACCACACATATGATCCGGTCTGTGAGAAAAGAATGTTCACGATGATAAGCTCTAGCTTGGGGAAATCGGCCCTAATCGTCCAGCACCAATGGAAGAAATTAGAAAAGGATCTGCAGCTAGAATTTAAACCAGTCGAAAATGACGCCAACCACCACAGCGGCCTAATCTGGGACCAAATTCCTTAAAGTGTCCCGGGGACAAGCTTGCAGACAAGATTACACATCAAACAATTTCAAATCTCCTAGGAAGCCAAACAACAAACTTCACCACCAAAAACCTCAAGGCACTCAGACCAAACTAGAGACCAGCTTGGAAGCAAAAAAAAAAAAAACAAAAAAGACCAAGAAAAGGGGCAAACAAAAAAACAGAAAAAAGAACTGAAATGTGGAAATGGGTGACTTATCCCATTTAATGTCGTGCTGTGTGATGTGACATTATGATAGTCGTCGGCGGCGCTGTGGACGTTGTCGTTGCCATACTCAAGCAGTGTATTGCACCGAAATCTGGATGTACAGAGAGCCTGCTGCCGCCAAGGTTCGTTTTGTTCCTTTTCTCGTTCAGCTCATATCAGACGACAACAACGACGAAGACGACGACGATTTGTGGGACGAATTTGAGGCCCCCCTTCTCGCACAGCACATATTCGGCACAAGCCCCTGGGATGGGCTGGCTTTCGGTTTTCACGTCCGAATTGCATACAGCCCCGGTCGCATAGAACCACTTACATATGCAGATACACAATGCGCCTAAGTTTTCGCAGCCCCGCCGAAAGACGAACGAGCTCAGACTAAGAGATACTTTGTTAATTGAATCCCATTAAGTTAATTTTATAGGCGCTAAGGACTTGTATCGAGGGGATGCTTGATGGTACGGGTATTATGTGGATTTATCTGGTCATGTTGTGTGTTTTGTTTTTTCACCTCAAATGCTGTTCACAGATGTGACATGAAGTGTGTGGATTGATTGGCTAAATGGGTGGGGGGAGGGGGCGACAACGAAGAGCACATCTTGTGGGAGCCCGCTCAGTGGATGGCGAATGATATTCATCTGGAATTTCTTTTTGATGCTTGGCTTTAAATGGTCGTAGTGTAGGATTTTAAGTTGCTTGCTGACGACGCGACCGGCTAAAGTGAAGCACATCGTGCGCTTTATGCCCGCTGGCTGGCTAAGCTGTGTAGCTCTTGCTGATGTTGCTGCATATTGTCGCCATCATTGTAGTCGTTGTCGACGCCGTCGTTGTCGTCGTCGCCAGTCATTTCTATCTGTTCTTGGCGTTTCTTTCCTGTCGTTTCTGTTTCGTGGTCTGCCCGGCCTGCAGCGATAGATATTTAGCTATTCAACGCTGTCGTACATGTGTCGTGGAAGCGTGTCCCTAGTTTTCACATCGTGGATTGATTTGGTTCGATTTTGGCGAACAAGGTGGACGAGGAGCGGCACCGAGATCTGCTTGCTTGGGAGACGATTGAGATGGTAATTTTTTGAGAGGAGATTTCAGATATTCCCGCAGGGTAAACTGCCTGTTCACAGCAATCCCCCTTTCAGGCGAGAGTTGTCTAAGGCCTACTTTGAAAAGGCGCAAAGGTTAAGAGCGCTGTAGCTCAGAAGCAGTCATTTAAATAAATTTTCCACAGCCTTCACATTACAAATGCACGCCCACTTTGGCAAATGTACTTACATGTCTGCATCGCAGAAGCTTGCACGCACACGAGGCGTCTTTTATGGCCTCAATTAAGCGTCTATTCGCGCTTTAATACCCTATTTTGACTATATTCTGACGTAAATTGATTTAATGATATTTTAATTGTATACACATGACGACGTAAGGTTAAGTATACGCATAACCCTTTTACAATGTGAATAAGTAGTCTCTGAGCGCGGAACAGACCGCGAACAAAACAGAAGAACCGCCTGTTCATAGATACACGTATGTAAATCGGAAGAAGGAAGACGGAACACACCTTGTGTTTTATGAGCTTCCCGACAGCAGCGGGCATCTTAAAGGAATTATTGAGAGGAAGACGATTCAAGTATCTGCATGTGAACGTAAGAACATCTCGTAAATTAAAATGCATCGCGCCTTCTTACTTATTCGTCTTCCTCTTAAGATACTCGTATATCCTTTGGCATTCGGTGTGGTGCCGGGTTGCAAAACTCATCTTTGAGAGGTGACGCTCTGTGGGCATTCTATGACGGCGATGATGACGAGTTGATGTAGATGCTTAAGCTCTGGATATACCTTTGCACTTTGTGTTGTGTGAAAGCCGACGCAAGAACAACACAGCACCGGGATGCAGACGGTAACTGACAGACTCGCGTCCTCACCTCAGTGTGTGTGTGTTCCTAGAGAGAGGAGCATAATCTCCTTTCATTGCGCAGCATTCTTCGTGCCTTCATCTTGTTCTTGTGTGTCTCCTTTCATTCCTCTTCCTTAAAAGTTGAAATTTATGATATCTTAAAATGTTAATCTTTAACAATTATTTTTTGAACAAAACAAATTAAGCCGAAACTGTGAGAGGTTGAAGGTAAAATCAGATACATGACCAACGGCTGCGAGGGAAAATTAGAATTCCTATGTCACCATAAAATCCCAAGATGTTGCATGGAATCTCTACACATGCACGGAAATATGCGGCACATTTAATTTACGATTATAAAGTGCACGAGTCCAACATTAGCGCGGTTGGGTGCAGTGAATGAAAAGCGAGAAGGAAATGGGCGAAGACAAAATATAAACGTTATATTGTGGCTATGGCAAACTAGTTGGCACTTTTATATGTAGACTGTGACGTAATTGGCCGCGCAGTGATTAGGGTTGTGTGTCAGTTTCGTCGTATGAAAGTGAGGTAATAGGCAATCACATGAATGGCCAATATGCAAACTGGTTGAGTGAGAGGATGATGATGGAGGGGGGAAATTGTACCGACAAGTGACACCACTTTGTGTGGTTTGTGAAGAGGATGGAGTTTGTGGACAGAGGGAACTCCTGGAAGGATGTTGGTTATGAGAGCAAGTCCAATGTTGGGCGCCACAGCAAGTTAATAGGTAACGGTCACGATGGTTCAAGGAATTTGTTATTTAGTTACGGCGACGGCAAGGATTTGCGAGAATTCCTAGAACACCGAGATCAGTGGTTTATTTTAAAGCCAAGTCCAACGTTGGGCGCCAAGGGGAATTGCAATCTAGGGAAGCACAAGGCCCACGAAGTTGGCCGAAAACAAGTATTTCGGGAAGGAATTTGGGAAACTTGCTGAACAATGCACTAGCTGCTGACTCAGAAATCGAGTCCAATGCTGTCCAAGTCCAATGCGAGTCCAATAAAACTTACAAAAAATACAATTTGTCATATAAAATGGTAAGAGATCGAGTTGACTGATGGATTAGATGTTTATTTGGAAATTCGAAGTTAATCCTGAAGAAGCGAACTGACTAAGGGCATCCAGGCAGGTGTTGTCTGACCTTAGTTACCACCAAAATCTGTGCATTTCTTGGTGAAATCGACAACTTACAGCCCTTAAATGAGGAGGTACGCCGATTTTTTGTAGCAAAAAGTCACGCACAGAGTCATTATTTCCACAGAAAAATTTCTAAGGTAATAGGTATATCCCACAAGATACCACCCACTTTGACAGCACACGCAAAGCTGATTGGCACGGAATTCGTTTTTTTTTTCTCTCGAACAGATAATTGCTCTGGCGCAATGATCCGCAAAGCGATTACACATTACAACCAACTGCAGCGAGTCCACATCGCATCGCACTCACAAGTAACACAAGTCGCAGCACACACCGTCAGCAGAGCGTGTGCGCTGTCTTAAGCCGTCAAGCCGGTTATGACAACGTCTAGCTGCAAGTGCCTCTCCCCCTTCACCTTCGCCTCATCACCCAGAATCAGAAAAAAAAAGGATAAGGATCCTCCGTGCCTTTTCCAACAGATTACCCACCTAACGAGGTTAGAAAAGCCAGACGGACTAGGCGATGTTCTTGCTTAGTTAGTTGCTTATTTAAGCGCTCAGCATTAGAGGCGTACTTAAGATTCGCAATGCTTGAATAGGTATCCAATAGGGTATCCCAAATAAAAACAAAATATCTTACTCCGCTTGAAGAAACTTTTGTGGTTTCCAATGACCAAGTAAGTATTAAGTCCACTCTCCACTCCGGCGGCGGTGTCGTCTCCTACTAATTGGATTAGAGGCAAGCAACGGAATTCGAACAAAGGAACACCAGACCTGGTGCTGGTCTATGATTTTCAAATGTTCGTTTTGTCGTCTCGATGGGCAACATTGTTTTTAGGAGACTTAGCTTAGCTTTGGTTCCTTTTCCTTCCGACGGACGTGGGTATGTAAGACATGAACAAATCCTCGGGATTTTCTTGTCAGAAATTCGAGATTCATTCGACGTGGATTATGAAAGAGACAATGTCTCAAAATTGGGCATACCTCGGTGCACAGTTGACGTTGAATTGTGAAATCAATCGACAAAAGTACTTCATTTCGTCTCGTTCCATCAGAGACTAGATGCAAAGTCAAAGCAAAAAAATCTCTCTCATCTCTCATTAATTAGCTTCACGTAATAGATACGCTCAGCTACAAGTCGTGACATAATCTACCTTTTAATTTAATTAAGTTCTCCCCCGACTGGCAGGGCGATCGCCAGACAACAGGCATCGTTTGCAGACGATGATGCGAGGCGAGGAGCGACTGGGTGAGTGTGCGCGGGGTGTGCAGAGGTGCAGAGTGAAGGCAGGAAAAATAATAATAATAGGCCAATTCATCTAAATTGCATAATCGCCTATTGATATTGTCCATGCGAATAATATACCCAAGTCCAGGGAATAACAAAAAATAAACTTGTATCTTTTATACTACGGTACAAAGAATTGAATTCCCATAGTTCAGATGCTGAAGAGAAAATCGTGTACCGCAGCGCGACGATATGGTTTTTCATCGGACGCCGCGCGCCAGTACCTGTGTGTGTATCATTTCATTGTCCGGTCTGCTGTTGGTTGCTTGCTGCTGCTGCTGATCTGGCTGCCGTGGCTGCAGAGACTGACTTCCTAACCAGCTCCCCTCGCACTCTACCCTCTCTCAAGAGGACGACAAACAACAGCGGAGCAAGATGAAGACAAAAAAAAAGAGTGAAAACGAAGACGACGACGACTACGAGAAACGATACACAACCTCGCTTACTACATGAAATTTAAATAGTTTTGAACCCTCTACCATTGATCCCAATTGAGTAAAAATAAAATTAAGAAACTCAACTGGACTTAGCCGCAGATACCGCTCGCGATATATCCGCACGAGTGCTGCATTTGTAGGAACTGCCGATCGACCTGTGTTATGCGCTCTGTGCTCATCATCATCGTCATGATCATCATCATCTGAATCAGAGCCGGAATCATCCACCCAAGTGCATCTTCGATTTATCCCTCTCATCATTCTTCTCAACAACAGATACAAAACACGAAGAAACTATCTTTTACATTTTCTTAAAGAATATCTTAGGATTGTATCCACCCTTTTTCGGTTATTGATATCGAAGTGCAGTTCTGGTATAGCACACGATACTCGTATCTTCGAGATATCTTTCAATAATTGTATCTAAGCACAGGTATAGGTGGAGTACGGTATCCATAAACCACACACATTCATCGCGTGTGTGTGGTGGATGTGTGCGCGCATGGGTGATGTGAAGTAAAAAATCGTGACTTGAACAATACCGAAGAGGTTCGTTCGTTCGTTTGGCTGTGCCTGACTGGCTGGGGTTACAAACTCCTTCCTTAAACCGAGTCCAACTCATAGTCAGAGTGTGTTTAGAGCAGCAGCAGCAGCAGCAGCAGCAAAAGTATTTCAAAAAGCAATCTTCACATACCACAGAGGATGAGTAAAAATCGACCTCATCAGAGTTGCTGGTTGTTGTGCAAGCAAAAGGCGCATGTATCTCACATTCTCTAAAACTGCTCATCCAATCCCTGTTTTGCTTTTTTCTTCTTGTAGCTCCTCTGCCCTTTGTCTCACTCCTCAGCTTCTCTTAATTTCTTTTGTATAATCCCCATATACCACCGTCCACGCCGGAGTGCTGAAGCTGAGCTGAATTCCTTTAATAATTTCTTCCTCCTATGAACACGACGAAGATCACTGCGAAACATCGCCAACAATGATGATGGGGGCCCCCCCGTAACGCATCGAATGCGTGTATTCTAGCAAATAGAGTGTTGCAGCTACACAAGTATTCCCAGGAAGTACCTGCAGTCCCCAGTCAACATCCATACCGTCTGCGGGGGAAAAACAAAACCGAACGCCCAAAGCTTGCGGTTGCGTCCGATGAATCTTCATAATAAAATAATAAAAAGCAAATAACAAAAACAAAAAACAAAAAACCAAAACCAGCGACCGGCAACCATCTCTAGTGGGTGGTTATTGAAGGTGGAGTGGGACAAGGAATGGGATCTACCCAAACATAATTTTACTTTACGCTGGGAACTGATGTATCTGTGCTGTGGAGTTGTTACTTCGGGTTATAGAACAAACAGCGGTCTGGTAAAAAGGAGGAGACCGAGCCCGAGAGGTTGTCTGCGCGCCGACTAGTGCGCGCTCCACGGAGTTTATATTCGCGATGTCCGTGAGGAAACTAGGTGAAGTGCGGCAGTATCCGATGTTGATGCGGACGGATATTACATGGGCTGCCCCTCTGCCTTGATGGATGTTAATCGGTTTTCATGTGGGATCTCACTAAATACAGTGTTCTATCAGTGAAGGGTACATGTTGCTGGAATTTCAAATTGCTTCCCTCTTTGTTGGTAAGTGTAAATTGTTTGTCATTTTTGAGGTTGCGTATCTAATGTTGAGTAATTATGTACACATGTTGCAGGCATTTGAAAGGTGTAGGTTTGGATAGGGTATTATAACTGGAAAAGTTAGACCGTCACAAAAATTTGGCATTTTTGAAACTTGATTTTTTTTAAAAAATAGTGTTTAGATACATGTAGCGAAGAAATTGAGTCTGATCCAGATATTGTTATCAAATTTCTGTGATCAAAAGATGAGATATTTCTAAGGAGTTGACATATTTTTTTAAATACAAAAATGTTTAGATACATGTTGCATTGTTGGGAACAGAATACGGTGTCTGAACACTTGTTTACGAATGCAGTCATAAACGGGTATAATTGAAATCAAGAAAATTGTTAAATACTCTTGACAGTCTGACTCATGTTGACAAACATGAATACAACAACGATGCACATGATCCTTTCAAAATCGAAAGAGTTTACGCAAGTCACACTACTTAAGTATAATAATTCCATCCAGCATCCAATGGCAAATTTTTTAGATAAATATTTGAATTTTTGAAATGTTTAGATACATGTTGCAATATTGAAATGTTGCATAAATCAAAAATCTTTTTTTCTATAAATCAACCTTACGTTCCGGAGATTAACAAAGAAGAATAACCGACAATAGAAAAAACCACGATAATCAGCAAATGCGAATAAACCCAAGAAACATGCCACAATCTCTAATCCTCTTTCAAACTGTATTTCCTGAACTTCCTCCTCATCTCTTATTCATTTTCAGATAAGCTACATGTTCACTGTACAGAACATCAACTGTCAGGTGTTAGCAATCAGTCTTCCCTCAATTTGTTGTGCCTTACTATGAATTGATTACCGTTGCAGATAGACACTCCAACTCGAAGACTATCAAAGTTGGATCGTTTCAAGTCCATCATATCAAAGTCACTTCTAACGAGTATCTATATCATACAAGAACATGAGCACACGGTGAAAAACTGACTGTGTCTCGGCTCAAAATAACTTTTTCATCACGAAGTCTCATATGAAATGCACTCAAGCATGTGTTTTCTGTGAGCAAAAACGGCAGAAAAAAAAACCAAACAATTCTCATCTGAAAGCGGTGTGCGCATGCGCTGTGCACACTTAACGCCAAAACATTTAAGGAAGTCTCAGCGATGAAGATCTCTCTCTCTCTCTCTCGCTCTCTCTCCGTGCCCCCCTTATAACCCGCCGCATTGGGGTGGACTGGCGTGCAGTCTTGTTCTCATCGTCAGATGGCTTACATTACACCGAGAAACAGGTTAAATGTGTATAAATGCCGAGTTAATAAGTGCAAAAACGAGCTACAATGCAACGTGTATCCATGGGATACTATTTTTTTGTTGCCTCTTGCGCGGGCATGGCGCACACACATAGCTGTCATGCAACCGATATAGTTTCGGTCAATGATCGACTTGAGATGATTTTTTATTGTGTTTTGTGTTTTTTTCACTCCACCGCCGAGACGTGCGGGGTTTTGAGGAGCTCTGCGCAGAGTAATTAGCTTCATAACATAATTGTTGGAGCAGCGTAAGCACTGAGTGATGCACAACTCACGGGAAGGAAGTGAATATAGAAGAAGAGCAGCAACCACTACCAACAGCAACAACTGCAGCAGCAGCAGAAGAAGAAGAAGACGACGAAAAGTTATTACGTTAGATAATAATTACAATTTAATGAACGAGCATGAACTTTCTAGCAGACGCTGGTGGTGGTGGTTGGTGGCGATGGTGATGATACAGCGAAGAAGAAGCACCGCACCGGCAAGAGCCAACATGCCGAGTGCAGGAGGATAAAAATGGAAAATGTGCCGCTTATTACTGGAGGAGGTGGCCGTAAGAATTGGGTCAGCATCTCGTCAGCCACCCATTCTATGGAATTGCAAAAATACGAAATAAAGAAGACCAGGGAAAAAAAAGAAAGAAAACCAAAGATGATATATAGATAGACAAAGATACATGAGCGGTTGAATGATTCATGATCGTTCTCGCGTTTGAAGATGCATCGAAGAGATACTTAGATACTTTACCGATTCTCAAGAAGGAATCGACACGGCAGAAATCCTCCCGTCCACCGTTCGCGGTTCGAGTAAAAATTCGTCGTCGTCGTCGTCGTCGCCGCTCTTGCCTTATTGCAACCCAAGTGCCTATAGAACCCATTTGGACTAGAAGACAGTGGAATGCCTGCCTGATTGTCTGCCTGCCTGCCGATGGTGGCGATGGTGGCGGTGGAGTAGGTGAGATACCCCCCCTCACAACAGCGGGACGCGCACAATGACGATGCAGACAATTCGAAATGCGCCTCTTTCGGGGCATGGCCATTGGGGAGTTAATGTGCTGTGGTGGTTGCGAGGGCGCGCTCTTGCTCTGGCTTCGGTTCAAGATGCATAGTGAGAGAGAGTAGTACTCATCGTGCACCTTAATTCCTTGCGGGATACCAAAAAGAGTTTTGTTTTGTGTGTGGTGTGTGCTTTATTGAATACCCACCTTTTTCTTCTTCTAGTCAAGCAAATCTTACGTCTGTTCGCTGTGTTCAGGCCATGAGCAGGCAAGCAGGGCTTATTTAGCTTTCTTTTCGTTCGCTGCTTTTTGTTGTTTCCCCTCTATTTCAATGGTATATAACGTAATTAATTAAACCGTTACCGGAAAGTTGTGTTTTCGATCACGATTCTTCTTAAAAACAAAAAGCAACACACACACACAGAGCCTCCTCATAGCCATGCTGGCAGCAGGCATTTGCAGAGGGTAAACCCCCCAAAAAGGAACATTCCAGGGGAGCGTCGCCGCGCCGCCGCTACGCCGCCGCCGGAGGAAACTAAAAATTTTCTTCGCCGATTTGCTGAAGAACTCTGCTCGTACTCGGAGTACGTGACGGGTGCTTTGTATCTCTTGTCGTTGCTGGCTTTTGTAGAATTTGAAACAAACTAATGCTTGCTGTGTTGCCTCAATTGATCAAGCGCTGCATCCGTGTGTGCATGGGCTTATCGATTATTCGCCCGACAAGGGCGCCCGCCAATCGCACTCGTTGAATATGAAAATTGACTAGATATGCAATAGTTGCTGTGGCGCTGCTGCTGCACAGTTAAGCTAACTAATTAATTTTGACCCAATGAAACTGTAGCATGTAATTACTGCACCGCTGCAGAGTGGCTTTTCTTGTCGGTTGTTTTTTTGTCTTATCTGCTGCAGCAGGCTGGCTTCCGCTATGCGAAAATCTCTTTCTTCTGTCTGCGAGCAGCGTGAAAATTTGTCATCCTATGTTGTTTATGCTCGTGTGACAGGCTTTTGAGCATGACATGACACATTATAAACTCCAAACAGAATGCACGGAATGAAGAAGGAAAAAAAACGAAGAAGAGGAGGAAAACCCGAAGAAAAGGTTCCGTGTTACATGTCTCTTGCTTGTATCTTGTCTGGGTTGCTCGGTGGAAGGTACTAAGTGAAAAATGGTTATAGCTCTAGCTTGGAATAAATTTCACCATTTTTCTCAAGGATTTTAGTTAGGCTCACACACACACACGTTCAGTCTGAGTGTGACTTCGATTGGGGTCTTAAAAGTGCTGCTGCCCCATGTACGTGGTTCTCATGGTCCAATTAATAAAGTCATCGGCGACAGACGAAGGAGGAGAAAGAGAGAGGGGGGCAAAGAGAAATTCTATACCCAGTGAAATTATAATTTTTTATTTTTTGCTTCGCTTTCTGCGCTGTCCGTTTGATGTAATCCTCTCATCCATCGGCAGATGAGGTGAAGATGATGAACGAATAACAAATTGATGTATGATCGTAGATTGAGGAAAAGATACGCCGCGGAAGACAATTATCTCGGTTCTCTTGGGAGTATGCTCGTGTAGTTTGCATACCGGTGTCATGTCTGATAATTGGTGACTTGACATAGTCTTCGGAGATACATATGAATGATGTTACGTCAGAGACAAGGCGAAACTTGTTAGTTCCATGCCGTGTGATGAAATCAAAGGTGTTCCAACAGCAACATGTTGCTATAGGGAATTGTCGTCTTTTGACAGTTGAATTTCTTTACTACTAACTACGTCACAATACCAATCGCTATTTCAACGTAGCCAACAAAAATGGATCGTCGTACTCTAGCAACATGTTGCGAAACTCTGAAGGCTTATATTTTAATTGGAAGATGTGCACAAGGTTGTCAGTTTCTAAGTGTTTGGATTTAGTTTTTCAGTATTTTGTTTCTTTTTTATGTGAATCTAAGATGCTTTGATTGACAAGCAACATGTTGCAATGAAATATGAACTACATCGAAATATGGATCTACATCGACTTAAGAAAGATTTGAAAGATGAAAATGAGGGTACTCTTCTTAGATATTTAAAACGTCTTTAGTTTTTGTCTAGACACATGTTGACAAAGAGCCGGGCAACATATTCGGAAATGTATTCAAAGTGTATGACATGGCTGAGATTGCTATAAACAATGAGAAATACTGATTTGGAAGATGAAAGTGATAGCTAGTAATTTGAAACATTTTTTGTGGACTAGGCACATGTTGACAAAACGACATGGTGCACCATGTTTGGCAATCCATCAAATGCAAATGACAGGACTGAACGCTGTCATTTGCATTTGTGAGACTTTGTTATGAGAGACATTTCCTGTAAACATTGTATCCTGAAATTAACTTAATGTTGAGGCAGATGTTGGTAAGGTACACATTTTTACACTCACTTGAATGTTGCAAAGAATGCATCTAGTTTAGACAATTCAAGGTGTGTATACCGTGTAAATGGCAAAAGTGCACATGTTGCTGGCCCCACAAAATGTTGTTGATTCACTTTGGACACAAAAGACCCACTCTGCCCACCACCCGCTCCAAAAAATAACCACGATCTTTGCATTCATTAACAACTAAATAGTCTTAATGAGTACAAACGCCTCAAAAATGTTTATACACATTCCCATAAGTCACAGCATACCAGCTAGAAAAACCAGCTAAAACCCAAGAATTGTATCCCAAAAATAAACACCACCCATGACATAAAAAAAAAATCATTGTTATGATCTCTTTAGGGAAACATGAAAAACCGCAGCAAAACAAAAGAAACAAATTCACTTTAATGTAACGTGCTCCGACGCAGGGTAATTAAAAGAGGATTACACACCTCTTAGCCGAGACTCTGGAAAACTGGTTCGTTTGCCTCGCTTGTTGCTGTTGGTGTGCTTTTTTGTTTAAACGGAATTTGTATTTGTTCCTCGCGTTTAACACACTAAAATGGAGCGGTTACAGTTCCCACGGCAAATGGTAGGTAACATGCAATGATTGTCTGTTGTTTTTTTTTTCCTTTTAAAATTATTTCATCGCGAATTGTTATAAATGTTCGCCATTGGGTTCCTACACTTGCCTACGGCGCGGCGTAGAGTCGGTTTGAAAGAATTAAAAAAGAAATTTCTCACGAGTTTGCGGTGCGGCGAATGGCGCGAATGATAATAACTCACTTTACATGATGTAAGGTGCTCGTCAAGGAGAAGGCGGCCCACCAATTGTTGGGCGCACACTACTGAAATGTTGTTACAATTTGTATCTCTGCAAGTAACTCAATCCAAAGCGGAGTCTGCGGTGAAGTGATTCAGTTTTGCTTGCAATTTATCTTTGAATTGGGCGTTCGCTGTCCATTCTCTCGCTGATGATGTGATTGGAGTTTGAGGTGAATAGAATTTAAGGAGTGTCTATTTCTGTGTTGGCTGCGCGACTATTACTTAATTCAATGGTGAATAAACTACGACTTCATCTCGGCTGAGACCTCTTCGCACATCCACGCTGACCAGCAGGCAATTCCCTTATCTTAAAGCGGATAATCAAAGCTTAGGCCTCCATGCAGCTAGTTCTGTTATTGCAGCTAGAAAATTTTCATCGCCTCTTTTATGATGTTTTCGATCATCACTTGGAATTTTCATCCTCCCTCTCTCCCCAATCATGCTGATTCGCACACAGAACCCACATAAACATCGGTCCAAATGTGCATCACAACACCGTGCTTCGGCTGACCAGGTATATATACGTGCTTCCCATTAGGAGAACCATCATACGGCAATAAAAATCCATTAAACAGATAATAACCAAGTGGATTTTAATTCGCGGCCGTAATGCCTATACGCACGCACACGCATAAAATTTATCTGAAATCACACGATTTTAATGCGGATGCCACGGCAGCATCCCCTTCCTGGTTGGGGATCCGTGCTTATACGGTCTCATTGATATTCCCAACATGTTGAAATCAATAACTTGAAAATAATTCATGACTAACATTCAAATTAGATTTCACAGATTTACCATTCCTCGCACATAGAGCCGCCGCCGTCAAAGCCGGAGCAACTGGGACAAGTGAAGCGTCTGTGACTCGGGGTGGATTGCGGAGGTGAGGGGGCAATATTGTGACAAATTGTCTCTTGCCAAGTCGATAAAAAACGCATTAAACTACACAAGTATCAGGTTGTTCTCAACCCCCACCCCGGCGAGGGAGTGAATTATGGAAAAAATATGCCAACCATTTCAACCACCCCGTCGCTGCCGTCGTCTTCACGATTATGATAACTAACGACAAACGTTTTTGTTTCGGCTAAGTCTGTCGGGCGACTGTCCGACTGGGGCGCCGGGTGGTGGAGGATTGGGAGCACTCCCAAAGACATGGATGAAAGGACAAGCTGTGCGGTGGTTTCTGTCTTAATGTCAAAATGATGCAATTTCTTGGAAGGCGGACGACTTTGGGGTGGTGGCTGGCGAATGGGAGCAGAAAGATGTCAAAAACGAGGACAGTCTTAAGTTGAGCGGCGGTGGCGGCACACACAGACGCAAACTGGGATTTGGATTCTATGCTCCTGAAAACTTTTGTTGGCGTTTTTATGTGGCTCTTGGAAAACTGCGTTTGACTTTTTCCCCCCAAAACTGTCAGATTGAGTTCAGTTGGTAATTTGTCAAGGATTTATGAGTGATGTTGCTACGAGGAGGGTGCTTGCACTCTTGAAACAATTCATGGTCAAATGGTTGCTTTTGTCGAGTCTTTGCATTTCAGGGACCGACGGCTAGCCAACGACCGTTGCAGTGCCGTTGCTAATGTTCCGCACGACGCTCATGTCGACCATCAGCAACAATGTAACCATTAAAAATCATCACATGACCCCAGTCCCCTTCCTCTGATGACATTTTCGTCATTCAATAAATCTCTTCAGCCGTCCATTCCAACACCTTGAGGTCATAAAATACTCAAGCATCTCACACGCATCTCGTGCGCCTCAGAAAAATTTCCATACGCAATATTCATTCGGTGCGCTCCACAACGGAGAATATCTCAGAATTTCCCACGTATCTACACGCCTAGATCGCGGCTCATGTGCACTGTACATCCGTGCATCTTGCCTGCACAATCGGATAACTACGCTGCGCACACTTGGTTAGTGTCCAAGACTACAAGAATACCGACCGACACACAACAACTCATAATTAATGATGTCCACCGAAATAATCAGACACTGAGACAGAAGAGAGTGAGCGAGCGAGCGGGCTCCTCTGCAGCCGGTTTCGGGACAGCGAACAGACCGTGGAAGAAAAAGGACTACCGCGCGACAACTCATCAAAATAATAATCAGATCTAACGAAGCAGAAATAAATCGCTTAGCGCGATGTCCCTCCTCTTGAGTGAGACAGAGTCACAGTCATTCATCCCTTCTCTCTTGACTCGCGCTGTGGCGGTCGTTTTGTTTTCCTCGAATCCGTTCGTCGTGGTGTTGTCCTCCTGTTGTTGTTCGTCGCTCGGCTTGTTGTCGTTTTAGAAGACAGGATTAAAACATTTTTGAATAAATTGTTGACCTCGTCATCGTGAAGGATCATCACCATCTCATCATCATCATCAGCATCACCGTCGTCATCCAAGAGAAAGAACAGAACAGCGCTAGTATCTCTCATC